>JAJKFL010000005.1:53788634-55198634 GCA_021186555.1 Reticulitermes speratus
TTATTCCGTACATTCTTTTCTATGTTTATTGTCCGACGACTGTACCATTCTCACCACCAAACAGTCAACCTACCACCTCCAATACACAGAGTATCATAACAGCAAAGATTATTCAGCTTTTAACATTTTAACCTGTGTAAGACTTTATTTGTAACATCGAAACAAACAGCTGCTACATTTATTCACTTTTTATCATCTTAACCAATATATAACTCGATTGCAAAATTAATGTTATTCAGTTTTTACTATTCTAACCAATTGTATCATTAATGTAAAAATATGTGTAATTTAAAATACTGAAGTCCCTGAAGATGAACCACGATAAGGTTCGAAACATGTAGCACTGTGTTTCACAATTAATAGTGAATAAAAGTGTACATTTGTCAGACAATAAACATAGATAGCAAATAATTACATCGTTGTGTGGAGGGGACCGAATATCCACAACTACCCCACCCTCCCCCAGCATAAAGCAAATGTGATTTTTTTTTTATTGAAAGCTTTATTTTCTGGCTCAGTTGGATACATCAAAACACATCCTACAAATAACAGATTGTCCCGTTCACCAATTTCCTCGGACGTAACACAAAGCACTCAGTTTTATTTTGGACAATGCACCTTAAAAAAATTTGCCGTAGTGAAAATTAGGTAGAAATGTGCCCAGTACTTCCAGAAGTGTCAATAAGAGAAACAAAGTGTACTGAGGGAGCGCAGTGTGTAGCAGGGGACTCAAAACAGGATACGAGACAAATAAATGACAATATATTTGCATAACCCAACAACTCTGAAGCTTGTATTCCGTTTTTTCCCCGCCATAAAACAGAGAAATCAACTTTGTTTAATTACGTCGAAAACCGTAAGAATTTACGCAGAAAATGCGTTGTGAATAACATGCCTTTTTTTTTTCTTTTCTGTACAGCTTTTGATATAATTTTTGCTACGGCAAATATCTAATGATTTTTATATTATATATACCGTGCTTTTTTGATAATTAATTAATTAAATTTCAATCCAACAAATGCACTACACTTTCTTTTAATGATTTACAGTAATTATGTGTTGTGAAAGTGAGTGAAAAACAGTTGGATGTATTGCAGATTGTGAACTCTCGACGACAGCCCTGAGGATGGCACAAAGTATGCCGAAACATATGTAGGGGCAAGAAATCAGTGAAAGAAAGCGTAGTGCATTTCTTGGATTGAAATAAAATTAATTAACCTAACGATTTGTTTTAGAGATGCATGTAAAAGCCCCTAATGCTCTTAATTGAAAGTGTGCGTTTGTATTGTTCCATACTAATCAAAATTGTATAAATGCCGAAGAAATGTTAAAGAAATTCCCCCCCCCCCCCCAAAATGGTATTTCATAGCGCTGCATATTACCGTGAATTACTTTATTCAATCACCGAATTAAAACAAGCAAACTCGTTTTAGGGTGAAACCTCTAATTGTCTATAGTTGTCCTGCAACAGGTTTCGGCACTTCTTGGGCCATTATCAAGGAGCTTCAAATATTGTAGTGAGGAGTGTAAAGATTGAATACTGCATACATCAGTCAAACACCCATTTCGTTCCGCAGTCTGTCTTACGACAGGTCCGTAGCCTCTTCATTCTGCAGTCTGTCTTACGACAGGTCCGTAGCCTCTTCATTCTGCAGTCTGTCTTACGACAGGTCCGTAGCCTCTTCATTCTGCAGTCTGTCTTACGACAGGTCCGTAGCCTCTTCATTCTGCAGTCTGTCTTACGACAGGTCCGTAGCCTCTTCATTCTGCAGTCTGTCTTACGACAGGTCCGTAGCCTCTTCATTCTGCAGTCTGTCTTACGACAGGTCCGTAGCCTCTTCATTCTGCAGTCTGTCTTACGACAGGTCCGTAGCCTCTTCATTCTGCAGTCTGTCTTACGACAGGTCCGTAGCCTCTTCATTCTGCAGTCTGTCTTACGACAGGTCCGTAGCCTCTTCATTCTGCAGTCTGTCTTACGACAGGTCCGTAGCCTCTTCTTTCTGCAGTCTGTCTTACGACAGGTCCGTAGCCTCTTCATTCTGCAGTCTGTCTTACGACAGGTCCGTAGCCTCTTCATTCTGCAGTCTGTCTTACGACAGGTCCGTAGCCTCTTCCAAAGCGAGTTCTCCACAGGTTGCGATCTAGTGCTTCTTCTTTCAATTTACAGTATCTTCTCTTTTTCTTAAGATCATCCAGTAGCTGCTTACGCCTTCTTCCTCGTCTTCCCGTCATTTCTATCCTTCCTTCTAACTTTCCTTCAATCACATGTTTCAGAATGCAGTTTCTACGCAAGATGTGACCACGCACAAGCAAATGTAAAATGTTAAAATGACCAACAGCTGTTTAATATATATATATACAAAACTTCCAAAATTGAATTCAACCTACTTTCAATTCAATATTTCTATGTTCGTATGTCTGCGTTCTCTAAAAGGACTTTACTGGTGTATGCCGCATAAACACTTAGAATTCTCACTCTAATAGTTAAGGCTCCTTAATAGTGGCCCAAGAAGAGCCGGACTATGTAGCAGATTAATTGCAGATATTGACGGAATTCTCCCTAAAACCTTTGTATTTGCTGGTTTAAAATCACAAATTACACGGTGAAGATAATATAAAATTTGCTGGTTTCAATTTTGGCGGTTCTCAGCAACAATTGAAAACCATTTCAGCGTCTCTCGAGTTTTTACATGCAGACAGACTTGACAAAGTGGCAAATATTTTTGCAGCATTTGTCAGTCTGATCGCACCAAAAGAGACGTGAAACTGAATTATTTAAAAGCAAAAACGACACACGAATACCCTACACAGTTCGAGTAACATGAATAGGTCTCACATTTCAGTTCCTTTAAACAGGATATAAAGTACATTTATCATTCCATTACATCAGGCGAAATGTCAGATGGTATTCTGTAGTCCGTTCAACAAAGTTATGGCCTATTACCTCACATTAGGCTAAGCTCCATTCCTTAACAGCCATTACTATTTATTATTCACGAGTCACCCTAACATTTAACACTACACATTGTCAGCAAATGAAACAGTCCTTAAAAGGTGCCACGAATAAATAAACACATCACAGTACACTATTCACACGGTGTCTATGTTACAAGAGAGCTCTCTGTGAATGAGTGCAGGAACTGCTTACATGTGTTATTGTCTGCTTCGTTAAATCTAACGGACATAGGTGTACAACACCAGAAAACTTATTGTGACATAATTTTATTCTATTTTCACCGTGGATTTTTCGAGTATAGACAATGTTTTTTCACCAACTAAATGCACTTGTTATAAAAACACTGAAATATTCTAAAACTGTTTGATAAAAAGCCCCGACATGTCAGTTGTGACCCACTGATGATGGCTCATTGGTGAGCCGAAACATGTCGGGGCTTTTTATCAAACAGTTTTAGAATATTTTAGTGTTTTTTATAACAAGTGCATTTAGTTGGTGAAAAACATTGTCTATTATTGTGACATGCTAACGTGCGGTTAAGGATTTAATGATGGTGGTGAAGCCTCAAAAGTTTAAGACAGGAGATGAATTTCATGTTAGAACAGTGATTATGAAGCGTAGTGGTAATCAGAAAGACCAGTAATATTACTGGAGACCATGATATATTCGATGGAATTTCAACTGAAGACCTGAATTCTAAAGAAATATAGTTCAATAATTAATAATAATAATATATTTTGGCATTGTAGAATTTCAGTTTAAAATTCCGAAAATTGAGACCGCAGAGGTTGAGAAGTCATAACTAGTGACCATTAACGCTATAATTTTGTCATAACTAGTGACCATTTAACGCTATAATTTTGTCATAACTAGTGACCATTTAACGCTATAATTTTGTCATAACTAGTGACCATTTAACGCTATAATTTTGTCATAAGTAGTGACCATTTAACACTATAATTTTGTCATAACTAGTGACCATTTAACACTATAATTTGTCATAACTAGTGACCATTTAAAACTATAATTTGTCATAACTAGTGACCATTTAACACTATAATTTTGTCATAAGTAGTGACCATTTAACACAATAATTTTGTCATAACTTGTGACCATTTAACACTATAATTTGTCATAAGTAGTGACCATTTAACACTATAATTTTGTCATAACTAGTGACCATTTAACACTATAATTTTGTCATAACTAGTGACCATTTAACACTATAATTTTGTCATAACTAGTGACCATTTAAAACTATAATTTGTCATAACTAGTGACCATTTAACACTATAATTTTGTCATAAGTAGTGACCATTTAACACAATAATTTTGTCATAACTTGTGACCATTTAACACTATAATTTGTCATAAGTAGTGACCATTTAACACTATAATTTTGTCATAACTAGTGACCATTTAACACTATAATTTTGTCATAACTAGTGACCATTTAACACTATAATTTTGTCATAACTAGTGACCATTTAAAACTATAATTTGTCATAACTAGTGACCATTTAACACTATAATTTTGTCATAAGTAGTGACCATTTAACACAATAATTTTGTCATAACTTGTGAACATTTAACACTATAATTTGTCATAAGTAGTGACCATTTAACACTATAATTTTGTCATAACTAGTGACCATTTAACACTATAATTTTGTCATAACTAGTGACCATTTAACACTATAATTTTGTCATAACTAGTGACCATTTAACACTATAATTTTGTCATATGTAGTGACCATTTAACGCTACAATCTTGTCATAACTAGTGACCATTTAACGTTATAATTTTGTCAAAACTAGTGACCATTTAACGCTATAATTTTGTCATAACTAGTGACCATTTAACGCTATAATTTTGTCATAAGTAGTGACCATTTAACACTATAATTTTGTCATAACTAGTGACCATTTAACACTATAATTTTGTCATAACTAGTGACCATTTAACACTATAATTTTGTCATAACTAGTGACCATTTAAAACTATAATTTTGTCATAACTAGTGACCATTTAACACTATAATTTTGTCATAAGTAGTGACCATTTAACACTATAATTTTGTCATAACTAGTGACCATTTAACACTATAATTTTGTCATAAGTAGTGACGATTTAACACTATAATTTTGTCATAACTAGTGACCATTTAACACTATAATTTTGTCATAACTAGTGACCATTTAACACTATAATTTTGTCATAACCAGTGACCATTTAACACTATAATTTTTCATAACCAGTGACCATTTAACATTATAATTTTGTCATAACTAGTGACCATTTAACACTATAATTTTGTCATAACTAGTGACCATTTAACACTATAATTTTGTCATAACTAGTGACCATTTAACACTATAATTTTGTCATAAGCAGTGACCATTTAACGCTATAATTTTGTCATAACTAGTGACCATTTAACACTATAATATTGTCATAAGTAGTGACCATTTAACACTACAATTTTGTCATAACTAGTGACCATTTAACACTATAATTTTGTCATAACTAGTGACCATTTAACACTATAATTTTGTCATAACTAGTGACCATTTAACACTATAATTTTGTCATAACCATTGGCCATTTAACACTATAATTTTGATATAACTAGTGACCATTTAACACTATAATTTTGTCATAACTAGTGACCATTTAACACTATAATTTTGTCATAAATAGTGACCATTTAACACTATAATTTTGTCATAACTAGTGACCATTTAACACTATAATATTGTCATAAGTAGTGACCATTTAACACTATAATTTTGTCATAACTAGTGACCATTTAACACTATAATTTTGTCATAAGTAGTGACCATTTAACTAACGCTATAATTTTATTTCAAGTTTGAGAGACGTATTTTGATTTTTTGCTATATGAAAAGATGTGGGTGGAGCAAATCGTAAAACTGCATTCTGTCAGAGACTAAAGAAATGGCACTGGATAACTAAGTAACTAGATATCTAATTTATGGATAGGAATGTTTGTTAAACGTTAATGTACAGGGTGGTAAAAAGAAGTCTCCTGTCATGAAATGCGTAGTATATTTCAAATCTGTACAACACTGAAAGTCATGAGTATGGTCTCTTGGGATGTACTGCCACGTAATATTCTGCTAAGTATTCTAGCCTGAAGATGGAAGCAACAGGTCCCTTCTAAACGTTGGGATCTACCAAACTACACGGTGTAACTCTAGGAAGTTCGTAATTTTAATTTCTGTAGTCGTGAGAACCTCAAATCTAATTCCCCCATCACAAACCCCATAAAAATCCCATAATACTGTCAACTTAGTCCTCTTCATATAGACAGTGCTTATCTCAAGAGTCAAGAATTATGTTGAAATATATAGCTTGGTTATCAAAGTAGAACCATTTAAAAAGTGTTTCGAAACAAATTTTTTTTTTACAAATTTATGGTGTTACCAGTTAGTGTTTTGTGTTAATACGAGCAATATTATGCAGATGATTGGCTGGATATGTAGCTCGTAAAAAATTTTGGAGGGACAGTTCTTGGAAAACGACAAACTGGAATTGCGAGATGAGACATTACTTTTAACATGTATCTCAAATCAGGTAATATAAGAACTTAAGATGAAACATAAACTTTTCGTACCAGTTACGTGTAATACCAGAAGTTGGAACACCACATAAAATATGTTCATGTGTACTTATTAAGAGCATTCTTACAATTGGCGAGGTGTAAATATTACTCACTAACAGCGGGCGTGACAAATCTCATTCTCTGACAGATGGCGCCAAATACCAGTCGGCCTCGGCATGTTCACCCGTTCACACGCCAGAGATTTCCATCGCATTTTCAAAGGTATTTTTCACCACTAAAAATACATACCGAAAGGAAACAAAAGACGAAAGATTAAGCTGGAACCACCTGTAAGGCAAATCCGTAAAGAAAGAAGGCGATATTCGAAAAATAGGCGTTGAATAGGAATGATAAAGGTCGTCTCATGACAGTTTCTCACGAGTGGGTTTTGTATTCAGATTTGGGCACTAGAGGTAGAGTTATCAATAAGTCGTGAGGTCGGGCTTCACAGGGACCTGTTTGATTTCTGTTTTGCTACTGCTTAACGTAAACAGAACGCAACTTGCCGTGTGATGCCACACGTGTTTCAGCTCTACTGATCAAAGAGAATGCAGGGTGAGCGGATTAATTTACACCCTGCGGGCCGCGAACCGTGAAAAGTTGTTACCTACTTCGAGTAAAACAGGCCCAGATCCAAAATAGGAGTAGGGTTTCATTTCGCAGCAAAATGGTTCATTATTTGAAACAATGGATGTAAACAAGTTCTGATTTACGGATCGGTAAAACAGCGTGCCACTTTCCGAGAACAGGTCCCAGATTTTGTGTGTGATTGTACAATAGCGTTTTTGTTATCGTCACATCTACAGGTCGGCTTATGACAAAGTAATTACTGTCTCTTTGTGCTACTAAACCAAACGTTTTGTCGTAAGCAACACGTACTGAATATTTAGCCACCACCCGGCTTTGTATATACTATTTCATATATTTATATAGTCGACCTCGGTAGACTAGTGGTTAGCGTGCTCGCCACTGGACCCAAGGTTCGCGGGTTCGATCCCGACCGAGGTCGATGGATTTTTTAAGGGTGATAAAAATCCGGAGCACCACTTCCTTCGGAGGGGAAGTAAAGCCGTCCCATGTCGTAGATTTACGGCATGTAAAAGAAAAATGTTCTCCATTTCTCGCTCTGGCTGTCACATCAGGATCGATAGAACAGTAGCGCGGCCAGTTGGCCAGTCACCAACTGCCACGAATGCGCACGACTTAGTAACCTCGGAAAGAGGAGGCAAGAGGAGGCCCGGGCCCATATAGGGCTGTTGAGCCATGGTTATTATTGTGCTATATATTTATATATTCATATATTTATATATTTATTTAAAATGTTCGTGTTTTCTCCACAAAATGCCTTGTATCTTATAATGTTATTTTTTGGTTCATAAAATATTCACATTTTACATAAAGTATGAGCTAAAATTTAAATGTCCAGCTTCGGGGCAAAAGGACGAATATTCTTAATTACAACCGCGGCCACAGCAATTGAAGCTTGGGCTGATTTTCCGTTGTTACCAGACCAACACAGCAAAAGTAAGTATATTCAGCAGACTAAGACAGATAAAACAGTAAGGTACACGACACATGAACAGCCAACACAATAACAATATATTTATTTAGCTGTCAACGTACAGTTTTCAAATTTTCTTTAATTCCCAATTGAAAAAAAACCTGCCCTCAGCCTCCTACCCGATGGGTGTCGAAAGATTTTAGTTTATCCCCAAACATTTTTGAGTGCACACGTCAATAATACGTACAATTAAACATTTCCCGTAAGTTTTTATGACGTCATGGTTAATTAGGCTAGGGAAAACCTTTACCTTATGTGTTTTTTTCATAACACACCCTGTACCACATACAACTTAAGTATTCATTGAAAAGGGAGCTTAAAGACTCACTCTGACAAAAGGGTGTGTTGACTGCAACATTTTAGCATCTCCGGTTTCTAACACGGCTTGGTGTTCCTATCCTTGAGAGCTACCAACAGAACCACTCCAAAATACACTGACTTCTTCATTAATATTCCGCTAATGCACATTTGTACAAGTTACACATGTGAGAAGGAAACGTATGCGAGTATTTAGCGTATAAAAGGAAACGTATGCGAGTATTTAGCGTATAAAAGGAAACGTATGCGAGTATTTAGCGTATAAAAGGAAACGTATGCGAGTATTTAGCGTATAAAAAGGAAATGTATGCGAGTATTTAGCGTATAAAAGGAAACGTATGCGAGTATTTAGCGTATAAAAGGAAACGTATGCGAGTATTTAGCGTATAAAAGGAAACGTATGCGAGTATTTTAGCGTATAAAAGGAAACGTATGCGAGTATTTAGCGTATAAAAGGAAACGTATGCGAGTATTTAGCGTATAAAAGGAAACGTATGCGAGTATTTAGCGTATAAAAGGAAATGTATGCGAGTATTTAGCGTATAAAAGGAAACTTATGCGAGTATTTAGCGTATAAAAGGAAACGTATGCGAGTATTTAGCGTATAAAAGGAAACAAAAACGGACATTTGAAAATATTTTCTCAGGTAAACCCAAAAGTAATTTTGACTACATGATGTAGTTGCAGGTTCAGTGGATTTTCTTGGCGTCAGGAGAAAGATTTATGAAATAAGTAACATTATCTTTGTTTATTATGACAGTTATCATCTTCAGCTTTGAAAGGGGAAAAAATACAACAACCGATAGTAGCTTTTAGGAAACTGGGCACTAAACTACTTTACAGAAAGTCATGTGTGGCGTTAGAAGAATGCAGTTAAAAATTCCAAAAATTACGACTGTATAGTTCAGTTATGGGGCCACCACTACCTTCGTATTTAGTCTCTGCTCCTACCGAGAGGCGCACAAAAAATATTTTCATATACAAAAAACAGGAAATTCAAAAATCTCCAAAACATTCACTGTTTACAAACCAACTAAATGCACTACACTTTCACTTTTATTATTTATACATCAACCCCTACATATGTTTCGCGTCTTATATAAGGTCATCTTCAGGGGGTTCATAAACTACGTTCATTTTACATCCAATATTACGTCTGCCATTATACTGGTGCAATATCTTTGTATATAAGTTACAATCACTTACAAAGTCAGAATTTTAAATATATATAAAAAACACAGAGTATAAAATATTTAAAAATTCGTCAAAATTCGTGTTAAAATAGTAAAATGCAGCAGTGTGGATTATTATGTTATTATGTTATTATGTTATTACGTTATTACGTTATTATGTTATTATGTTATTATGTTATTACGTTATTACGTTATTATGTTATTATGTTATTACGTTATTACGTTATTATGTTATTATGTTATTATGTTATTATGTTATTATGTTATTATGTTATTACGTTTATTACGTTATTAGTTATTATGTTATTATGTTATTATGTTATTATGATTATTTATGTTATTATGTTATTATGTTATTATGTTATTATGTTATTATGTGTTATTATGTTATTATGTTATTATGTTATTACGTTATTATGTTATTATGTTATTATGTTATTACGTTATTAGTTATTATGTTATTATGTTATTAATGTTATTAGTTATTATGTTATTACGTTATTATGTTATTATGTTATTATGTTATTATGTTATTATGTTATTACGTTATTATGTTATTATGTTATTATGTTATTACGTTATTACTTATTGTACGTTATTATGTTATATGTATATGTTATTATGTTATTACGTTTATGTATATGTATTATGTTATTATGTTATTTGTACAACTTTGGCTGATTTGTTCTTGGTTTGTATATTTTGATGGTCATTTAGTAATTATGTCTTGCTGTTTTAAGTCGTCTGTGTCTCGTGCTGCGGTATGTGATGACCTTATATAAGACCGAAACATATGTAGGGGTTGATTAATACATAATAAAAGTGAAAAGTGAAGTGCATTTGGTTGGTGTTTTAAACAGTGAATTGTAAAAAATGCACGGTGAGACTAATTATCTCTAAAACATGTTATGATTCAAAAGATACATGAATTGTAATTTTCCCTGTGCTAGCAGCAACTCTGCCTCACCTGTCCAATGGATTCCATCAGCCTGTACTGGTTCAGTTGAATATATACTCCAGATTTATCTATGCTGACACGACGGCTCTCCTTCAGCGGGGACCTCTTCCTTAAGGCTCTAGGCGACGAACCGGGAGATCCGTAAGGCGAGAAGGGATAGTTCGGATATATCGGTCTGCCAGGGTCAACCACTAAACTCCTGGACTGCACAAAGAACTTTTGATGTACATGGTTCACACGAGCTCTGTCAGGATGATCTTCTGAGGGTCTGGACGCTTCACTCTGAATGACCACAGGTGGTACCACTGATTCTGACACTGTTCGTGAAAAATGTGCAGTAACTGTTTTCCCGGAACCCACTGAGGAAGCACTGTTAGATACAATCTGATCAGCAAGTGTTGTTGAATTTTTGTGCGATTTGGCACTGGAAATTGGTGTATGCTCTGAATTTGGTATTCCAACAGGAACTCCACTTTGCGATGGCAGTGAGCCAGTTTGTGCTTGCGCGAAACTTTCTGAATTAATTTGCATTTCGTTTTTAATATATAGAAATTCAGCTTGTAATTCTTTTTTTCTCAAGGGTACCGAAAATTTTGGAATGTCTGTATTAGAAGGGGTTAAATTACAGCGGGTTTCTGCACTGGGTGCTGATAAATCAGTTAGGACTTCACCTGAAGATTTTGAAATATGCAGCGTACAAACCGCTGAAATGCTATGCTTCTCTTCATTGCGTGGCGTTGAAATATGTTGAGTGTTGGTCCTGACAGGTGTTTTAGCGGCTGGCGTTTCTGTGGTTGTTGATTCGGAAACACATCGCGCCTCTGCACTATACGTTCTTGAGTCGCTCCTTATTTGTTTACTGGAAGTCACTGAAGTACTTCTTGTTTGCCTTCTTGATGAAGTCGCTCCATTTTGCAGTCTTGCACTGGAAGGTGTTGACATACTATGTACTAATTTTCTGCAAGGTGTTCCTAAGTGTTGTGTTTGTTTACTGGAAGGTGTTTGAGAAGGTTTAACTGACGGAGATGGCCCACTACGTATATGTTTACTGGAAGGTGTTGACCCACTCTGAGATGGCTTGCTGGATACAGCTGGTCCAATTTGCATTTGTTTGCTGGAAGAGGTTGATTTACTTTGCGGAGATTTTTTTGAGGTAGCTTGTCCACTCAACATTTGTTTATTCGGGGGTGTTACCCCAATTTGTGCGTGCTTAGTGGAATGAGCTGACGCAGTTTGCTCCTGTTTTCTGGAAGGTGTTGATAAATTTTGCTTGCCTGAAAGAGCCTGTGTTGGTTTTCTGGAAGTAGCTGCATTACTCTGAGGCTGAGTGCCAGGTGTACTTGATCCATTAGGTTTGGCAGAATGTAGGTGGGGCGTTGTGGTAAACGCAGGACTTGAGGCACTGGTTTTATGTTTAGGAGGTTGTGCGGGGGACAAGGAGGCACTACTGGCAACATCTGCGGAAGGCTTTGACAGACTGGTGGAAGAAGGCACTGGCCCGGTGGCATGGTGAGGTTTGGGATGTTCCATTCGGGAAGACACGACGAGAGACCTGCTATCACCAGGTGGGCCGTTTCTCAACACTACTTCATGCGCCATCCGTTTGTCTAAGCACGAAGGTGGCGAAGAGGGAGGAATGGCTTTACTCGTTGGAGGATGTCGTGACGTATTGGTCATGGCGACGTGCACAGGAGGGCTGTGGTTGCTGCTGGACGGTTTAGTAAGGGCCGTCGTGACTGTGGCGTCGTCCTGATGGCGATTGTTCTCTTCCTCTTCACTGCTGACTGCTGAAACATGCTGACTTGTACCTGGACCGGAAGTCAGGTCTTCCTCAACAGCGGCATGTCTGAAACAATAACACTTCCAATGTTTTAACTACTACCAAAGAGATACAGTTTTATATCTGCAACCCGCAGTGTTATACCTCAAGCTTTTGACGCAAGACAAACACAACCTGCTTTTGAAAGTGAACAGAAGCTACAAAAACATTGTAATGACGTGTGATAATACCAAATGAACCAGTGACAGTGAAGTGAACCTACTGGTGTACCGTGATGATGGCTGGACCACAGTCGAAACATGTGTAGGGTAAAAGTGTAGCAGAAATACAATAAGTGCATTTGTTGGTTATAATACTGCTAATTGAATCAAAATGTACGGTGAAAATAGCGTGAAGAATTCCAAGAATAATTGCGCCATGCCAGGTTTGAAGCGAAACACTTAACCTAGGACGTTCATTAAGAAACACGCTTGAGACTCTGCGGCTTGGTACTACGTGTCACGGTTATGGCGGAAAGCTCGTAACGTTACGTTTTCTCAAACCCACAAAATATTAGCATGTAAAGGAACGAAAATGATTCAAAATACACGCAACAATATTTTTGAACTCTTTATCAATATGTGTCTGAGGGAGGAACATAGGCTGAGGGTGTTCGAGAATAGGGTGCTGAGTTAGTTAGTTAGTTAGTTATCAATATGTGTCTGAGGGAGGAACATAGGCTGAGGGTGTTCGAGAATAGGGTGCGGAGTTAGTTAGTTAGTTAGTTAGTTATCAATATGTGTACCTGACAATAATGACAACACACAGATAAACACACTGAAGCCGCAAATTCATCTAAAGAATTAAAAGTTTTGTTAAACCAACACATGTACTATATTCTTATAACCAAGTCAATCACCCCTACATATGTTTCGGCCTATAACAGGCCATCTTCAGGGGTCAAAGATTTTCACACGGACTTTACATCTGTTGTTCAATTTTAAAAGAGAAAGAGTACATCCACATTAAGTTACAATTACA
This sequence comes from Reticulitermes speratus, assembly GCA_021186555.1. Classification (NCBI taxonomy): domain Eukaryota; kingdom Metazoa; phylum Arthropoda; class Insecta; order Blattodea; family Rhinotermitidae; genus Reticulitermes; species Reticulitermes speratus. The sequence continues at coordinate 53,802,047 of JAJKFL010000005.1, forward strand.
TCCACATTAAGTTACAATACATCCACATTAAGTTACAATTACATCCACATTAAGTTACAATTACATCCACATAAAGGTAAAATGAATCTTAGTTCCCAATGGATTTAGGTGTTGTTTCTTTTAGCTGTAAAATCTTAGGGAATGTGTTTACATAAATGTTAAAATTACATATTTGCTATTATATATAAATTAGTGACATTCCGGTCTTGTATGCAGTTATCACAAGGATGTTGTAGTTTTCCTGTGTTATGTTGTACGAGTTGTGCGTAGTGTGCTGCCCCGGCTGGTTTCAACCAGCCTGGCAAAATGTCGCGATTCGTGAGTGCGTCACGGCACACCGGTTGTAAACGACGGCCCTAGCGGTTAAAGTATGAAACTAACATATACAGAATATTCATATTATCATTTAATTAAATAAATTTTGACTTGTTTTACGTAATTATAGAGATCAATACACAAAATATGTAAAGTTTTTGAACGTCTGTGAAGCTCATACACTGCAAGTTTAAACAGTAGTTGGTGAGGAAAGTATTTAGAGGGAGGAGCGGTGATGAATTAAGTTTAACGGAAACTCGCGGTTTTATTTAGTTATCTAGTATTATTATGATAGTGAAATAAAACAGATATTTCGAAAATTGACGCAAGGGAAGGAAACAAAATTCTAGCCAATGGAATTTTCTCAAAGCGGTCACTTATAACAGGAACGGAGATGGAGGTTATCAATAAGATGGGTCTTCATTAGATAACTCTATTGCAGAACGAGAGTGTTCAAATCACTAAAATAAAGCCGAAATAGCCAAACTCGAATTTTAATATAAATTTGACACATACCAGTCTTGAACTAAAGCCAGCAAGTAGTCAAAATACAGTGAAAGATTTGCACATGTATTAGTCGTTTAAAATATTAGCGACATTTCTTTACGGCTTCTTCTCTTAAACGTAGCACGGAAAATCGATACGTGAAATTGTGAAGCTGTTTCGTTCGTTAGCAGACAAACTCAGTTACGCGGCAATCAATTAACCTTCCAAATATCTAATTATAATTCCCGCTTTTCGATAAAGGTTTGTATAACGAAGGGCAATGGCTTCTTAAAACAAACAGAAGACGTTTAAAGTTGATTATGACTCGCCTCACGAAACACCGACATGAATAAAATATTATTTTGGTTGAATTAAAATAAGAAATCAAATTTATATTTATGGTAAAATTAAAATTAACGGATCAGATTCTATAAATTCATTCTCTCCTTTATTTAAGAACGCAAGACCTTACAAAAAAAAAAAACAAACCTCGGTGTCTTGACACGTGACAGCCCTTTGTGTATTCAATGCGTTGTTTCAGTTAGGGTAACAGTACGAAAAAAAATAATTTATTGGTGAACAGATATCCCAGTTTCCATAATAAAGCAACATGTTTTAACCCTTATTGGGCCATTATCAGGCTATACAAAAAATATGGAAAGAAGCCTTATAAAATTATTATTATAAATTTATCTTTTCTTCTATTGGTGTGAGATCTCAAAACTTAAATCATTATGTACACAATACGTCAACTGTATTAAATACATTACTGTATTAAATATATTACAATATTAAATATATTACTTTGTAGCTTCAATCTGTATATTTTGTTATATTTTGTACTCATATATTTCAATCACGATGTATGTGCAAAGTCAGTGTTTAAAATGAAAGTTATTTTATAACAAACTCTTTGTAAACTATTTAAAAAGCTTACTATTTAAAAGCGAAATTAAAGTCATAATTTGATCTTTATGTAATATATAAAATCCTGTTTTATTATCAAACTCCAGATTCTTCCAGTTTTCTTTCCCTTTTTTTATTTGTCCAGTACAGGACACTCCACTGGATTTTTTAAGTTAACTGAAGCCAACTTAGGTATTATGGAAAGATATATTTTCTTTTTTTGTGAAGGGCCCCGCAGCAGATGCTACGGACGCACCGCAGCATTAAGGCTTCTTGTGCAACCCTATGATGAAGATGAGCAGTTTTTTTTACCAAGTTTTCCAAGTAATGGAGCACCAGTGGAATGAAATTGACAGGGGAAAACCGACAACTCGGAGAAAAACCTGTCCCAGTGCCACTTTGTCCACCACAAATCTCACATGGACTGACCCGGGATCGAACTCGGGCCTCCGCGGTGACAGTCCGGCGACTAACCGCCTGAGCCATGGCACGGTCATTATGGAAAGATAATATTTAAATGGATCTTTGGGGAGAGTGGTAAGACGTAAGGATCACAGTCTTCGCAGTCCGCTAAACAGATACGAATGTTTCGTAGGAATCTCCTGCCTCTTTCTTCAGGGTAAAAGAGTAAGTGGTCCAATGACTATGACGTCGACTACCATACAGCCGGATCCCGCAGGTATCTACCAGAGTACACAAAGTCACATTTCGGAAGACCGTAGTCAAAATACCGCTGTGAATGTCGTAAGGCATACCCCAAATTACAGTACTAAGCAGGCTCTCTCAAGGCCCTACAGCTCTTATAACCATATTTCGTGGAGGTCTACGCCGGTCTGTGCTTCATTACAAGGGGTTGGAAACTGAGACACAGTAGGAACATGCGTGGAAGACAATGCTTGATAAATGGAAGCCCTTAATTAATTTTCCTGGTAACGTATTGTTTGAAGAGAATGCCATCAGAGTCAACATATCTTGTGTCTCGAGGCTTCCTACATGTGAGATATAACAAGGACGTAACAGAAGACTGTAATGGAAAAATTAACTTAAATTAGACAAAAGAACAATTGGGCCTAATAAAATACCAAGTACTGTTAAATTAAAGTTTTCAGACCAACTGATGCACCATAATTTAATATGACGAAGATGCACGGTGTCAACAATGTGAAACCAAGTACTGTGTCGGTAATATATGAAATGTTAAAATTTTGTGTTTTATTATATAATAACACTGCTGGAGAAACAAGGGAAGATCGGTTGAAAAGATGGCGTGAAGAATAAAGAAGTATTTGACCTACGTAGGGTCAAGAGACAGAGGAATATCCTGCATACAACAAAAGGAAGGAACTCTCACAAGATTGGTCACATCTTGCGTAGTAACTGCATTCCAAAACACGTTATTGGAGGAAAAATAGAACGGACGAAAAGACGAGGAAGAAGAAGTAAGCAGCTACTGGATGGCCTTAAGCAAAAGAGCGGTTATTGTAAATTGAAAGAGGAAGCATTAACTCACAGTCTTTGTAGACCGCGCTTTGAAAAAGACTATGGACCTGTCGCTAGACTAAGCAATGAATGAATATAGAGTCGAACCCGGTTATAACGTCATGAAAGGGACTGAATATTGTGTCGTTATAAACGAGTGTTGTTATAACCGAGTAGTGTAACGTTATGGTTAACAGTGAGGAATTAATTGATACCACAGAATATGTGACGTTATAGACGTGGTGTCGTATAAACCGATGTCGTTGTAACCGACGTCGACTGATACCGATGTGAATATTACGTTGTAGATGCAAAATTATCTCGACCATGACAATGACCGTCGTGTCTTTCTTGCCTGACTTGCTCTATTCTGAGACTGTGATAAGACCTTAAAATAACTCAAGGTCACTTCCTCAGCGCAGTATATCCATCCACACGCCCTACATCTCGACACCGGCGGAGAAAGTTTTACACTGACAGAATCCTTAATCAGGCACAAGGAAACAAGATAATGTACAAAATTCCATACCCTTCGAAATGCATAATAAGTAGGCCTTGTGGGAGCTTCATACACGCCGTAGCTACTTTCGAGTGATGACGACACGCAGCGTAACAAGAAACCACAAAAGTACAAAGAAAAGGAAGCGAAAAAAATAATTAGCACAAAAACCAACTGGAACGAATGTAATTTAAAGCACTGGCTGTGAGAAGTTGTAATGAGACTGCCATGACGATGCCACAAAGTTGTCGTTGCCAGACGACCTATCAAGACCCTCTCAGTAAGTGCTCGAGCGACGTTTGTGATTGAACTGACAAGAAGAAGAAGAAGAAGACCTTCTCTACAGAAAATCGTGTAATCAAGGGAGATGAGAAATGAGCACAAAATTATAGTCGAACAAATTCGAGGTACCAACTTGAGAGATTTAGATGTATTTATTTACTTTTGTTTCATTTAACCCTTAACCTTTAGAGTCCGTGCGTCCTATATAAATGACGGGGCCCTTTAAATCGTCAGTCGTCCTTTGCTGCCTAGGACCGCTCAGGAGAGCTCCCACAGCTTTAAAAACATGTAGGGAACTTGTATAGCTCCCAATTCCGCGTTAGATGAAATGTTTGGTTTGCTTCACGCTCTGACCACTTTACCCCGGGCAGGAACTCAGGCTGTAACATTTGAAGAGGCTTTATCAGCATTGAGCTTCATAAGCAAAGCGAACTGCCTTGGAAGTTGTTTTTCTGCCGTCTGCATACTGTATCGTGTTGGCCATAAATTGACCTACAGTGATTCATATAATCGGGCTTTATATTTCAAAGGGACACCACACAATGGCCCTTTCACTCCACGTGGAGTATGCAAGCGCCTGTCAACTTTCTGTTTCTCGTAGCCAATGATAAGAGCAATTTCGGTAGATAAGGCGGGTCTAGAATAACAAACTTATGTGACTGTAAGCTCTACTGGAATTTCGACAGCCATAAATTAGTCTCTGTTTATTATCGCAAGCGTTGCATGGGATTTCGTTCTAAGAAAATGATGTCAGGCGACGTTCCCATTCGTCTGCAAAAGTGTACTATAGCTGTGCTGTCTCCTTCCAAATAGATCTTCAAACATATATTTTATATTTTTTAAGTGATATTTTTCTTAAATTTAAAGACGAAGCGTAAACTGGTTCATTTAAAGACCCAGTTCGTACCGCTTAGTAAACACTTTTCATCTCGGTTATAAAAGCAAATCAATTTATGTTATATAAGGCAAAAGTCGCTGTTTGTTCTGAGATCCACACAAAATACATAAATACAGTGTGGGCAGAATGTAGAATTGTTGAATGTTAAACCTGAATTATATATAAAGATCCAGTTCGTACCGCGCAGTAAACACACTCCGTCTCAGATATACAAACCAGTCAGTTAATGTTGTACAGTGAAATAATCGCTGTTTGTTCTGAGATCCACACAAAACACATAAATACAGTCCGTACCGCGCAGTAAACACACTCCGTCTCAGTTATACAAACCAGTCAGTTAATGCTGTACAGTGAAATAATCGCTGTTTGTTCTGAGATCCACACAAAACACATAAATACAGTCCGTACCGCGCAGTAAACACACTCCGTCTCAGATATACAAACCAGTCAGTTAATGCTGTACAGTGAAATAATCGCTGTTTGTTCTGAGATCCACACAAAACACATAAATACAGTCCGTACCGCGCAGTAAACACACTCCGTCTCAGTTATACAAACCAGTCAGTTAATGCTGTACAGTGAAATAATCGCTGTTTGTTCTGAGATCCACACAAAACACATAAATACAGTCCGTACCGCGCAGTAAACACACTCCGTCTCAGTTATACAAACCAGTCAGTTAATGCTGTACAGTGAAATAATCGCTGTTTGTTCTGAGATCCACACAAAACACATAAATACACTGTGTGGGCAGAACGTAGAATTGTTGAATGTTAAACCTGAATTATATATAAAGATCCAGTTCGTACCGCGCAGTAAACACACTCCGTCTCAGATATACAAACCAGTCAGTTAGTGTTGTACAGTGAAATAATCGCTGTTTGTTCTGAGATCCACACAAAACACATAAATACACTGTGTGGGCAGAACGTAGAATTTGTGAATGTTAAAACTGTTGATGATTAGTCAGTACTGAATTACAGACCATACAGAAAGGGGCTTGTGTCTTGAAATTTGAGGGGAGGACAATGAAATACCACGAAAATCCAAGTTGGAGAAATAACTGAAATGAGGAAAAGGGGTTGTTGGCTTTCATAAACATGTCAATGAAGCTTCAGCTTAAGTACCGCACTGAAAATACATGAATTTGTCCTTATAAAAGCCATGAAGGCACACAGGAGTAATGGGGATATAGGTCTTCTCACTCTCAACCTCGGCACTGTAATGAAGGTGAGTGGTCAGCATCAGGCCCTGGCCGCTTTGCCTCCGGGGAAAGACACTTCGTTACGCATTAAATCCAAGGCTGGGTGGGTCCAAGTACCGGTCTGGACGTTTTGGAGAAGAGACAAATTTCTAGCCCCTGCCGGTGTTCGATTCCCGGATCGTCCAGCAAGTCAGCTAGTCATGGCTCCAAGAATCTTAATGAGGACAACGTAACTACGCGGTTGCCCTTTGCCCTTACAGGCAAATGCTTGGATCATGGTCCTCAAGTATCTGATGATCTACAATGGCAAGACTGACTGAGGTCCTTAAAACGTTTCGCAAAACATTGCGACTTCAGTCTGCAGGATAAACTACGTTGCTACCACAGACGCCGAAACGTTGTATACAAGTCGCTGTAAGATGCGACCAAAAGTAATGAGGCAGGTACCCGAATCGGGTTACCAACCTTTCAAAATTAAAGCCCATAAAAGTCATTTTATCTAATTAGGTGTCAAATCACTTCCGTAAACTCACAGTGTTAAATTACGTAACATGAGAGCAAAAGTGACATATACAGTGAACTTACGCTAACACAAATTTTATCTTTGCTTCGTTCATGTATTATTCTACAATGGGTACCGGGTCAAATACGTTGGGAAAACGGCCGGGGCGTGACGTTGATCACCCACCCAATCTAGTTTTTTTTTTTCTATGGCTCGACAGCCCTATACGTGCCTGGGCCTCCTCGTTTCGTCGAGGTTTCATGATCACACTCAGACACACCACACTCGGTAGGACTCCTCTGGACAAGGGATCAGCGCGTCGCAGAGACCTCTACCTGACAACACACAACACTCACAACAGACAGACATCCATGCCCCGGTGGGATTCGAACCCACGATCCTAGTAAGCGAGCGGCCGAAGACTCACGCCTTAGACCGCACAGCCACTGGGATCGGCTACCCCATCTAGTACCAGGGTTAAAGAAAGAGTAGAGCTATACCTCTACTCCCTTCTGGACCTTCGTGGCCTGTTATAGGGTCAACTTTACCTTTTCATATATCATTCAGCAGAGCTGCTTATGCTCTTACAGCCGTTGAACTGACAACCCATGATTACACATTCCTAACATTCTGCACTATATGGATGCGAGTGGTCAACGTTTTGCTCCGGCCTGTTCCCTTACCCCCCCCCCCTCAAAACGTGCGACCGGTATCAATTATAGAGGCACGTGGTTGGGACCCAGACGAGGTCTGAAAACTGTGGAAAAAGAAAGGATCTCTTACCTTGATTTCAGACTTCCGCCGCGATGTTGATTAAATTTGTGGTCTTCTGGGTAATTACACGACGTCGTGTGGTAATTATTTAAATTTTATTATTATTATTATTATTATTTTATTAAATAATTGTGTCGACCTCGGTGGACTAGTGGTTAGCGTGCTCGCCACTGGACCGAGGTCGATGGATTTTTAAGGGTGATAAAAATCCGTAGCACCACTTCCTTCGGAGGGGAAGTAAAGCCGTCGGTCCCATGTCGTAGATTTACGGCATGTAAAAGAACCTTACGGGCATGAATAGAAATGTTGCGTAAGCTAAATTGCCTCCATTTCTCACCCTCAGTCTCCTGACTGCCTGCCAGATGGCTCTGGCGGACACATCAGGATCGATAGAACACTAGCGCGGCCAGTTAACCAGTCACCAACTGCCACGAATGCGCACGACTTAGTAACCTTGAAAAGAGGAGGCAAGAGGAGGCCCGGGCCCATATAGGGCTGTTGAGCCAAGGTTATATTATATATTAAATAATTACCACACGACAGAAGACCACAGATTACATCAAAGGATCTCTTACCTGTGCCATGGATCAAATAATCATCAATACGACTGTAAGAGCCACAAATCTCACATTATCTTGTAGACTGATTAACCAGACATGAAATAATGCCACGTGTTCAAACAGTACTTCGATGTAAAAGTTGGCAAACATACATTTAAACATTACCATCATCTTCATCGCGTTTAGAGTTGAGTTACCAACATGACAAACCTCTATACTGTTCTTTGTTAATTTGAGAGCACTCAATGACAAAATCGAACTGCCAGTAATTTTGAAATTCTACAGGGGGAGAGGCTTTCAGATCCCCACCGCAGGGAGGTGCCACCACAAAAGGGCACACTAAACACTCTAGCATCTCTGGCACTCCCCACCGAGTTTAATTACTCTTCAGTCTTGCCAACTTCAACAACAACCCACAACGTTTACACGTGCAACTGAGATTTTGTTCCAACGAAAACCAAACAAAAGAGAAGAAGTCCTGAAGTTAATTTTCCGGGAGTCGTTTTCCCAAAGGAAAATAAATATAGAGTCATCTGTGTCTCTCCGTAACCTTTCGATTCAGAGCTGAAATCTGGGAAAGAGCGTAGGAGCTCTGTGCTCCTTGCACTTTACAAATATAAAGGTTTGTTTAGACAGGCGGAGAACTCGTAAAGTTTTTTGTTTCTTAAACAGAGAATATGCGAAGTTATCTCTGCCGAGAATAAAGTTGAGCGTCATAATGTGAGCACACGACGTATGACAGAAGCAAATGTAATCAACAGAATTAAAACAGCACAAAATCTCAACCTTAATATTATCAAACAAAAGAAGCATACACAGCGTACGGCTGGACAGTGAGCTAAACCGTCCCTACAAAAAGGTTCTGTGGTGTGGATTGTGGATTGCGACTGTGGATTTCCACACCGTGCAATCTCGTATACAATTACCCATGTTTTGGGGGCGGGAGTTTGTGTCGCCAGTATCTTCAACTTCTTCACCCTAAAGATTTAGGCACTATATTCCTGATTTAGGCACTATATTCCTGATTTAGACACTATATTTCTTATTTAGGCACTATATTTCTGATTTAGGCACTATATTCATGATTTAGGCACTATATTCCTGATTTAGGCACTATATTTCTGATTTAAGCACTATATTCCTGATTTAGGCACTATATTCCTGATTTAGGCACTATATTCCTGATTCAGGGGAGTGGAGAAGACTACATAACGAGGAACTTAATGATCTGTACTCATCACCAAATATTATTCGGGTGATCAAATCAAGAAGAATGAAGTGGGCGGGGCATGTAGCACGTATGGGGAGGGGAGAGGTGCATACAGGATTTTGGTGGGGATACCTGAGGAAAGGAGACCACTTGGAAGACCCAGGCGTAGATGGGAGGATAATATTAAAATGGATCTTCAAGAAGTGGGATGGGGTGCATGGACTGGATTGATATGGCCCAGGATACGGACAGGTGGCGGGCTGTTGTGAGTGCGGTAATGAACCTTCGGGTTCCATAAAACGCGGGGAATTTCTTGACTAGCTGACGACCTGTTAGCTTCTCAAGAAGGACTCTGCTCCATGGTGTTAGTTAGATAGTTATGGGGCCTTACTTAGGATAGGGACGGGTGGCGGGCTGTTGTGAATGCGGTAATGAACCTTCGGGTTCCATAAAACGCGGGCAATTTCTTGACTAGCTGACGACCTGTTAGCTTCTCAAGAAGGACTCTGCTCCAAGATGTTAGTTAGATAGTTATGGGGCCTTACTTAGGATAGGGACAGGTGGCGGGATGTTGTGAATGCGGTAATGAACCTTCGGGTTCCATAAAGCGCGGGCAATTTCTTGACTAGCTGACGACCTGTTAGCTTCTCAAGAAGGACTCTGCTCCATGGTGTTAGTTAGATAGTTATGGGGCCTTACTTAGGATAGGGACAGGTGGCGGGCTGTTGTGAATGCGGTAATGAACCTTCGGGTTCCATAAAACGCGGGGAATTTCTTGACTAGCTGACGACCTGTTAGCTTCTCAAGAAGGACTCTGCTCCATGGTGTTAGTTAGATAGTTATGGGGCCTTACTTAGGATAGGGACAGGTGGCGGGCTGTTGTGAATGCGGTAATGAACCTTCGGGTTCCATAAAACGCGGGGAATTTCTTGACTAGCTGACGACCTGTTAGCTTCTCAAGAAGGACTCTGCTCCATGGTGTTAGTTAGATAGTTATGGGGCCTTACTTAGGATAGGGACAGGTGGCGGGCTGTTGTGAATGCGGTAATGAACCTTCGGGTTCCATAAAACGCGGGCAATTTCTTGACTAGCTGACGACCTGTTAGCTTCTCAAGAAGGACTGTGCTACATGGAGTTAGTTAGTTAGTTATGGGGCCTTACTTAGGATAGGGACAGGTGGCGGGCTGTTGTGAATGCGGTAATGAACCTTCGGGTTCCATAAAACGCGGGAATTTCTTGACTAGCTGACGACCTGTTAGCTTCTCAAGAAGGACTCTGCTCCATGGTGTTAGTTAGATAGTTATGGGGCCTTACTTAGGATAGGGACAGGTGGCGGGCTGTTGTGAATGCGGTAATGAACCTTCGGGTTCCATAAAACGCGGGCAATTTCTTGACTAGCTGACGACCTGTTAGCTTCTCAAGAAGGATTCTGCTCCATGGAGTTAGTTAGATAGTTATGGGGCCTTACTTAGGATAGGGACAGGTGGCGGGCTGTTGTGAATGCGGTAATGAACCTTCGGGTTCCATAAAACGCGGGCAATTTCTTGACTAGCTGACGACCTGTTAGCTTCTCAAGAAGGACTGTGCTCCATGCAGTTAGTTAGTTATTCCTGATTCAGGCACTATATACCTTCGTTAACGTTGGTACCCAGAAGACGCAGTGTCATAATCCAAATCCTCGCCGCCGTGACAATACAACTCTCACATAAATTACAACTTTTCTGCATATTACGATCGCTTCATTACTCATAACCACCGCCGTCCTTCAACAGAGCTCTGTACTTGACACTGCTTCATAAGAACTTCTTCAGTCCTGCCGACTTACGGGCCGCCACTGACCTGCCAGTGGCGGCCCGTAAGTTAGAGAAATTCACTGCCGATTCACTTAAGCCCTGTCTGACCAACATATTACACTTGCGGGCAACAAAAAAAACTGGCGATCTGTCTATCTTACTTGGGGGGGGGGGGGGGTCTGCTTGGGGAGGGGACGAGTACTGGTGAAGTGGTTGTCCGAGAGCAGAAAGAAAAAAGAGAAAGGATAGTAATGGGAAGGGGAGAAATGAGAAAGGAGGTGAGAATATGTAATGAAGTGGAAAACAGAGGAAAATAAAGGTTAAAAGAGTAAGGTATAAGAGTACAACAAATAAAGAACGAGGGAAAGGAGGAAAGGAAAAGGAGGTTATGAGTAAACAAAGAAGGAAGAAAGAAATTAATAGGAATGGAAAGAGGTATAATTTAGAAGAAAATAAAACACGGAAGAACAAAAGGATAAAAAATAAGATACGAAACACGCCAAAATAAGAAAATTAATAAGAATGGTAAGAAAGAGATAAAAGAACCGAGTAATAAAGAATGGAACGTGATAAACACCTAACGTGATAAGCACCTAACGTGATAAACACCCAACGTGATAAACACCTAACGTGATAAACACCTAACGTAATAAACACCTAACGTGATAAACACCTAACGTGATACACACCTAACGTAATAAAAACAACTAACGTGATAAACAACTAACGTGATAAACACCTAACGTGTAGACACCTAACGTGATAAGTATACCTAACGTGATAGACACCTAACGCGATAGACACCTAAAGCGATAAACACCTAAGCGCGATAAACACCTAGCGCGATAAACACCTAACGCGATAAACACCTAACGCGATAAACACCTAACGCGATAAACACCTAACGCGATAAACACCTAACGCGATAAACACCTAACGCGATAAACACCTAACGCGATAAACACCTAACGCGATAAACACCTGAACGCGATAAACACCTAACGCGATAAACACCTAACGCGATAAACACCTAACGCGATAAACACCTAACGCGATAAACACCTAACGCGATAAACACCTAACGCGATAAGCACCTAACGCGATAAACACCTAACGCGATAAACACCTAACGCGATAAACACCTAACGCGATAAACACCTAACGCGATAAACACCTAACGCGATAAACACCTAACGCGATAAACACCTAACGATATAAAAAAAACTAACGTGATAAACACCTAACGTGATAAACACCTAACGTGATAAACACCTAACGTGTTAAACACCTAACGCGATAAACACCTAACGCGATAGACACCTAACGCGATAGACACCTAACGCGATAGACACCTAACGCGATAGACACCTAACGCGATAGACACCTAACGCGATAGACACCTAACGCGATAGACACCTAACGCGATAGACACCTAACGCGATAGACACCTAACGCGATAGACACCTAACGCGATAGACACCTAACGCGATAGACACCTATCGCGATAGACACCTAACGCGATAGACACCTAACGCGATAGACACCTAACGCGATAGACACCTAACGCGATAGACACCTAACGAGATAGACACCTAACGCGATAAACACCTAACGCGATACACACCTAACGCGATAAACACCTAACGCGATAAACACCTAAAGCGATAAACACCTAACGCGATAAACACCTAACGTAATAAACACCTAACGCGATAAACACCTAACGCGATAAACACCTAACCTGATAAACGCCTAACGCGATAAACACCTAACGCGATAAACACCTAACGCGATAAGCACCTAACGCGATAAACACCTAACGTGACAAACACCTAACGTGATAAACACCTAACGTGATAAACACCTAACGTGATAAACACCTAACGCGATAAACACCTAACGTGATAAACACCTAACGTGATAAACACCTAACGTGATAAACACCTCATCATTTTAGCTACATCAGCGTAGACTCGAAGCGTCTCCTGTAATCATATACAAATATCCGCAAGTCATTCTTACGCCTTCTGTGGCGCCCACCATCCCTACAAGCTATCTCGGTAGGGCACAGCTGGTCGAACTGCAGGCAAAGAATAGAAAGAGGAAGGAAGATACAAACGAAAATGAGTTAACAGAAATAGTTAGGTTCTAACTTTCGGTAAGGTAAAAGACAAAGCTGTCCCACTGTCCGCCATGAAGGAATATAGGGAGAGTAGAAGTATATCTCCATCCATTATTAAACTCGACATCAAAGGTGAGGGTCAGCTTTAAATCTCAGCCGCTTTACCCATTCAATATGAGGCTGCGTGAGCCCCAAAGCTGGTCTCGACGATTTGGAGAAGATAAACCCTTTCCCCTGCCACGAATCGAGACACGTTGTCTTGGTCATCCAGCCCGTAGCCTAGTCACTATACCTACTGAGCCACCCCGGCTTGCTGCATGAAATAGTGCTAATTTTACACCGCTATGATATTAGTGTGCCGATCCCAGTGACCGCGCGGTCTAAGGCGTGGGTCTGAGGCCGCTCGCTTACTTCGATTTGGGTTCGAATCCCGCCTAGGGCATGGATATCTGTCTGTTGTGAGTGTTGTGTGTTGTCAGGTAGAGGTCTCTGAGAAGGACTGATCCCTCGTCGAGAGGAGTCCTACCGAGTGTGGTGTGTCTGAGTGTGATCGTGAAGCCTCGAAAAATGAGGCGGCCTAGGCCCCCAAGGGGCTGCCGAGCCATTGGCAAAAACAAAAGATATTAGCGTTTGTGATAGTAGAGAATTGGATAAAAATTTGGGGGTTTGGCGGCTTCTAGAGGCACGAATTTCGTATTAATTTTCAAGGAAATACGCGAAAAAATTCAAGAATATTAGTGTGAAATCACATACATACAATCATGAAAAGAGCATAATGCCTGCAGTATTGCTGGTGGCACCGTCTCCACGTGTGCTACAACCCAGTGCTCCACACCACAGACGTACCACTCATTCTATTCACGACATAACCGCCCGTGTCTCGACCGCTATATACACCTCGGTCACGCCCACTCTCCTGAGAACCGAACAATAAATCGCTGCTCAGCTCACAAGACCGCCCGCTTTGATAACTTCAGCGGAAAGAGCGGTCACAGGGACCAAGAGTTCTCTGAGCATTTGTCGGGCTATGTACACAGCTGTGCACGTAACGTAAGTATGTAGCTCTTTGGCAGAAACTGCTATCACACGGCGAAGTCGATTGGTCGGGTAAGCCGGAGTTTCTGTTCTAAACAAATAAAGCTTTCGATCTTACACATACAGCGACAGATATGAGCCTTGCAAAATATCGCTACATAAATACCTGAAATACAGACACTACCAGCGACTTTAAAACGGCATTAATTGATTGGTTTGTATAACTGAGACGGAGTGTGTTTACTGCGCGGTACGGACTGTATTTATGTGTTTTGTGTGGATCTCAGAACAAACAGCGATTATTTCACCGTACAGCATTAACTGACTGGTTTGTATAACTGAGACGGAGTGTGTTTACTGCGCGGTACGGACTGTATTTATGTGTTTTGTGTGGATCTCAGGACAAACAGCGATTATTTCACCGTACAGCATTAACTGACTGGTTTGTATAACTGAGACGGAGTGTGTTTACTGCGCGGTACGGACTGTATTTATGTGTTTTGTGTGGATCTCAGAACAAACAGCGATTATTTCACCGTACAGCATTAACTGACTGGTTTGTATAACTGAGACGGAGTGTGTTTACTGCGCGGTACGGACTGTATTTATGTGTTTTGTGTGGATCTCAGAACAAACAGCGATTATTTCACTGTACAGCATTAACTGACTGGTTTGTATAACTGAGACGGAGTGTGTTTACTGCGCGGTACGGACTGTATTTATGTGTTTTGTGTGGATCTCAGAACAAACAGCGATTATTTCACTGTACAGCATTAACTGACTGGTTTGTATAACTGAGACGGAGTGTGTTTACTGCGCGGTACGGACTGTATTTATGTGTTTTGTGTGGATCTCAGAACAAACAACGATTATTTCACTGTACAACATTAACTGACTGGTTTGTATAACTGAGACGGAGTGTGTTTACTGCGCGGTACGGACTGTATTTATGTGTTTTGTGTGGATCTCAGAACAAAGAGCGATTATTTCACTGTACAACATTAACTGACTGGTTTGTATAACTGAGACGAATGATATTTACTGCTAGGTACGAGCTGAATATTTAAATATACTTACATTACTCTAAGTTTAAATGGTTAATAATTAATTACTTAAACAAAATGTTGGTTAAGTTAAAAGAACAAGCGACATGTAAATAAACGTATCTTGATTTCCAAATACAATTTTACAAAAACTTTTAGAAATCCTTAAATATGGTTGTATTTCCATTAATGAATGAAGGCTTAAGATGGAAGACAAAACAGTTTTCTGTACATCCTATCTGACAGCACGCCGTAGCTGTTTCTGCCTATCTCATTAAGACGCGTTTTAGTATCAGAGTTTAACGGTACGGATCTACAGCAGTGTGACGGAGTGAGAGAAAGATTTGTGACGTCACTCCCACCTTCCTACAAACTCCAGCCAACTATCGAACAGGATCGAAAGATGAACAAACATTATCACATTGGAATGTGGACAATGGCTTTTAATACGTCCGACTGAGATGTACGCGTTCGCATTACGCTTCCTGTGCAGGGGAACCTGTTTTTGAATATTAGCCAGATACAGTCTACTTTGAAGTATAATTTCACACTTTATGTTATTAGTACCGTACATTTTTTGATTATTTAAGTTCTATCTGATAAATGTACACTTGTATTTTCTATTATTCAGTACATATATTTCATATATATATATATATATATATATATATATATATAAGGTTCGAAACATGTTGCACCATCTTCAATAAAATATATGCATTGAATAACAGAAAATGAAAGTGTACATTTGTCGGATAGAACTTAAATAATTTCACACATTTGCTCTGTCTGTATACGTACATTATCATACCATAAATTACGCCATGAATAATGATAGTAATTAACCAACAAACACTCTTTGTTAGGAAAACAATTCCTAATTGCTTATATATAGAATATTAGGGGTCGTTTCGGCAAGGAAGTATTTGTTGGTTAATTATTATTGATTACAAAATAAAACACACTGTGATATGCAACACCATAAAATAGGCAATCAGCATTTATTTCTACTGCTTTACCAAGTCGTCATTAACACGTCCAGTGCTGAAGACGTTATATATAGCGTCTCAACATGTCATTCTTTCTGGATTGTGTTCTTGTGAGTTATGACACCGTGCATTCTTTAGCAGGTTCTCTCGAAACGTCTTTTACCACATACTGCATGGCGTAAGCATCGTGATTAACATAATTCAAATCCCTACCTCCATGGAAACCTAAAATTTTTTACTCTATAAGCGTGCAGGTTTTGGATGGAGGTGTATAGTTGGATGGACACACACACTCTCACATACTCTCACACACTCTCACATACTCTCACACAAACTCACACACACTAACACACTCACACACACTAACACAAACTTACACAAACACTCACATACACACTAACACGCACTAACACGCACTAACACACACACTCACACACACAAACACACTCACACACACTAACACAAACTCACACACACACTCACATACACTCACACACACTCACATACACACTAACATACTAACACACACTAACACACTCACACACACAAAAGCAAACACACTTAATCTCGTTTTGGTTAGAGAAAGAAATACTTCGCAAACGTCTGTTCCTCCGCCATCAGGTGAAGTACAAACGTCTGTTCCTCCGCCATCAGGTGAAGTACAAACGTCTGTTCCTCCGCCATCAGGTGAAGTACAAACGTCTGTTCCTCCGCCATCAGGTGAAGTACAAACGTCTGTTCCTCCGCCATCAGGTGAAGTACAAACGTCTGTTCCTCCGCCATCAGGTGAAGTACAAACGTCTGTTCCTCCGCCATCAGGTGAAGTACAAACGTCTGTTCCTCCGCCATCAGGTGAAGTACAAACGTCTGTTTCCGCCATCAGGTGAAGTACAAACGTCTGTTCCTCCGCCATCAGGTGAAGTACAAACGTCTGTTCCTCCGCCATCAGGTGAAGTACAAACGTCTGTTCCTCCGCCATCAGGTGAAGTACAAACGTCTGTTCCTCCGCCATCAGGTGAAGTACAAACGTCTGTTCCTCCGCCATCAGGTGAAGTACAAAGTCTGTTCCTCCGCCATCAGGTGAAGTACAAACGTCTGTTCCTCCGCATCAGGTGAAGTACAAACGTCTGTTCCTCCGCCATCAGGTGAAGTACAAACGTCTGTTCCTCCGCCATCAGGTGAAGTACAAACGTCTGTTCCTCCGCCATCAGGTGAAGTACAAACGTCTGTTCCTCCGCCATCAGGTGAAGTACAAACGTCTGTTCCTCCGCCATCAGGTGAAGTACAAACGTCTGTTCCTCCGCCATCAGGTGAAGTACAAACGTCTGTTCCTCCGCCATCAGGTGAAGTACAAACGTCTGTTCCTCCGCCATCAGGTGAAGTACAAACGTCTGTTCCTCCGCCATCAGGTGAAGTACAAACGTCTGTTCCTCCGCCATCAGGTGAAGTACAAACCCACTCTGTTGGGTCCAATAGATGGAGATAATGCCAGGAGTAACATAACGGAGCTAACAGAGAAGATATAATTCATTTGATGACCTAAGAGAGACACTGGAAGTAACGAGATTTGACGACGATACTGCAGAATGCACGTCAGAAGAGTCGCCACTTTATTCGCAATCTATGCTAAAACTGGACGAAATATATTCTGAGGTATTAATGGTGTCGAGAGGTAAACCTTAAAGAAACAATAAATAAACAAATTATAAACAAATAGAGCTTTACTGCTGTGAGAACTCTACATGTCACAAATCAATATCTGATTGTGCAAAGGCAGCCAGATTTCCAAATCCTGTGGTCATTAACCAATACTAATGTACGAAAAGTTTAATGATGTGTCAGTTCCTATTTTTTTGTACCTAAATATTTAACTATCTGCTTCTATGGCAACAGAACCAGCAGGATCACCGCCGATAAAATTTTATATAACATATGTTTAAAATGTCACGTTAAACAGGACACTAGCATCACAAATTGTATTTAATTAATTATTCCATTCCAACAAATGCACTACTACACTGTTTTAGTGTCTTCTGTCCCTACATATATTTCGACACTAAAACAGTGTAGTGCATTTGTTTGAATATAATAATAACAACCATGGCTCAACAGCCCCATATGGGCCTGGGCCTCCTCTTGCCTCCTTTTTTCGAGGTTACTAAGTCGTGCGCATTCGTGGCAGTTGGTGACCGGACAACTGGCCGCGCTGCTGTTATATCGATCCTGATGTGTCCGCCAGAGCCATCTGGCAGGCAGTCAGGAGACTTGGGTGAGAAATGGAGGTTTTAAATTTAGCTTACGAAACATTTCTATTCATGCCCGTAAGGTTCTTTTACATGCCGTAAATCTACGACATGGGACCGACGGCTTTACTTCCCCTCCGAAGGAAGTTGTGCTCCGGATTTTTATCACCCTTAAAAATCCATCGACCTCGGTCGGGATCGAACCTGCGAACCTTGGGTCCAGTGGCGAGCACGCTAACCACTAGTCCACCGAGGTCGACATTTGTTTGAATGAAATAATCAATTAATTACTGAAATGCACGATATATATATATATATATAATATAAATAACAAATTGTAGTTCACTGAGGCAGAGGGAAGTGCTTTTAATTGAGAGTATTGAAAAGTAATTTTACTGACGACATGCGCTGTTCTTGCACGGGAATTCGGGGATGATATAAGTGGTAGACGGAGGAATGTATCCTTATTTATAGAGGGAGGACGTCAGTGCAGTAGCAACGGACATATTACACCCTCTGACCTGGATAACGAAAGCAAAGCTGCTCGCGGGCCGAAGCAAGATGACTTAAAAATGTAATAAATGACTTAACTAACAATTCGCACATTACGTTAACCGATATAAACCTGTGTAAGTAGCTTGAGGCTACAGTTTGTGTGCTTTAAAGAGAGGAAACAAACAATAAAGGCTTAATACAAGAATGAAGAAAATTAAGGATAAACAGAAAATGAAAAAGGAATTCGAACGTAATTATATTTCTTTCTTTCTTAGTCTGAATTCTTCTACCCACTCATTCTACTAGGTGTACAGGGTTATGGCTGCACCTTATCGCACTTAGTGACACACACTCATACTCGGTAGGACTCCTCTGGACGAGGGATCGGCCCGTCGCAGAGAACTCTGACAACAAACAACACTCACACGAAACAAACATCCATGCCCCTGGTGGGATTCGAACCCGTAATATCAGCTACCGAGCGGCCGTAGACCCACGCCTTAGACCGCGCGGCCACTGGGATCGACCCGAACGTGATTTATAGATCTCATTTCCTATTGTACAGATTTTACACCATTATTACTGCTTTTATTAATTATATATTTTATTTTTTTTTGCGAAGACTTGATCAATTACATAAGCACAGACTCTGCCTGCGATAAATTTGTCGCACCTAACGTCGATAATTCGCACAGTCACCTTGCATACAACTGTCGACTGACACATAATGTTTCACGCTTTATGTGCAAGTATGCGTACGATACTACACAGTACAACGTGTCACAATTATAACTCAGACGGTTCAATAGTCATTGCCATCAAACCAAAGACTAATAAAATTTTACACGTGGCGCAAACGTATTACTGTACCTTATATAAACAAGTTACGTCACCAACTGCATATTTTTTCAAGCTCTACAAACTCATGTGTGTGTTTTTCTTTCAATGGCTCGACAGCCCCTTGGGGGCCTAGGCCGCCTCATTACCGACGCTTCACGATCACACAACAGACACACCACAGTCGGTAGGACTCCTCTGGACGAGTGATCAGCCCGTCGCAGAGACCTCTACCTGACAACACACAACACTCACAACAGACAGACATCCATGCCCCCGGCGGGATTCGAACCCACAATCCCAGCAAGTGTAGTATTTTTTTTTCCAATAGCTCGACAGCCCCTTGGGGGCCTAGGCCGCCTCATTTTCGAGGCTTCACGATCACACTCAGACACACCACAGTCGGTAGGACTCCTCTGGACGAGTGACCAGCCCGTCGCAGAGACCTCTACCTGACAACACACAACACTCACAACAGACAGACATCCATGCCCCGGCGGGATTCGAACCCACAATCCCAGTAAGCGAGCGCCCGCAGACCCACGCCTTAGACCGCGCGGCCACTGGGATCGGCACTCATCTTTGTTACTCATCTTAATTATTACTCTCATAATCGTCTATCAACTTACAACTACGTTACGCGACGCTAGTCTCTTCACCACCTCGCACATTAGCGCGTTCGCATTTTTATTGTTACTAACAAATTATAAAATATGGCGTTAGGACAGGACAACACAAATCCCGGGTGTCAGGTTACACGGGCGACTACATTTTGTAGGGTGGCGCCTCATGTTTATGGGTCTCCAGTACGGAACTTGCTTCACATCACCGTCTGGCGACTAGATTATTGGAAAACTTGTGGCACAATGCGTCGGACATAAACCTCATACCAAGTTTTATAAAAACAATTATACCCGTATAAATTTTAAAATGGACGTACAAAACACTCACAGACAGATAAGCACGTATACACACGTACAAAACACTCACAGACAGATAAGCACGTATACACACGTACAAAACACTCACAGACAGATAATCACGTATACACACGTACAAAACACTCACAGACAGATAAGCACGTATACACACGTACAAAACACTCACAGACAGATAAGCACGTATACATACGTACAAAACACTCACAGACAGATAAGCACGTATACACACGTACAAAACACTCACAGACAGATAAGCACGTATACACACGTACAAAACACTCACAGACAGATAATCACGTATACACACGTACAAAAACACTCACAGACAGATAAGCACGTATACACACGTACAAAACACTCACAGACAGATAAGCACGTATACGTACGTACAAAACACTCACAGACAGATAAGCACGTATACACACGTACAAAACACTCGCAGACAGATAAGCACGTATACACACGTACAAAACACTCACAGACAGATAAGCACGTATACACACGTACAAAACACTCACAGAGAGATAAGCACGTATACACACGTACAAAACACTCACAGACAGATAAGCACGTGTACACACGTACAAAACACTCGCAGACAGATAAGCACGTATACACACGTACAAAACACTCACAGACAGATAAGCACGTATACACACGTACAAAACACTCACAGACAGATAAGCACGTATACACACGTACAAAACACTCACAGACAGATAAGCACGTATACGTACGTACAAAACACTCACAGACAGATAAGCACGTATACACACGTACAAAACACTCGCAGACAGATAAGCACGTATACACACGTACAAAACACTCACAGACAGATAAGCACGTATACACACGTACAAAACACTCACAGAGAGATAAGCACGTATACACACGTACAAAACACTCACAGACAGATAAGCACGTATACACACGTACAAAACACTCGCAGACAGATAAGCACGTATACACACGTACAAAACACTCACAGACAGATAAGCACGTATACATACGTACAAAACACTCACAGACAGATAAGCACGTATACACACGTACAAAACACTCACAGACAGATAAGCACGTATACACACGTACAAAACACTCACAGACAGATAAGCACGTATACACACGTACAAAACACTCACAGACAGATAAGCACGTATACACACGTACAAAACACTCACAGACAGATAAGCACGTATACACACGTACAAAACACTCACAGACAGATAATCACGTATACACACGTACAAAACACTCACAGACAGATAAGCACGTATACACACGTACAAAACACTCACAGACAGATAAGCACGTATACATACGTACAAAACACTCACAGACAGATAAGCACGTATACACACGTACAAAACACTCACAGACAGATAAGCACGTATACACACGTACAAAACACTCACAGACAGATAATCACGTATACACACGTACAAAACACTCACAGACAGATAAGCACGTATACACACGTACAAAACACTCACAGACAGATAAGCACGTATACGTACGTACAAAACACTCACAGACAGATAAGCACGTATACACACGTACAAAACACTCGCAGACAGATAAGCACGTATACACACGTACAAAACACTCACAGACAGATAAGCACGTATACACACGTACAAAACACTCACAGAGAGATAAGCACGTATACACACGTACAAAACACTCACAGACAGATAAGCACGTATACACGTACAAAACACTCACAGACAGATAAGCACGTATACACACGTACAAAAGTAAAAACTGGGGTGACCTTATAAGCTACTTTTAATGGGGGAACGAAAGAAGAAGCAAACGTAGAAACAAAAGAGAATGAAAACAACAAAAAAGAAATAAAAAAGAAAAAAGTACAGTAAGTGTACAAAGCGTTTAACTCTTAGTTCATCCGTCAGTCTGTCCGTCCGCCCGAAACTTCGCAGCATATCTCAGTGTTCTTGACATAAGACACTTGGTCGCGTGCTAAAGTCACGTATGAGAATCACTGATAAAACTACGTGCACAGGTGTATAACACGTGTCTGTATCGTGCTAGAACCTAAACGCAATTTGCAGATTTACATGAGCCCATACAGTTAATAATGGCACGTGTACATATCACCGTCACACAAAACAAACTTTTTAACAATATCATCAATCATTATCTCGGTAGATAAAGATTATGTCGCATATCAAAAATCCATATTTCCTTGAAATAGACTAGACAATTTTCTCCCCTCTCCTTTCAAATTTACGCACTGCGATTATTCAAACACAGTGCTAAAAATTGAATCCAAATAACAGCTGAAGTTTAAAACAACCTAAAAATTTATATACAGTCTTTAAATGACCAACGATCCATCCACACACACATTCATAATTTTGGTGCTGTAACTGAACAGTTAAAATACCTATAGAAAGATAAGGGAATAACATTAAATTGGAACTTATGAAAGCGATTTGTGACGACATAAGTAGCTCAGGATTACGTACCACAACGTAGGACTGTGTCGTTATCGGTACCGAAGCGCCTGGTCCTGTTACCGCGGAGGTAGTTGTGTAGGTACAACTCGACTAAAATATCTTTTCGCGACGCAGAGACCGAAATCAGTCAGCCCCCACTACTCCCTTTCTGTCCTTTTAGCATCACCGTTGTTGCTAAATCAGTCATTTTCCTTTGATCCACCGTCCTGAGAAGGTTATTTAATAGCGTATAGGAGTGGGAGGTATTTGTCTTTACGTTATAACAACTTGGCAGTGTTGCGTTGATTGCCCAGGTCTGGGTACAGTGCGCTATTGCCAAGTCGAAATAAACTGTTCCCAATATATGCTCCGTTAGTAATACGTTTAAACGATGTTACCTCTGTGAAAATTGAGAGAGAGTGACTATGTGGCAAACACGGTGCAAGGAGCCCTCTACCTTTGCACTTAGCTCCGCCCCTTCCTCTCTCTCTACATTTTTCCTCGCGCAGGACGCGGAAAAATTATATGTGTCGCATTATACATAACCGTGAAAGACTGGAAGTCAACAGCCTTACCCTGTCATACATTAGCCCAGAATTCTGGAAGACTGAGTCACGGCGATTATGCCAGTTACATCTGTCGTGAAGGTAACTTCTTCTTCTGGTCGGCGCTACAGCCCATGTAGGGACTCGGCCTTCTTGACCACATACCTCCATTCCTCTCGGTCCTCAGCCTTCCTTCTCCATGCTTTAACTCCTAGCTTTCTGAGGTCCTCCTCTAAGTCATCTACTCATCTTTTCCTGGGTTGTGAAGGTAACTGCACAGTCCAATTCCAGACCAAAGTATCATGGCAGTGTCAATATTGTTGTTTAAAGGAAATGCCTTTAACAACAAATGTTTTAAGTTGGTTTCTATCATTTGTATGTTCAATACCAACGAATACCCGATAATTTTCAATCAGTTTTAACCTATTAAAGCACAGTGGTCTCTACGATTACCACCTTACTCAACACAAGTCATTGCTTTGTCGACAAGTCTGTATTTGTGAATTTAGTACAATTCTCAAAAATAACATTGATTTTTCTCATAAACAGCATTAACTTCTATGTCTTTGTAAATGGTCAAGCAGTATGTTTTCTGTGAAGTAGAAACGAAATTTATAAATACTGTGTAGATTAGTTTAAGTTAAACTTAAGACAAAACGCACGGTACGTATTATGTAAATTTGTGTAGATTAATTTGAGGTTTCAAATACTTAAACTAATGACATAACCTACTTTATCACTGAAGATGGAGACAGATATTAGTTTGAAACTTCGTATTAATCTACCAGATTACACGGCGTCACATCCCAGAAGACAGCAGTCTTCATAGGCATAGCTGTGAGCACTTCACATCTCACATAAAACGGAACTTTAAGAATCTCTACACAGAACAAAATGACAGATTAGAACGAGTATAGAATCTTCCATACCGCCTTATGAATTCGACAATAAAAGTGCTTGCCTTCAAAGATAAATGTTTCATAGCAGAACAAGATGATATATGAGCCTACGAGGGGCTTAAACTAATATCACAGAAGCGCTACATTGTTCATTATCAGAGACAACGCGACATTTGTGCGAAGGTATTCTGGAATTGCATTACATGAGAATAATAGTCTGCGTGCTGCTAGATGGCGTCTGCTGCATCGTAAAGCAGCGGTAGAGCTAACAGTGATAAAACATGTAATTTTTCTTTCTTCGCCGCCACCTTCTCTAACCTAGGCATTTTGTGTTTTTAGTTTAAGTAGAAGGAGTAACAGCAGGTCGGAAGAGAAGAAACTGAGGTTATATTGTCACGATCTTGTGACGGAATTTGATAAAAGTCTGGCCAAACACGCATTTCAGAACGCAAGAAATATGCATTAATATTTGCTGGTACAAAGGTGGAAAGGTTAATTAATTCTGTAGTCTGTCTTACGACAGGTCCGTAGCCTCTTCCAAAATGAGTTCTCCACAGGGTGCGATCTAGTTCTTCCTCTTTAAATTTACAGTATCTTCTCTTTGCTTTAAGGTCGTCCAGTAGCTGCTTACGCCTTCTCCCTCGTCTTCCCGTCATTTCTATCCTTCCTTCTAACTTTCCTTCAATCACATGTTTCAGAAGGCAGTTTCTACGCAAGATGTGACCAATCCAGTTAGCCTTTCTTCTTTTTATTGTATGTACGATATTCCTCTCCTCCTTGACTCTGTGTAATACTTCTTCATTTCTCACACGATCGGTCCAACTGATCTTCTCCATTCTTCTCCAGCCCCACATATCAAAACTTTCCAGATACTTCTGATCTACTTTCCGAAGTGTCCACGTTTCAGCACCACACAAAGCTACGCTCCAAATGTAGCACTTTACTAGTTTCTTCCTTAAATTTAAGTCCAGTTTGCTGGTGAAAAGAGTCTTCTTCTTGTTGAATGCTGTTTTTGCCATGGCAATTCTGGATTTAATTTCACGTGTACATCTTGCATCATTTGATATCATGCTACCCAAATAAATGAAATATTCCACATTCTCCAATTGGTTTCGATATATCATAATTTTTATTGGATATGGTTGCCTTAAGATTCTCATTACCTTAGTTTCTTCAACATTCATTTCCATTCCATAGCGTCTTCCAATTTCAATCAGTCTATCAATCATGCCCTGTAGCGCCGTTTCTTCCTTAGCCAGTAGCACAAGGTCATCTGCATAGGAAAAGTTTATGTAAACATTATTTTTTCCATGGCGCAACAACCCCTAGGTGGCCAGGGCCACCTCATTATCGAGGCTTCACGATCACACCACACTCGGTAGGACTCCTCTGGACGAATGATCAGCCCGACGCAGAGACCTCTACCTGACAACACACAACACTCACAACAGAGACATCGATGCCCCCGGCGGGATTCGAACCCACAATCCCAGTAAGCGAGCGGCTGCAGACCCACGCATTAGACCGCGCAGCCACTGGGATCGGCTGTATGTAACGACAGGCATATTGAATTATATTTAATTCTTTCTAACCAGGTTTTTCATTTTCTGCCGAATAAAAAAATTTTCACCAAAAGAAGGCGAGACGCATAACTATCTGGCGAACTTAACTTATTTAGCGGTACAAATGTCTAAGTTCGCGAACAAATAATATGTATGTGTCAGAGATGACTTAATGTTGGAGCCTTCTATGGAGAGACGTCATAACCATATGAGAAAACATACATTTGCTCGAGGCGACTGTAGAGGGCTGTGTAACGACATACGGCATGTATTCCAGCTAGGTAGGTTCACCCGTAACTACCATTCAGTTAAGATGAAAATTTCCGTTCTCCAGAAAAATAATAATTTCAAACTAATACTAAAAGCGCGTTAAGTATATTAAATTTATGTGTCGTTTTGAAAGTCTTTAATTTATCGTCACAATTTACGTATCTATTTTCAGTCCTTTAACTTTGGCTGCTTGCTGTGACTCTGTATTAAAACTGTAATCCCCAGATCGCAAAAAAAGAGTTAAAAATAAT
Source organism: Reticulitermes speratus (assembly GCA_021186555.1). NCBI lineage: Eukaryota > Metazoa > Arthropoda > Insecta > Blattodea > Rhinotermitidae > Reticulitermes > Reticulitermes speratus. The sequence goes on from JAJKFL010000005.1 coordinate 53,828,646, forward strand.
TGTCCCCTGTAATATGATAGAACAGAAAAAAGGCCATTTAGAATTTCAATATGTCAGTTGACAGACTCACATACTAGGACAGGGGTGGCCAGTCACACGAGCTCCGGGTGACGCACTTTACAAGACAATTCGGAAGAAGCCATGAATTAAAAAAATAAAAAACAACCCCACTACAGGCCTGGACAGGCCTTTAGGGTTCCAGGTGTTTGAGGCTCAGATTTCTAGACAATTGGCACATGAACGAGGTAAGGTTGTCAGCCCCATGCACCGGCCGCCTTTACTCCCCAGGAAATATTCCTGGTACTCATTTATGTTAGAGGCTGAGTCGACCCCAGGGCCATAGTGCGACCGGAAGGATTATGTCAGTTGAAAATTCCAATGACACCATCGGGAATCGAAACCGCAAACTTCCGGCTTGTATTAATAAAATTAAATATTTGTTATCATTGAATGGCTTCTTATTTGTGTTCAACGAAATATATCAGGTTAGTTTCAGTTAGTTATGAGTCTCTTCGCCGATCCCAGTGGCCGTGCTGTCTAAGGCGTGGGTCTACGGCCGCTTGCTTGCTGGGATTGTGGGTTCGAATCCCGCTGGGGGCATGGATGTCTGTCTCTTGTGGAGTGTTGTGTGTTGTTGTCAGGTAGAGGCCTCTGCGACGAGCCGATCCCTTGTCCAGGGGAGTCCTACCGACTGTGGTGTGTCTAAAGTGTGATCGTGAAGCCTCGAAAAATGAGGCGGCCTAGGCCCCCAAGGGGTTGTCGAGCCATTGAAAAAAAAAATGAGCCTCTTTCCCTTAGAGAATCTTTTATAAAGCCATTCACGACCAGCCTCGCGTGCACGTAGATTACCGGTGACCTGCGCAAGCCGCACGCGGACTTTAGACATCTCTATACCAGCTGATGCGATTTTGCGTTTGTTTCTAGAACTGACACATCATAACACGTGCCGCTATATTGCAGCAGAGAATTTAAAATCACTGGCACAACAAACAGTAAGTCTCTATTTTACGTTTTCACCGCTGATGTCTCTGACGCACTTACTGTATCACAGCAACTTACTGCTTGATGCTAGGCACTCCATTACATCCTCTCAGATCCGTCTAATGCCTTTCATAAATCGCAGTACTTCAGCTCATTGTCTCCACAGTAGGTGGCACTAGCAGCGACAATTCTGCTGCGGTATTAAGCGTCTAGCAGTCAACATTTCGATTCACAAGCAGACAGCCCTATCATTTACACACTTCAGCGCACTTATACGTCATGTTAACAAGTAAAGGAAAGCTTACGGTAGTCTATCACACAACCATGTTTGTCTCCGTGTTGATAATTAATTGATACAGCATGCTAGGGGTGTCCATTCTGACACATTTAGAACACGACAAATTTAATTTACTTTCCAGAAAGTATTCTCTATTTTCGGTAAAACAAGAAAAAATGAAATAAAGGTAAGGAACAACAGAGTACATCAGAATAAAGAAAAGGAGAAAAGTTGGAGGAAAGAAAAGACGTATAAAAGAAGAGAGAAAATTAAGAAGACACAAAAACAAGGAAGAAGAAACAAAGAAGGAACAAATATTTTGTGCAAATATCATGGGAGTTATATGAGTACAATAAGTCACTGTTGCATGCACAGTGTCCCTTTCGCTCAAATCCCGCCGTAACCGTTAAACCCCTTCTGTGCCCGACCAAGAGATTTTAGTAACATAATTTCCTTCTAATGTACCTACTGTATTTTATGCCTGTTCGCATTGGTACCTATTTTAACAGCCCTGTCCGTCCGTCTGTTTATCTGTACACATAAAATTCCAGAACAGCTCAAAGTATTTTCGTAACATTTATTATTGGATTAATTAAGACAATTGTTGAGCCATTTCAAATTAACAGGATATTTGTAAGGAGTTAACATACACACGTATAGAGTTCGCATTCCTGATGTCCGCATATAATCAATTTATATAACGCTCGATTGTAGCGCTATTGCTAGGGATAAAGAGTCAAAAATTATGTGGAACAACACACCTCTAGACCTGCGGTTCCCAAACTTTTATGTGTATGACCCTAATGTAGCAAACGGTATGTGACCCGCGACTCTTCCATGGAAAAGGCAATAGTCAATGATATTTACTGTAAATGAACTAATACTAATGCCTTTTGTTGAACATTACATAACATTACGACTTATTAAAAAAGTATTAAATTTTTAATGTTACTTGTCAAATACAATATTTTTTGGGACAATATTAAATGCACAAAACACGAAGAAACGATAATAATCACAGATTCAATAATTACATTTTCTCGATCATTCTGTTTGAATTTAGATATAAATCTTAATTTTTTTCATAATTATCGACTTCTTCATAAAAGTGTCTCGCGACCCCACGTCAGAAACCCCGCGAGCTTGATGTGGGTCGCGACCTGAGGTTGGGAACCACTACTGTAGACGATAGAAGGCACCATAACATTTACATTATTCCTGAATTTCCTAAGTTGATTCCATTTTCTCTGCCTAATCCTGAAGAATCCCTTCTGCCCATTGAATAAACAGCACAGATGTGGACCGGTGATGCAGGAGGTCACTAGTACGGTACGTGTGTGTGTGTAGGTCTACATATTGTGAGTGCGAACAAAATCGTCCATAGAATCCGAAGTTACAAATTACACTGCCGAACAGCGAATGCAGCTGTAAAACGGTTATAAGTTCTGGTTCATATCTGGGAAGTTCCAGAACACCTACTTGGGAAGTTTAAGGGTTTTTTCTTTTTTTTTTCCTATGGCTCGACAGCCCCTAGGGGGCCTAGGCCTCCTCATTTTTCGAGGTTTCGTGATCACACTTTAGACACACCACACTCGGTAGGACTCCTCTGGACGAGTGATCAGCCCGTCGCAAAGACCTCTACCTGACAACACACAACACTCACAATAGACAGACATCCATGCCCCCGGCGGGATTCGAACCCACAATCCCAGCAAGCGAACGGCCGTAGACCCACACCTTAGACCGCGCGGCCACTGGAATCGGCTAAGTTCAAGGTTACGATATCAAATACAAACCCGGAAAGTTTTAATCGAAAGAATCATGCTATGTGATTTAATCGGCATTTGCATGTAGCTTACATGATAGGATGTAATCTAACCTAACTAACTAACTAACTCCTTGTAGCAGAGTCCTTCTTGAGAAGCTAACAGGTCGTCAGCTAGTCAAGAAATTCCCCGCGTTTTATGGAACCCGAAGGTTCATTACCGCACTCACAAGAGCCCGCCACCTGTCCCTATCCTGCGTAATCTAACCTATGTCACCATAAATTCCTTATAATTTTTAAAAGTATTTGTGTTAAATACCTTTTAAGAAGCCATGTGTGCCATGTGTGCCATGTATTAACATGTAAATTTGAATCTTCTTTTTTAGAGCTGAAAATAAATGGCTTATGCTATCGGATGATGGACTAAGATTAATTAAGTAATACAGCCTGCACAAAAACACAGGTTTCACAAATTATGGTGTTGAGGTTTAAAGGGAAATCGGCACAAATTAAATTCTTTTAGAAAATAAAATTGCTGACAGAAGGACGGACTTACAGCAACTGTATTCGTTCCACACGTTTCCTGCCATCTACTCATAAAATTACGAACCCAATATTTGTGAATAGCGCCGCGCTTCTGCGGCAACTTTACCTGTACATGTGTGTGGCATACAGTCTAAACACAAATCTGCAGGCGTTGACGGGGAAAACTGTAAAAAAAAAGTATTTCCGTTTGTGTTTTTTGCTACGTGTGTTATGCATTTTCGACTTTCGGTAAATAGCGGCATGACGAGACCGAATTGTTACGTCTACATTGTACGAAAAGGTACAGATAGTTGAATTCTAAAAGGTTCTGACGATGGTATATACCATTGTGAACCGCTTGTTTCTTGGAATATGTCCATCGTCTTTATTGTGAATAAAATATAAAATACAAAAATATATAACAATCTAAAATTCACTACGTTTCGGAAGATGGCTCTTATCCCGTCTCTCACGCATTACGTACAGAACCTCTACGCATAATTAGGCAGTGCCATGTTTCAGGCAGTTAGTCGCAAGTCTCTCATCGCGATAGGCCTGGTTACGATCTCGCAGGCAGTTCATGTAGGAACTGGTGGCAGACAAAAGGCACTGGTGGCAGAAAAAAGGCACTGGTGGCAGACAAAAGGCACTGGTGGTAGACAAAAGGCACTGGTGGCAGACAAAAGGCACTGGTGGCAGACAAAAGGCACTGGTGGCAGACAAAAGGCACTGGTGGCAGACAAAAGGCACTGGTGGCAGACAAAAGGTACTGGTGGCAGAAAAAAGGCACTGGTGGCAGACAAAAGGCACTGGTAGCAGACAAAAGGCACTGGTGGCAGACAAAAGGTACTGGTGGCAGACAAAAGGCACTGGTGGCAGACAAAAGGCACTGTGCTCTCGCTCAAGTACTTCCGTCTTTCCCCTCAGATCATTCCACCAATGATCCATACTCATATTTAATTCATCTAATATAAACTTCGTATAATTTCAGAAATTGACAGTCGTTAAATTAAACGCCCCCCTCTCTCTCTCACACCAATCACTGTCGCACAGTACTAAAGCCTTCAGCGATAAATTACAAAGTTACTAAGTAACGAGTCTCACCTGGAAAACGTCGATCCTATTTCAGCCGGTCATAATTTTTACTCGCAGGAGTTACCGTTTCTCCTGCAGTGCTAGCAATGCCATTCTTCTATTCAAACAAATATACGGAATTTAAAAGTCGACAGGGATCGCAAAAATATGTCAGCAGTAGTCTGAAGTTCAACGTGTCTCTTAAATTAAGTTACAGACCGACTGATGCACACTAAAACCACTTTTTATGTAGCTTTATTATTAAAATTGTTAAAATTATAACCCCAACACGTGTTTCGATCCTAGGATCATCGTCAGGGGTTTTTTTTGTTGAAAGCTACAGTCACTTCATATACATATACTACATATACTTCTCTTAAAGTAGCAGATTTATGTAAAAATTAATTTTTGTTTATATGAAGTAATAAGAATGTATCTAAACGGGAATTATACTTTAAGGCTAGGCGCACACTTTGCGATTTATTGCCGCCGCGACTGAAAAGTCGCAATCGCCGAAAAGTATTGCGGTCCGCACACGGCGACCAAAAAATCGCTAGTATATTTCAGTAATGGTATGGATTTCATCGAAAGTACTTGTATGATTGCCTTATTACTGCGTATGAAATCCAAAAAAAAGACGCAAACCCCACAATTTCTCTTTAAGATTCCGATCACTGTACTGTTTCAATTTTTTGTCATACAGAGCAGGCCGTTTTTCCAATTCAAAAATCAATTTCTCCGTGTCCAAAACAATGTGTGATGGTGAATCATCAACAGCAGATTCGTTATCAGACATAATTCAATATCAATAACAAATAATTCAAATACAATAATATTCAATGATAGATTTCTCTCCAAGGATTGAACTGCGACTGAACAGCAGCAGAAGCAAGTGTGCGCAGGTTCATTCCTGTCTATGTAACCCATTTTAATTCGCGACAGTCGCGTCGCTAGTAAAATAGGGCTGGTTGCATCTTTTTAATCGCTGATTTTATTTAGTCGCATGTGCGCGCATTCCTACTGAAAACAGTGTGTTCTATTTGTGCGACTAAATAATCGCGCGACAGAAAATCGCAAGTGTGCGCCTAGCCTAACAGTATGAGTAGACACTGGCAACTTGTGAAAAAATAGAAGGAAAGATTCCAAGAAATTGCGTAATAATAGCGAGTGCTTTCTAAGGCGAGACTACTAGCCGTAGAGCGGACGACATCGTTGCTGCAGAGCGAGCGATGATGTCTCCCGTCTTACATTGTTCGGTCCTACGAATAAGTAGCGCTTAGGTGTTTGTAAAAACGAGGCAAAGACAAGAAGTCTGAAGGCTGTCAATATATTACACAAACATGTCTGGTTGGGCCATTAGCAAAGGCTGCAAAAAGGGGGCCAATTAATGCCCAGAAACGCCCAAAGTTTTTAAAATAAAATTTACACTTGACAGCTTCATTAAAATGTCTACATCTTACACTGTTGCTAAAATCGCACAAAAATTATGAACATTTACGTAATTTCGAAACGTCTTTCTGAGCACATCTCGACCACAAATCACTAAACGTCAAAATCTGCAGAGAGAAATATGATACAAACTTCACGGTTAGAATACGTATGCCACGCCCCGGCCGATTTACCCCCGTGAAAGAAACCCAATACTCATTGTACAGGAGGCTGGGTGGGCCCCAGGGTCGGTCTGTACGGGTGCAAGAAATCTCGCCTTTATCGGGATTCTTTCCCCTGCCCCGTTTTTTTATCCATTTTGTACCTTTAGCTCCTTCCCTCCTTCTTCATGTTAATTCTGTTCCATACTACCGTCCTTATGCAACAAACACAACACAAACATCCATGCCTGCGGCGGGATTCGAATCCACAATCCCAGCAAGCGAACGGCAGCAAACCCATGCCTTAGACTGCACGGCCACTGGGATCGGCAGGGATTCGATCCCCGGACCGTCCAGCCCGTAGCGATTCGCTATACCGACTGAGCTATTCTGGCCCAAAATGTCACATGGAAAATGTGAAATAAAGCAGAACACTTAAACTACGTTAAACCACGGTTAATCCTAGCTTTATTTAAAACTACGAATCGCCAACAAGTTACCTGAGAAAAATCTTTCTATAGTTGTTTAGTACTTTATCAGATTCAAATCAGCTCCTTCTTACGTCAAAATAGACGAAACGACGGCTACTGGCTGTGAAACGGAATTACACAGGTGGCTGGCGCTGCTTTTTAACCTTTCTGCCTCTCAAGGGATTATTTCTGCATTTTGTATGCCTCAATCTAACTATGTGCACGGATTAGAGTCCTTGTTTACCAGCCAACAGTCGGTTATGTAGGTAATGAAGTTACCGACTTTTTATTAAGAAAGGCGAAGTGTGACTGCCGTGTTGATAACAGCCCGAAAATGAACTGTGTTGCGAAACAGTACAACCCACTCCACACCGCAACACGATAGTTAATTAAATTCATTTTAATATTATTATTCAATCTACAACTAGGTATACAGAGAGGATCCCTTTCTTGTAGACTTTCTACATAACATTTTGTATTTGTTTCGCATGAAATCCTAGGCTACTTACAATGGATGCAAATATTACATGAGTCTGTAGAAATATTACACGAGTCTGTAGAAATATTACACGAGTCTGTAGAAATATTACACGAGTCTGTAGAAATATTACACGAGTCTGTAGAAATATTACACGAGTCTGTAGAAATATTACACGAGTCTGTAGAAATATTACACGAGTCTGTAGAAATATTACATGAGTCTGTAGAAATATTACATGAGTCTGTAGAAATATTACATGAGTCTGTAGAAATATTACATGAGTCCGTAGAAATATTACATGAGTCCGTAGAAATATTACATGAGTCCGTAGAAATATTACATGAGTCCGTAGAAAATTACATGAGTCCGTAGAAATATTACATGAGTCCGTAGAAATATTACATGAGTCTGTAGAAATATTACATGAGTCCGTAGAATATATTACATGAGTCCGTAGAAATATTACATGAGTCCGTAGAAATATTACATGAGTCTGTAGAAATATTACACGAGTCTGTAGAAATATTACACGAGTCTGTAGAAATATTACACGAGTCTGTAGAAATATTACACGAGTCTGTAGAAATATTACACGAGTCTGTAAAAATATTACATGAGTCTGTAGAAATATTATATGAGTCTGTAGAAATATTACATGAGTCTGTAGAAATATTACATGAGTCTGTAGAAATATTACATGAGTCTGTAGAAATATTACATGAGTCTGTAGAAATATTACATGAGTCTGTAGAAATATTACATGAGTCTGTAGAAATATTACATGAGTCCGTAGAAATATTACATGAGTCCGTAGAAATATTACATGAGTCCGTAGAAATATTACATGAGTCCGTAGAAATATTACATGAGTCTGTAGAAATATTACATGAGTCTGTAGAAATATTACATGAGTCTGTAGAAATATTACATGAGTCTGTAGAAATATTACATGAGTCTGTAGAAATATTACATGAGTCTGTAGAAATATTACATGAGTCTGTAGAAATATTACACGAGTCTGTAGAAATATTACACGAGTCTGTAGAAATATTACATGAGTCTGTAGAAATATTACATGAGTCTGTAGAAATATTACATGAGTCTGTAGAAATATTACATGAGTCTGTAGAAATATTACATGAGTCTGTAGAAATATTTGACTATCCAGTATATCGCTATAAATAAATTAATTTATTCAAATTGTATGGAATTTCAGAAATATCTAAAATCTGTTGACAAGCACGTGTAACAGAACGTATCAAAATGCAGCTGACATAATGCTGACTTACACTGCGTTACTGACTGATGCTTTGACTATTTAAAGATGTAGTTTTACATACAGACGACATACAATGTACAGTAATGTAGGGTAATGGTCATGAGTATTCAATAAGTATTTAATACGGTCTTTGTAGCTTGTTTTAAATTACTGTTCCAGAATTCACATCGGATGAGGAAGATCACAAAAATTCTATCATGCTGTCTGATAAGCCGTAAGAAGATTAAAGTAGGACATATTCAGAATAAAAATCTAAACGAATGAACACTACAGAGATTTAATTTTATATAAGCTACAGAGGGGAAAAAAATTTTAGATGCGCTGTACGAAGTACCGTCAAGGCAAAAAGTGTAACTGTATTATAAAACTAAAATTACTTTGTACAAAGCAATGTAATTATAAATAATTAATAATTACAAACTCGTGGCATGTGGTGCCAATCTGGTTTTAGGGAAGTATCAACGTTTCGGAGTAAAATTCTGCCTCTATCTTCATCGTTGAAAACGAATATTTGTACCCCACCCCCCCAAAGTAGGTACCCAACAGTACCAAACCCCACTTCATACCATCTCAGAATAACGTAGCCTTCTTGTTCATCGTCATTAGAGACTCGAATGTGAATGATATTTATATATTACTGTTAACTCCGAGTTAAAATTTGTGTCTAACGACGACCAGTTACGTTGATTTTGTTCGCTAACTGCAAAAGTGTCCCAATGTCTCTCATGTAAATTCCATAACATACAAGGTAAGTACAGCACACTTCAAAAGATTGTAATTTTACTGTCTGTACTGAAACGTTTGTGTTGGCTGGTAGTGTGTATAGGTTAATGGTCAGTGCTACCCTCGATCCGCTGGTGTGATTGTGTTCTGCCCCTTCACGCTGCTTTCCCCTTCCTATAAGAGTAAAACTGTGTCTAAACACCGGTTTTGCTCCACGTTTTATACGCATAATTACGCACGGATCAGATAAGGCTTCTATACGCAGCAGCAGATAGGCTGTTGATCCGCGGATCCTCTCCAAGGAGGTATATGTAAAATTGTGCATATGTTTAATTAAGGACCACGCCAGGAAGACAAAGGGGGAGTAGCGGTATAGCTACAAACTTCCTTGTTATTGATATTACATGGCGGTGAGTGGTCAGATTCACGTCCCGGCTGCTTTAACCCACAACGAAACAGCCAATCATACCGATTGACCAGGCGGACGAATGGCATCAACTTCCTGTCAGGAGGCTTTCATTAAGAAAAACATTTTTCACGTGGCAGGAGACGAACCAAGATTCCTCTTTGTCCAACCCGTGTCCCCGTCTGGATACCCCTGGGAAAGTTCATGTGTGATCTGGAGTGGACAAAGTGATAATGGGACAGGATTTTTCCCCCAGTACATCAGTTCTTTCCTGTCAATTATCATCCAGTCAATGCTCTGTATTCATTTATCATCCGCAGAATGGAAAGCGAGCCTACGAGGGACTTCAGTTCCACAGACATATAGACTCACCCCACAACGAAACTAAAACACAAGGCAAAGCATTTTTTATTATATTTAAGGAACTTCTTTTGCTGGTTCCACTGATTTTTACGTTGATGTATTGTGTAATAGGTTCGTTTTCTTTGTGGATTTTTAGCTATACCTTCAATGTTGGTGGTTTTGGTTTTATTTCTAATAGGTATTTTCTATGTTGTTTGTTTACTATCGTATTACAATCTGTTAGTGCTTGTTGTAACTGTTTTTGGTATTTGTTGGTAGGGTCCTTGGGTAACTGTCTAAATTCAATTTCTTTGAGAAATTCTTCTGTTTTTTGTATGAGCATGTTTTTATCTATAATTACTATTGTTTTTCCTTTATCTGCCTTTGTAATTGTAAGGTTATTGTGTTCTAATTTTTTTCTTTATCTGTTTTGTGATGTAGTTTTGTCTTTTGTGTAGTATATTGGTGGATGTAGTGTTTTGTATTTGCTTTATTTTGTTACATGCACGGATTCTGTATACATTCTGTTCATTTTCGGGTAGTTGTCACACAACAATATATAAGGAAGTTAACTGAGTACAGTGTACAGTCCACTTTGTAAGTCTTTAATGGCATGGAAGAAGAGGCATCTAGGTCCCCGTCAACTGATGTATCGTAGAAACTGATGTGACGAAAGAAACAAACAAATTTTCTTCTGCGTTTATTAAGCACAGAGAACGCAAGACGTAAGCATACGAGAAGATGAAGAGCAAGCAGAAAAAAAGGAATAAGATTTCTACTGCGTCATATTTATTCTGTAAATTCTCTGCGGTTTTTTATTTTCAAACAAGAGAAGAAAAGCGGATTTACGGGATAATAGTGTGGGCATTGTTCGCCCGGCGACTGCGTCTTGGATCTATCAGAATACAAATATCAGAAAACGCTCAGCGGTCGTGTCTGACTCGTATATGGAAGAACGAGAAGGCTGACACCGCCATTCGTAATGCTGTATGACGTTTCACATACGTGAGGCAGTCAGCAACCAGCCATACAACACACTGCGAACAAATTTAAGGAAAACTACAGCAAATAGGGACACTTCTTTATAAACAGCTCAAATATTTTTTTCTTCACAGCTGCATTGTTAACAATAATTAAATAAGATAGAAAATGTACCTACAACCTTATGTTCTGGACCGTTTACGTAAGCATTGTTGTTACGGAAACACAACAATACGTTCTCTTTTATTGTTGTTACCATAGATGTAGCTCTCAACAGTACTGTGCTATCCTTCGTTAAGTACGTAAGCTGCCTCCCAGATACTGTGTACCTAGATCCAGTACACTTATACAAATATACTACAAAGAATTGTCTACATTTTAACGGTTTGACTGCTTTTACATCCTGCCTACTGTGTACAAAAGTTGCTAATTTAGTTTTACGCAGTATTGCTTTGGTTAGTTCCCTGATGATGATCCCTTGGGGATCGAAACATGTAGGAATACTTTATGTGATACGATAATGTGATTATCTCAGAAACACTACTGTGCATTTTTTGGTCTGAGTGTTGCGAATTGGTTATCGAAGGTGCAGGGAATGACAGTATAAAAACGGTTCGGCTCTTGTCAGCCGTCATCAGTTTAACAAGCAGATATCGACTGACTGTATATCAGTCTATTAGCAACATATCAGTGCGCTATAAAGGACAAGTTATTACAAGACTTCGTACTTGTGCACACAGTTCCAATTATGTCACCCTACTGAAGCGTCATTGCAAGCGGTTTGTCCCCACTCTAGCCATTAAGGTGAAGCACAATAGCTGTAGCGCTGCTGGTGTTTGTTGTCAGCCTGTGACCAGTGTCACGTGATCATCCATAACTTGGTGTCCCCCCTGCCTCGTGTTTTAAAGCAGATATCCCAAACGCACGATCCGAACTCTATCATTCTTCATCGTTCCTAAGCAGAGAATTGTAATATTTAAAAACAGAGAAAACTGTAATGCTGCGTACTGCTTTGCATGGAGGAAAAACTTGGCCTTTCAAAGTACATTGTTACACCTTACGAACGAGTTTTCAGTGCAAAAGTTTGAGTAAAGGCCTCATTGAAGGAAACAGGAAACGTGGGTAAGGGCACAATACAGAGCCTCATTGAATAAAACAGGAAACGTGGGTAAGGGCACAATACAGAGCCTCATTGAATAAAACAGGAAACGTGGGTAAGGGCACAATACAGAGCCTCATTGAATAAAACAGGAAACGTGGGTAAGGGCACAATACAGAGCCTCATTGAATAAAACAGGAAACGTGGGTAAGGGCACAATACAGAGCCTCATTGAATAAAACAGGAAACGTGGGTAAGGGCACAATACAGAGCCTCATTGAATAAAACAGGAAACGTGGGTAAGGGCACTATACAGAGCCTCACAGAAGAAAACAGGAAACGTAGGTAAGGGCACAATACAGAGCCTCATTGAAGAAAACAGGAAACGTGAGTAAGGGCACAATACAGAGCCTCACTGAAGAAAACAGGAAACGTGGGTAAGGGCACAATACAGAGCCTCATTGAAGAAAACAGGAAACGTGAGTAAGGGCACAATACAGAGCCTCACTGAAGAAAACAGGAAACGTGGGTAAGGGCACAATACAGAGCCTCATTGAAGAAAACAGGAAACGTAAGGGCACATTGCAGAGCCTCATTGAAGAAAACAGGAAACGTGGGTAAGGGCACAATACAGAGCCTCATTGAAGAAAACAGGAAACGTGGGTAAGTGCACAATACAGAGCCTCATTGAAGAAAACAGGAAACGTGGGTAAGGGCACAATACAGATTTGTTTCATGACATTTTTGAACCCAAACAATTTGTGGGCAATCCGAAATTTTGGACGACTGTATAAGTGATAAAGTAAAGAAAAGTCAGATGGAGGTGTCAGCTTCAAACTCCGCCCAATTTACTCCTGGGGGAAGACTCGCCTGGCACCCGTCGAATTGGAGGTTTTGTGGGGCCCACAGCCGGTGTAAACTTTGCAGAATATAAACATTTCTTTGTCCTCCATGGAATTCCCTGTGAGCGTGAAGCATCGAATAATGCACGAGGATCACCGCGTTCGGTAAACCTCGAAGGAAGGGAAGTGGTCGTGACCAACTTCAAGGTAATGTACCGGCAGTCGGCTGTGGGCGTCGGGAAGAACACGAAGAATCTAAGTCGAGGCAGTCGACGTCAGGGCCGAAAAACGCGTACTTCCCGAAACGTCAGAAGGGTCTGAGGGTTTTGCTGCTGTGAATATTTATAGTATAGACTTCTGGTTTGTGAAAACGTGTAGTCTGATAAGTGGGAGTACCAACTTTACATAGAAACATAGGGGCTTCTTCTTCTTTTACCTTTAGACGTACGCCCCTCGAAAGGCTGGTACTGTGTATCAGACAAGACAGCATTACAACCCAGATGACCACAACAGAAGCAGAGAAGCGTTACTAATGCAACCAAACCGTACGGTGTCTCTGTCAGCACAAGTTTAGAGATAATTTCGGTTGGAGTGTCCAGGACAGCCAAACAGAACTGCATAATCAGCAAGCTGTCCTTTGTTATCGTAGCGTGGAATACATTTGTAAAGACTCCTTGTGGGAATTTACCATATTACGCTGTGCCCCGGGGTCAGCCTGAATTACTGTGCTAAACCAGGGATGAACAAAAGGCTCCATGCCAAGTAGTATTCCCAGGATATCAACCACGTCAATATGGAATTATCTTTGAACGTTTCGCAGAATTTTCCTGCCTCCAGTATCAGGGATTCATATATTACGCAGTGACATATCAATCATTGACGGTGGAGGCAGAGAGAGTTTTCGAAACGTCGAAAATCCTTTCCATATTCACATAGCTGAGCGCCAGAGACGACTTATTTTCTTTCAGTCGCCGTGAAAGTTTCAAACTTAACAATTCAAAAATTATTAATTGTCTCCCATATGCGGTGCTTAACAATTATTGTAAATACGGCATATGGAAGGAAAGGGTCGTGGCCCATATTATGGCGCTGTCCCAGTAGGAATGGACAGAATAAGGAAAGCCGTGGAAATCCTCAGGACCAAGATTCCGGTACGAAATGTGCCGAATAAAAAGCAAATATTGTAATTAATAAATGGCAATGCTAGGCTTTTCGTACATTGTCTTACACAGGAGTCGACAAACTATGTCAATTGTTACTCCAAAAAAATTGAAACTCATTTGCCAAACTACAGGGTGGGTGGGAAGTAAGTAGGCATTGAGAAATGGTTATAACCTCTATATTTCCAATGCAAAGATAATGAAAATAATTTTAACATGTACCTTTTTAAATGGCAATATGGACGCATAGCTTAAAATTCAATGTAGGCACCGGCGGCATCTGAAGGTAGCGGTCGGCATTCATGGTGTCATGCAGAAGATATGGGCCGATGACCATAGTGGCCGTCATTGCGCACCACACGGTCACTTTTGGACGATTTTGCATCTTCTCCACCGTCACTTCGGGATCGTGTGCCGCCCAGTAATGACAATTATGTCGATTGACGAAACCGCCGATATGGAAAACGGCCTCGTCGCTCCAGAGAATGTTTTCAAACAGTTGTGGCCAATCCACGTGCGAACCCAGCATCAACTCCCCATATTCCATTCTGCGGTCACAGTCTTCAGGTGTCAGCTCCTGCACGTAATGGGGTTTCCACGGGCGAAAATTCCAAGTCTTTCTCTAACACCGTACGTATCGTGTGCCTCGACAGTTATTTAACGCCTACTTACTTCCCACACACCCTGTATATATCAATACAAATGCCTTCAAATTAATAAGACAGTTTTTGGAAGCTTCAATTTGTGACACAATCCTATGACCCACACTAACAATATTTTACAGACTCTCAAACGTATTTACGGAAGTTACCTTGTAAAATGTTATCTATATCTAGAAATCATAAAAATCACCACCAGTCAATCACATAATATCATCAATCACAGAGTGTCTATAGCCGTAACTTGACAGCAAATAGCGCCTATAAATCTTACTGTAGTCCTTTAGCCTGTATTGCCTTCATTAAAACTGAATCAAAGTCACTGAATACAAATTCTGCCAGTCCTTGTTACACAGCTTGCAAAACGAACTGCTACTGGGAAAGTGACGGCCGCCCTTTTACAAGGCCTGGTCCTGTATCAAAGGTTCTGACAACGAAGGGCCAACGCGGAAACAGACGCTGGAAAGATCAGATTGAAATATCTCTATTTCCCACAGCTTCCAGACCGCCTCTAGAGCTCAAACGGCACACTACTCAATGCCTACAAGAGACTCTTCCCTCGGGAATCAGGCGGCACGAGCGTGAAGCTGACCACTCACATCTATCTAGTAAAAAAAAAGGTAAAGTTCACCCTAGAACAGGCTATGAAGGTCCAGAAGGGGAGTAGAGGTATAGCTGTACTCTTTCTTTAACCTCGGCACTAGATGGGGGAGGGTGCTCAACGCCACGCCCCGGCTGCTTTACCCCCGGGAATGGCCCGGTACCCATTGTACAGGAGGCTGGGTAGGCCCCAGGGCCTGTCTGGACGGGTGCGGAAAATCTCGCCTCCACCGGGATTCGATTCCCGGACCGTCCAGCTCGTAGCGAGTCGCTATACCGACTGAGCTATCGTGGCCCACTATCTATCTAGTATAGATGCCAGAAACATTTGACTTCTACGCCCAGTTCCCAATACGTCTTGAGAGCATGGTCCTTAACAAAGCTCAGGAAACCTTTACCTTTACCGTTAACTCTCATTAAGAAGGATTTCTTCCTTTCTTAGTCTGACCACTTGCATCTACTCATTGTAGATGTAGAGGGTTGTTGTAACACCTGATCACACTCAATGACACACACACCACACTCGGTAGGACTCCCCTGGACGAGGAATCAGCTCGTCGCAGAGACCTTTACCTAAAAACACACAGCATTAACAAGAGACGAAAGTCTACGTCCCCGGCGGGATTCGAACCCACAATCCCAGAAAGCGAGCGGCCGCAGATCTACGTCTTAGATTGCGCGGCCACTGGGATCGGCGTTTTTTACATATTTATTGTAACAAGACATACTGTGTGACTGTCTGCATGGAGCGGAGTCCTCGTGAGAAGTAAACAGTCAAAATGATTCCCCAAAATTTGACTGAAGAAGACACCAGAGAACGTTTTCCGAAATTCATTATGTTTTCTTAATTACCACACGTGTGTTACTTTCATTTATTACGGCAGTTTAAATATTTCAGTTCTTCCCTATTTTAAAATACATTTAGCTGACTTCATGTAATTACTCTGTCCCGTATTCCAGCGACGACGACGACGCCTAACAGAAGTGCCTCACCGTCATCTCGTATTCACGTCACTGCACTACACGTCTGACGCTACCCTCTGCTTATCTACCCGACAAAGTTGAGATGTGATTCAATTTATAGACACAGCACTTATTATGTCTCTCTGTTTCTAACATCAGTTACACTAACCGGACATGTAACAGAGAAACGAGAATTAAATAAAAACAAATGAAAGTAGAGAACTGAACACAGTATCATGTGAGGCAGTAATCGTGTTAACATGTTTCACCTGATTTCCCTTGCGATCAAATACAGGGCATACACAAAAGAATGGTGCGGTTTCAAAAGTGAATAAAAAATGTATGTCTTACATTACACGGGCACAACATACACCGTCAGCGGCGGCAACTGTCCAAGTTTCTCATGCGCTACCAGCAGTTCGCTTCTCATGCTTACTGCGTGGCCGCGGGGCCAGTTTAGGGGAAATGCGCTTGATCGGACGTGCTGCTGCAAATGGAGACAAGAACCTTCTCCCTTGGCCACCCCGTTCGCCAGATCTTACACCTTGCGATTTATTTCTTTGGGGGGTTCGTTAAAGACAGCGTTTATGTACCACCATTGCCCACGTCCATCCATGAAATTCGTGATCGGATAACGCATACACTGCAGGCCATTACAGCGGACATGCTACACCGGGTCTGGGATGAGTTTGATTACCGTGTGGATGTGTGTCGTGTGACCCAGGGTGCACACATTGAAGGATTGTAATTACCAAAGAGAAACTTGGACAGTTGCCACCGCTGACGGTGTATGTTGTGCCCTTGTAAGATGAGAAATACATTTTTTATTCATTTTTGATACCGCACCATTCTTTTGTGTATGCCCTGTACAGAGGTCGCAGTTGGCACAAAAACCCAGTAAAACTAGAAAAGTATGCAGGTAATTTGGACAGCAGTTTTGTTTGCATAAAAACTCGCAGACTTAACACAGCTGTTGCTTGTCTGCCAGTGACGTGTTCTATATTTGCATATGAGTCAAACACTTCCATAAGGGCCTTAGGCGCAGGGTTGTCCAAGACTGGGATTTCTGAACCACTGCACACTCCCGACTTCTATTCATCAGCCAGTGAAAATCGTGTGTTTGTCCTTCAGCTCTGCGCTGAATTACTGCGATAAGACCAAACGCGTGCAGAAAACTATCACACTTGCATAGTACTGACGAATTTGAATAAGCAAACAAGTTTAAGTTAAAACCAACTAACACAGTAAGATGTATTTGTAACCCCTAACTCCATAACTAACTAACTAACTAACTAACTAACTCCATGTAGCACAGTCCTTCTTGAGAAGCTAACAGGTCGTCAGCTAGTCAAGAAATTCCCCGCGTTTTATGGAACCCGAAGGTTCATTACCGCACTCACAACAGCCCGCCACCTGTCCCTATCCTAAGTAAGGCCCCATAACTATCTAACTAACTAACTAACTAACACCATGGAGCAGAGTCCTTCTTGAGAAGCTAACAGGTCGTCAGCTAGTCAAGAAATTCCCCGCGTTTTATGGAACCCGAAGGTTCATTACCGCACTCACAACAGCCCGCCACCTGTCCCTATCCTAAGTAAGGCCCCATAACTATCTAACTAACTAACTAACTAACACCATGGAGCAGAGTCCTTCTTGAGAAGCTAACAGGTCGTCAGCTAGTCAAGAAATTCCCCGCGTTTTATGGAACCCGAAGGTTCATTACCGCACTCACAACAGCCCGCCACCTGTCCCTATCCTAAGTAAGGCCCCATAACTATCTAACTAACTAACTAACTAACACCATGGAGCAGAGTCCTTCTTGAGAAGCTAACAGGTCGTCAGCTAGTCAAGAAATTCCCCGCGTTTTATGGAACCCGAAGGTTCATTACAGCATTCACAACAGCCCGCCACCTGTCCCTATCCTGAGCCATATCAATCCAGTCCATGTCCCCCCATCCCACTTCTTGAAGATCCATTTTAATATTATCCTCCCATCTACGCCTGGGTCTTCCAAGTGGTCTCCTTCCCTCAGGTCTCCCCACCAAAACCCTGTATGCATCTCTCCCCTCACCCATACGTGCTACATGCCCGCCCACCTCATTCTTCTTTATTTGATCACCCGAATAATATTTGGTGATGAGTACAAATCATTAAGTTTCTCGTTATGTAGTCTTCTCCACTCCCCTGTTACCCCGTCCCTCTTAGGCCCAAATATCCTCCTCAGCACCCTATTCTCGAACACCCTCAGTCTATGTTCCTCCCTCAGTGTGACAGTACAAGTTTCACACCCATACAAAATAACAGGCAAAATTATACTTCTGTATATCTTAATCTTTGTAACCCCTACATGGCTATATGCATCTATTCATTTTAATATTATGAGCGGCGTGTGTACTTTCATTATAATGTCACATGTATGTGTTTCTGGATGCCATAGTTGCTTGTGATTATTTGATGAAAGCCCCCTGAGGATGGCAACTTGATTGCCGAAACGTATGTAGGGGTTACAAATACATCTTATTGTTACTAATGTTGTGCGTTAGTTGGTTGTAACTGAAACTCGTGATAAAATGCACGGCACATATAACATAAAATGCACGGCACATATAACATAAAATGCACGGCACATATAACATAAAATGCACGGCACATATAACATAAAATGCACGGCACATATAACATAAAACGCACGGCACATATAACATAAAATGCACGGCACATATAACATAAAATGCACGGCACATATAACATAAAACGCACGGCACATATAACATAAAACGCACGGCACATATAACATAAAACGCACGGCACATATAACATAAAATGCACGGCACATATAACATAAAATGCACGGCACATATAACATAAAATGCACGGCACATATAACATAAAATGCACGGCACATATAACATAAAATGCACGGCACATATAACATAAAATGCACGGCACATATAACATAAAATGCACGGCACATATAACATAAAACGCACGGCACATATAACATAAAACGCACGGCACATATAACATAAAATGCACGGCACATATAACATAAAACGCACGGCACATATAACATAAAATGCACGGCACATATAACATAAAATGCACGGCACATATAACATAAAATGCACGGCACATATAACATAAAACGCACGGCACATATAACATAAAACGCACGGCACATATAACATAAAACGCACGCACATATAACATAAAACGCACGGCACATATAACATAAAACGCACGGCACATATAACATAAAACGCACGGCACATATAACATAAAACGCACGGCACATATAACATAAAACGCACGGCACATATAACATAAAACGCACGGCACATATAACATAAAACGCACGGCACATATAACATAAAACGCACGGCACATATAACATAAAACGCACGGCACATATAACATAAAACGCACGGCACATATAACATAAAACGCACGGCACATATAACATAAAACGCACGGCACATATAACATAAAACGCACGGCACATATAACATAAAACGCACGGCACATATAACATAAAACGCACGGCACATATAACATAAAACGCACGGCACATATAACATAAAATGCACGGCACATATAACATAAAATGCACGGCACATATAACATAAAACGCACGGCACATATAACATAAAACGCACGGCACATATAACATAAAACGCACGGCACATATAACATAAAACGCACGGCACATATAACATAAAACGCACGGCACATATAACATAAAACGCACGGCACATATAACATAAAACGCACGGCACATATAACATAAAACGCACGGCACATATAACATAAAACGCACGGCACATATAACATAAAACGCACGGCACATATAACATAAAACGCACGGCACATATAACATAAAACGCACGGCACATATAACATAAAACGCACGGCACATATAACATAAAACGCACGGCACATATAACATAAAACGCACGGCACATATAACATAAACGCACGGCACATATAACATAAAACGCACGGCACATATAACATAAAACGCACGGCACATATAACATAAAACGCACGACACATATAACATAAAACGCACGGCACATATAACATAAAACGCACGGCACATATAAACATAAAACGCACGGCACATATAACATAAAACGCACGGCACATATAACATAAAACGCACGGCACATATAACAAAATATGCAAACTCAAGTTTACACAACTTTTAATTAACTTTATTTCCGGTGACAAGCGAGAATTTAAAAGAACTGACTTTCAAGAAAATCTAATTTTCTCAGAAATAAATTTTTTTTTGTGTTAGGCCCTTTGGAACAAGTCCCTCACAGCCTGCACAATGACATATATTTAGGGCTCTGTCTCATCGCTAGAGGCGAAAAAGACTGTCCAATGGAAAGATGAAAGAAAGGATTTCAATAGTCTCGAAATGGAATTTTTTCGCACAATATTTGTGATGGTACAAGAAAAATACGTAATTAAAATGATTTTATTTGCCTAATTAACAGCGAAACAAATGCAATTAAATGCACGATTTTCTTCAATTGCTTCATAGAAGTAATGAGTCTTTTAACCTTTTAAAGCCTAACGGTCGCTTGATGCATCAACAGTTTTAACATTCACAAATTCTACGTTCTGCCCACACTGTATTTATGTGTATTGTATTTATATTACAGCAAACAGCGACTTTTGCCTTATATAACGTAAATTGATTTGTTTTTTTAACCGAGATGAAAAGTGTTTACTGCGCGGTACGGACTGGGTCTTTATATGAAACAGTTTACGTTTCGTCTTTAAAGGGATAATTATTTCAATTCACTCTAGGGAACATCTTGGAAGAAGCAAGCAAAAATGGGAGGATAATATTACAGTAAATCTTCAAGACAAAGTGTGTAAGGTGTGGATTAAGTGTGGTTTAAGATACGGACTAGTGGCCGGCTCTTACACACACGGTAATACAAAGCCCGGTTCCCAAGGCGGGAGTGGAGACATGCAGTATAGCCAAATTGCGTTTTGTCCATGACTGGGAGGTACATCCTTCATTTGACATTGCAGGAGAGGTCACTAAAACGGTTCCGCTGGACTTAACAGGTCACATGACACGGCTAGCAAACATACATAAAAGGACAACCCCTTCTTTTGAGGTCAAGGTTTAAATGTGAAGACTATATCAGAAGACAAACAGAAACACGAAACACGTCTAAATTCTGGATGCTTCGGGTTCTAATAAAACCAGGGTTAGTGGGTTTCTGGACTTCTTCCATTGCCTAAATACTCCAGATGTAAAGTTACGGAAGGTGGATGCGTGCTTGGTCTCAGGTCAGAAGGTCAGGAGCTACCACTACTTCAGGAATTGAAGTTAGCTGTATAGAGAGTGTTCCGCATAAGGTGTGCCCAGCTTCATAGTGTTATTTTATGACTCATACCAACATATGCCCGACTGTCAACAGTCACATCTCTAAGATCATTCTAATGGTCCAAGATACTGTATGATACATATATAGACTTATTCCGACAAATGTACACTTTATTATGTCCTATTTAATACATGTTTATGTGAATAAACAGTCACACCTTTCACAAGCAAATAGTGAACACGTAACAGCAGATACAGTGACCATATACCGAACATAGTTGAAGACATTTTATCTATTTAATGAGTCGCCCTCGGTGGACTAGTGGTTAGCGTGCTCTCCACTGGACCCAAGGTTCGCGGGTTCGATCCCGACCGAGGGCGTTGGATTTTTAAGGGTGATAAAAGTAAAGCCGTCGGTCCCATGTCGTAGATTTACGGCATGTAAAGGAACATTACGGGCATGAATAGAATTAGTAGTGCCCGTCGGCAAAATTCAGCGGCCATTTCTCACCCAAGTCTCCTGACTGACTGCCAGATGGCTCTGGCAGTCACATCAGGATTGAGTGGAACTTGTGCGGTCAGTGGGCTGGTCACCCGCTACATCAACGCACATGACCATAGAAACCTCCGAAAGGAGCGAAATGGGAACTAACTATTTAATGAGTACCATATAGCTGGTGTAATGATAAACAGTCCTGATGATGAACTGATACAGTTCGAAACATGTTGACTATTTATTGACATAAGCATGTATTAAATAGGAGATAATAAATGTACATTTGTCGGAATAAGACTTTATACAATAAAAATATACGGTGAAAATAACATATACTGTATGACACAGTGCAGTGTCCGTTCTAATGGACCACCTCCACGGTCACCTCCACCTCTGGCAAACACTACTCGTAATTTTATTTTGAGACGCATAGAATTGTGCATATTGAAAAGTGTAGTTCGTTTTGAACAGTAATCAGAGTAAGATAACTGAAAGTTGACATTCTGTGATACTAGCTGATCAATGCTCATTTTGTCTTCCGAGTTGTAATGTAAGTATCTAAACTTGGCCGTGATTAGTCGCCGGCCTCTCACCGCTGAGGCCCGGGTTCGATCCCGGGTCAGTCCATGTGGGATTTGTGGTGGACAAAGAGACATTTGTCAATTTCATTCCACCAGTGCTCCATTACTTGGAAAAATGGGGGACAAAAACTGATCATCTTTCTCTTCATCTTCATCACAGGGTTGCACAATAAGCCTTAAGGCTGCGGTGCGTCCTTAGCTTATGCTGCGGGGCGCTTCACCAGAAAAAAAAACCTACATAAATTTACATAACTAACTCAGTGCCAGTCGGTGGACTAGTGGTTAGCGTGCTCGCGGTTTCGATCCCGATCGAGGTCGATGGATTTTTAAGGGTGATAAAAATCCGTATCACAACTTCCTTCGGAGGGGAAGTAAAGCCGTCGGTCCCATGTCGTAGATTTACGGCATGTAAAAGAACCTTACGAGCATGAATAGAAATGTTTCGTAAGCAAAATTCGAAGTGGTCATTTCTCACCCAAGTCTCCTGACTGCCTGCCAGATGGCTCTGGCGATCACATCAGGATCGATAGAACAGCAGCGCGGCCAGTTGGCTGGTCTCCGAACTGCCACAAATGCACAAGACCAAGTAACCTCGGAAAGAGGAGGCCCAAGCCCATATAGGGCTGTCGAGCCATGGTTATTATATTATTATATAACTCAGTGCCATAGCTAATAACGGTATCTTGCTTTTGTGTGTTATCTGACGCCATTTATCTTTTGACGCTGTACGTACGGCAGAGCAAAGGCTTAATGGCTGGCTTTGTTTTGTGGTGTTACCAGATACAAAGTTTGTTCCTGTTCGTGCAGTACAATAAAATGTGTACTGCAAAGAATTTCGGTTACAGCCATATAACTACATTAGAATGCTCGTAGCGATTTAACGATTGATAACGAGATACGTTAATACAGCATTTTACACTCAAAATAACTCTTAAATTAACATCCTGTAGCTTGGCACACCTTATGCGGAACACCCCGCATAACGCACCATCTGTTCAGGTGAGTCACCACACATTCATCCGAAGACGGAAATAGTCTTCCCGAAACCTTGTGTTTTGTTCGGGGTATCAGACATTGCACAGCAAGTAACGTAACGCTAAAGAGGACATACAGTCGCTCCAAATATGTTCTACACTATCTTGAACTGCAGAGATTAGTACAGTCCCTGAAAGACGGTAATAAGTATATTCATTCAATCATTCAACCATTCTTACGACAGGTCCGTAGCCTCTTCCAAAGCGAGTTCTCCACAGGGTGCGATCTAGTGCTTCCTCTTTCAATTTACAGTATATTCTCGTTCCCTTAAGGTCATCCAGTAGCTGCTTACGCCTTCTCCCTCGTCTTCCCCTCATTTCTATCCTTCCCTCTTACTTTCCTTCAATCACATGTTTCAGAAGGCAGTTTCTACGCAAGATGTGACCAATCCAGTTAGCCTTTCTTCTTTTTATTGTATGTACGATATTCCTCTCCTCCTTCACTCTGTGTAATACTTCTTCATTTCTCACACGATCGGTCCAACTGATCTTCTCCATTCTTCTCCAGCACCACATTTCAAAACTTTCCAGATACTTCTGATCTACTTTCCGAAGTGTCCACGTTTCAGCACCATACAAAGCTATGCTCCAAATGTATATAAGTAAATCAAATTACTCGTATATACATAATTTACAGAATATATGTAAGGTTCAATATAGTCTTCTCGGGCGCACAGCCGCGTCAATTCATTTGAATACAACGTTTTGGGGACTAGCTCCGTCCCCATCCTCAGGCAAAACTGATTTAACATAAAACTCGTCTGTCCCGTGTTTTTCTACCTGACACGGGACAGACGAGTTGTATGTTAAATCAGTTTTGCCTGAGGATGGGGACGGAGCCAGTCCCCGAAACGTTGTATTCAAACGAATTGACGCGGCTGTGCGCCCGAGAAAACTATATTGAATCATGTCGCCGCGAAAGTTTTAAAACTTATATGTAAGGTATTTATAAAGCACTGGAGGTGAATGGGTGAAAAGCAGGTTCATTAAAGGCGCAGTGGCACCGTCGCAGACCTCTAAAATTGGCACACAAGCCTATGTTATGAAAATTGAGAACAATATTATGGAAAGATGCAGAAGAAAATAATATATAGAAACTAGCATGTGAGAGGAATGACACACGGCTGAAGTCAGGACAACGGAACGCAGAGTGGATTAAAGACGGATATCTCCAGAATGAATGAAGGTCAGACACGATACTGGGTGGATTTGCTTTGAAAGCCAAAAGAAGCAGAGGGCGATAAATGTGAAAGCAGAACATATAGTGGGGTTAATTTGAAAATATATCCTTAACATGAAATGCAACCTGAGTAAGAACAAGTGAGTCTGAAATGGAGACAATTACATATTAAAGAGCTTTTTTTCTTTCCTATAGCTCGACAGCCCTATATGGGCCTGGGCCTCCTCGTTTCGTCAAGGTTTCATGATCGCACACATTTGACACACCACAGTCGGTAGGACTCCTCTGGACGAGTGATCAGCTCGTCGCACAGACCTCTACCTGACAACACACAACACTCACAAGAGACAGATATCCATGCCCCCGGTGGGATTCGAACCCGCAATCCCAGTAAGCGAGCGGCCGCAGACCCACGCCTTAGACAGCACGGCCACTGGGATCGGCATAATATAATACAGTATAATATAATATAATATAATATAATATAATATATATATAGGTTTAGTAAACGAAAGCATGTAAGGGAAAATAGGCACTGTTAGTTTATTTCCGACTTAGTTATTTTTTTTTTATTTTAAGGTTTAAAGTTTGTCCAATCCGCGCACTTTTAGATCAATGTATTCAATTTACTGTACCAACCAAATGCACATTATTAGTTACATATAAGTGTTAAACACGTAGCTACGACATGTTTCGGCACAAACGTACCATCTTCAGGCAGCACAATATGCCAGGTTTAAAACCAACTGCCAGTGACAAGCCACTATTTACACGGTTCCACAGTCTGCAGTAGGCTGCGTTGTTGGTGTCATTTGTGTGTAAAAGGTACAACTTGTACTGTTTTTGAAACTTATGCTTAAATATAATTAAAACATTTATTACATAATAAATATAATTATATATAAATCCACAGCATAAGTACAAAATCCTTTAGGCTTCCTTATTTCTTTACACCCTGTCAACTGTGTTGTTCTTAACATATCATATCAAGTAAAATAAAGTGTCACGTTATCTGTACGAAATGCTGTTACGTCACTACACAGCCATGTACAATTTAATGCATAAAGCGATCTTTTTGCTATTTATGTCTTATCGCCATACAGAGCAACGGCAGTAAATACATTGAAATGTGTGACGTCATTTCCTTTCACATTTAGAAGGTAAATTTAAGGATAAGTTCTTCTGTTCCTTGCAGTGCACTAGGGGACACGTGTCATTGAGCAAATTAATATGTTATATTGTCTATACTGTTCGCGTCGTTTATTAAGATGCATATAGAAAATGAAGGAGTGTTAGAAGTTCATTAAACATTAATTATATAAGCATCATAAATATACAGATTTATTCTTTAAAATTAATTTTAAGAAAACTGTAATAACATGCCAGTTTCAGAAAGATGTCTCTCCCTTAAGCTGTTACACCCTCCACTTAGCATACTCCCCTACATTCCTTTCCAGTCGTCTGATGTTTCTATTGACGCAAATGTCGGTAGCGATAAATGTCAATAAAGTCAGGCCAGACAAAACATGAACTAACATTCTCTCCCACCCAGCACCCTCCAATCTACGTGCCTCCACTCCCACAAGTTAAAACCCGTGTTCATACTTTCCCTGACCTGTGAGCAGTGCGAAACATTTTGAAATAGGTCAGAGGTGGTTAGGAATGAACACAAAAATATACAGCTATAACTAAACGTAGACTACCGTCATCCTCACCACCTGGACCTTATATCCGTGGCTTCAGTATAGTTTAATACGAATTTTATATTTATGCACGTAAAACTGTATCTACGTGCCTGTTTATACTCGTACGTTCAGTCTTCAGGGTGCACGTGTCCCACGTTCGTGTACAAGCTTATCTGCACGTCAATCCCTTGGGGCCATGCTAACCGACGTCTAATGACACCACATTACAGGTACAAAGTGCCCACGACAAAAAAAAGTCGTTGTGGCGGCTAATCAAAGGTTTTCCATCACGGCCTCTAGTTAGCAGCAACTCTACACCGAAACATAGAATTATCTGACCGCTTACAGCACCCTGCATGCAATTCTGTCATATAAAGCAGTGATATTCAACCTGGGGTACGCGAAGACATCTTAGGGGGTACGTAAAATTAAAAAAAAAATAAATATATTATTTCATGATAAACACTGAATAATCAGGGCCAGATTTAGGGTTAGCCACAAGAGACCGGACGTAAGGACATGCGATTTGGGAGAGCTATTTTCTCTCTCTCTCTCTTTCTCTCTCCTTTATGCTATTCTTATCTGGGCGGCTAGTTTCATTTTATTTCACATAATGCATATAATTGTGCTTTGCTGAAATACCTTTGTTGCCCGTCGCAGAGACCTCTACCTGACAACACACAACACTCACAACAGACAGACATCCATGCCTCCGGCGGGATTCGAACCCACAATCCTAGTAAGCGAGCGGCCGAAGACCTACGCCTTAGACCGCGCGGCCACTGGGATCGGTTAGAAGCCTCGTAACTTCTTCTAAAAACGTTAGAAGTTAGGAGGAATAAAGACTGCTCTTCGCTTACGTTTTAACGTTTAAAGCACTGTGGAACTCTGCCTCACACTTCGTAGCATTCAAGACTACATTCTGCTCACAGAGCATATTTACGGGCTTCTTATCTGTCTCGCAATAGACAAGATTAAGAAGTGAAAATTTGTAATGGAAACCTCAGGTAGAAACTGAATGTCTAAGTATTTATTATTCATGCAAATTTTGTGCTTCAGATAGTCACAGTACAGTGCCTAATGCCTGATTTCGACTACCTTCACATATCCTATTCTACTTTCAACCTCCTCCCCAGCCCCTGCTGTTTGTGGTGTCAAATCACACACGGAACTCAGACCTACCACATTATCTGCTACAGGCTAATACAAATAGACACGATTAACATCACGTTACGTTAATTACAGGTAAGCTTTTGCGAATTTGATTTATTTGATCATTAAACCACTAAAAGGGTTCTTTGATGCAAACACATATTTTCCGGTTCTCGCTTCCGAAATGAAATTTCACTATAAATTAGTATCTAAAATTGCGAAATTGGCATTCATATGATTTGGAGAAATTCGAGGGGGAAACTGAGAGCTAAAAGGATATATAACCACCGAAAGGATGCTCACATATTTTGCGACTTTACAAAGTTCAGATGTTAATTTTTATGAAGAAGTAAGGAGTTATTACAAACGCACACTGTCAAAGAAAGCAGAGAACTGTATAAGAATCTTCTTCTTCTTCCATGGCGTTACAGCCCGAGGTGGGCCAAAGCCTCCTTCTTTTTGGGATTTCATCCCGAAGGTTTTCCTAGTCGGTAAGTGTGCATTCTGTAGTGAGTGACCGGATCACTGACCGCACAAGTTTTTGCCCAATCCTGATGAGACTGCCAGAGCCATCTGGCAGGCAGTCAGCAGACTTGGGTGAGAAATGGCCGTTTGAATTTTGCTTATGGACATTACTGGTTCTATTCATGCCCGAAGGTTCTTTTACATGCCGTAAATCTACCGACGGCTTTACTTCCCCTCCGAAGAAAGTGGTGCTCCGCATTTTTCTCACCCTTAAAAATCCATCGCCCTCGGTCTGGATCGAACCCGCGAACCTTGGGTCCAGTGGCGAGCACGCTAACCACTAGTCCACCGAGGGCGACACTGAATAAGAATGGTGGAAAACCTGGTCCAGGTTGCTTCCAGCAAGTACAAATACGCTTATAGTGTTGACTTGCGCTACGAAGCTATAAAAATACTAACTAGATATTACTGCATGTCGTAAAGGTTATTGTAAATGCAAACCCCAAGATAAACCAAGTATTCGTCGTTGTGTCATCAGCAGAAAGCACTACAAAACCAAATATAGGAGCAGCTAATACAGAAAAGTGCCGATCCCAGTGGCTGCGCCGTCTAAAGTGTGGGTCTGCGGCCGCTCGCTTGCTGGGATTGCGGGTTCGAATCCCGCCGGGAGGGGTCATGGATGTCTGTCTCTTGTGAGTGTTGTGTGTTGTCAGGTAGAGGTCTCTGCGACGGGCTGGTCCCTCACCCAGAGGAGTCCTACCGAGTGTGGTGTGTCTGAGTGTGATCGTGAAGCCTCAATGAGGACTCCTTGGCCCCACTAGGGGTTGTAGAGCCATGGGAAAAAAATACAGAGAAGTGACTATGTTCACATGCTTAAAAGACATAATTCTGTATCTCGTATATTCACGACGGAATTCTGACCATATTAAATTCGGTGATTGACTTTTGCCATTCGGTTAAAAGCTGCAATCGTCAATCTGGTTATTAGAGAACGAGGCCACTTAAAAAAATGGTAGATTGGTGATCTAGTTCCACTCGTTCTTAACTTCGGTACTATAAAAAATACTCCCACCTGCTTACACCTACAATTAAACGTAATCTGCAGTCTTCAGTTTTTCTGTATAAAATAATATAATAATCGTATAACGTCGCCCTCCTTTTCTGATGTATTCGACCACACTAAATACAGAGTATACATAAACGAATGGTGCGGTTTCAATAGAAACGTCTATTTAAACCGCACCATTCTTTTGTGTATACCCTGTACTTACAAAAATCATCTAACCCTTGCATGTCTTCAACTAGCTACCTCTAACTAACTAACTAACTAACTCCATGGAGCACAGTCCTTCTTGAGAAGCTAACAGGTCGTCAGCTAGTCAAGAAATTCCCCGCGTTTTATGGAACCCGAAGGTTCATTACCGCACTCACAAGAGCCCGCCACCTGTCCCAAGCTGGAGGACTACCCCTTGTCGGCTGTCCGCGACTGCTTATTCAATGTATTCGCAGCTACCCTTCATATCCGCAGGCCTTTCCTCCATCCGCAACCTGAGGACGCGCCATGCCGTGGTGACAAGTACCCACTTATCACGGAACTAGCTACCTCATAAAATTAAAATCTACCACGACCCACGCTGAGGCACAATTTTACCCCAAACTGTCCGCATTATTACTGCGAACTGTCTTTCCCAGCACTCCCTTGTTCCTTCCACACCAACCGGAGTCTCTTAACACCTTTCTACTAATTCCTCTTAACCAACAATACTGGCCATGCATAATTTTTCAACTTCGCCATTCCTATACTCTTTCTAGTAATTGGCATGACCTACCACAATTTCCTACTCAACGGACAGTTCGTATGTCTGCTTTGACGTCTTTTCTCCTTTTGCCTTCCATCTCTCTGTTCCCCACTGCCTGTCACATTACTCGTATTGTGGCCAACTGCTGCTCTTATCCGAACAGCTGATGACGAAATAATCTGGCTCGCCTTATCCCCTGACGTCTCACACTTGACCACCTTGTTCAGTGACATTACGCTGTTCGTCCTTTCGCGCTGTGCAGGCCAGTTCCCACCCCCACCCCAAAAACTGCTATGCTATGCACACAGTCCAAAAATTATGTAACATATTGACAGTCAACAATGGCCTTCCGAATTATGTAACATATTGACAGTCAACAATGGCCTTCCGAATTATGTAACATATTGACAGTCAACAATGGCCTTCCGAATTATGTAACATATTGACAGTCAACAATGGCCTTCCGAATTATGTAACATATTGACAGTCAACAATGGCCTTCCGAATTATGTAACATATTGACAGTCAACAATGGCCTTCCGAATTATGTAACATATTGACATTCAACAATGGCATTCCGAATTATGTAACATATTGACAGACAACAATGGCCTTCCGAATTATGTAACATATTGACAGACAACAATGGCCTTCCGAATTATGTAACATATTGACATTCAACAATGGCCTTCCGAATTATGTAACATATTGACAGACAACAATGGCCTTCCGAATTATGTAACATATTGACAGTCAACAATGGCCTTCCGAAAACACAGCAAGTTTATAGAAGCCTCTTATTCATGATAATATTTAAACGAAGCTTCCTCCTACCTGAATTCATGGGTCTACACACACACACACACACACACACACACACACAATATATATATATATATATATATATATATATATATATATATATAGCAAAACGTATATTTAAGGTAAGTGTAACTGAACTTGCTAATAACATACCTATGCTTATTGTCAGACAAATGTACACTTGTATTCACTGTTAATTTGTGTAACACAGTCCTACATGTTTCGAACCTTATCCCGGTTCATCTTCAGGGACTTCAGTATTTTAAATTACACATATTTTTACATTAATGATACAATTGGTTAAAATAGTAAAAACTGAATAACATGAATTTTACAATCGAGTTATATATTGGTTAAGGTGACAAAAATTGAATAAATGTAGCAGCTGTTTGTTTCGATGTTACAAATAAAGTCTTACACAGGTTAAAATGTTAAAAGCTGAATAATCTTTGCTGTTATGATACTCTGTGTATTGGAGGTGGTAGGTTGGCTATTGGGTGGTGTGAACAACCGCACTATCAAAATGTGAAATTTGATGTTTCGAGAAAAATTAAAGAAAGGGGAACGAAAGTGCAGGAACTGTTGCAAGGCGTACACTTCCTAATGTCTTGCAGTTTCGACTATCATCAACTTTCTGCAACTTATGAGACTCTACTCAGAGCAATTTAAATTCGACTAAGGCCTGGCTGTAGTGCCACCATGTCACTTGGCAAGAGGAGCTAATATCGATTGAATTCGTACTTTGAACTCTGGCAGTTCTCTGTGTTTATATTTCATTATTAAATGCACAGTTCGTTGTACTTTGACTGTGCAGCTCGGAGTATGTTAGGCTGATACCGTACTGACTGATAAACAAATACAGGAAAGCAAAAGAATCAGAATAAACGTAAAACTAACTCGTTTTTAGGCGCGTTCGCAATACCGCGTAAAGCGACTATCAGCTTGAAATCTGTGGTCTTCTGGGTCAAGAATCTTGACCCGTGAAGATGGGACCGATACGTTGTCCCGAAACGTCGGGCAATAATTACCACATGACGCCGTGTAATTACTCAGAAGACCACAGATTTCATCAACATCGCGGCGGAAGCCTGAAATAAAGGACTATCAGCTTCGTCATGTCTGTCCGTCCGCATAGAATTACTCGGCTCCCACTTAACGGATTTTTATGAAATTTGATACTTGAGGATT
Organism: Reticulitermes speratus; assembly: GCA_021186555.1. Taxonomy (NCBI): domain Eukaryota; kingdom Metazoa; phylum Arthropoda; class Insecta; order Blattodea; family Rhinotermitidae; genus Reticulitermes; species Reticulitermes speratus. Next base: position 53,860,614 of record JAJKFL010000005.1, read on the forward strand.
GTTCGAAAATTTGTCGAGAAAATTCAAGTTTGATTAAAATCTGACTAGAATAACGGGCGCTTCACATGAAGACTTACACGTAATTCGTTCATTTTACTCCTTAAAGAACTCTGAGAAAATATAATGTTATATAAACAGATGCTTATATTTATCACCGCCATCATCATCTTCTTCCAAAGCGAGTTCTCCAGACAGTGCGAGTTAGTGCTTCTTCTTTCAACTTACAGTAGCTTCTCGTTTCCTTACGCTGCCAATATTTTTTTATATTTCACCAAAATCTATTAGCTATATTTAAAACTAAGCTTGATGCATCTAATATTTAACAAGTAAGGTGACAAACATACGGAACGGATCTTCTACAATACAGTACGAGAGAGCAAAACAACTGTCACGTTAAGAGAAGGGCCTACTTCTGCAATTTTTTTACCCATTCCTTTTTACTTTAAATATTAAACACTGGTAATAATGCGACCGCATGAATTTAGAACAAACTCCGTCCTAAAACGTTTTCCATCCCCACTCCTGAAATTCTGTTATTTTGAACTCTTATAATGTATTACGAGACCTACTGCAAAAAGGTTACAAGTGACAGTCACTTTAGTTTATCTCGTAGCTGCACTGCTTCTGACACCGAAAGTCCAAGAGACAGAACAAAGAAAGAAGTAATAAAATTGCAGTAGAAAGACTGGGAAAAGAATAAAATAAAGAAGAGAACAGAATAATTAAGAAAGGCACGCAGATATGCACGAAAAAAATACAAATAAGCGAGGAAGGTAAAAGTATAAAAACCGAGAAAACAGGAAGAAAAATCGATAAAGAAATGTGAAATTAAAATCGAAATGAGTCCAGAAAAGAACGACAGAAACAGAAAGTATAAAACAAGAGAAGAATTAAATAAAAATATGACAAATAAAATAAATAAGGGAATGACGACAGACTTCAAAGGCAAACTGGAGGGAGAAATGAAGCACTGTATACTAGTACAAAATCTGAACACTCCGCTGAGTACTTACTGTGACGCACCACTACGGCAACGTTCTCGCGGTACCAGCGTGACCCTCGTAACGACAGCACTGTAATTACCCACTGCCGCACCTTCTCCTAACGCCCAGTAGGCCACCACGTGCTCAACACAGCAGCCAGAACCACGTGATCAGTTCAGCATGGGCCAATTAAAGGGCTGACACGAAAGGCCCGCTACAGTAGCCAGAGCCTCTAACGGCCGCAGTAAACACTAGTCCATGTATGCCTTGATTATGCAGGCAGTAGAACCTTCAGACGTAACATCGGTCTCTATGCAGGCAGTAGAACTTTCAGACGTAACGTCGGTCTCTGTGTGCCCCGCGTCGCCTTAAGGCTATGGATACACTGTCAGAACTGAGTCCATTTGAGTCTGACTCTAACTAACTAACTCCATGGAGCAGAGTCCTTCTTGAGAAGCTAACAGGTCGTCAGCTAGTCAAGAAATTCCCCGCGTTTTATGGAACCCGAAGGTTCATTACCGCACTCACAACAGCCCGCCACCTGTCCCTATCCTAAGTAAGGCCCCATAACTAACTAACTAACTAACTACATGTAGCACAGTACTTCTTGAGAAGCTAACAGGTCGTCAGCTAGTCAAGAAATTCCCCGCGTTTTATGGAACCCGAAGGTTCATTACCGCACTCACAAGAGCCCGCCACCTGTCCCTATCCTGAGCCATATCAATCCAGTCTTTAAGTCGTACCAAATAATCAGTCCAGGTTCGAGGCTCTGTATAGTGTTTCGTAACATGGTAATTTTTTACGGTGAGGAGTTGTTAGCACCTCGCCCAACCCCCAAGCTGGAGGACCACCCCTTGTCGGCTGTCCGCGACTGCATATTAGCATCTTTGAGTCTGACTCAGATGCTGTAAACCCTCAGTTTCCCATTAACCGATTGGACTTTGTAATGGTGACAGTTCGCTATATGTGAATTTATAAATATTATTTTGAGGAGTTGCAGGCTCTAAATTTAACGCTCAGTGCGTTCTCGAGACCGCCGGCCCGGGCGGGATATAGGCATACCCGTAACACGTTACGACCGCTTCGCTGCCCTTCGTTAAAAAAAAACTCTTGTTTATTCCCCAACAAATAGAATTTAAATTATTTGATGCTGTAAAACTAATTTAGTTGCTACCCAACCTACTTTTTTCGCCTGTATCATTTTTTTCCCAGAATTCATTGGGAGGCCATATGCGTTGTAAACAAACAGAGTTTAGAACGTCTCGCAAATCAAGAACCACTTTACGACGACTTTCAATAAATCTTTCATTATGAATCAACTTTCCATATTTCATGTTGGGTGTACGTATACGCCCACTAACAGAATTATCCTAGATCAGCGCAGGATATGTTTTCCTCTTGTTAAATCACAATATACAGCAGAAGAAACTTTAAAAAAAGAGAATAACACTGAAGTCAATGTTCATGTGAAGCCCCTGTACACGTTATGCAGGCATACAAAGGGAGTAGAAATTCTCACTGCTATGAAAGTTAGTTTCCTTCCTGTCGCTCCTTGCGGAGCATAGGACCTCCTTTCAGAGGTTTCTTGGTCTGGAAGTGTGCATTCTGTAGTGAGTGACCAGTCCACTGACTGCACAAGTTCTACTCATCCTGATATGACTGCCAGAGCCATCTAGCAGTCAATCAGGAGACTTGGGTGAGAAATGGCCGCTGAATTTTGCTTACGAAACATCTCAATTCATGCCCGTAAGGTTCTTTTACATGCCGTAAATCTACGACATGGGACCGCTGGCTTTACTTCCCCTCCGAAGGAATCGGCCGGGATTGAACCCGCGAACCTTGGGTCCAGTGGCGAGCACGCTAACCACTAGTCCACCGAGGACGACGCTATGAAAGTATCATTACCTTATTCACAAGAGATTGTCAGTAGTCTCTATGATGAGCCTGCTGAATCCAGCGCACATTTTCCCTTACCACCCCTTCAATATGCAGTTTAATGTTATCCTACCGTCTAGGTCTCGGTACTCCAAATGGCCTATTACCTTCAGGTTCTGTCAACCACAGGGAAGAAAATACGCGCTGAAAGGCGAGGTTGTATAGCCATCTTTCGCCACGTTAATTTCACGATATCAATAAAGATATTTAAAAAATAATATTTTAAATCATGTGTTGAAGTGACTGTAGCTTTTAGCAAAAAAAAACCCCTGACGATGATCCTAGGATCGAAACACATGTAGGGGTACAATTTTAACAATTTTAATAATAAAGCTACTTAAAAAGTGGTTTTAGTGTGCATTAGTTGGTGTGTAACTTAATTTAACAAGAAAGATAGTTCCGAGAAATTGTTAAAAAATTTCGCATACTTTTCATTGATCGTTTTCTGCGCTTGCTGAATGTTATTACTCTTCCAAAAAAAGGGGGTAAGAAAGTCATTATTTACATTTTCCTAAATGCGAAAAATACAAGTTAATTCAGAGAGAATGCATTAAAATGCTTATACCAGCAAGTCACTGTTAAAATTTAAGAGGCACAGAAAATTATCAATTATGTACGCCAACTTTAGCAAATTTAGAGCTTGTAATTTTTGGAGAAGGGCGCCGGGGAGGGGGGATGCTTTAACATTTATAAAATTAACTCTGGGAAGCTAGGGCTTTACAGTCTCCCCTTTTTGGGCACATCAAAATAGCTGTGCTTAGAGTTGTGATATCAGAATCCCATATTCGTATCGCAAGTAACCGACAACTTTAGAGTTTTCAGAGGAATGTTTCCACCAAGCCACCAGGTTCTATAATTTGAAAACAAGTGTATTAATGTCTGATCGGCATGCAGGGGCTGACAGAGATATCGGTTTATCAGCTCTGACTCTGATAACGGAAGCAAACAACGCCTGTGTGAAACATGTATATCTCCCGGGCCAAAAACAGAAACATAGGGTGACCATCAATAAAGGATATCACTTTCAGTGCTGCGAATTAAAATGGGATACTAAAAGGAGATTTTGATGGTGTCCTTAAAGAAGATTTTCTTCTTGTTTTTCTTGATAACAAGTTAGAAAATGCCTGCATCGTGTAACATTTCTGGTGCGTTCACTCTGTTACCCTATTTAGGTTTCAAATTCGTGAACAAGTTCAAGAAAGTACTCAAAATGTGCCCAATTTAAATGCGGCTTTCCAAACTTCCCAAAGCACAGCATAAGATTTATCCGTATCTTATCAACAAATTCACAAACTATCATAACCCATAACCAATAAACATCGATATGTGTCTTAAAGGTTACGATTTACAGTTGGCCGTGTCCCATGCTTGGATCGCCAACTGCTTGTTCGATCTTAGCTCGTAAAAGATGCGAGATGTGGTCATTCATGGACGTGCGTGCAAAGTGTCTAGTGGTATGGACGTACGTGCAAAGTGTCTAGTGGTATGGACGTACGTGCAAAGTGTCTAGTGGTATGGACGTACGTGCAAAGTGTCTAGTGGTACGGACGTACGTGCAAAGTGTCTAGTGGTATGGACGTACGTGCAAAGTGTCTAGTGGTATGGACGTACGTGCAAAGTGTCTAGTAGTGTATGGAGACGTACGTGCAAAGTGTCTAGTGGTACGGACGTACGTGCAAAGTGTCTAGTGGTACGGACGTACGTGCAAAGTGTCTAGTGGTACGGACGTACGTGCAAAGTGTCTAGTGGTACGGACGTACGTGCAAAGTGTCTATTGTGTACGGACGTACGTGCAAAGTGTCTAGTGGTACGGACGTACGTGCAAAGTGTCTAGTGGTACGGACGTACGTGCAAAGTGTCTGAGTGTATGGACGTACGTGCAAAGTGTCTAGTGGTATGGGCGTGCGTGCAAAGTGTCTAGTGGTATGGACGTACGTGCAAAGTGTCTAGTGGTATGGACGTACGTGCAAAGTGTCTAGTGGTATGGGCGTTGCTGTGCAAAGTGTCTAGTGGTATGGACGTACGTGCAAAGTGTCTAGTGTATGGACGTGCGTGCAAAGTGTCTAGTGGTATGGACGTACGTGCAAAGTGTCTAGTGGTATGGGCGTGCGTGCAAAGTGTCTAGTGGTATGGACGTACGTGCAAAGTGTCTAGTGGTATGGCGTGCGTGCAAAGTGTCTAGTGGTATGGACGTACGTGCAAAGTGTCTAGTGTATGGACGTACGTGCAAAGTGTCTAGTGGTACGGACGTACGTGCAAAGTGTCTAGTGGTATGGACGTAACGTGCAAAGTGTCTAGTTGGTATGGACGTACGTGCAAAGTGTCTAGTGGTATGGACGTACGTGCAAAGTGTCTAGTGGTACGGACGTACGTGCAAAGTGTCTAGTGGTACGGACGTACGTGCAAAGTGTCTAGTGGTACGGACGTACGTGCAAAGTGTCTAGTGGTATGGACGTACGTGCAAAGTGTCTAGTGGTATGGACGTACGTGCAAAGTGTCTAGTGGTATGGACGTACGTGCAAAGTGTCTAGTGGTACGGACGTACGTGCAAAGTGTCTAGTGGTATGGACGTACGTGCAAAGTGTCTAGTGGTACGGACGTACGTGCAAAGTGTCTAGTGGTATGGACGTACGTGCAAAGTGTCTAGTGGTATGGGCGTGGTGCAAAGTGTCTAGTGGTATGGACGTACGTGCAAAGTGTCTAGTGGTATGGACGTACGTAGCAAAGTGTCTAGTGGTATGGGCGTGCGTGCAAAGTGTCTAGTGGTATGGACGTATGCAAAGTGTCAGTGTATGCGGTGCAAAGTGTCTAGTGGTATCTACGTCAAAGTGTCTAGTGTATGGACGTGCGTGCAAAGTGTCTAGTGGTATGGACGTACGTGCAAAGTGTCTAGTGTATGGCGTGCGTGCAAAGTGTCTAGTGGTATGGACGTACGTGCAAAGTGTCTAGTGGTATGGCGTGCGTGCAAAGTGTCTAGTGGTATGGACGTACGTGCAAAGTGTCTAGTGGTTATGGACGTGCGTGCAAAGTGTCTAGTGGTATGGACGTACGTGCAAAGTGTCTAGTGGTATGGCGTACGTGCAAAGTGTCTAGTGGTATGGACGTACGTGCAAAGTGTCTAGTGGTATGGACGTACGTGCAAAGTGTCTAGTGGTATGGGCGTGCGTGCAAAGTGTCTAGTGGTATGGACGTACGTGCAAAGTGTCTAGTGTTTTGGACGTACGTGCAAAGTTGTCTAGTGGTATGGACGTACGTGCAAAGTGTCTAGTGGTATGGGCGTACGTGCAAAGTTCTAGTGGTATAGACGTACGTGCAAAGTGTCTAGTGGTATAGACGTACGTGCAAAGTGTCTAGTGGTATAGACGTACGTGCAAAGTGTCTAGTGGTATAGACGTACGTGCAAAGTGTCTAGTGGTAGGACGTACGTGCAAAGTGTCTAGTGGTACGGACGTACGTGCAGTGTCTAGTGGTACGGACGTACGTGCAAAGTGTCTAGTGGTATAGACGTACGTGCAAAGTGTCTAGTGGTACGGACGTACGTGCAAAGTGTCTAGTGGTACGGACGTACGTGCAAAGTGTCTAGTGGTATAGACGTACGTGCAAAGTGTCTAGTGGTAAGACGTACGTGCAAAGTGTCAAGTGGTACGGACGTACGTGCAAAGTGTCTAGTGGTACGGACGTACGTGCAAAGTGTCTAGTGGTACGGACGTACGTGCAAAGTGTCTAGTGGTACGGACGTACGTGCAAAGTGTCTAGTGGTACGGACGTACGTGCAAAGTGTCTAGTGGTACGGACGTACGTGCAAAGTGTCTAGTGGTACGGACGTACGTGCAAAGTGTCTAGTGGTACGGACGTACGTGCAAAGTGTCTAGTGGTACGGACGTACGTGCAGTGTCTAGTGGTATAGACGTACGTGCAAAGTGTCTAGTGGTATGGACGTACGTGCAAAGTGTCTAGTGGTATGGACGTACGTGCAAAGTGTCTAGTGGTATGGACGTACGTGCAAAGTGTCTAGTGGTATGGACGTACGTGCAAAGTGTCTAGTGGTATGGACGTACGTGCAAAGTGTCTAGTGGTACGGACGTACGTGCAGTGTCTAGTGGTATAGACGTACGTGCAAAGTGTCTAGTGGTATGGACGTACGTGCAAAGTGTCTAGTGGTATGGACGTACGTGCAAAGTGTCTAGTGGTACGGACGTACGTGCAAAGTGTCTAAGTGGTATGGACGTACGTGCAAAGTGTCTAGTGGTACGGACGTACGTGCAAAGTGTCTAGTGGTATAGACGTACGTGCAAAGTGTCTAGTGGTACGGACGTACTTGCAAAGTGTGTAGTGGTATGGACGTACGTGCAAAGTGTCTAGTGGTATGGACGTACGTGCAAAGTGTCTAGTGGTATGGACGTACGTGCAAAGTGTCTAGTGGTACGGACGTACGTGCAGTGTCTAGTGGTATAGACGTACGTGCAAAGTGTCTAGTGGTATGGACGTACGTGCAAAGTGTCTAGTGGTATGGACGTACGTGCAAAGTGTCTAGTGTTATGGACGTACGTGCAAAGTGTCTAGTGGTATGGACGTACGTGCAAAGTGTCTAGTGGTATGGACGTACGTGCAAAGTGTCTAGTGGTATGGACGTACGTGCAAAGTGTCTAGTGGTATTATCCGATATTAATCAAAGTTTCACTATGTTAACAAGTTTTAGTACAAATTCCAAACATTAAATTTCACAAAATCTCTTCCCATGCGGACAGACAAGAGACTTTAACAGTCGCATTTTGCATCTACTTTGGCAAGGTGCCTAAAAAGGAACAAACCAAGTAACGAAACTTTAAGTTTAGCAAAACATTCCTGACACGTATTCCTTCTTATTTCCTATAGATATTCAGTTTGTGATTTGTAACTTGTTATGAAGTCTTTAACCGGGGGGGGGGGGGGGGGGGGAAGGAGGGGGCAAATGGTAGTAAAATGTGTTCGACAATTCTTGAATTATGAAATGACACTTTATAAATATCCCTCTTTTTTTTCCATTATCTCAAAGGCCGTAAGGCTTGCGGGAAAAAGTACGACGGAAACAAAAATTTGTAACGGTTCTATCAAATTCCTGTTGGAAGCATTTTTTTGTTGTTATAAAAACAATTTAGGGAGCTACGCTCGCAAAGTGTGCAAAAACGCGTGCAGATCTTCATATAAGCTTTCGTTGTGATTACTGGATTGCAACTTTAAACGGAATGTGGAACAAAATTGTAATTTTTATAAACGGACATACAGACAGGCAGAGATGCTGAAATTAATGCTTACATTCTTGCAACTGTTAGCTGCGAAGGCGCTACAAACAATATAGTAACACTTGCCACTTCACGCAAGTGACATAACGTATTCCATCGGAACCTCTGCAAATTCAGAATGTCTCAAACAGTATCAGGAAGTGATAAAACCGCGAAAAAATATCGAGTGAACATCAGCTTTTGTAAATCTTCGCCATTTTGTGTTACCCTTTACGATTTGGTTTCCACTAACTCCATCTATGAAGTGCATATCACACTACTTACCAGCACATTACATTTCTGTCCCACCATGAATACGTGAACAGATATACTTTATTGAAATGCGCAGACGCAGCTTGGCACATTTTTGTTTGGTAAGTTCCATTATCAGCTAGAACATAACTACTCACAAATATAAGGCAAAATTAATTTAAAGTTTACCACCAACGTGTACTAAACAACCCATAAATCAGTGAAACTTCTGCAGATATTTATACACTGCACCTCTTTTCTCCCTGTGGTAGAGTCCTATTAGATAAGCTGATTGTGCCTCAGCTATTTGCATCTTAATTGCAACTGCATAATCACTATCGTCGGCACAAAAAACCAGCCAGTGATCCCTTGTCAGAGCCAGATAAATCAAATCGATATCCTGCTATCATATTTCATTAGTCCACTGTAATATTATCCTCCCATCTACGCCTAGGTCGTGCAAGACGTTTGTTCTAGCACACACTGCTTGTCCTTTCCCAGCGTGCCACATGCCCTGACCACTCCGTCCTCCTTTAACATCTGACGAGCAGTGCAAATTGTGAATCTCCAAGTTATACAATTTGCTCCATCATCGTCTTATTTCCCCCCTCTTAGGCCCAACCCTTCTGTTTGTACGTCTCTTTCAAACACGCCCAGTCGTTTCAAAATACATGTAATTACATTTCGTGTTTATGAATAGACGAAGAAAAATATCTTTCATAAAAACATTAGACAATAAATTACCTTGAAATCGGGCTCGAGAAGCAAATTAATTAAACAGGACGGAACAACTTTATTTTTGAAATTCCACAGTTTAACTACCGTCTCCGAAATCTGCTATCGTTATACAGGGATTCCTTCTTGATTCTCCTCAGCCTCTTCTGGCGAATGGTAGCTGAAACTAACTAACTAACTAACTCCATGTAGCACAGTCCTTCTTGAGAAGCTAACAGGTCATCAGCTAGTCAAGAAATTCCCCGCGTTTTACGGAACCCGAAGGTACATTACCGCACTCACAAGAGCCCGCCACCTGTCCCTATCCTGAGCCATATTAATCCAGTCCATGAACCCCATTCCACTTCTTGAAGATCCATTTTAATATTATCCTCCCATCTACGCCTGGGTCTTCCAAGTGGTCTCCTTCCCTCAGGTCTCCCCACCAAAACCTGTATGCACCTCTCCCCTCACCCATACGTGCTACATGCCTCGCCCACCTCATTCTTCTCGATTTGATCACCCGAATAATATTTGGTGATGAGTACAGATCATTAAGTTCCTCAGCAGAACTATCATAGCCAAATTACTGACCGTGTTACAGAATTGACGGTCAAGTTATATGGGTTCGATTACCGGTACAGCAGTGCTTTTTGTTTCTCACAGCCTCTGTATCGCGTCTGGGGTCCATCCAGCATTCTGACGAAAGGCTAGGCTTAAGAGGGGCTGTTTGCCAGCGGATAAAGCGGCTTAAGCATCAAGCTATTACCTCCATTTAGTGCTAAGATTAAGAACACGTTTAGGTATGCCCCCACTCCATCGTGCTTTCAAAGCGTGAAATTTAATTAAACACGGAGATAAATTTGTGTTTACCTTTATCTGAGGGCAAATATCCTGCACTCCTATATTTGACTACAATTCTGCCACTAAATGATGACAGTTCCATCTTTATCTTATGCATTTCAAATGACATTATTAAGTAAGCAAAGAATAAACGAATAAATTAACCAATCAAGCAAAATGCAGGGACGATTTTTTTATTCCATGGCTTAACAGCCTTAGTAGGCCTGGGCGTTCTCGTTTTTCAAGGTTTCGCGATCACACACTTTAGACACACCACAACCGGTAGGACTCCTCTGCACGAGTGATCGGCCCGACGCAGAAACCCACACCCAACAACACACAACACTCACAGGAGACAAGACATCCATGCTACCGGCGGGATTCGAACCCGCAATCCCAGCAAGCGAGCGGCTGCAGACCCACGCCTGTAGGTACGATATACCACATTAACATAAGCCACAAACATTTTTTTCCAAAATTCTATAAATTCCTTCTTTATATTCGTCCATTCTTTAAAGGTTATACGCCTTGTGTTATAGACGACGTTAACCATTTGAAGCCTGAAATTTGTTCAAATAAACGTCCTGTATAAGAATGTGGTTTCTACCTAACAGAAAACGCATTGTCTCCCAAATACGTAGCTAAGTAGTTAATTCTATTTAGCAAAATAATCGCTGTGAGACAGGATTTTCTCATGTTGGTGTCTACACAGACTGCTTTAGTCCGGACATGACTCCGTGTAGTTTGACAGAGAGGTACCAGCGTTACGGAAGAACATCTCAGAAGACACCCGTGTTCGAAATTGTCGCTGTGTATAAGAAAGGTACAAAAAAGTCTGTGGGCTAATTGCAGATGTATTAAATGTTAATGCGGGCGGTGTATATAGTAACCACTAGGCCTTAAACCTTCCAAACCTTGTGGTTACTACATACACTATCTGCTTGAACATTAAAAAAGTTATTTTTCCATCCCCTGTTGTAGCTGGTGTGTCTTGTGTGATGCTCACTGTAAATCAGTAACAATTCCCCTAAACAACTTTAAGCTCTTTTCACCAGCAAACTGGACTTAAATTTAAGGAAGAAACTAGTAAAGTGCTACATTTGGAGCGTAGCTTTTTATGGTGCTGAAACGTGGACACTTGGGAAAGTAGATCAGAAGTATCTGGAAAGTTTTGATATGTGGTGCTGGAGAAGAATGGAGAAGATCAGTTGGACCGATCTTGTGAGAAATGAAGAAGTATTACACAGAGTCAAGGAGGAGAGGAATATCGTACATACAATAAAAAGAAGAAAGGCTAACTGGATTGGTCACATCTTGCGTAGAAACTGCCTTCTGAAACATGTGATTGAAGGAAAGTTAGAAGGAAGGATAGAAATGACGGGAAGACGAGGAAGAAGACGTAAGCAGCTACTGGATGGGCTTAAGGAAAAGAGAAGATACTGTAATTGATAGAGGAAGCACTAGATCGCACCCTGTGGAGAACTCGCTTTGGAAGAGGCTACGGACCTGTCGTAAGACAGACTACAGAATGAAGAGGCTACGGACCTGTCGTAAGACAGACTGCAGAATGAAGAGGCTACGGACCTGTCGTAAGACAGACTACAGAATGAAGAGGCTACGGACCTGTCGTAAGACAGACTGCAGAATAAAGAGGCTACGGACCTGTCGTAAGACAGACTACAGAATGAAGAGGTTACGGACCTGTCGTAAGACAGACTACAGAATGAAGAGGCTACGGACCTGTCGTAAGACAGACTACAGAATGAAGAGGCTACGGACCTGTCGTAAGACAGACTACAGAATGAAGAGGCTACGGACCTGTCGTAAGACAGACTGCAGAATGAAGAGGCTACGGACCTGTCGTAAGACAGACTACAGACTGAAGAGGCTACGGACCTGTCGTAAGACAGACTACAGAATGAAGAGGCTACGGACCTGTCGTAAAACACACTACAGAATGAAGAGGCTACGGACCTGTCGTAAGACAGACTGCAGAATGAAGAAGCTACGGACCTGTCGTAAGACAGACTGCAGAATAAAGAGGCTACGGACCTGTCGTAAGACAGGCTACAGAATGAAGAGGCTACGGACCTGTCGTAAGACAGACTGCAGAATGAAGAGGCTACGGACCTGTCGTAAGATATACTACAGAATGAAAAGGCTACGGACCTGTCGTAAGACAGACTACAGAATGAAGAGGCTACGGACCTGTCGTAAGACAGACTACAGAATGAAGAGGCTACGGACCTGTCGTAAGACACACTACAGAATGAAGAGGCTACGGACCTGTCGTAAGACAGACTACAGAATGAAGAGGCTACGGACCTGTCGTAAGACAGACTGCAGAATGAAGAGGCTACGGACCTGTCGTAAGACAGACTACAGAATGAAGAGGCTACGGACCTGTCGTAAGACAGACTACAGAATGAAGAGGCTACGGACCTGTCGTAAGACAGACTACAGAATGAAGAGGCTACGGACCTGTCGTAAGACACACTACAGAATGAAGAGGCTACGGACTTGTCGTAAGACAGACTACAGAATGAAGAGGCTACGGACCTGTCGTAAGACAGACTGCAGAATGAAGAGGCTACGGACCTGTCGTAAGACAGACTGCAGAATGAAGAGGCTACGGACCTGTCGTAAGACAGACTGCAGAATGAAGAGGCTACGGACCTGTCGTAAGACAGACTACAGAATGAAGAGGCTACGGACCTGTCGTAAGACAGACTACAGAATGAAGAGGCTACGGACCTGTCGTAAGACAGACTACAGAATGAAGAGGCTACGGACCTGTCGTAAGACAGACTACAGAATGAAGAGGCTACGGACCTGTCGTAAGACAGACTACAGAATGAAGAGGCTACGGACCTGTCGTAAGACAGACTACAGAATGAAGAGGCTACGGACCTGTCGTAAGACAGACTACAGAATGAAGAGGCTACGGACCTGTCGTAAGACAGACTACAGAATGAATGAAGCTGTTGTGCTTCAGAATCAGGAAGCAACGTATGTACTGTGCGGTAGAGTTATTACATATTGACATGAATATCATGCATCAGAGATTAAAGAGTTAAAAAGAGATGTATCAGGCCTCTAAACGTACCCACGTATCGTGAATGACACATAACAGCTTGTTAAAACTGAAAGTACATTTGATAGCGGATGCGTGTCACAAATACAGACTCAATTAATTACCATCGACGCGATACACTCTGTGGTAACAACAGACTGCGCCCACAACCAACGGTTTTAGCGGCCGCAACATCAACACAGCACGCTGCAGCACTTGCAGGGGCTGACCAGGTCGTGTGCAACAAGGCTTCTCCAAACAACTGCCTGAAACTCTAACCTTTACGTGCGGAATGTTAAATTGTAGAGGGCAGGCAGGTGTGAATAACAATCTTCATAAGCTGTTGACCCATACAAATCAGAGAGATAGTGTCAGTAGGCCCCACGGGACTGTTACATACTTTCTGGCTTGTTTACTGATCTGTGTCGACTCATTATTATCAACAAATAGATAAACAATGCCCAAACACTGAAAGATAAATTTCAATTCTCGGTAAAAACTTGACCAATCGAAAGACAAACAAAAGGCAAACAGCAACCATAATACGAACGAACGTATTAAACGTGTCAAATATATTGTATGTATTCAATGTGGCTTTGAACAATAGAGATTGGTTGGAACTACCAGTATAATTTTTCACCAGTGATACAAATTTGGAAATTTCATTCGTGTCATAATCAGTGACTATATTTTACCCTAGTTAATATAACAGAGTTTTTTTTTTACATTATCAGTTGTATATTTTTGACATTGTTACCTTGTTGTGTGGAATTAAGTATTGCACTGGTACATATCTAATTGGCTCCTAACAAGGACACAAACAGTGCAAAACTTGTATTTTTTCCGTTTGACATCGTAGTTTTCTGTCAATATATATCAGGCTTCTATCGCAGTACACATTACAAAGCACGCATTACATAGCCGAATCACTCACGTTAATTAGGGTAACACAGTCAATGGACAAATAAACACAGTTTTATATCCAATATATTTTACCCGCTTTTCGAGTTAGGCCCTAATTAAGTGAAGTGTCAGAAAAACACACACAGACAGTCACTATGAGGCTAGAATATATGACCGATGTCACGATACTGGGAAAAGGAAACACTGAAACACCTTATTTTCTATTTTATTTTATTTTTTTAGAGGACTGTTGGCAGATGATTTCGAATTTTTGAGGGTATGTAGTGCCAGAATATTCGGCGCTTACATTTAATAACTTGTTTACTTATCTCTGACTTTGGCGATAGCCCGAGACGATCTTAAGTCATTTATTTGGAGCGAAAGCTTCAAATCTTACATATATATACATATATATATGTATATATATATATATATGTATGTATATATATGTTACTTACAGGGCTTACAATGCTTCAGTGTTTGTATTTTTATTTTATACCGAAGAAGGATGAGGCCTGACAGGCTTGGATACCCCTGAAGGCTAATGACAATTCTTTTAAAACTTTTCTAAGATTAATTACTATTTCTTAATATATATTCGAGGCCTTTTCTAACCAAAATATTTTTATATTTACGTCATTTAAATTGTAAACTAGTTTTCGAGTGAGGAGTGATTCTACCCGGATGTTACAGAATCCTGTGTGTGACAAGCATAAACTGTCACAATGATAAATTACCAGCAAGCCCATTTATTTGCCTGAGGCTATGCAGATAAGCTTATTTTACAAATGCCATAATTATCAAGGGCAGTTTTTCACCTTCAGATATGCGCTGTCAATAAAATACTTGATTAATTATTTCAAATGAGGCAATAAGAGATGAAAATTTTAGCATAATATGTAGAGATAACACATCCGCTTAGAACATAAACATGTTACTTAACTATGTGCAGGTTTGCATGGCGACAGAGCTGTGGACTGACAAACATTAAACATGCAGGTTGAAGCACGGCTTTGCGAAATTTCTTCAAACTGCGCGCACAAGCTTGGGGTTTTCCATGAAATACGTCACACAGCTTTCTCAGTCTTAGAGAGTCGCCGTTACGAATAGGTCCAGTTTCACACGATTAGAAATAATTCGGGAATAGAAATAAATATTGAAAAAATTTAAAACAGACCCAAAACACTACACTTCATCTAGGTCCATAAAGTAACTTGTGGAGATGAAATATTTATGGAGCGATAGAAATAACACTTGAAAGTAACATTTCATAAACCCATCCGTCTACAACAATAATTTAATTTTTTAACTAACAAACGCGTATAAAGCTACAGGTTTCGGAAGAAATCTTCCATCTTCAGGAGTGTACTAAGAATAATATTAATCAGTGAATCGCATAAAACAGAATTAGGCCTAATACCATAATTAATATCAGCTGTTAGGAAGCAACACAACAAATTACTTCTAATACAAACCATAAAAGTATTAAATTGAAAGATTTGCGAGTAAAAATAATACACTTATTAATATCCAGGCACAAAACTGGTACGTGGAGGGTGCCCAAAATACATGAAAATTACGTAAAGTCACCAAACACCTGCAGACGTTTAATGGTAAATTTTTCAGTGTTATATTTCACTCAGGAACATAATATTTAAATTTCTAAATTTTTAAATGCATTTTTAAATGTAAAATTCCATTAATTTGTGTACTGACATCGGTTAAGACGACATATTGTGATTAATAAGTGTGTGGTGTCGCTGTTATGAGACTGTGTTGGCTTATAGTCTTATTGCGACAAATGTACACTTTATTATGTCCTATTTAATACATGTTTGTGTCAATAAAGAGTCAACATGTTTCGAACTGTATCAGTTCATCATCAGGACTCGAAACATGTTGACTATTTATTGACATAAACATGTATTAAATTTTTTTTTCCCAATGGCTCGACAGCCCCTTGGGGGCCTAGGCCTCGTCATTTTACGACGCTTCATGATCACACTTTAGACACACCACAGTCGGTAGGACTCCTCTGGACTAGTGACCAGCTCGTCGCAGAGACCTCTACCTGACAACACACAACACTCACAAGAGACAGACATCCATGCCCTAGGTGGGATTCGAACCCACGATCCTAGTAAGCGAGCGGCCGTAGACCCACGCCTTAGACCGCACGGCCACTGGGATCGGCTATGTATTAAATGGGATATAATAAATTGTACATTTGTCGGAATAAGACTATATACAATAAAAATGTACGACGAAAATAACATATAGTGTTGGCTTATTTTCGTATGCAAGATACTGCATTATTAATGAGATCGGTAAATAAAAAAGGATTGGAATTCCATATTATGCGTTCATTTGCTTACAAAGAACACTTAAAAACTATCACGAAGTACTCGTACTTATGCAACTACGTTACATAATTTTACACGAAATATTTTCATTTCTGTATTTAATGATCTGATCACAAAACAAACACTTCTGGGCTGATGCAGTGCAGTTGTAACTGAAGATGTACTGCAGGTATGTGAACTGCAAGGTATGTTAACTGCAAGGCAGTTAACTGCAGGTATGTTAACTGCAAGGTATGTGAACTGCAAGGTATGTTGACTGCAAGTAGTTGCGTATGTTAACTGCAAGGTATGTTAACTGCAAGTGTTTACTGGTTGGACTGCAAGGTATGTTGACTGCAAGGTATGTTAACTGCAAGGTATGTTAACTGCAAGGTATGTTAACTGCAAGGTATGTTGACTGCAAGGTATGTTGACTGCAAGGCATGTTAACTGCAAGGTATGTTGACTGCAAGGCATGTTAACTGCAAGGTATGTTAACTGCAAGGTATGTTAACTGCAAGGTATGTTGACTGCAAGGCATGTTAACTGCAAGGTATGTTGAACTGCAAGGTATGTTAACTGCAAGGTATGTTGACTGCAAGGTATGTTAACTGCAAGGTATGTTAACTGCAAGGTATGTGAACTGCAAGGCATGTTACTGCAAGGTATGTTACTGCAAGGTATGTTGACTGCAAGGTATGTTGACTGCAAGGTATGTTAACTGCAAGGATTAACTGCAGGTATGTTGACTGCAAGGCTATGTTAACTGCAAGGTATGTTAACTGCAAGGTATGTTAACTGCAAGGTATGTTGACTGCAAGGTATGTTAACTGCAAGGTATGTTAACTGCAAGGTATGTTAACTGCAAGGTATGTTGACTGCAAGGTATGTTGACTGCAAGGATGTTAACTGCAAGTATGTAAGCAGGTATGTTGACTGCAAGGCATGTTAACTGCAAGGTATGTTAACTGCAAGGTATGTTAACTGCAAGGTATGTTGACTGCAAGGTATGTTAACTGCAAAGGTAATGTTAACTGCAAGGTATGTTAACTGCAAGGTATGTTGACTGCAAGGCATGTTAACTGCAAGGTATGTTAACTGCAAGGTATGTGAACTGCAAGGCTATGTTGACTGCAAGGTATGTTGACTGCAAGGTATGTTAACTGCAAGGTATGTTAACTGCAAGGTATGTTAACTGCAAGGTATGTTGACTGCAAGGCATGTTAACTGCAAGGTATGTTAACTGCAAGGTATGTTAACTGCAAGGTATGTTGACTGCAAGGTATGTTAACTGCAAGGTATGTTAACTGCAAGGTATGTTGACTGCAAGGCATGTTGACTGCAAGGCATGTTAACTGCAAGGTATGTTGACTGCAAGGCATGTTAACTGCAAGGTAATGTTGACTGCAAGGCATGTTAACTGCAATGTATGTTAACTGCAAGGTATGTTGAACTGCAAGGTATGTTGACTGCAAGGTATGTTGACTGCAAGGCATGTTAACTGCAAGGTATGTTGACTGCAAGGCATGTTGACTGCAAGGTATGTTGACTGCAAGGCATGTTAACTGCAAGGTATGTTGACTGCAAGGCATGTTAACTCCAAGGTATGTTAACTGCAAGGTATGTGAACTGCAAGGTATGTTCACTGCAAGGTATGTTGACTGCAAGGCATGTTAACTGCAAGGTATGTTGACTGCAAGGCATGTTAACTGCAAGGTATGTTAACTGCAAGGTATGTTGACTGCAAGGTATGTTGACTGCAAGGTATGTTAACTGCAAGGTATGTTAACTGCAAGGCATGTTGACTGCAAGGCATGTTAACTGCAAGGTATGTTAACTGCAAGGTATGTTGACTGCAAGGTATGTTGACTGCAAGGTATGTTAACTGCAAGGTATGTTGACTGCAAGGTATGTTGACTGCAAGGTATGTTAACTGCAAGGCATGTTAACTGCAAGGTATGTTGACTGCAAGGCATGTTAACTGCAAGGTATGTTGACTGCAAGGCATGTTAACTGCAAGGTATGTTAACTGCAAGGTATGTGAACTGCAAGGTATGTTGACTGCAAGGTATGTTGACTGCAAGGCATGTTAACTGCAAGGTATGTTGACTGCAAGGCATGTTAACTGCAAGGTATGTTAACTGCAAGGCATGTTAACTGCAAGGCATGTTAACTGCAAGGCATGTTGACTGCAAGGCATGTTGACTGCAAGGTATGTTGACTGCAAGGTATGTTAACTGCAAGGTATGTTAACTGCAAGGTATGTTGACTGAAAGGTATGTTGACTGCAAGGTATGTTAACTGCAAGGTATGTTAACTGCAAGGTATGTTGACTGCAAGGCATGTTGACTGCAAGGCATGTTAACTGCAAGGTATGTTAACTGCAAGGTATGTTAACTGCAAGGTATGTTAACTGCAAGGTATGTTAACTGCAAGGTATGTTAACTGTAAGGTATGTTAACTGCAAGGTATGTTAACTGCAAGGTATCTTGACTGCAAGGCATGTTGACTGCAAGGTATGTTGACTGCAAGGTATGTTGACTGCAAGGTATGTTAACTGCAAGGTATGTTAACTGCAAGGTATGTTAACTGCAAGGTATGTTAACTGCAAGGTATGTTAACTGCAAGGTATGTTAACTGCAAGGTATGTTAACTGCAAGGTATGTTAACTGCAAGGTATGTTAACTGCAAGGTATGTTAACTGCAAGGTATGTTGACTGCAAGGCATGTTGACTGCAAGGCATGTTGACTGCAAGGTATGTTAACTGCAAGGTATGTTAATTGCAAGGTATGTTAACTGCAAGGCATGTTGACTGCAAGGTATGTTAACTGCAAGGTATGTTAACTGCAAGGTATGTTGAATCCCCGCTTATTAACAAACGTTCTGCTCATTTTTTTGTAAAATCCTACCAACTGAGAGCGACCACGATAATATGTTAAAGGGCAGATAAATATAATTTCCTACTTTTGTGTTTAAAAGTTCCAGAACGCAGTATAAGCATGATATTAAAATAATTTAATTTTATTCCACTTTCATATTTTATGCTATGCATAAGGATTAAGCCGAACACGCACATTTGTGACAAGCAGGATTTATGGAGCCGTGAGATGCGAACGAAACGAGCCGGAGCCTGCCACAAATTTTCACCACAGGAATGCCACATTAATCAAAATTGCCTTATCCTTGTCTTTGTCAGCACAAAAAAAATGTAATGCAGGAGTACCTGAAATCGCCATGGATTATAAGCAACAGCAGAATGTTTGTCTCTCTGCTACTAACTCGATTTGCATTGAGCTCTGTACGTCTTGCTGTCTTTACCCTTATTTGTGACTGGGACTTCAAATGACACAGTTATTCTACTGATTGTGATTCGGCCATAGACATTTTTCGTTTTTGTGTTTTTATGCTAGAAGACCGAGGCAAAGTGTTTCGATTCCAGGCAGGGGCATGAGACCCTTTTCTTCTTCAAAACGTCCAGACCGGTCCCGGGTCCCACACAACCTTCAATTCAACGGGAGGAGTGGGGTTCTTACGCAGATAAAGCTGCCGAGGCTTGAAGCTAATCACACATCCACCTAGTGCTAAGGTTAAGAATTTGTGGGTTTACACATCCACCTCATACGTCCTCATGAAGTGGTGTCTGAGGAAGCACATGGAACATTTTTATTACATGACAGTTAATTGGAAAAAAGTGTGTTTCGTTGGGCAGGAGTTTGTTAATTTGGACAGAGTCTGTAGAGTTGGACATGAGTGGGTTAATTTGAACAGGACTTTGTTTATCTGGACAGGAGTCTGTTATGTTTTTGTAGGCGCTTTTATAGTTGGACAGGAGTCTGTTAAGTTGGACAGGAGTATGTTAATTTGGACAGGACTTTATTTAGACAGGAGTCTGTTAAGTTGGACAGAAGTGTGTTAATTTGAACAGGACTTTATTTAGACAGGAGTCTGTTAAGTTGGATAGAAGTGTGTTAATTTGAACAGGACTTTATTTAGACAGGAGTCTGTTAAGTTGGACAGAAGTGTGTTAATTTGGACAGGACTTTATTTAGACAGGAGTCTGTTAAGTTGGACAGAAGTGTGTTAATTTGAACAGGACTTTATTTGGATAGGAGTCTGTTAAGTTGGACAGAAGTATGTTAATTTGGACAGGACTTTATTTAGACAGGAGTCTGTTAAGTTGGACAAAAGTGTGTTAATTTGAACAGGACTTTATTTGGACAGGAGTCTGTTAAGTTGGACAGAAGTATGTTAATTTGGACAGGACTTTATTTAGACAGGAGTCTGTTAAGTTGGACAAAAGTGTGTTAATTTGAACAGGACTTTATTTGGACAGGAGTCTGTTAAGTTGGACAGAAGTATGTTAATTTGGACAGGACTTTATTTAGACAGGAGTCTGTTAAGTTGGACAAAAGTGTGTTAATTTGAACAGGACTTTATTTGGACAGGAGTCTGTTAAGTTGGACAGAAGTATGTTAATTTGGACAGGAGTTTTGTTTAGTTCGAGCTTTGTTTTGAGAGAATTACGATATTTGAGATTCTGAAGGCAGTGACTTGTATGGGTGTGAAGTTTGGTCCCCACATAGAAAGAGAAACACAGGCTGAGAGCAGATTACTGAGGAAGATATTTGGACCTAAGAGGGACGAGGTAACAGGGGACTGAAGTAGACTACATAACGAGGAGCTTTATGATCTGTAATCGTCACAAAATATTATTCAGGTCATCGAATAAAGAAGAATGAGATGGGCGGGGTATATAGCACGTATGGAGGAGTGGAGAGGTGCATACTGGTTATGGTGGGGAGACCTGAGGAAAAGGCACTACTTGGAAGACTTTGGCGTAGATGGGATTATAATATTAAAATGGATCTTAAAGAAGTGGAATGGGTAGGTATGGACAGGATTGATCCGGCTCAGGATATGACCATGTGGCGGGCGCTTGAGAACACTGTAAAGAACCTTCGGGTTCCATAAAACGCGGGGAATTTCTTGACTAGCTGAGGAACTACTAGCTTCCAAAGAAATACTCTGCTCGATGGAGAGAGATAGACGGCGGTGACTATAAAATTAGAGTCTTTAGTGACGTTGCGACATATATTGTGGCAGATATTTACCGAGTTTTCAACCAGACTACAAAACATTAAACCCAAGACGACAGCGATCTCCAAGACACAAAGTGTTTCACGTTCAATCCATCCCTCAGCCATCATGAGGCATGCGACGTACACCGTCGCCACACTGCGTCTGAGCATTGTACACAGGGCGCAAACTAAATTACATGGGGAATGAACACACGACCCAGATAAAAAGTCATCAGTTTGGTCGACTGGAAGGTGTCACGTGCCTATAGTTGATATCGATTGACGCTCTTTTATTTTTCAAAAAAAGAACAGAACTAAATTTAGTTCAGACCGATTTCCTGGAATACGTCGCTGTGTCTGCATGGAAAAAGGCACCGACACTGAAGTAACACTTCTGCCTAACAACACGGCACAAAGCGAAATAAGGACGGTGCAAAGGGCTGTGATATCAGACGCGCTAATTTGAAAGGGATGCGATAGGTTGTTTGGGTGCGATCTGCTGTCAGTAGAGAGTCAGGAACGGTAGCTACTGGCAGCGTGTCAACACTTCAGTCACCGATATGATTTACTAATTAAAAAAAACGATATATTTGTGATGCCAAATATCATTTCCAAATATGAGATACGCTTTTAAAATGAAATTTGGAGTGATTGATAAGTCATAACTCTCTAGCAACTGTTACACATAAAAATGTGTATGACGTAAAAACAAAGGAAGAAAGATCATGTAGAGAGAAAGAGAACGAAACATAGACGAGGAGGCAAAAAGAGAAAAATAAATAAAATTGGAAAAGAAAGTAACGAAGATGGGAAAGAAAAAAATATATAAATTAATAAGTAAAAAAATGAGAAAAAAAATCCTTCAATTCGCCATGACAAATATAAGTTTAAATTTCACAAACGCAAGAAAAATAGATTTCGGCAATAGAGGAATAGAAACAGAAATAGGAGGTAAAGAGGAAAGAAACAAAAGAAGGAAAGTAACAGAAAAGTGAACTAAGGAATGGCTAACAGTGAAGAAATAAGTTAACAGATGTGAAAGATGGAGCACTAACTTCATTCCTGTACTTAACTTGGCACTAAACCTCGAAGGCGCATGGAACGTGGAGGTAGAGTTACACGAATTTTTAGCCTCGGCACGATACACGAACGAATGGTCGATATCACTTTATCCCCCCGACGGGGGGGGGGGGGGGCTGGTGTGGCTCAGAGCCGGTTTGGACAAGGAAGTTAAGACACAAATCTCTGTCCTTCTGAGATGGCCGGTCGGTAGCCAATTATTACACTGACAGAAATACCACAAATAAAATAAACTGGACTGTCTCTTAAGCAGTTTTGTTGGAGATTAATCTCACTATCAGAGGAAGAAAGAATAAGACAGGCAATATACGTATAAACAAAATTCAGACGCGTTCTCGTAACCATTGTTGCCGTGGAAAAGCAATAAGTATTACATATTGTGTGTGTGTCTGTAGCCTTAGTTATCCAGCATGCAAAGCGCATGCGCCGTATTATATTGTCATCTGTGGCCTGTCTGGCTGTACGATATTTTTCCACATTATCTCATAAACGGTAAGATTTTAGGGAAAAGTTATTGAACATAAAATGTGTGTTTTGATTTTCTCTACAAGTTTTGTCTGAAATATTTTCATTTAAGGAATAATTCACCGAGATATTATCATAAACGTACATACGCCTCCATGTAACGTACCGTTATTGTTGCACCATTTTAATTAAAATTTAATTTTCTCAACAACTTTTCGAAAAACCGTCAAATATCAAACTACATGAAAATCCGTCCAGTGGGAGCCGAGTTGTTCCATGCGGACGGACACACAGACGTGACGTAGCTAACAGGCGCTTTTCGCAATTTCGCGAAAAGCGCCTAAAAAAATAAAAGTATGGCAATAGAGAAGGAATAAGACGTGGAAGGAGGAAAGAAAGGAAGAAACGAATGAAACAAAAGGAGGAAAGGTAAATTCATAAACAATAGAAATAAGGAAGGATGGAGCAGGGTCCTTACATTGGAGTGAAATAGGCTATATATGCATGTATTTAAGGTAATAGTACCGCCAGAACAAAGTTCTATACAACAACGATGTGTGCTGTATTTACTGAACTACAGATTCACAGCCTGTGAAAAAATTCTGCCCATTTAATCAAACAAACCCTCTAATTAGTCCCCAGGATCCATTTTATTGCGCGTGACTGGAAACGAGATATATATATATATATATATATATTATATATATATATATGGTACACTTGGACGCGTAATTATTGCGGTTAGCAACTTCAGTCCAGTGGAAATGAGTACTAAATGATACCAGGAAAACAAATTTTATGTATCCCAGCATGTCTGCCATGTATAAAGTATCGTATTCGTCAAAATTACCGGAAAGTTTAGCAACAAAAAAAGTTGCAGAAATGCTCATACTAACTTGGCCACGTCTGTGTGACTGTCAGTGTACGAACAACATTCGAAAAGCAATAGACGTGTTTAATTTAATTACGCACTGAGCAGTTTCAATAATCATTCCATTCGATAAATTCAGATCATAGGTCTGCGCGAATATCGGATGTAACTGGCTGAATGTTAATAAAGAGAAACAATTCCTGCAAAAGTTGTGAATAAACATGGAACACTTACGCGTGTACAGAGAAAAAAAAAACCGATTTTAGCACACTCTGGCGATTTTCGTGATGGCTAAACAAAAGGAGGGCTAACACGCCACAGTCATGCGCAAAGCGCGCATTTATTGCATGCTTGTCATTACTGGTCATTAATTTAGCCATTGTGATTAACGTAGTGGACAAAGGTAATATATCTCTCTACGCTTACCTTGAATGAAAAATAGATAAAACCCAGTGGGATTTCACATTAAAATGTTAAAATAGAAAAGAGCTGTAGTTGCACCCCCTCCACACCCCCCCCCCCCCCCACCGATTTCAATTTGTAAGTTGGCTGGACGTCGGATGTTTGATTCTCGTTATGACTAACGATGTTCTCTGTCTGCGCAATGGGGTGTTGGTGGTGTTTGCAGCCGGTGATAAAGATGTGTATGGTCAGTTTGGTACTCACTGGCACCTAGTGCTGGCGAATCACGAATCACGAGATCCACTCACAGAGTAGCAATCCAGGAGTGTTCACTCACTTTCGTTTAAATATCTCGAAAACTTTCCCACCTACAAAATTATGCGACGAAAATTAAATGCTACGTTTTTGTCCACAAAGTTTGTTCGAAATGTTTTCGACTGCTATAGACAGTATTTTTAGTAAGTTACGAGCGAGATGAGCACAGAAGAAGCATACGGTTTGCTAAGTAAAGGATCCGTTATTACTGTTCGATTTTTATCAAAATTGGAAAGTGTAAATGAATTTTATCAAAATTTTCAACATTAAATTCCTTGAAAAACCCTACACTCGGCGTCTTAAGAGCTCATAGAGATGGACAGAGAAGCAAACAGAGACATGACCCACTTTTAAAACTTTTTGTTGTGAAAGCGGAAAAATACTGGTACCTACTCTGTGCTTGTTCTGTGCTGTTCTAAGCCTCAAGACAAACATTGCATCCATTCGGATTCCACAGTTAGCGTAATTGTGCAACACAGGATTACACACGACCTGTACACATTACACACGACCTGTACACAT
Source organism: Reticulitermes speratus (assembly GCA_021186555.1). NCBI lineage: Eukaryota > Metazoa > Arthropoda > Insecta > Blattodea > Rhinotermitidae > Reticulitermes > Reticulitermes speratus. Next base: position 53,885,654 of record JAJKFL010000005.1, read on the forward strand.
TATACACACGGACCTGTACACATACACACGATTACACATTCACACGACCTGTACACATTACACACGACCTGTACACACATTACATACACACGACCTGTTACACAATTACACACGACCCTGTACACATTACACACGACCTGTACAATTACCACTAACATTACACACGACCTGTACACATACACACACCTGTAACTTACACACGACCTGTACACATTACACACGACCTGTACATATTAACACACGACCTGTACACATTACACACGACCTGTACACATTACACAAGACCTGTTCACATTACACACGACCTGTACACATTACACACGACCTGTACACATTACACACGACCTGTACACATTACACACGACCTGTACACATTACACACGACCTGTACACATTACACACGACCTGTACCCAATTACACACGACCTGTACAAATTACACACGACCTGTACACATTACACACGACCTCTAAACATTACACACGACCTATATACATTACACACGACCTGTATACATTACACACGACCTGTACACATTACACACGACCTGTACACATTACACACGACATGTACACATTACACACGACCTGTACACATTACACACGACCTGTACACATTAATAATATTGATAAGTTTTGAACCTATCGTCACGACCGTGCAGAAATGAATCCTGCTTCGTGTTAAACAGTTTCCGGGTTCAAAACTGACCCAGACTGGCTCTTCTGAGGCTTTTCGTCACATTCCTCAGTCCCCCTTCAGCCAATTGCTGCCACAGCACATCAAATTGGGCTACTGCCCCATCTTTAACATCTATTCCAATTTATTATTTACCAATAATCCTATCAATCGAAGCAGTACCTTACAATCTGAGCAACTGAAAACTTCATTAAACACATCAAAAGCAAGAAAGACATACATTGTATTAACGTCCTGCGTGTGAGAGTAAAAAACTGGTGACACACAGACACACTTATCTGGGGTCATTCTTTTTGGACCCTGAGGATGTCAGAGAACTAAGTCTGGGGGGCGATCTGGAACTTTATTACAAGGACAGGGCTCTTATAACTTGGACCTTAGTTAAGGGGCACAAAGGGTCTGTCAAAGGCCTACGTGCGTCGGGACCATAAGGGCCCGACCCATTCTTTACTCATTACTCATTAACTTCCTACGCATTGAAATTAAACTTCCCTTTTTAATAATTATCTTCTTGATATTTCAAGTAAGTAAACTATATACGACGACTCCACATTGTACTAATTCTACGGCGTGAAAGCACGCTTCTCTGAGAGGATAAGTTCTATCTCCAGAAAAGACCCAACAACACCCAACACGCTACCAAAAGTATTCGCAGAAAGTAAAGTGTAGTTTAGAACTTAAATTGTGTAATGTGGAACTCGGAGGACACTCGTACTCTTCTGATGGTTCAATCGATCTGCCAGTGTTAGCAAATTAATTAACCTCCCTTTTTCTCCTCTCGATAAAAGAGAAACACAAAAAAACCAAATAAAATTGCACATTAAAGTCTCTCTTTTCCACAATTAGAACTACACGCTATGGAAGTTGATGGTCAACACATTACCGTTGCTACAGTACAAACCGCGCAGAATATGAGCAAAGCAGAAACGCGTCAGTAACAAAACATATTTGTTCCTTACAAAGCTATAAACTTTTACAACTTAAAATAATGCCTTATACCATGTAGATGAAGGCAAAACTCTCCCTCGAAACATGGGTACCAATATACCACGTGCACGGACTCGCATCCCCAAAGAAATAAATCCTTATTGTCACTAACGTAGGTATCTCAAGTATCACAAAATCAACTAACTACTTGTACCTGCTGCAGTGTGACAAAAACAATCACAGCAAGTACAGTAGTGCCACCTTGTGCAGTGTAACAAAGCAGCTGAGCCAACTACACACATTCTGTAGCTTAACAAAAGTAAGCACGACAGCTACAGTCGACCTGCCTGTTGAAATCTGACAAACTTATTTTCACGTTGTATTCACCGTGCATCTTGATAACTAATTAAAAGTTTTATAAACCAACATATGCACTGTATTCTCATAAGTAAGTCAATTGCCCCTACATATGTTTCGGCCTTTAACAAGCCATCCTCAGGGGGTCAAAGTTTTACATATGCTTTACATCTATTAGTTCAATTTTTAGACAACTTGTACATCCACATAGAATACAATAAACTTAATTCCCAATGCATTATGGTATTATTACTTCCAGCTGTCGAATTATGTAAAATCCAGGGAATGTGTTATACTAGTTTTCCATAAAAGGTTAAAAGTTTCTTTAAAAAATTAGATATCTATTGTTTTTTACAAAATTAATGGCAGTCTTGTTTTGTATACAGGTTTTCTCGAGTAGGTTGAAGTTACCCTGTATTATGCTGTTACGTGTCCTGTGTTGTGATCTGCACCGGCTGGTTGCGTTGTGACGTCACAACGCAACCAGCCGGTGCAGATCTATGTGGATATACAAGTTGTCTAAAAATTGAACTAATATATGTAAAGCATATGTAAAACTTTGACCCCCTGAAGATGGCTTGTTAAAAGCCGAAACATATGTAGGGGCAATTGACTTACTTATGAGAATATAGTGCATATGTTGGTTTATAAAACTTTTAATTAGCTGACAAACTAAAATAAGACAAACTCATTACATCAACAAACTCATGCATTGAATATAGTTTATAAGCTATTATAAAAACCCAGCACCGAGGTGCCATCATCAGGGGGCCGTTCAGTACAAAGACTGTAGATCCAACACACCAGTCTAGTTATAATGTCACCTTTACTGAAGTGATTAAAATATTAGATATTAATATTCTAAGACACATAAAATTAAAAACTAATAATTCTTAGTCTTATGTATTTTAGAATAACTAACTAACTCCAAAATATTATTGTTAAATATCTTAATCACTTCTGTAAATGCGACACAATAACTAGATTGGTGTGCTGGATTTAGATTCCTTTGTACTGAACGGCCCCTGATGATGGCACATCGATGCCGAAACATGTAGGGGGTTTTTATAATAGCTCATAACTGTATTTTATTCAATGCATGATTTGGTTGATGTAATGATTGTAAGAATATGTAAGGATATGTATGAATTGTATGAATAACATAATAAAGACAAACTCATTAGACCTAAATGTTGAAGTACAAACAATGTAAACACGACAGATACACTAGCTTTATATGTTGCAGTATTACACAAGAAATCACGACAAAAGCGGCGGACGGCTTTAAGACTGACAAGGTAACTGATACAAATACAGTGACGGTAAATGTTTAATTCACACAACTGCAACAAATCCAACTGCAGTGCTGCTACCTGTTAACATCTAACAAAACTAAACGCACAGTGGATCTAGTTGTTCATATACAACTGAAGAAACTGCGACAAACATTAAGGCCGTAAACTTTGATGTGTAACAAGCTAGTCTACTTGTTAAATTCTAGCAACGCTAATCAGTACAATTTGTTGCGATCCAGTAATAGAAAAGCAATAGAAGCTGAGGTCATACCTGTTACACGTCGCTGGCTTCAAGTCTTAGTTGGGCGCTGCGTCGCCTCGCACTGATCTGTCGCCTGGTGTAGCACACCGGGACACGAACCCGCGACGCAAGCGCATCTCAGTCTTCAATCGCGTTGCCCTGACAACACGAGCGCCGGCGCTAAATTCTGAGACCCCTACAGATAATACACGTCAGAACGTCCATTCCCCCGTTACATAAAATTCAGTACTGTACGATATGTGTTAAGCGCCCCCAGCAAGAAAGAGGATGGCCTGTAATGTATGCATAGGCATACTTTTTATTTCTGTGTTTATGGAGCTCAAGTTTCTGCCCATTAGTGCCTCTATGTATGCTTCCTTTACTGTACAGTTGGCTCGGATGTACATTAATGTTTCTCTGTGTGTGTGATTATTTCCTTATCCCAAGTAGACCTACGTGGTACATCGATTTTTAGGCGCTTTCGCAAAACTGCGAAAAGCAACTGTTAGCTTCGTCAAGTCTGTCTGTCTATCTGTCTGTCTGTTTGTCTGTCCGTCCGTCCGCATGAAACAACTCGGCTCCCACTGGACGGATTTTCATAAAATTTGATACTTCATGATTTTTCGAAAATCTGTCGAAAAAATTCAACTTCAATTAAAATCTCACAACAATAACGGTACTTTACATGAAGACCTATGTACATTTATGATAGTATCTCGCTTAATTTTTCATAGAATGAGAAATGTTTCAGACAAAACTTGTAGAGAAAATCAAAACACACATTTTATGTTCAATAACTTTTTTCTGAAAATCTTTCCGTTTATGAGATAACGTGGAAAAATATGGTAAGGCCAAACAGGCCACAGATGACAATATAATACGGCGCATGCGCTTTGCATGCTGGATAACTAAGGCTACAGACACACACTAACAATACGTAATACTTATTGCTTTTCCACGACAACAATGGTTACACGAACGCGCCTCGATGTTACGTTTATACGTATATCGCCTGTCTTGTTTAGTAAGCATCACGGGATAGTCTAGGATAAACTGGAACACCAAGACTTAACGTTATGGCAAACAGAAACTTGTACGAAATTTTGCTTTAATAAAGCGAAATTTCATAAAAGTTTCTGTTCTCTTCAGAACATGACCTGGGGCTGCAATTCTACGTGGATAGCTTACGGACTGAATGAGTATATATATCTAACTTAACTCTATCTTAATAATTTTAACAATTTCAACAACTCCCAACGACACAGCGCTCTATATTCACAATTTACAGTGCTGTACTTTGCACTTCTAACGCAATATATATACTAAATACACCAAGACATTTCAAGAAGAAGCTTGAAGAAACTTTGTATACCGGTGATTGTCAATGAAAAGATAGCCTCAAACAGTGTAACGGTTCTGTGATAATACAAAATGTACCAGTGAACAGTGAAGTGAAGTTATCAGTGTACCGTGATGATGGCCGAGTCACGGTCGAAACATGTGTAGGGTTAATTGAAGAGAAATACGGAAATAAAAAAGTGCATTCGTTGGTTAAAAAACTGAAAATTAATGTCAAGACGCACGGTGAACACAACGTGACATGTCAAGACGCACGGTGAACACAACGTGGAATATATCTAACTAGTTAAATAACCGACTGGCTAAGTTTTAAAATAACCAACTAATTAAACTAGTTAAACAAATAACTGGAAATTGATAGATCAATAGCCGTAATAGTAATAATAATAATAAATTTTATAACATTTTAAGCTTGTCTACGAGCTTAAGATTACCTTCAAAATTATATTTTGAAAGAGTGATTCTGAAATATTAAGCAGACGTTTCAGGCATTGCACCGTGGTAAAACAGCATCGTTAAATAACTTATACTTTCTCCGCCTATTACTTCAACACATTATTCACAGGTAATTTGAAACCCGCCTACGGCAGACAAAAACTTCATCAATCCGGACCCTTTAAAGCCATTTGTAGCTCCTGAGAGACAGAGTCAATTTTACAAACAGTTAACTAATCAGTCAAGCAATTAGCCTACGTCATTAGACTGTCATGACTTCATATATTCCATTAATCAATCAGTCGGAAAGTCAAACTGCCCATAGGGAATTTTAATCTAGTGGGTATATCGGCCAGTGTGTTAACTGTAACCAGGGCTTGAATAGATGGACTCTGACATTGGCTTTAAAAGTGATGACGTCACTGTACATTTATGTAGAATTGTGACTTGTGACTAGGCAAAGAACTGAACAACCGAGGAATAATGATTCGAATGCCGGCATGCACAAGGGATTTTTTTTCTTTCCAAAGCGTCATAGACTGGCTCTAAGACCCAACTACACTCTTAAATCGGCCGGAACGTGAGTCTCACTATTCACTTGCTAATAGTGTCGATGTTACGAATTAATAATTTCACTCCCACATATGTCTTCATAGCGCGCACAGGGATAACTAGAACCTTATTGTGGTAATAACGAGACACACGATGTACGTATAATGTAACACAGAGAGGCGTTCGCGTAACCATTGTTGCCGAGAAAAGCAATAAGTATTACATATTCTAAGTGTGTGTCTGTAGCCTTAGTTATCCAGCATGCAAAGCGCATGCGCCGTATTGTATCGTCATCTGTGGCTTGTCTGGCTCCACCGTATATTTTTTCACATTATCTCATAAACGGCACGATTTTAGGAAAAAGGTTATTGAACATAAAATGTGTGTTTTGATTTTCTGCACAACTTTTGTTTGAAACATTTATCATTCTAAGAAGAATTCAGCGAGATATTTCCACGTAAAGTACCCGTTATCCTTGTCGGATTTTAATAAAACTTGAAATTTCTCGATAGATTTTCGAAAACCCGTCAAAAACCAAATTTCATGAAAATCCATCCAGTGGGAGACGAGTTCCATGTGGACGGACAGACGGACGGGCAGAAATAAAGACACAGAGAGACAGGCAGACAGACAGACAGATATGACGAAGTTATAGTGGCTTTTCATAATTTTGCGAAAGCGCCTAAACACAAACGTCACAAGTTAAGGCTCAAAAGCCAACTCAGTCACCCTGAAGACAGGAGTAGCGCGTTCCTCCGAAACGCAACACTACGTGGCGTAAAAGCTCAGAAGATTACTATTTGAGAAACGCCCCAACGGTTTGCTTCATTTAAAAACCCACGGGATAAGAAAGTTACAGATGACTACGAGGGGTGTCCAGCGACGCCAAGTCGTAGCAGTTCGACAATCAAACAACAGCGTCGTGTCGTTTCAGACAAAATCTCATAAAGCACGAAACCGAACAGGATTGTCTCATAGTTCACTGTTGCTCTACACTTGAAATGGGATGCTGTAAAGACGTATAATTTGAAATACTCTGCAATTCTAAGCTGAAGCCGAAATCTCTTGGAGAATTATAGGTAGTTGAGGCGAAGGGAAAACGTTAGCGCGCTATCTCCCTCAAGTGTTTGATTTAAGTACGCTTTTGCTGCAAATACAGAATTGCTAACTCAAAATAAAAGAGAAGGGAAACCTTTAGTTACTCTCCTGCCTTGAATAGAGAACTGGTAACTGGAGATAAAATAGAACGAAAACATCTAACATTATATCACTGTGGAATGGCATAGTTGATTTTTAGCTGAAAAGCAAGAAATGAAATCCGTATTGCTGCTACATGCAGACAAGATTATGAAATCACACAGACCTGAAGTTTAAGCTGGAATTAGATTTCTTTTATGTTATGGTCTTGTGTTTAAGATCAAGACGTAGTCTGGCAGGAAATTACGAATGCTGTTTGTATCTTTAGTGTAGCCCTGGATGGCTGATAACCACTTAGCCGACTACAAGATACCATATCTCAAAGACCAAACATCAAACCCTTAAAACGGCAAAAAATTAGAACAGAATTTTCTAATCTTGTCACAGTATTCTTGTTTGCTTTCTCTTCATTTTTATCTTTATTTCTCTCGGTACTCTTCTTTCATCCTTTTCTCGACCACTTTCTGTTTTTCTTGTCCTGTCTTGAATCCCTGTTTTTTTCTGTTTCATGCTTCTTCCTTCCTGAATTACAATAAGACATTTCAACGAAGAAGTCAAGGTCAGCATTAGCGTCTCTTCCTTTATTCAAGAAATGCCCGCTAAAACTGATTATTTTAATTAAGTGCTTTTCGTGATTTGCTTCTGTACCTCCAGTATAAATCCGTGGATATGCCATAAATTAAAACACAACCATTCCGATATCCTTTCCAATTCAAAATTCACTATGATCCAATAAATTGACACTATATAGTCTGGGTTACAAACGGATCTTTATGTATACTACAAACAAATAAATAAGTACATTTACTTTCTGCTCAAGAGAGATCCTGTATTATGGCGTGATTAATAAACCAGTTACTTGAGTAAAGTGCTTAAATATCCGACATACAACACAACACGACACAACACAACACAACACGACACGACACATCACGACACGACACAACACGGCTCGACACAACACAACACGACACAACACGACACAGTACGACACAATACGACACAACACAACACGACACGACACAACACGACACGACACAACACGACACAACACGACACGACACGACACAACACGACACGACACAACACGACACAGTACGACACAATACGACACAACACAACACGACACAATACGACACGACACAACTTTTAGCATCTCTCCGTAAATTGTGGAAAGTTGCTTTTAACTTAGTCTGACACACTGATAATAATGATAGTCATAAATGTTCAACAGTTACTTTTGTTATACTATCTTCTTATTTGTATGCATAACCCATGTTATGCGATCTGTAATGATGAGTATATTTGTATGAAAATAAAATCTTATTCTCTAACGAAAGAGCATATTTACATCTTCTTACATAATATGCAGTCTCTATCCTACACTCAAAACTTACTAACTGGTGATTATTTAAATGCAGCTCTATATCCGAAACTGGTAATTACACTTTTCTTCTAAATTGTCACGTGATGCAAACGTTTTGCATTGACATTTCAAATCAGCCTATCAGAATGATTTAAAACGTTGATTTCCTTTTATTTTAGTGTAAATTACGTGACGTGTGTCATTTTCTTTGAGATATTTATAGCATTAAGTATGTTTGTGCTAATTTTATTCAGTAAATGCTTTTGCTACTTAACGAATTTCTAATTCTAAGTTGTCAGCTTTGACTAACGCGTTCGTTTAGTCACTGTCTAATTCACAATATCAGCCGTGTTACAAGCTCCTTGTATCAGTCATGCACTAATCCCAATCTATGTTCAAGCTCAATAATAAAATCCTCTCCACCATTCATCTGTCTGTGCCTTCCTTATTCCATTTGTGTTCAACAGTGGTGCCAACTGTCTGTCCTCTTTTCCTTGTTACGTTGTGAGGATATTGACTTTAGTGCTTTAGGAATTTCAAAAGACACAATTATATGCATTCATAATCTAAAATGGATTTAGAGTGGTGGTCTCCAATTGGAGTTCCGTGGAAACAAGTGGGCAAACGAACGCCCATTAAATAAATAGAACCGTGTTCTATGGACAAGGTAATATTGTGCCTACACGTGACAACACTGACGTACATAGCTAATTAATGACAAGTTAACATGTTACAGTTTAAATTGTATTTTATTATGAGCTGTGGGGTGTGTATCCTAGATTCGGAGGCAGCTGTTGGTAGTTTACCTTGAAGACAGAGTCGGAAGGTTGTTCCGCAACGTCGGTACGTTTATACCCAAGATAAAGGATGTCACGTCCCATAAGGCAGTAGCTATTTGACATAATCGTGAGACCTTGACTTCAGGCTTCCGCCGCGATGTTGATGAAATCTGCAGACTTCTGGGGTATTACGTGGCGTCATGTGGTAATTGTTTACCGACGTTTCGGGACAACGTATCGGTCCCATTCTCACGGGTCAAGAGTCCGAGTGGGAAAGAAAGCCTATAACATAGATTCTGGAAAGTACGGCGGGGTAGCAAACTGTGTGATGTGATGACAGCCAATAGGGTGAGAGAGGAGTGAATACAAACAGCGTACATCTGCTGGGGGTACCGAGAATGTCCCTCCTTCACTATTACTCTATTCCATATATGTTTTTCCAATTTTCTTAGCTGTTTGCATTCTCGGTACCCCCAGCAGATGTACGCTGTTTGTATCCACTCCTCTCTCACCCTATTGGCTGTCATCACATCAGACAGTTTGCTACCCCGCCGTACTTTCCAGAATCTACGTTATAGGCTTTCTTTCCCACTCGGACTCTTGACTCATGAGGCTGGGACCGATACGTTGTCCCGAAACGTCGGTAAACAATTACCACAAGACGCCGCGTAATACCCCAGAAGACCGCAGATTACTCGTGAGATCTTCAAATTGCACAAGACATTATTTGTCCTAATTCACTAATGTAATAAAGAGGAAGCACTAGATCGCACCCTGTGGAGAACTCGCTTTGGAAGAGGCTACGGACCTGTCGTAAGACAGACTGCAGAATGAAGTGGCTACGGACCTGTCGTAAGACAGACTACAGAATGAAGAGGCTACGGACCTGTCGTAAGACAGACTGCAGAATGAAGAGGCTACGGACCTGTCGTAAGACAGACTGCAGAATGAAGAGGCTACGGACCTGTCGTAAGACAGACTGCAGAATGAAGAGGCTACGGACCTGTCGTAAGACAGACTGCAGAATGAAGAGGCTACGGACCTGTCGTAAGACAGACTACAGAATGAATGAATAAAAAGGGGACCACGACACCGGGTAAATATTTCCAGCGATCTTTTGTATCCCGTACGGCTTCTAGGGATCTCTGAACTTCTCGCTGCAGTCTGGATGAAATATGCTATTCTTTGTGCAGATTGCAGGCGTACCAACCTGCACTGTCTACTACAGCAACATCTTACCCCCCTCCCCCTAAGACAGAGTAAACACTTTTTACGGTTGGTCAAATTGCGTGAGCCCGTTCATAGCCTTGAAGGGAAGAAACTGTTGTCAGCACTGCTGCAGTAAAATAAACCTTGAAATGTCACCGCTTGCTTACACTAGAACTCATTTAACAATGACTTTATTACAAAATATATATTCTGGGTGGTGCAAACATCTCGTAACACAAACCAGCAAAATACAGACACATTTGCCAAAAAAGAAAATATATTCCCACCATAACTGGGGCAACGACATGCATTATTAATGACATTTTAGTTGTACAGAATATCCTGGTCTCTGTGTATCCTTTTGCACCGATTTCCCCTGAGATTAAGGAAACCGTACCAATGACAGTTACTTGTAGCTTATGAACATAATCTGGTATGGGTTTATCCTTTTTAAGTAACATTTATATTCGGTTTATATAGCGTCGGTGATAAATTAATATATGGGTATGAATGATCAGAATAATAAGAACAGCGGAAAGAAGAGGTACTCGAAGGAAAGCCTGTGAAAATGCCACTTTGATCAACATAAACTCCGCAACGACAGACCTGCAATCTAACCCAGGCTTACGCGGTTAAGAGTTCGGCAAAACAACTACCGGATCCATGGAGTGGCTGTGGATTTATCAACATTTACAAGTATGACTAACGCTGAAATTATTGTGCTAACAGAAGTATCTGTGATAGACTGCTCAGCTCGCCTGAAATGACAGGCAAAGCGACACAGAGGGGCAAGTGTTTACACACATGAGCACCGCAACACACTGCCAGAAGCAGAACACGTTTAACACAATTTATAGTTTAATTAAAGATACTGGGATTTTTTAAAATATTTTAAAAATATTCTTCACTGAAGGAGATATATTCCTATGGATGAGACTGTGCGTATTGTTTTGAAACAGTAAAATCTGTTCCTATGGATGAGATTGTGCGTATTTTTGAACAGTAAAATATATTCCTATGGATGAGATGTGCGTATTGTTGAACAGTAAATATATTCCATAATGGATGAGTAATTCCTATGGATGAGACTGTGCGTATTGTTGAACAGTAAAATATATTCCTAAGGATGAGACTGTGCGTATTGTTGAACAGTAAAATATATTCCTATGGATGAGACTGTGCGTATTGTTGAACAGTAAAATATATTCCTATGGATGAGACTGTGCGTATTGTTGAACAGTAAAATATATTCCTATGGATGAGACTGTGCGTATTGTTGAACAGTAAAATATATTCCTATGGATGAGACTGTGCGTATTGTTGAACAGTAAAATATATTCCTATGGATGAGACTGTGCGTATTGTTGAACAGTAAAATATATTCCTATGGATGAGACTGTGCGTATTGTTGAACAGTAAAATATATTCCTATGGATGAGACTGTGCGTATTGTTGAACAGTAAAATATATTCCTATGGATGAGACTGTGCGTATTGTTGAACAGTAAAATATATTCCTATGGATGAGACTGTGCGTATTGTTGAACAGTAAAAGCACTTCCATCAATCTGTACAGATAAGGCCAGCCTCTCAGTAGCTACATAAATGAGCAGAGAATTGATATTCTGTTCCAGCATATCACATAAAGGGCTTAAATAAACACTACAGATATAAATGGCCTTACGTCTCCATAGAAACCAATTCCTTTCAGTATATATCCGCTTGATTAACTACATAAACTCTCCTGTGACTCTGTTTGATGTCCTGAAAAGAATTTTTTGTTATACCTATTAAAAATGCACGCATCCCGAAAGAGGATTCCGAGCGAAAGACCCTGATTATTCAATGCGCCATAATGTGTTTCGCTGTTATTCTGAAATGCAACCTTTTCAGAAAACAAGATTCCTTGTTGTAAACACATGATAATTCATATGTCCTTTTGAGGAAAAACGAAAGTGTGAACATAGATGTTTAGAGATGGCTGTTTGAAAATATTCGTATACAGTGACTTGCGGATATAAGGATTGGTGAACGAGCCAATGGGCATATAGGTACAGTGCTATTATATATATATACACATATATGTATGTAGAGAGAGAGAGAGTGGGAGAGAGAGAGAGAGAAACGAGGAAACTAGAAAGACAAAATAGGTTACAGCGGTTTTCCTGTACCCCGTGCTACATCGATTACACGCATCACAAACATGTCAAAGAAGTTGCTTACTGAGCCAGGCGTTTCAATAAATTTGGAACATTCGTCTAGTCGTCACGCATAGCGTTCTGCGTGTATATGCGTGTGTTGTAGGAATATCAGACTTCTATACTCTACTCTCTACTTACGCCTGCTACCTTCAAAAGGAAGGCATCAGATTTATCACAAACGCTGGCAACCATCTATCCGACTGTACGGTGTCATGTCCTAGAAGATCATTTGAGAATTTCGATTCACGCTTCGTGAACTTCTAAGAAGTACTGATATTAGATTAAACTCTCCTGTGATGTTAATTTGTGTGCATGTGGACTGCTTGTCCATGAATGATAAGACAAAACGCGCCTTCGAAACGTCGGTACCTATTTACCAGTAGACACAGCGTCAATTCCTATCAGAACCGAATCTGCATCAATACCACCTTGAGAACCACAAAGTTCATTATTTCATCCATTTTATTCATTTTCCGTAAATCCTGCCGGGAGTACAAATTCATGTGGATGTGCAAATCGTCCTTGTTTACAATACAACAAAAACACACACAGCACAACATAGAGCAACACAAAATAAAATACAGAATACAATTCCAGTGTACAAGAACATAGAAATTGTCATAAATTTAATCACCATCTGTATGAATCAATAGCAAACCTTATACGAGTATAATCCTACACAATGTCTGTTATTAAAAGCCATTCTTATAAAAACAGTTTTCAAAATTATGAACCTAACACAATACAAAGCCGATCCCAGTGGCCGCGCGGTCTAAGGCGTGGGTCTGCGGCCGCTCGCTTACTGGGATTGTGGTTTCGAATCCCACCGGGGGCATGGATGTCTGTCTGTTGTGAGTGTTGTGTGTTGTCAGGTAGAGGTCTGTGCGACGGGCTGATCACTCGTCCAGAGGAGTCCTACCGAGTGTGGTGTGTCTGAGTGTGTGATCGTGAAGCCTCGAAAAATGAGGCGGCCTAGGCCCTCCAAGGGGCTGTTGAGCCATTGAAAAAAAAAACACAATACAAAAGTATTTAATTGTGATTAAAATATTCCTCTAAGCTGTAAAATTAATTAGTGTAAAGAAACCTTACTTGCATAGAGCACTAAAACGAACAAGAAATAAGATAATTATAAACATAATAAGTAACGACCAAATAAAGGGACACAGAGCAAGAAAAGGAAATACAAATTTGATAAATCAGCCTATCCGGCTGTCTGATCAGACAAGCTAACTGTCATTTGTAGGGCTCACTGCACGGCGCCATCGGTAACTCAGATTATGTAGCGTACATGATAAGACGGCTGGTAAATAATGAACTGAAAAATGGTTTGGAACAACGATTCGTGGCCTACTGCAGACAACATCCCAGAATTTGCCTGTAGGTACTATGAAAAGCCTTGACGAAATCAGAATATACCAGCCCGTGTCGAGATTAGAACAGGGCACTTCGGCAACAAAAGCCATTCTACCAACTTCTTTGGTGAATTGCCTTCTGCTTGATCGTTCGAAGCAACAATACTGCCCTCTTCAAAGTAGCATACGTTAACTCAACAATCGATTCTTTTTCGGAGTACCGATACACACTCACTTCATCCGTGTGATTTCCTTCAGCCTAACTTAACGTCGAATTTAATGGTTCGGTGAATCTTTTGCAAGCTTCGACTAGCGAAAACGTCAATACGACAAAGACTCCTCAAACAGCAGACAGTGACGTATATTATTTTGTGTTATAACGCGGTGTACTTTGGCACAATATTTTTGGGCCAAATACATGTCGGGGAATAGTGACTCGACTTGTGAACCACCTTATACCTCTACGTGCTCTTTTTAAGCGAGATATACGGCAGTTCGGAGCCGACAGTGTCCCTAGGGACATTCCAGCTCCTTCATGTGGAATGTCGTCTGTCAGTCTTAGCTAAGATTAATTTCTAACCCAGCGGTAGATTTGGCAGTTTTTCAAAGACACAATGACGACTAAACGTCCACGTAATTTTCACGCGATTTCTGTATAAACTCCGTAAAATGAACCCATAACAGAAATTCCGTACCCTTGGTCTGTGTTGCCGTGAAATAAATTATTGTACATTTGTCTGTTTTCTTTAATTTTGCACCTTGCCGTGAAGATGCGCTCGTATAATACTCACGCTCGTATAATACTCACGCTCGTATAATACTCACGCTCGTATAATAATCATGCTCGTATAATACTAGCGTTTCCTGTTCTTACATTAATAATGTTAGTGGTCACAGGTGATAGTAGTTATGAATAGGCACAAACAGGTGGTAGCAATAACATGAAACGAAAGTTATGTTTCAGACCATGTGGGATTTGTGGTGGACAAAGTGGCACTAGGACAGGTTTTTCCCCCCGAATACTTCGGTTTTCCCTTGTCAATTTCATTACACCGGTGCTCCATTAAAGTGGAAAAAAAAGAAAAAACTTCATCATCTTCCTCATACGGTTGCACAATAAGCCTTCAAGGCTGCGGTGCGTCCGTAGCATCTGCTGCGGGGCCCTTCAATTTATAAAAAAAATTAAAAAACACTTAATGCGGATTGCACATTTGTTTAAAAGTTAATAAACTCTTTCTCCACATTTCTGACAGACTTTCTGCGCACTTTGTCCACATTTCTGACAGACTTTCTGCGCACTTTGTCCACATTTCTGACAGACTTTCTGCGCACTTTGTACACATTTCTGACAGACTTTCTGCGCACTTTGTCCACATTTCTGACAGACTTTCTGCGCACTTTGTACACATTTCTGACAGACTTTCTGCGCACTTTGTCCACATTTCTGACAGACTTTCTGCGCACTTTGTCCACATTTCTGACAGACTTTCTGCGCACTTTGTCCACATTTCTGACAGACTTTCTGCGCACTTTGTCCACATTTCTGACAGACTTTCTGCGCACTTTGTCCACATTTCTGACAGACTTTCTGCGCACTTTGTCCACATTTCTGACAGACTTTCTGCGCACTTTGTCCACATTTCTGACAGACTTTCTGCGCACTTTGTCCACATTTCTGACAGACTTTCTGCGCACTTTGTCCACATTTCTGACAGACTTTCTGCGCACTTTGTCCACATTTCTGACAGACTTTCTGCGCACTTTGTCCACATTTCTGACAGACTTTCTGCGCACTTTGTCCACATTTCTGACAGACTTTCTGCGCACTTTGTCCACATTTCTGACAGACTTTCTGCGCACTTTGTCCACATTTCTGACAGACTTTCTGCGCACTTTGTCAACATTTCTTACAGACTTTCTGCGCACTTTGTCCACATTTCTGACAGACTTTCTGTGCACTTTTTCCCCTTTCATGGACGAACGATATACGTAACAAAAGAACATGAAGGCAAAAAACCATTCTGAGACTTACGCGTAGATTAGAGAATAATATTAAAGTGTACATTAAGGAAACAGGGCGTGACGTTGTAGTCAGGATTTAGGTGACTCGTAACAGAGACAAGTGGTGGGCCCTTATGGACACAGAAAGGAATCAAACCTCGATATCAGGCTTCCGCAGCGATGTTGATGAAATCTGTGATCTTCTGGGCTATTACACGGCGTCGTGTGGTAATTGTTTACCGACTTTTTGATCAGTGAGGACAAGACCGATACGTTGTCCCGAAACGTCGGGAAACAATTACCACACGACGCCGCCTAATACCCCAGAAGACCGCAGAATCAAACGCCAATTTCCGTAAACACTAAGAAATTTTTAACCAGATTGGCAAATATTAAATTTAAAAGGGACATTCTCTCTAATGGAGTTATTTAGACGGTGTACTACTAGTTACCACATACTTCTTACAATACGTGAATCTAGAAAGCTCACTATGTTCTTGTGAAAGGCACTGTCTTTACAGGACTTGCGAGAGTTTTTGAATTAGCTTTTCGTCGAAGTTCTGTTACTATACACTAAACGTTGCACTACACAGGAACTGCTTCCTTATTAGACTTTCCGCTCCATATTCAATAATGATGTTAAATTACGCACCAGCTTAGCCTTCATTTTCAATGGAAGTCTATATTAGTTTCTCGAAGAGGCAGCCTTGCAGGGGAGAAAATAAAAGCCCTCTGCGATGGCAGGCAAAGAGGCTCGCACACGCGTGGCAATAACGCGCTTATTTACTGGTTAAGCTGCGTGAGTCTGAGTGCAAAGGTAGAGATAATAACATTATAGAACATAAGAAGGGGAAATGAATCAGCACTCATATAAGCCGTGATGTAATTTCCGACACTCATATATACTGTGTTGTAATGTTCGGCACTCATGTATACTCTGTTGTAATGTTCGGCACTCATATATACTGTGTTGTAATGTTCGGAAGTCATGTATACTCTGTTGTAATGTTCGGCACTCATATATACTGTGTTGTAATGTTCGGAAGTCATGTATACTCTGTTGTAATGTTCGGCACTCATATATACTGTGTTGTAATGTTCGGAAGTCATGTATACTCTGTTGTAATGTTCGGCACTCATATATACTGTGTTGTAATGTTCGGAAGTCATGTATACTCTGTTGTAATGTTCGGCACTCATATATACTGTGTTGTAATGTTCGGCACTCATGTATACTCTGTTGTAATGTTCGGCACTCATATATACTGTGTTGTAATGTTCGGCACTCATGTATACTCTGTTGTAATGTTCGGCACTCATATATACTGTGTTGTAATGTTCGGCACTCATGTATACTCTGTTGTAATGTTCGGCACTCATGTATAATGTGTTGTAATGTTCGGAAGTCATGTATACTCTGTTGTAATGTTCGGCACTCATATATACTGTGTTGTAATGTACGGAAGTCATGTATACTCTGTTGTAATGTTCGGCACTCATATATACTGTGTTGTAATGTTCGGCACTCATGTATACTCTGTTGTAATGTTCGGCACTCATGTATACTGTGTTGTAATGTTCGGAAGTCATGTATACTCTGTTGTAATGTTCGGCACTCATATATACTGTGTTGTAATGTACGGAAGTCATGTATACTCTGTTGTAATGTTCGGCACTCATGTTCGGTATTAGAAAGTCGCCGGGTTCGAATCTAAGTCGGCAATCCAGCTATCATAATCGAGTTCCCTTTCTTCATTCTGTCTCGACAAACGTGTCTGTAATTTAAAATAGGTCACGACTTCAGTACGACATTTTCTCGTTAATAAAACGTGAATTGAACCTACAATGTGTATATATTCTGCGTATTTCAGGGTTGATTTAATTGCATCCCGTGTAGAAATTAAATCTGACCAACAGGTACGAATCCCGTCAAAAATTCAGTAAGTAAATAAAATCCCAAGTGTCAAAATTAATTATTTTAAGAGGAACACAAGATGAGTCATCAAAACATCGCGTACCTTAAACTTTAATTATAATAATAAATATTTATTTAACAAATCATATTTTCTCATTCACAGTACAGAAAAATAATTCCAAATTACGTAACACAGAGCTATTCTGTTTCTTGTAATTAAAGTGTTGATCTCTAACACAAAATTATATTACTGATGTTTGAGTGGAGTGAACACGGGATTAATAACTATCAGCGTTTCAATATCTTGACAATATGAGAACTAGGACATCTTGTCCGAATTAGCTAGCATTGAGGGTACGTCCGTATCAACTCAAACCTCGCATCAACAAATACTTATTGAACAATTTTTAACTACAGAACTTTATGCTAGGTAATTTTAAGAACTGCCAAATCAAAGCCCCAAAAGCACTCTCCCACCCCCTGTCGCTCCGTTTGTACGTTACACATAATACGCGATCAGACGGATGGACATGGTACGAAATGAAAGAATAGCCATCTATAAGGAAGGAATCTTACCTTACGACAAATATAAAGTTGAGACCTCAACTATATATACTAACATAAACATTGGTTTAATATAATTTACATGACAATTTTTCTTTGGTACTCTAATTTCGCCTGATGATGGCTTTTTGTACTTAAGCCGAAACATGTCACTTTAAAGTTATGTTTTTTTTATGAAGGGCCCTCGCACAACAGCCTTAAGGCTTTTTGTGCAACCCCAATGAAGATGATGAAGATGAACAGTTTTTTTTACCAAGTTTTACAATTAATGGAGCACCAGTGGAATGAAATCGACAGGGGAAAACCGACAACTCGGAGAAAAACCTGTCCCAGTGCCACTTTGTCCACCATAAATCTCACATGGACTTGACCTGGGATCGAACCCCGGGCCTCCGTGGTGAGAGGCCGGCGACTAACCGCCTGAGCCATGGCACGGCCTCCAAGTTATGTTAATGTAACATAGCATTGATGTCTTTACCCCTTTACTATATGTATCTTCATCACAGCGGGATGTTTTTCCCGAAGAAAGAGTCGAAGTCAATGTCCATTGGAGAGGTTGAAACTTCATGTTTAAATGTGACAACATGCAGCCTTCTATTTCCGATTTATCTCGCAAAATAAAAATTAATTTGAGAAAAATCATTGAGTTCTTTATGATCTAGGCAATAAATTAGCAGCCAAGAATTTAGCTAATGGATACATCAAATTATCACCTGAGTATATACTCACCTTGGGATGTCCCCGATCTTTGGGGGGCGCCCTCTGCCCCTGCATGTCTCCTCGCCCCAGACACAGGAAGCCGCTGTAAAAATAAAAATGAATGACGTAATTTCAGTATAAATACTAACTTCGTAATGTAAACAAGAACAGAGCACATTACAGTCATTACAAGTCAGTGTAAAAGTTTTCCTCTCTTCAGCAATTTATAATCAGACATTTTTCTTTGTTGAATTTGTGTTTCAGCTCATATTTTCTTGAGATCTGCGCTCTTTGGGGATTTTACGCAGCGTAGAATGGTAGTTCTTTACCTACATTTCGGGACTGCTTGACATTTGAAGATGGGACCGATAGGTTAGCCCGAAACGTCGTCAAGGAACTATCATTTTACGGCGTGTAAAATTCCAAAGGGTACACATCTCATTTACATCGCGGCCGAAGCCTCAAACTACTCTTTTATTTTTCTTTAAAATAAACGAATTAAGCTTACAAGATCACGGTGCTCTATGTGTGATCTCTCCTTCTCAAATTTCAACTTTTTAACTGTGTGACCAATTGTAACTGATCTTAGAATGAATGTCACTTCACACTTGTAACTTTCCTATGCTCAGTACTAACAAGATAACGAACGCGCAAATCTGTGAGGCGTGAAGGACACCGGGGCCACTTGAAATTTGTACAAGGCTGAATGGTAATAGAAGTTACAATATGTACTAACGTTAAGGTACTTTTCCGTAGAACGTTAAATAACAGAGTTGCGTGCGTGGGAAAATCTGCTTTGGCTTGCTGAAGGTGATAATGGAACATTTGAGGCTGATAATGGAACATTTGAGGCTGATAATGAAAGATTTGAGGCTGATAATGGAACAGTTGAGGCTGATAATGGAATATTTGAGGCTGATAATGGAACAGTTGAGTCTGATAATGGAACATTTGAGGCTGATAATGGAACAGTTGAGTCTGATAATGGAACATTTGAGGCTGATAATGGAACATTTGAGGCTGATAAAGGAACAGTTGATGCTGATAATGGAACATTTGAGGCTGATAATGGAACAGTTGAGTCTGATAATGGAACATTTGAGGCTGATAATGGAACAGTTGAGTCTGATAATGGAACATTTGAGGCTGATAATGGAACATTTGAGGCTGATAAAGGAACAGTTGAGGCTGATAATGGAACATTTGAGGCAGGTATCTAGATGTGATGCCGATCCCAGTGGCCGTGCGGTCTAAGGCGTGGGTCTGCAGCCGCTCGCTTACTGGGATCGTGGGTTCGAATCCCGCCGAGGGCATGGATATCTGTCTCTTGTGAGTGTTGTGTTGTCAGGTAGAGGTCTCTGCGACGGGCTGATCACTCGTCCAGAGGAGTCCTACCGACTGTGGTGTGTCTAAAAGTGTGTGATCGTGAAGCCTCGAAAAATGAGGCGGCCTAGGCCCCCAAGGGGCTGTCGAGCCATTGGAAAAATAAATCTAGATGTGATAGGCAGATACATATTTAGTACGCGCAGAAGTTAAGTATAAAATGTTATTTTTAAGTCAGCAATGAAAAACATGGTGACTATCAGGAACTTCAAGGTCACATCCCAACAATTAACGCAATTTGTGTTTACGTTATTTACAAAAACGGAGGCCGTAGCAATGCTCAGACGGTTAGCCATGGGGCATCTCACCGATAAGCTGTGCCGAAGAAAAGAGACAACTTGGAAGACCTAGGCGTAGATAGAAAAAAAATAATAAAATTTAACTTACATAAATAGGATTTAAGGGGATAGACTGCTTTACTCTACCTCAGGACAGAATAAGTGGCCGGCTGTTGTGAACATTGTAATTCGGGTTCCAGAAAATGCGACGAATTTCACGACTATCTAAGGAACTACCATCTTCTAAAACAATGGCTGTGCTGTACTTAGTAGGTCAGTTAGCACGAACGTTGTTACATTTACAATAATGACAAGGCCTATAATACGACAGCCACAACATAGTTATATATGGAGGCAGTAAGTTTACCTACAGGCGTATCTGAGGTCAGAACTCTACAAAGCAATTAAACTTTGATACTTCCTTCCTTTCCGAAATTCAAGAGCGACTTTTATACTTTAATTCCGATTTCCTCCACAAGAGCCGTACAGCGCTCTGTTACTGAAAACTAATGGAATGGCGAAATGATCCCTGCAGTAGAATTCCTGACTATGTTACTGGAGAACTCCTCGTGGGAACGGCAGAATTACGCTCTTGAAGTTGGCGTCTGTCTGACACGTGTACAAGGCGCTCAGGAAAGTGGGACTTAGTGAGAAGAAGAAATGACGGTGATGATAAAGTGGAAGACAGAAACGGGACGGATTTAGGGTGGCTCATAATTCGTGTGAAGGAAATCTGTTTCGTGTTCTTCATCAAATATATGAATATAGTAATCATAAGTACTGTGGTGTGTGCAGCGTGAAGTGTATAGATGGTAGAATTAAACGTCTGAACACAGAAGTAGGGGGCACGCGTAAGCGCTACAAGCCGGAAGGTCGCGGGTTCGATTCCCGATGGTGTCATTGGAATTTTTCATTGACATAATCCTTCCGGTCGCACTATGGCCCTGGGGTCGACTCAGCCTCTAACAGAAATGAGTACCAGGAATACTTCCTGGGGGGTAAAGGCGGCCGGTGCGTAAGGCTGACCTTACCACCTTGTGCCGATTGTCTAGAAATCTGGGAGCCTCAACCTCCTAGAACCCTAAGGGCCTGTCTAGGCCTGTAATGGGATTGCTTTACCTTTACCTTTACCACATACACAGGAATAGAGAAATAAAAAAAATAAGGAAATATAATAAGGAATAAACGAAGCAAATATGACTATTAGCACCGTAGTCAATCCCCGATATAGCACCAGCCTCACCTTGCGCCCACATGGAAGTCTGAAGATCAATTCACTATTAAGCGATATATCGATTTACCGCTACAATCGATATATCGCCAAACATTCGGATGAGCAAAGAGTGGCGTTATATCGGGTTTGACTATATATTTTTTAGCGGGTAATACATTTTACGGATCCAGATTTGTGATCCAGTGACTAGTCTAGATGGCAAAGGCTCTTTCTGAGAATAGCAACCGGGCACTTACATCCCCAACATTTAACCTGACGAAGGAAAGAGGACATCTTTACAAAATGCTGTATTTCATTCACGAAGAACACGACTGACAAAGTCCAGTAGCCATGTAATACTAAATTTACTGGTAATATTACAACGTGTAATCCTTCGGAACGTTATAATGCGCCACGACATCTGACACTGATCTCAACACTGAGATAAAGGTTTCCTTATATTTACTGCAGATGTAACACACCAACAAGGGTTCGCTGGTCTCTGATTACATTCCTCAGACTGCTAAGATTTGGTTCAAATGTTAATAAAAACGCTAGTCTTTAAGCTATGGGGTTTGTGCGACGTCAGATGCAGGCAGTGTAGATGTATACGTTTTGACTCGTTAACTTCTTGCTCGAATTAAGTAGTGAGAAGAGCACAGGGTACTGTTTTATGACGAGGCTTCACAAGCAAACACAAACTAACAGTGCAACGCATCTCCTTCCTGCTGGTTTCGCTCTTACAAAAACCAAGCAGTGGCATTTATACAGCGAGCTAGAAGTTTTACAACAGCGCAATACACTGTAGCAAATTAAACCTTTAAAGACAAAAATTCCATTAGCAACACCAGTCGCTGAATCTTGTATAGTGTGTGAGTAGCACGAAGACACATATAAATGCTGTGCGACAAATATGTACAGATTTGTCGTTAAGCTCGGTGGTATATACAGGGCATACACAAAAGAATGGTGCGGTATCAAAAGTGAATAAAAAATGTATTTCTCACCTTACAAGGGCACACCATACACCGTCAGCGGCGGCAACTGTCCAAGTTTCTCATTTGGTAATTATAATTCTTCAATGTGTGCACCCTGGGTCACACGACACACATCCACACTGCTTCCTGTAGCCACTGACTTGCGGGGACTTCGCTGAAACGCCTCACGCACTCTTTCAATGTTTTCATCAGACACACGAGGTCGACCAGGACTCTTGCCTTTACACAAGCATCCAGTTTCTACAAACTGTCGGTACCACCTGCTTATGTTATTCTTGTGTGGTGCGTCTTTTTTAAACCGTGCACGAAACTCACGCTGCACTGTAATCACAGATCTGGACACCTCAAAACGGAGCACACAGAAAGCCTTCTCCTGCTGCAACGCTATCTTTGAAACTGGCCCCGCGGCCACGCAGTAAGCATGAGAAGCGAACTGCTGGTAGCGCATGAGAAACTTGGACAGTTGCCGCCGCTGACGGTGTATGTTGTGCCCGTGTAATGTGAGACATAAATTTTTTATTCACTTTTGAAACCGCACTATTCGTTTGTGTATGCCCTGTCTAGTAACCACTTTACTTTAAAGCATCAAGACTAAACAGACATATCGGCATGTCCAAAACGGACAACATAACAATCTCACACCCATCGTCACCCATCCCAGAACACAGCAATACTCATACGTATTTTTCTAGAAACCTAAAATCTTACACTAAAACTTCTGCGGTGAATTTAATTCTGGACAAATTTGGGCCCTAAAATCTCTACTTTACATAAAGATGTAACGGAATTCCGTTATAATGTTCTGTAAAACGCCTCACAGCACAAACAGACAAATAATGCACGAAAACACCAGTGAATTAATATTTCTAGGGCCTATGTGGTTTATACATTCAAGTATGAAATCGCCTTAAACAAATGCCTGTATACTGACACATATGTTTATAATTTAAAATTATTGGCATGTTTCACACTGTTGACACCGTGCATCTTCGTCATATTAAATTAAGTTATAAACCAACTGATGCACACTAAAACCACTTTTTAAGTAGCTTTATTATAAAATTGTTAAAATTGTACCCCTACACGTGTTTCGATCCTAGGATCATCGTCAGGGGGTTTTTTGTTGAAAGCTACAGTCACTTCATATACATACTTCTGTATTACTTAACAAAATCGTTTATTTTACAGCCCTTAATACCACGATCCCACACGCCAGCACTTCCGCAATCTACTATCTACAGTAGTTTTACAATCTTACAACTTTTAGCGAATCTTTTTACAAGATTTTAACTTATGCTTCAAAGTGCAGATAGAATATTTTAAATCATGTGTTGAAGTGACTGTAGCTTTTAGCAAAACACCCCCCTGACGATGATCCTAGGATCGAAACACGTGTAGGGGTACAATTTTAACAATTTTATAATAAAGCTACTTAAAAAGTGGTTTTAGTGTGCATCGGTTGGTTTATAACTTAATTTAATATTGGAATGTATTCAATACAAATTTTCATCTTTTTTGTGGAACAAAAGGTAATTTCCAAATTCACGTACGTTTATCTGAGTTAAGACAAGCAACATCTGTTTTAAAAAACTTTCTAGTATAAACAGATCGTAGAATATTTTTAATGTTTTAAAAAAATGTCTTTTTATGTTCATAGATTTAAGCAAAATTTTTAAACGTTTTTATTTTTAGGTTTTTTAATGCGAGACAAATAATTTTGAAGGCTCATTTCAATACGGCAATATACGCGAGGAAACAAGATTATCCAAACGTTCCCTAATCAATACCCACATATATTTATTCCACTAAACATTCTTCAATCAATGTTTTGTAAATGGTTAGTATTCTGATGAAAATTTTCAGTTTAGACAATGCTTTGTTGGGTGAAATCCACAAACTGAAAATATCAATGAGAGAGAAAAAATCTGTAGCCTCAGTATTAATTATTCAAAGGCCACCAAGATTCATTGTTTCCTGACATAATGTTGTTGTCAGTTCCTTCCTTTGTCATCATGGTGGTGACGCAATTCCATCTGGTATCAACACTCACATGTACAGATTCCAATAACAAAGGAAAATAACCATTCTTTGTACGCAGATGACAAAAGAGGTTTAAATGCCTAACGAAATTATTATATATACATACATGACAATACTGTTGTTAGATTTAAATGAACTTTTCCATTATTTTGAATGTTTGGTTATGTATACGAGGTTTATAGATAAATTTTGTTTTAAAACAAAGTTCAGGAACGTGACAAAATAAAACTACGTATATTTTTTATATTTGTCGACCTCGGTGGACTAGTGGTTAGCGTGCTCGCCACTGGACCCAAGGTTCGCGGGTTCGATCCCGACTGAGGTCGGTGGATTTTTAAGGGTGATAAAAATCCGGAGCACCACTTCCTTCGGAGGGGAAGTAAAGCCGTCGGTCCCATGTCGTAGATTTACGGCATGTAAAAGAACCTTACGGGCATGAATAAAAATGTTGCGTAAGCCAAATTGCCTCCATTTCTCGCCCAAGTCTCCTGACTGCCTGCCAGATGGCTCTGGCTGTCACATCAGGATCGATAAACACTAGCGCGGCCAGTTGTCCAGTCACCAACTGCCACGAATGCGCACGACTTAGTAACCTCGAAAAGGGGAGGCAAGAGGAGGCCCGGGCCATGCTTATTATCATTATTATATTTTTTATATTACTATTATGACTACGTATGTTCATCGAAACATGGACAATACAGCGACGTTAAATGTAAGGCTTGCCGAATAAACAAGGCAGCATTGCTTGAGGGTATATTTAAATACCACAAAGTTTGAAATAAACTTCATCTAGCAAAGTTAATTAATCCTTTCGCACAATGTACAAACTGCATCTCTAATAACAACACACAAGCAGACAAGCTATTGCACTGTGTACATATGCGGTTTCCAAATTCCAATATGCATACAAATGTTATTTCCTTACACTGCAAAAATAAAAAATCCATGACTTTTAAATGGGTACATGGCTTCTCTCCCGTAGGGTAAAGAGACTGAGGCGTGAAGCTGAACTCTCCCCTCCATCTAGTGCTGTAGTTAATATAGAGTGAAATCAAACCTCTAAACTCCATGCAGGGGGGTGTTTTTTTAAAAAAATTTCAGTCGAACCCGGTTATAACGACATCGGTTTATACGACACCTCGTCTATAGCGTCAGATATTCAATTCGTCACTGTTAAACATAACATTATACTCCTCGGTTATAACGACACAAAATATTCAGTCCCTTTCATAACGATATAAACGAGTTCGACTCTACTTCCATAACTACCCAAGGGATTCCCCGCTAGTTCATCGCCTGCCCACAACAGCCTGACACTGGTCCCTGCTGTGAGTTCTGAGCCAGACGAATTATCTTCATTGTCTCCAACCCTATTTCTTTCACTTAGATTTTGATATTGTTCCCCACTTAACAGCCTAGGCCACCCAAGTGGTACCCTTCCTTCAGATTTACCCACCAAAACCCGGTACACCTGTACTCCACTTACACGACTTTAAGGCTTGCACAACACAAAGTCATCTTTCTGTGACGTCTTTTCATACTCGACAACATTTATATATCAATTTATTCACAAGTATTTCTAAAGTCAATTTTGAGTTTGTCGAGACTTTCGGGCACGGGAGAGGGGGGGGGGGGTTTGGACACTTTTCTTAAGATATCCCCAAAAAATCAATATAAGAGTGACAGATACGGATATCCAACATTAGGACTGGAATGATTTTCAATTGTGTTGGAATATCATTCAGCTTCATATTGAAATACGTTATGTGAAGGTTAAAACCCGGGGACTTCTTCTTTACACGGAAATATTTTCATAATTGTACACAGTTTCTCAGAATAAATTTTTAAACGTGTGAAATTAATTATAATCAAACTTTATGTTACTTGTTCCGTACATTCTTTTGATTAAAACAAATCTCACTTTGTTTTAATTATAATCACATTGTATATCCATTTTTTCACTAAACGCCGATGTTAAATGAGACATAGATGCCTTTCATGGGAGAAACTCAATAGTCCAGGCGTGGAGAAGAGAGAGAGAGAGAGAGAGAGAGAGGGGGAAATGCCCACACATACTCTTGTGTATGCATGTATCTACGTACATTTGTAGGCACTGTTTACTATAGTTAATGCTGTACTATGTACACACCTGTACCTAAGTTCATCAGGAAATTCCAGTGGACTGCCAGTAAATAAATTATTTCAGTATACTGCGCTGTTTATTTGGATAAACAGTTACCGGCTTTTCCTAGGTTTGTAGTACTTACAGCTTTAGGGCAGTCCAGTGTTGAACTCATTGACCCTTAAGACGAAGGCAATACTATACTTCTAATTGTCGACAAATGTTTACCTAACGACACAGCCTGATGTTCCTGGAAACTTGAATCTTCAGCGAACCTCAAACGTCTCAAACACTCAACGCTTAATGAGATTACCGTAACAGTCTGGTCTTCCACAAATACCTCTTGCTTCTCCCCTGAACGTGTTTACAGTTCGGTACTTAGCTGAACCTAGACATCTACCATCCTTCGTGTAAAGTATCCGTTATTCCTGTCAGATTTTAATAAAACTTGGAATTTCTCGATAAATTTTCGAAAAAGACACAAATATCAAATTTCATTAAAACCTGTCCAGTGGGAGCCGAGGTATTCCATACGGACGGACAGACAGACAGACTACGACGAAGATAACGCCCGTTTATCGCAATTCTGCGAAAAGCGCCTAATAAAAATTACTGTTTTTTTTAAATAAACGAGATACATGCATGTAACAAGCTGACGTCGCAGATTCCAGTGGAGTTTGCCACACTCGACTTACATAAGAAGTGAGAGACTGACTTCAAACAGTCCAAAGATCTTGACCTGCAGAAATCAGCGAGACAGATCTCACGTCTTGACCTCTGTATCTGTGCGACCTAGCAGTAGATGGAGCTTGAAGCGCGTCACAAGAGCAGCACACGTATACATAACATTGACAAAACCAAAAAGTACAAGCTGATAACGAAGTAACAGTCCCAACAGCAAACCAGATATCGCTATGCCCTGTAATTCGAAAACACGTATTGAAGTCAGTGTCAAAAATGTATACGCGTTTTTGTGGAGTTTTCATATTTTGGTGCATAATCTTGCGAAAAATGTCGAGGTAGATAGTAAAACTACAGTTGAACCCGGTTATAAACGTCATCATTTTATACGACACGTCGTATATTTAACTGTAACTTTAATTAATGATCATGGGTTTTAATCCTTTACTAAGTAAACTTTTGTAATGATATTATTTGCTACAGCTCATATACATAATAATCACATCATAGAATATTTATTACAATAATTTATTCATTTTAAATATAATATACAGACTGCTGTTACATGATGTACATAAAATTAAAGTTAATTGCTATCACCAAATTTGTTATGTATCTGTGTCCTTCTGTGTATTATGTGTTCAGGCATCTATGACCTGTTCTGTTATTTTTGTACTGTTTCCGTGTCCACTGGTCTTGATGCGGCTTCTTAGTGATTTAATAATTATGACTTGTCTTGGATATTTTATACATGTGTGTGACAATTTCTATATCCACTGGTTATTTTACTTCTAACCATGTATATAACGTCAGACATTCTTTGGTAACAGTTAATTCCTCACTGTTAATCATAACACTATACTGCTCGGTTATAACAACACCCGTTTATAACGACGTAAAGTATTCGATGCATTTCATGACGTTATAACCGAGCTCGAATGTACTTCACAGCATTTAGCTCCGTTTATTCTCTTTTTCTTACATAAATACGTGTCGCATATTTTTTTTAAATAAAATATCACGTACACATATAATGACAAAGATTTACGTCGGATATAAATTCACCACCTATAAGATAATCATTAAAACAACGACGATTATTGAGAAAAATTTAATGATAATTAATTCTGAAAATACACATTTGGAGATCGAGCATGAAACTTCAAAATGTACCTTACTTTAATAATAAACCAGTCATGTAATGGAGATTACCGTCTTATGGATGGAGACGGTATATACTATGGTAGACATTTACAGACGTTTCGGAGAATCATACTGCCTTACACATCAGTTCATCACTTCATTTCAAGGCGGGGGTAGTATGTTCCTCAGAAATTATCACTTCAAAGTGCTTTCAAGTTTTAAGAAATGCAGTCGAACTCGGTTACAACGTCATGAAAGGGGACTGAATATTTTGTGTCGTTATAAACGAGTGTCGTTATAACCGAGGAGTATAATGTTATGTTTAATAGTGAGGAATTGATTGGTATCACAGGATATCTGACGCTATAGACGAGGTATCGCATTAACAGGTGTTATAACCGGGTTAGACGGTATATAAATTGTGAGTCCTGAAATTTCTGTGTGTAATTAAGACGCTCCTTCTTGTTTGTGTTATTTAACGACGCTGTAAACAGCTATGATTATTTTGTATTAGGAGTAATTTACATGAAATAATGAATGAGAACCATTGGTGGGATAATAATGACAGTCAAAGACTGAAGCACTCGGAGAAAAAACCTATCCCACTGCCACTTTGTCTAGCATAAATCCCACATGGACTAAACTTGAATCGATCTAGTGCTACCGTTTGAAGACAATGCCATCAACAGCTTCCTGGAAAATCTGAAGGACATTTTACACTAAACCCGACAGACGAGCGGTATAATATATCAATATCTCTAAACGGTAATCGCAGCCAATGGTTATACAGCATAAATCTTTTTTTACGTCACAGATTTCCGATTAATTATATTTCTCTGCGGCAACTAGGCAAACCAACCTACACATGTGTCCTGTGGGTTGCCCATCAGGTATAATTTGAGGACCCAACAAAGGATAATGTGCGAATGGCGTGTATTGTGAATGGAATCTATACATTTCGCTCCATAAGTATAGAAACTCTCTGACAGCGCGTTACAACTGATGGGTTTTAAAACAGCACTGTCAAAAATCCTAACGTCTTCACGAACTTCGTAATATGAGTTCATGTCACATATGCTGTTAATGCAAAATATTACGAACAGAATTACGTAAATACATCCGTGGATGTATTCCAGTTACTCTCTTCTTATCAACACTGTACATAGCTCAGATTACATAGTGTCGAATGACAGGGTGATGTGTATATTGAATCAGACAAGTATGAAAGGAAAGATCTATCCTAACTGCAGGTATTACAGCAGACTTCGCTGGTAAAAATTGAAGAAATTGTTTAAAAAATGTTAAGAGTAGCAGGTCCATGGGCTAAAACCTAAATTTGGGACTTCCGGAATAATAAGCAGGGGTACCAACAAATCGACAGCAAAATTTTGATGCGTGGAGTGAAGTCAAAAGTGATAAATCAATAGCCTTTCAGTTACTCAAGAAATTTC
Source organism: Reticulitermes speratus (assembly GCA_021186555.1). NCBI lineage: Eukaryota > Metazoa > Arthropoda > Insecta > Blattodea > Rhinotermitidae > Reticulitermes > Reticulitermes speratus. Next base: position 53,916,106 of record JAJKFL010000005.1, read on the forward strand.
CAGGCTTTTACTGAAACCGGAAGTTCCTCACCGCGCTCACAACAGCCCCTCTTCTATTTGTGTCCAGAGCCATAAGACCGAGTTTAAAATCTTGCATCCTATCTTGCTAAGATCTATTTCAATAGTATCCTACATATTTAGAACGCCCGAAACAGTTCTTTTCATTAGAATTCTCCGACCACATTATTCAGGAAAATTTTTATCCCTCACGGAAGTGCTGTATGTCCCTCCAGGTCCATTTGTTTAATTTGATCACCCTGTATTTGGTGAACAATACAAAACATTTGACATCTAATTACAACGTAAGACATCGTTTATAATTACACGATTTTCTTCAGACTCATCTTACATTTTTTTCTCCCTAAAGTATAATATTAAAGTGGTCTCTGCCTACGTCATGAAAGCGTATGCAGGACCTACATAGAGCTCCACGTATTCTTGGTTAGGTGAGTCGCTATCTTTACACACCTACCGCAAAGCACCCGAAGAAAAAGCCCAAATCACTCATGAAATATGGGGCTGACTGGGCCACAGGGACGGTCCGGACATTTCAGAAAGGAGAAAAACATCTTACCTCTAAGTTAAATGGAAACAGATTTTGCGGTCGCTCGGCTCCTTACCGCAGTCACTACGCGGAGTGATACGTTCCGACTCGTCCCTTAGGTCTAGATAAAACAGATAACTAAGACAATAAACGTCGGAACATATAAACAAAGAAACTAACGTTGCAGAAAGAAAACAGCGCTGAAGTTACTTTACAAAAGGGCAGAGTCAATGTGAAAGAATTGTAACTGAATAAATAGAGAATTATCTAAAGTCCGAACAAAGGAGAAGGGAGAGATAAGAAGAAAATGGAAGGATAGAAAGAAAACTATAGTTTGGGAAGAAAGTAGCAAGACAAAAAATAAATAAAAAAAAAAAATAAATAAACATAAGCATTATTACGTTACCACAAATTTGAAAGGAAACGTTTGACTAATTGAAATGGTACGTTACATGTTGAAGACTCACATCGTATGGTATATGACGCCGTGTGTAACGTTAAATAGTTGCAGAAGATTCAGTAGACCTTGCTGTCCCGATCTTCAGTGTCCATGAACTCCAGAAGACTACAACCTTTTTCGTATTTACCAATCGACACGGCATCATATCCCATAAGAATCAAATCATCAGCACAGCTGCGAGAACACCAAACAGCGCACGATACATGTGCGGCATGTAATGCCCATACATCTTAATTACTGTTGTGTAAGTCGTTTGATTCCGTCTTCGAGAAACCTACTTGCATGTCCAAAGAGAGGATGTGAGGTTCAGAAAAAAAAAGACAGCTGACGTATCGATATGTAGAGGGTCGACAGTGATTAAGTTGCTGTCTCGATGAAGACTTCACTTTCTTGCAGTAATTAGGAGCGATGCAATCAATCACGTAGCTTCTGACTTCCGTCACACGCCTCTGTGCTCCATCTTTCAGTCTATAATCATGTAATCTCTGACTTCTGTTACATACTTCTGTGCCCCATTACTAAGTCATATAATTATGTAGTCTCTGACTTTTGTTACATAATTCTGTGCCCAATTCTTAAATCATACAATTATGCAGTCTCTGACTTCTGTTACATACTTCTGTGCCCAATTCTTAAATCATACAATTATGCAGTCTCTGACTTCTGTTACATAGCGCTGTGCCCAATTCTTAAGTCATATAATTATGTAGTCTCTGACTTCTGTTACATACTTCTGTGCCCAATTCTTAAATCATACAATTATGCAGTCTCTGACTTCTGTTACATAGCGCTGTGCCAAATTCTTAAATCATACAATTATGCAGTCTCTGACTTCTGTTACATAGCGCTGTGCCCAATTCTTAAGTCATATAATTATGTAGTCTCTGACTTCTGTTACATACTTCTGTGCCCAATTCTAAAATCATACAATTATGCAGTCTCTGACTTCTGTTACATAGCGCTGTGCCCAATTCTTAAGTCATATAATTTTGTAGTCTCTGACTTCTGTTACATACTTCTGTGCCCAATTCTTAAATCATACAATTATGCAGTCTCTGACTTCTGTTACATACTTCTGTGCCCAATTCTTAAATCATACAATTATGCAGTCTCTGACTTCTGTTACATAGCGCTGTGCCCAATTCTTAAATCATACAATTATGCAGTCTCTGACTTCTGTTACATACTTCTGTGCCCAATTCTAAAATCATACAATTATGCAGTCTCTGACTTCTGTTGCATAGCGCTGTGCCCAATTCTTAAGTCATATAATTATGTAGTCTCTGACTTCTGTTACATACTTCTGTGCCCAATTCTTAAATCATATAATCATGCAGTCTCTGACTTCTGTTACATACTTCTGTGCCCAATTCTTAAATCATACAATTATGCAGTCTCTGACTTCTGTTACATAGCGCTGTGCCCAATTCTTAAGTCATATAATTATGTAGTCTCTGACTTCTGTTACATACTTCTGTGTCCAATTCTTAAATCATACAATTATGCAGTCTCTGACTTCTGTTACATACTTCTGTGCCCAATTCTTAAATCATATAATCATGCAGTCTCTGACTTCTGTTACATACTTCTGTGCCCAATTCTAAAATCATACAATTATGCAGTCTCTGACTTCTGTTACATAGCGCTGTGCCCAATTCTTAAGTCATATAATTATGTAGTCTCTGACTTCTGTTACATACTTCTGTGTCCAATTCTTAAATCATACAATTATGCAGTCTCTGACTTCTGTTACATACTTCTGTGCCCAATTCTAAAATCATACAATTATGCAGTCTCTGACTTCTGTTACATAGCGCTGTGCAAATTCTTAAATCATACAATTATGCAGTCTCTGACTTCTGTTACATACTTCTGTGCCCAATTCTAAAATCATACAATTATGCAGTCTCTGACTTCTGTTACATAGCGCTGTGCCCAATTCTTAAGTCATATAATTATGTAGTCTCTGACTTCTGTTACATACTTCTGTGCCCAATTCTTAAATCATATAATCATGCAGTCTCTGACTTCTGTTACATACTTCTGTGCCCAATTCTTAAATCATACAATTATGCAGTCTCTGACTTCTGTTACATAGCGCTGTGCCCAATTCTTAAGTCATATAATTATGTAGTCTCTGACTTCTGTTACATACTTCTGTGCCCAATTCTTAAATCATATAATCATGCAGTCTCTGACTTCTGTTACATACTTCTGTGCCCAATTCTAAAATCATACAATTATGCAGTCTCTGACTTCTGTTACATAGCGCTGTGCCCAATTCTTAAGTCATATAATTATGTAGTCTCTGACTTCTGTTACATACTTCTGTGCCCAATTCTTAAATCATATAATCATGCAGTCTCTGACTTCTGTTACATACTTCTGTGCCCAATTATTAAATCTACCTCTTGTTATACATAGATTTTCATTCTGTGGTTCTTAATGAAGCTCGCAGACAATTTTACCTTCAACGCACACGGCACTCTGCTTCAAGAAACAGTCGCAGTCAAGATACGTGCCGGCACTCATTCTTAACCTTGGCACTAGATAGAGATCAGGTGCCATCTCAAGCCCCCATTGCTTTATTCACGGGAAAAGTGCCCCCGGAACCCACTTACTAGGGGGCTTGGTGGGCCCCGTACTCGGTCTGGGCGCTATGCAGAAGAGACAGCTCAGCGCCCTTGCCCTGATACAAAACAACCCACAGTGCCAAGCCCAGTCACGGTACCGCCTTCCTTTGGCAGACTCTTAAGTACCAAACTTCAAAGTCGCAACAAAGATCCTTTGAGAACCTCAGAGGAAAAAAAGGGCATAGAATTTTGGTAAAGCAACTTATCGGAAAATCCCAGTGGCTGCGCGGTCTAAGTCGTGGGTCTGGGCTGCTCGCTTGCTTGGATTGCGGGTTCGAATCTCGTTGGGAGCATAGATGTCTGTCTCTTGTGAGTGTTGTATGTTGTCAGGTAGAGGACTCTGCTTCGTGCTGATCATTCGTCCAGGGGAGTCCTACCGAGTGTGGTGTGTCTGAATCTGATCGTGAAGCCTCAATAATGAGGAGGCCGTGGCCCACTAGGGGCTGTTGCGCCATTGGAAAAACAAAACTTATAGGACAGGATCGACAAGCAGGCAAGAACATCTGTGACGTCACTGATTTCAGGATAATAAGTTAGAAGCACTGGCAGTAGATAAAAAAGTAAAGTTCTCCCTACAACAGGCCATGAAGGCCCAGAGGGGGAGTAGAGGTACAGCTCTACTCTTTCTTTAACCCTGGCACTAGATGGGGGTGGGTGGTCAACTCCACGCCCCGGCCGCTTTAACGAGACCCGGTACCAATTTTATAGGAGTGTACAAATTAAGGCGGTCTAGAATGTGACGCCGTATAGATTCGTATTTACATACTTTACTGAGACGGCGGTAGGATCCTCCGCAACATACCTACCAAACTGTACGAAGTCACATCCCAGAAAATTGTAATCTCTATATTAAAATGCGACGTCGGTATGATGATTATGTCATCATGAATGACACAAAACAGTGCACAAGACCTCCAATGTCGGGATCTGCGCACGAACAGTTTTGACACTTTATGGCCCCGAAAGGGAATGGCGTGCTGGATGATTTCGTAAAAGTGCATATAAAGTGACTCACACACACATCACATGTAGAAATGGGGGTTGTATTGATCAGTGGTGAGGCTGTCCACACAATCTGCGCACTTTCATACATAAATGCTTGCCTTTACAATATCTTACAGCCCCAGTTTTGTTAACGTTTCTTGTGATTCTTAGAATACAGTAGATGGAACTGCAACATAGACTTACTGCAGGCAGAGTACAGTTGTTGAAAGTATAGTTAACACTTTGTTCCACGTAGAGAGGGAATAGTGGAGACGGTTTGGAGGTTATTCTTGTTATATTATTATTATTATTATTATTATTATTATTATCAATTATTTACATCTTGATATCAGGTCATATAAATATTTATTTAAAAAACTCAATGTGTACGTTACAGAAATCACAATGTCCCTTCGAAGTACAATCAGTTATTCCTGTAAATTGCAATGATAATTTTGAGAATCAGTAAAAAGTCCTTTGATAGTTCAAAGCAAAAATTTAAAAAAAGAAATTTAAGTGAAAAAATAGCCATAATTCAGTAACTTGTGAAACATTAAATAGACAGCTACATTTATACTGAGATACTAAACTTGATAGATTAATACGCACTAAACACAGCGGCTATCTAGATGATTTTTCAGCAAGACTTCTACTGCAGTACCGACTCAAACAATGCACTCAGACCTGAAGGTAGTGTGATCGTATCGAAAAGTGTAGCCTCTCATATATATTGTACATAAGACGACAAAAAATATTGTATTAGAATTAAACATACTGTGACGAGCAGATGAAATGCAATATGATGCAGAAATACAGTGTGTCCACAAAGTCCCTTCGGGGTTTTGAAAAATTGTGGCGCGCAAACAAATTGAGCTAGTCACATGCAGTTTGCGGCAGATTATAGTGAAACTCTGGAAGTTTTTACTGACTTCAGTAGACCTAGATGTGGGCTCCCTTGGTAGCACGGAGAACGTCCAGACGATATTCGAGCTCTTGCCATGTTCTGTGGAGCATGTCCGCTGGAATAGCCGAGATCGCATACCTGATACGGATCTTCAGGTCATCAAGTCATCTGTTAACGGCAAAAAATACTTCCAGAGTTTCACTGTAATCTGCCGCAAACCGCATGTAGCTAGCTCAATTTGTTTGCGCGCCACAATTTTTCAAAACCCCGAAGGGACTTTGTGGACACACTGTACTTGATAGCTTCCACTACTGTCATAAAGTGCTCCTATTCGTAACTATTGATAACACATATACAGAAAGAAGGGCAGGCGTCAGAGTTTAATAATCCACAAATGCCTACATTGTATGGAATAATTAATTGTTTTACGTAATTTTAAAGTAGGTTATAAGTACAGTAACACTGAGCTTTAAATGTTAAACGCGAGTAGTTTTAGAAAGGACAGACACATCGTAGTGTGGGAGGAACAATAAATTAAGTCAGAAGGTACTGTGACATGTCACTTGCACGGTGACTACATTACATCAAACGACAATAACTAGCAACAGAACAGTTAGTTACCGAACTACAATAGTGTGGGATGCTTCAAGGTGAAAAAGAAAGTCGTGTTTCTTAGTATCTGACGTGTCAGGTAGAAGACTGTAATTATAATTCGTACAGAGTGTTACTTGAAACTCAGTTACACAACTGTCTCACATATATTACGTTTAGTAGGACAAGTTTTTTTTTTTTTGTGAAGTGGACTGTGATACAAATAAAAAAAAACACACCAGTTTCAAGGAACTTTGGCCGCGATAAACAGAAAATTATAAAAACAAAATAAATCACATTAATACTTTATAAAGCAATAAAGTAAAAAGTCTTTAGAAAATGTGACATAGTTCAAAAAAATCGAGGCTACCTTATCAAATCAAAAATTCATTCTCGAATTAATTAAGAGTCGATTAGTTCCAGGAAATGTTGCAAGCCTTTAGTTCAGAACGTGTCTTCCCTTCTGCCTTCTACATATCTGGAGAATATAATACACAAAACAAATTTTACGTTTTATTGTGTGTGTGTGACTGCGTGCCTCGCAATAACGGAAGAACACAGGCTGAGTTTTGTGCGAGAAACAGCGCTGAGGAAGATACTTCGGCGTAAGAAGGAAGTAACAGGAGGCTACAGAAAGTTACATGAATAGAGGCTCAACGAATTTTAAACCCCGCCAAATATTATTAGAACGATCAAATCAATGAGAACGGGATGGGCGAGGCTTCGTACTGAGAGGTCCCGGGTTCAAACTTCGGCACCAAGACCGGAACTCATGAGTGACGTTTGTGGTTGGTTTCAATCCCTTAAAAAAAGGCAAGGATATTACTTCGAGTAGGCCACGACAGGTTCCTTTAAAGTTCCTCTCAAGCATCATCCACCGATCTCTGTCATTCGACACTATACAGCACTCGATCCTGACCCACGAAGTAAGTCTCTCAGTTACCCATATGTACGACTTATGACCCTGTATAAAATCCCCTACAAACTCAAAGCGCACCATAAAGAAGCACAACCCATATATTCTGTTCCTTTACGGTACACACCATGGGCCGCGATAGCTCAGTCGGTATAGCGACTCGCTACGAGCTGGACGGTCCGGGGATCGAATCCCGGTGGCAGCGAAATTTTCCGCACCGTCCAGAGCGGCCCTGGGGCCCACCCAGCCTCCTGTGCAATGGGTACCGGGTCATTCGGGGTAAAGCGGCCGGGGTGTGGCGTTGACCACCCACCCTCATCTAGTGCCGGGGTTTAAGAAAGAGTAGAGCTATACCTCTACTCCCCCTCTGGACCTTCGTGTCCTGTTATAGGGCAAACTCTACCTTTTTACAGTGCACCAAGGCTGGTACTGTAGGACCATACACTGACCACCCACTCCCATCTAGCGCCGAGGTTAAAGAAAGAGTAAAGCTATACCTCTACTCCCCCTCTGGGCCTTCATGGCCTGTTCTAAGGTAAACTTTACCTTTACGGTACACACCGGCTGGACTCGGGAACATCAGGGCTTCCTGCGTGAAGGGAAATCCGGATCGTGGACAGACTCTTAATACAGAGGAAACTTCGGAACGCGAGCTGTATTAAGGCTGAGCCTCCGTCAGAATCTGACAAGCAGAACGTTTCACATGTCAAGGTACTTCAACGTCATTCATACAGCGAACTGAAAAGTTTAGACAGGACTATCGATTTTAAAGGTAAAACAAGCCTCCATACACCTCCATACACCGTGATTTCAGGCTTCCGCCGCGATGTTGATGAGATCTCTTGTTTTCTTCTTGAATCTCTTGACTCTTGAAGATGGGACAGATACGTCGTCCCGAAACGTCTTCTTTTCTTCTTGAACCTTGAAGATGGGACTGATACATCGTCCCGAAACGTCTTCTTTTCTTCTTGGACTTCTTGACCCTTGAAGATGGGACAGATACGTAGTCCCGAAACGTCTTCTTTTCTTCTTGGACTTCTTGACCCTTGAAGATGGGACAGATACGTTGTCCCGAAACGTCTCCTTTTCTTCTTGGACTTCTTGACCCTTGAAGATGGGACCGATACGTAGTCCCGAAACGTCTTCTTTTCTTCTTGGACTTCTTGACCCTTGAAGATGGGACCGATACGTTGTCCCGAAACGTCTTCTTTTCTTCTTAGACTTCTTGACCTTTGATGATGGGACCGATACGTTGTCCCGAAACGTCTTCTTTTCTTCTTGGACTTCTTGACTCTTGAAGATGGGACAGATACGTAGTACCGAAACGTCTTCTTTTCTTGTTGGACTTCTTGACCCTTGAAGATGGGACAGATACGTTGTCCCGAAACGTCTCCTTTTCTTCTTGGACTTCTTGACCCTTGAAGATGGGACAGATACGTTGTCCCGAAACGTCTTCTTTTCTTCTTGGACTTCTTGACCCTTGAAGATGGGACAGATACGTTGTCCCGAAACGTCTTCTTTTCTTCTTAGACTTCTTGACCTTTGATGATGGGACCGATACGTTGTTCGAAACGTCTTCTTTTCTTCTTAGACTTCTTGACCTTTGATGATGGGACCGATACGTTGTCCCGAAACGTCTTCTTTTCTTCTTGGACTTCTTGACTCTTGAAGATGGGACAGATACGTAGTCCCGAAACGTCTTCTTTTCTTGTTGGACTTCTTGACCCTTGAAGATGGGACAGATACGTTGTCCCGAAACGTCTCCTTTTCTTCTTGGACTTCTTGACCCTTGAAGATGGGACAGATACGTTGTCCCGAAACGTCTTCTTTTCTTCTTGGACTTCTTGACCCTTGAAGATGGGACAGATACGTTGTCCCGAAACGTCTTCTTTTCTTCTTAGACTTCTTGACCTTTGATGATGGGACCGATACGTTGTCCCGAAACGTCTTCTTTTCTTCTTAGACTTCTTGACCTTTGATGATGGGACCGATACGTTGTCCCGAAACGTCGGTAAAGGATTACCACTCGACGCTGCGTAATATCCCAGAAGAGCGCAGATCTCATCGAGCCTCCATACAAATCACAGCGAGCCCAGACACACGTAAATGGGGCAACTAATAGTTCTTACAGTGCTCAAAAATAGAAAGTTTTAAATGGTCTTAGGATTAAAAGTCGCTCTTATATAAACAGTCGAAGCTGGGTGAGTGAGGGTAGGTTTGTCTTTACGCTTGTATCTTGTTCCCATAGAAACAACATAAGAAGAAAAAATCTACAGAGTGTACCATAACGTTTATTACATGTCGGTCAACATGAATAGCAGCGTATCAAGACGTGCTTCAAAAGAAAGTAAAGGAGAGGGAGGAAGGAAATGGGAGAGGAAACACGATGTGACTGACAACTTGAAATGAAAGGAATAAGTAAAAATGATAGAAACAGAAAATGGTTTGAAAGTTTATATATAAGGTTGAGAGATTTCCTGACGAAATTTAGATGCCAATTACTAGACCTGTACTTCTAAATGTTATGAATTAAAATTGCAACATCAGAGCCATGTTAAGTGGGTCCCTGGTAACCGACGCACAGGTGTCGGAAAACGAAGACCACAAGCTATGGGGAGTAACCAATACATAATAAGTACCCAGTCTCGGGCGGTCGACAAGGGGTGCTGCTCCAATTTCTGGTTAGTGCGGTAGTTTGAAAGTCCACGATTTAAAAAAATAGCATGTTACAAAATATTACACAAGGCTTCGGACTTCGCAGGTTATTATGAGCTCGATAACGAAATATCGGGTTAGAAAGAACAGGACGTTTCGTGAGTAGCTGCTGACTTGTCAGCTTCTCAGCAAGAACATTGCACTGTCTCTGTATAACGTACGAAATTGACGACGATCCTAAATGAGCATATAAAGGGAAAATACGAGTCACTGTAAAGCAATGCTGGAACCGCGTACCGACCACACATCGTAAAGTCAGTGTCAGTAACCTTAACTGTGACCTTGGGGTCACTGACTGTGTGTTCATTTAAGGATGCGCTTAAAATAGGGCTGAACTCGGTTATAACGTCTTGAAAAAGACTGAATATTTTGTGTCGTTATAAACGAGGGTTGTTATAACCAAGGACTATAGTGTTATGGTTAACAGTGGGGATATAATTGATATCACAGAGTATCTGACGTTATAGAGGAGGTGTCGCATAAACCGAAGTCGTTATAACCGGGTTCAACTGTATATCTAATTTACGTGTTGTCGAGTATTTGTGAAGATTTATAAAGTTTAAATTGAAAAATATACAGAAGCGGCCGTCGTATATATAAAGTCAACTGTAGTCATAGACGCCGATCCCAGTGGTCGCGCGGTCTAAGGCGTTGGTCTACGGCCGTTTGCTTGCTGGGATTTTGGGTTCGAATCCCGCCGGGGTCATGGATGTCTGTCTCTTGTGGATGTCGTGTGTTTTCAGGTAGAGGTCTCTGCGACGGGCCGATCCCTCGCCCAGAGGAGTCCTACCGAGTGTGGTGTGTCAGTGTGTGATCTCGAAACCTCAACAATGAGGATGCTTAGGCCCGAGTGGGGCTATTGCGCCAGAAGAAAAAAATAGTTATATATATGGGGACTAGAAAACCAGTGAAACTTTTGAATCTCTGACTTCTCAAACACTGTTATTGACAATTTAAAGGCAACCGACTTGTGTTCCATATAGATTACGTCTTGTATGGTGTCAGGTTTACTACCAGGATAGCTCAGTGAGCATAGAGTCTAGAATACGGGCAGAAGAGCCGGCAACTTTCGGCAGGGGTACGTGTCTCTCTTGTGCACAGAGTCTGAACAGGTAACGGAGTCTTCCAAGCCTACTGTTCAACGAACAGCTTGGGTATTTGCCGAGAAGTAAAGACGACGAGACGTAAAGGTGTTCACTCACCTCCACATAGTGCCAACGTTTAGAATGCGTGGAGCTATAACTCACGCCCCCCAGCTTCTTGCTTCATTGATCAGGAGCACAAATTTATATCCTTCTCTGTACAGCGTCAGACTTTGTTACTGTCACCAGGAAAAATCTGAAGTCATAACCGCACTTAACGCACTGCGTCATGCATTTACACTCCGCCTTTAACACACACAAAAACGTCCGTGGTGGCATAAAAAGATCACTGTTTTGTATTTACTTAACAAAACTGTCATAAACTCACACTGTATAGTCGAAGGATCAAACGTAAAGTTGGCCCTTTCCACGACATAAAGATATATAGGGGAAGCAGAATTACAGCTCCACTCAACCTTGACACTAGACGGAAGTACGTGGTTAACTTCATCCTCCGGCCGATTTAACACCGGAAAAGAACTCCGGCTTCCATTGAATCGAAGCCTGTGTGGGCACCAGGGACGGTCTGGAAGTTTTGGAGGAGTCTTGCCCCCACAGGCATTCGAAATCCGTGCCTTAGTCTCACAGTTCCGACTGAGATACGGCGGCTCACATAGAGTTTAATGATAGGAAGATTAATGAATAATTAGTTGGGAAGTATGTGGCAAGAAGCCGTCGTAGTATAATTTAAGATTTATTTTTTGCAATGCCGCAACACCCCTAGGGGGCCAGGGCCTATTCATTATAGAGGCTTCACGATCACATTCAGACACAGCACACTCGGTAGGACTCCTCTGGACGAGTGATCAGCCCGACGCAGAGACCTCTACCTGACAACACTCAAAGAGACAGACATCCATGCCCTAGGCAGGATTCGAACCCACAATCCCAGCAAGCGAGCGGCTGCAGACCCACGCATTAGACCGCGCGGTAACTGGGATCGGCAAATATAAGTGGTTTAATAAGATAAAAAAATTGCAATAAGTTAAAATATGTATTTTTTTTTGGATAAGGGCTAACAGCGTGACAAGCAGGGATTAATAAGACGTTAGTCCCAAGGAAAAAATGTATGAACCGAATTCAATAATATGCATTTTATACCCTAGAAACATGATTTGTTTCAGATACATAATTGTAAATACCCTGCATAAATGTGATGATGATAATGATAATGGTAATAACCACTATTATCGTACCATTCAACGGTATATAATATAAGCTACGGACATCTTCATTCAATAAACCATAATTAAGTACACACGGTCTCTAAATGACGTTTCTTAAAATATCTGTAAAACCGAAAAAGAAACTTCTACATTCAAGTGACAAATTACTATTTCCTATTTTGAAAAGCAGAAATTGATGGAACTTCAGGCAAGTAGCGTCCATAAAATATAATTAAATGTGGTGGGACATGTTTAAGTGAAAATAAAATACAAAACCTAATTGAAGCGTAGAGTAATGAAATGGAAATTCTTGGTTTAAAGTAAAATTCTTTGCCACTTTTTTGTTTTGAAAACCACAAATCCATTAATTTCTTTGAATTATGCTTTTAAATATTAATTAAAAAAGGGTTTGTAAATATATTTTAATTGCGACAGCACTAATTCTACGTACAGCACAATAAAAGCAAATTTCTATTTTATCTTAAGAGATAACAGTTACTAAAATGACATCCGAGGAAGAAGCTTAATGAAATACAGTTTTGAAAACACTGTTGGATAAATCAGATTAAGAGACAGCAGCCCCCCCTCCCCCCCCCCCCCATACACACCACTTTTTACAGTCCTATTGTATTCATTTTTGGTCTCAGTACTTGTTAAAGCCGTCACGTCAGATAATGTAACAAGATTCCAAGCTTGCTGTCTTGATATCCTTCTGGAAGTAACTGATACAATGGGAGTAGCGAAGTCGCGAGAATTTTGTCTGAATGCCTGGCCTAATTATATATTCTATTCAGTTACTACAGGAGCTGAGACAATCAGAAAAGCGCACAGCACATACTTGACTATTCTGTTTCGGAAATAACTAACAAACTATTTGATGTACATATAACGTAACATTGTGGCGAGTTCGCATAACTACTGTTGCTATAGAAACGCAAAAATACGCTCCCTTTGTATTGTTGACGCATATATATATATACACAGGGCATACACAAAAGAATGGTGCGGTTTTAAAAGTGAATAAAAACTTTATTTCCCACCTTACACGGGCACAACATACACCGTCAGCGGCGGCAACTGTCTACGTTTCTCATTTGGTAATTACAATCCTTCCATGTGTGCACCCTGGGTCACACGACACACATCCACACGGTAATCAAACTCATCCCAGACCCGGTTTAGCATGTCCGCTGTAATGGCCTGCAGTGCATGCGTTATCCGATCACGAATTTCATGGATGGATGTGGGCAATGGTGGTACATAAACGTGGTATTAAACCATCTGCTTATGTTATTCTTGTGTGGTGCGTCTTTTCTAAACCGTGCACGAAACTCACGCTGCACTGTAATCACAGATCTGGACACCTCAAAACGGAGCACACAGAAAGCCTTCTCCTGCTACAACGCCATCTTTGAAACTGGCCCCGCGGCCACGCAGTAAGCATGAGAAGCGAACTGCTGGTAGCGCATGAGAAACTTGGACAGTTGCCGCCGCTGACGGTGTATGTTGTGCCCGTGTAATGTGAGATATAATTGTTTATTCACTTTTAAAACCGCACCATTCTTTTGTGCATGCCCTGTATATTTATATCGCTGTCAACAATGTAATAAATAAAGAAAGACAAAACACTCAACCAACAAATACACTCTTATTATTTCTTTTTTGGATATTTTACAACACGTAAACTAAAACCAACAATATAAGTACATGTTAAGACTATAAAATGTACAGAAGATGGTTAAAATTGTAGGCCAACACTTCAGGATGGATCCCGGGTCTGTGTACAGAGAATTGTTTGTTTATACGTGGATGGATAGGACAGTACTGTCTGAACATGTAGTTATACTGTTGGTTTTAGTTTATGTAATTTATACTCTCACAAGTGTCCCTGATGATGATCCCAGAAAGGGATCGAAACATGTTGGACTGGTTTACAGGGATTGTAATGTATAATATCTAAAAAATAATAATAATGCATTTTTGTTTGAGTGTTTTGTGTTTTATTGGTGACAATGCACGGTGTGAATAATATAAAACAATTAAAACTTTGCCATGGAAGCAAAACAATGCGTTCTCTCTATTGTTGCGCCACATATGTGGCTGCCAACAATATGAAACACACTTAGGTCTTCATGTAAAGTGGCCGATATTGTTGTCCGCTTGTTACCAAATTTAGAGTTCCTCAGCAAATTTTAAAAAAAGGCTCCAATACCAAATATCACGAAAATCGTTCCAGAGGGAGCCGCGCTAATACATGTGCAGATGGACAGACAGACATGACGAAGATGAAAGGTGCTTTTCCGCTATTTACGTGAATGCGTGTAAAAACATAACGTCAATGAAGCAATTCATTCAGTTCTTGCAGTCCTGCTTACGACAGGTCCGTAGCCTCTTCATTACTGCAGTCTGCTCTTCATTCTGATCTGTCTACGAAGGTCACTCAGTTAGACGTCACTCTTCATTCTGCAGTCTGTCTTACGCCTAGGGGTCCGTAGCCTCTTCATTCTGCAGTCTGTCTTACGACAGGTCCGTAGCCTCTTCATTCTGCAGTCTGTCTTACGACAGGTCCGTAGCCTCTTCTTTTCTGCAGTCTGTCTTACCACAGGTCCGTAGCCTCTTCCATTACAAGCGAGTTCTCCACAGGGTGCGATCTAGTGCTTCCTCTTTCAATTTACAGTAACTTCTCTTTTCCTTAAGGTCATCCAGTAGCTGCTTACGTCTTCTCCCTCGTATTCCCGTCATTTTTTATCCTTCCTTTCTAACTTTCCTTCATCACATGTTTCAGAAGGCAGTTTCACGCAAGATGTGACCAATCCAGTTAGCCTTTCTTCTTTTTATTGTATGTACGATATTCCTCTCCTCCTTAACTCTGTGTAACACTTCTTCATTTCTCAAATGAAGCAATACGGAAATAAATTAAAACATCTGTGGCATAAAGATTTTTCGCAATACAATTAAAGAGTACATTAAAATTCCAGTAATATTCAGTTCGAAATATTTATCGGCATGTGCGCTGCTTGCAAACCACAACGCTAATACGTCACTGGACACACTTCAAGGGCATGCCAATTTAAGGAGAATAAGAAGAATAAAATCAGAGAAAAACAAAGCGTAACCTTAATTGAGTGACTAAATTAAAATTTGCTAAATGGTACACAGCAAAAAAACAAAATCATAAACTTACGACATTTATCGATTACGCATATCTTAATCCGTAGTAAATAACAAGACCGCCATACGGGCGCTTAAATTGTGAGGGCTACGAGTTAAGAGTGTTACTTAAACGTGTTACATTTTATGTGCAACTTTTTATCTGAAGCTTCTAGCAAAGTGATTAATCTCTCCGCCTTGACAGGCTGGGAACACAGAAGGCCAGGCACTAGCAGCGCAATGTCGCTCACTTTCAATGCTACCAGCATGATTTCCTGTTCCTGCTACATGCCGAGCACGTCGCCAATCTTATCTACAGTAGCAGTGGTGATAGAATATTGAGCAAGTGAACTCGTTACTGCAAAGACGACACTTGTTGCCTCATGACGTGTCGATACGTGTCGAAGTATGGAGGCTCTTTGAGATAACAGAAATGTGTTAGAAAATAAAGTTACAATGTCATTCGTCGCTGACGAAAAATGGTATTTTAAAAGCGGCAGCAGCAACAATGACGATGATGAGGATGATGACGCCAATAATAATTTATTATTAATATGCTGGCACCAGTTACAGAGACAACACAGGAAACATAAGTATAGTAATAATAATAATAATAATAATAATTTTATCGTGTACATATTCTGTTCATAATGCACTGTGTTTCAACGTTCTTCAGACAACAAAGTCATTAGAAATTTCCAAAAAAAAAAAACTGTTTCACCTACAAAATTATTCCAAATCTGGAATGTGTCGACAAAGTTTAAAGAAACTCGCATACAAAGCGCGACGTAAACATCCCAAAAGACATGAGTTTTATCGACACCGCTGTCAATATTATACCTCACGCGGAGGAATATTATACCTCGAGCGGAGGAATATTATACCTCGAGCGGAGGAATATTATACCTCGAGCGGGAATATTACCTCGAGCGAGGAATATTATACTCACGCGGAGGAATCATTTTGCCTTTCCTCTTCTAAAGACGCTAAACCTATGCGTGAGAATATAGAGGCTCTCATTGCACCGCATATGGACACGATGTAGTGCTGTGTAATCGAATATAAATTTGCCGACGTTTCGGAGCAACGTAATTGTTCCACCTTCTATCCTGAAGATGGAAGAAGGAGATTCCTACAAAATACCGGTAAATTTCTTCCAAAATGTACGGCGTAACGTACTATAAGGCGGTAATTTTCAGGTTAGACTTCTATTTCTCAGCTATAATAACTATACGCCTGGCATTTCGTTTATATTCCGTACTTTCAATTTATTTCTTCATTACAATCTGCCATTCTCAATATTCTTTACAGTGCCAGTTTCTCGCTCCTTACTTCATAATTACTTCTTTATGTAAATGGTCCCTCCTTGAAGCACCCACACGTAGTCTGATGGAGTTAATTTATTTAGCTGCCAGTCTTTTGACGTCCTTCTTCCTTAGTACCCAGATTTCCGATCTCGATCGATATAACAGTTGTCTTAGCAGTTACGTATTTTGTATAACGTATACTGAATACGTCTTCACATGTTCTAATAAGTGTATCATGTTTTACAAATAACATTTCCCACTGACAAAGACTACAACTTCCGGTATTGCACTCTGCCACAAGAAAGCGCCATAATTTGGAGAAGACAGAGTACAAAATCATAAAACATATTTGAAATTACGTCATTTTAATTGTTATTAAATACCTCAATTTCCTGAAAAATATGCTTTTCATTTTTCCACGTTGTATTCACCGTGCATCTTGATAACTAATTAAAAGTTTTATAAACCAACACATGCACTATATTCTCATAAGTAAGTCAATTGCCCCTACATATGTTTCGGCCTTTAACAAGCCATCCTCAGGGGGTCAAAGTTTTACATATGTTTTACATATATTAGTTCAATTTTTAGACAACTTTTACATCCACATAGCATAAAATAAATCTTCAATTCCCAATGCATTATGGTATTCCATTATTGCCGTTAACTGTAACATGGATGGCTTGTAATGAGGATGGCTTGTTAAAAGCCGAAACATGTGTAGGGGCAATTGACTTACTTATGAGAATATAGTGCATATGTTGGTTTTTAAAACTTTTAATTATACTTTTCTTATTAGTATCGCAAAGTGTTATATTTATTGTTTACTCAGAGACGCTGTAATTTACTCAATTGATAGCGGTTCGCAGAGTAAGATGATTGACGCATAATGAGTTGAACAGGATGTAGATGGAAAAGGTCGTGATAGTTGTGAGTTATAATCCGGAATTTAGTAAAACCACGAATATCTCCGGTCAGTCTAGCCGGCCTACTAGTTGGAAATTGAACCCGGAACCTCCAATATACGAAGCAGGACCATTACGTACTCGATGGCCATGTGCGGTAAAAGAAGAAGATATTGATAACCCTGATCACGTGTTTGTTGTGATTCCCTGTAAGCATCCAATCAGGATTCAAAATTTCAGACGCGATTAAAGTGTAATTTGTTTTTCAAGGTCAACTTGTCTTTAAATATCATTCTAAAGAAGAGAACAAAACAAAAACACATTTACATATGCCGGCATTGAACGTTTCTGCAAAACTTGTTTATAGCGGATGGAAACTGTACATGGGCCTTTGTACTTTTAAACTAATCTAGCTTTTTTCAAAGATATGAAAAAAAAAAACCTTGGTATATGCCCGAGGTGTGACGCACATGAAGACGTCAGCTTTATCAAAACCACTGAAGGGCTTTCTGTGCTACATGTTTCAAAAACTAACAAAGTTACTCTAGTGCAAGTTCCTGTTTTATTGTTTCCAGCAACCACAATCCTCTGAGACCACCGACATGAAGACACCAAACAAGAGGCCGCACGGTGACACTCGATTTGACACGACACACCAAAGATAACAAAATAATTTAATAAGGCCGGTTTTGCTTCAGGGACACTTTTACCTAGAATTTCCAATGATTGCTCACCCCTGCAACAAGATTCCCAGTATTCTTAAGGCGTAAGATACAGACAAGGTTTTAACTGTGCTTAGATCAGCAACACACCTTAAAGACTGAAAAGAAAATGGAGAAATGGCTCCAGACATTCATAACTTTAGGACTAGATGGAGGAAGCCGCGGATAGAACATGTACACACACTGGACAACAGGCTCAGTAAATCCAGCTATTCTGCACGCTGCACAGAAAAGGAAAGTGCCCTATCTCTGCCCGCAATCGAACCCCGATTCTTCGGTCGTACTTTCTATATCTTACTAAAGTCGTTGAAGCTTGTACAAGTCAGCTGCATTTTTAGAAGATACTGCTACCTGCATTATCAAAGTAAATACTATTTTAATGGCGGTAGCAGGAACACTGAAACGTCGGAATGTTTTCCCTTTATGGTAGCGGAAGGTGTTCTTTAATCCAGCTCCAGCACGTTCGTGATAACTATGGCCATGAACAAAGTCAATTAATGTTGATGTGCAAAATGGACATTTCCCGAACCCCCTGCTTCAAATTTTCCCCTTTTATTTCGTCGTTCATCCTAAGTTATAAAAACGACGGACGAGAGAACTCGCCACTGTCACAGTCCGACACGTCTGTGACATACTGACAAGCGCAGAGGCTGCCATCCCGAGTAAACCAGACACGTCTCACGTACAAAAACAGATGGCAGTGAACACTACGCTCCTGTCTTCGTAGACATGACGTCATGTAGTTGGGTAGTTCAGTACGAAGTTCCTCGAGGCACTCCTGCCACGTAGGCAGCGTGCAGACAAGAAATTCAGACATAATTAAGCAAGAAATCACTGAAGACGAGACTAAACGAACCGTCACAAACGCAAAATGATATCGGATGCCTAACACTACAATGACACTGTTTTAAATTCCAAATAATGCCCAGAAAGGAGGGGTTTTAAATACATTGTACTCTTAAATGCATTCACGAACTTACAGTGCACCGAGGCCGCCGGCATGTGAGAAATTAAATGTCCGTACAGTGCACCAAGGTGGGCCGAGATAGCGTAGACTGTATAGCGACTCGCTACGGGCTGGACGGTCCGGGGATCGAATTTGATCCCAGTGGCCGTGCGGTCTAAAGCGTGGGTCTTCGGCCGCTCGCTTACTGGGATTGTGGGTTCGAATCCCACCGGGGGCATGGATGTTTGTGTTGTGTTTGTTGTATAAGGACAGTAGTATGGAACATAAAGTGACATGAAGGACGAAAAGGATTTAAAGAGTATAAAAACGAATCAAAGGGGAAAAACCCCGGACAGGCAAAAAAAAAAATCCCGGTGGGGACAAGATTTTTCGCAGCCGTCCAGACCGGCCCTGGGGCCCACCCAGCCTCCTATACAATGGGTACCGGGTCTCTTTCCCGGGGGTAAAGCGGCCGGGGCGTGGAGTTGACCACCCACCCTTATCTAGCGCCGAGGTTAAAGAAAGACTAGAGCTATACCTCTACTCCCCCTCTGGACCTTCGTGGCCTGTTATAGGGCAAACTCTACCTTTTTACAGTGCACCAAGGCTGGTACTGTAGGACCATACAATGAACACCCACCCTCATCTAGCGCCGAGGTTAAAGAAAGAGTAGAGTTATACCTCTACTCCCCCTCTGGGCCTTCGTGGCCTGTTATAGGGCAAACTCTACCTTTTTACAGTGCACCAAGGCTGGTACTGTAGGACCATACAATGAACACCCACCCTCATCTAGCGCCGAGGTTAAAGAAAGAGTAGAGTTATACCTCTACTCCCCCTCTGGGCCTTCGTGGCCTGTTATAGGGCAAACTCTACCTTTTTACAGTGCACCAAGGCTGGTACTGTAGGACCATACAATGAACACCCACCCTCATCTAGCGCCGAGGTTAAAGAAAGAGTAGAGTTACACCTCTACTCCCCCTCTGGGCCTTCGTGGCCTGTTATAGGGCGAATTTTACCTCCTTACAGTGCACCAAGGCTGGTACTGTAGGGCCATACAACGCTATACTTATTTCTCTCATGTCTTAAGGTTGTACATGACGTCACTGCTAAGGACAGCGAGCAGCAACACTCTGCAAGGCCTGACTTTGCAAATTCATTTGCTTAGAAGTGCCTACATGACTTCACGTTACAAATATATGGGTACAGTAATATCAAGATAGCATGTGACGTATATGTCACTTAAGGTATTTAAAGAAGCTAACGGAACACAGCACGCTGCCCGATTGCCCGATCACGTGACGCTCAAAAGGGCGGGTATTCTTCGTTTGTATGCGTAATGCACTTTATGAAGTTCAAGGTTGCTCCCACGCATCCACCTCCAGACGATTTCCGGGAATTCCCCTTTTGTTAGCACCCCGGATAAAGGCAGCATCATCTCTTTTTTATCGACGACAGTCGAACAGATATGCCACGGCAACAGAAAGAAAGCACGTGGACTGTGCACATGACGGCGGGGGCTCGAGGCTTGCTGCATTTTGCGCACTGCAATATTTACCTCGAGACACTGAAGGCGTATGAAAACCAGCCCAAAGGGCTTGCGGCTAAGGAAAGTAATCACAGGGTTATCAAAACCAACGTTCTTTTGTACAGAATTGCAAGATGGGTGGAGGGAAATAAAGGCTAGATTGGAAATTCTACAAAAAGGAAGCTTTGTGGGGATCGTTCATTGCGACTTCTTCCGTGGCCTAAATGTAATTTTAATCACATGAAGTGCGAAGCATGCCTTATTAATATACGTACAAAGATTTTGTTGTTACTCCCAGAAAGCACACCATGTGGGCCTAATGTGAAATTAGTTCAGTTAAGCCTTTAGAGACTAAGATTAACGTAAATTATATTTAACAAATCAGCTCGTACCGCGCAGTAAACACACTCCGTCTCAGTTATACAAACCAGTCAGTTAATGTTGTACAGTGAAATAATCGCTGTTTGTTCTGAGATCCACACAAAACACATAAATACAGTCCGTACCGCGCAGTAAACACACTCCGTCTCAGTTATACAAACCAATCAGTTAATGTTGTACAGTGAAATAATCCCTGTTTGTTCTGAGATCCACACAAAACACATAAATACAGTCCGTACCGCGCAGTAAACACACTCCATCTCAGTTATACAAACCAATCAGTTAATGTTGTACAGTGAAATAATCGCTGTTTGTTCTGAGATCCACACAAAACACATAAATACAGTCCGTACCGCGCAGTAAACACACTCCGTCTCAGTTATACAAACCAGTCAGTTAATGTTGTACAGTGAAATGATCGCTGTTTTTCTGAGATCCACACAAAACACATAAATACACTGTGTGGGCAGAACGTACAATTTGTGAATGTTAAACCTGAATTACATATAAAGACTCAGTACGTACCGCGCAGTAAACACACTCCATCTCAGTTATACAAACCAGTCAGTTAATGTTGTACAGTGAAATAATCGCTGTTTGTTCTGAGATCCACACAAAACACATAAATACAGTCCGTACCGCGCAGTAAACACACTCCGTCTCAGTTATGCAAACCAGTCAGTTAATGCTGTACAGTGAAATAATCGCTGTTTGTTCTGAGATCCACACAAAACACATAAATACAGTCCGTACCGCGCAGTAAACACACTCCGTCTCAGTTATACAAACCAGTCAGTTAATGTTGTACAGTGAAATAATCGCTGTTTGTTCTGAGATCCACACAAAACACATAAATACACTGTGTGGGCAGAACGTAGAATTTGTGAATGTTAAACCTGGTGGTACATATAGTAACCACTGTACTTTTAAGGATTAATGGAATTTAGAAAATTCTGGGATCTGACTGATTCAAACACACAGTCTCTGAACGAAATGGTGAGTTCCTTAACAGTAAACCAATTTACGTATATGATTACAACTGTCCGTCCATTTGAAGGGTTAAGAAATTTTGGTTTACATTATTCACGTACAAACCGCAATGTGACTGGCAGAACTAGAATCATGAGAACCGTTTTGAAAACCTCGCACGATGTCGAAATAACATTGCGCAAACGCACCGCTGTTCGTGTGACGTCACCCATAATCCTCGGCACGCTGAGCGAGCTTCGTGGTGCTCTCTAAGTTAGCCCACACTGCGAGACCGTGTGGCCAGAGGTCTTGCGTAGTAAAGTGTCGGCAGAGCGTCGCAGTGCGGTTTAAATGATGACAAACGCCGTACACTTGACAGCCGATAAACAACAGAGATGGCAGTGCTGAGTGAGATTCTTACAGTCTTAGTTCGAGGGTTCGAATGAATTCCCAGAAACGCTAACTCTGTGGAACAGAGTTCGTCCTGGAAAACTGACGGTTTTTCAGCACGTCGAAAAATGCCCCATATACAGAACATATGGGCACATACTGCAGTACCTAACAAAACATAAACGACCATTGGTCTCTTCAAGTCTCGGTCCAGAAACTAATATGATTCATGCTCGTTGTTTTCCTCAGTCCGTCCACGTAATTAAAACTGGTTACGACCGCTTCTGTCCACAAATTTATAAATCGTATTTAGCTAATGATTCTACCATTCTACGCTACATAGTAAAAGTTAAAGTTGTCCCTGTCCAAGCCATGAAGGCATACAGGAGAAGTGCAGTAATAGCTCCACGCATTCTTAACCCCGGCACTGTATGCAGCTGAGTGGTGAACATTACTCTCCGACCGCTTTATCCCCAGGAAAGAAACTCGGTTGTGTGGACCCTAGCGCCTGTAGGGTGGTTCTGAAGAAGAAATAAATGTTTTGCATCTGCCAGGATTCAAACCCCAAACAGCCCAGTCCGTAAGCGTAGTCGCTATACCAAATACGCTATCGCGAACTATTACACAGTATACGCCACTTACAGACTAGTTAAATAAAATAAAATTAATAAGTAAATATATAAATACATAAATAAATAAACCAATATAATATCTGCAACTTTTTAACAGAAAGTATTGTGCAGGAGAGAGAACGTAACTTAAGCAGAAACTTTGTGAGACAGTCTTGTCTGTTGGCGGGGTAATCTAGAAGGACATCAGATGACCTTTTTCGAGACACTCAACCATTGACATCTCGACCTCGGAAAGGGCGTTACTTACATAACAACCTCCACTCGTAAAGACAAGTGAAGATCGTTTCACTTTCAGACGTCGACTTCAACATGACGACATTTGTCTAACGGTAAGACTTAGTGTTTAGAAATAACGTAGCTGTTCTCAGAAGTAAAGATTCTATTGTCGTGAAATATTGATCACAATAATTTTTTTCAACTTTCTTCTACTCTAAACTTGAAAATAATTTTTTTTATTTTCTCAAACAGTTACACAACTATAAACGTCGATTTCAAATAAATAATATGTAGATCCTGTTAACAGTGTGAAGCTGCAATGCGCCATCGAAAGACCTGAATAACGCAGTGTAACAACCAGAAACATAACCTGAATATCGCAGTGTAACAACCAGAAACATAACCTGAATATCGCAGTGTAACAACCAGAAACATAACCTGAATATCGCAGTGTAACAACCAGAAACATAACCTGAATATCGCAGTGTAACAACCAGAAACATAACCTGAATATCGCAGTGTAACAACCAGAAACATAACCTGAATATCGCAGTGTAACAACCAGAAACATAACCTGAATATCGCAGTGTAACAACCAGAAACATAACCTGAATATCGCAGTGTAACAACCAGAAACATAACCTGAATATCGCAGTGTAACAACCAGAAACATAACTTGAATATCGCAGTGTAACAACCAGAAACATAACCTGAATATCGCAGTGTAACAACCAGAAACATAACCTGAATATCGCAGTGTAACAACCAGAAACATAATCTGAATAACGCAGTGTAACAACCAGAAACATAACCTGAATAACGCAGTGTAACAACCAGAAACATAACTTGAATATTGCAGTGTAACAACCAGAAACATAACCTGAATATTGCAGTGTAACAACCAGAAACATAACCTGAATAACGCAGTGTAACAACCAGAAACATAACCTGAATAACGCAGTGTAACAACCAGAAACATAACTTGAATATTTCAGTGTAACAACCAGAAACATAACCTGAATAACGCTGTGTAACAACCAGAAACATAACTTGAATATTGCAGTGTAACAACCAGAAACATAACTTGAATATTGCAGTGTAACAACCAGAAACATAACTTGAATATCGCAGTGTAACAACCAGAAACATAACTTGAATATTGCAGTGTAACAACCAGAAACATAACTTGAATATCGCAGTGTAACAACCAGAAACATAACTTGAATATTGCAGTGTAACAACCAGAAACATAACTTGAATATTGCAGTGTAACAACCAGAAACATAACTTGAATATCGCAGTGTAACAACCAGAAACATAACTTGAATATTGCAGTGTAACAACCAGAAACATAACTTGAATATTGCAGTGTAACAACCAGAAACATAACTTGAATATTGCAGTGTAACAACCAGAAACATAACTTGAATATCGCAGTGTAACAACCAGAAACATAACTTGAATATTGCAGTGTAACAACCAGAAACATAACTTGAATATTGCAGTGTAACAACCAGAAACATAACTGGAATATCGCAGTGTAACAACCAGAAACATAACTTGAATATTGCAGTGTAACAACCAGAAACATAACTTGAATATTGCAGTGTAACAACCAGAAACATAACTTGAATATGCAGTGTAACAACCAGAAACATAACTTGAATATTGCAGTGTAACAACCAGAAACATCACTTGAATATTGCAGTGTAACAACCAGAAACATAACTTGAATATTGCAGTGTAACAACCAGAAACATAACTTGAATATCGCAGTGTAACAACCAGAAACATAACTTGAATATTGCAGTGTAACAACCAGAAACATAACTTGAATATCGCAGTGTAACAACCAGAAACATAACTTGAATATCGCAGTGTAACAACCAGAAACATAACTTGAATATTGCAGTGTAACAACCAGAAACATAACTTGAATATTGCAGTGTAACAACCAGAAACATAACTTGAATATTGCAGTGTAACAACCAGAAACATAACTTGAATATCGCAGTGTAACAACCAGAAACATAACTTGAATATTGCAGTGTAACAACCAGAAACATAACTTGAATATCGCAGTGTAACAACCAGAAACATAACTTGAATATTGCAGTGTAACAACCAGAAACATAACTTGAATATCGCAGTGTAACAACCAGAAACATAACTTGAATATTGCAGTGTAACAACCAGAAACATAACTTGAATATCGCAGTGTAACAACCAGAAACATAACTTGAATATTGCAGTGTAACAACCAGAAACATAACTTGAATATCGCAGTGTAACAACCAGAAACATAACTTGAATATTGCAGTGTAACAACCAGAAACATAACTTGAATATTGCAGTGTAACAACCAGAAACATAACTTGAATATCGCAGTGTAACAACCAGAAACATAACTTGAATATCGCAGTGTAACAACCAGAAACATAACTTGAATATTGCAGTGTAACAACCAGAAACATAACTTGAATATTGCAGTGTAACAACCAGAAACATAACTTGAATATTGCAGTGTAACAACCAGAAACATAACTTGAATATTGCAGTGTAACAACCAGAAACATAACTTGAATATTGCAGTGTAACAACCAGAAACATAACTTGAATATGCAGTGTAACAACCAGAAACATAACTTGAATATTGCAGTGTAACAACCAGAAACATAACTTGAATATCGCAGTGTAACAACCAGAAACATAACTTGAATATTGCAGTGTAACAACCAGAAACATAACTTGAATATCGCAGTGTAACAACCAGAAACATAACTTGAATATCGCAGTGTAACAACCAGAAACATAACTTGAATATTGCAGTGTAACAACCAGAAACATAACTTGAATATCGCAGTGTAACAACCAGAAACATAACTTGAATATCGCAGTGTAACAACCAGAAACATAACCTGAATACTCTGGAATAAAGTGTGACGTCTACTTTGTTTAAGCGACTTCATGTCTAATAGTTTTTCGTCCGTAAAAATGAGGTCATGTTCCACCCCCACATCACCACCCCCACATCACCACCCCCACATCACCACCCCCTCTTTTTGTATAGGATTCAAAAACATTATCGCCGTTGGAGGCACGACAGCTCAGTATTTGTGGTGGATAGCTCACAGGCTGGCCGGCTGAGATATTTGCTTTAGATTCCTGGCAGGACCAAGATACATTCCTCTTACTCAGATACATTCCTCTTACTGAGATCGTCCACACCGAACCTACAGCTCATCTAGTCTTAGAATCTGATGAAAAATTGGACTTTACTCAGGGGTTAAAACGGCTGTGGCTAAAGCTGGCCACGCGCCTCTACATAATGCCAAGGTTAAGAGTGTGTAAAGCTATACCAGAACTCAAATATGCGGCGTCGGGGCGTACTGCTTTATTAAGCAAAGATATAACTTTACGTTACGTTAAGCAGTGTCTTAACGTAACGTCCAGAAATGGGACGTTACACTGTGTCAGATGAATTCAGTCGAAACATCCAGACGCCATATATATATATATATATATATATATATATATATGGTAAAATTAGATTTAATATCATCGCACAATCTTGAATTAAATAAAAAAGTCATCAAATTTTTGACGCGTTCGAAACCAATATTTGCAAAAATTCTCCTATAAGAATCGTTACGTGCCTGTCCATACGCAACACCTCTACACTGATTGGAGCATTACCTTGAAATAAGATGTTGGAGATTCTTGCTGAAACTTGTAGACACATCATATTTTCATTAAAACCGGGCTAAAATAAAGGGCAGTCTACATGAACATTATAAGGTTTCTGCGAACATCTGAAGATTTAAATACCTCGGGAAAGGAAACTGTTGCAAACAAATTTTCTTCCAGATGCCAATGAATGAATCAGACCCTTTACATCCTGCTCTACTTTGCCGAGTCCTGCGGTTGTCGGAAATTTCAAATCCCGAAATCAGATAAATTAATTTATATCTTAATTACATGAAAAGACAGTGACATAATACAGGGTGTTTCATAAATCCCTCCGGGATTTCGGAGGTCTGTAGCTCAGGAGCCAAATCACACACGGGGGATGAGATCATGTCAGTGAAAAGAGTACATTTCCAAGTTTTGAACCTACCTTACAAATGTTCAATATGTCCCCCTTTGGTGACTCGACAGACGTCAATCCTGTAATCTAGCTCCTGCCACACACGTTCCAACATATGAACGTCGATGGTAGCAACTGCATTCATAATTCTTAGCCGAAGCTCCGGTAAATCTCCTAGTAAAGGAGGCACGTAAACACGATCTTTAACGTAACCCCACAGGAAAAAGTCACATAGAGTAAGGTCGGGAGTAAGGGCAGGACACAAAAAGCTTTCTGTTCACCTGAAAACGCCATGTTTGCACACCACTGCCTCCTAGCGGAGAAGCGGGTAACTACGCCATCGCATCTCTCACGAAAAAACTTTTACATTTCCTCTATCCGTTGGCATGCTTTTATCTCTTATATGTGGGTTTGCTACTGCACGGCCAAGCCTCTAAATCCCGGATGGACTTATGAAACACGCTGTACAAAGTCACACGTAATGCAATCACAAATATTGGAACACACCTTTCTAATATATACATAAAATGTTTGTCCGTCATTCACACCTCCTCTATCAGACAATTGTTTATTGTCTAAAATATGCTACATGTTTCAGCTAAATACTTTAATACTCCATCACAGGCATTTGAAATAAACATACGCCTATTATGAGCGGAAAATCCTACCAAATATAAAGACCTAAAGCTATCCCATTACAGGCATTGCTCCAGGGAGTTTGAGGCTCCCAGAATTTGAAGACAATCGGCACATTAAGGTGGTAAGATTGTCAGCCTTATGCACCGGCCGCCTTTACCCCCCCAGGCGATATCCCTGATACTGATTTCTGTTAGAGGCTGAGTCGACCCGAAAGGATTAGGTCAATGAGAAAACCCATCGGGAATCGAAACCGTAACCTTCCGGTTTGTAGCGCAGTGCCTCTACCGACTACGCCACCGCATCGTGTTAACGGTGCTTAGCTCTCGCGTTTTGCGACGACAATTCCGGAAACTAAAAATACAAACACAATCGAGTATTTTGTAATGACGACATATGGCTAATGGATGAGTAAAACTAAATCTGTCAGTGTGCACATCATGGAAGTAAATGAGGGAGTTGAGGAATAACTCCACTCATTCTTAACCTCTACCCTCGACGGATGTGAGTTGGTGTATTTCTCCGGCCGCTACAAAATCTAAACTGTCTTAAAATTTTTCACACAGATTGTGTGGAAAATGCTTAATTTTTTTTTTAGCAAACCCATTACAGGCCTAGACAGGCCCTGAGGGGTCCAGGAGGTTGAGGCTCCCAGATTTGTAGACAATCGGCACATGAAGGTGGTAAGGTTGTCAATCCTACGCACCGGCCGCCTTTACCCCCCAGGAAATATTCCTGGTACTCATTTCTGTTAGAGGCTGAGTCGACCCCAGGGCCATAGTGCGACCGAAAAGATTATGTCAAGGAATTAATTCCAATGACACCATCGGGAATCGAACCCGCGACGTTCCGGTTTGTAGCGTAGTGCCTCAACCAACTGCGCCACCGCGCGCCCCAAATGCTTAATTAGTACAACAAATTTCAATGGTTTGAATAAACAGGTAGAAAAATTTAAACAGCAAGTTATTCTTGGAACTTGGTAAAATAGATTTTAGTGTAGGCCAGCTTCGTTTAAATGTCATCATGCTCAACATCTGCGCTGTAACCTACACGACCCTGGAAGCTGTATTCTTCATTTGTTTCCAAGAAACGAAAGCCACGAGATATTTCCACAAACGAAATGAGATGAACTTCCCCTCATGCACTTGCTTTCACAAAGCAATCGGAGTACTGTACATTACTAAAGAGACTTCACTGCGACGAGCTGATCACTCGTCCAGAGGAGTCCTACCGAATGCGATATGTCTAAAAAGTGTGATCGTGAAGCCTCGAAAAATGAGGCGACCTAGGCCCCCAAGGGGCTGTCGAGCCATTGGGAGAGGGGGGAATCAAACATATCTGCAAGTATCAATACTTTATATCACATAAAAATCTGCCTTAAAGAAACGTGATGAGATTGCGCGGAGTGGATTTATCTGGCTCAGAGCAGGAACCTGTTGTGACATGCTTATACACTGCAAATAATGTACCTGTTCTACAAAATTCGAGGCATTTCTTGACCAGATGAGCAAGTACAAGCTTATCTAAAGAACACTGTTGCACGTAACACTATTACGAACAGAATCGATGGAAGAAAAAAAAAATGTCACAAATACGACATTTCGAATGCACACTGCTTTCGAAACGTCGTGTTTGTGTAATCAGTGACGATTTAAAAAGTCCAAATACACATCAATGACATCTTGCATGTTACACCATTGTCTAAGGATTATAGTGTATAGTTAAAAAACATATGGATATAAATTGTAAGCAATATATTGTTTTAACGAACTGTTCCTTGCATCATTAGGATACGGGATTCAGTTAGGATTCTGAACGTCAAACGCTAATCTAGAAGAAAGGGCCTAAAGAATTTGTTTAGTATCACATCTCGAAAGTACTACAACATTAATTTAAAACTTACTTACAGGCTTTAATATAATAATAATAACCATGGCTCGACAGCCCTATATGGGCCTGGGCCTCCTCTTTCCGAGGTTACGTGGTCTGCGTATTTGTGGCAGTTCGGAGACCAGCCGACTGGCCGCGCTGTTCAACCACTAATGTGACCGCCAGAGTCATCTGGCAGGCAGTCAGGAGACTTGGGTGAGAAATGGCCGTTGAATTTTGCTTACGAAAGCATTTCTATTCATGCCCGTAAGGTTCTTTTACATGCCGTAAATCTACGACATGGGACCGACGGCTTTACTTCCCCTCCGAAGGAAGTTGTGCTACGGATTTTTATCACCCATAAAAATCCATCGACCTCGGTCGGGATCGAACCCGCGAACCTTAGGTCCAGTGACGAGCACGCTAACCACTAGTCCACCGAGGTCGACTACTTACAGGCTTTATTTGAATTAATACAGTTCGTTTTAATATGCCGTGTGCAATTTCATTTCTCTCCGATACTTCGAATCAGACAATCCCACATAACAGCTCTCGTTTGATAGAAGGTATTGTTTGTGACGACGGAACGTTAAAGCTTTAAAGAGGATTTCAACGTTCGTACAAATTTCAATAACATTATTGAAGAATTAAGTTAAGACCTTAATGTTATAACCGCATCAAATTATTGCGCTGTTAAAACAAATGTTAAAACATTATTTATGTCTTCGGAAACAGATCTTCAGTTTATTTACGAAGATAATTCTAATGCCTTCCAACACACACACAGACACTCTCACTAACACGTTCACATGTACACACTCAATTCACGCATTACACACTCACACATGCACGTACACAGACACAGTCACACACACACATATATGTACTTATATACACAATCACATAAGGACCAATATTACCTCGCTATTTCTGTGTACGACTATGAAATGTGGTACATAAAGCAAAGCTTAACAAAATATTAGGACTTAACAAGAATGCAATTAAGTGCCTAATTTATAAAATTAAATAAAGAGACAGTTCAAAATTTATACAAGTCATTAAGAGGCTAAGGCAATCAGTCCAAGCAGTAAAATTGTTTCTCAAAATCAGTTATACACGATATATAATACAGATTATACACGATATATAATACAGGTTATACGCTGTTTATGAGTGTTTTTGAGAACAAAAACTATATTTGCAATTGCTAATACAACGTTGGTGCCGATCCTAGTGGCCGCGCGGTCTAAGGCGTGGGTCTTCGGCCGCTCGCTTACTAGGATCGTGGGTTCGAATCCCACCGGGGGCATGGATTTCTGTCTGTTGTAAGTGTTGTGTGTTGTCAGGTAGAGGTCTCTGCGACGGGCCGATCCTCGCCCAGAGGAGTCCTACCGACTGTGGTGTGTCTGAGTGTGATCGCGAAGCCTCGAAAAATGAGGCGGCCTAGGCCCCCAAGGGGCTGTCGTGCCATAGGAAAAAAAAAGATGGGTATTAGATCCCAGTGGCCGCGCGGTCTAAGGCGTCGGTCTGCGGCCGCTCGCTTACTAGGATCGTGGGTTCGAATCCCGCCTAGGGCATGTAAGTCTGTCTGTTGTAAGTGCTGTGTGTTGTCAGGTAGAGGTCTCTGTGGCGGGCCGATCCTCGCCCAGAGGAGTCCTACCGACTGTGGTGTGTCTAAAGTGTGTGATCGTAAAACCTCGACGAAAACGAGGAGGCCCAGGCCCATATAAGGCTGTCGAGCCATAGAGGAGAGGAACACAACATTGGTATGTCATCTCAAAATACCAAGTGGTCAATATGAGGGAGAAAAAAATGTAAACATAAATTTAGTAGGGAAATCTCAAGAAATATGCCAAATAGGAAGACACAAAACATGGGGGTATGGTGTTAAGATGAGTCTTAGGGACACAGGTGATCAAGATGGAAGTGCAAAAAGCTGCTTGGGCCACTCCGCACATAAGACAAACTTGAGTACTAGCGATGCTATTTCAATAGTCCCAGCAGAGACAGTTTTGATTATGCTTGCTGTCAAATCTCTTTCCGTGGAGAGCTTAAAAATCACGAAGGCATTAAGTGAAAATGAATGAATGTATGAATGAAGGAACGGATAAAAAGTTCAACAGACATAATTAAAAATCTTAGACTTCAAAATATTTTCCTTTCATGTGTCCTTCTCGAGAAGCTAGTAGTTACTTAGCAACTCTAGAAATACCTGCCTTTCATGAATTTCGAAGACACGTTACCACGATTTAAGTAATTGTTATGTTCCCGCCCAACCTCAAAGTTCTAGGACCACCGCTTTTCAGCTGTCCACGAGCTTTTATCGAATACATTCCCAGCCAGTCTCCAAACCTGGAGACCCTCCCTTCATTCGCGGGGTGTCAAATCGTGGTCACAACAGATCCATAAACGTCTATTTGTCTCTGTTCACACCACAAATACACTGTCTCTTTTCACACCACAAATACACTGTCTCTGTTCACACCACAAATACACTGTCTCTGTTCACACCACAAATACACTGTCTCTGTTCACGCCACAAATACACTGTCTCTGTTCACACCACAAATACACTGTCTCTGTTCACACCACAAATACACTGTCTCTGTTCACACCACAAATACACTGTCTCTGTTCACACCACAAATACACTGTCTCTGTTCACACCACAAATACACATGTGGGAGTGGGGTTACAACTCAGCTCACTGTTATCCTCGGTACCAGATAGAAGTGAGTGGTTAGCTTTAGGTTCCGGTCGATTTACTTCCGGGAAAAGAGCATCTGGTTCTCACTGAATAAGAATCTGGGTTTGTCCCAGAGCCAGAGTAGACGTTTCGGAGAGGAAACAAATCTGTTACCCTCTGCCGGTAATTGAAACAGGATATATCAGTTGTCCAGGCTTTAGCCTTGTCACTGTCTATATGATAGGCTACGTTCATTTCGTACACTTTGTCAGAGAAGTGTAAAAATTACAGCACACGACCTACTACGGGAGGCAAAATACGCTTCAGAATAAAACTGACACAGAAACAAGACGCCGCGAAACACCGGGTGATGAACGGCGTATCAGTAAGTGTTAAAGGGTCCGGTCACCATAACGAAGACCATCCTGTCATTTGTGGCCAAGCGATATTCGGAGTGACGGAAGACGCTAGGTGAAGTGGCCGTGACCTGGTTACTCGCCGACAACACCGCCACGGTGCGCAAGAAGGAAACATGTCTCAAACAAGCGTGGGTCTACGAGCGATAATCTGAGGTCATCACAGCCTTGGGTACTGGGATTTATGGCCTTATGGAATTTGACGCCTTGTAGTTTGGTAAATAGATACAAACGTTTCCGTTGATCCTGCTTCCTCCAGCTCAAATAAGAAGAGCATCGTACATCCTACAGAACACCACTTGCACTGTGCGGCATTAAAACATGAAACATGACCGAATTTCAACTTATTTCATCCTCTGAAGCCTGAACAACTATGCGAAAGTGCTTTCTTCGGTCTAATGCTCCATCTATTTCCGAAAGAGTATGGCTTTCTTTGAAGTTTCCGGGTTATAGACCGTTCGTCGTTCTGACAACACTAGCATTCAGATGAAGATCAGTCAACAAATTTCTCGAAGTTTGACATTCGTCTACATAATATTTCAATATTTATTTCCTATAGCACAGAAAAAACGCTGTGTGTTCATTAGAAAGAACAACTGATCCATGCGGTTGAGAGAAATAATCATTGTTTATTTCAGAAGTCATAATAAACACTCTGGGCAAAATGTAGATTGCATCTAGTGTTGAAACAGACGGTACATATAATAACCACCGTGATTTAAAAGGTTAATAACATTATTTATCTGTAAATATCATAAAGGAACAGTGCATAAGGTTTCAGGATGAGGCATATGTCAAGGTATTGATCCTGGCACTTGCTTGGAGAAACTGAGGAAAACTGCAAAATCACTGTCAGGAAAATTTAGGCATATCTCAAGGTATTTATTCTGTCACTTGCTTGGAGAAGCTGAGGAAAACTGCAAAATCACTGTCAGGAAAATTTAAGCATATCTCAAGGTATTTATTCTGTCATTTGCTTGGAGAAGCTGAGGAAAACTGCAAAATCACTGTCAGGAAAATTTAGGCATATCTCAAGGTATTTATTCTGTCACTTGCTTGGAGAAGCTCAGGAAAACTGCAAAATCACTGTCAGGAAAATTTAGGCATATCTCAAGGTATTTATTCTGTCACTTGCTTGGAGAAGCTGAGGAAAACTGCAAAATCACTGTCAGGAAAATTTAGGCATATCTCAAGGTATTTATTCTGTCACTTGCTTGGAGAAACTCAGGAAAACTGCAAAATCACTGTCAGGAAAATTTAGGCATATCTCAAGGTATTTATTCTGTCACTTGCTTGGAGAAGCTGAGGAAAACTTCAAAATTACTGTCAGGAAAATTTAGGCATGTCTCAAGGTATTTATTCTGTCACTTGCTTGGAGAAGCTGAGGAAAACTGCAAAATCACTGTCAGGAAAATTTAGGCATATCTCAAGGTATTTATTCTGTCACTTGCTTGGAGAAACTCAGGAAAACTGCAAAATCACTGTCAGGAAAATTTAGGCATATCTCAAGGTATTTATTCTGTCACTTGCTTGGAGAAGCTGAGGAAAACTGCAAAATCACTGTCAGGAAAATGTAGGCATATCTCAAGGTATTTATTCTGTCACTTGCTTGGAGAAGCTGAGGAAAACTGCAAAATCACTGTCAGGAAAATTTAAGCATATCTCAAGGTATTTATTCTGTCACTTGCTTGGAGAAGCTGAGGAAAACTGCAAAATCACTGTCAGGAAAATTTAAGCATATCTCAAGGTATTTATTCTGTCACTTGCTTGGAGAAGCTGAGGAAAACTGCAAAATCACTGTCAGGAAAATTTAGGCATATCTCAAGGTATTTATTCTGTCACTTGCTTGGAGAAGCTGAGGAAAACTTCAAAATTACTGTCAGGAAAATTTAGGCATATCTCAAGGTATTTATTCTGTCACTTGCTTGGAGAAGCTGAGGAAAACTGCAAAATCACTGTCAGGAAAATTTAGGCATATCTCAAGGTATTTATTCTGTCACTTGCTTGGAGAAGCTGAGGAAAACTGCAAAATCACTGTCAGGAAAATTTAAGCATATCTCAAGGTATTTATTCTGTCACTTGCTTGGAGAAGCTGAGGAAAACTGCAAAATCACTGTCAGGAAAATTTAAGCATATCTCAAGGTATTTATTCTGTCACTTGCTTGGAGAAGCTGAGGAAAACTGCAAAATCACTGTCAGGAAAATTTAGGCATATCTCAAGGTATTTATCCTGTCACTTACTTGGAGAAGCTGAGGAAAACTGCAAAAATCCCTGTCAGGAAAATATGTAACCAAACCGAAGTTCGAAATAGACATTCCGCCATTAGAATCTCAGAGCGAAATTGTTTTAGGCCTGCCAAGGTATTCAAACATGAAGGATTAGGCTACGAACAAGCAACGTGTCGTGCAGCGAGGTAAACAGATGAGGTATAATGTAATTTGTTACACACCCTCTGCACTGCGATATGACGTATGTAAGCGGCTGGTGTTATGTCTAATTGCGTTAACTCGTTTATGTACTGTCTCTGCTCTTACCGGCACCACTATATTTGTTCGCTACTCGTCTATGCTTTACACAGCTGAATTATCACCTGCCTTCCTCTGGCATTCATCAGTTTTCCTCTAGGCTACAAATCTCCAGCAAATGTAAAAATTAGAGTATCATTATTCTTGCACAATGCTATTTCTTAAAGATCGCCGTCTTCTGGGGTATAACGGAGTGTTTTTTTATCCAATGGCTCGACAGCCCCTTGGGGGCCTAGGCCACCTCATTTTTCGAGGCTTCACGATCACGATCACGATCAGAGACCTCTACCTGAAAACACACAACACTCATAACAGACAGACATGCATGCCTTAGGCGGGATTCGAACCCACAATCCCAGTAAGCGAGCGACCGTAGACCCACGCCTTAGACCGCGCGGCCACTGGAATCGGCAATCGTAAAATTTACCGACGTGTAGAAAAACCCTGATACCTGCATTTTTACACCTCAAATTTCTTTTTTCCTGCTAACTACAGACACGGATGCCTGGGTTCAATACCGAGTAATTCCATGTGAGGTTTGTGATGGACAAAGTGGCACTGGGACAGGTTTCCCCCCGAGTACTTCGGTTTTCCCCCGTCAATTTCATTCCACCGGTGCTCCATTACTTGGAAAAATGAAAAAAAAAACTAATCATCTTTCTCATCATCTTCATCACAGTGTTGCACAATAAGCCTCAAGGCTGCGGTGCGTCCGTAGCTTCTGCTGCGGGGCCCTTCTCAAACAAAAAATCTACAGCGCATATAATAATGAAAATCTGACGATATAGTGACATTTACTCAGTACTTTCAAATCCTGCCACAGAGACAACGATATTGTCCTCATTACAAAGACCAGTCACTGTTGTACAGGGAAGAAATCCCTGTTCTAAGAAACATACCAACACAATAAATAACCTGTGTGGGAAAACTGCAGAGTTTTGATGTTAAGAACGGACGTGGTATGTTTAGTTACCACTGTGCTGTTACATAGTTATGGCAATATGCGAGTATTTCTTTAGTGTCTGGCCGTTTAAGAAATGTCTTCATTCGCAGTTCTTCATGTATGTACGGGTTGGCCCAAAAGTCAGATAACCGAAAATATTTTTTTGTTCACTGTTTAAAACGCCAACAAAATGCGTCACTTTCAATTTTATTATATATTTGTCAACCCCTACATATGTTTCGGTTTTATGTAAAACCATCTTCAGGGGGTTTAAAAACTACGTTCATTCCACATCCAACGTTAATTCTGCCATTATACTTGTGCAATATCTTAGTATGCAAGTTACATTCACCTATAAAACACAGAATTTAAAACATATTTAAAAAACAGAGTATGAAATCCTTAAAATTCGTTCTTTGATGTGAAAGTATTTTGGTTGAAGTTGTTCAGCTTTGCAGATCTTATTAAACAATATGGATGCAATAGTCTTTTGTAGATTTTGTTTTATGTTACGAAAATTATACATTGATCTTGCCTGTTGGGCACTGATAAATCTTATATTAGTCTCACCGTGAATTTTTTACAATTCACTGTTTAAAACACCAATTAGGGGTCGACTAATTTACATAATAAAAGTGAAAGTGAAGTGCATTTTGTTGGTGTTTTATGAACAGTGAATTGTAAAAAATGCACGGCGAGGTTAATATAAAATAGTTTCTTGTATTTAGAAATGTTTCGTAAGCAAAATTCAACCCCAATTTCTCACCCAAGTCTCCTGACTGCCTGCCAGATGGCTCTGGCGGTCACATCAGGATCGATAGAACAGTAGCGCGGCCAGTTTTCCAGTCACCAACTGCCACGAATGCGCACGACCCAGTAACCTCGGAAAGAGGAGGCCTGAGCCCATATAGGGCTGTTGAGCCATGGTTATTATTATTATTTGGACGCCTGTACAGAGTTATGCCTGTCCATGTATAAAACGATATCAGAATGTTGTGAGGTGTGCATTGAACACGGAAGACTTCATTTCGAAACATTTTTGTAAATTCAGTAGGCTAAGTAGTAAAGAAATTTAACCTGTCTTTTAGTGCGCATTTAGCTAACTAAATAGCTGATTTTTTGGGCCATCTGCATATTTACATCAACACAATTTAATTTCTCTCTCCTTCAAGTTACATTAAAATGTCTCTTTTTTAAAACCAGCATCAATAAAATTTAATTCAGTCTCAAACCGATAACAGGGCAAAGTGTTTTTCCTGATTATTTAAGTTTTTGTGGTGCTTGCGAGGAAAGCATTAACATCCCGGAAGAACGATAGGTCCGTATTTTACAGTACAGTAGGCTTTCGATTGAACGGACAAAAAATTTGACGGGTTTAATTAAAATGAAGTTTGGTTCCTGTCGTAAATTTAATTTTATATTTTTAACATATGTTTTAGTGACGTGTATAAATTACTGAATGTACATTATAATAATGTTTTATTGATACTTACACATTATAATAACATTTTAATACATCCTGTATATTGTAATTTCGTTATTAATATATGTTTTTAAAATACATTCGATTTAACGGATTTTCGGCAATAGCGGACATCCCATCCCCCCAATCAGTCCGTTAAATCGAGGGCCTACTGTATATAAAGGAGCTATAAACTGGTACAGTGAAACATGTCTAAAACAAAACTTGCATGTAAGATAACAAAAAATGTTACTCTGTTATAGTTCCAACAGCTTACTCCAAGAGAGGAAAGTGCCGTCAAATTATCTGTAATAATAATAATAATAATTATTATTATTATTATTATTATTATTTACTGCAATTGGGTTTTCACCCGGTGGCAGTAGTCCTTACACTAGTACACACAATACAAATGTTTTCACCCGGTGGCAGTAGTCCTTACACTAGTGCACACAATACAAATGTTTTCACCCGGTGGCAGTAGTCCTTACACTAGTACACACAATACAAATGTTTTCACCCGGTGGCAGTAGTCCTTACACTAGTACACACAATACAAATGTTTTCACCCGGTGGCAGTAGTCCTTACACTAGTGCACACAATACAAATGTTTTCACCCGGTGGCAGTAGTCCTTACACTAGTGCACACAATACAAATGTTTTCACCCGGTGGCAGTAGTCCTTACACTAGTACACACAATACAAATGTTTTCACCCGGTGGCAGTAGTCCTTACACTAGTACACACAATACAAATGTTTTCACCCGGTGGCAGTAGTCCTTACACTAGTACACACAATACAAATGTTTTCATCCGGTGGCAGTAGTCCTTACACTAGTACACACAATACAAATGTTTTCACCCGGTGGCAGTAGTCCTTACACTAGTACACACAATACAAATGTTTTCACCCGGTGGCAGTAGTCCTTACACTAGTACACACAATACAAATGTTTTCACCCGGTGGCAGTAGTCCTTACACTAGTACACACAATACAAATGTTTTCACCCGGTGGCAGTAGTCCTTACACTAGTACACACAATAAATATGTTTTCACCCGGTGGCAGTAGTCCTTACACTAGTACACACAATAAAAATGTTTTCACCCGGTGGCAGTAGTCCTTACACTAGTACACACAATACAAATGTTTTCACCCGGTGGCAGTAGTCCTTACACTAGTACACACAATACAAATGTTTTCACCCGGTGGCAGTAGTCCTTACACTAGTACACACAATACAAATGTTTTCACCCGGTGGCAGTAGTCCTTACACTAGTACACACAATACAAATGTTTTCACCCGGTGGCAGTAGTCCTTACACTAGTACACACAATACAAATGTTTTCACCCGGTGGCAGTAGTCCTTACACTAGTACACACAATACAAATGTTTTCACCCGGTGGCAGTAGTCCTTACACTAGTACACACAATACAAATGTTTTCACCCGGTGGCAGTAGTCCTTACACTAGTACACACAATACAAATATTTTCACCCGGTGGCAGTAGTCCTTACACTAGTACACACAATACAAATGTTTTCACCCGGTGGCAGTAGTCCTTACACTAGTACACACAATACAAATGTTTTCACCCGGTGGCAGTAGTCCTTACACTAGTACACACAATACAAATGTTTTCACCCGGTGGCAGTAGTCCTTACACTAGTACACACAATACAAATGTTTTCACCCGGTGGCAGTAGTCCTTACACTAGTACACACAATACAAATGTTTTCACCCGGTGGCAGTAGTCCTTACACTAGTACACACAATACAAATGTTTTCACCCGGTGGCAGTAGTCCTTACACTAGTATACACAATAAAAATGTTTTCACCCGGTGGCAGTAGTCCTTACACTAGTACACACAATACAAATGTTTTCACCCGGTGGCAGCAGTCCTTACACTAGTACACACAACACAAATGGACATATAAATATACATAAAAATAACAATACAAAACAAACTATACACAATTACAAAACAAAATACATACAGTAAATACAAGTACACACATTAAAACACCGTACACACATTACAAAAACATCCACACCTTAACAAAAACATCCACACCTTAACAAAAACATCCACACCTTAACAAAAACATACACACCTTAATAAAACATCCACAAACAGAAAACTGTTAAATTAGTGGAAGACAAGGCGCTTGAAATTGTTCTAATTTCATGACTTCTTTATCGCTGCTGTGTTTAGTGGGAAACTTTTCCTTCATTTTCTTCCTTTTTATCCAGCTTTCTCCGTTCTGTCTCTCTCTTGCTTGCCTCCATTTCTAACACCTGTTTTTTTTTTGTTTTGTTTTTCCACATTTCTTTCTCTCACACTTTCATTCTACTTTTCCATCTTCCACTCCTTTTGTGTCCTGTCTAGTTTTCCCCTCTTCATTCTTTCCCTGTTTGTATCTATCTCTCTGCAGGCCTACAATGACACCTGAACACACCAAACACAGACGCAATCCTCCATTGTTTTATCGATGACGTCAGAACCTGTTTCAATGAGCGGTGAAGAACATGGGTTAATT
Organism: Reticulitermes speratus; assembly: GCA_021186555.1. NCBI lineage: Eukaryota > Metazoa > Arthropoda > Insecta > Blattodea > Rhinotermitidae > Reticulitermes > Reticulitermes speratus. The sequence goes on from JAJKFL010000005.1 coordinate 53,956,475, forward strand.
CGCTCACTACATTTACCACTTACAATCACCAGCCATATTAATCGCTCTAGATCAATATTTCCTACTCACAAAGTACAGAGGTCCGCGATGATGACCTACCTGTTAGGGTACGTATGAAAACACAAAACGAAGTTACGCCGACTCAGTGCGGATCCCTTTGCAGTAATCAGCTGTTACAAGTTACGGTCGGATTGATCCCAATCCGGGTGATATTTATGAAAGCAGAGAATGCGAAGTAACTTACAGACCCACGTGTTTTTCTTCCAACTGCTAAACCATTTACATAAATTCTGTAGTAACTTATAAGAGAACCCTTACACATACTCCAAGAAAAACCACTGACTGTCGTTACTAGTTACTAGGCAATAGAAAAGTGTTTTTGAAAAATTAAAGTTATCCATTTGGTCACAAAGTTTCCAGGTTTTATGAAACCCGAAGGTACATTCCCTTATTCACAAGTGTTCGCCATTTAGTCCTATCCCGACGCAAATAAATCCAGTTTGCACCATCTCAAACCATCTTTTTAAAATCCTTTTTAATATTATTCGTCCATCTATGCCTATGTTTCATAAGTAATCTCTTCCAATTACGTTTTCCAACAAAAACTTTTGACGTGTGTTAAGATCTGTCGGCCGTCCCCAAACAGCCTAATTCCCATAACAACATGGTCTCCCTGAACGCGGTTTTACCAATCGCGAATTTTTCACGAAAAAAAAAATCCATGCAACTGTTAAAAAGGTTTTGTTGTGAATTATTTATAAATAGTAAGAGCTTAAGGAAATCAACCCTAAAGATATTTGCAGAAGGCCCGTTTTCAGTAACCCTCAAAAATAAGGAAGGCTGGTCTGTCAGTATTGCCACGTTGTTGCTGGTCGTAATTTCAGTTGAGAGGCCTTTTATGTGGCTCACCATGCTCTGTTTTCAGTTTCACGAAACAACAGCCTGGAGCGCTAGCTTCGTTTCCATGGTAACATGAGATTCGTAGCAGGACTTTGTTAGCTTTGGAAAACCATGATTACTGCACAGCACAGCCCCAGTCACCAGTCCGATACACTACGGCAGTGTTTTCAGAGTGGGGTTGGACGAAGTCAAAACAAAGATTCCTCAAGAAACGTTTTATGATAGATAAACAATCAGTGTACAGTGTACAGTGTACAGTGCACAGTGTACAGAGTACAGTGTACAGTGCACAGTGTACAGAGTACAGTGCACAGTGTACAGTGTACAGTGTACAGTGTACAGTGTACAGTGTACAGTGTACAGAGTACAGTGTACAGTGTACAGTGCACAGTGTACAGAGTACAGTGTACAGTGCACAGTGTACAGAGTACAGTGCACAGTGCACAGTGTACAGTGTACAGAGTACAGTGTACAGTGTACAGTGTAGAGTACAGTATACAGAGTACAGTGTACAGTGTACAGTGCACAGTGTACAGAGTACAGTGTACAGTGTACAGTGCACAGTGTACAGAGTACAGTGTACAGTGTACCCTTAGGGTTCCTGCAGGTTTAGGCTCACAGATTTCTAGACAATCGGCACATGAAGGTGGTAAGGTTGTCAGCCAAACGCACCGGCCGCGTTAACCCCCCCCCCCCCCCCCCCCCGGAAATATTCCTTGTACTCACTTTTGTTGGGGGCACACGGTGGCACAGTTGGTTGAGGCACTGCACTACAAACCGGAATGTCGCGGGTTCGAATTCCGCTCGCTTACTAGGATCGTGGGTTCGAATCCCACCGGGGGAAAGGATGTTTGTGTTGTGTTATAATGACAGTAGTATGAAGAACAAAAAAGGATTACACAGTACAAAAAATGGATCAAAGGGGAAAACCCCAGGAATTAATACAAAAAAAAAATCCCGATGGTGTCACTGGAATTTTTCATTCACATAATCCTTTCGGCCGCACTATGGCCCTGGGGTCGACTCAGCCTCTAACAGAAATGAGTACAAGGAATATTTCCTGAGGGTTAAGGCGGCCTGTGCTGAGGGCTGAAAACCTTACCACTTTAATGTGCCGATTGTCTAGAAATCTGGGAGCCTCAACCTCCTGGAACCCTAAGGGTCTGTCCAGGCCTGTAATGGGATTGCTTTACTCACTTCTGTTAGAGGCTGAGAAAAATTCCAATGACACCATCGGGAATCGAACCCGCGACCTTCCAGCTTTTAGCGTACCGCTTGGCTTAAATTCACACGATTGACGCCGTTGTTAAGAACGAATCATGAGGCCGGTTGATGACTATATGACCGTTACATAAACGGCTGCATGTGGTGTGAGTCTAATGCGCTGCATGCTTCCAGTTAAGTCATGGCTGAAAGCGTGTTCTTTAACGTAACCATAGCACATTATTCGCACATCTAAAACGAATGAAATATATGAAACATATGAAATCTACTTAGGCAATCTCAAACAAAATTGCCAAATTCTTCATTTATTTATGCAGAGGTGAACAAGTCGCGGGCGCCAGGTCGTCCGGACGACTGAAATTTGTACGGTTGCGCCTAATATTTGTGGATCCTAAGTACGAAACTTGCTTCATGTCACAATTCTGGCGCCTATAATTTTGAGGTGATTACTAGATTTTAGGAAAATTTGTGCTTCCCCTAGTTTAGGGTTTATTTAAAAACCACCACTAACATCCACCTAGTTTCGAGGTTAAAAACTAGTGGAACCATGCCTAGACGTCCCCTATACGTCCTCGTGGCGAGTACAGAGACAAATTTACTTTCATGTTTTTATTTAACCTTTTAAAGCCAAGCGCTTACTGTACTTACCGTCAGGTTCAACACACAAATTCTACGTTCTGCCCACACAGTGTATTTATGTGTTTTGTGTGGATCTCAGAACAAACAGCGATTATTTCACTGTACAACATTAACTGACTGGATTGTATAACTGAGACGGAGTGTGTTTACTGCGCGGTACGGACTGTATCTTTATATATAATTCAGGTTTAATATTCACAAATTCTACGTTCTGCCCACACAGTGTATTTATGTGTTTTGTGTGGATCTCAGAACAAACAGCGATTATTTCACTGTACAGCATTAACTGACTGGTTTGTATAACTGAGACGGAGTGTGTTTACTGCGCGGTACGAACTGTATTTATGTGTTTTGTGTGGATCTCAGAACAAACAGCGATTATTTCACTGTACAACATTAACTGATTGGTTTTTATAAACGAGACGGAGTGTGTTTACTGCGCGGTACGGACTGTATTTATGTGTTTTGTGTGGATCTCAGAACAAACAGCGATTATTTCACTGTACAGCATTAACTGACTGGTTTGTATAACTGAGACGGAGTGTGTTTACTGCGCGGTACGGACTGTATTTATGTGTTTTGTGTGGATCTCAGAACAAACAGCGATTATTTCACTGTACAACATTAACTGACTGGTTTGTATAACTGAGACGGAGTGTGTTTACTGCGCGGTACGGACTGTATTTATGTGTTTTGTGTGGATCTCAGAACAAACAGCGATTATTTCACTGTACAGCATTAACTGACTGGTTTGTATAACTGAGACGGAGTGTGTTTACTGCGCGGTACGGACTGTATTTATGTGTTTTGTGTGGATCTCAGAACAAACAGCGATTATTTCACTGTACAGCATTAACTGACTGGTTTGTATAACTGAGACGGAGTGTGTTTACTGCGCGGTACGGACTGTATTTATGTGTTTTGTGTGGATCTCAGAACAAACAGCGATTATTTCACTGTACAGCATTAACTGACTGGTTTGTATAACTGAGACGGAGTGTGTTTACTGCGCGGTACGGACTGTATTTATGTGTTTTGTGTGGATCTCAGAACAAACAGCGATTATTTCACTGTACAGCATTAACTGACTGGTTTGTATAACTGAGACGGAGTGTGTTTACTGCGCGGTACGGACTGTATTTATGTGTTTTGTGTGGATCTCAGAACAAAGAGCGATTATTTCCCTATACAGCATTAACTGATTGGTTTTTATAACCGAGACGGAGTGTGTTTACTGCGGGGTACGAACTTGGCCTTCAAATAAAACAGATTAGGTTTCGTCCTTAAATGGTTAACACAGCTGTCAGTAGATTGCATAATACAGGCTATTGTCAATTGGTAAGGTAATAGGTGAAAAATAAACAGAAAATAACGCGGAATAAAACGCCAGTGGCCAACTGTGAGTCGCTATAGTGGTAGCTGCATTAAAGGACTGAAGAAAATCGTGAAATCCTCAATCAAATCAGCCTGCTTCCCAGTTGAGAATTGGACCAAGGCAAGACTCACTTCACCGCGACTGTCAGCATGTTTTTCAGTTAAATAAACAGTCATATATATACAAAGGAGAGCACCAGGCTCCATTTATTTTGTTAAAAATTCTTTCCAAGCATGTGGTCCTTAACAACTGTTTCTCGTAGCATACGAGAGATCTTATAAATGACATTTATTTACAGTGAAAGATTATTTAAATACAGATGACTGAGAGAAAAAAGAAACGCAGTTCTAGGAAGACTTTAAAAACACTTTCTTCATTTTGTTAAAATATAGAAATAAAATAAATAAGAGAGATTTATTTTCCTAGTCAAAGTTTTTTAGGCGTTGTCTTGTTTTTAGTAAAGCTGTGGGATTACTGCCTGACAGTACTAACGCAGAGTTACACAGAAGCCTGCAAATGTTAGGCTATGAAATTCAAAGAATAAAATACAAATATTTTGCAATGCACTTTTAGTGACATAGCATCTGAATTTTGGGTTTAACGGGGAATCCCCCCACCGCGGTCCGCTCTACATTTAATTAAGTAGTGGCTTACAGCACTGCTGGTAACACAAGCTCCACCTGCGTTGTTAAAATCACTTCGATATTACACGAGAAAGTCCAATTACACATTTTGTTCCTGCTGTAAATGTCTTGCACGCGACTCTCTAGGGCTTTTTAAAACACTTCTACTGTAACGTGTCACGGCTAGCAGAAGTACTTCGCTTCGTAAAACTACTTCCATTGTCAGGCATTGTGCAGATTTTTCCGTGTTTCTTTCCCTTGACATGTATTGCCTTCTGTAGCTCCAACACTGGGATTGTGGGTTCGAATACCAGTAGGGGTCTGCACATATTTCTGCGTTTGCTCTGTATTTATGTTTTTTCTGTGTAGGTTGGGGGGCCCCGAGGGGGGCTGATTTATAGTTCCATGTCCAAGAATAATGACAAGGGACCTTGTTATACGAATTGTAACATTTTTAATTTCTTCAACATTAGAAGAAAAGTCTATTTCGCTCCAAAAGCGTCGCATTTCTAAGCTATTTACAATGTAATTCCTATCGGATTGTATTACTTTATGAGATTAGACATTATTTGTACTTCTTGCACATCGGGCCCAAGTAAGTGAATTTTTTATTTTATCCTGAAGAAGGACACCGATCCCGTCCCCGAAGTTTTGTGTTTTATTTAATATTTATTTATTTTTTTATTACTTTTATTAATTTTCAAACATCAGACGAGGGAGAAAGTCCAAGAAGGAAAGAATCTTACAAAAAAAATGTTATAATTTAAAAATTCCATTAATTTTAAACAATTAATCACACTGTCTATAAAATATCTCACTAACTTATTTTATGATGGAAATATTCGTATCTCTGACAGTTATTTTACTGTCCTTTTAACAAAGCTCGATTTGTTTTTTTTGTGCTAAATTTCGCTTCTCCTAGACAGTCAATAATCAGACACTGAAACAACCCACATAAACTAGATTAACGTCGTCATGTGCAGCAAAGTAGATGAGAAGTACGATTTAAACATTCTCTGGTTTTGTTAGTTAATTAATCTCTCACTCCAGAGGACAGACAGGCTTTATAACTGAGGGAGGAGAGGACAGGAGAGGTGCTGGTGCTGTGGCATGGACAGTGTTGTAACTAATTGCAAGCTTTCAGCGTCACAGCGCTGTAGCATATAAACATATTGCCTACAGAGAGACAGAGTGTGTGCGTGTCTGTCTGTGTGTGTGTGTGTGTGTGTGCAAACTGCATCACACACCATTATGAAACACCCTACCCTCTCCTACATCCCATATTCTAAACTATTTTTTTTTTTTCAATAAAATGTTAATTACCTGACCTTACCCTAAACTGCGTCACGAAAAACTACGCTATCATTTTGATTTTAGGCTTCCGCCGCGATGTTGATGTAATCTGTGGTCTTCTGGGTAATTACACGGCGTCGTGTGGTAATTATTTACCGACGTTTCGGGACAACGTGTCGGTCCCATCTTTACGGGTCAAGATCCCAAGAAGGAAAGAAAGCCGATGACAAGGAAACTCATCGGCTTTCTTTCCTTCTTGGAATATTGACCCGTGAAGATGGGACCGACACGTTGTCCCGAAACGTCGGTAAATAATTACCACACGACGCCGTGTAATTACCCAGAAGACCACAGATTACGCTATCATTTCCTATCGCGCGGTCTAAGGCGTGGGTCTACGGCCGCTCGCTTGCTGGGATTGTGGGTTCGAATCCCGCCTAGAGCATGGATGTCTGTCTGTTGTGAGTGTTGTGTGTTGTCAGGTAGAGGTCTCTGCGACGGGCTGATCACTCGTCCAGAGGAGTCCTACCGAGTGTGGTGTGTCTAAAGTGTGTGATCGTGAAGCGTCGATAATGAGAAGGCCTAGGCCTCCAAGGGGCTGTCGAGCCATTAGAAAAAAAAATAATTTCCTATCTTACCATAAACCTATTATCGTATCCTACTTTATCCGTCCTATCCTACTCTACGGTCCCACACCACAACCATTTCTATCACAGTTACACTTCAAACACAACACTGACCTCTAAGGTCCTTTCCTTGCATTAGACACCTGTCCCAGACCTTAGTATATCTGTGGCATAATGTAAGCTAATAGGTAAAAAAAAATTTTCCCTAGAACAGGCCATGAAGGCCCAGAGGGGGAGTAGATGTATAGCTCTACTCTTTCTTTAACCTCGGCGCTAGTTGGGGGTGGGTGGTCAGCGCCACGCCCCGGCCGCTCTACCCCCGGGAATGACCCGGTACCCATTGTATAGGAGGCTGGGTGGGCCCCAGGGCCGGTCTGGACGGATGCGAAACATCTCGCCCCCACCGGGATTCGATCCCCGGACCGTCCAGCCCGTAGCGAGTCGCTATACCGACTGAGCTATCGCGGCCCACTAAGCTAATAGGAGTCAGGTAAGAAAATCACACAGTGTTATGTATTATACCCAAAGGCTTAGAAAGTAATCCTGCGTGCTAAGGAGTTTTTTTTTACATGGTGAAGGGCCCCGCAGCAGATGCTACGGACGCACCGCAGCCTTAAGGCTTTTTGTGCAACCCTGTGATAAAGATGAGCAGTTTTTTACCAAGTTTTACAAGTAATGGAGCACCAGTGGAATGAAATTGACAGGGGAAAACCGACAACTGGGAGAAAAACCTGTCCCAGTGCCACTTTGTTCACCACAAACCCCACATGGACTGACCCGGAATCGAACCCGGGCCTCCGCAGTGACAGTCCGGCGACTAACCGCCTGAGCCATGTCACGGTCTGTGCTAAGGAGGTACTGCTTTGTTTTACTTTCGGTTTCATTGCTTTATAAACGCCGACGCTCCATTTAGCACTTACACATATTTCAGTGCTTACTATGAAACTTCAACAGAGCACGTAAAATCACGAAGCACGTATCTGGGCCACACAGTCTAGGACAGCTTTCAGGTACTGTTGCTTCACGAATCTTATCATCCTCATTACAACTAACACTTCTTTATTTCTTTCTCTTATCATCCTTTTCTTTTCTGCTCCGGCGCAGAAGCCCAACTCGGACCCAGTCCGTCTCTTTTTGAGGTTTCTAGATGACACACAATTAGACACAAACACACAAGCGATCAGCCCGTCGCAGAGGCCGCTACCTACACAACACAAAACAAACACAATAGACGAACATCCATGCACTCAGCGGGATTCGAACCCGCGATTCCAGCAATCAAGCGGCTGTAGACCTAAGTCTTAGACCTCACAGCCACCGAGATCGGCTTGTTCATCCTTTACTTCATTCAATTTTTCTTTTCTTCTTCTTTCGTCTCCCTCCTTCTCTTTATCCATTCCTCCCTTTATTCTTCTTACACTGTCTGCTGTCTCTCTTCGCCTATTTCTCGTTCCAGTACTCAGACAGCTGGAACACTCTTCCATTCCAGCGTCAGCATGACAAAGAACAATTTGGCACAGCGCACGCATTCTGGACTCTGATACCCGTGCGTGAAATGCGTGGTGGCTGTTACGTCACAATGAACAATGAACAAAATATTAATAAAACAGAAACCAGGGAACTGTTTTTGTTACGTAGTGCCCCTGTACGTCAGAACAGACTGAAATGTTCCCCTGGATTGTGGTGCAGCTCATGCGGATAGAAACCACTTTTCATCCAAGTAGCCACCTGCTAGCATGTTTGCTTTCTCTCTACTCATTAATTAAATAACTCTATCGTAGCACAGTCCGAAGCTCCAGCACTGCTAACACCAAACCCCAACATCTTACCTCTCGAAACTAGGAAGCAAATACGAGTATTTGTCTTTGAAGTGACAAGACACCAATCGTCCTCAGCTGGTTGATCAAGAAATCTGTCAAACGCTCCTGTTGGTGCGAAGCCGACTCTCTACCCGATAGTCTTTCCATGGGTCAAAGTGACCGCTTTACATAAAACCTTACCACATAACCTAACCCCATCCTCAGCAAACTGACTTCAACCCTGAAGAAGGATTCAGCATTTTCCTACGAAACCTTGGTACCCGCAAATAAGACCACGCGATGTAACAATCCAGAAGACCATAGATTATAAATTGCTATATTCCTGTATCCACCCTTTTAAGGGTGAATGTAAGTTTTAATGTGATAAATATTTAGGCCTGACCGGGATAGCTCAGTCGGTATAGTGACTCGCTACGGGCTGGACGGTCCGGGGATCGAATGCCGATCCCAGTGGCCGCGCGGTCTAAGGCGTGGGTCTTCGGCCGCTCGCTTACTGGGATAGTGGGTTCGAATCCCACCGGGGGCATTAATGTTTGTGTTGTGTTTGTTGTATAAGGACAGTAGTATGGAACATAAGTGGCATGAAGGACGAAAGGATTAAACAGTACAAAAATGGATTAAATGGGAAAAACCCCGGACAGGCAAAAAAAAAAAATCCCGGTGGAGGCGAGATTTTTCGCACTCGTTCAGACCAGCCCTGGGGCCTACCCAGCCTCCTGTACAATGGGTACCGGGTCTCTTTCCCGGAGGTAAAGCGGTCGGGGCTTGGCGTTGACCAACCACCCCCATCTAGTGAGGGTTAAAGAAAGAGTAGAGATATACCTCTACTCCCCCTCTGGGCCGTCATGGCCTGTTCTAGGGAGAACCATATCTTATTTGTATGGTTATGCTGATTAAACCATAGAGTATAGACATGTAGATGAGTCAGGGACAAAAGACGCTGTTTAAGTTCCGAACAGGAAGACACGCACACACACACAAAATCCCCGAACAAGGAATGGAACTTCCGTCTCCCATCTCATCTAACAAGGCCCCCTTACCACGCTCCGGAAAAACGAACAAAAAAGGCTTGGCAGAGAACAGAAAGGAACAGAGAGATGCAGTATCTTGGCAACGACATAAGCGTAAGGATCAGCTGACGTAACCATACCCAGAATTCTCTCCAGGAAGATGTCGTTAATAATTCCCACTTGCTTCCAAAGAAAGAGTAAAAGCTATCTTAACTATGCATAAATCTCATCCTACCTGAAATCCATATACTTCAATCTCCATAACGCACGAACTGTCATAACTACAGACTCAACTGATGCGGCTAACAGCTGCTGAAATAAGTCACCAAACTACCTGCCTTTTATGGAAAACAAAGACTCCATGCTGTATTCAGGAGGGCCCACCATTGCACCCTACCCTAACACACAATAAGGGAGTTTACATCTTCAAAAAAAAAAAAAATTCCCCCATCTACGACTAGGTCTAGAAAGTAAGATCTACTGTCAGGATTTGGGAGCAGCATTTGTACACACCTCATCTCTCCCATGCCTGTTACACTCCCTGGCCATCTTATTTTCTGATTTAATTAAACTAATAATATGGGAAGAAAGTGAAAATTACAAAACACCTCCCTGTGTAATTTTCTTTTCTGTTTCGTCACTGCAGTTGTCTACTTCCAAACTTCTCTCGCCACTTATTGTTTCGAAGGCAAGTTAATTTACTTCGTCCCTTTTTAAAGTGAGACCAAATTTCATACCGGTACAAGAACAGGTACAAAGGTTTGTGGTCTTCTGAACTATGACACTTTGAAAGTTACAGAGAACACATACCTCCAACTTCGGGGCTAAAGTTGAATAAGACAATACGTTCATCCGAAACTCTGCCAATCGCTTTGCACGGTGTCTTACCGGACAAGAACACAATATGACAGCTTCCCCGCTGAGAAATCTCAAATCTTACAGTAATGCACAGACAAGCATCTATAGTCCTCACTGTGGTACACTGCTTTCTGTCTTTATTTTGGGTAACTCTCTCCAACATCAGCTCCTATATTCATTCTATCATCCACTGGGAGAGATGTGTGTGTTTGTGTGAATGACAGTCATCAAAATTTGACAATCATTGGAAAGACATTTTGCGGTCTACATCAGCTAGATCATCTGTTCACTTTCCTTATATATTCCACGAGCCTTTGGGAGGTTCAGTGTTGTACAGGGAACCCATTACGTTCCCAGTCTTTATTGAAATTAAAGGAGGCCTGAAGGTCCTGTTATGTTTCACAGCGGTAAAACAAAGGTTGCCGATCCCTGTGGCCGCGCGGTCTAAGGCGTGGGTCTGCGCCGTTCGCTTGCTGGGATTGTGGGTTCGAATCCGCCTAGGGCATGGATGTCTGTCTGTTGTGAGTGTTGTGTGTTGTCAGGTAGAGGTCTCTGCGTCGGGCTGATCACTCGTCCAGAGGAGTCCTACCGAGTGTGGTGTGTCTGAGTGTGATCGTGAAGCGTCGGTAATGAGGCGGCCTAGGCCCCCAAGGGGCTGTCGAGCCATTGGAAAAAAAAAAAACAAAGGTTGATTTAGTGTCTGTCTCACTTGCAGACACTGAAGTAGATGGATAGATGATTTTAAAAACAAATTTTCTCACCGTGGAGGCCCAGGTTTAATCGCAGGGCAGTCCATGTGATATTTCGGACTTTAAATGAACAAAGTGGCATTGGGACAGACTTTTAGGCGCGTTGCCGTAGTCGTGTAAAGCGCCTAGTAACTTCGTCATGTCCTTCCTTCCTCCTGTAGCTCCCACTGCGCGCATTTACGTGAAAGTTAATATGGGAGGCTTCTATGAAAGTCAGTCTAGAAACCAAAATTTTTGGTTAAAAACAGACAAATATATTGGGCACTTTACATAAAGACCTACGTAAATTTAATTTTTACCGGCGACATTATATCCCCATAAAAGCGTTGTCCTCGACTAAAATTGTGTCAGGGCTGTTATTCCGTCCTTCTGTCCGTCCGCATGTATCAACAAAACTCACACTGTGGAGGTTTACGCAAAATTTGATATTGGCGACTTCTGGGTTATTACGCGGCGTCGTGTGGTAATTGTTTACCGGCGTTTCGGGACAACGTATCGATCCCATCCTCACGGGTCAAGAGTCCGGACTCTTGACCCGTGAGGATGGGACCGATACGTTGTCCCGAAACGTCGGTAAACAATTACCACTCGACGCCGCGTATTAACCCAGAAGACCGCAGATTTCATCAACATCGCGGGCGGAAGCCTGAAATTAGGAACTTTTTACCAAAATCTGTCCAGAAATTCCGAATTCGGTTAAAATGGGCAAAAATATCGGACACTGTACATTAAGACCTAAGGACGTTGTATTGCTCCCGGCGACGGGAAATAGCCTTAAAAGTGCTCTATTCGACTGAAGTGGTTATCACGCTCTTAGGATAACCAAGGATTATAAAAATTACGCGAAAACTCCATGGCGTTACATTACGTTACACTTACGTTGTCAATCTCATTGTCTGAGTTCTTTTGTTCACCCCTGTCTCTATCGTTCTCCCACTGCTCCACATTTTCATTCATCCAACTACCACAGTCGCTGAACAGTGCCAGTAGATCGGCGTGCCGCTAACAATAAAGTAGTTGTGAAGCAGTAGATTTGAATGAAATGAATCACGCTAAGATCACAGCACGTATCGATACACACGAAGGTATCGATATTGCTATTTCATAAAAGCTGGAAATACACTGAGCAGCTGAACAGATATAAATTCACTGTTTACAAACCAACAAAATGCACTACACTTTCACTTTTATTATCTATTCATCAACCCCTACATATGTTTCGCGTCTTATATAAGGTCATCTTCAGGGGGTTCATAAACTACGTTCACTTTACATCCAATGTTCCGTCTGTCATTATAACTAGTCCAATATCTTTGTATATAAGTTACAATCACTTACAGTGTCAGTATTTGAAGTATATATAAAAACACTGAATATAAAATATAATGACAGACGTAATATTGGATGTAAAGTGAACGTAGTTTATGAACCCCCTGAATATGGCCTTATATAAGACCGAAACATATGTAGGGGTTGATGAATAAATAATAAAAGTGAAAGTTTAGTGCATTTTGTTGGTTTGTAAACAGTGAGTTGTAAAAAAATCCACGGCGAGACTAATATAAACAGATATAAACTGATAAAGGTACAACCTGTATTGTGTAATTAGCCAAATTTTTTCACATTATATTCACCGTGCATTTTGTGTTTAAGTAATAGCTTTATTTTTGCCAACACATGCACTATAATTATGTCGTATTTTTTACACCCCTACTTATGTTTCTGATGACTAATAAATAGTCGAAACATATGTAGGGGTGTAAAAAAATACGACATAATTGTAGTGCATGTGTTGGTAAAAATAAAGCTATTACTTATAGCCAAATTTTCTTTACATGTTACACGTATATATACCTATTAGCGCCCGCAGAAAGCGTGAAGAGACCGTAACTACGTGTATGCGGCGAAGCGAGTAGGACGGAGCTGTGACAAGTGACATCGCTATGACAACCTGACAAATTACACCGCACTTGCTGCGGAACGAGTGTTCGACTGCGTAGTGAGTCGCTAATAGGCGGCCCCGAACACGTGATTAGAAATAACAAAACATTCTGCTCATAGAAACAAAATGTTAGGAGTTTAATAAATTGGTAGATGTATTTCGCAGCTTCCAGCAATAGAGCGAAGGAAGGCTAACTGGATTGGTCACAGCATGCGTAAGAACTGCCTTTTAAAACACGTTATTGAAGGAAAGAAAGAAAAGAGAAGACGAGGACGAAGTCTTAAGCAGCTACTGGATGACCTTAAGAAAAAGAAAAGTTTAAGTAATTTGGAAGAGGAAGAACTATATCGCACTTCCTGGAGAACTCGCTTTGCAAGACGATACAGACTTGTAGCAAGACAGACTAGGCAACGAATGAGCCTCCAGAATTATAAGGCTTAAGCGAAAATGTTTAAAGTTCAGTGGTTACTATATGTACCAATAAGTTTAATATTCACAAATTCTACGTTCTGCCCACACAGTGTATTTATGTGTTCTGTGTGGATCTCAGAACAAACAGCGATTATTTCACTGTACAACATTAACTGACTGGTTTGTATAACTGAGACGTAGTGTGTTTACTGCGCGGTACGGACTGTATTTATGTGTTTTGTGTGGATCTCATAACAAACAGCGATTATTTCACTGTACAACATTAACTGACTGGTTTGTATAACTGAGACGGAGTGTGTTTACTGCGCGGTACGGGCTGTATTTATGTGTTTTGTGTGGATCTCAGAACAAACAGCGATTATTTCACTGTACAACATTAACTGACTGGTTTGTATAACTGAGACGGAGTGTGTTTACTGCGCGGTACGGACTGTATTTATGTGTTTTGTGTGGATCTCAGAACAAACAGCGATTATTTCACTGTACAACATTAACTGACTGGTTTGTATAACTGAGACGGAGTGTGTTTACTGCGCGGTACGGGCTGTATTTATGTGTTTTGTGTGGATCTCAGAACAAACAGCGATTATTTCACTGTACAACATTAACTGACTGGTTTGTATAACTGAGACGGAGTGTGTTTACTGCGCGGTACGGACTGTATTTATGTGTTTTGTGTGGATCTCAGAACAAACAGCGATTATTTCACTGTACAACATTAACTGACTGGTTTGTATAACTGAGACGGAGTGTTTTACTGCGCGGTACGGGCTGTATTTATGTGTTTTGTGTGGATCTCAGAACAAACAGCGATTATTTCACTGTACAACATTAACTGACTGGTTTGTATAACTGAGACGGAGTGTGTTTACTGCGCGGTACGGACTGTATTTATGTGTTCTGTGTGGATCTCAGAACAAACAGCGATTATTTCACTGTACAACATTAACTGACTGGTTTGTATAACTGAGAAGGAGTGTGTTTACTGCGCGGTACGGACTGTATTTATGTGTTCTGTGTGGATCTCAGAACAAACAGCGATTATTTCACTGTACAACATTAACTGACTGGTTTGTATAACTGAGACGGAGTGTGTTTACTGCGCGGTACGGGCTGTATTTATGTGTTTTGTGTGGATCTCAGAACAAACAGCGATTATTTCACTATACAGCATTAACTGACTGGTTTGTATAACTGAGACGGAGTGTGTTTACTGCGCGGAACGGACTGTATTTATGTGTTTTGTGTGGATCTCAGAACAAACAGCGATTATTTCACTGTACAGCATTAACTGACTGGTTTGTATAACTGAGACGGAGTGTGTTTACTGCGCGGTACGGGCTGTATTTATGTGTTTTGTGTGGATCTCAGAACAAACAGCGATTATTTCACTGTACAACATTAACTGACTGGTTTGTATAACTGAGACGGAGTGTGTTTACTGCGCGGTACGGACTGTATTTATGTGTTTTGTGTGGATCTCAGAACAAACAGCGATTATTTCACTGTACAACATTAACTGACTGGTTTGTATAACTGAGACGGAGTGTGTTTACTAAGCGGTGCGAACTGAATCTTTATATATAATTCAGGTTAGTTTTCATCTTTAAAGTGTTAGAGGCGTTATGAATAGCTCGAATATTAGAATGATCGGTGAATAATGAAATGGCAAGGATGTGGAAGGAAGTTGTCGCGAATTAATCTGAGGCACTGTATGACACTTTCTTGAAAGTACTTAGAAAAACTATAAAGACTCCACTCTTGAGAAGATCGTAATGAAGTTTTAGGTTCAACAGAAGACGGAAATTTGTTTCCCAGCTCGGCTACTATCAGTGTTTCATAAAGATATTTAAACCTCAGTTTGATGTGTTTTATAAATACCGCCAACATAATTTCTTCGCAATGTGTGCAGCTTGTTTTGAATACCACTAGTTTTATTAAATGGCCACTGGCCAAGTTCCGAACAGTATGCTAGCAAAGAGTAAATTTGGTTTCATAGCAAGGATACTTCGTTAAAACTATAAATATTGACAAAATACATGCGTCTGCTATGAACAGAGAAATGTTTGGAATACGTTACACTTTGCGTAACCAAAATGCTGGTATGAGATGCACGTACATGACATAGAAGTAGATGGTAAAGCTGATTCTATGTTGAGCACACTACGTTATGAATAGGGATGGAAGAGTGGAGGTAAAGCTCCCCGAATTTTTTTTACCTCGGCATTATATGTAGGTGAATGGTTAGCATCACGCCCCGGTAGCTTTCTGGTAAATAAAATCATACTCAATACCTATTAATACGACGCTAGATAGATCCTAACGGGATTCGAAACATTTATTCACCGGTCGTGTACCAGTAGCCTGATCACTATACTAACTGAGCTAACCGAAAATTAAATTAGAAAGGGCCTTAACAGCGTAACAATTCTGTCGCTTTCGTTTTGTTGTTTTCGCTAATTGTCAAATCTTTGAAAAATTTTCAGAAAACAGATTACTGTTAACATACACATATGCACGTATTTTAGCGAGACAATCGATCATCGTCGATATATCGTAAGTGGGATATTTACAATCTGTACCTCTTAAGCGTCAATGACAGACTTCTGATTACCCCGTCAGAGAATAGTGGTTATTAAATCTACCACCTGCACCCAAGTCTTCCAAGCAGTCTCTTTCTTTCTGGTTTATCCACCAAAACTCTGTACGCATTTTTCTACTCCCCCCTAGATGACACACGCCCTCCCATCTCATCGTCCTTTACCATTTTCCATTACTTATGTCGTATCAAAAAATTCGTCCATTCCAGAGGCTCATATAAGGGCCGTGCCATGGCTCAGGCGGTTAGTCGCCGGCCTCTCACCGCGGAGACCCGGGTTCGATCCTGGGTCAGTCCATGTGAGATTTGTGGTGGACAAAGTGGCACTGGGACAGGTTTTTCTCCGAGTTGTCGGTTTTCCCCTGTCAATTTCATTCCACTGGTGCTCCATTACTTGTAAAACTTGGTAAAAAAAACTGCTCATCTTCATCATAGGGTTGCACAAGAAGCCTTAAGGCTGCGGTGTGTCCGTAGCATCTGCTGCGGGGCCCTTCACCACGCAAAAAAAAAGAGGCCCATATAACATTTCGTAATATTACGATTTCTGAGATAAGGAGTTGTTAACCCCTGAACAACCCCCAAACCAAGGACCACACTTTGTCCTTCGTTTTCGATTGCTTATTGAGTGTATTTGTAGCTATCACCCATAGGCCCCATATGTCAGAATTATAGGGCGAGAGGTGAAATTATGCCCCAACATAAGATAAATTACAAATTATACGAACTGCTTTTGGAAGCAAATAGATCAACTGCGAGGCCAGGGTGAAGATATGCGAAGATTAATGTAATGTTGGATAAACAGGGTGTAACAGTGTGCGGTGGATTTAACTAGCGCAAAGTAAGTTCCTATGGCCGTCTGTTACAAACACGACTATGAAACTTTGAATTCCAAAGAAGCAAACAAATTTCTGAACAGTTAAGCGACCACCAGTTGTCGGTTTCGGCCTTTCTAGTACCCACGACTAATCGGTCAACCATCCTCAGTGTACGTCCAGCGTACGCCCGTTTAAGCGAAAATTTCAGTGGTAAAATTTGGAAATAGGCATTTAATTCCTATAGTTCTTGATTAAAATAATTGGAACCTCACACTCATACACGAAATAATGAATGGCTGAATTAATGATGAAAGTTTTCTCATTAAGATGTCAAGTCCAGCAATGGAATTGGGAAGCCCACAATACTACGACAAAATTAATTTCTTGTTTTGAACGAACACCACCACACCAATTCTGACATTTTAACACCATAACGTAATGACACAGTATTTACCACATACCATTTACAAAATGTAACAAATTAAGTTACAATTTTTACATAATTTAAACTCAGTACATACAAACCTACACACGTCATTTAAAATTCAATTTCTTCCAATGAAATAGCGAAGAGAATATTGAAGCCTATGGAAAGTACGAATATGATGTAAAAAATTACATAATGAGTAGCTTTATTATCTGTAGTATTCGTCAAATATTGTGAAGATTAAATCAAATTTGGTGAAAATGGTAGAATATAAGCTATATTACGCATGGAGGAGATAAGCAATGCAAACAAAAATTTTAATCGAGAACTCCCAAAGCAAAAACACAAGCAAAACCTCTGTACAGATGGTAGAATAATATTCAAATGTAAGTAGGAGTGTGAGAAGGTTGGACAGGATTGGATTCAACTGACTCAGGCTAAGTTTGAAAGGCTGACTCTTCTTAACATTTAATTAAGTTCAAAGTTCAGTAAGAGACAATAAATTTCTTCACTTAACCTACTAGCTCAGCCGATCCCAGTGGCCGCGCGGTCTAAGGCGTCGGTCTTCGGCCGCTCGCTTTCTATGATCGTGGGTTCGAATCCCACCGGTGGCATGGATGTCTGTCTGTTGTGAGTGTTGTGTGATGTCAGGTAGAGGTCTGTGCGACGTGCTGATCCCTCGTCCAGAGGAGTTCTACCGACTGTGGTGTGTCTGAGTGTGACCGTGAAACCTCGACGAAACGAGGAGGCCCAGGCCCAGGCCCATATAAGGCTGTCGAGCCATAGAAAAAAAACTAGTAGCTCAGTAATGATTACAATCTAAATCATCAGAACAGGCCATGCACAGCCTTAGCAACTCATATTTACAAAGCATTGACATACACTCTGCCTAAGGACGAAACATGAAAACTGGCCGGTGTACGAATAAAAAAGACACCCTGTAAACCTACTTGCATAAAGCAACATAAACAGTCCTGGGGCGAAAGAGTTTATTCGAAATCGAGTTTGAGGTATCAAAGAAAGAGACAAATATGAAAGTCACACTGAAACTGACATAATAAGTTAGCGAAAACAGTATGGCAGATTTTTAATAAACACGGCGCAAAACAGGGGACGTCTTTAGGTGAACAACTTTAGATATCATTTATAGACAATTTTATCGAGTGAATTAAAGACTTCGTAGTGTGTAATATATGTCAGTGTTTTATAGTAACATAATATACTGCCTAGATAGTTTGCAAAAGTATGTTTAAACCTCTGGAATCTAGAATTTGTTTAAAAGAACCTTCTGATCTTGATGTCGAAACATGTCGAGATTAATAAAACAATAATTTATGATTTATATGCCTGTTAGAATGAGCCTACACCGTGTTTGTTTGTTTGTTTGCAAATACACATCGAAGAGCGACATTCCAGTTTTTCCGAATTTAGCATAGAGTTAAAGGAGAGCAAATGAACGATGAGAAGCTTAAAAGACGTTTAATCACAAGCAGAAAATATTTACTGACAAGATCAAGAAAAAGACGGAAGGTCAATTTATGACAGCCTATAAACGGGATACAAGTCCAATCCTTTGAGAAAGAAAGAGAAAGATAATAATGTCTGAGGATGGGGAGGAGTGGCTAGAATTCTTTCTACAGCGTGTTCCACGTAAAACCGGCCCGCTTCCTCGATTTCGCCGTGCAAGCGGGCCGGTTTTAAGTGGAACACTCTGTATATGCGTTGTTTCCTTTCTCCAAAGACTGTTCGTGTCGGCCACTCTGATGGTCGAAGTAATCCATGGCTTACGTTCTTGGGCCTATTCATAGCATCTTAATGAGCGAGGTGTCTGTTAGCGTCTGCACGTGACTCATGTAGCATGCTTGAAGTCCGTCACTCCAGCGATCTACGGAACGACGTAATCACCTTCTACAAGAAAACATTTGCCTAACCGCACAGGACGTTACGTCACTGAAGTGCATTTATTATTACCGTAATGTCGTATACTTTTGCAATGAAACGTTTCACGGACAACGAATTCAATGGAAGTAATCTGTGGTCTTTTGGGTAATTACACGCGTCGTGTAGTAATTATTTACTGACGTTTCGGGACACATTGTCCCGAAACGTCAGTAAATAATTACCACACGACACCGTGTAATTACCCAAAAGACCACAGATTACATCAACATCGCGGCGGAAGCCTGAAATCAAGGTCAACGGAAGTACTTTTAAAACTACAGTCTCTGGTTTCCTGCTAACATAAAACAAAGGTAAAGGTGAAGGTAAACTTCTCCCTAGAAGTAGAGGTATAGCTCTACTCTTTCTTTAACCTCGGCGCTAGATGAGGGTGGGCGGTCAACGCCACGCCCCGGCCGCTTTACCCTGGAAAGAGACCCGGTACCCATTGCTGGCACTAGATGAGGGTGGGCGGTCAACGCCACGCCCCGGCCGCTTTACCCCTGGAAAGAGACCCGGTACCCATTGTATAGGAGGCTACATAAAACAAAGACCAATGCGAAATTACTGGTAACTAACAAAATGCAGCAAGATCCTTAGCGGGTAGCTAATGGCTCAACTAGCCGCCTTCCTGGGCTCTGAAAATGGAAGAAGAAAGCTCCTTCGAAACATCGGTATAATAAATTACCCATCAATAAGGAGTAATATCCCAGAAGACTTGAATGTTCATCAGTACAGCTGTGAAAACTTGAAATGTCAGAGAGTGAAGAGCTTCCCAGCATTATAAGGAATGTGAATGTTCATTACCGTAAACATAACAGCGCGCCACTGGTCGCTGTTTTAAGCTAGATTAGTCGAGTCCAAACCTTTCCATCCAAAAATGACTGATATTAAAAAAAAAAGTATTTTTAAAGATGTTAAGGGAAAGGGAGAACAAGGCATTCATATATACAGTAAACTGAACAGCAATTGTCTCTGTGCCTAACTGGCCGCTAGGTCATTAAGGTATAAAACGTGTCCGAAAAAGTATGTTGGCTTTTCGAGGGCAAATACTTAGAAAATTAAGACATTCAAAAAATTGCCTCTTGTTTATTTCGAGACACAGACTTTCAAAATCCCACCACTCTTTTCGGACTCACTACCTGTGTGTATGTGTGGTATGGAGGTATAGATCCAGCTTCCTTAAACTGGAGCGTGGAGGCGAGTGATAAGCTTCACGTTCCGGCCTATTTAAACCGGCAAAGAGAACTTCCTGTACATAACGGACAGGAGGCTTGGAGAATTCCAGAGGCAGTGTGAAAGCTGTGACGAAGGGAAACAACCTGTAACCCTATCGGGGACTAGACGCCGATAGAGTTACAGGGACTGGACCACGATATGGTGACACGGACTGGACCCCGATAGGGTTACAGGGACTGGACCACCATATGGTGACACGGACTGGACCCCGATAGGGTTACAGGGACTGGACCACGATATGGTGACACGGACTGGACCCCGATAGGGTTACAGGGACTGGACCACGATATGGTGACACGGACTGGACCCCTATATGGTTACAGGGACTGGACCACGATATGGTGACACGGACTGGACCCCGATAGGGTTACAGGGACTGGACCCCGATATGGTTACAGGGACTGGACCCTGATAGGGTTACAGGGACTGGACCCCGATAGGGTTACAGGGACTGGACCCCTATATGGTTACAGGGACTGGGCCCCGATAAGGTTACAGTGACTGGACCCCTATATGGTTAGAGGGACTGGACCCCGATAAGGTTACAGGGACTGGACCCCTATATGGTTACAGGGACTGGACCCCTATATGGTTACAGGGACTGGACCCCGATAGGGTTACAGGGACTGGACCCCAATAGGGTTACAGGGACTGGACCCCGATAGGGTTACAGGGACTGGACCCCTATATGGTTACAGGGACTGGACCCCGATAAGGTTACAGGGACTGGACCCCTATATGGTTAGACGGACTGGACCCCGATAAGGTTACAGGGACTGGACCCCGATATGGTTACAGGGACTGGACCGCGATTCTCCTGCTCCAGTTCGTAATCTAATCGCTAAGAAGACTGCGATATCACGGGTCCTCTCATAAAAATTGTGTCAAACTAAGCTTAGATTAAACAAAAGCTTATCAGCAAGTATCTCTTACTCCTGATAATAAGTGAAACTGCACTAAACTAAACTGCGTAATGTGGATAAAGTAAATAAAAAATATATCAACACATCGTCTGTTGTGTTTACCTATATGTGTACGTGAGCGTACGTATATACATACATAGGTACATTTCTGTATGTCATATGCAGAAGGCTCGTTAAAAAACGATATGTGTTCCTGTAATTTAAGTTCCCTTTATAAGCTGATTTACTGTAGGTTTCATAAACACAATAATTTTTAAACTTCCGAGTTTACTTCCAATTAAAAAGTAGGACAGTTCAGATACAACGAATAATCACTCATTTACGTGTAATTAACAGAATTTTCATGTAAATGGTTTTAAAATACTCTGTCATATATAAAATAAGTGTTTATATATAAATGAATTTGTCTTCATTGGTTTTTCCCGTACCTCCAGTTTTTTCACTGAAAAGTTTCTCCATGAGAAGGAAATCAAACACACAAATACGCTGTATAAAAATGAAACTTTCTTCGGCGTGAAGCATTTAGAACCTGCAGTTCACCTAAATAAAATTTAAACACTCATTTCCCGCCTCACTGAAAACACTGCTTCTTCATTACAAAAACAAATCAGTTCAAGTTTTTCAGGGGGGACAAAAATCACTCTCTATTTCGAAAATAATTCGAAACCCATTAATACAACGTGTAGGCAACATGCAGATGCTTCCTGAAACTCTGTATGTAGCTGATTTAACAATGCGGACAGGAAATCACAATGTATAGCATCGAACGACTGCGTGGTAATGAATTGTGTGATGGAAATGATACTGTGGTGTCCCAGTTTAATGCACACACTATACCAACAGTTTTCTGCATATGCTACCCACTGAAAAGGAAGTGGTACACACAGGTACCCCCGTACAGAACGCCTAAAATGTAATGTTTATCTTTCGATACGGAAGGTTTTTCGTTTTTGATGTCTCGAATTCGATTCCCCGCCAGGTTTGAAGGCAGCTAGGTGGGGGGATAGTCTCTCAGAGGTCATGGTGAACCACTCCGCAAGGAGAGAATACTCCTAGCTGGCCAGAGCGAAGTTCCAAGGCCACTTGCAACAGCTGTGCCGCGCGAAGGTAGTATTGCAGACAGTATGTTCCCGAAACACACATCATCGCAGCAGCTTCAAATGTGGACACACCGCCTACATTGGGAAGTTCGGAAATTAGGCGAGTCATTCGTTATTATATCATTATGCAATCCAGAAGTTTGACGTATCGTGTTCTTTCCCAAACATTACAGGTGACGAAAACCCCCACTAAATAACAGTACAACACTCAGGAACACTGCATAAAAACCCGTTATAAGTAACACAAAAAAGCAACAACCTTCGAAAATAACAAAAAAATTCATGCAAAAATCTCAGAAGTTTAATTTAAACAATAACGAATCAGTTACTGGTTTTATTTTTGGTGTCTGCGTCATGTATTAGGCGAGTGTCTCGACGTTTCAGAGGGACATACTCCCTCCATCGTCAAAGAACAGATTCTGGTTAACGTGTATGCTGAAGTAATGCATCCACGTGAACCAGAATCAGTCACCCTAAAGATGAGTACAGTACGTTCCTCCGAAACGTCGAAATACCCACTACACGGCGCAGAAACCAAAAAGATAAACTGATCATAAAAAGTCTTAAAAGCCTAAAAACATATATAATGATGCAAAAACCTTCAGGTGATCAGTACGCTGTTTAATGACGATAAATCACCTGCACAGGCTACTTAATGATGTATGAGCTCCAGAGATGACTGTAAGCATAGAAAGACACCGAATTATGTGTGAGGAACAGTGCATTAAATAGCTTAACAATGTTGTACGTATAACAAAGATACTGACGCCACTGAATGCGTGGTCGAACGAAGCAATAATACTAAGATAATGATTTTAGATCATTTATTTATATACCAACATGTATTGCACAAAATTATAACTAGATAAACTTATCACTTAACCCGACACGTGTTTCGGCCCAAATGGGCCATCATCAGGGGTTGCTGGTTTGTATGCTTCACTGTACACTTCCTTTGGTGTTGTTAAGAGTTGTAAGTTTGCTGGTGATATGGTTAGAACCCTGGAAACACTGTGCACTACACTTATTTACTGGTGATGTAGTAGGTGATCGTAACGTAGGGTGTAGAAAGCTGCCAGGTGCGGCTGACCGTGGATAGAACTCGACTCAAATATCTTTTCCGCGGCGCAGAGACCGAAATCAGTCAGCCCCCACTACTCCCTTTCTTTCCTTTTAGCATCACCGTTGTTGCTACATCAGTCATTTTCCTTTCAGCCACCGTCCTGAGAAGGTTATTTAGTAGCGTATAGGAGTGGGAGGTATTTGTCTTTACGTTATAACAACGTGGCAGCGTTGCGTTGATTGCCCAGGTCTGGGTACAGTGCGCTATTGCCAAGTCGAAATAAACTGTTCCCAATATATGCTCCGTTAGTAATACGTTTAAACGATGTTACCTCTGTGAAAATTGAGAGAGAGTGACTATGTGGCAAACATGGTGCAAGGAGCCCTCTACCTTTGCACTTAGCTCCGCCCCTTCCTCTCTCTCTACATTTTTCCTCGCGCAGGACGCGGAAAAATTATATGTGTCGCATTATAACAATACCAAAGGAAGTGTACAGTGAAGCATACAAACCAGCAACCCCTGATGATGGCCCATTTGGACCGAAACACGTGTCGGGTTAAGTGATAAGTTTATCTAGTTATAATTTTGTGCAATACATGTTGGTATATATATATATACAATATTATCATAATGGTGCACGGTGAAAGCGAAGTCAAGTTAATGATTTCTAATCTTGCTCTGGGTACGTCATTCTGCTGGCAGCAATGAAGAAGACGTAATTCAGTCCGGGCTATGGAATGAGATAATTCTCCACGCATATTAAACTTTCATGACAGCGAGATTAAAGGGCTCGGAAAATAATGTAAAACGCAAAGGGAAAGATAATTAAAAACCAAACACATTTTTGGACATAATTCTGGGTTTTAAAGCAACTTAAATACACTTTAATTTGAACTGTCATGAAAACGGAAACGGAAGTATATTTTCCACTATATTATTATTATTATTATTATTTTGCCGACCCGAAATCTCAGTCATTTTACTGTGCTTAATGCCGATTTTAAACGTCGCAACTCTCCTTCGTCTAGACGCGCTTCGACGGCTAACGCCGTCAGCAGGAACAGTACTATATTCAACGGAAATTCACTTCTGCTTAACCACTTTTTGTTTTCCATGGCGCCACAGCCCCTAGTGGGTCAAGGCCTCCTCATTATCGATGCTTCACGATTCCAGACACACGACACTCAGTAGGACTCCTCTGGACGAGTGATAAGCCCGACGCAGAGACCTCTACCTGACAACACACAACACAGACAGCGTTGGCAGACACACAGTGCCAACTGGCAGAACCTTCGTATTTCGCACACCCGAGACGGACTTTTCAATTCGCTCTTCGCTTCCCAAAGTTCGCTGTCGAGAAATTTCCTCCATTGCTTCGTATTCGGGAGTTCCCGTGTTCGAATTTATACTCGGAGATCAGCTGATCTGACTGAATTTCAGGTGAACACCGGGATTTTTTTTTCTGTGGCTCAACGGCCCCCATTCGGGTCTAGGCCGCCTCATTGTTGAGGTTTTCGAGATCACACACACAGACACACCACACTCGGCAGGACTCCTCTGGACGAGGGATCGGCCCGTCGCAGAGACCTCTACCTGACAACACACAACACTCACACGGGACGTACATCCATGCCCCCGGTGGGATTCGAACCCGCAATCCCAGCAAGCGAACGGCCGCAGACCCACGCCTTAGACCGCACGACCACTGGGATCGGCATCGACTTGTTTAATTATGCTAATTATAGTTACTATAACTTTGTTGTTGTATTGTTATTGTCGCTGTTTCATTATTCTTCATTTGTGGTTAGTGACGTCATGTATTTTATTGACGTTCCTGTAATTGGCCTATTGCATGTTGTGTCAGCACATTAATAAAAATTATAAAACGGAATTAACTGAGTTATTATTATTATTATTATTATTATTATTATATTCGGAGTAAGTGGTAACTATTTCAGATTGACAAAGCACATTCGTAGCAAAAATAATCCACTCTAACAATCCTTCACGTTTTATAAAACCATAAATTTCACTGACATGTTCACAAAATCCCAACATACTCGATAATGCCGTGCAGAAGATGAAACTAATCTATGCCCTCATGCCCTTTGTTTGATGCCCCACTTTGATATTACCATCCCATTTACGCATGTATCTCTCAAGTGGTTTTTTTTCCCCCTGCTAAAATGATGTATTTCTCATTTAATCCACATACGCTACACTATTAACCTACACAAAAAATGTACTAAACACAAAAAGTTTATAAAGTGCGCTGACGGTGAGCAGCGGCACTGAAGTTTTTGCAAAACAGTACATGGGACTCCATTCAGGAAGAAATTAAGAGCAGATTGAAGTCACGTAATGCTTGTTATGATTCGGTGCTGAATCTTCTGTCTTCCAGTTTGCTATCCAAAATACAAACATTAAGATATACAGAACTGTAATTTTGCCTGTTGTTTTGTATGGATGTGAGACTTGGTCTCTCACACTGAGGGAGAAACATAGGCTGAGGGTGTTCGAGAATAGGGTGCTGAGGAGGATATTTGGGCCTAAGAGGGACGGGGTAACGGGGGAGTGTAGAAGACTACATAACGAGGAACTTAATGATCTGTATTCATCACCAAATATTATTCGGGTGATCAAATCAAGAAGAATGAGTTGGGCGGGGCATGTAGCACGTATGGGTGAGGGGAGAGGTGCATACAGGGTTTTGGTGGGGAGACCTGAGGGAAGGAGACCACTTGGAAGACCCAGGCGTAGATGGGAGGATAATATTAAAATGGATCTTCAAGAAGTGGGATGGGGTGGCATGGACTGGATTGATCTGGCTCAGGATAGGGACAGGTGGCGGGCTGTTGTGAGTGCGGTAATGAACCTTCAGGTTCCATAAAACGCGGGGAATTTCTTGACTAGCTGACGACCTGCTAGCTTCTCAAGAAGGACTCTGCTACATGGAGTTAGTTAGTTAGTTAGTTAGTTAGTTATGGGGCCTTACTTAGGATAGGGACAGGTGGCGGGCTGTTGTGAGTGCGGTAATGAACTTTCCGGTTCCATAAAACGCGGGGCATTTCTTGACTAGCTGACGACCTGCTAGCTTCTCAAGAAGGACTGTGCTGCATGGAGTTAGTTAGTTAGTTAGTTAGTTATGGGGCCTTACTTAGGATAGGGACAGGTGGCGGGCTGTTGTGAGTGCGGTAATGAACCTTCCGGTTCCATAAAACGCGGGGCATTTCTTGACTAGCTGACGACCTGCTAGCTTCTCAAGAAGGACTGTGCTACATGGAGTTAGTTAGTTAGTTAGTAGATGGGACTCGAGTTAGGCAACATGCAACATTATACGATGTTTTACTTGCCACACGTTGACAGGGCTCACTTCAGTTCTGCGACTTAATATGATTGGTTCACTTTCCATACAAGACCTGGTTTCTACAACTTTTTAAACAACTGATTTCAATAAAGTTATACCTGTAACTATAAGAACTACAAGGTGTACCACGTGTGTAGCCTGCCAATATGGCTCTATACGCTACTCAAAATTCCACGATACAGCGTCCGTCAGCTGAATTTTAACGAGGGTGACATGCACAACACCTACTCGCATCTCACTATAAGATTCGAATTTTTTTACACAAGCATATCGTCTTGGTACAGCAAATCAAGGCTTTCTAGATCGCAGCCTTGGACTGCACTGTTTCTCCTTTATTCATATATCAATTCACGTCCGAGGTTCGATTCCTACAGCAGCATATATCTCTCTGTCACCACGTCTCAGACAGGCACTGCGGACACAGACAGCGAGGACACAGAGTTGATCACCTACATCAAAGTTATATGTGGATCTTTGCCTCCATGCCTGTTGCATGGCTTCATGGCTGGTACTTAAACTCCCCATTTCTTTATTTTATTTGTATTAATTACGTTTTGTTTAAAATTAACAGCACTGGTGTTAAAAATGGATTATTTATTCCGTTTATAGTTTATTTAACGACGACCTGTCAGCTACAGATGTTATAAAAAAAACTTGTTACAAAACGAAATATTTGTTAGAAGTACTGCGTTTTAAACTGTGAGGCAGAGTCGTGGCCTATTTCATGCCATTATAGCCTATTCGAAACTTAATGAAGAAGGAACACATCTATAACAGTACTTGTTTGTCGCTTTATTAACGAAGCGTTGTACCTGGAAGGTCAAACTTTCGATGGGAGTGACTCGAGATGAATATGGGTCACGGAGTGACGGAGAAAACGAAATCAAGGTAGTGTAAATGGTAAAGGTAATATATCTAAGGTGTTGTGGCATGTGACACCGTCCTGCATGGTAGGTACATAAGGGGCGTTTCGAAGGAAGCCGACGCCTCCACCTTCAAAGCAGACAATCGGTAATTTTCCGATAACAGCACTCCCTTATATTTTCTACATTTTACGATTACGCTCCAAACTCTAAGAATGGCTTAGAGCAAATTCACTCAACCAGCAATATTTATGATTTTCTTTTCAGGAGGTCTCCGGCTGTTCTGGCAGACATTTTCCATGCTATTACTCAGTCCCTCCAGAGAACTGCCAGTAGATTCCCTTAATTTATGTCAAGACCGCTGCATTCCCCATTGTTTCCAATTCATTACACACTGTCACCCAATCTTTCGACGCTACATTGTCGGCGTCATTAAATGAATTACAAACAATTAATATTTAAAAGTACCGGTATATAAAATTACATCTATATTTTACCATGTGGAAATATTAAATTCGCTTCTGTGCTAAGTACAGCCTTTTAGCTGCAGAGAAAACAAACATAGCATATGAATTTATATTTTGTAGTCGCCAAATATGTGAATACACGTTATACAACCGACGCCTACAGAATGGATCTAAGGTCAGGTCTAACTGATAATTTACAAGGCCACACGTAGATATCTGTTGGCAGACACACAGTGCCAACTGGCAGAACCTTCGTATTTCGCACACCCGAGACGGACTTTTGAATTCGCTCTTCGCTTCCCAAAGTTCGCTGTCAAGAAATTACCTCCATTACTTCGTATTCGGAGTTCCCCGTGTTCGAATTTATACTCGGAGATCAGCTGATCTGACTGAATTTCAGGTGAACACCGGGATTTTTTTTTTCTGTGGCTCAACGGCCCCCATTCGGGCCTAGGCCGCCTAATTGTTGAGGTTTTCGAGATCAGACACACAGACACACCACATTCGACAGGACTCCTCTGGACGAGGGATCGGCCCGTCGCAGAGACCTCTACCTGCCAAAAGATAACACTCACAAGGGACAAACATCCATGGCCTCCGCCGGGATTCGAACCCGCAATACCAGCAAGCGAGCGGCCGCAGACCGACGCATTACACCACTCGACCACTGGGATCGGCGAAATCGGGATAGTACTCAAATTATGCCACTATCGCTTCCTTCCACATCCTTTAACTTCATTTTCCTCTAGTCCTTGTATTTTTGACGACATATATCTCATTTATTGAAAACCGTCAATGCATACATCATAATATACAGAGGGCATACACAAAAGAATGGTGCGGTTTTAAATGGTTTATATCAATATGATATACCGATGCACCATTCTTTTGTGTATTGCCTTGTATATTAATGTATTGCATTCATAAACGATTCGGATCACTTACAATAAATTCTGGGTAAACACTACAATTTAATGCATGGTACTGCAAATATTTGTAGACAAGATGTATTTTAGAGAAGAAGTGGTTATTATACATCGCAAATAACTGTCGGACTGTGAGAAGATGGACTGGATTGATCTGGCCTCAGGATAGGGACAGGTGATGGGCTCTTGTGAATGCGGTAATGAATCTTCGGGTTCCATATAGTACGAGAAATTTCTTGACTAGGTGAGGGTCTGTTAGCTTCTGAAGAAGGACTCAGCTGCATGAGTTAGTTATAGTTAGTGGTTACTATAGCCTACAGTATGAAGTAACTGTAATAACCTCGAAGCATTTAGTTCATCTAAATAACACGTATATTTCCGCTACTGTATCACAGAAACAAAGAGGATTTCCTTGTCAAAGCGCAATCAACAAACACTGTTTAAGAATATTATTGTCAGTCATGCAGAAAATCACACGAAGATATAAAAACCTGCACAAAACGAAGTCTTTCGATGTTAAAAATTTTTTACAAAAGAGTTAATTCAGTAACTGCATATTGAACGGCCCTTTCCTCACACACGTACTGAGCCCCATAGATAGGAAAGGGTAGTCACACAACAAAGACTTAATGTAATAAATGAATATATATTCTAACATAACAAAACCTTAATTAAAGAAATCTGACATACAATAATACACAAATCTAGGATCGAGGTAACGAGACGAACCATTCACACGTAAAAGGAAAACTAATGACAGGAGGGGAAATGGAGAGGGGAAAGAGAGGGAGAAACGATGCGCGCGGCGAAAGTCCATAGTTCGGTCACCGTCCGAGGTACTGGGAGGCAAATCCCGGTACAATATTTCACTCACATTTCGTTCATATATTTCATAAGATTCAGGAATGAAAGTCGATTCCCGCCCCTTCGTGCCTAAACAGCTTTAACAAAGTGGACAGTCAGTGTTTTGAGACATCAGTTGTACTTTGAAATGTCATTTAATTAACTGCAGACTTCAAAGGGTTAAAATTATGTATAATTTATTTCACCCACACCATCTAGCACCGAGGTTAAGAATGAGTAGAGTTATACCTCTACTCCCCCTCTGCGCCTCCTATGATATGTTATGTGGTTACCTTAATATAATATGTTCTCATTATAAACATTAATAATTTGGAAACTAAATTTTATTCTGTAATCACCGTGCATCACTTTATTCTGTAATCACCGTGCATCTTTTCACAGTCACTATTTACATACACCAACTGGATGCAACTTTATTTAAAAAACTGTATAGTTTTTTAAAACATATTTAAAAACTTTTTAAAACCCGACATATGTTTCGGCTATTATAGAGCCATCTTCAGGGGTTTATTGTCGTTAGAACTGCATATATTAAAACGTCTTTTTCATTGGTTCACTCTTAGGCAAGGTTTTTCACTTTTCCACTGCTTGGTATGCACAGACACTATTTGTTATTCGTGCCATCTTCAGGGGTTTATTGTAATAATAAATACAATAAACCCCTGAAGATGGCTCTATAAGAGCCGAAACATATGTCGGGTTTTAAACAGTTTTTAAATATGTTTTAAAAAACTATACAGTTTTTTAAATAAATTGCATTCAGTCGGTGTATGTAAATAGTGACTTGGAAACTAAAGTTTAAAATATACCAGAAATTACGATGTTATCAACAGCATTCAGTTTGCATCCAAGTGGAAGAGTAAATAGCATATGTACATTTTCTAACAAGCGGGCTTGTTACTTGGAAAGTGTCTTTATTAACCAGTATAAGATTGTACTGTGTACATAACACGGGCCGGGATAGCTCAGTCAGTATAGTGACTCGCTACGGGCTGGACGGTCTGGGGATCGAAAGCCGATCCCAGTGGCCGTGCGGTCTAAGGCGTGGATCTGCGGCCGCTCGCTTACTAGGATCATGGGTTCGAATCCCACCGGGGGCATGGATATTTGTGTTGTGTTGTGTTTGTCGTAAGGACGGTTATATGTAACGTAAAGTGACATGAAGGACGAAAGGATTTAAACAGTACAAAAATGGATCAAAGGGGAAAAAACCCGGACAGGCAAAGAAAAAATCCCGGTAGGGGAGAGATTTTCAGCAGCCGTCCAGACCGGCCCTAGGGCCTACCCAGCTTCCTGTACAATGGGTACCGGGTCTCTTTCCCGGGAGTAAAGCGGCCGGGGCGTGGCGTTGACCACCCACCCACATCTAGCGCCGAGGTTAAAGAAAGAGTAGAGCTATACCTCTACTCCCCCTCTGGGTCTTCGTGGCCTGTTCTGGGGTGAATTTTACCTTTACGATTACCTTTACTGTGTACATAAGACACGTTTACTGGAATTATGAACAGCTTTTCTAAGCCTTATAACCATGTATTAGGGTGTAGGAAGGGGAGTTGCTAATTCAAACAAATTATCTTATAGCTACGTGTCAAAGAAACTGCTGAGGAGACAGAATTATAAAACCAGTTGTTGCGCACATATTCTTCATATTATCATAATCCCATAACAATAAGCCCCTTCTCCCCGTCTGAGTTACCTTCCCACCACAAGCAGTGCTTTAAGCACATCACAGTACTGACTGACAAAAGGTCGACGTCTTCATTCCAGAGCATATCTCTTTTCAGTCGATATGTGTGGCTGCGTATCGATTGCTGGCAACCAATTTTCTTCCGACTTTAAGAGTGTGAGGCGTTGCACGGTGACCCACATGCTTCTCGTCTAACACAAGCACTGAGCCCGCCGTACGTACAAAAACAAATACAGCACCTGACGAAATAAGATTTGCCGTCTGTAAGCAGTAGCAGCTACCTTCTGACGTCGGTACTTGATCCCACGATCCTTCCATAATCACGTTTCGTGACTTTCTTGCAGAAGAAACGCCGTGTGTATCAAATTTTCTGAACGTTTATCTCAACCCGACGTTAAAAGTTTAAATGGAAATAAAACTAATCATCCTTTAGTCGTTATATCAGTGGTTCCCAACCTCAGGTCGCGAACCAAATCAGGGTCTCGGGAGGTCTGACGTGGGATCGTGAAAGTTTTTTTATGGAGACCTCGATAATTATGAAAAAAGTAAAAATCTGTATCGAAACTCAAACAGAATGATCGAGGAAATGTACTTATTGAACATTTATTTAAAATAAATAGCACGTGCACTAAATGCTTTACATTACTATTCTGTTCATGTTATGTAACGTTACATATGTTCAGTATTTCACAAGTTTTTATTTAGAAGCAAATGATTTGTCTAACCAGCACGTGTGTGAGTTATTTAAATAAATATTTGTTTCTTCATGTTTTGTGCATTTAATATTGTCCAAAAAAATATTGTATTTGACAAGTAACATTAAAAATTTAATGTTTTTTTTAATAAGTCGCAATGTTAGGTAATATTCAACAAAAGGCATTAGTATTAGTTCACTTACAGTAAATATCGCTGACTATTGCCGTTTCCATGGTAGGGTCGCGGGTCACTTATAATTTACTACTTCAAGGTCACATACATAAAAGATTACGAACCGCTGCCTTATATAAACCTTACAGAACAAGTTTTTTTTATGGCTCGACAGCCCCTTGGGGGCCTAGGCCGCCTCATTACCGACGCTTCACGATCACACACTCAGACACACCACAGTCGGTAGGACTCCTCTGGACGAGTGATCAGCCCGTCGCAGAGACCTCTACCTGACAACACACAACACTCACAACAGACAGACATCCATGCCCCCGGTGGGATTCGAACCCACAATCCCAGTAAGCGAGCGGCCGCAGACCCACGCCTTAGACCGCGCGGCCACTGGAATCGGCACAGAACAAGTTCTATCTCTGTATAAATGCATTTAAACAAATTTTATAAAACCAATTTCCCTCCACCGTCTCATAAAACCTAATCTCAATAAAATAAAACTTCCCAAGAAAATAAAAGAATTTATACCAAAATAACTAAATTCGCATAATAATAATGTGCAATACGTGGAGCTGCTATCTAGAGATACTGCAGGTAATGTCTTGTGCAAGGTGGGCGCTGTAATACCGACATCACCATAACTCCCACTGTCCCTTATTAACGTAAAGACAAAAAAAGGTAAAGGTCACCCTACAACAGGTCACGAGGGCCCAGACGGTGAGTAGAGATATAGCTGTACTCTTTGTTTAACCTCCGCGCTAGGTGGTGTTCTTTACTACTGCCACCTTCTGCTCATATTCGTAACTAACATCGACTCTGAAGACAGACTACTAACACACACAAGAGAAGAGAAAGTGTCAACCATATACAATATATATGGGTAAAAAAAGGTAAAGCAATCCCATTACAGGCCTGGACAGGCCCTTAGGGCTCCAGGAGGTTGAGGCTCACAGGTTTTTAGACAATCGGCACATGAAGGTGGTAAGGTTGTCAGCCCTAGGCACCGGCCGCCTTTACTCCCCAGGAAAGATTCCTGGTACTCATTTCTGTTGGAGGCTGAGTCGACCCCAGGGCCATAGGGCGACCGAAAGGATTATGTCAATGAAAAATTCCAATGACACCATCGGGAATCGAACCCGCAACTTTCCGGTTTGTAGCGCAGTGCCTCAACCAACTGCGCCACCGCGTGTCCCCATACAATATATATACATATATATTAGAATTGCTGTAAACAATGTATCTAAGACACGTTTCTTCAATATATTTTTAAACCCCCCTAAAAAGCCGATAAATAAATGGGAGTTTTGGAGCATGAAAAATGTTGAGGCATTCGTCATTAAAATTGAAAGCAGCATGGCAAGCCAATGGCATATTTTGATCTACTGACATCTGATAAACCGCAAATTTGGCTACCAACATTAATACGTTGGCGTCCTACACAAAAGATTGCTTCGAGAGACAATACTGAGACAAAACTCTTATCCAAGGCTGTACTTGTGAGAAGTTCCTGGATGCGTTCGACACTTGCAACACATGTGGGAGCAAAAAGAAAATGTAAGAAATGACAGACTGATCTCAGAAACTCATCTGTGAGTTTTGAGTTCTGAGGCATAAAAAGATGGATCGCCAGATGTAAGAGTAAAGGGAAGTCTAGCGCAGCAAGTTGCATGGTTCCTTCAAGAGACAGGAGGTGGGTACGTCATCAGAGGGAAAGTTTAAAACTGAGGGTGTTTTAGTCTTAAACTGAAAACTGTCGTGCCATGGCTCAGGCGGTCAGTCACCGGCCTCTCACCGCGGAAGCCTGAGTTCGATCCCGGGTCAGTCCATGTGGGGTTTCTACTGGACAAAGTGGCACTTCGGTTTTCCCCTGTCAATTTCAATCCAACGGTGCCCCATTACTTCGAAAAATGAAAAAAGTGATCATCTTTCTTCATCACAGGGTTGCACAATAAGCCTTAAGTCTGCGGTGCGTCCGTAGCTTCTGCTGCGGGGCCCTTCTTAAAAAAAACTGAAAACTGGTGTTGGCAGTACCAAAGAGTAGAGCAGGTACACAGAGTATGAAACTTTAGTCACAAGACACAGTCACAACAACAACGCAACTAATAGTAAATACTATTGAAACCCGCGACGTCGTGTCACACATGCAGAAAGTGATGAAACGAACTTCCTACTGTAAATTTTATATCAGTCTCACCGTGCATTTCTACAATTCACTGTTTACAAACCAACAAAATGCACTACACTTTCAATTTTATTATTTATACATCAACTCCTACATATGTTTCGCGTCTTATATAAGGCCATCTTCAGGGGGCTCATAAACTACTTTCACTTTACGAATTTTTAAGGATTTTTTTATATTCTGTGGTTTATATGTATACTTCAAATACTGACTTTGTAAGTGATTGTAACTTATATACAAAGATATTGGACTAGTTATAATGACAGACGGAACATTGGATGTAAAGTGAACGTAGTTTATGAACCCCCTGAAGATGGCCTTATATAAGACACGAAACATATGTAGGGGTTGATGTATAAATAATAAAAGTGAAAGTGTAGTGCATTTCGTTGGTTTGTAAACAGTGAATCCATACTGTAAGTTACGTTTATGAAAGCATATTCACAGACAGGGGCAAGTGTAAGAGTATGGAGACACAGCTGTATGTGGACAGAGTTAAGGCGAGGTGCTCTTCATTGCGGCCACATCACTGGGTCACTAGTACCGGACATTAGTGTCCAGAGGGCAGCACGCCCCCTTCATATCCGGTACGTCCCTGTTTTTTTAAATCTCGGCCCAGGGAACGATACACTTGGTTGGGTTCTACGTGATATTGTTTTTCTATCAAGGTAACAAGTGGTTTTTATTATAATAATAATCACAGCTACAAAATTTTTGTGTTTTTTTGCCTTTCCATTTGACTGGCCATGTAAAAACGTTAAATGTCCAAAACAAACAGCTTATTTAAAAGTCACAAGTATGGTAAAATAAATAAAGAAGGATAAGGTAAAAGCTAAGTTTTCCCCATAAATGCCATAAAGGCATGTAAGGGGAAAAGAGGCGCAGGTCCACTCATTCTTAACCTCGGCAGTAGATGGAAGTGAGTGGTTAATTTCACGCCCCGGCCGCTTTATCGTCCGGAAAGAAGGCCGGCAGCAATTGAATAGGTAGCTGGGTGTGCCCCAAAACCAGTCTGGGCGTTGGAGAAAGAAACCTTGCCCCTACCGGGAATCGAAACCCGCACCGTCCAGCCCGCAGCCTTGTCGCTATACCGACTACATTACTTCAGGTCCCAAAATAAGTGAAGAAAAATCAAATACGTTTCAGCATTAAATTTTATTAAAAACAAAGTTTTCCATCTGCTTAATTAAGAACAAGGTCATGCAAACGTAACGGGCGTTGCAGACAGATCTCCGTATTCTTAGTTTCAGCACTAGATAATGGCGAGCTGCTGGTTTCACGCCCCGGCCCACCTTACTACAGGAGAAACGTCTTTCGGTAGCCATTGGATAAGAAGCTGGGTAGATAAGCGAGACGTATCTTGCACGTCTCAGCAATCCAACCCCTGTTCCTCTGCAGTGGAACCCGTAGCCAAGCCGCCATACCGGCTAAGGTATCACGGCTCGCTTTCAATAGCAGTCCTGTTCGAATCAAAAAGACATGGCTGCGGTACTATTGATACAGTCAGGCTGTTCGCATTGCGCGTTCTGAATGCCTCACTTGGAATGCCTCATAAATTTCCACTGTAACGGATACGAAAGGCCTAACAAGCGGTGTTGGAATGAGGTTAGTTATTGTCTTACGAGATGCAGCACCTGGATCATCGATCCAGAAGTCTCGAAGGTTCTCCATGTTTAAAGTTGTGGCAGACGAGGGGATAAGTACTAGTGATGAATGGGGCGGAGAGATAAACGATGAATCGGTTTGTCAATAATTTAAATATAAAAATACTGATTTAAGAAAAAGTTGAATGCCTGAAGAAAAGCAGGGCTGATAGTGAGGTGTAACAAGACAGCAGAATGTACGTAAGGTGTAAAACTGTGGCGTGTTGGCGAAAATATTGTCGTCATGCAAATGCCAACAATACTTTCCTTTGTATTTTTGTTGACGTATACCAGCCAGAAATGTAGACGTGTTTAGTTTTGTCTTGAAAATGCAACAATGGGTTTGCTTTGCACTGTTATCGAGCTACAAACTATTTCTTACAGGTGTCAACAATATAATCCTACTTAGGTCTTTATGTGAAGAGCTCGATATTTTTCTCCCGTTTTTAAACAAAATTAGAGTTCCCGACAGAATTTCATAATAATTCCCAATATAACATTTCATGAAAATCCGTCCAGCGGAAGCCGTGCTGACACGTACGTAAGGAAAGACTTTCCGCGACTTACGACATCGAGTCCAAAAACGAAGCTTCTAACAGACGAAGACAAAAGACAAGTTAGGAGACGTAAGCGTAGCGTAAAAGTTCTCGCAGTTTCGCGTAGAATGTGAAAGTCACGGAACATTTGTGCCTGGCACAAATGTTTTCCAATTATTTTTGTTTGAAAGAGTTTTCGTCGCCGATAAATATCATGCAGGTAGGCACGAGTCATTACCGACAGAAGCGCAGACGGGCATGGAGGTATCCACGCAATGTGTCCGTTGTTTCACAGTTTTAACCAAAATTCGGATGAACCTCTCAATTGCATCAAAACCCACAGATAACAAATTTTATGAAAATCCATTCAGCAGTTCTGCGGTTGTTACATGCCGACAGAGTTGGCGGGACTGATATGTGCATTTCGTAAAAGCACTAGATAGGAAGTGTCCAGATATCATGGCGTGTTGGTTTATGTTCAAGAGATTTGACAGAATTTTCTTAACCACCGTATCCACTTTGATAAACACCTTGTGATTTCTAATCTGAGAGTATGTAAAATTCTCATAAAAATAAAGAGGAATACATACATTAAAGTATCAGTTTTGTAAGTCTTCCGACGTTTCTGCATGAAATATTAATGCTACTGACGTAATCTGTCAGTGATATCACGGCTTGGAAGGGACGGTCGCCAAATCGCCCTGAGCGTATTGACTTTGCGAGATGCAAAATAAACTGTCACAACCGGCAATGTCAATCGGATGCTAAACTGTCTCTCGTAAACAAACCAGTACGATACTTGTTTATTTGTACAGCGCTCTGCGAGAGGAAGAAACTGCACCATCTTGATTTATTAAACGGAGTAAAGAAATATAAACAATGTGGATGGATGATTGATTATTTTATATAAATTGTGTGCCTTTGTTGGTGTGTATGGATAATTGATTATTTTATATAAATTGTGTGCCTTTGTTGGTGTGTATGGATGATTGATTATTTTATATAAATTGTGTGCGTTTGTTGGTGTGTATGGATGATTGATTATTTTATATAAATTGTGTGCATTTGTTGGTGTGTATGGATGATTGATTATTTATATAAATTGTGTGCCTTTGTTGGTGTGTATGGATGATTGATTATTTTATATAAATTGTGTGCCTTTGTTGGTGTGTATGGATGATTGATTATTTTATATAAATTGTGTGCATTTGTTGGTGTGTATGGATGATTGATTATTTATATAAATTGTGTGCCATTTGTTGGTGTGTATGGATGATTGATTATTTTATATAAATTGTGTGCTTTGTTGGTGTGTATGGATGATTTGATTATTTATATAAATTGTGTGCCTTTGTTGGTGTGTATGGATGATTGATTATTATTTTTATATAAATTGTGTGCCTTTGTTGGTGTGTATGGATGATTGATTATTTTATATAAATTGTGTGCATTTGTTGGTGTGTATGGATGATTGATTATTTATATAAATTGTGTGCCTTTGTTGGTGTGTATGGATGATTGATTATTTTATATAAATTGTGTGCCTTTGTTGGTGTGTATGGATGATTGATTATTTATATAAATTGTGTGCCTTTGTTGGTGTGTATGGATGATTATAAACATTATTCCACACACGTTGTTCCTGTATTTTGTACATTATTTCCGTTTTTGTAAAACCGTATTTTACAAGAAGTAATTAAGAAATACAAATGACACTTTTCTCCAAACAAAACACTGTCAGTCGCAAAACTATAAACAAATAGGCCCACATGTTTTAAAAATCTTCCTACAGCCGGACCTAAAAATCAATGCTATGAATTAGAATGGTTTATGCAACTTTCCAATTAAACTCTTTATGTACAGTCACAAAAATAAAAATTGTCGTCTTCCAGGTACAACACGAGATCCCGTAGATCTACTATATGATTGTATACATGGCCAACAGCCAGTTAAACATTTTTTATAAAACTATTATATGTTTTAAACGTCTCGGATGAATCGTGTAAAAATATTTGCATATAA
Organism: Reticulitermes speratus; assembly: GCA_021186555.1. Lineage (NCBI taxonomy): Eukaryota > Metazoa > Arthropoda > Insecta > Blattodea > Rhinotermitidae > Reticulitermes > Reticulitermes speratus. The sequence continues at coordinate 53,995,503 of JAJKFL010000005.1, forward strand.
ATTTTACTCTGTGTTATATGGCGTATTAACTTATAATCACTGATTCAGTCACAATTTATTATTGCTTTCGATATTGGTTTTATGGCTATATGCATCTATTCATTTTAATATTATGAGCGGCGTGTGTACTTCCATTATAATGTCACATGTATGTGTATCTGGATGCCATAGTTGCTTGTGATTATTTGATGAACGCCCCCTGAGGATGGCAACTTGATTGCCGAAACGTGTGTAGGGTTTACAAATACATCTTATTCTGTTAATAATATTGCGCATTAGTTGGTTTTAACGTACTGAGTGTGACTCTGTTACGTGTAATAGCCTTCAAGAAACACTGATGACCTTGGACTTGTCACTGTTAAATTGCTGAGATCAGAGTACGACGACGTGAGGAACTTGTCAATGTGATATCAGAATATCCAGTCACCAGGAATTCCGGTTTTAGCAGAAAGGCGGAAATGAAACCTCTCGCCAGTGAACAGTGGATAAAATAAACAGAATTAGTGGTGAGCTGATATTGCTTTGCGGCCGGTAATACAGACATCCATGGCCGTGCCATTTTCTTCTGCGTTTTGAAAAGGGGGAAGTGGGGGGGAAAGCAGCAGGAAATGTCGACACAACGCAACAATTCTGTCACGTGCGCTGTCTATCCTTAATACTTAACTGGACAGCCACAAGACTGACGGGGGAAAAATGTACTAGAAAAAATATAATTTGGTCTTCACTAACATGTTTTTCGAAAACACTTTTGTCTGCATTATATACTTAAAGATTAGATAAAAACTCTCGAGTTAATATCGAGAAGCGTAATCAAAATTTCAAGTAAATTTTGTTTACTACTGTCGATATTAACCCAAATTTAAATTGTCCACAGAATGTTTCAGAGCGTTTCCCTGATTTACTAAGCAACAAATTGAATAATTAATTATAAAGCCAACAAAACCTCTTTTATATACAATAGGCTCGCTCTATATGAAAGCAATTAAGGCATCACGCAGTGTGAACACCGACAGCACTGTAGCATCGGACTGGAGCATTTGTAGCACATAACTGGACAACTGCATGTAAACACATTCGCGACTGGGACATGTGCACATGGACCTGTGCAAATGGACCTGTGCACATGGACCTGTGCAATGGACCTGTGCAAATGGACCTGTGCACAATGGACCTGTGCACATGGACCTGTGCAAATGGACCTGTGCACATGGACCTGTGCACATGGACCTGTGCAAACGGACCTGTGCACACGGACATGTGCAAATGGACCTGTGCAAATGGACCTGTGCACATGGACCTGTGCAAATGGACCTGTGCACATGGACCTGTGCACATGGACCTGTGCACATGGACCTGTGCACATGGACCTGTGCACATGGACCTGTGCAAATGGACCTGTGCACACGGACATGTGCACACGGACATGTGCAAAGACCTGTGCAAACCTGTGCAATACTGGCAATACCTGTGCAATGACCTGTGCAAATGGACCTGTGCAATAGGCAATGACCGTGAAGACCGTGCAAACCTGACCTGCAATGGACCTGTGCACAATGGACCTGTGCACATGGACCTGTGCAAATGGACCTGTGCACAGACCTGTGACTGACTGTGCACATGGACCTGTGCAAGGACCTGTGCACATGGACCTGTGCAAAGGACCTGTGCACACGGACCTGTGCACACGGACCTGTGCAAACGGACCTGTGCAACGGACCTGTGCACACGGACCTGTGCACACGGACCTGTGCAAACTGGACCTGTGCAAACGGACCTGTGCACAAGGACCTGTGCACACGGACCTGTGCACACGGACCTGTGCACACGGACCTGTGCACACGGACCTGTGCAACGGACCTGTGCACACGGACCTGTGCACACGGACCTGTGCACACGGACCTGTGCACACGGACCTGTGCACACGGACCTGTGCAACATGGACCTGTGCACACGGACCTGTGCACACGGACCTGTGCACACGGACCTGTGCACACGGACCTGTGCACACGGACCTGTGCACACGGACCTGTGCACACGGACCTGTGCACAGGACCTGTGCACACGGACCTGTGCACACGGACCTGTGCACACGGACCTGTGCACACGGACCTGTGCACACGGACCTGTGCACACGGACCTGTGCACACGGACCTGTGCACACGGACCTGTGCAACGACCTGTGCACACTGGGACCTGTGCACACGGACCTGTGCACGACCTGGACACGGACCTGTGCAAATGGACCTGTGCACACGGACCTGTGCACACGGACCTGTGCAAATGGACCTGTGCACACGGCACATTGTTGGACAAAAGCGGACTGAGCAGAAAGACTTGAAAATGAGTAACATTATAAGAACAGTGAGAACTGAATACAACAGAAGGCCAGTCAAGGACCTGTGCACACGGACCTGTGCACAGGACCTGTGCACATGGACCTGTGCAAATGGACCTGTGCACATGGACCTGTGCAATGGACCTGTGCACACGGACCTGTGCACACGGACCTGTGCACATGGACCTGTGCACATGGACCTGTGCACATGGACCTGTGCAAAACGGACCTGTGCACATGGACCTGTGCACAGGACCTGTGCAAATGGACCTGTGCACATGGACCTGTGCAAATGGACCTGTGCACACGGACCTGTGCACATGGACCTGTGCAAATGGACCTGTGCACACGGACCTGTGCACACGGACCTGTGCAAATGGACCTGTGCTACACGGCACATTTGTTGGGGAACAAAAGCGGAATACTAAAGAAAGGGAGAAAATAAAGATTGAAAATGAAAGTAAAAATGATTAAAAGGGAAAGAGTGAAAGAAAGAAATGAAAAACTAAAGACAGGAAAAGGTCAAGAGGGAAAGAAAAAAAGGAACGGTGGGAGGAAAAAGTATAAGAACAGAAAGGAACATACACATTAAGAAAGCTGTGGAAATAGAGAAGTAATAAGAATAAATGAACTAAATGAAGACGGAGATAAAAAGAAAAATTTGGACAGAATGAAATGATGGAGAGACAAGAAAAAAAAAGGAACGAACTAAGCAAAAAAGAGAAAGATAAGCACTTTCGAGCAAAACTCCATACAGCCTGCCGTTCTACAGCGCAGGTTTCTGGACCTACACACCGTTTAGTGTTTTTGTTACTTCTGTGACCAGAAAAAAAAAAACCAAAGTAATGAGAATCTCAAGGCAACCATCCTCAATGAAAATTATGATAGATCAAAAACAATTGGAGAATGTGGAATATTTCAAATATTTTGGTAGCATGATATCAAATGATGCAAGGTGTAGACGTGAAATTAAATACAGAATTGCCATGGCAAAAACAGCATTCAACAAGAAGAAAAATATTTTCACCAGCAAACTGGAATTAAATTTAAGGAAGAAACTAGTAAAGTGCTACATTTGGAGCATAGCTTTGTGTGGTGCTGAAACGTGGACACTTGGGAAAGTAGATCAGAAGTATCTGGAAAGTTTTGATATGTGGTGCTGGAGAAGAATGGAGAAGATCAGTTGGACCGATCGTGTGAGAAATGAAGAAGTATTACATAGAGTGAAGGAGGAGAGGAATATCGTACATACAATAAAAAGAAGAAAGGCTAACTGGATTGGTCACATCTTGCGTAGGAAACTGCCTTCTGAAACATGTGGTTGAAGGAAAGTTAGAAGGAAGGATAGAAATGACGGGAATACGAGGGAGAAGACGTAAGCAGCTACTGGATGACCTTAAGGAAAAGAAAAGATACTGGAAATTGAAAGAGGAAGCACTAGATCGCACCCTGTGGAGAACTCGCTTTGGAAGAGGCTACGGACCTGTCGTAAGACAGACTGCAGAATGAATGAATGTGACCAAACTCTTACTTCCACACAGACCAAGTAGCGTGTACCTTATATCTGTTAGATGTGACGTCAAATGTGCGCAACTTCGCCATCTTGTTTTCGTGGACTTCCAAACAATGCTTCAAATAAGATGCTGAGTTACATTTATGATCTATTTTCATAATAAATATCCAGTAATTTATTAAATTATCGCCACCACAACGCTGCCAAATTCGAATCGTCGCCACTTTCTACAAAAATAGTAGGCCTATACAAAATAAAGTTCCACATTTTTCCCATATTGTTTACCTTACATTATTTCAAGTTGTAAAAGCTGTAATGCTAATGTCACTCCCATCTCATCAGTTCGCGCGTCCGCCATACTGTTACTACTGACTGTAAAATATTAAGATCAATGTATTGGTATCTCCCTTAGTTCCATAATACACGAATCAGGTCCGAAGAAAAGTGGTGGATTGGGTATAAATTTGAAATTGGGAAGACACGCTGAAAATCGTACAGATATAACATATGCATATAGACACACCGACAGACAGACACAGACAGTATGGTGAATCGTTAAGTCTAAATCATTTATCGTTTTAAAAACATATATAGGCCGATCCCAGTGGCCGTGCGGTCTAAGGCGTGGGTTTCGGCCGCTCGCTTACTAGGATCGTGGGTTCGAATCCTACCGGGGGCATGGATGTTTGTCTGTTGTGAGTGTTGTATTTGTCAGGTAGAGGTCTCTGCGACGGGCTGATCCATCGTCCAGAGGAGTCCTACCGACTGTGGTGTGTCTAAAGTGTGTGGTCAAAAGAAATTACAACCTCGACACTGAAAGGGGAAAACCGGAGTAGGTAGAAGAGGACGACAAAAAAAAAAGTAGGCTAAACCTGACAGGATAAAATAAATAAAAAAGAATAAAGAAATGAGTGAAAGAGCTAAAGAAGAATACAAAAATAAATAAGAAATTTAATAAAGTTTTAATGAAAATATATAAAAAAGATGGAAATAAAAGGAAAGAACAAAAAATAAAATAAACAAGGGATTAGGCAGCTGCAAGAACAAATAAGGAATAAATTAATGTACATTTTATTAATACAAATGGTAGTTAAATAATGCTACAGACCATGAGTGACGTAATCAATAAAGGAATCGCCTTGATATTAGCATGCATCTAATACCAAAGAAGCGAAGACAGCAAAGTGGAACACACACACAGTCATTGGTTAAGCAAACTGAGGTGGCTGGCCGGTGTTGCAGTGCCATTGTTTGCAAATGATCCTAACCAACAGGTGTTTCTGTGGCATACTGTAATCAGCAGGCAGCTGAGTCTTTCTACAACATATTCTACACGCATTGCACCAATAAAGCAGATGGCGACAGTAGCGTGTGTTTAATGGTTCCCAAAAACCAAACTGGAACCTTCGAACCTCCACTACACCTAATACATAAAAAGTAACCTTCCTGTAAATTTCCTGTTTCCCAGCTCGGACCAGAGAACAGCCAAATATATTTTGATACATTGTCATACTGCCAATAACCGGGACATCACGGCCATTAAACTGACGTGTATTGAAGTACCTGTTAGGGCAGAGTCCCTTCTGTCGAATCGTTAAGTACCAATATTTTTAGGTGCGTTTTCAAAATTTTCAAAAAGCGACTACTGGCTTCGTCATGACCGTCTGTCCGCGTGGAACACCTCTCGGTTTCCAACCGAAAGGTTTTTGTGAAATTTGATATTAGAGAGTTTTATAAACCTGCAGTGATAATATCTAATATTTACAGACTACTTGTAAGATTAAAACGTTTGATACGTAGATAGTGAATACACGTAAAGTTTGAGTGCGAAATATTGTTTGTGAGTCTGAAATTACAAAATACATTAAGGATCTGAAACTTTGTCGTTATATATGACCGAAATGTTTAAAGGACAAAATCAACATAGACATAAATATAACAAAATTCCACAAACATAACAGGAAACACTAACAACAGCGCGTAGGCCTACTCGTAATCTATAACATATCTCCTATTTTAAACAATACTCTATTAATGGACTTAAATTTAAGGAAGAAACTAGTAAAGTGCTACATTTGGAGCATAGCTTTGTGTGGTGCTGAAATGTGGACACTTGGGAAAGTGGATCAGAAGTATCTGGAAAGTTTTGAAATGTGGTGCTGGAGAAGAATGGAGAAGATCAGTTGGACCGATCGTGTGAGAAATGAAGAAGTATTACACAGAGTGAAGGAGGACAGGAATATCGTACATACAGTAAAAAGAAGAAAGGCTAACTGGATTGGTCACATCTTGCGTAGAAACTGCCTTCTGAAACATGTGATTGAAGGAAAGTTAGAAGGAAGGATAGAAATGAAGAGAAGACGAGGGAGAAGACGTAAGCAGCTACTGGATGACCTTAAGGAAAATAGAAGATAATGGAATTGAAAGAGGAGCACTAGATCGCACCCTGTGGAGAACTCACTTTGGAAGATGCTACGGACCTGTCGTAAGACAGACTGCAGAATGAATGAATGTATTACTCTAGTTGGTATGGTCACTTTCGAAGGCTCCAGCTCACAACTCATAGCACACGTCACAGTTTAATTTCTCTGTAAGATCAGACATTTCAATTTTAGGCCTAATGTACGCCTACTTCTAGCCAACGTTCACTTCGTCGCCTAACATTACAGTTCGGCTACATAGGCGAGCGTTCTTTAATTAGCGAGTGGACATAAATTTGAAGAGTCACAGACACTGCCATACATGGCTTCTTGAATACTTAACATTCCTTTACGCGAATATTACAACCAACAGACACACACAAAATATCGGATATAATTCGTACATTTCCTCGAGTGACATTCGAGCCCCAGATGTCAGAATTTTATTGGTTGGAAAAAAGCATAAGCTCCTTCGTGACTTATAGCTGAGAAATCTCTGTCTAAATGTACGGTTCATTATTGCTAAAATTGAACACGTAAGCTTTGGTTCTGCTGTCTGTAATCACAAACACACTGTTCACAACTTCACCAGCTCATTACTTATGCTTTATTCCCGGGAATCTACCCACACAACACCGTCTGACCTATACATTTGAAAGCGCCTTTTTGATGACTGAGGGAGGAAATAATATGGGCCCATGTGAAAATATATCGGTAATGGAAACACTGGGAACTGAAAGAAATGAAATGGAGACTACAGAAACCTACATATATAGCTACAAAGTCCGTTTAAATTTTCCTCTCTTTGTTGCGACGTTCAAGTGGACGCACTGTTGACTGTGTCAGACCTATATATCCAACCATCAGTTGTTACACAGCAGCATTATTAGGACTTATTCTAATTATATTCATCATGACGTCATACCCTATCACTAGACTTAAAAGGAATATAACAACATATTTCGAGCAATAAGCAACAGTACCACGCCTATTGTTTACACACTAACTGTTTCACTTCTGCTGTGTGCACGTGTCATGATATCTGCAGCGGTGTCAAAAGAGTAACACGTTAATAAAATTAATTCTAGTTGCCCGTGAATCTGTGCAGATACTTTCGGATTTTTTTAACCTACTTTAAATATTAAGAAAACGGAGAGTGCAGCCCTTTGACGTCACTGTGCTCCCTGTGTGTCTCTGCGAATCGGTTTCAACTTTTCGAATTAGACGACCGATAATCACTTGTGAATGAACGCGAGAAAAACACCCCAAAAGCCATATTTTATAATTTCCTACAGTGCTAATGCAGGGGGCGGAAACGACATCAACGAAACTTACTTTAGTGCCCTAAAATGATAAATATATATTGGGAAAATACGTGTATACGAAATCTGTTAACTCTTTAAAGACTACGAGTACCCTGAATTATATATAAAGATGCAGTCCGTACCGCGCAGTAAACACACTCCGTCTCAGTTATACAAACCAGTCAGTTAATGCTGTACAGTGAAATAATCGCTGTTTGTTCTGAGATCCACACAAAACACATAAATACAGTCCGTACCGCGCAGTAAACACACTCCGTCTCAGTTATACAAACCAGTCAGTTAATGCTGTACAGTGAAATAATCGCTGTTTGTTCTGAGATCCACACAAAACACATAAACACACTGCGTGGGCAGAACGTAGAATTTGTGAATGTTAAACTTGGCGGTACATACAGTGACCACTGGGCCTTAAAGTGGTATACAAATGTTTCGGTAAAACGTTAAATAACAATATAGCGACTTTCCGGTGCAACGCCGATAACCAATTAACCACTACACCTAGGGGTGTAAAATTTGGTGTATTGATGTAACGAGTGTCTGTTAATTCGTCTGGACAGTGTCAGTTGGACCATGACATCTGTCAGCCAGTAATCTGAACGCGATTCCAAACAACGCTTTATAAGTCCACAGCGTTTCCATTAACACCAATGTGTTCGGTGATGTAAACACAAATACACTCGTTTTTTGATAATTGGCAACACTGTAAATAAAAGTGCTACTTCGTGTGTCGTCTGAAATTTTAGCTAAGCGAGAGTAGTGAAGTCCACTAAGAGGCTAAGACCACTCATGTAATTAAGTAATTAATTTATTTTATTTTACTAACAGTTTATGTATCACTGTTGTAGGTCAGAACACACCGCCTCATACGATCGGCTGAAAATACAACGAAATAACGTAAAAATTAATTTGTGGTGACCTAATTAAATGTAATAGGCGTTTTACCGGCCAAGATTCGAAACCGGCATCACAAAAAACTGGAAACTTTATCACTTTGAAAAGCTCGGTCGGTAGTGACGCTACGTTTCGTCGAAAAACTGACATTACATCAGAAAAACATGACACTAATTTACAACAAGTCATGCTATATGACGTCACGTAGTACATTTACGCCGTTGCTGATAAAAAGTGACAATGATTGGTTGATAAGTTGATAGCTTCCCACTGTCAGAGTTGATAACAACTGCTGTTTTGCGGTCACCGCAGTACGCGCTATGATAAACACAAAGCCGGCATAACCCTTAGCGAGAGCACGACTAATGAATGTCTACAGCGTGACACTGGGCACGATCCCGTGTCTATTAATTCCAGTTCTCAGGTACTTTCCACTCGCTTACACCACGTCGCGTTACGCCACATGGCGTACGTCTGTACATTCCAAATTACACAACGGCGGATAATATCAAAATGGATCTTATACATATAAGACGAGTGTGGACTGGATTCATCTGGCTCAGGACAGGGATTAGTGACGGGCTTGTGTAGACACGGTAATGAACACACGGATTGTGATACAGGGAATTCCTTGACTAGGCGAGGAACCTCTGACTTCTCAAGAAGGACTCGTCTCTGTAAAGTTAGTTAGTCCGTTAATTCGTCAGTCACGTGATCCTAGATTACATTTGCTATGTGTTGGGTATCGGAATAAGCGGCACAAATAAGTGGAAATGTGACGAGCGGGCGTACATACTGCACGTGGTGCAGGGTGGCGTGGAGCATGTGGAATTCAAGGTTAATATTTTTTTAAATATTATCTTCACATTTCTTTTCCCACCTCGAGGCAGTTTCTTTGTCAGACGTTCTAAACACATAGCAAAGGATGTGCAACCTATCCTTATCAGCTTTTCAAGTTTTTCACGGTTACAAGTAAGATATAGCGTCGGTTACGGACAGGAGACGCATCAAAATTCTAGGCGTCAGAAGGGTGTCATGAAGCAAGGTCTATATTGAGGATCCACAAATATAGGGCGCCACCGTAAAAAAAAAATTAGTCGCCACGGCGATCTGGCACCCGGAATTTTTGCACCCCTGATTACAGGCAAAACCTATACTGCCTGCGGTTTCCCGTCGCTTATGTGTCTACCAGGTACCAGGTACCAGGTACCATACATAAACATACTTGAGTTTCATAAACAGCAGAACTTATATCGCAAAAAAAAGCAACGTGTAAATTAGCATGGCAACTGTCAGTGTACCATTGCAATAAAAAATTCTACAGGGTGTTATATAACGCAGGAGATGAAGTGTGGGCACACAGATGCTCTGTTGCACATTCGTTTTACTTGCTTTGTTCCAGTAACATTAAAACAAATCACGCTTCAATATTCAATTCAGTTCAATTCAGCTTATTAATGTACAGGCTTAGCAGAAGCGCAGGGCGAATTATGAAGTCACGACGAATAAATAAATACACAGGTACAGCACAATCACACAAACAAACAAACAAACAGAAAGTATGTGAGGAAAATGTAAATGCTAACACGATAAACTATTATGTAGTAGGATAAGGATTTATACACAAATATATAAAAAATTGTGTTTAAGTGTCACTGATATTGCTAAAAACTACGATAAATGTCAAAATCTAGAACGGTATATAGCGACTCAACACATATTTTAAAACTATCGTATAAGAATATTCTTCAATGTCCTTACCTTCCGTACTGGCCATAAATATTACCAGCTGTTGCAGAGTTCCGGAGATGAGTCCTTTCTATTTTCACCTAAAAAAGGCGCGCAAACTGTGTTTTCTAATCTGTCCTTGTCACAAAATAAAATTTACCTCTTAAAAAGCAGTTCACAGCCGGTATTCTTTTAAAAAAAAAACACTATAAACAGATTTAATGAGACCAAGTTGGCACACCTGAATCACGAAACACGTGCTACGTAATCCACGCACTATACTGATTGTGTCACAAATATATCCTAAAACGATTTCTTAGAATAAACTGCGCGGAAGACAATCAGTTGTTTGTGGCCGCCATTGCGATACGTAACAACAATGTGTGAATTGCTCGTGTAACAGCTGGCATCACAGCAGACGGACCGCCGCTGCTTGCCGCTACCAACAGGCGACTGACTAGTCCACACAGCTCGCTTCGCAGTTCCCGCTTCCCGGAGACCTTGCAATTGTTACGTCATTCGTGTCGTGCGAGGGAACATTAGCGCCATTTCGTGACCACATCACTAACTACTATCGCACTGCTTCGATTCTTTTGCCGATAAAAACTTACAAAGCTGCATGCTGTCACTAAACTTACACATTTCTGTCATGAAACTTTACAACTCGACCCACGCAGTGTATTTACGTATTTCGTGTGATTCTAGGAATGAAAATAGAGTACTTCCTTACACATCATTAAAACAGTTTAACTTTCTAACGTGGTTACGACGCGTTTCCTGTGAGGTACGAACTGAATCTTTATATTATTTTAAATAAACTTCACGTTTCAGAGGGCTAAGAAAGCAAACTGTGAAGCAAGGACTAAACTGAAGGCTGTTTCTGTTCCCAATACCCACGATCGACTCACCCAAACACAAGGGTGTAAAAGTGAAGTTCTCTCTGTACTTTATTAAGCTTGATCTAAACAAAGACGTATAGCAAGTGGAGGTGCAGCGCCACAAATTCTTAAGCTCGACTATCGATATAAATACGTGGTTAGCTTCACAACACGGCAAATTCACTCTCTGACAAAATACACCTGTAACCGTTGGACCGAGGCTGGATGAGCCCCAGATGCTTATGGACGCTTGCCCCTGTCGAGAATCAAACCCCAGCTTCTCGGTAACCCCAGCACGTAGCTTATTCACTATGCCAACTGAGCCATCTAGGTTTCCCACAAACAGGTGCGTAAATTTGTTTTATATTGTTCACACCGTGCATTTTCATTCAATCACACATTTCTTAAACCAACAAAACGCACAGTTCTTATTTATTATACAACACAATTTTTTTTACAGAAAAATCATTCCAACATGTTTCGGTTCCCTATTTTGGGACCATCATCACGGACCCATGTCGCGAATTGCGATTTTGTGTAATTCATGATATGGGTTCCTGATGTTGGTCCCAAAATAGGGAACCGAAACACGTTGGACTGATTTTACTGTAAAAACAATTGTATTGTATAAAAAAATAAGCAGTGAGCATTTTGTTGGTTTAAGAAATGTGTGAGACGTGTAAAACATCCAAAAATGTAACTTTTGAACACTCGGGACTGTAAATACGGCCAGAGCGTGATGGACATAATGTGTTGTTTTGACTCACCATTGCCCATATCCTCACTTTGGAAGTGTGATCGAAGCCGAGTCAGGAGGGTCACCGATCTGGTGTCCGATACGGAACTGAAAGCGTTTCTCCAGCTGCTGCCGACATCTTTGTGTCTTAGGTCCACTACAGTGGTACAGAGACGTGACCATGCGCTCCTTAGGGCCCTAGAGAACAAGATATGACAGAGCTATACTTTGTAGCAACACGTGACCATGCGCTCCTTAGGGCCCTAGAGAACAAGATATGACAGAGCTATACTTTGTAGCAACACGTGACCATGCGCTCCTTAGGGCCCTAGAGAACAAGATATGACAGGGCTATACTCTGTAGCAACACGTGACCATGCGCTCCTTAGGGCCCTAGAGAACAAGATATGACAGGGCTATACTCTGTAGCAACACGTGACCATGCGCTCCTTAGGGCCCTAGAGAACAAGATATGACAGGGCTATACTTTGTAGCAACACGTGACCATGCGCTCCTTAGGGCCCTAGAGAACAAGATATGACAGGGCTATACTTTGTAGCAACACGTGACCATGCGCTCCTTAGGGCCTTAGAGAACAAGATATGACAGAGCTATACTTTGTAGCAACACGTGACCATGCGCTCCTTAGGGCCCTAGAGAACAAGATATGACAGAGCTATACTTTGTAGCAACACGTGACCATGCGCTCCTTAGGGCCTTAGAGAACAAGATATGACAGAGCTATACTTTGTAGCAACACGTGACCATGCGCTCCTTAGGGCCCTAGAGAACAAGATATGACAGAGCTATACTTTGTAGCAACACGTGACCATGCGCTCCTTAGGGCCTTAGAGAACAAGATATGACAGAGCTATACTTTGTAGCAACACGTGACCATGCGCTCCTTAGGGCCCTAGAGAACAAGATATGACAGGGCTATACTTTGTAGCAACACGTGACCATGCGCTCCTTAGGGCCTTAGAGAACAAGATATGACAGAGCTATACTTTGTAGCAACACGTGACCATGCGCTCCTTAGGGCCCTAGAGAACAAGATATGACAGAGCTATACTTTGTAGCAACACGTGACCATGCGCTCCTTAGGGCCCTAGAGAACAAGATATGACAGAGCTATACTTTGTAGCAACACGTGACCATGCGCTCCTTAGGGCCCTAGAGAACAAGATATGACAGAGCTATACTTTGTAGCACCACGTGACCATGCGCTCCTTAGGGACCTAGAGAACAAGATATGACAGGGCTATACTTTGTAGCACCACGTGACCATGCGCTCCTTAGGGCCTAGAGAACAAGATATGACAGAGCTATACTTTGTAGCAACACGTGACCATGCGCTCCTTAGGGCCCTAGAGAACAAGATATGACAGAGCTATACTTTGTAGCACCACGTGACCATGCGCTCCTTAGGGCCCTAGAGAACAAGATATGACAGAGCTATACTTTGTAGCAACACGTGACCATGCGCTCCTTAGGGCCCTAGAGAACAAGATATGACAGAGCTATACTTTGTAGCAACACGTGACCATGCGCTCCTTAGGGCCCTAGAGAACAAGATATGACAGAGCTATACTTTGTAGCAACACGTGACCATGCGCTCCTTAGGGCCCTAGAGAACAAGATATGACAGAGCTATACTTTGTAGCAACACGTGACCATGCGCTCCTTAGGGCCCTAGAGAACAAGATATGACAGAGCTATACTTTGTAGCAACACGTGACCATGCGCTCCTTAGGGCCCTAGAGAACAAGATATGACAGAGCTATACTTTGTAGCAACACGTGACCATGCGCTCCTTAGGGCCTAGAGAACAAGATATGACAGAGCTATACTTTGTAGCAACACGTGACCATGCGCTCCTTAGGGCCCTAGAGAACAAGATATGACAGAGCTATACTTTGTAGCAACACGTGACCATGCGCTCCTTAGGGCCCTAGAGAACAAGATATGACAGAGCTATACTTTGTAGCAACACGTGACCATGCGCTCCTTAGGGCCCTAGAGAACAAGATATGACAGAGCTATACTTTGTAGCAACACGTGACCATGCGCTCCTTAGGGCCCTAGAGAACAAGATATGACAGAGCTATACTTTGTAGCAACACGTGACCATGCGCTCCTTAGGGCCCTAGAGAACAAGATATGACAGGGCTATACTTTGTAGCAACACGTGACCATGCGCTCCTTAGGGCCCTAGAGAACAAGATATGACAGAGCTATACTTTGTAGCAACACGTGACCATGCGCTCCTTAGGGCCCTAGAGAACAAGATATGACAGGGCTATACTTTGTAGCAACACGTGACCATGCGCTCCTTAGGGCCCTAGAGAACAAGATATGACAGAGCTATACTTTGTAGCAACACGTGATGTCCCTAGATATGCAAATGGAGTGTCATTGGCGCTAACTATACCCTTTCAGTGCATTCACCAGCATACAAAATAATTAATTTTCAGTTTTTTTTTTTTAAACGAATGAATGTACCTTTTTTATTTTCGTATTTCTGCTCAATTTACCCTAACTGTAAATTAATGTCAAGACGCACGGCGAACACAACGTGAAATTAATGTAAAATACGGTTACTCGTAGATGCGTATATGGAGCACTCAAAAACTTCTTATAACATATTGTTTTTCTTAAAAAAAAAAGACCGGGCAATGAAATCTTTGGTCTTCTGGGTAATTACACGGCGTTGTGTGGTAACTAAATACCACACGACGCCGTGTAATTACCCAGAAGATCAAAGATTTAATCAACATTGCGGCGGAAGCCTGAAATCAAGACCGGACACTGGTGAAGACGACTTCTGTCTGTCTGTCTGTCCGTCCGTCTCCAACAGCATGTCCGCATTTTCACAGTGATAAAACTGGATGACCTTAAGGAAAGGAGAAGATACCGGAAATTGAAAGAGGAAGCACTAGATCGCACCCTGTGGAGAACTCGCTTTGGAAGAGGCTACGGACCTGTCGTAAGACAGACTACAGAATGAAGAGGCTACGGACCTGTCGTAAGACAGACTGCAGAATGAAGAGGCCACGGACCTGTCGTAAGACAGACTGCAGAATGAAGAGGCTACGGACCTGTCGTAAGACAGACTACAGAATGAAAAGGCTACGGACCTGTCGTGAGACAGACTGCAGAATGAAGAGGCTACGGACCTGTCGTAAGACAGAGTACAGAATGAAGAGGCTACGGACCTGTCGTAAGACAGACCACAGAATGAAGAGGCTACGGACCTGTCGTGAGACAGACTACAGAATGAAGAGGCTACGGACCTGTCGTAAGACAGAGTACAGAATGAAGAAGCTACGAACCTGTCGTAAGACAGAGTACAGAATGAAGAGGCTACGGACCTGTCGTAAGACAGACTACAGAATGAAGAGGCTACGGACCTGTCGTAAGACAGAGTACAGAATGAAGAGGCTACGGACCTGTCGTGAGACAGAGTACAGAATGAAGAAGCTACGAACCTGTCGTAAGACAGAGTACAGAATGAAGAGGCTACGGACCTGTCGTAAGACAGACTACAGAATGAAGAGGCTACGGACCTGTCGTAAGACAGACTGCAGAATGAAGAGGCCACGGACCTGTCGTAAGACAGACTGCAGAATGAAGAGGCTACGGACCTGTCGTAAGACAGACTACAGAATGAAGAGGCTACGGACCTGTCGTAAGACAGAGTACAGAATGAAGAGGCTACGGACCTGTCGTGAGACAGAGTACAGAATGAAGAAGCTACGAACCTGTCGTAAGACAGAGTACAGAATGAAGAGGCTACGGACCTGTCGTAAGACAGACTACAGAATGAAGAGGCTACGGACCTGTCGTAAGACAGAGTACAGAAAGAGTGAAAACGCGTTCTTGTGGTATATGTATACAGAGTGTTTAACGATTTCCCATGAATTCTTTTTGAACTAATCCTTCCACAAAGTAAAACAGAACATCACATAATCTTAGTTATTACATCTATCTGTTAATCCGACTATCCACTCGTGTATTTTACGTCAAAAATTGATTTCTATTACTCTAATTTTTAGGACAATTCCATTTGGTTGTAATCTTTCCACCGTAAAGTCTAATCTGAATGAAGTCCAATAAAACTGTTATCATATATATCAAAAAATGTTTCACACTACACACTTTGGAATTTGAGATTGATTCCTTTAAAGCATAGTAAAGGTACAGCAATCCCATTACAGGCCTTGACAGGCCCTTAGTGATCCAGGAGGGTGAGGCTCCCAAATTTTTTAGACAATCGGCACATAAAGGTGGTAAGGTTGTCAGCCCTACGCACCGGCCGCCTTTACTCCCCAGGAAAGATTCCTGGTACTCATTTCTGTTAGGGGTTGAGACCTGGAGTCCTACACTCGAAAATGAAGGCGACACATTCATTCGCAAAGTCTGAATCACCAATCCACGAAGTGTCACATCCCAGAAGAACGGACTCCTGAATTACACCGCTGTGAAAACCTGAAAACACGCAAATAAAATGTGTTTAAGGAAAACAGCGTACCGTGCCTAGCCCGCGAGTCAGATGTCAGTTAATCAGCAAATCCTTAAGTGACTGAATCAGGCACACATAAAGCACATCGACCAGTGACTAAGTTAGTCAACAAAGGCAGTTATTTCCTACTCGCCTGACCTTACGACGGCTTTTAAACTTTTATTAGCCTTCGAATGGCCCAGTCGGATACTGCAGTACTTCTGGGATCATCGATCTGTGTGTGCACAGCAATGTCCTGTGTGAATGTGTGTTAATGACGCAACGAAGTGAACTGGGCCACCCCAAAACGACATTTTTACGGGTCACAACTGCTTGGCATGGTTACTAAACCCTTCCAAAACAAAAGAAGTGAAGATGTGGGAAAACCTAACAAAGATCCCAACCTGCCCTTCCACTCTGTAACATTTGAACTTAAAAATTATTGCATCTTTTGAGGGCAACAGAACAAGGTCAGAATCCTACCACCCCGCCACCACTACAACCGAGTACTTGACAAGCTGATAATGTCGTAGCTCGTCAAAAGAGACTTCGCCTTTTACGGGGTCCAACGGTGCAGTCACGTGATCACAAGTGTCCCTATTCGATTCTATCATGAGCCATATAAATTCATTCCAATCCACTTTTTTACGAGGATGCAGGCTTGTATTCGGGATACGTTTGGGATGCGTCTGGTTCGAAGATCAGTTGTTAACTAACATACTTACAGATGTACACATTTGAACACATCTGTTTGTCTGTCTGTCTGTCTGTAGGTATGTTAGTTAAGTTTGAATTAACTAACATACTTACAGATGTACACATTTGAACACATCTGTTTGTCTGTCTGTCTGTCTGTAGGTATGTTAGTTAAGTTTGAATTAACTAACATACTTACAGATGTACACATTTGAACACATCTGTTTGTCTGTCTGTCTGTCTGTAGGTATGTTAGTTAAGTTTGAATTAACTAACATACCTACAGATGTACACATTTGAACACATCTGTCTGTCTGTCTGTCTGTAGGTATGTTAGTTAAGTTTGAATTAACTAATAGGATTCCGTTACAATTCCTTTTGGTTTCTGTACTCGAATTTGTCTAGAGAATTCAGCTTTCCTTCTTGGTGGAAAATACTAGGAAGCTAAAGAAGTCAACTTAAAACAGGAAAGATCTCCAAAACTAGACAGACCAGTGTACATAACACGGGACTGGAATACGCTGATGGGCATGAATCTTATAGATTGGGATATAACTTATGTATATCTGCCTATTTAACCGGAAGCTTGAAGAGAAATTGAATAATTCTAAAAAAAAAAGTCGTCGTAGCAACATTAATGTAAAGTTATCCCTTAACAGGCCATGAAAGCTTATGGGGAAATGGAGGTATAACTCCAATCATTCTTAGCGTAAGGTTAGAGGAAGGCGAGTAGTCAGCTTTACGTTTCGGCCGCTTTATTCGCGGGTTAAGTGCTTCAGTGATCACTGAATAAAAGACTGATTGTGCCCCACAGCCAGGCTACATATATATGTATATATTAAAAGATGGGGAAGACTGAAGGAAATAAGACGAAAAACCTCATATGCTGGTTAATGTACATAGGAGCAACACACAGACACACACACACACACACACACACGTCACGTAACTCAACTGAGTCGACATAAGTCAGTCGGTACGTGACTGTACGTGTTACGGGCTGTACGTTCGAGGAACCCTCACTACATAGTCCTCTAAAGCAGTGGTATTCAACCTGGGGTACGCGAAGACATCTTAGGGGGTACGTAAAATTAAAAAAAATAAATATATTATTTCATGATAAACACTGAATAATCAGGGCCAGATTTAGTGTTAGCCACAAGAGACCGGACGTAAGGACATGCGATTTGGGAGCGCCACTTTCTTTCTCTCTCTCTCTCTCTCCTTTATGCGATTCTTATCTGGGCGGCTAGTTTCATTTTATTCCACACAGTGCATATAATTTTACTTTGCTAAAATACCTTTGTTCCTTTATTAATTTTTGTATGATAGGCAATAATATATTTGTTATTTAATAGCTTGATTCTCCTTTTTTCATTTAAAGCTTATTATTTAATACATTATTTTGGATGTAATTTATTTAACTTATTTTAGATGTAGATTATAGACTATGTACAGGGTATACACAAAAGAATGGTGCGGTTTCAAATTTATTCACTTTTGATACCACACCATTCTTTTGTGTATGCCCTGTATAACTTGAATTATGCACCAACAACTTTGGGGGTACAAAGTTGAAAACAAATTATATGTGGGGGTACACGAACAAAAAAGGTTGAATACCACTGCTCTAAAGCGTCCAGATTGGCTTCGGAGCCCAACCAGCCTTCTATTTCAATGGTTAAACACAACTTTCTTTCTGGGGGGTTAAAACGGCTGGGGTGTGAAGCTGAATCCTCACCTCTACATTTCCGAGCTTAAAAATGTGTGGCATCATACCTTTATTCCCCAGTACGCCATTACTGCGAGGTGAATGGTGACAGTTGAGGTACAATTTTATATTTTCACCGTATCAGATTGTACCTCCGGATACGTAGGCAAATCCGCGGACAGAAAGTGCATTTGGTGCAAATACAAACAGCTCACAAAGCACTGCATGATATTACAGTCTGTGATAACAGTGCACACTAGCCTGTTTGTTGCTCTGTACGCCTTCTGTCCTTCTAACAGGGAAAGTTACTTCTGAGCAATACACATCGACATGGTTTCCATCCCCTTTGTCAGAGACATAAGCTCAGTGACACAGTCACTAACACACTTAGTGACATGCATACACCCCTTGCACTGTATCCAATCACGCGTTACACCCTCAACCCTTTGCAGCACCACAAACTGTATCCATTGCCTACTGAAACACGACTTCATATGGTTAAATTTAGTTCGTATAAGCTGTATGGTAACTCAGCGCGGTTTAGCATTGCTTGGTCTTCACGGACAGGTCAAAATGAAACAAAAGGGGGATGCTGGTTGATCCGAAGTTGCATGTCACCTGCGCAGGTGAGTCGAGACTGAACTTATCAATACGTCATCCAATAAACAAGTGAATAATAAATTGCATTGTAATAATTAAGAAAATTAATTGAGAGTTCTGTTCTTGTAATAGGTTTTCCGTACTCTTAAGTTCTTGTTGGATCTTATGGGTTATTCTTTAAACCAAACTCGAATAATAATAATAATAATAATAACCATGGCTCGACAGCCCTGTATGGGCCTGGGCCTCCTCTTTTCCGAGGTTACTGGGTCGTGCGCATTTGTGGCAGTTCGGAGACCAGCCGACTGGCCGCGCTGTTCAACTCATCCTGATGTGACCGCCAGAGCCATGGCAGTCAGTCAGGAGACTTGGGTGAGAAATCGCTTGAATTTAGCTTACGGACACTCCTCTCCGAAGGAAGTGGTGCTCCGGATTTTTATCACCCTTAAAAATCCACTCTAACCACTAGTCCACCGAGGTCAACTACCTCGGTTTATAGTG
Source organism: Reticulitermes speratus (assembly GCA_021186555.1). Lineage (NCBI taxonomy): Eukaryota > Metazoa > Arthropoda > Insecta > Blattodea > Rhinotermitidae > Reticulitermes > Reticulitermes speratus. The sequence goes on from JAJKFL010000005.1 coordinate 54,015,338, forward strand.
TGGAATGGTAATACGATAAACATTCAATGAATTTGAAGGAATGTAGAAGGAACTGGTCCTGCTAATATTTGATGTACTAATTATTATTATTACTGCGTGCAATCCGTCCAACTTAACTTCTGTTCTTGGGACTACACGCCATTAACTTCGGGCTGCACCTGTGGTTAATCAACTATCCAATAAATGCATGTATTACTGGAGAATCTTTCACCTTGTTAAACCACCCATTTTTAACCCTCCTAAATCTTTGACAAATGCTTTACTTACGCAGCTTCATATTGTCTTAGTAGCTACCTCCTCTTTCATTGGCCGCTTTTTGAAGGAAAACGTCTTACACCGCGGGTCCGTTATGGGGGGAAACTATGCGAAAGTGGATGTTACGATTTTGTGTATACCACACAAATCTTAATAACTTTAAAACTATAACGCATATCCAAATAAGCAATACACGGTTTAAAAGAGCAAGGATGAAAGAATGTTACGCGACATTAACCTTGAGCGCGTGACGTCACACGCCGCCACATGATGGTCGCCAAGTTGGAGTGGAAAATTACCGGTTCGCCGCGCGGCAAAATTAGTATAGCTCGGGAACGCGTAGGCGTAGGGCGTTATGTGAGGTGTCGTTTAACAGAGCTCGACGAGTACTATAAAATAAGACACTAATAGTGACAATAGTGAAAGAACTTAAAATAGTATACAGTGAGAAAATGTTAAACTTGGACAAATTTTCCCTAAAATTTAAAAAATGTCGAAATATCTTGAAAACAAGAAAGTAAATGCTTATCGTAAACGCTTGCAAAGTGAAAGAAGAATAAATGAGGAATCCAAAGACGCCCCTATGACAGCAGCAGAACGAATGCGGAGGATGAGGCAGCGTCGACAATTTGAGGCGAGCAACAGTTTCTGAACGACAAGTTCAGATTGGTGTTGGCCACGGATCCAACTGACTTCACAGCTTTAAAGAATACCACGATAGACTTAACGTTCTCTAGAGATGTGAGTGTAGCATGTAAGTCTACATATCGTACTACTCGTACCATTGTCCTATCTTCAACAAAATTTTACAAATTAGTCAGCATTGTCAGAAATAAATAAAATAAAAGAAATGCAAGTTCCTTACGCTCATTTCTTTCTTACCAACCCTACAAACACCCCGCCCCGACAACACCGCCTGGGTAAGACGTTTTCCGCCAAAAACCTCAGCGGTAGTGACTCCGACACTACCTACCCCGATTTCTAATTAAAAATTCCCTCCTTCAACACGTAGCTTCTGAACAGCACAACTATTTTTGTTTCACGTTCCCTTCGCCTAAATGCAACAGGCGTTTTCCTTTACCTATTTTCTTTCTAATTACTCTAAATTTCCACACTTTTGCTAACAATCATAAAATCACGTTTTTTTTCCTTCCTAGGACAACACTCGACATATATACATATTTTTTTTTGAATGGCTCGACAGCCCCTAGGGGGCCTAGACCGCCTCATTTTTAGAGGCTTCACTATCACACTTTAGACACACCACACTCGGTAGGACTCCTCTGGACGAGTGACCAGCCCGTCGCACAGACCTCTACCTGACAACACACAACACTGACAACAGACAGACATCCATGCCCTAGGCGGGATTCGAACCCACAATCCTAGTAAGCGAGCGGCCGCAGACCCACGCCTTAGACCGCACGGCCACTGGGATCGGCTATATACATCTTATTCAAACTAATAATCACCTCTCGCTACTGCGCTAATAAAGTCTTTCCTGACATTTTTGCCACTATGTTCTGTCTCTCCACATCATTACATCTTTCTTTACGTGTGTGTTCATTCCTTTTAAATAACACCCCAGTAGACTTAGCCACTTAAAACTTAATTCAATATATTCCAGCTCCTATTTTAACTTAAGTAATTTGATGTATTACTGCAGTAATTTTTCCGAAAATTCTGAAGGCAACCACGATATGGTTCAGTAAGTTTAGTCAGTATATCGACCGAGATATGAAACAGGCGATTTTCGACTACAAAACAAGAGCGAAGTCCAATGGCCGTTCGTTATACACACTTCCTGCTAGAAAACGCTGGGATCTCAACATTAAATAGGCCACGACCACATCCTCCCCAGTACTTGCCGATTCCTATCTCATCTGCAATTTAATGTTTCTCCATGATTTCAGACTTCCGCCGCGATGTTGATAAAATCTGCGGTCTTCTGGGGTATTACACGGCGTCGTGTGGTAATTGTTTACCGACGTTTCGGGACAACGTATCGGTCCCATCCTCACGGGTCAAGAGTCTCGGACTCGGACTCTTGACCCGTGAGAATGGGACCGATACGTTGTCCCGAAACGTCGGTAAACAGTTACCACACGACGCCAAGCAATACCTCAAAAGACAGCAGATTTCATTAATGATTCTCCAGTTCGCCAAACAATATGAACTAATACCCTAAGTGTTTGAGCAAGCCCGCAAAAGAAATAATAAGAGAGTAATAGTCTGTCATTAGTCAGTTGCTGGCACATTATATCGGTCTGTTTCTCTAATAGACATTTCTTGCCTGCGGTCCATTAATAATAAAACAGTGTCACTGCCTGGTTCGATACTTCGACCCGAGGTCACGTGACTGTGATCACCTTGCTGCCGCATGATGTGGCTGTTGTTGCTGCTGTTGCTGTTGTTGCTGTTGTTGCTGCTGTTGCTGTGGCTGCTGCTGATAATGCCCGTTATCCATTCTGCTGAAGACGATTATCTCCAAACGGATGGTTAACATGTTAACTTACGTCACCACAACTGCAGTACAACAGCGGATTATATCCAAAATGTAAAGTTTACACTGAATGCTTTATGTAACTTCACGACACGACAGTTCAAACACAAACCGATAACCTAAATTTTCCGGTAAGTCCCAGATGATATAGATAAATGTTGGTTACCGAGGAAACACAAGAAATTGTTTCGTATTCAATCCAGTTACCACACAAAACATCTTGCTTCTCCCTCTTCTTGTATCGTGTTGCAATGCAACACACATTTGCAGAATCTGACTCTCGTAGAAAACGTCGAAAAGTATCTACATTACCAAGATTAGGCGCGGTGCCTTTGTGAAAAAAAATAATCAACACTGTACATGAGTGGCGATAAATGGAAAGACTGTAATGTGTGCCTTAGTATGACCCAAATATACATCTAAGAAAGGTAAGTGGTTAGGGCATTCGGTGAAATTAATGCCTTCCAGTGGACATGACACATTATTTATATAATATACAATTTAATGTAACTGGGGAACAAAATCACAAAACTGACAGAATTTTTAATAGGAATACAAGAGAATTTCCCAGAAATTAACTAGCGCATAATATATATTTAATTTTAAAAAATTTTGTTATAGTATGAAATCACTAAGATACGAAACCTAGGTAATTAACACGTAACACGTAAATATCTTAAACAAAACATGCGAGCAAACATTACAGTAAAAATAAAATTGTAATGACATTTTATGGTAAAAAAAACATAATGCAGAATGCTGTTTGCAGCCACAAAAATATCAATTTACTTTTCCGTAACGAAAACAGCACAGCACAATATCGAAACCTTTACAGGACTGTGGCAATATATTAGCACACAGACCACACTTATGCCTCTGGTTTGATTATAAGAAGGAACAGTGATTATTACCTTTACCATCGGTCACAGTAATTTAAGACATATGTGTTTTTGTGGCGGTAGAAACCAATCTGTTTAATGTTAAGATACTTCCAGCAGAGGTCTCAGCTGACCGTACTTTATCAAAATTGTGCGTTTTATTGTCAATAAGAAAATAAAAATTACACAGCCCCTAACAGTTGATACTATAACGTCTCCAATTCCATTATTTTCTTATCAAAATGACGGCGCGCGCGGTGACCTTCTAACACAGTTGTGCTCTTCTACGGCCAGAAATATAGTGCCTCTCTCTTTATTTATAAAACGACAGAGGTTTCGTAAAAAGGTAACATCTTACACTCGTGAGTTTCGAAAACCACGGTAACTGGGCAATGAATGTCACCCTTGCAGCTAACAACTTCCTTTCCCAGTTCTGAAAAGGCGTCACACGTTCCAATTCCCACACAAATATATCACATCGCGTTTCAATTGGAAATCGCATTGTGAAAATTACCATGACATAACATGATGTCAATGGCATGTCATGTTTACTTAACAACCACTCTAACTAGAATCAAATAACATTTGAAAATACAAGATAACATACAATTTAAAGAGCACAGACGTAAAAGGAATCTGCTTGTTGACACAACACTTCAAAGTTTCTTCAAGAACGTCACAAATAATTGCTTGACACGTGACATAACGTGAGCACTGTGTAAAGCGGTAAGAGTCACGTGGTTAAAGACAAAACACAAGCAGAAGTTTCAGTAAACAAAACAACACAACTCGATGTTGCAAGACGCAGAACGCGTGCTGTGGCTCGAGTGTCGTCGTGACGCTCGATGCAGTTAGTGAGTGATGGAAATGTCGTGAGGTGGCGCCGCGAAACAACAGCTGCGGCTTAGAGCCACAACGGCGTAAGTAGAGTCACGTGAATAATGTAGTAAACACTTGCAGTGACGGGAAATGAAAGTGTCAGTGCTGAAAACAAAAATGTCTGTCCATATTAAAGGAGACATGCGTCATGACCTTTCGGATTCTATCTTACTTAATGATAACAATCGATAAAATTTTCAAACAAATCCATCTATACACAGTACAGACACAGCAATAAGCACCACCTGCATAGACCAAATGCCAACCTATCTTGTTTTCAAAATGTACAGTCTATGCCAGTATCACAATTTTCAACAGACTCCCTCTGAGTCTCATAAGTCTTAAGAATGAAAAGACAAAACTTAAAGCAGCATTAAGTAAATACTTAAATACACACAGCTTTTACTGAGTAGATAAATTTGTTGTGTATAAAGACGGTTCATAGTGAGTTATGTAACATGTTTATAGTGTTTTAGTGTATAGTGTTTAGTGTATAGTGTTCAAATGTAAAATTGTGTAGTCTGTATAGCTGTATATTTGTGTATTATGACTTATTGCACATACAGTTGTCACTTCGACAGACTTATGGATCCATGGAATGTATGTATGTATGTATGTATGTATGTGTGTATGTATGTATGTATGTATGTATGTATGTATGATATTACGTCAGTACAAAGGTTTTGTAAGAACAGACAGAACGCACCTAGTCGCACACTATTAGCCAAGACAAACTCACAAAACACACAAAGACTTCAGTCGTCATACCCGACTTCTCTCTCGATGTGCCGTCTTCAGACCACTCGCACACAGAGGCCAGACCATGAAGGCATGAAGAAACTGGAGGTACAGCTCCGGCCATTATTAACATCGACGCTAGATGGAGGTGATTGTTCAACTTTACGCTCCGGCCGCCTTAACCCAAACGTAAGGGCCCTCGGTAACAAGTGAACAGGAGGATGCGGGGGCTCCACAGCCGATCCGAAATCTGCAGACCAGAGAATTGTCTCTTGCCGGTCGCCCAGTATGCAGCCCAGTCACTGTACCAACTGAGCTATCCTGGTTCGTCTTCGGCTAATCTATCGGTGTTTCTATTAGTGCCTATAGACATGAATTCGAAGAGTTGCCAAGAAAAATATTTATTTTGTGCTGACAGTATATCTTGTGCTGACAGTATATCTTGTGCTGACAGTATATCTTTGCTGACAGTATATATCTTCCCTTAATATTGAATGTAGTTACGGCTGTATAAAATTGTCAGATGAAGATAAAGTCAGTCCTGTTCTTACCAGGTAGCACTGCAAGAAGGTGTATGGAAGATTGGGGGTATAGTTCCACTCATTCGTAACCTCACCACTAGAGGCATGTGAGTTGTATACTTCACGCTTGCGCCTCTTTACACCTGTACTTCTTGAACACAAGACAGTAGGCCCCAGGAATCAACCTGGACGCTATGGGAAATAGACAAATGACTTCATCTGAATCAAATCGAGCCTGGTTCCCCGATCGACCAAGTCGAAGTCTAGCCACTACACTAACTGAGCTATCTCAGCTAGTGACATTTATACAAACAGTTTATATTTCGTTAATTTCACTCCGCTGGCATAAAAATATTAATTAAAGCCACTCGCATACATTTTTTTTCCAATGGCTCGACAGCCCCTTGGGGGCCTAGCCGCCTCATTTTTCGAGGCTTCACGATCACACTTTAGACACACCACACTCGGTAGGACCCCTCTGGACGAGTGATTAGCTCGTCACAGAGAACTCTACCTGACAACACACAACATTCACAACAGACAAACATCCATGACCCCGGTGGGATTCGAACCCGCAATCCCAGTAAGCGAGCGGCCGTAGACCGACGCCTTAGACCGCACGGCCACTGTGATCGGCCACTCGCATACATACACAGTAAAAAGTAAAGTAAAGTTTTCCCTGTAACAGGCCACGAAGGCCCAGAGGGGGAGTAGAGGTATAGCTCTACTCTTTCTTTAACCCTGGTACTAGATGAGGGTGGGTGGTCGACTCCACGCCCCGGCCGCTTTACCCCCGGGAAAGAGACCCAGTACCTATTGTATAGGAGGCTGCGTGGGCCCCAGGGCCGTTCTGGACGGGTACTGAAAATCTCGCCCCCACCGGGATTCGATCCCCGGACCATCCAGCCCGTAGCGAGTCGTTATACCGACTGAGCTATCGTGGCCCCTCAGACACAGTGCGTCTGCAAAGTTTTGGGACTAGATTTATAAAAAATCGAAATCTCTAGCAAACAACTTTATTGATACTTAGCCTTCCAGATACGTCCCTCCTAACTCTACACACGTATTGGTACGTCGTAAAGCTTCTGGATGCCTCAGTAGAACTCAGCTGCCGGAACAGTCTTTAATTCACTCGTCACGTTTTTCTGGATGTCTGAAAGGGTATCGAAACGGCGTCCCTTAAGGTTGGACTTCACTTTAGGGAGTATAAAGTAGTCCGCAGATGCCAAATCTGGCGAGTGAGGGGTGGTCAAGAACAGTAAAGCTTTAATGTTATTTGTACCGTACATTTTTCTTGATTACATAAAATCGTGATCCGACAAATGTACACCCTTTATTATCTGTTATTTAATACAGTTCATATTAAAAATAGTCCAACATGTTTCGAACTATGTTACAGTTCATCTTTAGGGACTCAATTGTTTATTACACCAGCTATACATGTATGGTAAAGGTAAAGGTAAAGCAACCCCATTACAGGCCTCGAGAGGCCCTGAGGGGTCCAGGAGGTTGAGGCTCCCAGATTTGTAGACAATCGGCACATGAAGGTGGTAAGGTTGTCAGCCCTACGCACCGGCCGCCTTTACCCGCCAGGAAATATTCCTGGTACTCATTTCTGTTAGAGGCTGAGTCGACCCCAGGGCCATAGATACATGTATGGTACTCAATAAAATATATAAGTTGGTTAGATATAATATCGTTAACTGTGTTGAGTTTGTGGACACTGAAAATAATGTGTTGTGGCTTTGTCGGTTGTGTCCATTTACTTTTATTGCGATATATTTAGGTGTATTTTGCAGTTGTTCACATAGTTTATTGTACCAAATAGCTGCATTAGTCCTGTGTAATTTTTCTTTGGTGTTTTTATACTGATAAACTTCTTTTGTCTGTCCGGTTATGACAAATTTTATGTTATTTATATTTGTGTTTTTCAGTGACCTCAAACTCAACACAGTTAACGGCATTTTATCTACCTAACTTATATATTTTAATGAGTACCGTACGTGTATCATTCATTCTGCAGTCTGTCTTACGACAGGTCCGTAGCCTCTTCATTCTGCAGTCTGTCTTACGACAGGTCCGTAGCCTCTTCATTCTGCAGTCTGTCTTACGACAGGTCCGTAGCCTCTTCATTCTGCAGTCTGTCTTACGACAGGTCCGTAGCCTCTTCATTCTGTAGTCTGTCTTACGACAGGTCCGTAGCCTCTTCATTCTGCAGTCTGTCTTACGACAGGTCCGTAGCCTCTTCCAAAGCGAGTTCTCCACAGGGTGCGATCTAGTGCTTCCTCTTTCAATTTCCAGTATCTTTTCTTTTCCTTAAGGTCATCCAGTAGCTGCTTACGTCTTCTCCCTCGTCATCCCATCATTTCTATCCTTCCCTCTAACTTTCCTTCAATCACGTGTTTCAGAAGGCAGTTTCTACACAAGATGTGACCAATCCAGTTAGCCTTTCTTCTTTTTATTGTATGTACGATATTCCTCTCCTCCTTGACTCTATGTAATACTTCTTCATTTCTCACACGATCGGTCCAACTGATCTCCATTCTTCTCCAGCACCACATTTCAAAACTTTCCAGATACTTCTGATCCACTTTCCCAAGTGTCCCACGTTTCAGCACCACACAAAGCTACGCTCCAAATGTAGCACTTTACTAGTTTCTTCCTTAAATTTAAGTCCAGTTTGCTGGTGAAAAGATTTTTCTTCTTGTTGAATGCTGCTTTTGCCATGGCAATTCTGGATTTAATTTCACGTGTATAGTTGGTGTAATAAATAAATGAGTCCTTGAAGATGAACTAACATAGTTCGAAACATGTTGGACTATTTTCAATATACACTGTATTAAATAGCAGTTAATAAAGGGTGTACATTTGTCGGATCACGATTTTATGTAACGCTTTTGTTCGCAAGAAACTGCTTGACGATAATTGCGTTGTGGGCAGGAGCATTATCGTGCAGCAAGAACCAGTGTCCTTTTGTTCACATCTTCAACGACAGTCTCGTACAGTACCTTGCTGATGTCAGGCTCATCCGCCATCATTCGAAGTGACAGGTGACGATTTTGCAGCAAGAGCTGCCGAAACTTTTCGATATTGCCTTCCGTTCGACACTCAGAGTGGCGACCACACCTGCGGTCGTAATGAGCATCTTCCCGTCCTTCACGAATCCGTCCATACCAGCGAGAAATGTTGGATCGCGTTAGTGCTTCATCTCCGTGGGCTGCACGCACCATTTCAACATTTTCTGTTGCAGTCTTAACGGCTTTAAAACAAAACTTTATCGCCACTCGCTGTTCACTACTTGACTGCGTGACAGTACGGGTTTACTACGCAACATTAAACAAAAATATACCTTAGAACCGCTTTGCTCCCTCTGAAGTAACTTTGCACGAAACAAGTTCAGACATGATAGTAATCAGTTGCAGCAGTTACCCTTAGATAGCGCAGGTAGCATGTTTTGAAAAAAAAAATCAGCCCTAAAAGTTTGTAGACGTACAGTTAATGTATGTATGTATTATGTATGTATGTATGTATGTATGCATGTCACTCATGGAACGGAAATTTGTCGTAACCCACACAATTCGTCAAACCGAGATTCCCATAATAATATTATTCATGTGAATTTGAATAAAGTGTACATTTGTCAGACTATAAATACATTCCCACATCGCTAGACAGTTGTGCTACAAACACAACTTCTGTCAAATTTTGTGTCCACAAACGAATTGCTTCTCCTTATATTTTAGTAAAATCATAACACGCTTAAGTTTTGGTCTATTGAGGATCTGTCACGTGTGTTCTCTCTGCTGTAAAACTGTGTATCGGTGGGTTACGACAGAGTGCTGTTTCATGAGCGATATGTATATAAAATTTAATAGCACTTCTCCGCTCAGGAACTACCAAACATCCTCAAAAATACGTAATGTTAAACCAGCTCTAGCACTACGCTACAAACCGGAACGTCGCGGGTTCGATTCCCGATGGTGTCACTGGAATTAATTCCTTGACATAATCGTTTCGGTCGCACTATGGCCCTGGGGTCGATTCAGCCTCTAACGGAAATGAGTACCAGGAATATTTCCTGGGGGGTAAAAGCGGCCGGTGCGTAGGGATGACAACCTTACCACCTTCATGTGCCGATTGTCTACAAATCTGGGAGCCTCAACCTCCTGGGCCCCTCAGGGCCTGTCTAGGCCTGTAATGGGGTTACTTTACCTTTAAACCAGCTCTAAGGTTTTAGAGGCGCTGAAAATTCATATTCTGGCCCTCTAGATTATAAACAGGTAGTCTTGTCTATGGCTGTCAGTGTTTCGAAGACACTCACTGTCCCCTTCTGCAGAGTGTCGTCAAAGTGACATAAGCCAAAACAGCACATTTTACATCTGACAGATCTAAACATGTCACAAAACGTATTGACTAGTCCAAGATAATTTAGAATCCCTGACTTGTGTGAGCACGGTGCTGAACTTAAAACATACAATCAGGTAATTTTCTGTCGGATTGCATAACTATCAACTGCTCAAGGAAGAGCGTGTTACACGGAGCGTTTGGGTATTTGACTACTAAATGAATGTCAAAGGAGGCTGGTTCAAGAAACTCTGTAAATTAAGAGGAAAGCATGCTTCTATCCTGAAGATGGATAGAGCTGGCTCGTCCAAAACTTTGGCATCTGTCTACAATGATATTCATTCACGAGACTTGCATACGTAATAAGAGATACCACAAAGTTTCACTGGATTCAGGTTCGCTGTCTGACACTGCACACAGCACTTGGAAGGAATCTCTTGGCTACCCGCCACACGCAGCTGGCAGATGAGTTGTCTAGGCACACGGCGTTCGAATTTAAATTTTCATTGAAGTAGAGGCCCTTTCGGACCTTGGCTAAGATTCTACGAGAATTAATTCTTTATACAATAAAGAACTCTTCCTACCTGCCAGTACCTAGTAACTCGTTAATACAGTTCATGTATTTCAGAAGATTTTATCTATTCTTTCTTGCGTATGTAAGACTTAAGTTAGGGATCGCCTAACAGAGTTCATTGCTACGGCGATTATAATCCTTATAAATGTTTTTCTGCTCAATTATAAAGGAGTGCGCATGGAATAAAAGTTCATTTTCTTCAACTTTAAAATTATCAACAACGTGAGTTACCACCAACTCGTACATAAAGTTGAAAAAAAACATGTAGAAAACTTCACAAGAATCCCGAAATGTTTCGGTGCACCAGTACACCATCTTCAGGGGAACAAACTGAACACTTAAAAGTACACAAGTCCATTTAATAAAATTGTTAAAACATTTCGTCTATTGACAAACCTATACCCAAAATCTGTCAAAAATTAGTGTCTTGATCTGATGAAAGCACACAAAGTCCACGGATGTGAAAAGGATTAATCACACGCTTGTTTTGTTGAAAGAGGAATTAACTAGTAATAAAATAGAGAATTATGGGATCTACAGTTCGTCTGTATTTATTTAACCCTTTAAAGTATAGTGGTTAGTAAATGTACAGAGAAGTTTAATTCAACATTTTGTGCACACAGTGTATCTGTGTTCCATAAGATTCTTATACACAAGAGCAATTATTTCTCTACACAGACTATAATGATCGCTGTTCCTAAGGAAATCAACTATGTTCTCTGTGAGATAAGTATTGAACAACTTGTCATACACAATACACTTGAGATAGTTGTATATGTGTATTTTTATTTAATAGAACAACACTCCACGTTTTTGTGACATACCTTACAGGTGCTCTATATGTGCACCCTTTGTGATTCTACAAACATCAACACGATAATCGAGTTCGTTCCAAACTTTTTCTAGCATATCAGCGGTGATGGTTTCAATGGCGGTTCTGATTCGTACCTTGTTCCGGGATACTTGCGGGAAGAGGAGGAACATAAACCTGATCCTTGACGTAAACCCATACAAAGAAATCACATGGGGTTGCATCTGGAGAACGGGGTGGCCAAGTTGTTAAAACCCCGACAATCATTTTGAATAACCCTGTATATAATGTAGATTAGCTTTAGACTTTAAAGGTTTGCTTATTTAGTTGCGATTTGTTTAATGATTATACAGATATTGCAGATTGTACGGCGTTAAGTAAGAGCATCACTAATTAATTATGAATTTAAAGGCATTTGAAAGGAAATTATCGTGCTTTGTTTTATCTGGACATTTGCATGGAGGAACTGATAAAACCACGAAAAATAGCTGTAAGTATAGCGTATTACCGTGCCCTCATTTGAACCCCGGAATTCCCAAACACGAATAGAAAGTCACTGTTTATAAAACACCAACAAAATGCACTTCACTTTACCACTTATTTATTTCAATAGACCCCTACATATGTTTCGGTTTATGCAGAAACCATCATCAGGGGGTTTTCAAAACTACATATATTTACATCCAATGGTATTTCTGTCCTTATTGTTATGCAATATCTTAGTGTTCAATTGCCATTCACTTATAAAATCAGTTTAAAATCAGAGTTGTTTCAAAAACGTATATAGACACACCAAGTATAAAATTGTTGAGAATTTGTTAAAATTTGTGTCGAGAAGGTAAAATGTAAAATGGTAAAATGTTGCGGTACGGATCGCTGTGTTACATCTGGTTATTATTTGTTGTTGGTTTTGTGTGTTCTGTAAGATAGTGAGTAGACAGCAGACAACAGCAGGTATGTCATTCCAATCAAAAGTGTCAACTTACAAAATTATATAAACTTTAATATCCAAATATTATAGTACTGATACTTACTCACTATCTTACAAGACACACAAAACCAACAAATAATAACCAGATGTAACACAGCGATCCGTACCGCAACATTTTACCATTTTACATTTTACCTTCTCGACACGAATTTTAACAAATTCTCAACAATTTTATACTTGGTGTGTCTATATACGTTGTTTCAAACAACTCTGATTTTAAACTGATTTTATAAGTGAATGGCAATTGAACACTAAGATATTGCATAACAATAAGGACAGAAATACCATTGGATGTAAATATATGTAGTTTTGAAAACCCCCTGATGATGGGTTTTGCATAAACCGAAACACATGTAGGGGTCTATTGAAATAATAAAGTGGTAAAGTGAATTGCATTTCGTCGGTGTTTTATAAACAGTGAATTGTGAAATATGCACTGTGAGACTAATGTAAAACGAATAGAGAGTGTTACGCATTAAGATGCAAAAATTTTGGAGAAAATTCACTGTAGACGAACCAACTAAATGCACATTTTTCACTTCCACTCTTTTATGTACAATTTCACCCTCTACATACATAAATCTTGTAAATCAAAGAGTAAAAGTGAAAAAAGTGCACTTAGTTGGTTCGTGGACAGTGAATCGTTAAACAAGATGCACTGTGAGATTAATATACAGTTTGGAGAAAATGTTACATATAGAATTTAAAAATTAACTTTTCAGCGGTTTGGGCACAGATAGACTGACGTGACCTCCACCTAAGACGTCTTCGCAGACTTTCTAGAAACTGCTGGGAGAAGCAATGTCATGCTTTTGATTTATCAGAACGTCGAGACGCTTTCGCAATGAATACTGTCGTTATGCAACCAGGATAACGAAAGAAACTGAGAGTATAATATAATGCGGGTAATGGAGAAAACTGCTTATAATTGTTACATAACGAGATGCTGGTACAATAATCACTGTAATAGTGTCATAAGCAATTTAGGGTAAGTTTTCGGTCAGCTCCGTGCAACAAACTTGCCTTATGCGGGTGCTGACCAACGTGGCTCAAAACTAATTGAATTAAACAAAACGAAACGAAACGTAAGCCTACGCTTTTGTTGCGGACAATTAGTCATACGGATATTGTTGTTAATTTAGTTTTTAGATGTTATTTATTTACGGTTCCAACAATGGACAGAAATTTAGCTATCGACGTGTTTCATAGACGTACTTCCAGCCGAGTTAAAGTTTCATTTTTTTATGTTATTCGTACCGTAAATATACTTGTACTTAATACATCAACCAACTTAAGCAGTTTATGAAATGCATTCTGAAACAATTAAAAAACTCCTACATGTTTCGACACCGGAGTGCCATTACGAGGGAGTATTTCAGAACAAAGGAGTACAAGGCCAACAGTTAATCTAGGTACTGTGTCTCCTTTCTTAAACTGGAATTGCTCAATTTAAAGCTTTCAAAAATTTTAAGTTTACTATATTGTAATTTTATGACTATTAACTTTGTATACTTTAGAAGTTTAATATTTCAATTTTTTCCCTGCCAGAATTCTAACCCCGTATCGTCCAGCTGTCTCGGCCCCTTTTTTAAACGTTGGAATGTGTAAAATTATCCGTTACATAGCGTAACATCCCACAAGACAAACAAACACAATTTGTGTGTAAAGTTCAGAGTTCATTTAATGTTAAAACTGTGGTACATATGCCGTAATTATCAATGGGATTTAAGGTGTTTTCTTTTTCAAGCGTACATTTAAATTATTTGATACGATGAAACTGGCTACTAAGCCGTAGATTTGTGCAAAAGCCTGACGCGAAAGTTTAGTGAACCTGTTTATGTGACTTGCGCTACTGTTGCACGCTAGCGGCAGGTGTAAGCTCCGGTTGCATAAGGAGCCAGCAGCACCTTATGTAAATAGCGCCCAGTAATCCTGAGGGCAACCCGCAGCCCAAATTTGTTGGTCACAAAACGAAATCCTCTGAATCGTGTATATAAAGCCTCTGCATTATCGGCACGCGCAGTGTTTGGCGGGCGACATGGAGTGGCTCAACCGACTGTGCTGCATTCTGGTGGTGAGTCCGGTACAGACGCACGTATCATAGTCGTGTGTCAGACCCAAGGACGTCTCGTCCATATGTTTTTACAAAATTCGTTACTAAGCTTAATAGCTTGAGAGCTATGGTAAATTTAACAATGAGCGTTTAGATTTCATAAAATGCGGAGGAATTCTAGACTAGATGAGCAACTGATAGCTTCTCAACTGATAAAACCTCGCATAAAATAAGGACCCTGTACTATGTAAAGTCGGAGAGACAGCAGCCTCTGAAATCTTGCACATGTGTTTTCTTGACCCAAGCAGCAGAAAAATCGGACAAATGCATTCCAATGAAGTTACAAAATTGTTCACACAAACCTTAAAGTTACAATAATTAGCCTAATGAAATGACAGGCCAAAATAATTCTTCAATATATTCACATAGACAAGCGATGAGAATGAAAACCTCTTACACGGTTGTGGTGTAATTCCTGAGCCTTGTCGTGTAAACAATAACAAAGATCGTCGCGTTAGAGGGTTTGACGGAATTGAATGTTGAGGACTTCCTGTGAACCGTACACAGCGAAGGCTAAGCACATTGTATAATGTGGACGCTCAGGAAATTGTATAATGTGGACGCTCAGGAAATTTGATAATATGGACGCTCAGGAAATTGTATAATGTGGACGCTCAGGAAATTGTATAATGTGGACATTCAGGAAATTGTATAATGTGGAGGCTCAGAAAATTGTATGATGTGGACGCTCAGGAAAAAGTATAATTTGGAGGCTCAGGAAATTTTATAATGTGGACGTTCAGGAAATTGTATAATGTGGACGCTCAGAAAATTGTATAATGTGGACTCTCGGGAAATTCTATAATTTGGACGCTCAGGAAATTTGATAATGTGGACGCTCAGGAAATTGTATAATATGGACATTCAGGAAATTGTATAATGTAGACGCTCAGAAAATTGTATAATGTGGACTCTCAGGAAATTCTATAATTTGGACGCTCAGGAAATTTGATAATGTGGACGCTCAGGAAATTGTATAATATGGACATTCAGGAAATTGTATAATGTGGACGCTCAGAAAATTGTATAATGTGGACTCTCAGGATATTGTACAATGTGGACATTCAGGAAATTGTATAATGTGGACGCTCAGGTAATTGTATAATGTGGACATTCAGGTAATTGTACAATGTGGACGTTCAGGAAATTGTGTATTTTGGACGCTCAGGAAATTGTGTATTTTGGACGCTCAGGAAATTATATAAGTTGGAATTTCAGGAAATTATATAATGGGGAAGCTCAGGAAATTGTATAATGTGGACGCTCAGGAAATTGTATAATGTGGACGTTCAGGAAATTGTATAATGTGGAAGCTAAGGAAATGGTGTAATGTGCACGCTGAGGAAACTGTATAATGTGGACGCTCAGTAAATTTTATATGGTGGACGCTCAGTAAATTACAGCCGTTACCGTTCGCATCGATACGAAACGCTCAAAATCTCTCCGTTAATTCGTGCGTCTGTATTTTCACTTACATATACATAACAACTCAAGAACAGCCGAACGAAACTTTACGTAGTTTGGTGGTGGATAACTTTACAAATCACTTTGCAGCCATTTCAGTTTTCGTTAAAATCGGACTTACATAACCATTATTTTACTACAAAGTGTTTATGCGTGTCCATAGTACCTTCAACGTACATAGGGCTACCTATTAATCCACGGGAAGTACAAAAGTACAAAATACAAAACAACCATTCGTAACAACATTTAAACACTAGGTATAGGACCTTGGCGGATTTAAGGGCGTGAGAAGCTTTTAGTGCCAAAATTTACGTATTCGCTATTTTCGTATTAGATACCTTGCAGTCATCTTGGTTTGGTACGTGGAAACGAGAGTTTCGGAAGTAAATACTGCCCCAATCTTCAGATCCTTAACAATAAAATGGAGGCAGCATATTCTTCCGAAAAGTTGCTACCCATCTATCAGACTATACGGTGTCATAATTCAGAAGGCCAAGTACGCATGTAAACCCAACGTGATATATATATCTCACAGTTAAAGACAGCAAGCAATTTTTATGACTACATTTCATCGGCAGGTAACGCTCAACGCTAACCTCAAACGTAACACTAACACCAGCCGAAATCTCACATTACACTTTGTGACAGTGTTTTCTTTTTTCCAGTTCATCAGCCTCTCAACAATCTGCTGGTGTTTCCCGTCAAAAGATCAAAGCGTCGAACCGAACACAAACGCCACGGATCCAAATCTCATAGCCGTCATTCTGCAGAATCCCTTCTCAAATAAACGTTTCGGCGCCGGTGACGTTCAAAGCCGGCATCTCAAATGGCTGTACAGCTGGCTACAATCTCTAAGCTCAACAGCATCTCAGGCTGCGAGCGATGTCTTAAACAATGGGGCAACAGGAGCAGGAAGCCCTTTAAATTTATTATTAGGAGGTCAAAGTTCTTACGCATATCCATTCCCTTTCAGGAGATGATATTATTCAAAACATATCGTTTGCTATTTACCCAGTAGTAAAGGTGCCGAAGCATGAACCCGGCTCCTCGCATCCATTCAGAAACGAGATTAATAATATATGGAGCTATACCTGCACTCCCCCATTCCTTCATGGGATTGTGGTTAATTAAGAAACCTTGTGAGTCAAAACTGACATCTAAATTAAGCCCTTCGAGCCGAGCACAAAAAATATACAAATAAGACAAATATTATAATCAATTTTCTGTTCAAGCAAACTCAAATTTTAACCTAATGTCAAAATATGCATGGCTTTTAGTATGTGGCGTGAGTCACAGCCATCTACCAACAACTGTAAAATTTATCGATCATGAAGCTAAAATGGATAAGAGAGTAAATATTTTTGTGTAGGAATATTATAAGAAATTAATTATTATTTAACAAATGTTAACCCATTGATAAAAGACACATAAGAACCTACTATATAAAAATATTTCAACCTAAATTTATGTTATTGATACAGTAAGCATTCTTACAATTAATACATCAACCCACTTACGCACGCAATAAAATTTAATATAATTTTAATATTTTGGTCTTTCCAATAAGGGCGACGTAATACATAGATTGGCTTGTTGGGTTTGTAGTCCTTTATTCTGGAAAAACTCCCTTATGGTGGGACCCCGGTGCCGAAACATGTAGGAGTTTTACACTTGTTCATGAATGTGTTCTATTAAGTGCATAGGTTGGTTGATGTATTAATTATTGCAACCGAAATTCCGTGTTAGGATGCCTTAACGTAAAATGAATTTCAAGAAACTGAGCGACAAATTTTGTCTACTGTCGAACACATATTTCTGTACCATCATAATAAACCATATTCAAATTCATAAAAATGTTTATGATTATGCTTTTGAAACATAATTAAATTGATAATACAATGGAATGACTTTTCTATCGACGTTTCAGAGGATCCCTCTGCCCCCCATCATCAATATATATAACACGAATTATCTACCCTGATTATTCAGGCAGAGGACTCGCCTGAAAAAAATTAGTACATTAATACCAGACTATACGGTGTCAACAACAATTTCAAATACGAAACAGCACTATAGCGCTACATATGGTCCTTTAAAAAAATGTTAATTCTCAATTTATACGGCAAATAGTTCTCAAATGTAACTTGCACAGTGTAGAAAGAAAGTGTTAACCTTATCGTTAATAGAATTTGGAGGATACAGGGGAGTGTCGTGGCCTGTTTAAACGTATTATCCCAACACTTGCATAGTACTTTTACTGACCCTGTATAAGATATGGAATCTGACATGTTATCGATTTCGTGTATACGACGACAGTTATAGAGGGCACAGAACTGACCTTTCCGTCACATAAGGAGGGTAATTAGGTGATACACAGGCAATCTGGAAGGGTCCAGTGCATAAGCCGCGCAACTGCCTCAAGCGGCCCGTTTATTTGATGTCATTATTACGAAAAACTTTACACGAGAGCTAGATGTAGGGATCTAGCGACACGACCCTTGAAGATAAAGGCACTACGTTCCTTCGAAACGTCGGGACACAGACTAGTTTTCCGAAAGTGCTGTCGAGAGCAAAGTGGGATGTACAAAGAGGAGGTAAGAAGTGGCCCACATTGCTATAAACACGTCTGATATTGAACTTAACGCTGTATTTATCGTGCATTTTCAAATGAGATATGTTCAATAATCACCAACTAATGCATATAAACTTTTTCACAATAGTTTATTCTTAAAATTCCCCTATACGTATTTCGGTGGTTTAAACCACCATCTTCAGGGGGTCGTAGAGATTATTATGCATAGACCTTACAGTTATTACATATATGGTTATATAAATATATGTAGAATATGAGTGGTCTAATCTGCAACCACACGATACGAACATCACGCAGCTCACCCAGTACACACAGACGACCTCCTTACTGCAAATTAAAACGCACTTACAAAGAACTACAAGGCCAAACTGCCACTAATTTTCTTGCTAACTACAAACTATGTAATCATTTTAGCAACTTTTTAATCCATTTTATAATAATTTATTTTACACACTGTACCAAGTGGACAATATCAGCCCACTCATATTCTACATATATGTATATAACCACATATGTAATAACTGTAAGGTCTATGCATAATAATCTCTACGCCCCCCTGAAGATGGTGGTTTAAACCACCGAAATACGTATAGGGGAATTTTAAGAATAAACTATTGTGAAAAAGGTTTATGTGCATTAGTTGGTGATTATTGAACATATCTCACGTCTGATATTTTCGCGGAAGAAATTATTTCCTTCTGATATTCTCAGGGACATTTAAGACTTATTACTACCAAGGGCAAGACGTAAATTGTTTACTGAATACCGGGGTGGCCCAATAAATATAGTGAATATACAACAAACTGGGCAATCGAGGAATCGGGTTTCGATTCCCGGCAGATACAGCATTCAGAAACATTCTAGGTTCTGCCTAACCCCCTATCTAGTAGATAAAAATAATAATTTCCCAACAGTTACCTGATAAGGGCGTGAGGATGACCACTCACCTAGCCTACGCGTAAAACCAAGATAAAGAATGCATGGAGCTATACTTCCACTCCATCTTACATCTTCATAATTTGGAGCTCGATTACAGAACAGCTTTAAGACCGTTCACTGACTTAACCGCACGTTACACAGTACAGAACACTGCTAAATGTGGGAAGGAAAAACTACTTATGGAGTAACTTTCTTCCTGTTTCGGTCTCACCTGGATTTCCATTTATTACACACAAAAACGTAAGACTAATTATAAGCAATAACAATAAATTGAAAACACACGGCTTTTCTCGTATATCGTTAAACAAAGAAATATATTTCAAAGTACAAATTATTATTGTAATAAATTCCACTAATAAGAGGACAGAAATTTAGCCATTGATTCTAAAATAAATTGTAAAAAATACTTAATGATAAATTTACATTATAGGTGTAACTGGAATGTGTATAGCATAGCGACATTATTTTATCAGACAACTGCCGTTAGTCACTTCCCGCCAGTTCGCTTAACTTACAAAACTTCGACATGTAAAGAACAACGTGTTTGTTACACGTCGAGGCGTCCTCTGCAAGCCGAAGGCAATTATTTACATTACGTTCTTTAAATACAGCGCGTAAGCATCTAACTGGTGCAATACGCTGAACCGAAACGTGCAAAGGCCGACTCTCGGCAAATTGGATTTACGGCGAGTGCGACGCTCTCTGCCGCCAAGCAAAATATTCTGTTTTGCGGGCTGTCAGATAAGACTGTGCACAACTAGCCTAACGTGGCTTAAAAATTCTGGAGTTTTCATTTGTTTTTATTTTATTGTAAAACGCAAGACTTAAAAGTAAAAAAAAATATATATATTGAGCACATTTACATTTTTCGTGCAGCTTTCGCTTCAAAAATATATTTGTCTCAGGAAATATTGAGTGACTTAAATCCCGAGACGCAGGCAGAAAGAAAGACAGGTCAACATAGAGAGTGTTCGTGTTGTGAGATTTGAAGTTTGGCTCTGAGTGTACGGATTATTGTATCCTTGGGATATGACGCACATACTTGACCACACGTTGTCACAATGCCGAAGACAGTAATATTCATGTTTACAGTGTCATTAAATATACTAAGAATACATACGAAATACATCGAACTTATATCTTTAGATGAGAGAATGACGACATAGATGTAAGGTTGTGATTACGACGTGTGTCACGCAATGTTGCGTAATAAAACTGTGCGTAGATCATGCAGGTAGAAAGGGGGTGGAAACAACAGTTATTGTATCATGCACAGTGCAATTATTCTTTGCAAGCTACAGTCTGTACACAAAGTATTGTCGCAATGTAACCTGTACAATATATGGGTCTTTATGTTGTGGCTGTCTTAAAAAAAAAACATTAACAGAAATTGTATTTCTCTTTATTATATACATAAACGTCCATTGCCTTTGGCCAGCTACTGAACTACACCCTTCAGTCACATTTCGTAACATCTTAAGTTATATGTAAGGGGCTGTTACCCACCGTCGAAAACCCAAATTTGAAGATCATCCTTGTTGAATTTTAAAAGGTTGTGACGATGGTATATACCATTGGGAACTAACTGTCTTTTGGACTTTGTCCATCGTCCTGGATAAAATATAAAATACAAAAATAAGTAAAAATATAAAACCACGACGTTTCGGAAGATGACTCTTCTTCCGTCTTCAGGTGATGGGAGGGGGAGACACCTACTCAGTCCTACTTCGTCCAGTCATTGAGATTAGCTCAGTGAAAAGGACGCATCTCAGTAGGTGTCTCCCCCTCCCATCACCTGAAGACGGAAGAAGAGCCATCTTCCGAAACGTCGTGATTTTAAATTTTTATACATTTTTTATTTTTATATTTTATCCAGGACGATGGACAAAGTCCAAAAGACAGTTGCTTTCCTTGTTCGTTAAACGCGATTGCTAATTCAACATACATGACCATGTCGTTCATATTTGGAGGTCGTTTCGTTTACCCTGAGGAAAAACCATGTTGAGGTGACAAGGCATCCCCTTAACGCCGATTCCCCATACACTTTCACATATTTCATATACGTGCTATTTTCTGCCACATATCTCATTAGTTGCCATGGCAAAAACAGCATTAAAGAGGACGATGACACTTTTCACCAGCAAACTGGACTGAAATTTAAGGCAGAAGCTAGTGAAATGCTGCATTTGGAACATAGCTTTGTATGGTGCTTAAACTTGGACACTTGGGAAAGTAGATCAGAAATACCTGGAAAGTTTTGAAATGTGGTGCTGGAGAAGGATGGAGAAGATCATTTGGACCGATCGTGTGAGAAATGAAGAAGTATTACAGAGAGTAAAGGAGGAGAGGAATTTTCTACATACAATAAAAAGAAGGAAGGCTAACTGGATTGGTTACATATTGCGTAGGAACTGCCTTCTAAAACACGTTATTTAAGGAAAGATAAAAGGGAGGATAGAAGTGATGGAAAACGAGGAAGAAGGCGTAAGCGGCTACTGGATAATCTTAAGGAAATTAGAGGATACTGGGAATTGAAAAAGGAAGCACTAGATCGCACTTTGTGGAAAACTCGCTTTGCAAGAGGCTGTGGACCTGTCGTAAGACAGACTACGGAATGAAAAAATCTCATTTGTACAGACATAAGGCGAATGTTGCGAAAGCATTAACATTTCACTTTGACGGGGATTAAACCCAAGACTGATGTGATTGAAAAATATGTGACATGCACAGAAATAAGCCACTGGGTGTTATCTGTTGAGATTTTCGAACACCTCTGTGAGGTTTCAAGTTTAGAGCCGTGAAATGACAGATTGTGTTGTTCTGGGTTATTACAAAATTTAGCCTGGTAAATGGTGTAATAACGCGGTGGCGCAGTTGGTTGAGGCACTGCGCTACAAACCGGAACGTCGCGGGTTCGATTCCCGATGGTGTCATTGGAATTAATTCCTTGACATAATCGTTTCGGTCGCACTATGGCCCTTGGGTCGACTCAGCCTCCAACAGAAATGAGTACCAGAAATATTTCCTGGGGGGTAAAGGCGGCCGGTGCGTAGGGCTGACAACCTTACCACCTTCATGTGCCGATTGTTTACAAATCTGGGAGCCTCAACCTCCTGGACCCCTCAGGGCCTGCCTAGGCCTGTAATGGGGTTGCTTTACCTTTACCTTTACATAGGGACTATAGTGTCTTAACTGAAAAATAACTACATGAAATAAAGAACATCCTGTGTAATACAGTATATATTTATCAAACAGCAGGTAGGCAAGAATTAAAAATTCGAAAGTTGCAAAACAATAGACTTTTACTGTGACAGACAGATATACACGTGCAAGGTGCTGAGTGGGTCAGTAACAGCATGACGACATGAATAAATAACGCACAAACAACAACAGTGTTATTTTGCCTTCTGTTAAAGTCTACAAAGACAGAATATTAAAAACATTGCCATAGAATTCACGGTACAATCTCACGGTACAATCTCACGGTACAATCTTCATCATATCGATAACTGCACAAACAGCAACTGCAAAATATAAAATGTCCTTAACAATTTCAAGCACCATACAAACTGACTCTTCTTACACTGCCTGACATAAAAATTGAGGCATTACGAAACTCCGAAACGTCGCTAAGTATTTATCAGCCGACATAGCGTAACATTCCAGGAGACTTGAATCGTCACCAGCACCGCTGCGATAATTTCAAACACCGCGCCATCAAACTCCTCAAAACAACTGTTTAAAATTAATTAATTTTATTTCAATCCAACAAATGCACTACACTTTCTTTCACTGATTTATTGCCCCTACTTATGTTTCGGCACACCCTGTGCCATTGTTGGATTGAAATAAAGTTAATTAATTATAAAAAATGCACGGTATATAAAATATAAAGAACGGTTTAAAAATTCAGGTTTTGCTTCTCGCAAAAAAAAAATCCCGTCTCTGCCACGTGGGCCAAAAAGACTCAGCACTGTGAATCCCAAGTCTTTGCCACGTGGGCCAAAAAGACTCAGCACTGTGAATCCCAAGTCTTTGCCACGTGGGCCAAAAAAGACTCAACACTGTGAATCCCAAGTCTTTGCCACGTGGGCCAAAAAGACTCAGCACTGTGAATCGCAAGTCTTTGCCACGTGGGCCAAAAAGACTCAGCACTGTGAATCCCAAGTCTTTGCCACGTGGGCCAAAAAAGACTCAACACTGTGAATCCCAAGTCTTTGCCACGTGGGCCAAAAAGACTCAGCACTGTGAATCCCAAGTCTTTGCCACGTGGGCCAAAAAAGACTCAACACTGTGAATCCCAAGTCTTTGCCACGTGGGCCAAAAAGACTCAGCACTGTGAATCCCAAGTCTTTGCCACGTGGGCCAAAAAGACTCAGCACTGTGAATCCCAAGTCTTTGCCACGTGGGCCAAAAAAGACTCAACACTGTGAATCCCAAGTCTTTGCCACGTGGGCCAAAAAGACTCAGCACTGTGAATCCCAAGTCTTTGCCACGTGGGCCAAAAAGACTCAGCACTGTGAATCCCAAGTCTTTGCCACGTGGGCCAAAAAAGACTCAACACTGTGAATCCCAAGTCTTTGCCACGTGGGCCAAAAAGACTCAGCACTGTGAATCCCAAGTCTTTGCCACGTGGGCCAAAAAAGACTCAACACTGTGAATCCCAAGTCTTTGCCACGTGGGCCAAAAAGACTCAGCACTGTGAATCCCAAGTCTTTGCCACGTGGGCCAAAAAGACTCAGCACTGTGAATCCCAAGTCTTTGCCACGTGGGCCAAAAAAGACTCAACACTGTGAATCCCAAGTCTTTGCCACGTGGGCCAAAAAGACTCACCACTGTGAATCCCAAGTCTTTGCCACGTGGGCCAAAAAGACTCAGCACTGTGAATCCCAAGTCTTTGCCACGTGGGCCAAAAAGACTCAGCACTGTGAATCCCAAGTCTTTGCCACGTGGGCCAAAAAGACTCAGCACTGTGAATCGCAAGTCTTTGCCACGTGGACCAAAAAAGACTCAGCACTGTGAATCCCAAGTCTTTGCCACGTGGGCCAAAAAGACTCAGCACTGTGAATCCCAAGTCTTTGCCACGTGGACCAAAAAAGACTCAGCACTGTGAATCCCAAGTCTTTGCCACGTGGGCCAAAAAGACTCAGCACTGTGAATCCCAAGTCTTTGCCACGTGGGCCAAAAAGACTCAGCACTGTGAATCCCAAGTCTTTGCCACGTGGGCCAAAAAGACTCAGCACTGTGAATCCCAAGTCTTTGCCACGTGGGCCAAAAAGACTCAGCACTGTGAATCCCTTATCTTTCAGACAACATCCGAAAATGCACAGGACTGGGACCAGAGCAAAGATGTAGGTGCAAAATTTTGCGTGCGGAAACAGCATCACTGCGTAAAAAGGAAACGTAAGCTTACGCACTTAAGGCTCTCGTGTCTACAATAACAAAACTTTGCCGGGTCGCTGGATGTTAGATTGAGAAAAGAAACCACGACAAAATTACATGTGTTTGTCTACAACTTCAAAAAAAAAAAGAAAGCTGGTTCATTGTACAGTGCACTGTCTTAACATATCGTGATAATGCCAAGTGCGTGCTTGTCTCTACTATGCCAGAGAATGCAGGGCGATGCGTATTTGTTCACAGCAAAAAAAATCGTGGCAGTACTTACATAATACCTGGCCACCATGACAAAACATAACTGAATCACTGCGTACTGGATTATGAAAGGAAACAGTGACAATACTTCGTGACGAACACGGCTATCTTGACACAAACCTGGATATATCTTTGAAAATTAGAGAGTAACGGGAAGTGTTTAAACAAGACGGAGATTAGAAAAGAGAGTAAATAATTTCCTTTTGTGTAGGCTGTAACTAATTCCATGCATCAGAGTCTGCAATAATCAGCTAATCATTCAGGGAACAGGTCTATAAGGTTTATCGTTTAATCAGGGGTGCAAAAATTGTCCAAAAATCTAGGGGCAACCTCAAAATTCCAGATACCAGGAGGGTCGCATGCAGCCGTTCCATACTGAAGGCCCACAAATACTCAGCGCCACTGTACAAAATTTTTTCGCCCGGTAAAGCCGGCGCCCGGAATTTGTGCACCCCTGCTTTTAATAATAAATAATTGATAAACATGAAGTGAAAGGAGATCGGAGAAAATTACACAACAGTTTCGCTGTTCAGGAAGTTCGTCAGGGTAGTTACTTCGACGCTGTTGAAATGACAGTGTTATTCAACAAGTGTTGGCAGGAATATAAATGCATACAAACGTTTGATGAGGAAAACGTATGGATAAATACTGATCGGAATTTCGAAATGTAGATTTCAAAATAATCTAAGGTTGTAGTTGTATAAATTTTATCCTAGTGGTTGCATGTGTACCGGAATAAAAAAAATTGTTGTCATGAACTCACGGATTCTGATACAGCAGGCAGTTTATTGGACATAGGAGTGGGTTTGAATGGCCAAGGAATGTCATAGATACAGAGCTAGTTAGGCACTTGGTTGGCAACTGACATGCCTGTGTAGCTACAAATATAGAGACATAGTTACAAAGCGGATAATTAGATACTTAATTAGACGTTAAATACTTATAATTTTATGTGTCTGTAATATTATTAGCAGTAATTACATTTAACAGTTCACTAATTAATGACAGTATATTGATAGCTAGTTAGCTACTGGTACATCCAGTTAGCCACTTGTGTAATTGTTCATTGATGATTAGGTCCTGTGATATTGCCATTTCGATCCCAGTGGCCGCGCGGTCTAAGGCGTCGGTCTGCGGCCGCTCGCTTGTTGGGATTGCGGGTTCGAATCCCGCCTAGGGCATGGATGTCTGTCTCTTGTGAGTGTTGTGTGTTGTCAGGTAGAGGTTTCTGCGACGAGCTGATCACTCGTCCAGAGGAGTCCTACCGAGTGTGGTGTGTCTAAGTGTGATCGTGAAGCCTCGAAAAATGAGACGGCCTAGGCCCCCAAGGGGCTGTCGAGCCATTGGGAAAAATATATATATATATTGCCATTTGAACTACAGCGGCTAGACGGCGTGACTTAGATGAGGTGATTGTGAAAGATAAGTCGCTAAGCAACTGCAAGCAGGCCGTCGTGCCGTATTGCGTATTTCTAACTCAGCAGAAGAATAGACAAACTTAGTAATGCCACCAGTGCGTCAGTCATTACCTGAGGAAATCTAGGCGAGATTTCGCAGCAGTCAGACGGGAATATACCCAGAAGATTACATGCATGCTTGGTAAGCTTATAGTTAAATATTTTAGCTACATAATCGTAGATATTTATAGCAATAGGATTTATAACTCCAGCCAACCGTATCCGGCTAGCGGACCAGGGTTTGCCAGTTTCTTGATTAGTGTTTTGGACACGTTCAGAATACCGACGTGTTAGGCTAATGAATGCCATTACTGCTATCTCTGAATGCACGGGGCGTGTTATGACGAACTTGTTTCTGAAACGAACTTTTAAAAGGACAATGGAACCTCCTTCGCAGTTAGTGGCTGCCCGTCATGGTGACTGTGTTCTTAGTTCTCGCACTGTGTGTAAAGGTAGGCAGAACAGAGAGTTCTTGCACTGTGTGTAAAGGTAGGCAGAACAGACAGTTCTTGCACTGTGTGTAAAGGTAGGCAGAACAGACAGTTCTTGCACTGTGTGTAAAGGTAGGCAGAACAGACAGTTCTTGCACTGTGTGTAAAGGTAGGCAGAACAGACAGTTCTTGCACTGTGTGTAAAGGTAGGCAGAACAGAGAGTTCTTGCACTGTGTGTAAAGGTAGGCAGAACAGACAGTTCTTGCACTGTGTGTAAAGGTAGGCAGAACAGACAGTTCTTGCACTGTGTGTAAAGGTAGGCAGAACAGACAGTTCTTGCACTGTGTGTAAAGGTAGGCAGTACAGAGAGTTCTTGCACTGTGTGTAAAGGTAGGTAGAACAGACAGTTCTTGCACTGTGTGTAAAGGTAGGCAGAACAGACAGTTCTTGCACTGTGTGTAAAGGTAGGCAGAACAGACAGTTCTTGCACTGTGTGTAAAGGTAGACAGAACAGACAGTTCTTGCACTGTGTGTAAAGGTAGGCAGAACAGAGAGTTCTTGCACTGTGTGTAAAGGTAGGCAGAACAGAGAGTTCTTGCACTGTGTGTAAAGGTAGGCAGAACAGACAGTTCTTGCACTGTGTGTAAAGGTAGGCAGAACAGACAGTTCTTGCACTGTGTGTAAAGGTAGGCAGAACAGAGAGTTCTTGCACTGTGTGCAAAGGTAGGCAGAACAGAGAGTTCTTGCACTGTGTGCAAAGGTAGGCAGAACAGACAGTTCTTGCACTGTGTGTAAAGGTAGGCAGAACAGACAGTTCTTGCACTGTGTGTAAAGGTAGGCAGAACAGAGAGTTCTTGCACTGTGTGTAAAGGTAGGCAGAACAGACAGTTCTTGCACTGTGTGTAAAGGTAGGCAGAACAGACAGTTCTTGCACTGTGTGTAAAGGTAGGCAGAACAGAGAGTTCTTGCACTCTGTGTAAAGGTAGGCAGAACAGAGAGTTCTTGCACTGTGTGTAAAGGTAGGCAGAACAGAGAGTTCTTGCACTGTGTGTAAAGGTAGGCAGAACAGACAGTTCTTGCACTGTGTGTAAAGGTAGGCAGAACAGACAGTTCTTGCACTGTGTGTAAAGGTAGGCAGTACAGAGAGTTCTTGCACTGTGTGTAAAGGTAGGCAGAACAGACAGTTCTTGCACTGTGTGTAAAGGTAGGCAGTACAGAGAGTTCTTGCACTGTGTGTAAAGGTAGGCAGAACAGACAGTTCTTGCACTGTGTGTAAAGGTAGGCAGAACAGACAGTTCTTGCACTGTGTGTAAAGGTAGGCAGAACAGAGAGTTCTTGCACTGTGTGCAAAGGTAGGCAGAACAGACAGTTCTTGCACTGTGTGTAAAGGTAGGCAGAACAGAGAGTTCTTGCACTGTGTGCAAAGGTAGGCAGAACAGACAGTTCTTGCACTGTGTGCAAAGGTAGGCAGAACAGAGAGTTCTTGCACTGTGTGCAAAGGTAGGCAGAACAGAGAGTTCTTGCACTGTGTGTAAAGGTAGGCAGAACAGACAGTTCTTGCACTGTGTGTAAAGGTAGGCAGAACAGACAGTTCTTGCACTGTGTGTAAAGGTAGGCAGAACAGACAGTTCTTGCACTGTGTGTAAAGGTAGGCAGAACAGAGAGTTCTTGCACTGTGTGCAAAGGTAGGCAGAACAGACAGTTCTTGCACTGTGTGCAAAGGTAGGCAGTACAGACAGTTCCAAACTCGAACAATTACTGCTCCTGCAACACGCTTTTGTCAAGCAGTATTAGTGGCCTGCAAGTGTCATATTTGACACGGCTTTAACATTTTTCCTCTCTAAGATCTTCCAAAAAAGGACACGATTTTTCTCATTTTCATGGTGACATTATAAACTTATTAGCTGGACAGAGCAAATGCTTGGCTTAAATTGTCAAAATGTAACAGGCCAGGTCTTTCTTCACACATAATGCCACCACCAAGACATACAAAGAATGACATATTTCAGAGTGATATCATTCATTCGTAGAAGTGTGTGTGTGTGTGTGTGTGTGTGTGACTGTGTGAGGTGCGCGGGAACACTAATGGTAACAATTATGAACAGGACCAGAAGGTGACAGCAATAAAGGACAGTGAGAGGTACAGCTGTTTCACTAGATATTGAGGTTTTGGTATTTGCCGATAAAAGTTGCATGACATGCATATTCACTTATATCGTGATGCGGATCTGCTGCTTCAAGGACAAACACTATCCAGATACACATTGCAACAATATAAAAATAATTTTTCTTTTATTTTGTTAAACACCAACAATCGTTAGGTACATTAATAAAATAAATGGCTTATATCTTTAAGAGATACAAGTACAACATTTATACAGCGTACCAACTTTCTGTATTTTGAACATATCTAATAAATCATGTTTATATAGAACTTAAATCAAAGTGAGTCAGATTTACTAAAACACTGTGCATCATGTTAAAGTATTTTGTTTTTTTTTTTAATTCGACTTCTATACACTTAATCGAAATCTATAGACTCTGATTCTAAACATTTCTCGATATGGTGAATGTTAAAGAAAAGCCCCCAAATAATACCGCAATACACAGTGTGTCAAGCAGTTGCATTTGCAAAAGCATTTACGTATGTATATCTCTACCAAATTAATGAACATAAAAGCCAGTGAGGTATAAAAACGCAAAGAATGCATTAAAAATATGCGTTAGATAACATTATTTAACTCTCGTTCATTTAAAACATTATTTAAAAAAATACGCCATGTTCTAATCTAATCTCGGTCAGACGCACTTCCTGAGTTTACTCCACCTTTACTTTATAAGAACTATAAGCTGCAGCTTGGTTTCCTCATTCAAGGAAAGACATTACTCCATTTGTTCCTAAAGAAATTTATAACATTAGAATTTTATGTTACAGTAGGCAATAAGTTACGAAATTTAGTCGTCATTTCTTCCACCAGTATTAAGCGCAAGATGGATCAAACCAAGTGATTCTAAAATACATTGTTTGATATCTGCAGCAAATAAATATTGTGGTCACGAAAGAAGGTACATTCGTAAACATAACATTCTACACATGACGTCATAACGGTCCTCTGGTAGTTTCTGCAGGCGAACGTGCACAGTTTTCAACACGCTTTTAACATCCGTGATTTCAGGCTTCCGCCGCGATGTTGATGAGATCTACGCTCTTCTGGGATATTACGCAGCGTCGAGTGGTAATCCTTTACCGACGTCCCGAAACGTCGGTAAAGGATTACCACTCGACGCTGCGTAATATCCCAGAAGAGCGCAGATCTCAGCTTGTAACAGCCACCAGATTTCCTCGAAATCAATAAATTCACATGCTCTTCAGACATATTTTATAAAGAAAGCTGACTGTTGCAGGCAGCGCTGGTTGCCACGGTGTACCCCACTGGGGTCCCCAAGTACTGCGATTCCTTCATTCCTGCTGCTGCACAAGTCTTGTACTACGTGATCGAGGAAACAAAGGACACGAGCAACGCCCTTCAAGAATCAGGTAGCCGAATGAATCGCAGCATTCAGAACTTGATGTTCTGTATACATACATATACACAGGCATACACAAAAGAATGGTGCGGTTTTAATAGTGTTCACTATTAAAACCGCACCATTCTTTTGTGTATGCCCTGTATATATACATACATACATACATATGCTTAGTAACGTGGTAAGTTTAATGATTGTAAATGTGTGTGTTATGAACGAACATGCAACACCGGTGGCAATTACGAACAGGACCAGAAGATGGCAGCAACAAAAGGCAGTGAGAGATACTTATGATTCAGTCGGTATTTAAGTCTCCGACCTTTGGTGAGAAAAAACACATAGCATGCATATTAAGTGAGGTCGTGTTGTCAAGTTGTCACGGCTGTACTATAGAACAGTCGATAAGTGAAAGGTCCATCAATGTCCAGCATGGCCCTGAGACCGGCCTAGTCTTCTATTCAGTGGGTAGAGAGGGCTCTTGCCTTGGGACTAAAGCGGCCGTGACGTGATCATATTTAACCGCAACCTACCGAAGAAATTTAAAAAGAAGACCAAGACTCATAATAGGCTGTAGTTCCAGTATTAGATGTACCTTCTACTGGATATCAGGATTGTTCGAATAGTCAAATACAGGACGTTGGAAATAAGCTAAAGTTCTCCCTATAACAGGCCATGAAGGCCCAGAGGGGGAGTAGAGATATAGCTCTACTCTTTCTTTAACCTCGGCGCTAGATGGGGGTGGGTGGTCAACGCCACGCCCCGGCAGCTTTACCCCCGGGAATGACCCGGTACCCATTGTACAAGAGGCTGGGTAGGCCTCAGGGCCGGTCTGGACGGGTGCGGAATATCTCGCCCCCACCGGGATTCGATCCCCGGACCGTCCAGCTCGTAGCGAGTCGCTAAACCGACTGAGGTATCCCGGCCCACGGACGTTAGAAATAGCTTAGTATATAAACAGCACAGAGAGAAAAGGAATTAATACAAAATTTTGATATGGAAACCTCCAAAAACTGATCATCTGCGACACGTGTATACACACATTTTGAGTTTTTTTTTCCTCTAATGCTTTTCTGAAGCTGTCACTGAGGTCTTTGAACTTCTATGCCCATAGCAACATCGAACACTCAGTCTCTGAAAACGCCTCTGCGACTTTCTGAAGAAATCAACATCAAAGATGGTGGTGGGACGAAGCCCCTTGCACGAACACAGCAGCAGCTTCTAAATCTGCACAACTTACTTATAAGGGAAGCTAAGATGCAAGGTCTCGCCAAGTACCAAGTGAGTTTGTTACAAGTTCTTAGCGAGCGCGCATCAAGCTGAAGAGTCGGACGCTCCTCAATCCAAGTCGGGCTGTCCCATGACATATAAATACGCTTAACGGCAGCGCTATCTATAAAACTGACTTGTGATTCTGTGGCAAGTTATCTACGTTGAATGAACTCCAAACCTGATTCGTCGCCTCTGTAAAAGGCATGACGTTTACCGATGTGTTTATCGTATCGAAGTTTGCTCATATCTTGAAATAAAAGTAATCTTCTGTGAGTTAAGTTGTGTCACTAACAAATTATCAAAGGTTCAGAATGTCCCTGAAGCAAACTGCTTTCGTCTTCAGGTTCACCTGAAGACGAAAGCAGTTTGCTTTCGAAACGTCGAGTTTTATGTTTTATACTCAGTGGCGATAAAAACACAGCATCATTCTGATTGGTTGTATTTAAATATTATTTCTTTATGTACTGTTAATTGCCTGATGACGGCTTTTCACAAAAGCCGAAACATATAGCAAGGAATAAACTGATATAGATGTAGTTGTAATTGGCAGTCTGTACTTCCTCTTTCAAGGAAAAGACTCCACTGTAGCAGCAACCGGGAGAGACGGGTCCTGTGAGCGGGTACGAGCCAGTCAGTCATTCAGTCACATACATAGCCAATCATCCAGAAGATTTAAGCTTTGGTTCTATCTGCAGGGTTTCTCAGAAGAGGTGATGTCCGTCCTGCGAAAGACGTCGAAGTCAACATCACACGAGCAACTGAAGACGGTCCTGCAGGAGGCCCTGTCCCGCCGTCACATCATGCGAGCCGATACTAAGGAAGCGGCTAATAATGTCCTAGCTGAACTGGAAAATCCAGACAGCGATCTTCGCAAGGCGATGGTCAACTTGAAACCTCTCCAGTATGTGTGAGAGATGTGCACTGTGAGATGAGAAAAATGATAGAACAAAGAGAGAAAGGACTCCTTGTCCAGAGCACTAAGTAGCTATGGATCTATTTAACAGATTTCCTTCTAAAATAAAGTCTTCCTCACAATAAGCACCACAGCTCACAATAAGTCTCTGTTTTAAGTCACTTAAATCCAGTTATCTTCCCAACGAACTACTTGTCTCACGAATTTTATATTTATATGAAGTAAAACTGCCAAGTGTGCGTATTAGCGGTATGTCTTGTACGCAACGACAAAATGTCTGCGGCTTCTGACGCTAAGGGGTTCAGAGTACTGATGTTCCCTGATCAGCCTGTCCTATTTTTTTAAGTTACTTTGTTTCTGAGCTTTGTCCGTGCTCAGTGTTTGTAGGGAAGAGCTGACTGTATCACTGTATCAGTGGCCGTTTTAACCACCTGAAGAAGAAAATAGAGCCCGTTCCCGAAACTTCTGTTCGGAGCATTACAAGAGGGACTAACTATCTCCATGGTGCACAGTCCTTCTTGAGAAGCTAACAGGTCGTCAGCTAGTCAAGAAATTCCCCGCGTTTTATGTAACCAGGAGGTTCATTACCGCACTCACAACAGCCCGCCACCTGTCCCTATCCTAAGTAAGGCCCCATAACTAACTAACTAACTAACTAACTCCATGTAGCACAGTCCTTCTTGAGAAGCTAGCAAGTCGTCAGCTAGTCAAGAAATTCCCAGCGTTTTATGTAACCCGGAGGTTCATTACCGCACTCACAACAGCCCGCCACCTGTCCCTATCCTAAGTAAGGCCCCATAACAAACTAACTAACTAACTAACTCCATGTAGCACAGTCCTACTTGAGAAGCTAACAGGTCGTCAGCTAGTCAAGAAATTTCCCACTTTTTATGGAACCCGAAGGTTCATTACCGCACTCACAAGAGCGCGCCACCTGTCCCTATCTTTATAAGAGGGACAAAATCTAAAACTCAATAATATTAAATACATTGTCAGAAATAAGTAAAAGTGAACTAATATATTTATTTTTAAATTTTAGATCACGATAATGGATTTTATCAACCAATTAGAACAGCCGGCTTCATGATCTCATTTGCATATTTCTGAACTTCTTTTAACCATGTTTACGAACCATAAACTTATAGATTACGAGTAGACGCTACTTCTTCGAATGAGAAATGGGAATATGCTTATAAACGGTGACTTGGTATGTATTCTGGGTTGTCTCTGACCATCACTGTCCTTGACAGGTAACTCAGTCTGCGGCAGGCAACTGCGCCGACAGTACTGAATTTTCAAGTTCCATACAGGGCGGCAGATACCTTGACTACCAAAGCAAATACAGTGGACCCTCGAACTTCGAACGGTTTGATGTTCGAAAAACTTGAAACTCGAACAAAAAATTCGAGAAAAATCCGGTTTTTGAAACTCGAACAAAAACTCGAAAGTCGAACAAAGAATCACGTGGTCACCTTCTCTCTCTGCTTGGTCCAGATGAAAGAAGGGTAATTCACCTTCCAGTGAACAGTAATATCCCTCGTACTATTATTATTTATTGATTATTATACAATATTTTTATGTATGTACTATTATAAATAAAAATAATCAATTATTGAAATTAAATATACTTGTTTTATCATTATTTACCAATATGATATTTTGAAATAGGCACTTAAAATGTTTTATATTGGGTAAATTTTGGGGGTCTGGAACGGATTAATTCAATTTACATTATTTCTTATGGGGAAATTTAACTCGAAAGTCGAACAACTTGAAAGTCGAACCGTCTCCTGGAACGGATTGTGTTCGAAGTTCGAGGTTCCACTGTATATGCTTCTAAAGAAAACCTCTTTCTTAAAGTTAGTTGCTTGAATCGGTAACTTTATTATTTATTTCACCCAAAATGTCTAACTTAAGACAACCTTTTGATGCTACAGGACATGTTTTAGTATTACAGATCAGCAACCTGGCTTCCGGTTGATAATCCTCGAATTTTGTGGTTAGAGTTTTGGAGGGCAAATTTTCTGAAAAGAGGGCTATCAGCATTTTTATAATGTAACTGCGTCATGAAGATGGTTTAAATGTACCTGCTCCAATTATTTAAGTCTTTGAAGCATAAGTATACAAAAATTGTTTCGGCCTCAAAGAAAACACACCACATCTCCATTATCAAACCACTTGTTAGTAACCTTTAGGGAGGCGATAATTGTTTATTCAGACAATTACATAAAATCCATAAATATATTGCGCCAAAAAATACAGTGATGTTTGGCGTTACATCAGGTGCTAAGTATATACAGAGTGGCGCAAAAGTCACTTAACACTAGAAGCAAAATTTTAAATATCAAGTGGCTTCTGCGTCACTCTGTATAGTTACCACATTGTTTTACAGGATCAAATTTACTGCGACGGAGCTGGGACAGTAGCGACCAGTGACGTGTAGATGCCCCAGGACAGTCCAATTACGGAGCCAATGATCTCCAAAAGAAAGACGAACACTTCCTCGAAGCTCGGACGGCCATCCCGTAAGATGGTGCTGTTTTGAGTCGCAGAATACAGTTGGTGGATCACGTGACGCACCCGTTCCTGGAACTCTGCCTCAGACTCCCCGGTCCTTAACACCCTCGTCTCTTGGGGCTGCGAGGATCCCAAAGCGAATATATCCTGCGAGAATTGAAACTTTTCCTAACCTCTCCATCGATATGACTTCATCAGGGCTGGTTTAAGAAATTTTTTGGGCTCAATGCAAAATATATTAGAGGGCCCTTCCTACTGACAATGCAGGTGTAACAAAGCTCAGAGTTTACATGCAAAACATGCTTGACGTAACATCTGAAATTCAAGCAGTCTTTTCAAGGTACCCGGAGAGGAGGGCCCCATGCAGACACGTAGAACGCAACAGCCTTGATCCGGCCCTGGACTCAATCCACGCACAGACTTGCGTCAAAATACGTCATACGAACACTTCATTGCGTGTAATTTCCGTCAGATGTTTCACTGTAATTGGTCAGGCTATCAAAATTTCGATTATGCAACACGATATAAGAGTTTAGGTTTCCACAACGGTAAATTGAATGTCTTTTTGGTTGTGTCACTGTCTAGCCCGGCAGGAAGGTATGTGCCTATGTTTCGGAGCACACAATGCTTCGAGCTACAGCGTCAACTCCTAAGAACATAATAAAAATAATAATAATAATAATAATAATAATAATAATAATTGGAGCCACCGGAAGATTAATGAAAGGCTTAAAGGAAAATTTGGAAGCCATACCAGTAAAACATTCAATATATTCACTACAAAAGACAGCTGTACTTGGAACGTCACACGTAATGCGGTCAGTACTGCAGTCTGAAACTTGAAGTCTGAGCGGTGGGGATCGCCGTTGGTACAAGAGGAGTACCGGGGAGACAAGGCCTGTGACACGAGACATAATATAATAATAATAATAAGAAGAATAAGAATTTTTGCAAATAATTTCGACCACTACACGCTCTCATAGCAATCCCATTACAGGTCTGGACAGGCCCTTAGGGTTCCAGGAGGTTGAGGCTCTCAGATTTCTAGACAGTCGGCACATGAAGGTGGTAAGGTTGTCAGCCCTACACACCGGCCGCCTTTACCCCCCAGGAAATATTCCTGGTACTCATTTCTGTTAGAGGCTGAGTCGACCCCAGGGTCATAGTGCGACCGAAACGATTATGTCAATGAAAAATTCCAATAACACCATCGGGAATCGAACCCGCGACGTTCCGGTTTGTAGCGTAGTGCCTCAACCAACTGAGCCACCGTGTGCCCCACACGCTCTCATTACAGCACCTAAATTTCGAAATTTGCAGCCAGCTAAGAGGAACAGTGACTACCAACTTTGGAAAACATATATAATTTTGTGGAGAATTAATTTTTTCCTACAGAAATATGACATGATATTTGCCCCACTTCTAAGAGACGATACAGCGCAGTCAATATAGTGACTAGGCTACGGACTGGACAACCAAGGAATCGTAGTTTGATTCCAGGCAGCGACAACAAAATATACTCTGCTCACGGTTGTCGAGACCGGCTGTGGGACATACCCACCGTCCTGTTCTATGGGTACCTTGAGATACTTCCTCAGACGTAAAGTACCTGAAGCGTGTAGATTACAACTTCTACCTAGCGCCGAGGTAAAGAACGCGTGGAGCTATACCTCTATTCTATCATACGCCTTCATGGCGTGGTACTTATCTAAGCACATAGTTTCAGATTCATTTTACCTTTACCCCTCTTATACCAATTTGGTGACACACACTCCAACTCACTTCATATTTTCAAAATGACATCTACAACGCTGTTGGTTTACTTACGTTCAGGAAGAAGAACAGAAGGGCGATTGATATTTTCGAAAACATATGCATGGTCAAGAGTGCTGTCTTCCTTCTAAGTCTTCCTTTGATTTTATCGACTGTCCTCACAGGACTGACCCTAGTTACGTAAATGCAAACGTAATTCTTTGCATTACGTACTTGTCTGGGCCTTAACTACCTGCATTAAACGAAGTGTCAAGTATTTATGTGTTCAAAGAGATCGATGAAAAACGTAACTGAACTAGTTCACAGCTAAAGGTCATATTGATCTAGTTAATACAAAAATGATGTTAGGACCAATTCCTCAGAAAAAAAGTGGGGTAATTTCCTATATACTTTCGGATTTAGGCTTAGGTTCTTAGGAAAACATAGTCACGTCATTTAAGATAAACATGTCTTAAGGTGCGCACTGCATCCTCGAGTTAAATTCTTGCTTGGAACAGATGTTTGAGTTTGTTTTCTTGTTCACGTGACAAAGACCTCTGTTTAAAGGATTCCTGTCAAGTGTCAAAAATATTCACACTATCATAATTAACTTCGAGGTATATTCGTGGGAGCACAGAATGACACCAGAAACAGAGCGCACTCAAAACACAAGTACGTTAATGGAGCACAGTAGTTATGTATAAGATGATAGTAGTTTAGCTACACAACTTTTATACAAACTAGAAGTTCCATAATATATTCAGAGAGCCCACTAATGGAACCTGTTTGAGATCGTTGAATCCCTTCCACGTTAAGTTCATTTTAGTTAATATCTGCACTTAATTCGTGCCTGGTTCTCTAAAATACACATTTCCCTTCAGATTTCCCAACTAACATTTTGTGCGCATTTCGCAGCTTCCCATAAGCGCTACATCAACATCCAGAGCATCTAATTTGCTTTGATTTTTATCATTTTACTGATATTTGGAGAAAAGAATTATGCAGGACCACATTAGACAATTGTTTTTCCATCTTCGTGTTAGGACCAACTATTCTCCCGGTCTGCTTCTTCTCAAACAAATTCAGTCCAATATATTCCTCCCTTAGGACGAGAGACTTCGTTTAAAACTTTTTCTTCAGAAAACAGGTGACTTTAGACTTCTGAATATTGTAATGTGTGCCTTTCCAAATACGAGGTTTTAACTTAAGAGGTTATAAATACTAAGTTAGCAAGCATTCTCTGATTTGAATCTACATTTTCTACAATTTCTTCTTAGATGTAATTTGATTTGTTACCTCGTTGCCAGATATTTTGATTTTACATTTTCCCAGGACCTGTTAGCTGCCCAATGTATCGTGTGTTTCGGCGATGAGATATAAACATATGCTCTGTTATATCTAGGTTTATTTCTAGATCACTCTCCCTACTAGCATTAACAACATTTTTGTATTTTTGTGCTGTTTATGTTTTCAAAAATTTAATTCACATCATTAGCATACATGTATGCGAGGAAGAGAAGAGATATGCAGACGTGATTCTGATAGGAAACATGAAGGAAAGAGCACGCTTGGAAGACCTGGGCGTAGATGAGAGGATAATGTTAAAACGGATCTTAAAAAAACGGAAAAACTTATCGGACTCAGGATATGGACCAGTAAGTAGCAGGGTCTTTTAAAAATGGCAATAAATATTAGGGTTACACAAAATGTGGCAAAGTTCTTTACTGAGGAATTAAGGCTTTTCAAGTAGGGCTGTCTTCCATGAAGTTATTCAGCGAGTCATATATCAGTGGCGGATAATGACAAGAGAAACATATTAATAGAGTCGAACTCGGTTATAACGTCATGAAAGGGACTGAATATTTTGTGTCGTTATAAACGAGTGTCGTTATAACCGAGCAGTATAATGTTATGGTTAACGGGGAGGAATAAATTTTTGGAATTCTCATCCCCTTATGCATGTACACAATCACTATCTCAATCAACACAGAACAAACACAACACTGTCTTATGCACAAGACAGTGTTGTGTTTGTTCTCTGTGGATTGAGATAGTGATTGTATGCATGCATAAGGGGATGAGAATTCTAAAAATTGCTTTAGCTAGCCAAGCTTCTTCCATCAACAGATACAAGAACATAAATGGGAGGAATTAATTTGTACCACACAATATCTGACGCTATAGACGAGGTGTCGTATAAACCGATGTCGTTATAACCAGGTTCAACTGTTCATGCCACGTATTTACCTAAAACTGTAGCTCATGTGTAATGTAATCTAGTTCATACAAGTCCTCTACATGTATTGATTGTTACTATAATTTGAACGGTTACAAATAGACTTAGGCCCTTGTTTCGCGAATTAGTGAGCAGTAGGCCAGCGTCATTGTTGAGATACGACCTTCGCACGTCGTGCATGTGGCCAGGCCAGTATGTACGATGGGTGAGAGGAGATTCAAGTCACGTCATTAAAATGTGGTTATCTCGCTCCATTACCGTCACGTCTAGGCGCCCCCAAAAAGATAAGATTTCGCTCACAATGTGCATGCAGAATGAGAAAACACCAACAGTCTACGAAGAGACACGTTTCATATACAGCGAAACTTTGAACCTTGGACCACTGACACGGAGGAAGGAGGTACCACGCTCCTCCGAAATCAGTCTACACGGCGTACATCCCAAGAAGACCTACATCGTCATCAGCACCGCCATGAGAAGCTTAAACCTCACAAAACTGAGATCAGGTTTTGTGTAGAATGTTACAGATCAGTGCTAGTCTTCACCTTGCTCTTACTGCACTGTGCAGAAGTGTTTCTCTTGACATTAAAATTGTCTAGCCAGTGGTCTTCAACCTGGGGTACGCGTACCCCTGAGGGTACGCGAAGACATCTTAGGGGGTACGCAAAATTAAGAAAAAAGATAAATATATTATTTCATGATAAACATTGAATAATCAGGGCCAGATTTAGGGTTAGCCACAAGAGACCCGGACGTAAGGACATGCGATTTGGGAGCGCCATTTTTTTTCTCTCTCTCTCTCCTTTATGCGATTCTTATCTGGGCGGCTAGTTTCATTTTATTCCACATAGTGCATATAATTTTGCTTTGCTAAAATACCTTTGTTCCTTTATTAATGTTTATATGATAGGCAATAATATATTTGTTATTTAATAGCTTGACTCTCCTTTTTCATTTAAAACTTATTATTTAATACATTATTTTGGATGTAATTTATTTAACTTATTTTAGATGTAGATTATAGACTGTGTATAATTTGAATTATGCACCAACAACTTTGGGGGTACAAAGTTGAATAGAAATTATATGTGGGGGTACGTGAACATAAAAGGTTAAATACCACTGGCCTAGCCATACACATAACACATCACTTCCCTATTTTAAACTCTGTTGTCCACCATCAGCTTACCAAATACATGTCAAGTGCATGGTGTTGCTCACTCGCTTCTATCGAGTGTCTGGATTTAGAATAAGTGGAACTTGGCATCCACAACTCCTACACGGAGTCGAAAAAAAAACAAAGGCCCATGTATTCTGTGCCAATGCATTGTTTGAAGTACTTCACCGGCTTCACGATCCAAACGCTGAAGTACAGTCGAACCCGGTTATAACAACATTGGTTAATGCGACACCTCGCCTATAACGTCAGAAATTGTGTGATAGCAGTTAATTCCTGTTAACCATGACGCTACACTCCTCGGTTATAACAACACTCGGTTATAACGACACTCGTTTATAACGATACAAAATATTCAGTTTCTTTCATGACGTTGTAACCGAGTTCGGCTGTACGTGTCATCTATATAACGTATTATATATTATATGATATTATATTATATATATTATATTATATCATATAATTAACTGAGATTTGGGGATCTCACATCGCCGAACATGAAGATTCCCATATTCTGGAATATGACGCCGTGTAGTCTGGTGGAAGTGCACCTTCTTCAGGATAGATTTAAAAAGAGAGTGTTGAGGGAGACATCTGGGCCCAAGAGAGATGAACTAAAGACGGTTAATGTAGTGGTTTTCCGGATAACGACAATATTTAGCTTGGCAGGTGACCACAAGTGCTACGGAGAAACCTGCTGCTTCAGTCCACATGGCAGTAAGTTGGCTACTCTGAAGACAGAGGCGACGGGTTAATAATTCCGTGTAATGAACTAATATTCAGAAAGAAGTTGGTGCCTCCATCTTCAGGGTAGAATTCTTCTAAACTTAAGACAAGATAACACGTGTTGTTTGGTAGGTTCCTTCAAAATGCTGGTAATAACCTACCAATCCCGGGTCAGTCCATGTGGGATTTGTGGTGGACAAAGTGGCACTGTGACAGGATTTTCCCCGAGTACTTCGGGTTTTCCCCTGTAAATTTCATTCCACTGGTGCTCCATTACTTGGAAAAATGAAAAAAACTAATCAACTTTCTCTTCAGTGTTGCACAATAAGCCTTAAGGCTGCGGTGCGTCCGCAGCTTCTGCTGCGGTGCTCTTCTTCACACAAAAAAAACCTACCAAACTGCACGGTTCATAACCCAGAATATCATAACCTTAACACTGAGTCATGTATAAACATTAAGGTAAATCTAGATCTCTGCTTCTTTATGCTCCAAAACATAAGCATACATAAAGAAATGAGGAATACCTTTAGATGTTCTTAACCTTAGCAATAAATGGACTTGAGTGATCGGCTTCAAACCCTGGCCGGTTTACAGACCGGATATTTCGAGCTGGTAGCCACTAGGTAGGAGGTTTGGTTACTTGCGTTGATTCCGACGCTGGTGATATTCCCTGGCCGGGGATCGAACACCGATTCCTGAAGCTCCATAAATTGTTACTCCACTAATATTTTTTTATTGAAGGGCCCCGCAGCAGAAGCTACGGACGCACCGCAGCCTTGAGGCTTATTGTGCAACCCTGTGATTATGATGATGTTGTTTTTCCTGCTTTTTCATTTTAATGGAGCACCGGTGGAATGAAACTGACAGGGGAAAAACGAAGTACTCGGAGAAAAACCTGTCTCAGTGCCACTTTGTCCACCACAAATCCCACATGGACCGACCCAGGATACTCCACTAATATTACTGGCGTTACTGAATGAACACGAAAGAAAGGATTAAACAAACGCGCAGGACTTACTCTGAATGTACAGATAATCGACGTTTCGTCCACGCTAAACAAAGACAATGTTAGATGACTGACGTGTAACAATGCATTCTGCATAAGGCAACTTACCGGTACGTCAGATGCAAATAATTGGCACATGGCTGTGCAGTGCCCGAAGACAAT
Source organism: Reticulitermes speratus (assembly GCA_021186555.1). Lineage (NCBI taxonomy): Eukaryota > Metazoa > Arthropoda > Insecta > Blattodea > Rhinotermitidae > Reticulitermes > Reticulitermes speratus. Next base: position 54,057,768 of record JAJKFL010000005.1, read on the forward strand.
GTCGACCTTCCTACCAAGTAATTTAATGCACCCAAATATGGCGCAGATACATCAAACCCGTCTGGTTCAAAAGAATTATCCTCTTAATTGACTTCGTGAACTATATTCGGCACTTCAAACCCATTTCATTTTCTAACGGTTTCACTTTCTATTTACCATGATTTCCCACTCGCATATCTAATAATTGGAGCCCAATTTAGGAAACTTTACTTCGCATCCTTCACGGAAATTTGCTACAAAATTAAAACGTAACATTCATTTTAACAAGACTTAAAACAACAAAGCATCTGATAACACACTATGTGACAAAATACGTGAAAAATTTTAAGATATGAAATCCAAGGAGAAGAAATTTTCTTCATAAACTAACAGTCGCTTAGTCGCTTTAAATTTCATGGTCCAGATACACTTGATAAAACCACGAAACACCTCAATAAGGACAGGCGCGTGTTTGGTCAAATTGGTACTCGGTGTACCCAAATACAGAGAATACACAAAATAATGGTGCGGTTTCAATGGTGAATAAAGGGAAACCGCACCATTCTTTTGTGTATACCCTGTATAGACACAAAGTGCGTGTTAAGCTCGGTGTGTGACATTCCATTCTGTTTTCTAATATGAACCGAAAGTACGTTTGCACTCAGCCGGCACGAATTTATTGAGCACTGTCGATAACTAAACAAGTATGGCTGACACTAGCGGGGTTTAGCTTGCGGAAGCCAACTGAGAAAGTGTTTATATACAGAAAATCCTCGATTATTCGATCTAAATGGAGGGGGAAAGTTGGATCGGAAAAGCTGATAAGTTGATTGTTCGGGATCCGCTCCCTAGACTACAGCCTAGCTCAGAGATGCGAATTTATGTACCCAAATAACAGAATCTGGGACAATGTTTTAGTACAGAAACAAACCACATGTAACATAGTGCTGATATAGGCTATAGTAATAGAATAACTGCTAAAGGACATTTTAAGGCGTAATGATACAAATATAAATGTACGTATCAGAAAAATTTAAAAGAATTATTATACATGAAGCGTCGACATAAAGTAAGGTAAATAAATAGTGTATGCAGGGTAAAATGGGTGTTGTCAGTGGCGGACTGGCCAGGGTGTCAGCTTGCCCGATGGCAAGTGGGCCACCTTAAACATTAGATAATATGTTAAAAAATGTTAATGACCTTTTAGTAGCTTGAAAATATAACAGAAGTTCCAATATTGTTACTGTATGCAACTGAAATTTACGTTGTATTACTATTTTGATAAAGAAATTTTAATAAAATCCACCATTTATTTAAAATTAAAAAAATAATTTAAAAATTAAATTGTAACAATCTGTATTTACATTTAGTATCTACTGTATACTGCCAGTAATATGTACAATATATGTACACTGTAATTACTAAAAAATATATCATTTATTTCGCAAAAATTTTAATTTTACCTTTTTTCCACTTATGTATTTTTTTTTTAATTTTATTTATTTCTTATAAAAATTAAATTATAGCCTTATAGTTGTGGGTGGGCCCCCTTTGTCTCCTGGCAACCAATATTTTTAGACCCAGTCCGCCACTGGATGTTGTGTGTGTGTGTGTGTGTGTGTGTAGGCAGAATACAAATACAAGTAAAATGTATATAAGGTAAAATATGTAGGCATAAACAGACGTAGTGTAAAGCTGTTGCGTCACCACGACGTCAAAAGTAGGCTATATGTAAGTAGTAAATTATGCTTCGTGAAGTTGTTTTTAAGATACGAAGCTTTTGTTCCTGTTATTTCGGTTGAATATTAAACATTTAAATAATGGAAGGTTATTGTGCGGTGTCTGTAAATTTTAAAAAAATATAATATAGAAAAAATCAATATGTATAAAAATTTTCAATATATCAGTGAAAGTCATTTGTTGCCTAGTGTATAAGTACTTACTGTGGATAATTTTAAGGTGTCTCTTATTACTAGTAAGGAGCCACAATGTGTTTGATGTTTCTTCGTGTTGTTACGTGCGTGTACCGTTGCCTACTGAGCTAACGTGAAGGGGACCTCAGCCAAATGACATTCTGCTTTTAATATTATTGCGAATATTTTATTGAGGGTAACTCTATATTTGTCGTTCAGCTGGTTTCCCTTTATTGTTTCTTTGTAAATACAAACTAGCTCTATTGTATCCAGATGTATTCCTTTTTTTTTTTTGGTGTAATATAAGTGATAAAAGATGTACACGTGAAATTAAATCCAGAATTGCCATGGCAAAAACAGCACTCAACAAGAAGAAAAATCTTTTCACCAGCAAACTGGAATTAAATTTAAGGAAGAAACTAGTAAAGTGCTACATTTGGAGCGTAGCTTTGTGTGGTGCTGAAACGTGGACACTTCGGAAAGTAGATCAGAAGTACCTGGAAAGTTTTGAAATGTGGTGCTGGAGAAGAATGGAGAAGATCAGTTGGACCGATCGTGTGAGAAATGAAGAAGTATTACACAGAGTGAAGGAGGAGAGGAATATCGTACATACAATAAAAAGAAGAAAGGCTAACTGGATTGGTCACATCTTGCGTAGAAACTGCCTTCTGAAACATGTGATTGAAGGAAAGTTAGAAGGAAGGATAGAAATGACGGGACGACGAGGGAGAAGACGTAAGCAGCTACTGGATGACATTAAGGAAAAGAAAAGATACTGGAAATTGAAAGAGGAAGCACTAGATCGCACCCTGTGGAGAACTCGCTTTGGAAGAGGCTACGGACCTGTCGTAAGACAGACTGCAGAATGAAGAGGCTACGGATCTGTCGTAAGACAGACTGCAAGAATGAAGAGGCTACGGACCTGTCGTAAGACAGACTACAGAATGAAAGAGGCTACGGACTGTCGTAAGACAGACTACAGAATGAAGAGGCTACGGACCTGTCGTAAGACAGACTGCAGAATGAAGAGTCTACGGGCCTGTCGTAAGACAGACTGCAGAATGAAGAGGCTACGGACCTGTCGTAAGACAGACTGCAGAATGAAGAGGCTACGGACCTGTCGTAAGACAGACTGCAGAATGAAGAGGCTAACGGACCTGTCGTAAGACAGACTACAGAATGAAGAGGCTACGGACCTGTCGTAAGACAGACTGCAGAATGAAGAGGCTACGGACCTGTCGTAAGACAGACTACAGAATGAAGAGGCTACGGACCTGTCGTAAGACAGACTGCAGAATGAAGAGGCTACGGACCTGTCGTAAGACAGACTGCAGAATGAAGAGGCTACGGACCTGTCGTAAGACAGACTAGCAGAATGAAAGAGGGCTACGGTGACCTGTCGTAAGACAGACTGCAGAATGAAGAGGCTACGGACCTGTCGTAAGAGAGACTACAGAATGAAGAGGCTACGGACCTGTCGTAAGACAGACTGCAGAATGAAGAGGCTACGGACCTGTCGTAAGAGAGACTACAGAATGAAGAGGCTACGGACCTGTCGTAAGACAGACTGCAGAATGAAGAGGCTACGGACCTGTCGTAAGACAGACTGCAGAATGAAGAGGCTACGGACCTGTCGTAAGACAGACTCAGAATGAAGAGGCTACGGACCTGTCGTAAGACAGACTGCAGAATGAAGAGGCTACGGACCTGTCGTAAGACAGACTGCAGAATGAAGAGGCTACGGACCTGTCGTAAGACAGACTGCAGAATGAAGAGGCTACGGACCTGTCGTAAGACAGACTACAGAATGAAGAGGCTACGGACCTGTCGTAAGACAGACTGCAGAATGAAGAGGCTACGGACCTGTCGTAAGACAGACTACAGAATGAAGAGGCTACGGACCTGTCGTAAGACAGACTGCAGAATGAAGAGGCTACGGACCTGTCGTAAGACAGACTGCAGAATGAAGAGGCTACGGACCTGTCGTAAGACAGACTGCAGAATGAAGAGGCTACGGACCTGTCGTAAGACAGACTGCAGAATGAAGAGGCTACGGACCTGTCGTTAAGACAGACTGCAAGAATGAAATGAATATTGGATATACCATGTAATTAATTTTTTTTAAAAAAAAGTTAACTTCATTCAAGAAGAAATAAATAAATATCATAGAAGTAGGTCCTTGTGTATATATTTCTTAAATTCCGTTTTAATATTATGCTACAGACCTTGATCGATATGGCTCAGGATTGGAACAGGTGGCGGGCTCTTGTGAATGCGGTAATGAACGTTCGGATTCCATAAAACGCGGGAATTTCTTGACTAGCTGACGACTTGTTAGCTTCTCAAGAAGGACTGTGCTACATGGACCTTGATCTGAGTGGACCGGGATAGCTCAGTCGGTATAGCGACTCGCTACGGGCTGGACGGTCCGGGGATCGAATCCCGGTGGGAGCGAGATTGTGCGCAGCCGTCCAGACCGGCCCTAGGGCCCACCCAGCCTCCTATACAATGGGTACGGGGTAAAGCGGCCGGGGCGTGGAGTTGACCACCCAACCCCATCTAGTGCCAGGGTTAAAGAAAGAGTAGAGCTATACCTTTACTCCCCATCTGGGCCTTCATGGCTTGTTCTAGGGAGAAATTTACCTTGATCTAGGGCGCTGTGGTAGGGTGGCCAGTAGGTGCTGGTAGGCCCACTCTCTGGGTTGTAAGGCCAATGTGATTTGATGTGGGTCGTGGACAAAATTATGCAGAAACAGTGCCGTGGTTTAGGTTCATTTGATTTTTGCTGAGACGGTACCAGCAAAGTCTTCACTGCTACCAGAATTACGTTTGATTTTCTCTATTTTGAGTTTCAGTCAGAACGTACATACAGACGGAAGTTCGGCGTCTAACGTCACGCGATATTAATGGTTCTGAGCAACAGTGTCACAAGTCTCTGATAACAAATTTTTCGATCGCTTCGAACATCTTGCGACCGTCGCCGCTCATAATGTAAAATCCAGTCTGGTTGCCATAGAAACCGTTGACCAAGGTCATTGTGTTGAGTGACAAGACTTGTGTCACTGTTGCTCTGACTTGTTGCTCATGGATGTTAAAACTTCAGCGGGTTAAGATATGCAAATTCGGAGCTCAAAATAAGAAGACATTTTTTATTACATGCCCTGTCCAACGCCATTCCGCACACAGATTTTCGTTAACGTCTGAACCCAACTCCCAGCCAGACTACAAAAACCTTTACCACAACTATCTGAAACACCGCAACAGGAAAAGTGTCTATTGCAAATAGGACCACGTCATTTATACAATTCGAAAGTAGCCTATAATTCCGTGATTTCAGGCTTCCTCTGCGATGTTGATGAGATCTGCGCTCTTCTGGGATGTTACGCGGCGTAGATTGGTAGTCTTTTACCGACGTTTCGGGACAACCTATCGGTCCAATCTTCAAGGGTCGAGCAGTCCAAGTTGGTAAATTAGTACCAATCTACACCGCGTAAGATTCCAGAACAGCGCAGACCTAATTACTTCATTCACCATCTGACGGCCAAATTGTTTACTAAATGCCCATTTCAGCCTAACTCTATGGTCCAACAAACAGGTAATTATACACTAGCCAACCTAAACTCTGCATATAAAATCTACAAACACAAACTACCAAACAAATACTACTGTAAATCAGCTCACCATTAGGCATAGTGTTTCTTTTTTTTTTAGTCTTCTTCACTGATGTTATTTTCATTTTTCCCTATTTATAACTTTTGGTCCATGTACTCATTATAGTTAAATTGGTTATCGGAACAATTTTTGTAATTTATTCCTTGTATATTGTAAATACTGTAAATTGTAATCTTCAATAAATAATTTAAAAAAAGACCTAATGTAAAAGACCACATAACAGTGTCAGTCCAGATTGCGTACAGCTCGAGACTCAGCTCTGCGGCCCTAGACGATGGGGAAATAAAGCGAAAACACAGAATTCAGTCCCGAACTGTAGAAGGAAACATTTTCGACCATCTTATTTAACATTTTGTAGACATATAGAAGTTAACTTTTTGTAGACACATAGAAGTTAACTTTTTGTAGACACATAGAAGTTTATCGGTATTCTTGCACAGTCGTCTAGACATATTACGTCAACCAGCTCATTCAGTTGAGTCAGCAATTCACGAGATCCAGCACATGGCGGTTTATTGTTTAGCTTTTATAAAGTCGATTATTGCCGATCCCAGTGGCCGCGCGGTCTAAGGCGTGGGTCTACGGTCGCTCGCTTACTGGGATTGCGGGTTCGAATCCCACCGGGGGCATGGATGTCTGTCTGTTGTGAGGTTTGTGTGTTGTCAGGTAGAGGTCTCTGCGACGGGCTGATCACTTGTCCAGAGGCGTCCTACCGACTGTGGTGTGTCTGTGTGTGATCGTGAGGGCTCGAAAATGAGGCGGCCTAGGCCCCCAAGGGGCTGTCGAGCCATAGAAAAAAAAGTCGATTATTAGAATGATTGGAAAGCAAGTGCAGTGAAGTGACATTGGCTTCATTGGAGCTACAGCAATGACCAGGTTACTTGCTAGTTGCTGGAGCGCAGTAAAATGTGCAAGTTGGTAAGACGGAAGCACTGCGCATGCACCAACAGACGTTTTCTTCCCGTTTCAAAAACGTCATCTGTCAGTTAAGCTTATAGCTACTCGCTACGGGCTGGATGGTTCGGGGATCGAATCCCGGTGGGGGCGAGATTTTCCGCAGCCGTCCAGACCGGCCCTGAGGCCAACCCAGTCTCCTATACAATGGGTACCGGGTCTCTTTCCCGGGGTAAAGCGGCCGGGGAGTGGACTTGACCACGCACCCTTATCTAGTACCAGGGTTAAAGGAAGAGTAGAGCTATACCTCTATTCCCCTTCTGGGCCTTCAAGGCCTGTTCTAAGGAGAACTTTACCTTTACCTTACCCAAAGGAGTAAATGTTTTTGAAAAATGTATAACACTGCCGGGCCGTTCCGAGTTGAACCTATCAGCGACCACGCCGTGCCAACTGCAGCTCTGTACAGTGTTATGGAGCCCACATTGTGTGCAATGTACAGGGTGTGCAATGTACAGGGTGTGCAATGCACAGGGTGTGCAAAAGAACGTAACACCACAATAGGCTAAAATCAAAATAAAAAAAATTAATCCAGCAATTTTATGGAGATCACGTACCAGAAAGTTAGAAGGAAGGATAGAAATGACGCGAAGGCGAGGGAGAAGATGTAAGCAGCTACTGGATGACCTTAAGGAAAAGAGAAGATACTGGAAATTGAAAGAGGAAGCACTAGATCGCACTCTGTGGAGAACTCGCTTTGGAAGAGGCTACGGACCTGTCGTAATACAGACTGCAGAATGAATGAATGAATCATGTACCAGGTTGTCTGATCACTACTATAACTATGAGAGCAATTGCCTGAAAGGATCAGGAAGGAGAATTGTCATCTAGGACAGCTGGTATTGATGCAGTGTTTTTGAAAGCTCCAACAACCGAACATGAAGAGGGGTGTCAACCAGTCGACAGAGAAGGTCGAAGAATAAACAGTAGTCGAAAGCCAAAAAAGGGCAGTCCTCCAACGTGGGGCCTAACATCTCTTGGCCAGACAACAAAAGTAACATGACCAGAAGAAAAATGGGAAAGGAACGCGGATGATTTCCTGAAACTTGCCTGATATCATTTTCGGAGATGTTTCAACAGAGCTATATAACCCAGCACTAGTCTCGCTGTTTCATTTATATCAACTTTTGAGCCCTGAATTGTTCTGAATTACGCGACTCTGTGTTTTTCTTCTTGTTCCCTGAAAAACACAAGCTGGTATTTGCAGGGATGACAATTCGATTCATAAGGCGTGGCTTACGACTCGAAGAAATAACATTCTAGACAGAAAATCGAAACCTCTACAACAGGCGTCTTGAACCAACATCGTGAAGTCGGTACATTTTCAATATATAGTGTACAGTAACAACAGAGCACGACTTTGTGTGTCAGAGGCTTCACTTGTTCTTTTATGGCTAAACGCGATGTTTTTAAGACTACACAGAAAGAAAGACGCAATTTCCCACGACATCAACACTTATTACCGGCTGTTAGACGCAGGAATAAACTTTGCCTTCTGAGTTTCGCGTGTTTCATGATGGAAATGCATTTCGATTACCTCGTTTACAATTTATCAATTAGCGACGTAACAATCCCTGCTGGCCCCATCTTCACTGGTCCCATATGTCGTACACAGAATTATCTTCGGTTAAATGGTAACGGTATAGCAGTGAATGGGTAAAGCAATCCCATTACAGGCCTGGACAAGCCTTTAGGTTTTCAGGAGGTTGAGGCTCCCAGATTTATAGACAATCGGCACATGAAGGTGGTAGGTTGTTGGCCCTAGGCACCGGCCACCTTTACCCCCCATTGGTATTAATTTCTGTTAGAGGCTGAGTCGACCCCAGGGCCATAGTGCGACCGAAAGGATTATGTCAATGAAAAAGCCCAATGACCCCACCGGGAATCGAATCGGCGACCTTCATGCTTGTAGCGCAGTGCCTCAACCAACTGCGCCACCGCGTGCCCCACTTCAGTGAACATAAAAGCATTTTGATTGGGTTAGATCAGGCCTACTCATCTTTTTATGTGGTGCACGGAACCTTGGCAACATTTGGTCTGCATGCTGGCAAAATGAAATTCACTACACAGAATGAAAAATTGATAATTATATGTATAATTTACCTGTGTACTTTTCTATACATGACATGTAATAAAATAAATAATAATAATAATATAAAATATTAGAAAAAATGTAATTCACTCTGCAGGCTACGGTATCGCTTTAATACATTTTTTTTTACAGAACGAATAGTAATGTACTGTACGTCCATATAAATAAACAGCTCATTAGGTTTCAAAATTGCTTCGACATTCTTCCTCGACTTTGCGAAGGAAAAAGTTAAAAAAAACGTTTTCTCTCATTTCAAATGTCTCCGCGAGCTACGGGTTGAGCGGGCCTGGGCTAGACGTTACGTTTAATAATCCTCCTCCCCCCCCCCCCCCCCCCAAGAAAAACTGAATTCTGTGACAGGTTAGGTCATGAGTTACGTCTGCTTTGCAGACGGGTCGGCATGAACGCACACGTTATGTTACACTGATACGCACATTTACACTGCATAGAAACAGATTACAGAAATGTCAAGCTTTTCTGTACTCACCAGCTAGCCTGCGTCTTTGCAGTTTGATGTAGTGTAAGGAAACAATCATTCAGTTCGGACTACATCTTCTACGTACCACTCACAGCGTTCAGTTTTACGGGCACGTGGTTCAACACAACGAATGTAATGTTATTCCCTTCCGGAAGAGTTCACTAGTCCTGGTCACTGAGGCAGACTGCAGACATACAAACAGCTGTTGTAATGACGTTCACATAATTCTTTGCTTCTGTGTGCTTACACTGATATGCTATAAACACGATAAACACTGGTGATTTTGTAGTATCACTCCTCGTTTAACGTTTACACTCCCGAAGCACTCGTATAATGCACGGAAAACCCATATAACTCTAGCTAAATGCTCTACATTACCTATAAATGTGCTAAACAAGTCCTTCTCAGAAGTAACATTCATTTCACAACCCTCTGCCAATAACCGTCGCGCCATTTTACCTGAAAACAAATGAATGCTATACTGCACTGCTAGTAAGTGTGTGATGTTTTGAGTGCGTTCATAAACTAATACTGAAACACCTTATTCATTTCTTCATGACCGTGTAACCGTTAGGAATAATTCCCAAACAATGCCTAGCACCATGATTTCAAACTGCATTCAGACATATTTTTTTCCAGCCACTTTCACTTTGGTTTAGATGGTTTATTTTAAAGAGCCACGGTTAACTGGCAGCATAAATGTGTAAATCGTAAACGTGTTGATATGCATGTACGGGCACTCGACATACTTTTACATAGGCCAACATCATGTCTCTCATGCTGATATTGACACATCAAATTCCACGGACCTTATACGTGCATTTTGCTGGACTGAATACTGTGTGATTTGAATAAAACTTGGGCCATTTAGAAAAAATCTTTCTGTAAGGTCCTAACGGTCCTCAGAGAAGGCCGGACTGCAGATTACAGCGATTGCAGTGTAAAAGACGAGCATAGCCTTGGACAATCCGACTAGTATTACCGTGTGTGTTCACATCGCTCAGGGACCTGGATGTAAGTCGACACCTCTCTCCAGTGTCTTGATTACGGAGAGACCTCAAGCTCAGTCGATTCCTCATCCACAGAGTCCTACTGTTTTCAAACAGATCCAACTGTGTAGAAACTTCTATATCGCAAATTACAACTGTCCAAGACGGGGAGGAATAAACCTAGAAACGTGTGTATCCTTCCCCGCAGCATAATAGTACCTTGTGGTGTCTGCAGAACTCGTCAACTCAGCAACGTGGCGCCGCGGCAAATACAACCAGACGGTTTCGAATTCATCTCTCCACTGACATGGCGCAGTATGCGACTCCAGACACACACCCCCTGTCCCTTATGATTAATGCAAGTTCAAGGCATTGCTGATGGTTGGGTCGATTCCAAGCATGCCGCTGCCTCCTGACCGTTGGTGGTGGTGGAAAGTCAAATGATCCCTACACAGCCAGTGTAATAGCTGTATCGCACATTCCTTCAGGCCTCTGGGCATCCCACTCACGTTTTTCATCAACAGTCATGATACTAATTTGCTTCCATTATCGCCACCACCACAATCAATACTGTCGTCGTGTCACAAAGGTCACAGGTTTTGCATCTTTTTCTTGCCTTTTTTTCTTTTTAAGTTAATCTGTTCTACTTGAGACCTGAGGTACTCACGGCGACGACTATGAAGAACGTGATGCCGTGTGGTCTGGTATAAACTTACCAACGCTTCGGAGGAACCTAGTATCTACAACTTGCTGTGTATTAAACATGTCTATCATAACCTCCAACTTTAGCAGGTTAGGTTCTTTAACCTGTTTCAATCTGTAATTACCTCTGAAACCATTAACCCTTTAGATATGTTGTAGACTCCTTCAATTAGGGGCTGGCCTACCACACCAGTGACTGTACATGGAAAGAAAGAAAAAAAAAACTTACATACCTAGAACAGGATCTGAATACACACTGTCAGTGTTCAAGTGGTCCCAGACTGCCGGTGCCTTGACCATTTAAAGCACAGACGTTACTATATGAATCACGTGCCTTAACATTCAAAAATCTACATTTTGTCCAGACAATGTACTTACACGTTTCATATGATTCCCAAAATGAGGGATTACTACCCTACACAGTGTTCACAAATTAGTATATGCAATCATAACATTTTCTGTGAGGTAGGAGTAAAATATTTAAATACTAAACTTATATCGAACTTCATGCTTCAAACGATGACACTTTAATTACAAAAGCTAAATTCATCCAAAGTAGAGGATTCAGGTCTTCTGGGCAGAGACTCTGTGTTGCTGGGCAAGTTGTTCCTGATGTCAAGCATTGTAGCACCTTGTCTTCCACAACTGCTTGACACTGGAGATGAAGGCACTATGATCCTTCAAAATGTTGGGGCATTACTCACCCGACACAGCAACATATCCCAGAAGGCTTAAATTCGCAGCAAAATCACAATGACCTCAAATCTCGCATAATCTAAAGCAGTGGTATTCAACCTGGGGTACGCGAAGACATCTTAGGGGGTACGTAAAATTAAAAAAACACTGAATAATCAGGGCCAGATTTAGGGTTAGCCACAAGAGACCCAGACATAAGGACATGCGATTTGGGAGCGCCATTTTGCTCTCTCTCTCTGTCCTTTATGCGATTCTTATCTGGGGGGCTAGTTTCATTTTATTCCACATAGTGCATATAATATGTTATTTAATAGCTTGACTCTCCTTTTTCTCATTTAAAACTTATTCTTTAATACATTATTTTGGATGTAATTTATTTAACTTATTTTAGATGTAGATTATAGACTATGTATAACTTGAATTATGCACCAACAACTTTGGGGGTACAAAGTTGAAGAGAAATTATATCTGGGGTACGCGAACAAAAAAGGTTGAATAGCACTGATCTAAAGTAACCTAACGAGGGAAGTTCAGCATCAATCAACTTCCAGCAATATATATAATTTGCTGTCTCACTATTGGCCACCCAGTTTCCTTTGTCTGTTCACATCTCTTGTCCCTTAGGATGTATGGCTGTCTTAAGGCAATTCATCCCCTTATATCTGTAACATTACAGTTTCTGATGTAAGGAGAAAGCCGTAACAATGTCCTTTGAATGACGGTCATCCGGGTTCTTACACGTGTAGGATAATAAATTTGTTCCATAATCTTAGAGGAATGTGCTGCCTCAATCTTCAGGGTAACTTAACACATTTCCTCCTCCAAAATTACTTCAACATCCACATGAACCAAATTCATTCACTCTGATGACAAAAGTTGGAACAAAGTTATTATCCTACTCAGCATATGAAGACCATCGTCTGAGCAACCCTTGCTAGGAAAGTCTGAAAAATTATACCTTGATGCCCTTAAGTACTGATTTGTCTTTCAGTGGGATGCAGCACATTACACACACATCTTATTCTTTCTGCCTGAAGTTGGAGTCACTCGTTTGTTATAGTTCAATTTTGTTTTTCACGCGCCTTAACTGTCAATTAATACATTTCCTTTACATTTTGTATGCAGAGTCAATTTTTTAACTTCTGTCTAATTGAGTCTAACCTTTCACACAACTCAAGAAACTTCATTACTGCTGCTTGAATTTTCTTTAGCTCTTTGAAGACTAGAAAAAACTACATCACATATAAACATATTACATTCAAACTTCACACAGAACACAGTTGTGCCTCCATTAGAAAAACCAATTAGTGCTATATAGGGAAAAAATGTCAGTCAGAATCACACAAAACACATAAATACATTGTGTGGGTATAATGCAGAGCTTTTCATGTAAAAGCTGGTGCTTTAAATGGTTCAACCTTGCTTTATTGAAGTCAGATTCTTGTACTATAAATCATAATAGTTACCAGTCTGTTATATATGAGACCAGAACCACTACACTGCATGTAATATATTTACAGTTGGCAGCTCTAGTTTAAAGCTGGAATAATACAACACAAACAAAAATCATATTTCTGTTCTGTACAAAATACTGGCAATATTATTCATTTGACCTGATGACAATATACACATCATCATATTGCAATAATGTCATTACAATCTTTTTATTAAAAAAAAAACTGGAAGCTAGGAAATGTAGATATATATGTATATATTTAGCAATACAACATATTTCTTTAGCAATTCTTGTACAAAAAATAATTTCATTTCATAATGATTATCATACACTGTAGGATCGACTAATAGAAGTTTTTGTTTACGACAATATTTTGACAAGTTTGGGATGATCTATCATCAACATACTAGTTGCAAGGCACAAATATCTTAAAAACACACTTCATCTGTATACAGCAAAAATAATAATGATAATAATCTATTCACACACAAAACAAGGGTGACAATACAACATATCCCTAATGTAAAAATTATGTTTTTCTCTAAGCTATACACACTTTGGAGGCAAAAAATAAAATACTTTGTACATAATAGCCCTGTGATGTAATTTCATACCCATTTACAAGAGACAAGGATCTGTTTAACGCTGTGTTACTGATATTACTGTGAAGGTTAGTTCCAAAGTAACATTACGGACTAGATTTCAGATTGTAAATTTTATCTGACTACATGATTACTTATAGTTTCTGGTACTCCATATTTTCTTATTTAAGAAATTTTAGGCTACAGGTAGTTAATGACCAATTCCATTGAGCAATTTAATCATTAAACTGGTGAAAAAATGCATGGTTTAAAACAAACTGAAGATACTAAGTGTTATAGACCCCATCATTATAATATGTTGTACTACTTTTTTGTCCAAAAATATTTTAAAATTATTCTCGCTTTCATCATAATTGTAACAGGAATAAATTAATAAGTTCAGTTTTGGACATGTTAGGCTTATTTAATTATGTACTTGCATTTAGTGACATTCCACAGTGACATATGAAGCATGTACAGACTTAATCTATGTCACGATACAAGACTCGCTAAAGCGTAACAGTGAAATGGGTAATTATGTAAATTGTAATGGTGCACGCACATCAGAGTAAAGTGAAATGAACATGATTTTCACAGTCACATGTACTAAGGCACTTTGTGCCAACTGTGCCCATAAAAGTGCTCCATCCCTGTATCCACTGAAACATTTGTCCCTGATTTAGATTTGATAATTATGTGACTTATGAAAAATACACACCATCAGAAAAGTTAACTGTTTGCAGACTTCATGGCAGGGTCAAAGTCCTGGTTGGTAATTTTTTAATTCAACAACGTCTCTAGATTGGGTGGGGCCAATTCAGCCTCCCATCATGGACTCCACACCCAGAAGTCACGGTGTTCAGAAAGTGGACAAGCTTTACTTTGAACAGGAACAAAAAATGCCAATTAATAATATAACAATTTTGTATCAGCTGCCATGTTATTTAGCACTGAAATTATAGTCAAATTATGACTGTTCCTGTAAAGCACAGAAAAGATTCTCCAACAAGTTCTTGGAATACATCTTATCATGACAGTAACACATCGTATGACCACAACTCGTAATGAATAATGCTGACTACATAAGTGTTTGTTTTTCTTCTCTACCTTATTTCCCAACCAACCGTGCACCTCCATGCAGTCAAGTCCTTCTTCAGAAGCTAGCAACACCTCAGCTGGTCAAGAAAAGTCCTGCATTTTACAGAACCTGAAGGTTAATCATTACTGTGTTCGTAAGAGCCCACCATTGGTCAATACCCTAGCGAGATAAATCCAGTCTACACCCTGCCATTCTAATCCTTCAAGATCCATCTTCATATTCCTCCCATCTACACCTTAGTCTTCCAAATGGTCTCTTTCCTTCTTGTTCCCCACCAAAACTCTGCATGCATTTCTCTTCTCTCCCATGTGTGCCATAACTTTTTTTCTTAACTCCATATGTTACATATGGGATAATGACTGTGAATGACAAACTCTGAAGAATGTGACAGTCGACACAGACTATTTCAAGGTCCAATCTCAGCATTTATTTGGAGGCACTGACAAGAACCACAGAAACTCAATCAAAAAAATGTCCTTAGCACCACAGGTTAAAACTTGGTATCTTCTGACTATTAAACAGATAAGAATTGAACTGTGGCAAGAAACACACGCACAGGCGAGATCAGAAAATATGGAGCAGCAGTCACGAGTAATGTAACAGATCATAGTGCAAGATCAAGGATCTGTCTATTTCTTACCAGTTATTATATTTGTAATGTTTTAATGTGCACCATTAACTGAAAAAAATACATTTTAGTCATTGAATAAATTAAACTATTGTGTTCAATAGGAGTAGTCCATTAAAGTCTGCCATAATGTTCATTATAATTTTTCCACTTTTATAAAACCTGAAACCAAGCCTGGCAACTCACACACTGTATTGATTTACAGACCTATGAATTAATTCAATACATAATTTTTCATATTAACAATTTACTATCTTTACATTCACCTGGGGAAAAAACAAAGTGGAATTTTTTTGTATGTTCTATGCAGCACGAAAGTGCTTTTACCCCTTTACCACGCTACTTCCATGCACTTTTACCTGTTACCAAACCAACTATCGTAAATGTTTTCATAATAAAATATGTTTACGTTACAGCAATAAGGATTCCTTTCATTCTATGTGAAACTGTTACTTACAAACAATTTTTTTTGGCATAGAAGACACTATTTATTACTTTTAAATTATATTCTGTTTCATCCAGGCTATTATATAGTTCGACTGTTTCATTTCCAGTTAAATTTGTGTACAGTGAAACAATCACAAATATCCACTATTAATGTCACATCAACAAAAACAGACATGTAATCACAACCTGAGCAGGACAGATCAGTCATCACCGAGATAATTCTTGTGTCATGTTGGACAGCCTGAGAGAGATTCTACAGTAGTAGTAGTAATAATAATGTAATAATAATACACAAAACCATGTACAGTCATTTGAACAAAAGATGATTCAGCTAGACCTGTAGCCAGTCATAATACTAAAGGAGTATCACCAGCAGGGCTCAACAAACACACACAACTGTTCACCCCCCACAAGTGAAAAATATTTTAATTTATTCATTAACATTCTTTCCCGCCATTATTTTCCTTTTCTTCACAGATGTAAAACTAGTAAATAATATCTTTCATACACATTATATATAATACAACAGACAGGATTTTGAATCTCTGGTATGTTCTGTGATGGTAGGTTGGCTGGTGCTGAGAAATTACAGCAACATTGGTAAACACAGTTTCTCTTGAGGAGATATGTCCAGTGAGTACAAGCTTTACTTGAACTGCACCAACATTTGTTGATACCTGCCAATTAGTACACAAAACAGCATGAAAAGTCTAAGAAACAAATATTTTGTTTTGCCATTATCTTATTAGGCCTTACATTCAGTCATGAGCTGTAATACTGATTTAGCTTTGATGTATGTGTACAATATCATATGCAAACGGTACGGTCTGAACTTGTCGTCAGTTCTCTTTGGTAACATTAACAACTTAAACTATTAGCGAGCTACTTCAGTGACTCCCAAGCAAAACTTCATTGGCACCACATGCATGGCAAAAAATAATAATAATAAATAAAAATAAAAAAATTTTAAAAATTACATATTTGAAAAGAACGAAATTTCCTTTAGTTTGTGGTCTTCTGGTTTGTGACACTTCACGGTCTCATGAGTTGAGACATAACCCACAACAATGAAATAAAAACTTTAACCACAGTGAAAACCTTAAACTAAATTAGCAGCTTTAACAAGAAAACTTCTAAAGCTGCCTTCAGCTTTGAACATTTTAGTTTCATTTTTGGAAATATGTTATGGGCCTTCAATGATGTGGTATAAAGAACATTTCTGTACTAATTCATTCAGGGTATAGACAAAAACATTTCCCACACTGTAACAAAACTTGCCAACCACTAAATTCGATACTTTGTGTATATTACACATGAAAATAAATAGTGGTTATAATCAGCGATCAGTGTAGATACATGTGGTTACACCTGAGAATCACTACACTACACTACACTACACTACAGTACACTATACTACATTATGCTCTTTGCTAGCTTGCTGAAATTATACATATATACACAAATAATATGCAGAAAATTATGCATCATTTGAGATACAGCAAAAACAATTGGAACGTCAGTTACAAATGGGTGTCAGCGTGTTTTAATCCTGTCACTCCTTACATGGTATAGTTTATGTCACTTCTCATCAACAGAACCTCTGTGTTGCTTAGATTAATAAATATGTTACTTGAACACCAAAATTACAAACTTCTGGGATGTGATACAATGTCATTTAGTATATGGCAACCTGCTGCCTCCCTCTTCAGGGTAAAATAAATATATACTATGCTCAAAATGGCAGCAGTAAGTTCCTCTGAAACATCAGTGCTCATCTACAGAAGTATATGACATAACTTCTCAAAAGACTGCAACCTTGATATCAATCATCATAAGAATCTCAAACCACACACGGTTCTGATACAGCTTCTAACTCTGTATCAAGCAGATTTGCAGACCTGACTTCTAAGATAAATAATATTTCAGGTACGTGCAGCAGACAACAAAGGGTTGGTGTACAATATTGTAAAGTTGGACAATAGTGATGTATGTGTAATTACACCATGTTGCTGTACTATAGGTGTGTACCAATGTTTAAGAGCAACACAATTCCTCGATCTTCAGGGCACTTTAACTGTGAAGGAGGAAGCAGTGTGTTGATGCACATCATTGGCATAAAACACAACATCCTAACGGAGAAGACGAAAAGCCTTAACGACCACACAAACCTCAAAGCTTTCTTACACACTCTTGTGTACATACAGTGGAACTGTCTACTGGTGACTGAAAAGTCGGTTCTTAGTACTGTATTACATCATTATTGGTTTAAAGAAGCAGTGGCTCCTACATAAAAAAAAAGTACATAAAATTAAAGAGTATCTGCAGTTGTCCAACAGAGCTGCAAGTTACAAACTTCAAATTGACAAGATCACTAACCGATAACTCGAAAGTTATTGGTTAGTGATTGTTCCTGAGCTGCTGATGGTCAAAAAGCCCCTCACCACTCAGGGAACCTGAATGTACAGGTACCCCAGCACACAGTTCTTTGACCAGACACACATAGTTGCCATTATTACATACTGCAGAACTTGCTTTGTGAAACTGTACTTGAACATACAGCTGTACAACTGCCCTCAACAGTAACATCTGCGAGTTAGAGCATTTGTCCTGCCTGTTCCCTTTATCAACCAGTCTTGATACTGGCTTCAGTTCCACATGCTTTCCTTTAAAAGACTACAGCCTCTTGAAACATGCCTTGTAGTTAGAAACCACTGCTATATCCATGTGGCTGCAAGTTCCACCAAAATAGAGACCATAATATAACAGAACTGCCACCGGGTGAAAACCCAATTGCAGTAAATAATAATAATAATAATAATAAAGAACAGAATATTTTCTATTAGCAATATTCTTCCTTCTTCAAAATATGACATAAAATTAATTTTTCATGGGGTTATGTAGGGAGCACTATAACAATCTACATGCTCCATGAACTGACCAAGTTTAGGACCTACTTGCGCAGAGTAGAACCAACAAACCAACATAATGGGAATGGTGAATGAGAAAAGAAATTTCAAAGTTGTGAATATTTAATCTGGGAATCATTGTAACTCAGTTATAAAAGAACAGGATGACTAAAATTGTGATTTCCAGCAACACAAGGACAGTGCTGGAAAATTTTCTCTTCACCACTTCATCCAAAACAGCTGTAGCTTCTCTCCTAGCCCCACTCCCTGAAAACTAAGTTATACTGATTACTATGCCAATCATTACCCCTTATTTTATTTTGGTAAGAAGCCACTCAGCACATTATACAAGACATACTGTACTGTTCACAGACCGAAAGACAATCCGTACCAGAAATGTGATAAGATGCACATGCACAAGATTTTGTAGCAGATGACCAGTTGCTACTCCCCATCCTGAAACAATCCGCGCAGTGCACTCGCCCACTACAAGCTACTTGAAATTCTCGATGTTTTAGTCTGTGTAGTAGCAGAACTGTCTGTCACTCCTAGCAATAGCAGTCCAGTATTCACCCCCCGTAGCCAGCAGCACCCGCAGGGATTGTTTTGTGACCTGTGAACTGCACATGAAGACAGCCATAGCATCAAGATAACCTATCAGCTCCACAGTACATTCATGGTCTAATACTCATAAAAGGGGGCAAATTTAATTCAGTAACTGACTTTATAAGTAGCAATACTACTCCTGTGTCCAATAAAGTACGATATGCACAAATCATCGTCAATAACTGGGTACTGCATTGCACAGATAGTTCTGAAAAAGGAAGCAAATCGCTTCAGACACAAAAATATTAGAAGAGTACTCCAATGCAATAGCCTACAGTGAGTTTAGAAATACATTTTTTGCAGTTTTGCATACCTCATTGGCTTTAATACTAATTTGTTGCAAACGTAAATCTAATGTCTGAAAAGCAATCATTCTACAGATATCACATTGTGTAGTGTCAGAAATCATTTCCTTTGTACTTTATTAAATGCTCACCCCGTTGAAAAATGTTTAAAATAAATGAAGTTAAGTCTTGATGAGAAGCAGAGAAACCTGCAAGGACAGACGGCCTTATGGCTAAGAATTGAATTGATGATCTCTCAAACACAACGGAAGAACAGTACCCACTCAACCATCGTGTTCAACTCTAAATGTTTGACCATTTAACAAAGGCTGCCCAGCGCCCAGTTACAAACGAACAAATACTTCATGTGTATCTTTCTGCCTCTCTATGTTTTTTTCCAATTAAACCTCTTTTCCTGCAGATCAACAACATTTGTAATTTGGTTATGTAATGGATTTCCCTGAATATTAAAATTACAGTCTGCTGGCATATAACGCCATGTAGTTTTATGCATGAGCACAAGTACTAACATTTTGTACAAACCCGTTGTCATATAACGCCATGTAGTTTTATGCATGAGCACAAGTACTAACATTTTGTACAAACCCGTTGTCATATAACGCCATGTAGTTTTATGCATGAGCACAAGTACTAACGTTTTGTACAAACCCGTTGTCATATAACGCCATGTAGTTTTATGCATGAGCGCAAGTACTAACATTTTGTACAAACCCGTTGTCATATAACGCCATGTAGTTTTATGCATGAGCACAAGTACTAACATTTTGTACAAACCCGTTGTCTTCGTCTTCAGGGTACTTATCAACCAAACTACAAAACATCACACCCTAGAAATGGTAACTTAATGTTCATCATCACGATAACCTCAAATCTCTCAGCGACGCTTTTAAAAGTGCGCAAGTGACAGGAATGGGGATGGAAACCCCAGACATAGTACCGATTTCTGTCTCATGTGACTTGTTCCAAAACTTCTCACCTTTACTGGTGATAAACTGTACATGAGCATGGAAGTTTTATACACCCCCCCCCCTCCAAAAAAAAAAAAAAAACACAAACATAACACTAAGGAAACCAAATTAACTTGCTATACTGCCTGTGTTTGTATAATACAGCAGGAGGTGGGTTACAGAAGCAGCCCACATCACTGAGTAAGATTTTATCCGAAAAGCTTTGAAGACATTACACAAATTTACAGTTTCAGAACCCATATGCATATTCTCCTTTTCTAGCAAATAAGTATACCAGAAAGAAACTCCAAAAAAACTCCTTCCTTCTGACAAGCTTTATACAGTAAAACCCCTATTTAATGAATTGCTGGGGGATTAGAATATATTTAACTAAATCAAGGTTTTCATTAAATGGAGGTTATTGTTTATATGGAGCTATTTTAGGGACGTGAAAAAATCATCACTAAATCCGGGATTTCACTAAATGCGGGAACATTAAATCAGGGTTTTACTGTATATCTGTAACTTTAAGCTTCCAGCACTTATATTCCAATACCTGGCCAGTTTTCACAAAATATGTACAAATACTAATTAATAATTCTGTTAATTTTTTTTATATAAGCATAAATCACATTTGATAGAGGATTCACCTTACTGCATTTTTTAACTTCAAAATGTTGTATTTATGAAAGCTGTGGATATTTCACAGCATACGTACAGTGACTGTAAGGCAATATGAACTGGGGAATAGGTCAGAATAATAGACAAAGTCCAGGAAATGTGTGGATCCATGAAAAAATTAAATTTTGTCTCTGACAACATCCAGATACTATGAGCAACTGTGTGTGTGTGTGTGTGTGTGTAAATTCTTTCCTTCCCAAATACAATTTTAAGAAATGTAAGGACTGGAGAAAAGGGGCTCAATTTTTGAGAGGTGCAGGATTATTTCCTTCCTTGCCACATCCAAACCAGCTCTGAGGCCCACCCATTCTCCGGTCTGTATATAAGTTACATATCAAAGTCTGAATTGTCCGAGTGCGTTATTTCTTTGCACATAGGAAACATCCAATGTGTGTGTATTCTTACATATGTATGTTGGACTGCAGATGTCGAATTTATGTGCACAGGAATGTACTCAGCATACTATTTTCTTAGTTAAAATATTCAGAATGTGGTGTAATTTTATCTTTATATTGTTCGTTCCGAGCATTGTCCGAGTGTTGTAAATTAATTTTAGCTATCTGTATACATAAACCTAATACATAACTGAGAAATTATTACAGGAGCCTGCAATTGACAAGATAGCTGTATCAGATGTGTGGCTGTGTATGTCAGACCTGTGTTAATTCAAATTCATTTTTTACAATGACATATAAAAAATGTATATCAATATATATATATATATTGATATACATTATATATATATATATATATATATATATAGTTGTAAAAAAAGGGGGCGTTTTTCCTCTTACCAAATGTATGGAGTTTGATTTTCATAGCTTTCTGTCATGGGCCTGATGATGGCTCTTTGAGCTGAAACCGGTAGCCAGATTACGTATTGCAAGTGTATGTGTTGGTTGTGACGGTACTATTGATAACAGTAAAATATACTTTTGCATGTACATACCGATGGGGATGTCTAATATCAAAATTACAACCACTTTTTGTACTCAGATGTAACCACAACATGTAAAAATTTTGATCCTCATTATTTTCAGAACACAGTACTTCCTCAGCATTAAGTATTTCATACAGTAATAAAGATCTGTACGAATGTGTGGTTAATATGTTGGTGGACAAGTGTACATATATGTAAAGGGGCATTGCTTCCCCAGTTGTCCCTGTGAATGCCATAACGGCATATGAAAGAGTGGAGGTATACCTCCACTCATTCTCAGTCTTGGAACTAGATGGAGGCAAGTGGTGAGCTTTACGCCCCCAACATCTGTGTCCCTGAACAAAAAGCCCCTAGTACCAACCCATTAGGATGTTTTGGAGATAAAAAAACTAAAAACTACTGTCCCTGCTGGAAGTCATATATTTCGTCACTGGTGCAGCCTTTAGCTTAGTCACTGTATTGACTGTGCTAAGGGCTTCCCCGTAACATATTATGTACCAAGTACGGAAGATCCAAACAGATAAGCTGCTATCTAACCTTAATTTCAGGCTTCTGCCGCAACGTTGATGAAATCTGCGGTCTTCTGGGGTATTACGAGGACTCTTGACCCATGAGGATGGGACTGATACGTTGTCCCGAAACGTCGGTGAACAATTACCACACGACACCACGTAATACCCCAGGAGACTGCAGAGTTCAAGCTGCTATCTAGTCTTATACAATCATTACAAGTTCATGCACTCACATTTCTCTCATTCGATCCAAACACAGGGTCAGTCTAAACACAACTATTAGTTTCTTCCAATTGTTAAGCTACATGTTTCAATCCTATATGCAGACCATCATCAGGCTTCATATTTAAACAGTATGTAAAAGGTAAAAGGTGCATATTATGTAATGCACTAGGATTATGAGACGTCACAGTTTACAGTTCTTACATATATTGAGTTTTCATTTAAAATATTATCACAGTACAGTTGAATTAAAACAGTCTTAACGAAAATAAAAACGCACAATAATAGCAACTGTAATAAAATTTTAAAAGAAATAAAGAACTATGCGTGATTTCAGGCTTCCGCCACGATGTAGATAAGATCTGCGCTCTTCTCGGATATTACTACCACTCAACGCCGCATAACATCCCAGAAGAGTGCAGATCTCAAATAAAGAAATGTAAATTACGAGATCACAAAATCTTATTGTACAACACAGTATGCACCTTTTACCTGTCACATACTGTTTTTATATAAAGCTCGATGATGATCTGTGTATAGGATCAAAATGTGTCCGTTAACATCCTGAACAAAATAAGAGTTGCATTTAGACTGAACATGTGTGCAACAGCACGACGGAATGGCAATAATCATTGTATATCTCTGCCAAGAATGAAGGAATATACAGAACTTACGAAGGCACATCTTCACTCAAATGAACAGCTGTTACAACATGCATCATGATGCTAACGACATTACGATTGCCAAACAACGCTGAAGTGCAGCACACATGGCCATGTAACTAAACAGTAACTGCCCTAAGCTAAGCCACTTAGAAGAAATGGCAGGCAATACTGTCTGCACGATCCTTGAATATGTCTCAGGATAAAGTGTGCTGGAGCTGCAAGGGGTGAGTCAGTGGTTGCTGATGGTGACGGTGGATCACATGGGGGATGGTCATGGAGGTAGGTGGTGTGGAAACTGTAGTAGACGTTGTACTGCTATCAAGACTAGCCGCCTGGCTCAACTCTGCCTTCACACGTTTAGCAATGTGCGTCTGGGCATGCTTGTGGAGATGGTCCTTGCGAGAGAACGCCTTTCCACACTCGATACAGGAATGACTCTTGTTTCCTGAATGGATCACGTAATGTCTTGTTAGATGCTCATTTCGTTTGAATCCCTTCATGCATACCGTACATACAAATGGCCGTTCATCACTGTGGCCACGTTTGTGCTGGTCGAGATGCTCCTTTCGTTTCAGACCTGCCCCACAGACATTGCACACAAAGCGTCGCTCCTGTTTATGCCCAGCCAGATGCTGCTCCAACATATCCCTGTCAGGATATGCCATGTAACACTCAGGACAGCAAAACAGCGTCGAACCATCCAACGCAGTTGACAGGCGAATTTCTCCAGGCTTTGGGCGCGGAGGTTTCCTAGGAGATTTCTTCTTTTTCTTCTTCTTTGGTGATAAAGCAGGTAGTTCTTCTTGGCCAAGAATCATACTTCCTGCAATTGCCACAGGCATGTTGTCACCATCTCTCTTGAACTCTGACACTGCAGCCACTGCAACATTATTTGTCTGGTACTTTAAAAAGTGCTGAAGGCTGAGTGGGATTGTGGAAGGCTGCAGTCTTGCAAGGTAGTCTGCCATTGCAGATCCTTGCTGCTGCAGCTGTATCTGATGACACTCCAAATGACTGCTTCCATTTGCGATGTGGCCGATGTTGAACGGCACTTGGAGGCCTTGTTTCTGGTGATTCTGCTCAACCTCACTTGTGGAGGAGGGGCCTTCTATGTCTGACTTTGAACAATCATCACTATCATCTTCACTATCTCCTGAATCCTTCTCTCGCTTAGATATTTCTAGCTTTGGCTTGATATCCTCTACCTTGCACAAATCCTGTGGCTGCAACTCTGACTCATCAACTGTCATGGTAGACACATTCTGCATCAGCTTCACGGGCCACACTGTTTGTGCCACGGCTGGTGCTCCAGATGTCGGTGTTGACTGAACGGTCAAGATAGCTGTAGAATTAACAGCTGAGTTGTGATAAGGGACATTTAATGTTGTGATGTTTTTCCCTGTGTCATTGAAATGATGCATAAATGGTACTTCACCCCAACCAAGTAGAGCTCCATGTGGGTGATGGTACTTTGTGCCACCTGCAGACTGGTTTACCATGGCTGCCAACTGATGTTCATGCGGCTGCTGTTGTTGTTGCTGATGCTGAACATGTTGCTGTTGGACTGTAGTGATACCACGAGCAGCTGCGGGAACAGGAACGTTTACACCTGATGTAGTAATGGACACAGGGATTGCCTGGATTGGGTTACTATTTACACCTGGCGAAAGAAAGTTTGCACCATTGTGCTCTGGCCGTATATACTGTATTGTTCCATCAGATGCGCTCGTTACCAACATTGTGCCGGCTTGAATTTGTTCGTTACTGAATTTGGCTGCTGTAAACTGATGCATTGCAGGGAAGTGGCCTCCGAATGGTGAGAAATTCATGGCTGCACCTAAAATAGTGACCAACATCCCGCTATTTATCAACAGCATAAAATATGTTTTCATTATCCTTACAGTTATGTTAGGTTATTATGAAAAACAAACTTCCAAGTACATACACATCTAGCACAGCAATTGGGTCATGGTACCATTCACTTCCAATTAGTACTGAAACTTATTTCACAACCAAAATAATTTCTTTTGTTGTTAATAAGACGATACATACCTACAACATGCAACAAATTTATTTGCAAAAATATCAATGCAAACTCGTACATATAAACATTCTTACGCCATCGGATTTCAAAAGTTCGTACTACTTACATTTATAATAAATGCCTTTTGTTATTTCATACTAAATCAACAATATAATATTAGCAGACTGTAACAATTTAAACTTCAAAACATACACACGGCGAACAACATTTTACTGTTAAATTACAGCGACATATGCTCCCAGGATGTCCAACATGTCCAGAAAATTTCCCTATACCGTACTATAAAATACGATCACAGAAAATAAAATGAACGTTTGAAAAGTATAATGCGGGGATGATGAATTAAATGAATTTAAGATTATTTTGGATAATATTAGATGCTCATATACAACTTCCATTACATGACTCACGCTTCAGGATACGAAGAAACTTCCCTTTAGCATCCTGCAGAATCAATTTGAAATTTCCATTGTGTACTGTGCGGAAACGAAGGTAGTGATCAGATAATCTGTGGTAGTGTAGTGATTACGGCAAGACAGTAAAGCACACACACATTACTTCCAGTTATGAGGCCCTCGTGTAGCCCAAGAATAGTCAAATTGAGGGAAAGAAATCGCATACTTCTCGATCAGCTTGAGTCAAACTCCATTCTACTAGAACGTAGTTTGAAGAAATTAAAACGCTTCGCTAGGTAGGTTATGTTGAACTAGAAAATTGAACCATTTTGTGCATTTTTTTAGTTAGTTCATTTTTCTGTAGTAGTTCACCGGAATTTTGTTTTCAGAACAGTAAGATACTCCGATAAATCATGGCAAGCTCTCCCACCGTCACCTATAAAGAGAAAGTACGAGTCTTGGAAAACAAGAAATTACTCAGGTCAAGTGGCAGCTGCTGTGAATGCGGCGTTGTACAGTTTAAGTTCTAGCAGTTCAGATGGGCAGGAACTTGACACAAAATATACAAAAAATATGGAAGATATTACATCACCATCTAAACGTGTTAAGAAAAATTCCCCAGTTGTATCAAGGCCCAAAAACAAAGAAATGCAACTTTGTGAATGTTGTCAGAGCCCACTAAAATCATTCACTACAATTGATTTAACAAGCAATGAAAAGGTTTGTCAAGACTGTTACTGCGAAGATACTCCTGGCAAGGACACAACAAACTCAGAGGTAACATCACAAGACAGTGATGGATCCATGCCCTTGTCCCATACTGGCAGTGGTCATCACAAAGATAAACAGCCTCCAGAACTCCATTCATCAAAGTATAGCATGAACAGTGGCATTGACAATGAACAAAAGAGAAGAACTCTGGAGGCAATACATACAATAATTGATTACTCTCCTGAATCAGTATTTCTGCGGAGACTGAAGGAAAGATCTCGGGCCGTTGGTGACCTGATTGCTCCAGGGAAGATAAGAAGAAC
Source organism: Reticulitermes speratus (assembly GCA_021186555.1). NCBI lineage: Eukaryota > Metazoa > Arthropoda > Insecta > Blattodea > Rhinotermitidae > Reticulitermes > Reticulitermes speratus. The sequence continues at coordinate 54,084,708 of JAJKFL010000005.1, forward strand.
TTTGACAAAGCCAAGCTCTGTGACGCCACCTAAGAAATTACAAACTAACCCCATGAAATCTACAAAACAAAGTCAGGATAAGTTTAGCCCATTGAAGTCGCCTCATTCTGTTAGACACAGCTTTGGTCATGGCAATCATGAACTGATCTCCAATCAGAATCAGCATTGCACCACTGAAGAGCCTCCACACTGCAGCCCAAGATGCACATATGAAGATGATTTGGAGCTTAAGGAAAATAGGAAACATGTCTGCCATAAGAACCATTGCCACTGTTGTGTCCAGCGAAACATCCGATCCAGAAAAAGGGTTCCCACTGGTACAAAAGAGAAAGAAGCAAAACTGGTAGATGAGGTTAGATTCAATATTATGAATCAAAATATAGTTTTAAAGACTTCAAGATTTCATGGTGACTGAAAGTGATAAAATCCTCTTGGTGACCAGCCGCATCAGCGTTGCGCAAAAGTCGGAACATTCTGGAGATCTTCTCTGCCTCACTTATGGAATAATGATGGAAGACAGAGAAGGTCTTTGTAATGTTTAGACATGTTGTCCAAATTAACATTAAAACTTACCAGAAAACACTGTACTGAAATGTTGTCCTGTTGCAAGGTTTAATTTGACAGGATTTTGGCAATGAAATTTATAGAAACACAGAGCTAGATTTATCATGCCCCTGAGCATAGGGGATATATATAGTGGCCGGAATAGCCCAGTCGGTATAGCAACTCGCTATGAGCTGGACGGTTCGGGGATCGAATCCTGGTGGGAGCGAGATTTTCAGCACCCGCCCAGACCAGCCCTGGAGCCCACCCAGCCTCCTGTACAATGGGTACCGAGTCATTCCCAGGGGTAAAGCGGCCGGGGCTTGGTGTTGACCACCCACCCCCATCTAGCGCCAAGGTTAAGGAAAGAGTAGAGCTATACCTCTACTCCCCCTGTGGGCCTTCATGGCCTGTTCTAGGGAGAACTTTACCTTTTATATATATATATATATTTTATGCATGCGTGTGTGCATGCATGCATGCGTGCACACACGCACACACACCTGTACTCCCCTATATGCCTTCATTGTGTGGTACTTAATTACACAGGGACAACTTTACCATTTTATGTTTACAAATTTTTGTTTATTATTGCATTTCCACATTTGTTTTGTGTCACCATTGGTACAGAAAATTTTGATGGTCACATTTTACTTATGTCTTAAACTAAGGAAAGTCCAAAAGGTACAGTCTCAAATACTTTTACAGAATAATGAAATACAGGACCACTTGATGGACATCACACCCATGCAGGTCAGCTGTAACAGAGAGAACATACACACACATGCATACCCATGAAGACATACGTTCATCTCTTTATCCTTGTTATGAATATAAAATGCATTAATTTGTGTGCTGTATTATTTCAGCAGGGACTTACCAATCCAGAGACCTCCCTGTCGAGCCCTTATAGCTGTTGCTGCGATGGCAGTACAAAGACGATGTCTCCCCCCAAGGTTCCACTGATAGCAAGTGATATAGTGGCAGACTTAGTGGACAATGAACATGATAAGAAACATATACAACCTGGTGGGCAAGACTCAAAATGGTTTCATGAGCTGAACGAGTACCGACAGTTGCATTGGTTTGATTGCCACGCCCATCCATATAATTCCTGCACCAAGGAAGACAATGCTAGAAACTTGGTTAAAGGGACTGGTCTTCCCACTGGCCATAAATGTACGTAAAAGCCTATCTGTACGCGTCACAAGAGCTCAACCATGTGGGAAAATTATTGGCACTTTCCATGGGCTCAGTATTTTGTCATTCTTGTTCACAATATTTTACCATCACATTACTGTGTAAAAACAAAATGTCACTGACCCACCTGCTTGTTCACTGACTCACCCACTCCATGCAGTTGGGTTCTATTTGAGAAGCTCTTAGTCATTCATGTGTCTGCCTTTTATGAAATCCGCTACCCGCATAGTTTTTACACTGGCCAGAAACTAAGAGGTGGCCTGTAAATAGATACAGCAGAACCTCGATTATCCGAGATAAAGGGGGCGGACCCGATTTCGGATAAGCAATATTTCGGATAATTCGGAAATTCGGCTTGACGTGATAAGGTGCAATAAAAATAACATATTTCTACGAAAAAAAATCTGATATTTTAGTTTGAACTTTTTTTTCACAACATTTTTTGGCTGCAATGTTTCTCCATTCAGCATTTTAGATGAAAGTTCTTTGAGTTTTGATTTCAATTTTACCTAATCTGAAACCGTTGATATGAAATTGGCTGCGACATCTCGCCACATTTAATTCATCTCGCAGCCTCCAATTTCTGTTCAATTGTTATTACAACACATTGTCGTCTAGGTGACATTGTTTGGAATCACTGTTAAATGAAATTTTAAAACTGCACTATAAGAAGCACACACACGTAAACTTTTCACAACAAACTGACGGGGAGAGGCTCAGAGATGTCTCGTGGCAGGCAGTTCTGGGAATCGCAGCACCTAACAGGCTTTTCGGTTAAGTGAATTTCGGATAACCGAGGTTCTGCCGTTATAGTATTATGAGTACACTGATAATTAGGAATGAACATGCCCATTCCTTTTTCATAATGAACTGCCCTGAATTTCTTACAGTAACATACATAATTACAAGAGATTTTTGTGTTTCAGGTGTTCACAAATATGTTCTAGATGACAGGCTGTTTGCTAGACCATTGTATTCGGATCATCAGAATAACAGCCGCTGTATGGTATGCCATTTGCCGTACACCATATTCAAGTCTAGGATGAGAGAAACTCCTGTTATAACACTACCATCAACATTACCAGATCCGGAGATTCAGGTGTCAGTACCTGCAGTAGGATCTCCTCGTGGTACAAGGCCTTCAGTTTCAGGAAATATTTTGTCCCACAAGAAGATGACACATCCTTCTGGCAGAGGCAGGGGAACACCTGGCCCAAGATCAAGGTTACAGCCAAGTCTCTTCATGCGTACTGTTGGAGATTTAACATCTCGAGCACCACCACCGGCTGATTCCTGGGCGCTTCGTTACCAAAAAGGAGTCACGAAGTAATCTGTAATTATTATAGAAGATGTTTTTATGAATATCTGCAGTGCAGTATGTTGCTAGTATGTATTCACCTGATGCATGAGAGGAATTTTTAACTGTTTTTTTTTTAAACATTTAACAACATGAATGTAAATATTGTACAACTGGTAAACATTTTAACCTCATCTCACTAGCGAAACAAATGAGTTGGTTTTTAAAATGCATATTTTAAAATGGTTTAGTCAAATAAAGTGCAGAGATACTATACATAGAGGGACATCAGATACTTCATCGAAGTTGAAACACTTTACACTCTGTGAATGGAAATTTCTTGCTGAAAGGCACTGGTTACTTCAGAATTTTAACATCTTTGACTTCTGATAATGTTGGTGAAAATAAATTCTGTGTGATGGTCATCATTGCAAATTGTAAACTGTTATGGTAGCATACAAACAAAATTAATTTTCATTAATTATTTATTCACTGATGATGATGATGATGATGATGATGATGATTGTGGCAGTGCAGTACATGAAACTGGAAAGGTGGTAAATTTTATATTAGTCTCACCGTGCATGTTTCACAGTTCACTGTTTAAAAACACCGACAAAATGCACTTCACTTTTCTTTTATTATATATTAATAGACCCCTACATATGTTTCGGTTTTATGCAAAAACCATCATCAGGGGGTTCAGAACTACATTCATTCTACATCCAATGTTATTTCTGCCCTTATAGTTGTGCAATATCTTAGTGTGCAAGTTACATTCACTTTTAAAAAAGAGTTTAAAACGTACTTGAAGACACTGATTATAAAATCGTTAAAAATTTGTGTCGAAATAGTAAAAGTCAGCCGTATGGATCACTGTACTACATCTACATATCTGGCTGTTATTTGTTGTTGTGTTTCATGCTGCAGTGTATACTTCAGTGGAAGCTGGGGGCTGAAGATTACTAAATTTAAATATTGTGACAAACATTTATGTCATTTGAATTTTGTTCATATTATGTTCAATGTGGGTTTATGGTCATTCCCAAATCTGATTGAGATGTGTTTTAGTACTGTGTTCAGAGCATTTTCATATCATGTTTGTATAATGGAGTTTGTTTGGCAGAGAAAAAAACTTTAACAAGAAGGACTGTCCTTTTTTTTAAGTTTTTTTTCTCTGTATTTAATTGTATAATACAGTTTGTTTGGCAGAGAAAAAACTGCAAAAAGGACAGTCCTTTTTTAAAGTTTTTTTTTCTCTGCAAAACAAACTCCATTATACAAACATGATATAAAAATGCTCTGAACACAGTACTAGAACACATCTCAATCACATTTGGAAATGTCCATAAACCCACATTGAACAAAATATGAACAGAATTCAAATGACATCAACTTTGTTGCAATATTTCAATTTAGTAATCATCAGTCCGCTTTGCTTCCACTGAAGTATACACTGCAGCATGAAACACAACAACAAACAACAAGCAGGACATAATATACAAAACCAAGAACAAATAACAGCCAGATATGTAGATGTAGTACAGTGATCCATACGGCTGACTTTTACTATTTCGACACAAATTTTAACGAATTTTTAACGATTTTATAATCAGTGTCTTCAAATACGTTGTAAACTCTTTTTTAAAAGTGACTTTAACTTGCATACTAAGATATTGCACAACTATAAGGGCAGAAATAACACTGAATGTAGAATGAATGTAGTTTTGAACCCCTAATGATGGTTTTTGCATAAACCGAAACATACGTAGGGGTCTATTAATATATAATATAAGAAAAGTGAAGTGCATTTTGTCGGGTTTTTTTATTTTTATTATTATTATTATTATTATTATTATTAAAGCTTTATTTCTATTGACAGTATACATAAATCAGCCATACAGATTGCAAGTTGTACCAATTTACCAACTTCCGTGAGAATAAAAGAAACGAGTCACCCGCACCTTCCGCTACGTGAGGAATCAAAGAAAAAGAATCAGTAACTGTGGTGAAAAAATTATTGAAAAAAACACTACCTCCTGTCAGTGTTTTTAAACAGTGAACTGGAAAGGTGGTATTGCATATTCTTTTTACTGTGTTTAGATGGTCACATTGTAGCTTTTAATTCTTTCTCTGAACACTGTTCTTGAACAAGCTGTAAATGGATGTCATAACTGATTAATATTTTAATCTGTGTAAGTTTTAAAACTAAGATAGATGTCACTATAAGTGGATAATGGATACATAACAAAAGCAGACGTGCAGTGATGCATATAAGGACAGCATGGATATTCAAGAAATTTTTAAAAAGCAAAGCTAATGATACAACATCAACAATATTACCAAAACAATAAAAGATGATTATGATTACATGATTACTAGTGATGAAGTGCTCATTAAAGTGAATCATATTTTAGTATATAATACATAGCAATGTGTGTATAACAGATATTATGCAGAGTAAAACCCTGATTTAATGTTCCCGCATTTAGTGAAATCCCGGATTTAGTGATGATTTTTTCATGTACCAACAACAGCTCCATATAAACAATGTACCTCCATTTAATGAAAACCTTGATTTAGTGAAATATATTCTAATCCCCAGCAATTCATTAAATAGGGGTTTTACTCTATGTAATACAATTGAATATATTATACAATTATTGTTTAATCTTTAATATTTAATTGTTAAGAAGAATTTAATAAATTAAAATCATGAATGATTTACAAACATGTAATGATTCTGTAGTCAGGCACGTTGGCAAACCACTGGCGCAGAAAGGCTGGATGCTACCGTCACCAAGTCTAGTTACAGGTGCCACTGGAAGATTCTGTACTACATTGGAAGTACATTATTTCCTATCTTGTTACATTTCCCATTATTAGTAATTGCATAGCTGTTGCTCCTTCCATATTCATTCCTTCATATTCTTTGCTTTCGGCATTTCATCATGAACCAAGAACAACATTTCATTCATCTTCTACACATTTTCCACTTCATGTCAAATGAAGTTTTCCTGGTCATTGATATTCTCCAGTGCTTTCTGTAACTTCATACGTCCATCACGCGCTAGTCACTGTGCATACTTGATCTTGAGAATTTTATCCTTTGAAATGTTGGCACTATATGGTGTAACATTGTAGACGATTTGAATTTTCCACTTCATGTCAAATGAAGTTTTCCTGGTCATTGATATTCTCCAGTGCTTTCTGTAACTTCATACGGCCATCACGCGCTAGTCACTGTGCATACTTGATCTTGAGAATTTTATCCTTTGAAATGTTGGCACTATATGGTGTAACATTGTAGACGATTTGAATGTTCCACTTCATGTCAAATGAAGTTTTCCTGGTCATTGATATTCTCCAGTGCTTTCTGTAACTTCATACGGCCATCACGCGCTAGTCACTGTGCATACTTGATCTTGAGAATTTTATCCTTTGAAATGTTGGCACTATATGGCGTAACATTGTAGACGATTTGAATTTTCAGCTGCCACTTTGTAATATTTTTAAGCCTAAGAAAGTGAAGCTCCTTGTTATGTGGTTAGCCATGGTAGTACAGTAGTCCCCCTGTATCAGCAGGTGATACGTTCCAAGACCTACCGCGGATGCCCGAAACCGCGGATAGTAGCAAACCTTATATATAAAAGCGCAGAGTAAACTTTAGATCGACTAAAGTCGACGCTGGCAAATTGAAACGTAAATACTTAAATCGACCATGGTCGAGTTTGGCAGTGAATGTGTTAATATTTTCGGGCCACGGTAAACCGCGGATACCAAATCAGCAGATATGGGGGTTCTACTGTACTGTAAATAAGGTTACTGACTACAGCTCAATTATTGCTGGGGAATTTTTCTTCTGACATCACATCGATGACCCAGTCAGGCTTCTATTTGATTGCTATTAAAGGCTATTCATTCAGAGTAAAACGGCTGTAGTATCAAGCTGGCAACCTCCGCCTAGTGCTGAAGTCTAGCATACGGACGCAGGTAGGTTTGCCTCCATATCCCTTATATAACATAACATCATGGTGTTTAGACACAGGGACAACTTATACTTGTTATTGCATTATGAAACTTCCTCTAGTCCCTGTTACTTCTTATTTCAGGTAACATTTAAGCAATATAAATTAACCAACCACATTTACAGTTTAATATGTATCTTCTGAACAAAACTTGTTTTCTCTGTTAACAATGCAGACACAGAACCAAATTATGTCTTAAAAAAATGTCTTTCTCTTATGGACCACAATAGAACAAGATTTAAAAAAACACCAGTTTTTGTCAAAAGCAATAGTAATAGTAATAGTTCAACATTCATGCAACACCTCTTACAAAATGGCCACTTATTTTGGAAAATTGAAAATGTTATGTAAGTTTTCCATTTCAACAGAAAAGGTTATTATATGAATATGATGGAGAAATTCCGTATTAGAAACTATCAATGATACTGAACTGAATGACATACTATAACACCAAATAAAATTTTTTAAACAAACGTAAAAAGTGCAAGCCATAATATGCAGGGCTGAGTACACCACCACCCCTTCTCCACCCCACATAAACCACACTAGCAGTAGGCAGTGAGACCTGAACAACAGTTGACATCTTTAATGTCAGAATCCAATATCATATATATCATGACTTTATCAATTTTACTATACTCTTAAAGCAGTTATGTTATAAAGCATAAGGTGATACTCATAAGTAATATTTGGCTCCATATTTTGATTGAACACAGTATGAATAATCACACAAGTTTCATCACTTTATGAATTGAATTGTATTATAAAGTAAAGGTACAGCTCACTCTAGAACAGGCCATGAAGGCCCTGAGGGGAAGTAGAGGTATAGCTCTACTCTTTCTTTAACCTCGGCACTAGATGGGGGTGGGTGGTCAACGGCACGTCCTGCTGCTTTACCCCTGGGAAAGAGACCCATTGTACAGAAGGCTGGGTGGGCACCAGGGCCAGTCTGAATGGGTGCGGAAAATCTCACCCCACTGGGATTCAGTCCCCAGACCATCCAGCTTGTAGCGAGTTGCTATACCGACTGAGCTACCCCAGCTCATTGTATTTATTATACTAAATCTTAATCTAAATTATAACCTTAATTAAAAATTTGACATTTACTCATACAAGTAAGGATTCTGTGTTTAGACATGTCACATCTGCCAGATTTGATTATCTTAGTTCTTATTATAATGGAATAATAACTTCAAACCTACATGCATGCTTTTAATAACATAATATACACATTTCTTATATGTGACATACAGCTGTGATTTAAAGCCATCGTTTTATATGCATGTTACATAAAGGTTTTGTGTTTATATACAATATAACGAGTATTTTGTAACAAGACAGACTCGACCTTCATTGACCATCAATCACAGTTGTAAAGTCTTATCTCTTTCTTTCTTTATACACAGCCTGATGATGGCTTATTGAAAGCTGAAACGTGTACATGTAGCTCGGTTTAATACCACTAAAATACAAGTTGTGTTTGATGGATACAGTACTTGGTTTTACCAACTGGAAATGCCTGCAGGGACAAACAGCACACTCACATAGGTAACATGTACACTAGCCCTTTGAACTTGCGCTCAAATGTACAAGTGCGCAGGCCATAACAACTAACTAATTAACTACATGCAGCTGAGTCATCTTTAGAAGATTATAGTCCATCAGCAGCTCATTCAAGTATCCACTTCACATGAAATCTTGGAAACCACTGGGCCCCATCCTTTCTAATCCTTGATATTTTCTAATTGAACTTGTGTATGAATTACTCATTTTACATATATCTGTCTACTTTCTGATATCAAAAGTTTACTCCAGACATTTTGATATATACAGTGGACCCTCGAACTTCGAACGGTTTGATGTTCGAACAGCTTGAAACTCGAACAAAAAATTCGAGGAAAATCTGGTTTTGAAACTCGAACAAAAACTCGAAAGTCGAACAAAGAATCACGTGGTCGCCTTCTCTCTCTGCTTGGTCGCACGCGCAGTTGCCTTTCAGTGAACAGTAATATCCCTCCTACTATTATTATTGATTGATTATTATACAATATTTTTATGTATGTACTATTATAAATAAAAACATTCAATTATTGAAATTAAATATACTTGTTTTATCATTATTTACCAATGTGATCTTTTGAAATAGGCACTTAAAATGTTTTATATGGGTAAATTTTGGGGGTCTGGAATGGATTAATTCAATTTACATTATTTCTTATGGGGAAATTTAACTCGAAAGTCGAACAACTTGAAAGTCGAACCGTCTCCTGGAATGGATTGTGTTCGAAGTTCGAGGTTCCACTGTATGTTTATAAAAGAAAATGAATGTTATTACTATACCTGTAGAGTGGTGTCTGTGGTTCAAAGCATGGTGTCACTAACGACCACGTGGTGAGGTAGTACTGGTGCGCAGAATGATGTTGGTGACATCCTTTGTATCCAGGAGATTCTGTGTGGCTCGTTTGATGTCCATGTCCTTCTGCTTGCTACATACGTCGTGTCCCAAAGCTCTGTGTCCACATATCCAGGACATGCTGCCATTGAAATTCATCATAATCTTCAGCACGAGCCACAATCATTAAATAAATAAAAGATTTGAAGTTGTCACATGGATGAACTCTGCGGTCTTGTGGGGTATTATGTGGCGGCGTGTGGTAATACCCCAGAAGACTGCAGATTTCATCAACATCGCAGCGGAAGCCTGAAATCAAGGTTTTCACATGGATGGCTAACAATTATTGTCATGTGGGATGTCAAGTGGCGTAGTTTGATAAATCAGTACGAATGTTTCGGGGGAACACTTTGCCTCCATCGTTAGGATAAAAGAGATCCTTATTATCAGTATTACTACAAATGCAACTTCAGTTACTGTCCAATTAGATATGTTTCTGCTACAAATTCAGTATGTAAATCCATAGATTTTTTCAACATCATGATCATGATCATCATCATCATCATGAGCTGTGAAGTGTTAGGCGCAGTGCCTGTTCTTTATCCCTCAAGGTGAAGCTGGTCCTTCCATCTTTTCCTTGGATGTCCTATGTTTCTCTTTCCCTTTGACCTATATTTCAGTGCCTGTTTGGGTATCCTGTCTGTGTCCATTCTTTCTACCTGTTGTAGCCACTCTCGTTGGTATTGTTTTATTTCCAAGACAATGTTCTGCACTCCAAGTTTCTCCCTTATGGACTGATTTCTTTCCTTGTCTAATTTAGTAATTCCTAATAATAATAATAATAATTCTTGGCTCAACAGCCCTATATGGGCCCGGGCCTCCTCTTGCCTCCTCTTGCCTCCTCTTGTCCAGGTTACTAAGTCATGCGCATTCATGGCAGCTGGTGACCGGCCAGCTAGCCGCGCTTAGTGTTCTATCGATCCTGATGTGCACGCCAGAGCCATCTGGCAGGCAGTCAGGAGACTTGGATGAGAAATGGAGGCAATTTGGCTTACGCAACATTTTTATTCATGCCCGTAAGGTTCTTTTACATGCCGTAAATCTACGACATGGGACCGACGGCTTTACTTCCCCTCCGAAGGAAGTGGTGCTCCGGATTTTTATCATCCTTAAAAATCCATCGACTTCGGTCGGGATCGAACCCGCGAACCTTGGGTCCAGTGGCGAGCACGCTAACCACTAGTCCACCGAGGTCGACAGTAATTCCTAATAGATGTCTTATAAATTTCATTTGTGCTGATTCCAGTCTTTGTCCAACTCCATAGATTTTTTTAAAAACTATATTTAGATTGAGGCTTGGAATGACCTGGTTGAGAGAGCCAAAACCCACAAACGGTTGTAAAGCTAATGGAAGAAGAAGAATATTTAGATTGAGATAATAATTAATACTGCATTTTTTGTTTAATTCTTTATTATTTTTGTGTATGTGCTGAGTCTGTAATTGGCCACTAGACTGTTGAATTGGTACGTAAATAATAATAATAATAATAATAATAATAATAATAATAACAATAAAATGTAAAGTAATTTCAAGACAGATGAGGGATATTTTTGCTGACTGAAGTTTCTATACCATCAAATAAAAATGTATTGAAGACTGGAGTTGAACAAATACTGGAATACAAAGATCTTCTGAGTGACAACCAGGACATGTGGTATGCCAGAGCGAAGGTGACACCAATATGACAGGTGTGGCTGGATGCACTGCAAGATCATTACAGAAGTGTTTTGAAGTAATCTCCAGTCAACACTGCAGAGTGTAACTGCAGTGTATGACTATCTTGAGAAAGATACTGGCATAGAACTTAATTTTTTTTCTATGTCATTTCTGATTATGCTGTTACTTGATGAGCCTTATGGAAAAAGTCTTATCCCAGCTCACAGACAAGACACCCTGTAATGTGGCGTGAAAATAAAAATATAATGATGATGATAATAAATTGTATGATCTCAGTTTATATTTTACGCTTATGATATTAATTTACGAGGGCTGTCCAAAAAGTATCCGACTATATTTTTTCCCGCGGTAAGTAATGGCGAAAGGGTGGGGAAACTGAGCGTAGTGGTAGAAGGGACTTTCATGCGCATGCGTGACTTTTTGCTGCCTCGCAACACCGCCGGATGCATCTGTCGCTGCCAGATAGCGAAGTGGTGTAACACGTGTTCGTCGCATTCTCGTTTCGCTCAAGATGACAGAATGTTTGGAGCAGCGATACTGCATCAAGTTTTGTCAGAAACTTGGGGATACCCAAGCGGAAACAATCCGCAAAATTCAGCAGGCTTTCGGTGATGATGCAATGGGGGTCACTCAAATTAAAGAGTGGTTCAACCGCTTTAAAGATGGCCGCATGTTGGCGGACAGTGACCAGCGTTCCGGGAGACCGCCAACGAGCCGAAATGCTGATGTCATTGACAAAGTGCGGACATTGATCATGGAGGACCGTCGTTTGACCGTCCGGGAAATTGCTGATGAGGTTGGGATCAGCAGAGGTTCCGCAAACACGATTTTAACTGAGGATGTGGGCATGCGAAGAGTGGCGGCAAAATTTGTGCCCAAGCTGCTTTCGCCGGAGCAGCAACAACTCCGCCTTGAGGTCGAGCAGGACATGCTGGAGTGCGCCAACAGGGATCCTGAGTTCCTGAAGACTGTGATCACTGGTGACGAGTCGTGGGTGTACGGATATGACCCGGAAACCAAGGTCCAGTCGTCACAATGGAAGCATCCAACATCCCCGAGGCCCAAAAAAGCACGACACGTTCGGAGCAATGTGAAGGTGATACTGACTGTTTTCTTCGATTACCGGGGTGTTGTGCATCATGAGTACGCACCACTAGGCCAAACTGTTAATAAGGAGTACTACCAAGAAGTCCTCCGTCATCTTCGTGATGCAGTTCGGCGCAAGAGACCGGAGCTGCGGGACGCACGCAACTGGCAGCTGCATCATGACAATGCCCCAGCTCATTCATCACACCTGATCCAGGGTTTCCTGGCTAAGCACGGCTTTCCGCAGGTTCGCCAGGCTCCCTACTCTCCTGACATGGCTCCTTGTGATTTCTGGCTGTTCCCGAGATTGAAGACACCGCTAAAAGACTCCCGTTTTGACAGCCGCGAGGACATCATACAGAACGCGACGGCGCAGCTGCACACCATTCCAAAACAAGCCTTCCGGAATTGCTTCCAGCGATGGAAGGACCGCTGGGCTAAGTGTGTGGAGTCACAAGGGGCCTACTTTGAAGGGGATTAGGTATTGTAACCACCCAGATATAGAACTTTTTTTTCCCGGCCCAAGGTCGGATACTTTTTGGACAGACCTCGTATTGCTCAGGATAGGGACAGGTGGCGGGCTCTTGTGAATGCGCTAATGAACCTTCGGGTTCCATAAAACGCGGGGAATTTTTTGACTAGCTGACGACCTGTTAGCTTCTCAAGAAGGACTGTGCTACATGGAGTTAGTTAGTTAGTTACTGGGCCTTACTTAGGATAGGGACAGGTGGCGGGCTCTTGTGAATGCGCTAATGAACCTTCGGGTTCCATAAAACGCGGGGAATTTCTTGACTAGCTGACGACCTGTTAGCTTCGCAAGAAGGACTGTGCTCCATGGAGTTAGTTAGTTAGTTAGTTTTTTATTTATTAGGAGGGTATGCCAGTAAAAAGGTAAAAACAAAAATTATACGAGGTTGTAAAGAAGTAGAGAGCAATTAAGATACAGGCCAAGCACCGTTGTTATGTTTTGTAAATCGAGTGCATAACACATACTGTTAAATGTTTATAGAACTAGAATTACTATCTGTTCCAAAAAGATTGCTTATTTATCGCCTAATCACACCACACTAGTGCACAGAACGATGTAAGACTGCGTTCAGACGATACTTTGTACATGCGTGTCAGAGAACGCGATGCCTAAGGGAAGAACTGTGGGTCACACAAAAAGCGTCTGTGGTATTTGATGAGCAAACTATGACATCAAGACAATGCACAAGTATGAGCTAAGGCATACACGTGTTTGTGCATAGTAACCGGCACGAATCTGCAAGCTGGACAGAGTCCTTGTTGAGAAATAACTCCTCAACAATGTCCGAAATTCCCCACATTTCGTGGAACGCGAAGGTTCACTGGGGACACGCGTTGGCGCAGTTGGTTGAGGCACTGCGCTACAAGCCGGAAGGTCGCGGTTTCTATTCCTGTTGGTGTGATTGGAATTTTTCATTGACTTAATCCTTCCGGTCGCACTATGTCCCTGGGGTCGACTCAGCATCTAACAGATATGAGTACCAGGAATAATTCCTTGGGAAATAAAGTCGGCCGGTGCGTAGGGCTGACAACTTTACCACCTTCATGTGCTGATTGTCTAGATATCTGGAAGCTTCAACCTCCTGGAACCCTAAGGGCCTGTACAGGCCTGTAAAGGGATTGCTTTGCCTTTACGAATGTTCACTACTGTCCCCGCAAGATCCCGCTGCTGTCCCAATCCTTAACCAGATAAACGCAGTTACCTATTCTTTAAGATCTATTTGAATAATATAGGCATATTTTCGTCGCGAATGTGCCAAAATTAAATACTATAATGTACAGTAGAACCCCCGTATCTGCGGTTTACCGCGGCCCGAAAATATTAACACATTCACTGCCAAAGTCGACCGTGGTCGATTTCAGTATTTACGTTTTAATTTGCCAGCGTCGACTTTAGTCGATCTAAAGTTTACTCTGCTCTTTTATACAGGGTTATTCAAAATGATTGTCGGGGTTTTAACAACTTGTCATACACAATACACTTGAGATAGGCGTATATAGTTGCACCGATGGATCAAGAAATTCTCAAAGTTTTTTTTTATGATGTGCGGTGTGCAGTAGTTATGCATTTCTCCGCTTGGAGCGCAGTTTACTAAGATGGCGGCGAACGGCAGTGAGAAGGCGTTTTGTGTGCTTACATTTCATGAATGTCAGTCAGTTACAATTGTCCAGCGGCAATTCCGCACCAAATTCGGGAAACAACCACCATCTGACAATTCCATTCGAAGGTGGTGTGCACAGTTACAAGAGACAGGGTGCGTGTGTAAAAGGAAAAGCACTGGTAGGCCGTCTAGAAAAAGTTTGGAACGAACTCGATTATCGTGTTGATGTTTGTAGAATCACAAAGGGTGCACATATAGAGCACCTGTAAGGTACGTCACAAAAACTTGGAGTGTTGTTCTATTAAATAAAAAAATACATATACTGCTATCTGAAGTGTATTGTGTATGACAAGTTGTTAAAACCCCGACAATCATTTTGAATAACCCTGTATATAGGATTCGCTACTATCCGCGGTTTCGGGCACCCGCGGTAGGTCTTGGAACGTACCACCCGCTGATACGGGGGGACTACTGTACTTAGTTCGTGATAGGCGACCTGAGTGCATATACACTTGTGCACAATCATCTCCAATTGACACGGTCTCTGTAAATCCTGCAGATCATGGTGACTGAGATAGGCGCAGGAGCAGTTGCAAATATTTGCACTCGGCTGACATCATGAGCATTTGCCAGAGGTCGAAAGCTAAATAATGTTCTTCAGCTCTGAGATTACTTTCGGTCGTAACAATTAAGGCTTTCGTTCCCCGCTGTTTAATTATCTCGAAAATCCAAGTCATGAAAAGCGCGAAGTGTTTTTCTTTCGTATGACTTTTTTCGAAATATATTTCCATCTTATAAGTATTTGATAGGGACAGGTGGCGGGCTCTTGTGAATGCGGTAATGAACCTTCGGGTTCCATAAAACGCGGGGAATTTGTTGACTAGCTGACGACCTTTTAGCTTCTCAAGAAGGACTCTGCTACATGGAGTTAGTTAGTTAGTTAGTTAAATAAGTATTTAGCGTATTACCCTCGCGATATGGGGAGAAATGCATACAGATCAAATTGCAAATTGGCGACTGTTGTTACGATTATTTGGGATTGTCTCAGGCTATGCCAGGTGTTGCTAAGCTCCCAGATTACGGGCTTTGAACCAAGTATCTGCTGAACGACTGCATCAGAGAATACTGAAACGAGTATATAAAGTCGGGATCATTGTAAAATGGCGTGATTATGGGTTATCAGCCTCTTCATTAGATAAGTAGACTTCATGACTGAGGAATTTTCTCACAGTGGAACAGGTGTTTGGTGTGACCACTTGCTGGACCCAGGACAGTAGGCGTGGCGGTATATTGAGAGGGTGGTAAGACTTTGGTTAGGCATGTTAGGGACGACCCCTGTAGCAGACAATACCAGTGAAATAACAATAATCCATTTCAGTTGCCACTGTTGCTTGATTTCAAACGCCAAGTCCTGAGATTTGCGTTGCTATTCTGTAATTGTGGATTGCAGATTGTGGGTTAATGGATTTGCTAAGTCAATGAATGCAGCTTCCTAATGTGGTGGCGAGATTTTCAGCACCCGTCCAGACTGGCCCTGGGGCCCACCCAGCCTCCTATACAATGGGTACCAGGTCTCTTTCCCGAGGGTAAAGCGGCCGGGGCGTGGCGTTGACGACCCACCCCATCTGGCGCCGATGTTAAAGAAAGAGTAGAGTTACACCTGTACTCCTCCTCTGGGCCTTTATGGCCTGTTCTAGGGTAAATTTTACCCTATTACCTTTACTTTTATTATTATTATTATTATTATTCGTAATATTACTTTTTCATTTTCGACTCTTGATTGTTTATTGACTTTATATTTTTCACTTGTTAGACCCAAATTAGAGTAAGCATCTGTTGTATGGAATTCAATCACTTCTACTGATGCAAAAAAGCTTGAGCGCATTCAAAGGAAGTTTGTAGCTTTGTGTTATAATCGATTCCTCTCCCGTGACAACAATGGTTATAGTCATGCTAACGCACTTCAAGTACTTAATTTACGTACTTTACAAGACAGAAGACATCAACTTGATGCAATTTTTGTCATTAATGTTTTATTAGGTTCTAATTCCTGTCCGTCTACCTTAGACATTATTGGTCTACGAGTTCCCACTCG
The DNA here is from genome assembly GCA_021186555.1 of Reticulitermes speratus. NCBI lineage: Eukaryota > Metazoa > Arthropoda > Insecta > Blattodea > Rhinotermitidae > Reticulitermes > Reticulitermes speratus. The sequence continues at coordinate 54,101,216 of JAJKFL010000005.1, forward strand.
AAACCTCCGAGACTTTTCTTTGTTTTATGTTAGCTCATACTATAAAAAACTGTCCCTCCGGCCGGTGTGTTATTGCGGCTAATTCTATTTGTAACAATATGGATGTTTTTAGAAGGGAATTTGTTACACTTAGTCAGATGTAATATTTTATTACATTATTTTAAGGTGTTTGTATTAATTATCTAAGTAAGTTATTGTTTGTTTGTTTATTTTTTTGTTGTGTTTGTCTATTTTGTCCTGTTCCTTGTCCATTGTTATTTATGTCTGTATGTTGTGCTGTTTCTGTAATTGGCCATCAGGCTGTTTGATTCGGCACATTAATAAACCTGAATTGAATTGAATTGAATTATTATTGGATTTTAATAAGAGGTGGAGTGTGTAGATTTCAGCAGAACTCCTCAGTATAAGAACTTCATTAAAATCCTTTCAACGGTTCTTGATTTGGTACTTAAGGGAAGACAGACGAACATGGGCAAAATTATAGGCGAATTTTTTTTTTTTTAATTTTTCGCCGCTAACGCGCCAGAAACCAATGATCCCAATCCCATAGTCAAAAGGCACAACAGAAATGAAAATTCCACATTGTTTGGAACTGTTTCATGTTACTCTTTCAGGCATCATTTTAATGAGCAACAAGACAGGCAGTGAACGTATAACGTAACATTGGGGCGCGTTCGCGTAACCACTGTAGCCGTGGAAAAGCAATAAGTATTACATATTCTGAGTGTGTCTGTAGCCTTAGTTATCCAGCATGCAAAGCGCATGCGCCGTATTATATTGTCATCTGTGGCCTGTCCGGCTCTACCGTATTTTTCCACATTATCTCATAAACGGCACGATTTTCGGAAAAAAGTTATTGAACATAAAATGTGTGTTTTGATTTTCTCTAAAACATTTGTCTGAAACATTTCTCATTTTAAGAAGAATTCAGTGAGATATTATCCTAAATTTAGAAAGGTCTTCATGTAAAGTACCCGTTATTCTTGTCGGATTTTAATGAAACTTATCTTTTCTCGACAGATTTTCTAAAAATACTCAAATATCAAATTTCACGAAAATCCGTCCAGTGGGAGCCGAGTTGTTGCATGCGGACGGAACCAGACAGACATGCCGAAACTAATAGTCGCTTTTCCCAATTTCGCGAACGCGTCTAAAACACAGGAAGATACATTCGTCATAGTGAATATTAAGGTATATATAATATATCAGGGGGCACGCGGTGGCGCAGTTGGTTGAGGCACTGCGCTACAAGCCGGAAAGTCGCGGGTTCGATTCCCGATGGTGCCATTGGAATTTTTCATTGATATAATCCTTTCGGTCGCACTATGGCCCTGGGGTCGACTCAGCCTCTAACAGAAATGAGTATCAGGAATACTTCCTGGGGTGTAAAGGCGGCCGGTGTGTAGGACTGACAACCTTACCACCTTCATGTGCCGAGTGTCTAGAAATCTGGGAGCCTCAACCTCCTGGAACCCTAAGGGCCTGTCCAGGCCTGTAATGGGATTGCTTTGCTTTTTTGGAATATCAGATAGCCGAATATTTACGAAAATGTATGCGTTTCTTATAATTCTCTTCAGAAACAGCGCCGCTTCTTCCCCCAGAACATAATTAACAAACTGTTTCTATGACTGTTTAGTGCGAAGTAAGAGAACAATCTTCAAATGTTTGTTAAGCAAAATTTTGCTAACTGCGTGACGAAGTTTGAGTTACACTGTGACACATAAACACAAACACATGGATGACTATGAGGTTTGCTGAGCGGTATATTATATTCATGTATGTGTAACGTGTTTGTAATCTAAGTACCAGAAAAGAACTTAAAGTAAGTGATTTGACGTCACTTCAATGTCGAGATCTTCATCCTGTCCTTGCCTCTCGTCGACTCTTTCCCAGTATTTTTTTTTCCAATGGCTCGACAGCCCCTAGGGGGCCTAGGCCGCCTCATTTTTCGAGGCTTCAAGATCACACACTCAGACACACCACACTCGGTAGGACTCCTCTGGACGAGTGATCGGCCCGACGCAGAGACCTCTACCTGACAACACACAACAATCACAACAGACAGACATCCATGCTCCCGGCGGGATTTTTTTTTTTTTTTTTTTGCTGTCCGGAGTTTTCCCTTTGATCCATTTTGTACTGTTTAAATCCTTTCGTCTCATGTACTTTACGTTCCATGCTACCGTCCTTAACCAAACAACACAAACATCCATGCCCGGTGGGGTTCGAACCCATAATCCCAGTAAGCGAGCGGCCGTAGACCCACGCCTTAGACCGCTCGGCCACTGGGATCGGCCTTTCCCAGTATACTTGCGGAATAATCACTACCGAATGACGTTTGTACCTTAAACTCGACATGTTTTCTTGGAGGACACAAAAATATTTCATAAACAATGTTCGAGATTCTGATATCGATGTTTTAGAGCCGTGACGATTTATCGATAGGTAAATATTTACCGACGTTTTGGAGGAGATTCCTGCCTTCATCTTCAAGGCTCAGGAAATCCAAGAAAGGATAGGGGGACTTCTTGAATCTTGAAGATGGAGGCAAAAATCTCCTCCGAAACGTCAGTAAACACCAATCGGAACAGCGTCGTATCCCACAACACTTAAATCTTCAGTTTTTTTATATTATTGTAATTCTCCTTGCATAAAGTTCTTTGTTATTGCAATTATTTTAAACGCAAGAATAAAAATCAGCTCTTCGTGTTGCATTCTTCTGCGTAGTTAGACGTTTCAGCCAAACCGCAAGTCAGCGTTTCTGTAAAACACAGTGATGATGTGTACGGTGTAGCGAGACGAATGGAAAGTTTCTTTGAGGTAAAAATGTTGACCACAATCTGTTTACTTTCCTTGACCCTTTATGAAGAAACACTTCTGCAATATTCAGAGGAAATTTACCAGAGTTTACTGCGCCTTCTACAGAAGATAAATACAACGCACATAACTGCCTTTATCCCAGAACAAAGACCGTTTATTCTGAAACACCTATTCTGATTTTCTGCATTATGAGAATACGTGGTCATGTAAGGTGTACCAACGTTTCAGACAAATAATTCCCCCGTCTTCAGAGCTCTTGTCCTGAAAATGGGATCAGTATGTCACTCCGAAACGTTGACAGACACCTACCAGACTACACGCTGTAACCAGGAAAACAAATCATCAGTTCTCACCACAATTAAAATCTAAGATTTCTTACATGTTTTAAGATTAATTAACTGTTCTTACGTCATTTGACAAAGCTGTTTCAGCTTCACTGCTTATAAAATTTCAGTTGAGGTGGAAATTCGGGTATGAACATGAATGGTGAGAGGGTAAATATTTAGAAGGAGTCTTTTCTGGTATATTTCAGACAATATTCCCTCTTTCACAAGTCGGACCATGGGGGATGGTTGTCTGATGAATCCGACCATGGTAAGGGTTTATGTTCAGGAATGAGAACACGACAAATATTTTATATACAAATGTGAACACTAAGACTTTTGTTCATTAGATAAGGTAAAGGTAAAGATCACCCTAGAACAGGCCATGTAGGCCCAGAGGGGGAGTAAAGGTATAGCTCTACTCTTTCTTTGACCCTGGTACTAGATGAGAGTGGGTGTGTTCATGAGGTACTCGACTAAAACACGACAGCAGGTACTTTCGTAGTTTTCCTCAGTATCCCGATATAAATCTCGCTGTAATATATCTAAATAGGCCTCGACCGCCAACTACCAAAATATTACATACTCAACAGTCAAGATCTTTCCATATTATTGATAATGTATAAGCTATGCAGATAAAGTGTCGTTACATAATCTACGAACCGATCATATTGAGGTCATGTTTCAAAGGTACAAGTCACTTTCCTCTACGCAGTAACATAATGTAACATAAAGTAACATACCTTCTTTCTTCTGCGTAACATTTTAAAGTACTAAAGTAATTATTTGTTAAGCATGTTTAGAATTGAAACACCCTGTATTTTCACCACATAGCATATTCAAGAATTTGGCGTTGTTCAGAGAACATGCTATGATTACTTCCATAAAAAGCATTAACTGGTTTTATATCCTTTAGGCACGCTTTGTGACTTAAAGTGTTGATACGTATGCGGTATAATGACTCGACCACGGGCTTGGTTCGATTCCTGGTTGAGCCAAGATATTTTCTTCTTCATAGCGTCTAAACAAGTTCAGAAGTCCATCTACCTTCGTATTCAATGGGTATTTGGGGACTACCTTCTCGGGAGTAAAGCGGCCGGGGCGTGAAGCTGACCACTCACGTCTATCTAGTGCCGAGGTTGATGGGTGAAAGTATACCTTAGCTTCCCCATACGTCTTATGGCGTGGAACTTCATTACTTAAGCAAGGGGACACCATCAAATTCTTCTGTTCTTTCAGTCAGCCGTGTACCTTAGGCACATGCCTGCGAATTCCGTTGACATTACTCCTTTCTCAGAAGTTTTGAATTATGAAACGCTCATTATAAATACTAATGGAGAGTTAACAGAAATTTCTGAGACTGGACTTTCATCTGTGACAACGGTCAAGGTTAGAAAGGCACTAATGTACCATAACCTGGTCTTAAGGCTTCGGTTCTTCCTTTTGTTGCACCACGAATACGAAGAATCAGAGGCACCAAGGCGATTCTTCCGTTCACGTGCTTGACTGGTGCTTTATTTGGTCAAACTGAATGGTAAGGCACAAACAATTCGTGAAAAAGCACAAATCACATAACCGCTGGTTGTTTCATAATTCTTCTTCTCCTTGTTCTTCAAACACAAGCCCTGAAGATCAAAACTTTTAAAACTGACCTTGCCATCTACTTCTGCTTCTTGCCGCATGTCCTTTTCTTCGCATTATATAACTAACTTGTATTGTTCAACTGTCAAAAATTACGGACTACGTTGTGAATTTTAGAGTTTTCTATATTTGTATTTTACATTTTATATCACATTTTATTCACATTAAACGACGATGGACCAAGTCCAAAAAAAAAACAAGCCGAGAATAACAGATGCTTGTTGACTACTGAAACTTGCGTAGTTGGGCGTTCAAACAGGGTGATTTTCAAATCCTCTGGATCTTTAAGATTCGAGTCTTCTGACATGTGACCCTGTGTCGCTTGATTAGTTCCCGACGTTTCGAAGCACCGTAATGTCTTCGAAACGTCAGGAATTACCCAACGACACAGCATCACCTGTCAGAAGACTTGAATCTTCAGCATACCGCTTTGAGAAGCTAAAACTGCGCATCCCCGGATCTGACACCAGTACGTTAAAAGAACTGTGTATAAGGAAAACCACAATCACTTTGCAAACTCAGAGCAAACAACTGAGTTGTCATTTCCACATTAACAATACAGATAACGAAGGACGCTGTATGTCTCTACGACCTCTGTCACGTGGACTCGTACAGGAATAAACATAAAGCATTTGTTTCTGTCAATGTTCTGTAATATTTCAACTTGCAATTATTAGTCGATAATATAATTTGATTTTCCATAAATAACGATCAGACACGCTGTAAAATTCAACCGTCGCTACTGAACGAACGTATCACCGCCTTGCCCCTGTCAATTAACCAATTCCACGTCAACGGCGGGGGTTAGATAAACGTGGAACACCGTGGTTGGAAACATTAGGACCTTGTGCAAACGTGGGAGTTGGGGAAAACACTACTCTGTCTTCAGTGTACACTAAGCACATGAAACGTGCAATATCGTAAACTTCACTTTATATTCACCGTGCATCTATTTATAATCGATTATTTGTACCAACAAATGCACTAAGACAGATTTTCACTGTTTTCTTTATTATAAGGATGCCCCAATACGCATTTCGGCAATTATTTTGCCATCATCAGCGGGTATTTTAAGTGAATTTTTACATAGACCAATTCTTTGGTTACGTCATAACAGTGAGTCGGTATTTGTTACCACATCGTATAAAATTTTGTAAAATTAGTGGTATTGTTAAGCTGCTAAAAGTTATTAAATTATTAAAACTTATAAAAATTACAATAAAATCAAGCAGTATATTATACTACCCTCTATAGTATAATTATTAATTAATGGCAGCGTGGTCCTATTTTCAGCGTGTATTCCAGTTATCTGTGTGTTATGTTGTTGGTAGGACCTCCTTCCCTCCTGTCCACACCGACAGACCACGCTGCCATTAATTAATAATTATACTATAGAGGGTAGTATAATATACTACTTGATTTTATTGTAATTTTAAAATTTAATAACTTTTAGCAGCCTAACAATACCACTAATTATACAAAATTTTATACGATGTGGTAACAAATACTGACAAATTCTCCCTGCCGCGGCAGGTAGAAAAACACGGGACAGACGATTTGTATGTTAAATCAGTTTTGCCTGAGGATGGGGACGGAGCTAGTCCCCGAAACGTTGTATTCAAACGAATTGACGCGGCTGTGCGCCCTAGAAGACTATATTGAAAATACTGACTCACTGTTATGACGTAACCAAAGAATTGGTCTATGTAAAAACTCACTTAAAATACCCCCTGATGATGGCAGAATAACTGCCGAAATGCGTATTGGGGCATCGTAATAATAAAGAAAACAGTGAAAAAACTGTCTTAGTGCATTTGTTGGTACAAATAATCAAGTGTAATATCGTGTTTAAAAATAACATATGTTAGAGAAAATATGACGTGGCAACCAGGGGAGTGAAGAGAAATTGATAGAGGGTTTTGGTGCGAAAATGTGAAGGAAGGAGGCAACTTCGAGGACCTAGGCAGTCTTGGCACAATGTTACATAACTAAGATGAGAAAGTATGGGCTGGATGTATCTTGCGTCTTGCATCTGCTTCGGTCCAGACTCTTTAGTCCTCCCAGTTTACTGTCCAAAAATACAAAGATTAAAATATACGTAACTATAATTTTGCCTGTTGTTTCGTATGGGTGTGAAACTTGGTCTCTGACATTGAGACAGGAGCATAGGCCGTGCGTTTTCGAGAATAGAGTACTGACGAAGATACTTGAGTGCAAGAGAGAAGAGGTAACAGGGGAGTGGAGAAGACTGCATAGCGAGGAGCTTCGTGATCTGCACTGATGACCAAATATTGTTCGGGTGGTCAATGAAGAAGAATGAGATGGTTGGGGCATGTAGCACGTATGGGTGAGGGGAGAGGTGCATACAGGGTTTGGTGGGGCAACCTGAGAGAAAAAAAAACTTGGATGACCTAGGAATAGATGTGAAGATAATATTAAAATTGGTCATCAAGAAATAGGACGGTGAGAGTGGGCTACATTGATCTGGCTTAGGATGGGGACAGGTGGCGGGCTCTTGTGAGTGCGGTAATGAATCTTCTGGTTCCATAAAACGCTGGGAATTTCTTGACTAGCTGACGACCTGTTAGCTTCTCAAGAAGGACTGTGCTGCATGGAGTTAGTTAGTTAGTTAGTTATGGGGCCTTACTTAGGATAGGGACAGGTGGCGGGCTATTGTGAGTGCGGTAATGAACCTTCTGGTTCCAAAAAATGCTGGGAATTTCTTGACTAGCTGACGACCTGTTAGCTTCTCAAGAAGGACTGTGCTACATTTAGTTAGTTAGTTAGTTAGTTATGGGGCCTTACTTAGGATAGGGACAGGTGGCGGGCTGTTGTGAGTGCGGTAATGAACCTTCTGGTTCCAAAAAATGCTGGGAATTTCTTGACTAGCTGACGACCTGTTAGCTTCTCAAGAAGGACTGTGCTGCATGGAGTTAGTTAGTTAGTTATGGGGCCTTACTTAGGATAGGGACAGGTGGCGGGCTATTGTGAGTGCGGTAATGAACCTTCTGGTTCCAAAAAATGCTGGGAATTTCTTGACTAGCTGACGACCTGTTAGCTTCTCAAGAAGGACTGTGCTGCATGGAGTTAGTTAGTTAGTTATGGGGCCTTACTTAGGATAGGGACAGGTGGCGGGCTATTGTGAGTGCGGTAATGAACCTTCTGGTTCCAAAAAATTCTGGGAATTTCTTGACTAGCTGACGACCTGTTAGCTTCTCAAGAAGGACTGTGCTGCATGGAGTTAGTTAGTTAGTTAGTTATGGGGCCTTACTTAGGATAGGGACAGGTGGCGGGCTGTTGTGAGTGCGGTAATGAACCTTCTGGTTCCAAAAAATGCTGGGAATTTCTTGACTAGCTGACGACCTGTTAGCTTCTCAAGAAGGACTGTGCTGAATGGAGTTAGTTAGTTAGTTAGTTAGTTATGGGGCCTTACTTAGGATAGGGACAGGTGGCGGGCTGTTGTGAGTGCGGTAATGAACCTTCGGGTTCCAAAAAATGCTGGGAATTTCTTGACTAGCTGACGACCTGTTAGCTTCTCAAGAAGGACTGTGCTGCATGGAGTTAGTTAGTTAGTTAGTTAGTTATGGGGCCTTACTTAGGATAGGGACAGGTGGCGGGCTGTTGTGAGTGCGGTAATGAACCTTCTGGTTCCAAAAAATGCTGGGAATTTCTTGACTAGCTGACGACCTGTTAGCTTCTCAAGAAGGACTGTGCTGAATGGAGTTAGTTAGTTAGTTAGTTAGTTATGGGGCCTTACTTAGGATAGGGACAGGTGGCGGGCTGTTGTGAGTGCGGTAATGAACCTTCGGGTTCCAAAAAATGCTGGGAATTTCTTGACTAGCTGACGACCTGTTAGCTTCTCAAGAAGGACTGTGCTCCATGGAGTTAGTTAGTTATTTAGTTATGGGACCTTACTTAGGATAGGGACAGGTGGCGGGCTATTGTGAGTGCGGTAATGAACCTTCTGGTTCCAAAAAATGCTGGGAATTTCTTGACTAGCTGACGACCTGTTAGCTTCTCAAGAAGGACTGTGCTGCATGGAGTTAGTTAGTTAGTTAGTTATGGGGCCTTACTTAGGATAGGGACAGGTGGCGGGCTGTTGTGAGTGCGGTAATGAACCTTCTGGTTCCAAAAAATGCTGGGAATTTCTTGACTAGCTGACGACCTGTTAGCTTCTCAAGAAGGACTGTGCTGAATGGAGTTAGTTAGTTAGTTAGTTAGTTATGGGGCCTTACTTAGGATAGGGACAGGTGGCGGGCTGTTGTGAGTGCGGTAATGAACCTTCTGGTTCCAAAAAATGCTGGGAATTTCTTGACTAGCTGACGACCTGTTAGCTTCTCAAGAAGGACTGTGCTGAATGGAGTTAGTTAGTTAGTTAGTTAGTTATGGGGCCTTACTTAGGATAGGGACAGGTGGCGGGCTGTTGTGAGTGCGGTAATGAACCTTCGGGTTCCAAAAAATGCTGGGAATTTCTTGACTAGCTGACGACCTGTTAGCTTCTCAAGAAGGACTGTGCTGCATGGAGTTACTGAGTTGGTTATGAATTTCATTTTGTGTATGAAATAAGTAACGAGTTACATTAGATACAAACTAAAGCAATTAAAATTTGTATTGCAACATTTGGTGTTGTCCACCAAGTAAACTGAGTATAACTTCGTTTAGTAGTTTCGGAGAAAAAATATGCCGAGAAACAAGGACTTCTGGCAATTATTCACTTCAATCATAGTAAGGCCCTCTTGTTTTGGAGTGAAGAGTCCTCTGCCTTTAACAGTGACACATGTCGCAGGAAGTAATGGAATTGTACATGCAGTTACACAACTGTTTTGAACAAACGACTAAAGTCTGTTACAAAATTAAAGGCCCTAGGCATACACAAATATTTGTGGGTAACATTTACTGTGACCTTGACCTTCTGTGATGAAAATTCAGCATAAATGTGACAAATTAAATCGAAAGTTTTAATACAGTAGTTTTATGTGCTGTGTTACACCGGCGTGTTTGTAATGACAAGTTAAAAAATAAGCCAGTTATCACAGCTCAACTGCTATTGCTCTATCTTGTTGGAACCAGAAGGTGGCAAGGTCCATATCACGACGGCGTAACTCTGGAAGCAAGAACTCATTCACCATATGCACATACCGGTCAGATGTCACAGTAACCGTATTGTCAGTTTCATCCTCAAAAAAATAAGGACCAATGATACCGAAAGCTAATATCCCAGACCATATTGCTCCTCTGACTGTGAAGTGGTTTCACATGCAGTTCAATCGGATTAGCTCCACTCCTGTTTTGTTTATTCACACAATCAGGCAGTTCAAAGTGAGCTTCATCTGACATTATCACCTGACGAATAACATCTGAATGTTCGTTCACTAAGGTAACAAATTGCTCACAAAATGCACTTCTTGAAGCAAAATTACGGTCTGACAGTTCTCGCACAATTTGTAATTGGTAGGGGCGACAACGAAGTATCCGTGAGAGCGATCTGCTCGATATGTTGAGGGCAACTGAATGTCCACGTGTTGATCATCTGGGGCTACGACCGATAGCGGCTCGTGATCTTTCAGTATTTTCCGATGTCCGCACAGTTCTGACTTTGCCTTCAGGTGTTTTATTTGTTGCAGAAGTCGTGGTTCGAAACTTCTGTACCCAGTTCTTGATACTGTTGTAATCAGGAACCGTTCAATGTCTCTCAGTGTTACAATGTCATCTGAATATTTGTTACGTTGGTATCACAGAGTCTTTATTTTTGAAAAACGTCTCTACGGCGAACGCAGGTGTACAGCCGATCGCTGATCCATGTTTACTAAATGGCGTCACTAGCTGAAATCTATAACACAATTAGTTCAATCTCCTTTCCGGGCTCGCCATCATACTAGGTAAATCAAAATGATGAATGAACTCTGCCCCACCCTGTATTTTAGTGCTTGTTGTAATTATACTTATTTAAGAATTTCGTTAAACTAAGGCTACATTGCTTGATAAAAAAACTGTTACATTGTTTCAGTACATTGTTTTAATAAAAGATTTCTCATTAAATTAGATCAACTTTATTTCAAACAATCTTCTGCCACCCGGAACAAATGTCTTCCGCAACTACCTTACATTCGTTTACGAATTATGAGCCGTGGACGAAAAAGAATATATAATTAAAAAAAAAAAAAGAAGGGCCCCGCAGCAGAAGCTACGGACACACCGCAGCCTTAAGGCTTATTGTGCAACCCTGTGATGAAGATGATTAGTTTTTTTTCATTTTTCCAAGTAATGGAGCACCGGTGGAATGAAATTGACAGGGGAAAACCGAAGTACTGGGGGAAAAACCTGTCCCAGTGCCACTTTGTCCACCACAAATGCCACATGGACAGAGCCGGGATCGAGCCCAGACCTCCGGTATGGAAGGCCGGCGACTAACCGCCTGAGCCATGGCACGGCCTATATATATATATATATATATATATATATATATACCTGTTTTCGTGGACGAACACTGACATGCCGCAGTGACTACCAAATTTCCAAGAATGACTCTTGTTCATGGAGTGAATGGGTAAGTAAGCAAGTAAGTAAGTGAATATTAAGTATAAAGTGTCAAGTAAGTAAGTAATTAAGCATTAAGTAATTAAGTGTTAAATAGTATTAAGTAAATAAGTTAGACAGTAAGTTAGTTAATGACACACTTCTCAACTGCACCGGTGAATTCCGGACTCAGACAAAGGAGGCATTATAATAAATTTGATAAAATTATATAACATTTTGATCGATCCAGCTGCTGACACAGGGCCTATTGATACATGACGATAGACTTTAGTATGTACTGTCACATACTAACAGCTTAGTTTTATAAACCAACAGACCGAAGCATCCTCAAGAAGTACTCAATCAGTGAAGACTCCTAACCTTGAGTGTTTCACAGTATTCTGCGAGAAAGTCTTCTATTTTTGTGACGCTGTGAGTCTATATAAGAGGCGTTAGGCTCCCAGAAGCCACAAGGCAGGAACACTTCAGCCGGTCAACAGCAACCATGATGAAGACAGTCATCTTGCTGGTCGTGCTGCAGCTCGCAATTGGAGCCAATCTACGTGAGTTCTCCTTTGTTATCGCATTAAGTTCCCTTCAGTATGAAGAGCAAATATCAAGATTACAGCGCCATTTTCAGGCAAAATGAAACAAATGTGTTACTGTAAATTGACCTAGACATCGGCTACTTACTTTTTGATAAGATAGGCAGGTCATGTAGCAAATGTAGGTTATATGAAAAATATATCAAATTTGGTCGAAAAAGCTGGAGGGAAGACACATCTTGGAAGTAACAGGCATTATAGAAAGAAGAATATTAAAACCGATAAGAGGTATGGTCCGGACACGATAAAGAAAGAGAAAGACCGATAAGAGGTTAGACATAGATGGGAGAATAATATTAAAACGCATCTTAAAGAATCAGGCTGTGAGCTTGTCGACTAAATGTATCTGATTCAGAGTAGAAACTGGTGGCATGCTGTTATGAAAATGGTTCTAAATATTTGGGTCCCACAGGAGGCAGGGATATTTTTGACCAGCTGGGAACATTTAGCTTTTCAAAGAAAGTTTTGCTCCATGAGATTGGTTAGTTTGTTGGTAGCTATAATAATAATAATAATAATAATAACCATGGCTCGACAGCCCTATATGGGCTTGGGCCTCCTCTTTCCGAGGTTACGTGGTCTTTGTGCATTTGTGGCAGTGAGTGGCCGGCCCACTGCCGCAGCTATATAATACATATGTTTATTTATTGGATATAGCCTATAAATGTATTGATGTCGTGGCAGATGTACACATAAGACTCTTTCAAGTAAAAAAAAAAAATCCGTTGTTGAAAGATCCAACAAACAGTTATAACACTGGCAGTACAAATATGATGAAGTAAATATGGCTGTGTTTACATAGAAACGCCAAATATCGAAAGGCGTTTAAAATAAACAGTTACACAGTGCACCAACGTCTATCAATTTTGCAATTTTCAGCTTAATTTCACCATAATAAATTTTGCAGAACTTCAGAAAATTATTGATTTGAGGGTCATTTACAAGAGGATCTGTATTATAAAAATAATCCTGACCAAAATGTAGGTCTTCCATCAACATTCAAGGCAGGCTCCAAATACATTCGATACGATTTCGCATAAAGCACAAAGATCTTATCTGTAACATACACTCAGCGAAACAGATGCCGAAGCGAGCAGCTATCCACCTAGGCAATAAATTAACCCCTTAAAGCCCAGTGGTTACAATATATACCACCTACTGTAACATTCTGTCTACACAGTTTATTTCTGTGTTTCGTGTGATTCTCACAACAAGCACTGATTATGTACCGAAACAGCATGCACCTACTGGTACTTCTAATGGAAGGACACTGTGTTCTCTGTGAGGTACGAACCAAATCTTTATATATAAAATACATTAATTTAAGTCTTTTAAAGGCTTTTCCCACGCACCTCATTATTTCGTTTTCATTTCATTCTGTAGCCTGTCTTACGACAGGTCCGTAGCCTCTTCCAAAGCGAGTTCTCCACACAGTGCGATCTAGTGCTTCCTCTTTCAATTTCCAGTATCTTCTCTTTTCCTTAAGGTCATCCAGTAGCTGCTTACGTCTTCTCCCTCGTCTTCCCGTCATTTCTATCCTTCCCTCTAACTTTCCTTCAATCACGTGTTTCAGAAGGCAGTTTCTACGCAAGATGTGACCAATCCAGTTAGCCTTTCTTCTTTTTATTGTATGTACGATATTCCTCTCCTCCTTGACTCTGTGTAATACTTCTTCATTTTTCACACGATCGGTCCAACTGATCTTCTCCATTATTCTCCAGCACCACGTTTCAAAACTTTCCAGATACTTCTGATCTGAATGTGGCAAAAACTAAGGTAATGAAAATCTCAAGGCAACCATCCCCAATGAAAATTATGATAGATCAAAAACAATTGGAGAATGTGGAATATTTCATTTATTTGGGTAGCATGATAAAAGAAATGATGCAAGGTGTACACGTGAAATTAAATACAGAATTGCCATGACAAAAGCAGCATTCAACAAGAAGAAAAATCTTTTCACCAGTAAACTGGCCTTAAATTTAAGGAAGAAACTAGTAATGTGCTACATTTGGAGCGTAGCTTTGTATGGTGCTGAAAAGTATATTTCGTTTATGGCTAAATTAAATAAGAACCTAATAAACTAAATTAATTTTTATAAGTGTTACACTTGTATGTCAGGTTCCATTTTATATGTCTCTAACTGACCGACCAATTAAAAGGCTGAATTTATTCAGAAGCTGACTGTTTCTCAGCTACTCGAGAAATTCTCTGCCTTTGCTGCAATCCGAATTTTCATTGTTTATTGCTCTGTTTAATATAAATGTATCAACTGCAGAATATCAAATGACAAGCTATCAACGATAAATTTGGGAATATATAGGCTATATGGTACTGCGCTACAAGCCAGAACGTCGCGGGTTCGATTCCTGATGGTGTCATTGGAATTTTTCATTGACATAATTCTTCCATCTGCGCTATGGCCCTGGGGTCGACTCAGCCTCTAATAGAAAAGAATATCAGGAATTTTTCCTGAGGGGGTAAAGGCGGCCGGTGCGTAGGGTTGACAACCTTACCACCTTCATGTGACGACTCTCTTAAAATGTGGGAGCCTCAACCTCCTGGAACCCTAAAGGCCTGTCCAGGCCTGTAATGGGATTGCTTTATGTTACGTTTATAGGCTAAAAGGAAGCGGTCGTACATTAGTTTAAAAATCTATCCCAGCACTTTCCACGACTTTTTGAAGTAAAGTGTAAAGAGCTCAGTCCATCTTCATAGCCTTAGAGTTGAAGTCGAAACTTTCCGAATACAAGCTTATATTTCGGAGCAAGCTATCTTTGCTTAACCTTCTCCGTGTTAAGCGTGAAATAACTGGAGTAACTGACCGTTATCTATATGTTTCGATATCGATATCAGCCACGACAGAAACATTTCCCGCCGTCCATCGATGATTAAAATAACCTTCCGTGACGTTTCAACAGAAGAATCTGTTGCCATAAAATTCTTGTGACGCATTTATTTAAAGCGCTGAAGACAAAAATTCATTTAAACAATATTTAAAGTTCAGTTGCTACTTCAGAAAAGTTCATTAAGAGAGAAAATAATTGATATTGTTTATTTCGAGACAGAACGCACGAAGAGTACTCTTGGTGGGCGTCGTGATGCATTATGTCGTTACAGCAGGTGGTACATATAGACAGGGACGGCTTCAGATATATTTTGGTCTAATTCAAAAATAAATTATTGGTATAGTTGTTTATTTAACGACGCCGTCAGTATCTGAGGATCTACGGCGTCTGATGTTAGGATGACTAATGAGTAGTTACTTGGAAATGATTTGCTAGGAAGCAGTAATGACCTACTCGACCTACCCTGGTCTTTACCTGGAGCGACTGAGTAAACGTAAGAAAATTTTCTTTTTTTTTGGCGAGTTTATTACAGCTCTCTCGGCCGTCTTTCGCATCCTGTTCTCCAAACCTCTCTATTTTTCCATTGGTCATCTTCCTGACCCCTTCTATGCATGTCCTTTTCGACTTGCTTCATCCAATCTTCTGGAGGTCTACCTCTTTTTCGTCTACGGGTGGGTGCCACTGAAGTATCTTCTTTGGCCAGCGATGATCTCCCATTCTTCTAACATGCCCGTAACACTTCCATTTTGTCTATCACATTTTTTTCCCTATTCATTCCTCTCTTTATTTCTTCATCGGTGATCCTCTGCAGTCTTGATATCCTATAGCTTCTTCTCATAAAATCCATTTCTACAGCTTCCAGCCTTTGTTTGTCCCACTTCGTTATTTCCCAAACCTCCGATCCGTATTGTAATATGCTTTCTACCACTGTCTCGTATATTACGTAAGAAAATCCTCAGTAAGAACATATGGAGCTTGTCCGCGATTCGAAACGGGTCCCCTACGTAAGAAAGTCTAGGGCGTTACCCCTGAAGCGGAGTGCTTGCTGGGAATACCGCAAGCAGGCGCCGTACTGTCATGTGTGTCAACAGACAGACAAGGACGCAATGAGTACAGATTAAAGACTGTGCCAACGCACTGAAGAAGTTGAGATTGCATTCAAATGGTCCGTCGTACTCGTATAATGTAACGAAATGTTTCAGCAGTCAATTTATCCACAATGCTGTAATGTAATATGGGATTTCCCAATGTTTGAATATTGTGAGACCAAATAACAGTGCGATTGTTTCAAGAATAACAAACTACAGTTACGACAACGAACGTTTTGTCATGACATAACAAAACGTAATTTGCACAAACATGCGAAATATTGCGTAACGCATACTGAGACCGCGCTCGTGTTGCGGTCACAGCGTCTCCGCATTTCAGCGCAAATATTTGTGTAGCTTGTCGGTTTAATTCAAGGACAATTTGTTGCACTTAGTATACTTAACGATTTTTCTCCCCTATAGCGAAGATAAAGAAACGTCAAATGACGGGGTTGATGGGACAATGCCAGACAGACAGACAGACAGACTGACAGGATAACGCTTAGAAAACGCGGCCTGTATTCAACAGGCGCTCCTTTCTAACCTCCCGACGTGCGCCATAATTACTTCACCTAAGTATCACCAACGGGCCGCGATAGCTCAGTCGGTATAGCGACTCGCTACGGGCTAGACGGTCCGGGGATCGAATCCCGGTGGGGGCGAGATTTTCAGCACCGTCCAGACCGGCCCTGGGGCCTACCCAGCCTCCTGTACAATGGGTACCGGGTCATTCCTGGGGGTAAAGCGACCGGGGCGTGGCGTTGACCACCCAAATCATCTAGCTCCGAGGTTAAAGAAAGAGTAGTGCTATACCTCTATTCCCTTCTCTGGGCCTTCGTGCCTTGTTTTTGGGTGAACTTTACGTATCACCAACTGTACGTTACAATTTTAGCAATTGACAGCTCGTCATACATGTAAAGGGTGTTTGTTTTTTTTACAGCCGACAAATTCAAGCGATGCCATGTAAACGAACCAGAAGGTAGCAGTTGTTTAAAGGTTGCTGTCGCTGACGCCTTACGGAAAATTGGTACCACAGGTTGGTAGCCTTGCATTTCTTATGACTTATTTCGCACTATTCTCCTTCTGTTCTAAAGCTCATCTCTGGCTACATTATCGATGAGAAATCAAAGAATATAGCTATACAAATACAGGTATATTATACAAAACTTTGAGGCTTTGGTAGCGGCGTATTTGAGGTCTTTGCTCTTCAGCTTCGTTTGTTTGTAACAAACGAAGCTGTGAGCAAAGATCGCAGAGAAGTAGTAATTATAAGCAAAGAAGTGTTTTAGTGTTACTATTTGATACAGCTCCACGAGTTTAGGCTGCACAGGCAACGTACGCTACGAGGTTGATGAACAATGCGAAGAGTTCTGCTACTACTGTGGGACTGAAACAAGAAAACTTTTAAAATTCACAGCGCAGGCTCAATGATATCCAGATGGCGACTGCTGAGTGAGCATATACTTGGGCCTACGGATTATTTTGTCATTCGATTTTGACACTCATGAGGATACAAAGATACGTGTGATCGACTCTAAGTGATAATTAGCAGTGTCCTGAAAACTGAACTTGAATTTTTTTTTCCAATGGCTCGACAGCCCCTTGGGGGGCCTAGGCCGCCTCATTTTCGAGGCTTCACGATCACACTTTAGACACACCACACTCGGTAGGACTCCTCTGGACGAGGGATCAGCCCGACGCAGAGACCTCTACCTGACAACATACAACACTCACAAGAGACAGACATCCATGCCGTAGGCGGGATTCGAACCCACAATCCCAGTAAGCGAGCGACCGTAGATCCACGCCTTAGACCGCACGGCCACTGGGATCGGCACTGAACTTGAATGCTCTCCACAAAACGATATACCACGTATATAACGTAATCTAATACACAAATATAAATATTCGTGGCAAGAAGTCATCTAGTAACGTCCTCTTCAACAGAAGCTACTGCACCGTCCGCGATATATATATATATATATATATATATATATATATATAACGCCTGTAATAAGACTGCGTGCAAACTACTGAGCTGATCCACTACTCAATCTTTAAGTAAATAATGTAGAGATCTCTCCCATCTATATAAATTTTTCTTTGATTTCAGTCTTCCGCCGCGATATTGATGAGATCTGCGCTCTTCTGGGATATTACGCGGCGTCGTGTGGTAATCCTTTACCGACGTTTCGGGACAACGTATTGGTCCGATCTTCAAGGTTCAAGAATCTTGACCCTTGAAGATCGGATCGATACGTTGTCCCGAAACGTCGGTAAAGGATTACCACACGACGCAGCGTAATATCCCAGAAGAGCGCAGATCTTATATATACAGGGCATACACAAAGAATGGTGCGGTTTCAATAGGAATCACTATTGAAACCGCACCATTCTTTTGTGTATGCCCTGTATTTAATGTGTATACTTGGGCTATTTCACACTAAGAGAAGATGCATAAAATGTATGTTATTCCTTATACGGAATAATAAGTAATCAAATGTCTTCACAATTTTGTAATTCTATAAATTTAATTTTAACTGTAAAGCGGAGGCCTCCACCTCAAAGCATACTTTTCTTTTATGATTTTGTGAGTTTCTACCTGATGATGGGCAGCGTACGCGGTCGAAACATGTAGTAGGATAATAAAAAAAAAGGAGCGAGAAGGTTTATTCAGTAAACACTGAAATAGTGAATATTCATGGACAACAAACAGAACCTATAATAACCACTGCTGACATAACAAAAAATATATTTAAAAGTGAAGATTACTGATTTATGGGAGTTTCATCGTATAGTTTTGTAGATACGAAATGTGGGGAGACAACTGCTTCGTCCATCTCTGCTCCTCTCTTATACGTCACAGGTGGAAGCAACAGTTTCGTATGTATGTATGTATGTGTGTATGTATGTATGTATGTATGTATGTATGTGTGTATGTATGTATGTATGTATGTATGTATGTGTGTATGTATGTATGTATGTATGTATGTATGTGTGTATGTATGTATGTATGTATGTATGTATGTGTGTATGTATGAATATATGTATGTATCTGCTAAGGTGGGAAAGGAAGATACTCAGGGGAATATATGGAGCAGTGAGGGAGGGAGAGGAATGGAGAATAAGAACAAATGGCGAAATACAACAGTTATATCAGAAGCCGGACATAGTTGTGGAAATAAAAAGGGCAAGAATGAGATGGGCAGGGCATGTACAAAGAATGCCAGAAGAAAGAGTGGTAAAGAATATGTTCACTGGACAACCAGGGGGCAGCAGGAGGAAGGGAAGGCCCAGACTGAGATGGGTGGACGATTTGGAGGAAGATCTGAAGAAAATAGGAATAAGAGGATGGAGAAGGATGGCGGAGGATAGAGAGGGATGGAGGCAGGCTATTGCAGAGGTCCAGGCCCTTCAAGGGCTGTAGCACCACAGATGATGATGTATCTGCTAACCTACACGTCGTCACGTCCAGAAGACACCAATCCTCACAGTCACTGCCATGAGTGTCTCAATTATCACATAGTTACACATGTTTACAAATCACTTTACCAAATACGTGTCAAATATGTTTTGAATCACCCAGCACAATTGAAATACTGCAGTCTTTTTAACACTTTCCTTCCTGTGATGATTCAGCCCAGCGAGGCAACAGAATGACAGCAGAAGAGGTGAAATGTTTTGAAAAAAAGAACGGCAAACACAAAGTTTTACCACAAAAAAATAGAGATATGATGAAATATATCACAACCAGTTTACGTACAAATCAACAACTACAACAATAAATGGACACAACTTGTTATTACAGTCAGCAGAAGAAGACCTTCACACGCTCTTACGAAATATCAACCGGCAAGAAAAATAAACCCAGAACGTCCATTAAAGAGACATATGGGCTGTTAAAGTGGGGCCGGAACGGGACAGGAGGTACAGTGGAACCCGGTTATAACGACATCGGTGTATACGGGCACCTCGCCTATAGCGTCAGATATTCTGTGGTACCAATTAATTCTTCACTATTAACCGTAACATTATATTCCTCGGTTATAACGACACCCGTTTATAACGACACAAAATATTCAGTCCTTTTCATGACGTTATAACCGAGTTCGACTGTACTTTAAAGCGTGATTATGATGATGATGATAATGATGATGACACCAGACAGCGTAGACCTGTGTTAATTCCACAGGCCTGCTGTAACAAGGTGTGATTCTATAACACTCAGGTTGACTGTTTTTCTTAGGAATTCCGTCCCTGAATGTGGATCCACTTCAGCCTATGACCGTGAAGGAAGTGAAAGTAGATCAGGGGGGCAAAGGGCCTGTAGCCATCAAACTGCAGTTCACGAATCTCAAGATATACGGCATCCCCGAATCCAGCATCTTAAGTTTCGGGTGAGGTCACACGTGCCTACATTATCTGTGACTAAGTTAGTGTTAGGGGAAATGACGATACGTCTACACTATCTGTGACTAAGTTAGTGTTAGGAGAAATGACGATACGTCTATACTATCTGTGACTAAGTTAGTGTTAGGGAAATGACGATACGTCTACACTATCTGTGACTAAGTTAGTGTTAGGGAAAAGACGATACGTCTATACTATCTGTGACTAAGTTAGTGTTAGGGGAAATGACGATACGTCTATACTATCTGTGACTAAGTTAGTGTTAGGGGAAATGATACGTCTACACTATCTGTGACTAAGTTAGTGTTAGGGGAAATGACGATACGTCTAAACTATCTGTGACTAAGTTAGTGTTAGGGGAAATGACGATACGTCTACACTATCTGTGACTAAGTTAGTGTTAGGGGAAAAGACGATACGTCTATACTATCTGTGACTAAGTTAGTGTTAGGGGAAATGACGATACGTCTACACTATCTGTGACTAAGTTAGTGTTAGGGGAAATGACGATACGTCTACACTATCTGTGACTAAGTTAGTGTTAGGGGAAATGACGATACGTCTACACTATCTGTGACTAATTTAGTGTCACGGGAAATGACGATACGTCTACACTATCTGTGACTAACTTACTGTTAAGAAAAATGAATACTTGATGTTGTATAAACTCTTTTGGGTTTTTACCCGGCTTCGTTTCTTACCAAAAAATCGACGCCGGTAAAACCCAAAAAGACTCCCTACAACATTACGACCGCAGCGGAAGTATTCAATCACATATGAATACTTAATTTCAGGCTTCCGCCGCGATGTTGAAGAAATCTGCGGTCTTCTGGGGTATTACGCGGCGTCATGTGGTAATTGTTTACCGACGTTTCGGGACAACGTATCGGTCCCATCTTCACGGGTCAACAGTCCGAGTAGGAAAGAGTCCCGACGCCGCGTAATACCCCAGAAGATCGCAGATTAAAAAAATTAATACGTCTAAATTATCTGTGACAATGTTGGGGGAAATAAAGGAATGTTTACATGATGTGTGACTAGGCTAGTGTTAGAGGAAATGAGACAGATATACATGATGTGTGACTAGGCTAGTGTTAAGAGGAAATGAGACAGATATACATGATGTGTGACTAGGCTAGTGTTAGAGGAAATGAGACAGATATACATGATGTGTGACTAGGCTAGTGTTAGAGGAAATGAGACAGATATACATGATGTGTGACTAGGCTAGTGTTACAGGAAATGAGACAGATATACATTATGTGTGACTAGGCTAGTGTTAGAGGAAATGAGACAGATATACATGTGTGACTAGGCTAGTGTTAGAGGAAATGAGACAGATATACATGATGTGTGACTAGGCTAGTGTTAGAGGAAATGAGACAGATATACATGATGTGTGACTAGGCTAGTGTTAGAGGAAATGAGACAGATATACATGATGTGTGACTAGGCTAGTGTTAAGAGGAAATGAGACAGATATACATGATGTGTGACTAGGCTAGTGTTAGAGGAAATGAGACAGATACACATGATGTGTGACTAGGCTAGTGTTAAGAGGAAATGAGACAGATATACATGATGTGTGACTAGGCTAGTGTTAGAGGAAATGAGACAGATATACATGATGTGTGAAGAGGCTAGTGTTAGAGGAAATGAGACAGATATACATGATATGTTACTAGGCTAGTGTTAGAGGAAATGAGACAGATATACATGATGTGTGACTAGGATAGTGTTAGAGGAAATGAGACAGATATACATGATGTGTGACTAGGCTAGTGTTAAGAGGAAATGAGACAGATATACATGATGTGTGACTAGGCTAGTGTTAGAGGAAATGAGACAGATATACATGATGTGTGACTAGGCTAGTGTTAGAGGAAATGAGACAGATATACATGATGTGTGACTAGGCTAGTGTTAGAGGAAATGAGACAGATATACATTATGTGTGACTAAGCTAGTGTTAGAGGAAATGAGACAGATATACATGATGTGTGACTAGGCTAGTGTTAAGAGGAAATGAGACAGATATACATGATGTGTGACTAGGCTAGTGTTAGAGGAAATGAGACAGATATACATGATGTGTGACTAGGCTAGTGTTAGAGGAAATGAGACAGATATACATGATGTGTGACTAGGCTAGTGTTAGAGGAAATGAGACAGATATACATGATGTGTGACTAGGCTAGTGTTAGAGGAAATGAGACAGATATACATGAAGTGTGACTAGGCTAGTGTTAGAGGAAATGAGACAGATATACATTATCGGTGACCAGCGTACTTTTAAGCAACATGCTCCGCCCATCTCATCCTCCTTAGTGTAATCACGCTGACAGTAGCACGTGAAAGGCACAGTGTACACAGCTGCTCATTACTGGCAGCGAATATAAAGACGTCACTTGAACTGGGTCTGACGATGTCACTTATGTTTCTGTAACCAGACTGGATAAGTATGTGATGAAGGCAGAGTCGTTGACGCCGGAATTCAAGTTTGATGCCGACTACGTCTTGGAGGGACAGCTCCTCTTGTTGCCAATTAGAGGGAGAGGCAAGTGCACCATCTCACTGGGTAAGTCTAAGAATTAGTTCCCTGGTACTATGCATTTCGAAAGAGACAAAAATCTCCTGAGCCACCTGAATACACGTCGATTAGAAACTTTTTAAATGTCATTATCAAACTTTTGCACTTGGTGAGAACGGCGTCAGTAAAACGTGAAGTGAACGCTTGTGTGTCACTGCAGTATCAATGAAATGTTACACTGACTTGACTGGACACCGTGACTGTGATACTTGGTGTATAAAAATTAGACTTCACGCTTTACTGCCCTTCCAAACAGAAACGGAACGTTTTATATGCTTACGCTGTTGACGTGAGTAAAAAACTAAAATAATAATAATAATAATAATAATAATAATAATAATAATAGCTTATGAACATCGCCATCAACAAGGGCGACGACATAAGTTGGCGGTTTTCCCTGCAGTGCTGTCATCTTGCGTGTTGTGCTACAGACTCAATAATCACGTACTGTGCTACGTTACAGACTTACTAATCACGTACTGTGCTATGTTACAGACTCACTAATCACGTACTGTGCTACGTTACAGACTTACTAATCACGTACTGTGCTTTGTTACAGACTCACTAATCAAGTAGTGTGCTACGTTACAGACTTACTAATCACGTACTGTGATATGTTACAGAACTCACTAATCACGTACTGTGCTACGTTACAGACTACTAATCACGTACTGTGCTATGTTACAGACTCACTAATCACGTACTGTGCTACGTTACAGACTTACTAATCACGTACTGAGCTATGTTACAGACTCACTAATCACGTACTGTGCTACGTTACAGACTCACTAATCACGTACTGTGCTACGTTACAGACTTACTAATCACGTACTGTGCTATGTTACAGACTCACTAATCACGTAGTGTGCTACGTTACAGACTTACTAATTACGTATTGTGCTATGTTACAGACTTACTAATCACGTACTGTGATATGTTACAGACTCCTAATCACGTACTGTGATTGTTACAGATCACTATCACGTAGTGTGCTACGTTACAGACTTACTAATTACGTACTGTGTATGTTACAGACTCACTATCCGTAGTGTGCTACGTTACAAACTCACTAATCACGTACTGTGCTATGTTACAGACTCACTACTCACGTAGTGTGCTATGTTACAGACTAACTAATCACGTACTGTGCTATGTTACAAATCATTAATCACGTTCTGTGCATGTTACAGACTCATTAATCACGTAGCGTGCTATGTTACAGACTCACTAATCACGTACTGTGCTATGTTACAAACTCATTAATCACGTACGTGCCATGTTACAGATCACTAATCACGTGTGTGCTACGTTACAGATCACTAATCACGTAGTGTGCTATGTACAAACTCATTAATCACGTAGTGTGCTATGTTACAGACTCAATAATCACGTACTGTGCCATGTTACAGACTCACTAATCACGTAGTGTGCTACGTTACAAACTCATTAATCACGTACTGTGCCATGTTACAAACTCATTAATCACGTATTGTGCTCTGTTACAGACTCATTAATCACGTACTGTGCTATTTACAGATTCATTAATCACGTAGTTTGTCTGTTACATACTCACTAATCACGTACTCTGCCATGTTACACAATCACTAATCACGTAGTGTGCTACGTTACAGATTCATTAATCACGTACTGTGCTATGTTACAGATTCATTAATCACGTAGTTTGTCATGTTACATACTCACTAATCACGTAATGTGCCATGTTGCACTCACTAATCACGTACTGTGCTATGTTACAGACTCACTAATCACGTAGCGTGCCATGTTACACTCACTAATCACGTACTGTGCTATGTTACAGACTCATTAATCACGTACTGTGCTATGTTACAGACTCATTAATCACGTACTGTGCTATGTTACAGATTCATTAACCACTTACTGTGCTACGTTACAGACTCATTAATCACGTAGTTTGTCATGTTACATACTCACTAATCACGTACTCTGCCATGTTACACAATCACTAATCACGTAGTGTGCTACGTTACAGATTCATTAATCACGTACTGTGCTATGTTACAGATTCATTAATCACGTAGTTTGTCATGTTACATACTCACTAATCACGTAATGTGCCATGTTGCACTCACTAATCACGTACTGTGCTATGTTACAGACTCACTAATCACGTAGCGTGCCATGTTACACTCACTAATCACGTACTGTGCTATGTTACAGACTCATTAATCACGTACTGTGCTATGTTACAGACTCATTAATCACGTACTGTGCTATTTTACAGATTCATTAATCACGTAGTTTGTCATGTTACATACTCACTAATCACGTACTCTGCCATGTTACACAATCACTAATCACGTAGTGTGCTACGTTACAGATTCATTAATCACGTACTGTGCTATGTTACAGATTCATTAATCACGTAGTTTGTCATGTTACATACTCACTAATCACGTAATGTGCCATGTTGCACTCACTAATCACGTACTGTGCTATGTTACAGACTCACTAATCACGTAGCGTGCCATGTTACACTCACTAATCACGTACTGTGCTATGTTACAGACTCATTAATCACGTACTGTGCTATGTTACAGACTCATTAATCACGTACTGTGCTATGTTACAGATTCATTAACCACTTACTGTGCTACGTTACAGACTCATTAATCACGTAGTTTGTCATGTTACATACTCACTAATCACGTACTCTGCCATGTTACACAATCACTAATCACGTAGTGTGCTACGTTACAGATTCATTAATCACGTACTGTGCTATGTTACAGATTCATTAATCACGTAGTTTGTCATGTTACATACTCACTAATCACGTAATGTGCCATGTTGCACTCACTAATCACGTACTGTGCTATGTTACAGACTCACTAATCACGTAGCGTGCCATGTTACACTCACTAATCACGTACTGTGCTATGTTACAGACTCATTAATCACGTACTGTGCTATGTTACAGACTCATTAATCACGTACTGTGCTATGTTACAGATTCATTAACCACTTACTGTGCTACGTTACATACTCACTAATCACGTAATGTGCCATGTTGCACTCACTAATCACGTACTGTGCCATGTTACAGATTCACTAATCACGTAGCGTGCCATGTTAACTCACTAATCACGTACTGTGCTCTTTCTTTCTTTCTTTATCGTGTCTGGACCATTAAATTAAAGATTTTTTGCCCAGTATTGGGCTACGTCAAATTCTTTTTTATTTGCAAGCCATAAATCCTCGAGGGTGCATTTCTGGGGGCAGTCCCTCCATGACAGGAGATGTCCCATATCTTGTACCTCTCCACAGCCACAATACAGGTCGTCGGAGTTTGTTTTGCCCCATTTCACCATATTTGTTTTTACTGGTGCCACCCCTGTTCTAATGCGATTAAGAGATTTCCAAGTATTGAAATCAAGGAGGTGGCTACTAGGGCAAATCTGGGTAAGGGGGACGTCTTCAGGTGGTTCAACTTGCACTGCTCCGAGGAAGCTATTCCGCGATTTTAATCTTCTCTGTGTGTTCTGGCTCCGTAGAGTGCGTGTCGCTCATCGACAGTTTGCTTGATCTTCTCTGTCTGTTCCGCTGTGCTATGTTACAGACTCACTAATCACGTAGCGTGCCATGTTACACTCACTAATCACGTACTGTGCTATGTTACAGACTCATTAACCACGTACTGTGCTACGTTACAGACTCATTAATCACGTAGTTTGTCATGTTACATACTAATTACGTAATGTTCCACGTTGCACTCGCCAATCACGTACTGTGCCATGTTACAGACTCACTAATCACGAACTGTGCCATGTTACAGACTCACTAATCACGTAGCGTGCCATGTTAACTCACTAATCACGTACTGTGCTATGTTACAGACTCACTAATCACGTAGCGTGCCATGTTACACTCACTAATCACGTACTGTGCTATGTTACAGACTCACTAATCACGTAGTGTGCCATGTTACAGACTCACTAATCACGTACCATGATATCAGGGGAAAACCCGTGACTCGTAAAGGAGATACCTACTTCGACCTGCAAACATACGAAATCAAGATGCGCACCAAGAAGATGAACCTGAATTTCAGGAACCTGTTCAACGGAGACAAGGCCCTGGGTAAGTCATTAGCTGTAGTTATAGGCATTCTCACTTCGCCTACGTATCTGCATGGTGCGACGTTCAACTCAAAAAGCTGACAGTAGCTCATCTGGTCACGAAATTCTAATAACTGGGGAAGACATGGCAGGGTGATACATGGTTATTATTTGTGCTACCTGAATATGGCACTGAACGGTAGTTCTGCGAGTGTCACCCTTAATTAACCTGACTTGTCATTATCATTATTACTTCTGAATGTACAAAAACACGGACAATTTCAAAAATATGCGCCCGGACGTAAAGTTTCTCTCTCAAAAAGACATGTCCGGAAAGAGGACGTGTGATTACCCTGCTTGACCGACCGAACCGCTGACCGACCAACTGACAGAACCATCAATACCCAGTGAAATCAAGTGACTCTAAAAATGGGAATTCTTCACCCAATTCCTGCCTTTTCTAAATTTCGTGATGCAGAATTATGTCACGTGCTGATTACGGTGACTTATTTTGTCTGCAGGTGAAGCGATGAACAAAGTCATTAACGAGAACTGGGAGTTGATATTCAAGGAACTTAGGCCAGCCTTGGAGAAAGCCTTCGGAGACGTGTTCCTGGAGTATGCCAAAGGCATATTAGACAAAGTTCCATTCTCTAATATCTTCCTGAAATAAATTAATTCTATAGTGTACTAACAGCATTTGATAGATTACCACATATATATCATTTGTTTCTCTTTATAGCTACTATCACAAAACAATCACATGCTTAGCAAATTCTTCATCAGTTCTGTCAGTATAAATGTATAAGAAGACTCCCCCTCAATTCCCGCAAACAAAAACAAAAAAAAAAGGCTTCTTGTGGTTCTCGTACGTCCTAAGAGGTGGCAGCACTGCATGTACAAGATGACAGTGCCATCTTTTGGCAATCACTGCATTTATTAACACAGAGGCTGTATTGGAAGAACTTTAAAAAAATTAAGTAAATTTTAGACACATTTCACAATAACATATCGGCGTTTGTCGTCTTCGTTGTCTCCAGCTGCCGTCTGCATGGATTGACTCCGTTCTTAATGAAAATATTTTGTTTAACTCGATTATTTCATACATACTAAAGTTCAGCAAAGTAAATGAAATTGTGTTGAAGTTTAATATCACGGATTACAGACTTACAGGAATATGTAAACGGTGTTATAAAGTCCACGTTTAAAAAGACACATATTTGGCCTGACAATACTCACAAAACAAATTAGCATTATGTCTAGTTTACGAGCTAGATGAACGGATAGTCAGGGTTTGAATCTCGAAGAGGGCACACATATTTATCTTCACCAACGCGTCTAGATTGGCTCTCAGACCCATGCAGCCTGCCATCTACCGGGTACAGCGGGAACACGCGGGCATAAAGGAGCAGGTCCGTGAAACTGATAGCTAACGTCTCTCTCTCGTGTCAACGTGCCACACGCGTGGAGCTATACCTCCAATACGTTCTCATGGCGTGGTGTTAAGCACACTATTTTCTTTACACTGAAGAAATTTCAATACTTTCAAAAATGCGACAAATAATTAGTTTGCATATTTGATTTTATTTATCTTAAAAGTGGGCCGGAATAGCTCAGTCGGTATAGCGACTCGCTACGGGCTGGACAGTCCGGGGATCGAATCCCGGTGGCGGCGAGATTTTTCAGACCGGCCCTGGGGTCCACCCAGCCTCCTATACAATGGGTACAGGGTCTCTTTCCCAGGGGGGAAAGCGGCCGGGGCGTGGAGTTGACCACCCACCCTCATCTAGTGCCAGGGTTAAAGAAAGAGTAGTGCTATATCTCTACTCCCCCTCTGGGCCTTCGTGGCCTGTTACAGGGTGACCTTTACCTTTACCTTTTGGTCTAAAAGATAATGCCATACGCCTAAAACATTTTAATATTTGTAAATAGCATAACCCAATAAAATTCACTACATAACTGTGTAAAATAGTATGGGATAAAACTAAACGTTATAATTGATTTTCTCGTGTGGCAAATTCTACCCACATCCGTAATCCAAAACAGGTTTGCTGATCCTGTTGCGACTTTTTGTTACGCATTCACAGACAATTTCGGATCTATGATTCACGAGCCGTAGTCTGACAACGCAGGGCAGTGTTGGTATTAAGATATCCAAAGAATCTGACGCACACAGCGCTTTCAAATACACTAAATTACACGAAAATATTTAAACCAAAATTGAAACATGTGGATAATCCTGTTTCGATGTAACGATATGATATAAAGGGTACAAAAATGCGGTTTAATTTATTAATTGGTGGTGTTAAAAAAAAAGGAGTATGAAATTGGAGAACTTATAAAAATTATATATTCTTCATGGCTGTTCTAACTAGCATTGTTAATTGCTTGTTGCTGTTATCAAAGGAAATAAACTGTTTCGTTAAAAGCTTTCTGTTTGAGTTGCAATCGTCTTGAATACAGAGATATTTCTTGTTTTATTAACTCCTTCATTTAATGTCTGTACTGGCCTCCTTACAGAGAGGTTTGGAGAAGAGGATGCGAGAGACGGCCGAGAGAGCTGTAATCCACTCAAAAAAAAAACTCCAAATCCTTTTTATAACCTCTCTACCTTCCAAAACCTTTTCATTGACATAATCCTTTCTGTCGAATTATGGCCCTGGGGTCGACTCAACCTCTAACAGAAATGAGTACCAGGAGTATTTCCTGGGGGGTAAAGACGGCCGGTGCGTAGGGCTGACAACCTTATCACCTTCATGTGCCGATTGTCTATAAATCTGGGAGCCTCAACCTGCTGGAACCCTAAAGGCCTGTCCAGGCCTGTAATGGGATTGCTTTACCATTTTACCTACCATGAACCAGACAGTGTGTGATTTCATAAGTACGTTATGTCATTAGTCACTGACTACTGACATAAGTACGTTATGTCATTAGTCATTGACTCATATATGGCATCCACACGATATCTGCCGGTACTTAGCAACACTTGCGACTAAATTATAAACCTCAAGTGTCTCCTGCAGTTAATATTTGTTCTTTGGAGAAGCTGGTATTTCTGCAGAGTGTCTACTGAAGTAACTCGGCGTCTGTTGGTATTTCTGCAGAGCGTGTACTGAAGTAACTCGGCGTCTGTTGGTATTTCTGCAGAGCGTGTACTGAAGTAACTCGGCGTCTGTTGGTATTTCTGCAGAGCGTGTACTGAAGTAACTCGGCGTCTGTTGGTATTTCTGCAGAGCGTGTACTGAAGTAACTCGGCGTCTGTTGGTATTTCTGCAGAGCGTGTACTGAAGTAACTCGGCGTCTGTTGGTATTTCTGCAGAGCGTGTACTGAAGTAACTCGGCGTCTGTTGGTATTTCTGCAGAGTGTCTACTGAAGTATCTCGGCGTCTGTTGGTATTTCTGCAGAGCGTCTACTGAAGTAACTCGGCGTCTGTTGGTATTTCTGCAGAGCGTCTACTGAAGTAACTCGGCGTCTGTTGGTATTTCTGCAGAGCGTCTACTGAAGTAACTCGGCGTCTGTTGGTATTTCTGCAGAGCGTCTACTGAAGTAACTCGGCGTCTGTTGGTATTTCTGCAGAGCGTTTACTGAAGTAACTCAGTGTCTGTGTGCGAGCGAGACAAATGGAAACTGCTGAACCGGTATTGAAATTTCATGAGAAAAATCTGTACTAAATTTATTTGACTGGTTCCAAATTTTGTTCAAATCGATCAAAAATAACGGGCTCTTTTTTTTCCACAAATAACTACACGTGGTACTAGACACATTTTGAGCACAACACGTGAACATTTATCTCCATGAATACTTTTAAGAATTCGAAAAAAACAAAACACAGGGACAGGAATGCTATCCATCCTGATCAACTTCTAAAATCCTCAGGAAACAAGAGGGACAAATGTTGGTAAAACGACGAAGTCATGAGCACACACACCGATGTGAAGTGGTGAAACAGATGTATAGTGCTGCAGGTAGGGGGCGGATTAAAGTATTTCTTACAAATTCACAACTCATTTACAGCGGTAGAATTGCAACAGGAGACAGCACGGGCAAACGTGTGACACAGAGTTTTATAGTGAGTACCTGAGAAAATTATTGCCAATCTTCCACCTCAGTCAGTAATTGTTCTAGATAATGCTCGCTAAAACTAGGGAAAACTATAGTCAAAGCATCCAGTAGCACACTGACTAAAGTCCTGATTCAAAGGAACAGAAGGCAGATCAGAAGTACAATTGGTATAATTACTGGACATGGACCGTTCAGGTAACATTTACAGCATAGGGGACTCTCTCATGATGATTCCATATGCCGCTTGTGTGGACAGTTTGAAGAAACTGCAAAGCACACCTTACTGGAGTACGAATCTCTGGAGAGCCGAAGAACATGTCTTTTTGGAGGATTATATCCATCAGGAGATGAGTGTCCTAACTTTGTAGGCAAAATTTTGGAACTTATTAAAGGAATAGAGCTGGAACTGCAAAGTTAGATTTGATGGAGTGCGCAAAAAGCCGTTGCGGCTTAAATGCCTTGGTGTCTCGTTACACGCTCCCATTACATCAATCAATCAATCAATAAATAAATCAGTGCTCTCTATGACCGTCTCCAGGTTAACCAATCACCGTCACCTTACGCAGTAAAAGCACATATATCATGGCTCGACAAGAAGAATGTGGTGTGTGATGAGACCATAAACAAAAGTGACATATAAATCATTCCACTGAAACCCAAGCAGATCTACAAAACTGGTCACATCACGGTCACAAATTTGTCCAACCGCCTCCATGCACGTGTGAACTAAATCCTTCACAGCATCAATTACGAGATTTGTGCGTGAAAACAAACACAGCAGATATGAACCTCCGGAAGTTACTACAAGTTACGACAGCGTACTCCTATAACGAATATGTTACGGACTGGACTGTGCGGGGTTCGAATCCCGGCAACGGAAAGACAATTCTCTCTTGTCCACAAACGTCCAGACCGGCTCTGGGACCCACCCAGCCTCCTGTTTAATGGGTACCGGGGACTTAACCGGTAGTAAATCAGGCAGGGCGTGATGTTAACTACTCACTTCCATCTAGTGCCGAGGTTAAAAATGAGTGGAGCTGTACCTCTACTCCCCCTATACGCCTTAATGGCGTGTACAGGGACAACTTTACATTTACCCTTTACTGAAGACTGTGTATCACGTGTAACAATTGTACACGTGTTGATAACACCGCGAAACACTAGTGGGGCTGAAATAAGGTTGTCCGGAAGTCACAGGCTGCACTCGACTCAGTCCTAACACCAGTAGTGACGGTGGCACTGGGCCTTAAAGCAGCGACATTGCGGGGCACATTGTCAGTTTATAAGGTGAAGACGAGGAGTGAAGCCTCCATGGCCAGTACAGGATAAGTGATGAATGGGACTGCACATACAGGCGCTGGCCCCCGCTGTCTCGTCCTTCAGACGCCAACCTCACTGCCGTCAATTCTGAAATACCTTCCAAGTCACAAGTCATCAGTCTCAGACTGTACGTAGACCGCATTAGTGAAACTGCTATTTAAAATTTACCGTCAAAACTTACACTATACCAGTAGTGTATGACTGGCATGGCTATACGCGGGGACCTAGCTAGGGGTGTCAATTATCAAATTATCGCGTAGAAATTACAGGGGAAATAATGTTATTTTTAAATATTCGGGTCATCCAATCAAGAAGAATGCGATGAAAGGGACATGTGGCATGTACTGGGGATAGGAGAAGTGCATACTAAGTTTTTGTGGGGAAACATGAAGGAAACAGACCACTTGGAAGACCTAGAAGTAGAGGAAAAATATTAAAATGAATCTTCAAGAAAAAGGATGGAGGCTTGGAGTGGATTGATATGGCTCAGGATAGGGCGACGAGGTGGCTGGCTTTTGTAAAGGTGGTAATGAACTTTCGGGTTCCATTAAACGCGGGGAGTTTCTTGACTAGCTGAGGACCTGTTAGATTCTCAAGACGGACTGTCCATGGAGTTGATAGTTAGTTAGTTATGTATGTCATCAAGGAGCCTAGTAATCACAAGTATGGAATCCTCAATTGCACCGCTGTGTAAACCTCTGAAATATCGCGGCCCATAAGATAATATAGGCCTATGAATTAAATTATTCTCATCCGATTACCCTGAAGATGGAGGCAGCAAACTGCTCCGTAAGTCAGTAACACGCTGGCAATGAACAATGTGTCATGTTCCGGAGGCCAGTGACCTAGTTCAAGAAAGGTGTGGCAACCTCAGCACACATCATAAAGCAGTGGTATTCAACCTGGGGTACGCGTACTCCCGGGGGTACGCGAAGACATCTTAGGGGGTACGTAAAATTAAAAAAAAATAAATATTATTTCATGATAAACACTGAATAATCAGGGCCAGATTTAGGGTTAGCCACAAGAGACTCGGTCGTAAGGACATGCGATTTGGGAGCGCCATTTTTTTCTCTCTCTCTCTCTCTCTCCTTTATGCGATTCTTATCTGGCGGCTAGTTTCATTTTATTCCACACAGTGCATATAATTTTGCTTTGCTAAAATACCTTTGTTCCTTTATTAATTTTTATATGATAGACAATAATATATTTGTTATTTAATTGCTTGACTCTCCTTTTTCTCATTTAAAACTTATTATTTAATACATTATTTTGGATGTAATTTATTTAACTTATTTTAGATGTAGATTATAGATTGTGTATAACTTTATTTATTGCACCAACAACTTTGGGGGTACAAAGTCGAAGAGAAATTAAATCTGGGGGTACGCGAACAAAAAAGTTTGAATACCACTGCACTAAAATAACTACACAAATAGTTAGCATTCACTGCAGACTGAACCCACAGTTTTCAGCCAGGACATAATATAATACAGACCTATGACTGAATCGTTACGTGAAAAAGGAGATAAGTGCAACACCTGCAACGCCCAACTTCCCCTCTCCAGCAATTCTCAGATCATCTGCCATGTAACAAAACTCAGCATGACATTGACAATCAATGCTGAGTCACTGTGACGCCGATAAAGGTCTGTCTATATAACAGCAGAATTCAACTGTATCCTGCTATCATTTTAGAAAGTCAGCTGGAAAAGGTAAGTCGAAAACACTTATCATAAGTCATGCTACTTGTATTTAGAAAATAAATGATGTGCGAGGCATGTAGTACGCATGCCAGAGATCACAAATATGTCTAAAATTGTGAAAATAAAACATGAAGAAAAGAGACCGTATTGAGGACGTGGACATATTTGTTGAATCGCGTTAAAATGTAGATTAATTAAGGTGGTAGGGTGTGGCCATAAGGCTGGCTCTTGTAAAATGGACAACAAACTTTCGAGTTCCATAAAAATCGTTTAATTCTGACAGATTTTGTATTATCTTCACCATGCATTTTTTAACAAATCACAAATTACACACCAACGAAATGCACTACAATTTTTCACTTTTTATTCTTTGGGGGTAAAAGAATAAAAAGTGAAAAAATATAGAGCATTTCGTTGGTGTGTAATTTGTGTTATCTGACAGAGTTTGGCTTCTCCAGAAGGATTCTGTTGCAATGAGTTAGACGCAATAAACAAACTTATCTTATTCGCTGAGATTTCAGTTTCTCTCACGGCGGTATATATTAAGATTACATTATTCTGGGATGTGACATTATAGCACTGATATATACCGACGTTTTTGGAGGAAGCTGCTACTTCCCTCTTGAGCTTTGAACACTAAAGTCTGAGTACTATCTGACGATGGAAACTCGTATCTGAATTGCAACAGGGTGTACCACGACAGCGAAGTGACAAGAAGCATCATTATTATTATTATTATTTACTGCAATTGGGTTTTCGCCCGGTGGCAGTAGTCCTTACACTAGTACACACAATACAAATGTTTTCACCCGGTGGCAGTAGTCCTTACACTAGTACACACAATACAAATGTTTTCACACGGTGGCAGTAGTCCTTACACTAGTACACACAATACAAATGTTTTCACCCGGTGGCAGTAGTCCTTACACTAGTACACACAATACAAATGTTTTCACCCGGTGGCAGTAGTCCTTACACTAGTACACACAATACAAATGTTTTCACCCGGTGGCAGTAGTCCTTACACTAGTACACACAATACAAATGTTTTCACCCGGTGGCAGTAGTCCTTACACTAGTACACACAATACAAATGTTTCCACCCGGTGGCAGTAGTCCTTACACTAGTACACACAATACAAATGTTTTCACCCGGTGGCAGTAGTCCTTACACTAGTACACACAATACAAATGTTTTCACCCGGTGGCAGTAGTCCTTACACTAGTACACACAATACAAATGTTTTCACCCGGTGGCAGTAGTCCTTACACTAGTACACACAATACAAATGTTTTCACCCGGTGGCAGTAGTCCTTACACTACTACACACAATACAAATGTTTTCACCCGGTGGCAGTAGTCCTTACACTAGTACACACAATACAAATGTTTTCACCCGGTGGCAGTAGTCCTTACACTAGTACACAAAATACAAATGTTTTCACCCGGTGGCAGTAGTCCTTACACTAGTACACAAAATACAAATGTTTTCACCCGGTGGCAGTAGTCCTTACACTACTACACACAATACAAATGTTTTCACCCGGTGGCAGTAGTCCTTACACTAGTACACAAAATACAAATGTTTTCACCCGGTGGCAGTAGTCCTTACACTAGTACACACAATACAAATGTTTTCACCCGGTGGCAGTAGTCCTTACACTAGTACACACAATACAAATGTTTTCACCCGGTGGCAGTAGTCCTTACACTAGTACACACAATACAAATGTTTTCACCCGGTGGCAGTAGTCCTTACACTAGTACACAAAATACAAATGTTTTCACCCGGTGGCAGTAGTCCTTACACTAGTACACACAATACAAATGTTTTCACCCGGTGGCAGTAGTCCTTACACTAGTACACACAATACAAATGTTTTTACCCGGTGGCAGTAGTCCTTACACTAGTACACACAATACAAATGTTTTCACCCGGTGGCAGTAGTCCTTACACTAGTACACACAATACAAATGTTTTCACCCGGTGGCAGTAGTCCTTACACTAGTACACACAATACAAATGTTTTCACCCGGTGGCAGTAGTCCTTACACTAGTACACACAATACAAATGTTTTCACCCGGTGGCAGTAGTCCTTACACTAGTACACACAATACAAATGTTTTCACCCGGTGGCAGTAGTCCTTACACTAGTACACACAATACAAATGTTTTCACCCGGTGGCAGCAGTCCTTACACTAGTACACACAATACAAATGTTTTCACCCGGTGGCAGTAGTCCTTACACTAGTACACACAATACAAATGTTTTCACCCGGTGGCAGTAGTCCTTACACTAGTACACACAATACAAATGTTTTCACCCGGTGGCAGTAGTCCTTACACTAGTACACACAATACAAATGTTTTCACCCGGTGGCAGTAGTCCTTACACTAGTACACACAATACAAATGTTTTCACCCGGTGGCAGTAGTCCTTACACTAGTACACACAATACAAATGTTTTCACCCGGTGGCAGTAGTCCTTACACTAGTACAACCAATACAAATGTTTTCACCCGGTGGCAGTAGTCCTTACACTAGTACACACAATACAAATGTTTTCACCCGGTGGCAGTAGTCCTTACACTAGTACACACAATACAAATGTTTTCACTCGGTGGCAGTAGTCCTTACACTAGTACACACAATACAAATGTTTTCACCCGGTGGCAGTAGTCCTTACACTAGTACACACAATACAAATGTTTTCACCCGGTG
The DNA here is from genome assembly GCA_021186555.1 of Reticulitermes speratus. Classification (NCBI taxonomy): domain Eukaryota; kingdom Metazoa; phylum Arthropoda; class Insecta; order Blattodea; family Rhinotermitidae; genus Reticulitermes; species Reticulitermes speratus. The sequence continues at coordinate 54,137,970 of JAJKFL010000005.1, forward strand.
GCAGCAGTCCTTACACTAGTACACACAACACAAATGGACATATAAATACACATAAAAATAACAATACAAAACAAACTATACACAATTACAAAACAAAATACATACAGTAAATACAAGTACATACATTAGAACACCATACACACATTACAAAAACATCCACATCTTATAAAAACATCCACACCTTACAAAAACATCCACACCTTACAAAAACACCCATACACAATACAAAAAAAAAACACACGCACATTACAAAAACACCCACACATTAATTAATTTCAATGCGTTAGAATACCCTCAGTATAAAGTCCGACTAAAGTACATGATAATTATATCCATATATATATATATATATATTTGTCACGGTTTTGAATACCCAGACACGTATCGGGAAGGCAGATATGAAGTAAATATGATTTTTGCCACGAAATTATGCAATGTTATGTTAATTAAGTGAATTACTGCTGTGTGGTTTTCAGATGGAACGCTGGTCAGGTCGTGTTGCTGTGGTAACAGGAACAAGCAGCGGCATTGGAGCAGCGATCGCCGCAGAACTCACCAAGAAGGGGCTCAAAGTGGTCGGACTGGCTCGCAGAGTAGAAAGAGTAGAGGTGAGTTGAGGAGTTTTCAGTGTAAAATTTAAGGTTAAATTGTCTCTGTACCAAGCTACGAAAGTGTGCGAGGGTGCAGAAGTATGCCCTACAGCTGTGGGCATTTTTAGGCGCGTTCGCAGAGACACGAAAAGCGACTGTATGTCTGTCCGTCCCCAAGCAACAACTCGCTTCCCGCTGCACGGATTGTCGTCACATTTTATATTGGGGACTTTTATTAAAAAAAAAAAATATGTCGAGAAGCTCAAATTTGTTTATAACAAGACGACGTATAATTCACTTCAGATGAAGACCTAAGTAGTGTTACGACAATATCTTCCACAACTTTTCCCGAAATAAAAAAAAATTGTAGATATAGCTGTAAAGAAAACAATAAGACATATTCAATGGAAAACACGTTATTTTATCCAAAAAAAAACTGCAGTTTACGAGATAATTACGAAAAGACAATAGAGCCAGACAGACCACAGACCAAGGCGCAGAGAGTATTCGATATGCATGACGCATAATTAACACAAAAATAGGTAGAACAATAACAATTAAAGGTAATACTTAAGACTGGGTGGGCCGCGATAGCTCAGTCGGTATAACGACTTGCTACGGTCTGGACGGTCCGGGGATCGAATCCCGGTAGGGGCGAGGTTTTCAGCACCCGTCCAGACCGGCCCTGGGGCCTACCCAGCCTCTTATACAATGTGTACCGGGTCTCTTTCCCGGGGGTAAAGCGGCCGGGGCGTGGAGTTGACCACCCACCCTCATCTAGTGCCGAGGTTAAAGAAAGAGTATAGCTATAATTCTACTCCCCCTCTGGGCCTTCATGGCCTGTTATAGGGTGACCTTTACCTTTACCTTTACTTTTACTTAAGACCGGATGAAATGTCGAGTTCAAGACGCAGTTTGTGTGACTGATAATTAAGGCACAAAATACAGTCAGAAGTTACAAAAACTTTGTGGCGCCGAAAGTTTGATGTTATGTATGTCCGACATATTTAAAAAAACAAAGTCTACGTAGATTAATAACAGATTTTTAAAATAAATGAAACACACCCTGTTAATAGTAACGACATTCTACAATTTGTATGCAAACTGTGAGAAATAACAAAATGTATGGCGCAAGTGGATTAAACACGATGGCGATCTGAGAAAAGTCAAACATTCAAAACCGCCTCAGTGTTACGCTAATATACGTTTCGTACCAGCAAGTCGTTAAACGTGGCACTAGCCGGAGGTGCGTCACTAGCGTAGATAAGGTCCCCCCAGACCCCGCGGCGCGGGAAGAGCCCCATAATTATAGAATATCAAGATATGCTGCGAGGTTTGTCCGGTGGACGTCGTTTTTCTGACAGACGCCAGTATTATGGATCCCTTTTATGAATCCTGGATGTACCTTCCTAATAATTATTGGGAGACCCCCGAGTGGTTATCTACGCCAGTGGTATTCAACCTTTTTTGTTCCAGTACCCCCAGATTTAATTTCTCTTCAACGTTGTACCCCCAAAGTTGTTGGTGCATAATTCAAGTTATACACAGTCTATAATCTACATCTAAAATAAGTTAAATAAATTATATCCGAAATAATTTATTAAATAATAAGTTTTAAATGAGAGAAAGGAGAGTCAAGCTATTAAATAACAAATATATTATTGTCTATCGTATAAAAATGAATAAAGGAACAAAGGTATTTTAGCAAAGCAAAATTATATGCACTATGTGGAATAAAATGAAACTAGCCGCCCAGATAAGAATCGCATAAAGGAGAGAGAGAGAGAAAAAATGGCGCTCCCAAATCGCATGTCCTTACGTCCGGGTCTCTTGTGGCTAACACTAAATCTGGCCCTGATTAGTCAGTGTTTATCATGAAAAAATATATATTAATTTTTTTAATTTTACGTACCCCCGGGGGTACGCTTACCCCAGGTTGAATAACACTGATCTACGCCACTGTGGTAAGCGGTCATGATGCGGATATCAACCACTGTGGGGCCACTAAATTTCACATTTAGAAGACGGTGTAAAATACTGTAGAGTCAGCGCAATTTTAAGACGCCAGCCACACCATGAGACGATGTGTGTTCACGGCGAAGACTCTGACTACTGCCGTCTTTCGGAATGTGACGCCGTGTAATCTCTTAAACATCGTGATGTGTCAGACGCTGACGGTTGATCATCACTTGTCAGGGGTCACCGTGAGGTAACCCATCCTGTGGAGGAGACGCCTACCTGCAAGATGTCTCTACCCCTATACCAGACTGCACGAAGTTGCACCGTAAATACATCAGTATTCATACCAATAAAGGCGACACTGTGTTCCAGGAACTGTCCAAATCTCTGCAGTCAGCGACAGGCAAACTGTACGCGGTAAAATGTGACGTCAGCAAAGAGTCTGATGTTAAAACGACTTTCAAGTGGGTCAAAGACAACCTTGGAGGGGTGGACATCCTTATCAACAACGCTGGCGTACTTTTTGACAGCTCTCTGATTGGTAAGTCGCCATACCAGCTGTTTTTTTTATGAAGGGCCCCCGCACCACAGCCTTAAGGCTTTTTGTGCAACCCCAATGAATACGATGAGGATGAGCAGTTTTTTTTACCAATTTTTACAATTAATGGAGCACCAGTGGAATGAAATCTACAGGGGAAAACAGACAACTCGGAGAAAAACCTGTCCCAGTGCCACTTTGCCCACCACAAATCTCGCATGGACTCGACCTGGGACCGAACCCCGGGCTTCCGTGGTGAGAGACTAACCGCCTGAGCCATGGCACGGCTGACACAACCAGCTGTTGGTTCTGCTTGTTTACTCCTCGAAAATTCTTCCCCACCTCCTTCTCCTACTACTCCTTTTTCCCCTGCATGATGTCCTTCAAAACTTGGTCGAGTCTTGTTGCAGATCGTTCCGTGTGTCTCCGTCTATTCATGTTCATTGTGATGCAGTCCCGTGCCTCAGACTGCAGATCGTTCCGTGTGTTTCCGTCTATTCATGTTCATTGTGATGCAGTCCCGTGCCTCAGACTGCAGATCGTTCCGTGTGTTTCCGTCTATTCATGTTCATTGTGATGCAGTCCCGTGCCTCAGACTGCAGATCGTTCCGTGTGTTTCCGTCTATTCATGTTCATTGTGATGCAGTCCCGTGCCTCAGACTGCAGATCGTTCCGTGTGTCTCTGTCTATTCATGTTCATTGTGATGCAGTCCCATGCCTCAGACTGCAGATCGTTCCGTGTGTTTCCGTCTATTCATGTTCATTGTGATGCAGTCCCGTGCCTCAGACTGCAGATCGTTCCGTGTGTCTCTGTCTATTCATGTTCATTGTGATGCAGTCCCGTGCCTCAGACTGCAGATCGTTCCGTGTGTTTCCGTCTATTCATGTTCATTGTGATGCAGTCCCGTGCCTCAGACTGCAGATCGTTCCGTGTGTTTCCGTCTATTCATGTTCATTGTGATGCAGTCCCGTGCCTCAGACTGCAGATCGTTCCGTGTGTTTCCGTCTATTCATGTTCATTGTGATGCAGTCCCGTGCCTCAGACTGCAGATCGTTCCGTGTGTTTCCGTCTATTCATGTTCATTGTGATGCAGTCCCGTGCCTCAGACTGCAGATCGTTCCGTGTGTCTCTGTCTATTCATGTTCATTGTGATGCAGTCCCGTGCCTCAGACTGCAGATCGTTCCGTGTGTTTCCGTCTATTCATGTTCATTGTGATGCAGTCCCGTGCCTCAGACTGCAGATCGTTCCGTGTGTTTCCGTCTATTCATGTTCATTGTGATGCAGTCCCGTGCCTCAGACTGCAGATCGTTCCGTGTGTTTCCGTCTATTCATGTTCATTGTGATGCAGTCCCATGCCTCAGACTGCAGATCGTTCCGTGTGTTTCCGTCTATTCATGTTCATTGTGATGCAGTCCCGTGCCTCAGACTGCAGATCGTTCCGTGTGTTTCCGTCTATTCATGTTCATTGTGATGCAGTCCCGTGCCTCAGACTGCAGATCGTTCCGTGTGTTTCCGTCTATTCATGTTCATTGTGATGCAGTCCCGTGCCTCAGACTGCAGATCGTTCCGTGTGTCTCTGTCTATTCATGTTCATTGTGATGCAGTCCCGTGCCTCAGACTGCAGATCGTTCCGTGTGTCTCTGTCTATTCATGTTCATTGTGATGCAGTCCCGTGCCTCAGACTGCAGATCGTTCCGTGTGTCTCTGTCTATTCATGTTCATTGTGATGCAGTCCCATGCCTCAGACTGCAGATCGTTCCGTGTGTCTCTGTCTATTCATGTTCATTGTGATGCAGTCCCGTGCCTCAGACTGCAGATCGTTCCGTGTGTCTCTGTCTATTCATGTTCATTGTGACGCAGTCCCATGCCTCAGACTGCAGATCGTTCCGTGTGTTTCCGTCTATTCATGTTCATTGTGATGCAGTCCCGTGCCTCAGACTGCAGATCGTTCCGTGTGTCTCTGTCTATTCATGTTCATTGTGACGCAGTCCCATGCCTCAGACTGCAGATCGTTCCGTGTGTTTCCGTCTATTCATGTTCATTGTGATGCAGTCCCGTGCCTCAGACTGCATCCACACATAACAACAGGAAAAATTATATATATCTTATGCAGACAAATGTACACTGTTTTATGTTATTTAACACAATTTTTATTAAATGCTGCCCAACATGTTTCTAGCCTATATAAGGCTCATCTTCAGGGGCTCTTTCGTTGAAGAGTCAGTAGGCCTCCAACAAATCTATAGTGAAAGCAGAATGACTGTTACAGATATCAATAACCAGGTACATCTAACGGCATTTTAAGAATTTTCTATACCAATAATATAGCTGTTGTAATTTCAACAAAAGAGCCCCTGCAGATGAGCCTTATATAGGCTAGAAACATGTTGAGCAGCATTTAATAAAAATTGTGTTAAATAACATAAAACAGTGTACATTTGTCTGCATAACATATATATATATTTAAAAATGTACGGTACAAGTAACGTAAAGGAAAAATCATATTTCTGTACATTTTAATCTTTATATCTTTGGAAAATAAAGAAGCGAACAAATTTTTTAAATTCTGAAATCAAATAAATTCAGCATGGAAAAACGATGGGGGGGGGGGGGTGTTCAAGAGAACGACATAAAGGGTATCTAATGACCGGCAGGAATCCCGAACAATGCCAGTCAGACAGATACTCGAAATATGTTCGTCGAAAAAACAGACCTTCACACAGAGAAGCAAAATAAGTCTAATTCCAGTACTCGCTCGCATATGACGTTAGTGTAATTACTGTCGAGGCATTAGTTCACTTTTGTTCTTCAGACGGCCCGGCGGAGGACTTTAAGAAAATGATGGATGTAAACGTACTGGGTCTCAGCATATGCACACAAGAAGCACTTAAGTCCATGAAGGAGAGGGGAGTGGACGATGGACACATCATTCATATTAACAGGTTGGTGGTCTTAAATCTCCTACTAAAGGGATCAGTTACGTATAAACATGTCAGAGTTGTAGACTATTTCCACTAGAATGTTCTTTTAATTACAAGAAAACGTACTTACATGTCCCAGTGCAACTAAAAATAAACTTTCACTGTAGCCTACGTACAGTACAATACTGTTTTATATTAATTATTAAGTAGGTATAATAATAATAATAATAACCATGGCTCAACAGCATTATATGGGCTCAGGCCTCCTCTTTCCGAGGTTACTGGGTCGTGCGCATTCGTGGCAGTTGGTGACTGGCCAACTGGCCGCGCTGCTGTTCTATCGATCCTGATGTGACGGCCAGAGCCATCTGGCAGGCAGTCAGGAGGCTTACGAAACATTTCTATTCATGCCCGTAAGGTAAATCTACGACATGGGACCGAAGTGGAAGGAAAATCCATCGACCTCAGTCGGGATCGAACCCGCGAACCTTGGGTCCAGTGGCGAGCACGCTAACCACTAGTCCACCGAGGTCGACTATTAAGTAGTTAGTAATTGGTGTACTCACACACTGTACAGTCGACGCACTAAGGAGTAATATTGTTACCGCTGGAAATATCGAAAGCTGGGTGAGGACTTGTTTCGGCACTTGCTTTAGAAGGAATTAGAAACTTAAGTTGGAAACTATAAAGGGATGTTTTGTTGTGACATTTCGTAGAACACTTTTATAGAAATTTACGATGGGATAGGAGAAGATTTAGCGGGTTTTGTTCTGAGGGGCAAACACGACTTAGGCCAACCCAAAATTTACAGTTAGGGATTGGTTTGTATGAAAGAGGCTTGCTATATTATCAGGCGGGAGTGCAGGTGAAGGGGAGAAAAGAAGGAGTTGGAGGTTAGTCGCTGTGGAGAAATACTTTTGGTGCCGGCAGAGACGGAGGTATTCGCGTGCTGAGTGATAACTGATTGCTGTCGACCGAGTTATCGGTGTAGATTAAGTAAATAAAGTAACATTACATATTAAAAATTATCCTTATTATAAACCTGACTAGACGTAAAGTCCGACTGAGGAAGCCTACACGTAAAATATTCCATGAGATAGAGCATGCGAAACGCGAGCTAGTTCTTTCTCTGTGAGCTTAAAGAAGCGTCGGGCAAAATTTGAGAAAGACGGTAACAATATTCACGACAGTGACACGTTTTGTATTTCAGAATCATAAAACCTCCCAAAAAGACATATACAGGGCATACACAAGAGAATGGTGCGGTTTCAATGTATATTATATGAATACCGCACCATTATTTTGTGTATGCCCTGTATATACAAGTTAGTATTCTATCTACGTGCCAGACTTCTCATAACGAGATAAAATTTAACACAACAAACTGTGGTTAATATTACTGAAACCACATGAGAAAAAAATACAATAATATTTTTACTATTCTTTTAAAAGTTGTAATAAGTTACAAACTTGTAACTTTTAACTGCGAAATGAGTACTGATTAAATTTAAATTAATCGGTATTTAAATATTACCAAATAATGCACAATCATACATTTTTCGGTCCTTTTGGTCTATTATTAGGCTGTTGTATAAACATTTAAAGGTAACAGCGCAATATACATATATGATATATTCTTGTGAGACCTCACAATTATATATCATATGTAGTATATGTGTATATTCCGCTTTCACATCTTAAGTTTTTATACACAGAACCTGATAAAGGTCCTCAAGGATCGAAACATGTAGCTAACATGACAACACTCAGTTGTGTCAGACGGTATTTAACTGTTTATTTGTTGAATATTAGAAGCACAGTGGGATGCCCTCCATCAAGCTAACAGTTCCTCAGCTTGTCAACAAATTCCCCACAACAGCCTGCCACTTGTCCCCAACCTGTGTCAGATAAAACCAGTCCACGCCTTCTCATCTAATTTCTTCAAGATCCATTTTAATATTATAATCCCATTTACGACTAGGTCTTTACCAAGTGGTCTCCTTCCTTCAGTTTGCCCACCAAACCCTGTATTTCACACACTGAACTACTGACGGCATCGTTAAATAACAATAAAAGACACTACCTGAAGTTGCAAATTATATTAAGAACTTACACCGCGTAACTCTGCAATCAACAATATCCTGTAGTTTTACACAAATATGCTCCTGAAGGTGAGCTTCTTAAAGGAGTCGAAACACGTAGTGTGACATAAGAAAGAAACGGAATAAGTAAGCATGGCTGTGTTTGTTCTACAGTTGCAGTTGATGCCGTGTATCCTCAGTATACCGAGCAGTGTTTTAGAAACACGAAGGACTGTATGTGCAGCCACGTGTACGTTTACATTTCCTGCTTCTAGCGTTGCTGGTCACGTCCCCGCTTTTCCCTTCATGTGCATGTATAGTGCGACTAAACACGCCGTGACTACGCTGACAGAAGGGCTGCGTCAAGAACTGGTCAAACGGAAGTCCAAGATTCGAGTTACTGTGAGTATAAGGCTTGTCTGCTGTTGCAAGTTATTTTACTTAGGAAATGAAATACTGATTTCAAACCTCCTCTTATTTCAGAGTCTCAGTCCTGGAGTGGTAAAGACTGAAATGTCTCCTGAAGAAATACTGAAAATGAGTCCTGCTTTGAAACCTGAAGACATTGCTGCAGGCGTTCTGTATGCTCTTAGTGCCCCACCACATGTTCAGGTATGTGGTTCTGCGTGCTCTTAGTGCCCCACCACATGTTCAGGTATGTGGTTCTGTATGCTCTTAGTGCCCCACCACATGTTCAGGTATGTGGTTCTGTATGCTCTTAGTGCCCCACCACATGTTCAGGTATGTGGTTCTGTATGCTCTTAGTGCCCCACCACATGTTCAGGTATGTGGTTCTGTATGCTCTTAGTGCCTCACCACATGTTCAGGTATGTGGTTCTGCGTGCTCTTAGTGCCCCACCACATGTTCAGGTATGTGGTTATGTATGCTCTTGGTGCCTCACCACATGTTCAGGTATGTGGTTCTGTATGCTCTTAGTGCCTCACCACATGTTCAGGTATGTGGTTCTGCGTGCTCTTAGTGCCCCACCGCATGTTCAGGTATGTGGTTCTGCGTGCTCTTAGTGCCCCACCACATGTTCAGGTATGTGGTTCTGTATGCTCTTAGGGCCTCACCACATGTTCAGGTATGTGGTTCTGTATGCTCTTAGTTCCCCATCACGTGTTCAGGTATGTGGTTCTGTATGCTCTTAGTGCTCCACCACATGTTCAGGTATGTGGTTCTGTATGCTCTTAGTGCCCCACCACATGTTCAGGTATGTGGTTCTGTATGCTCTTAGTGCCCCACCACATGTTCAGGTATGTGGTTCTGCGTGCTCTTAGTGTCCCACCACATGTTCAGGCATGTGGTTCTTTATGCTCTTAGTGCCCCACCACATGTTCAGGTATGTGGTTCTGTATGCTCTTAGTGCCCCAATACATATTCAGGTATGTGGTTCTGTATGCTCTTAGTGCCCCACCACATGTTCAGGTATGTGGTTCTGTATGCTCTTAGTGCCCCACCACATGTTCAGGTATGTGGTTCTGTATGCTCTTAGTGCCCCACCACATGTTCAGGTATGTGGTTCTGTGTGCTCTTGGTGCCGCACCACATGTTCAGGTATGTGGTTCTGTGTGCTCTTGGTGACGCACCACATGTTCAGGTACATGGTTCTGCGTGCTCTTAGTGCCCCACCACATGTTCAGGTATGTGGTTCTGTATGCTCTTAGTGCCCCACCACATGTTCAGGTATGTGGTTCTGTGTGCTCTTGGTGCCGCACCACATGTTCAGGTACGTGATGTGTCTCTCCAGTAGAGTAATGTCAGGCTTCATAGCGATTTTGCCAGTCGCGCGTCATGTAACTAACTGCACAGAACACAGTTTCCCTCGAGAACTTGATAGTTGCTAAGGTAGTTAACGAAATACAAGCCATCTTATGGAACCCCAAGTTTCATTACCGTGTTCACAACAGCCCGCCATCTGTCCCTATCCTGAGCCACATAAATCCAGTCTACTCCATCCAATCCAACCCAATCCAATCCAATCCAATCCAATGCTGCTACGATCAGTTACTTTCCAATCTACGTCTAGGTCTTCAAAGCGGTCTCCTTCCTCCAGGTTTTCCAATCAAAATCTCGTAAGAATTTTAGTTCTCTCCCTTGCGTGCCTTATGCCCAGCCCATCTTATCATTCTTTATTTGGTTACATTAATAGTGCCTGGCGAGGAGTATAACTCATGATAATCCTCATCAAGCAAATGTATCCATTTCGTGTCATAAGGAATAATTTTCTCATTATCCAAGCCAAATTCTGAAGGGCCACCCCTTGTCGGCCGTCCGCAACTCCTTAATCGACACATTAGCAGCTACGCTCCATATCTGAAACCCATCTCTCCACCCGCAACGTGAGGAGTTGTCATGCCTTTGTAACAGGGGAAGCGCAGAACATGGAATGGCGTGACGTCAGTTGTTGTACACACAAGTTCAAAAGTAAACAGCAACATCGAACCGAACCGCTTTACTTGTAAGGAGAATTACCGTAAGTTAAGAGAATTGTGTTTATAGTTATAATGGCGTTAACGCTGTCACTTAATTCAAGCAAAGCAGAAACCACTATAAAGGTAATGTTCCCGTGCTTAAATTCAGCACTACGCCACGAGGGTATATGGGAGAGTGGAGGTATAGCTCCTCTCATACTTAACCATGTCATTAGACAGAGAATTGTTGGCAGCTTCGCTTTCTGGCCGCTTCAGCCCCAGAGACCGAGCGTCTGGTAGACTCGTTGGCAGCTAGGCTCGATCTGGACGCCACCCTCAGTCCTGCGACACGCAGTCACTGTACCGACTTAAACAACCCGACTGTTAGAAACTTCCACAAACATAGGTCTAATAAACAATTAAATATTTTAACCATGTAGGATTACAGCTTGGGTACTCAGTTGTTAAACTGAGGAACATGTGTTTTCGTTATTGGTCCAAAGTTAACTTTAAATATTATCAGAAAAAAATTATGATTTACTATGCGTGTTAAGTCGTTCTCACTTCGTATCTATGCTAACGCTTAGTTCTGTAGCAGTAACAAAGGTGGCAACTCTCTGTTAGAAAATGTGCCATTTGATTGATAAACAGCTTAGAGGCAGGAAGGGGAATGATTCCCCCTTAAGGTTTCTACACTACATCGTAATAATCGATACGGTATTGTAGCCGAACATTATTGAAACATTATTAAATGCTAGTATTGTTGGAGCAGTTCGGCTCTCCCCTTCCACTCGTCTAAATATAGCAGCAACGACAAGGGACCAGGTGTCCCGAGTCAGTTGGCGGGAGTAAAAGGAAAAGAGTAGACGGATGGTTTTGTGCTAACGTTGTATTGTAATAAAATAAACAAAGTTAACCTTTTTGAAGAAAACAGTCTCTTAATTTGATTAATAAAAAGCAACCAGCAAAGTTCGGTTATAGTATATAAACATGAAAAAAATACTAACCTACTGATATTCCTGAGAATAATACCGAACGAGAAGCACTATTATCATCGACTCTGGCGAAAATGTAGAGAAACGAAATGTAAAACTGGTCCTTACTTCTTACAAAAGTAAACACTCCTGTCAAACTGACAGGCTTAGTGAAATTCGGGGAACTGGATTTAGTACTTCGATACGTATTGCTCCAAGCCAAATACTGATGTACAGTGTTCTCTTTTTTTTGCAGGTATACGAACTGACGATAATACCAGTGGGCCAGACCATGTGAATGCCACTTCATTTCTCACATCAAAATATTTAATTACCTAAATTTGAAGCTTTATTGAACGAAAATATCCATTGGCGATCTGACATGTCAGAAGTAACATTTTATAGCTTCTTCAGTCACCGAAACGTCGTTTATTGGCTCGCCATTATGGGAATGATAACCCTAGAAGAGGTTACCCCAGTAATACTGCTTTCTCTACTCAAACCAACTGTGTTAATTGAGCCTCTTCTTTAAATCATCATTTGAACGTGTAATGCAGAATGATAAATAAAACAGTGACTTGGAAAGCAAAGTAATTTTCTTTCTCCGCATGTTCAACCACATTTGTAATATCATATCAGACGAAACGTCGCTACATAACAGTAAGCAGTCCGGTTTCTATCCAAGAGATCCCGAGTTTGCATGCCGGAACGTAGAGTTCTGACTCCTCTCCTGCATGCAAATAAAGACACAAAATACTCTATTATGAAGGAAAAGGGGGCCCCAGTCAAATTTTCACAATAACTCCTTCAAATGTATGTCTCTACTACAGCCTACGAGCCATCCAACAACATCAACACACAATTTTAGCTTAATTTATTTACAATGAGTCTATGTTTTGTAATATATAAGTGATGTGTACTCCCTGAAGATGATCCGAAGAGGGTCGAAACATGTTGCAGTTGATATCTTAATGTTTTAATTGTACAATTACACATTATAATATTGTGCATTTTGTTGTTGTTTTGTGTAATTATCAATTAATGACGGATATGAATAACAATATCATTATCGTGTTCACAAGAAATCGCCACGTGTCCCTATCTTGAGCCAGATCATTCCAGTCCAGGTTTATTTTTTTGAAGGGCCCCGCAGTAGAAGCTACAGACGCACCGCAGCCTTAAGGCTCATTGTGCAACCTTTGTGATGAAGATGAACAGAAAGATGATTAGTTAGTTCATTTTTCCAAGTAATGGAGAACCGGTGGAATGAAGTTGACAGGGGGAAAACCGAAGTACTCCGGGAAAAACCTATCCCAATGTCACTTTACCCACCACAAGTCCCACATAGACTGGCCTGGGATCGAAACCCAGCCTCCGTTGTGGGAGGCCGGTGACAAAACGCCTGAGCCATGGCAAGGGCCATTATTTTTGAAGATACATATAATATTATCCTCCCATCTATGCCTAGGTATTCCAGGTAGTCGCTTCCCTTAGATTTTACCATCAATACCCAGCATGCATCTCTCCTCCCGTACATGCCACATAAGAGGAAAGTATCTCCTTGTGGAGGACGTATCCACTAATCCTACTAAGCTGAATGCAGTCCGAGAATTCGGTAGTCTAATATACGTTTCTAAAGCCGGAAGAGAGCAACCAGTCACCATTACCTGCAGCTTTAGAACACTTAAATGCTGATAACTCTTATCAACCCTTGGTTGACACGCACGTCAAACATAGTAACTAAAGCATGTATGTCTTAGGTTATGTAATTATTTTGTTCATATACGTCATCAACTGACAAGAGAATTGACACGTGGAATATGAGGAGCCTGTATATGTCAGGGTCACTTATGACAGTGGCCAGGGAATCAGCGAGGTGTAAATTAGATTTAGTGGGTGGACAGGAGGTTAGGTGGGACAAAGTAGGCACTGTAAGAGCAGGGGATTATACTTTTGTACATGGAAAAGGAAATGAAAGTCATCAGCTGGGAAAAGGTTTTGTTGTACATCAGAGAATAGTATCAGCTGTTAAGAGAGTAGAGTTTGTTAGTGATAGGATGTCATATATGGTGCTGAGAGGTCGCTGGTGTAATATCATTGTTCTGAATGTGCATGCACCGACTGAGGAGAAAAGTGATGACTCAAAGGACAGATTCTACGAGGAATTAGAGCAGGCGTTCGATCACTTTCGTGTCATATAAAATTCTTTTAAGAGATTTTAATGAAAAATTAGGGGAGAGGATATTTTCGAACCTACAATTTGGAACGAGAGTTTACATCAGGATACCAATGATAAAGGTGTCAGAGCAGTAAGCTTTGCCACAACATAAAATATAGTTGTTACGGGAAATATGTTCCCGCACCGGAACATTCAAACATACACCTGGACCTCTCCTGATGGGAAGACTCACAATCAGATTGATCACGTCCTTTTGAGGTTAACATAGCAACTGAAAACTTAAAAAGGCACAAATCACCAGGCATTGATCAAATTCCAGCAGAAATGATTAAAGCAGGAGGTAGGACAAGGTCACAACATTTTACTGCATAACAGAATGTGGACAGTACACCTTTAAAGTGAATGCGTGAATATTTTTAATAAGATATATATATATATATTCATGAAGGCCGATTTCAGTGGCCGCACCGTCTAAGGCGTGGGTCTACGGCCGCGCGTTTACTGGGATTGTGGGTTCGAATCCCGCCGGCGGCATGGATGTCTGTCTGTTGTGAGTGCTGTGTGTTGTCAAGTAGAGGTCTCTGCGTCGAGCTGGTCACTCGTCCAGAGGAGTCCTACCAAGTGTGGTGTGGCTGAAGTGTGTGATCGTGAAGCCTCAAAAAATGAGGCGGCCTAGGCCCCCAAGGGGCTGTCGAGCCATTGAAAAAAAAAGGTATATGAAGGGAAGGACTCGCATTGTCAGTACGGCTGCTACGTCATCACCAGTGGCTGTTGTGGACTAACTGTCACGTGATCACAGGTATATAATATGAGCAGTGTCTTTCGCCGTTCATAGTGACTGGGTGTGTGTGTGTGTGTGCTGTGAGGTTCTTGCGAACAGTCGTAGTTAATATCTGTGTGACGATACAGCTGGTGTAAGTGTAAAGGACACTGTGTGAAAAGGTAAGAGCTACCGTGATTTGGTAATTAGTATGTTCCATATACATATACAGACATTAAGGTATATGGGGGCGTGGTAGTACAGGTCCTCAAATTCATAATCATGGAACTAGATGAAGTCCAGTGGCCAGGTTCAAGCCCCGGCCGATTTCCCGTCTGGGAGAGCGGTAGATATCTATCGAATAGAAGGCTGTGTGGGCCCCACATCCGATCTCAATTGTTTGGACAATATATAAATATGAATAAACCTTAATATAATTTAACTAATTAAATGACGGAACAGGTGAATAAGAAACTCTGTTTATCCTGAGGTAGGATTTACAGGTTGGCTAAGGCGAGCGGATCCCTTTGGGAATGCAAGTGCTGCTGTTCTATGAATAATGCTTGTCACTGCAGCTGAAACATATTTATTACAAACTAATAGGCTAAAATAGCCGAAAACTGGATTCAGGAAAATGTATTACCCCTCTGCCTGAGCTGGGGCAGTACCGGAACTTAGAGAGAACAGCGGGAATCTCAGAATGACAAAAAGCCCCTAGGTTGGGCGTTACATAGGTTTTTATATCATCATGTTTACGCCTTTGTCATCTGGAATTTTCCATCACATGAGATAGTACAATCGGTATTATTCCATTGTTCATTTTGAAAACTATATTCAACCCGTGGGCTAGTAGTGTACTTTGTCATATGTCTGCTAATGATAACTGTGGGTTAACGTTGGGGTTGTACTGATCACACACTCACATGTTGCATCAGTTCTCTGTTAAAACTTATTTCCACTATTCGGAATAAAATTATACTAGATACTGTAACCTTAATTAATAATCTCCGTAATTAGTATTATCTATTACGTTCTACAACCTATGCTACAATATGCAACACCTCCATGATTTGTGTGTCACAGTCGGGGAGTACATACGCCACTTTTACGTTCACTATTTCTATGTTACCAGTTTAAGTATGTAAAAGCTGACAGCAACGTTCCTGTTGGGCAAATGACTTACATATCTTTAGCTTGCGGATGGCTGTACATCCAGTTCGGTATAACGTCAAGTATTATCAATTGAATTGTTTACCGACAGATGGTGAACATGTCCGTGGCGTGAATGATCGTAAACACCTACAAATCCTTTGTTAAGCAAACAGTTTCACAACACGAATTTATTTTTCGTAATTATTCATGTATTAATGTATTCGTTCACATTATAAAGTTGACGCTAATCAAAAGACAAAACGCACATAACTCACTGCCGTTACCACTCCTCTTCACCACTTACATGTCACTAGTAACAACAAAGCACATTGCAGGCTCCACAGTCATCAATGGAGCGCTGGTCAGGTCGTGTTGCTGTGGTAACAGGAGCAAGCAGCGGCATTGGAGCAGCGATCGCCGCAGAACTCGCCAAGAAGGGGCTCAAAGTGGTCGGACTGGCTCGCAGAGTGGAAAGAGGGCAGGTACGCGATTGTCAGTTATCGTGCGGCTACTGTTCTGGGAATGCGGACACCAGAACAGTCGCACTTTACAATTTAATGGAGACGTACTTCGAAATTACCTGCCCACAACACAATGTTCCACGAATGTGTGAGATGGAGGTCCAGCTCCTACAGTTCAACTGAGGCGGATCATTTGAAGATGTACAAATGTAATCGTTGGTGCAGCTTTATGTGTGACAACTCACTGCGTTGTACTACAGAGCTACAGACAATACAAACAGCAATATTTACTAACACAACAAATGCTTTGTTTAATAAACGTAGCTACATGTTTCCGCTTTAAGCTACGCCATCACAAGCTACAGAAAAAATGTGCAGATGAAATTTATGTGATGACTTCAATATATCTTAAAACGAGAACCCAGATCTGAACCTCACATTGATATTACCTGCAGTATTATTTATCGTTGGTGGCATTTGTATGGATTGAAGCTGAGCTGTGAGTCTGAATTGTGACTACTTTGTGGATGCAGAAAGGGAGGATAATCTGGGATAATTGGCTAATGAAAACTGATTTTCTTCGAATGTTATGTAAACCCCAGACATTTCGTGGTAAAAAGAAATAGTATAAATTAGTCAGCAGGAAATGCAGTAATTAAAATGCAGCTCCTGTTTCTAATGTCAGTTCAGAACGTCCAGTTTAATAATTAGACCTTTTAGCAGAGACACAAACAAATAAAATAGCAGCAGACGCACTCAACCCGTACGATACCACATAATACACGCTTGTTCGGAGATAATGAGCTTCACTGTGTTCCAGGAACTGTCCAAATCTCTGCAGTCAGCGACAGGTAAACTGCACGCGGTAAAATGTGACGTCAGCAACGAGTCTGATGTTCTGGCCGCCTTCAAGTGGGTCAAGGACAACCTCGGAGGGGTGGACGTCCTCATAAACAACGCTGCCGTAGCATATGACACGTCTCTTACTGGTACGTAGCCGTACCATTTTCAAGAAATTAGTAAATTGGTCCTCTGATTTAATCAGCCCTGCATTGTCGGTCTCGGTGCATTGTACAGACCTATAATTATTCACACGTTTCCGGCCTGCATTGCGCTGTGTGGTCGTCTGTAAAGTTTACAAGGATGTGCCGGACGTGGGCGAAGCGGACAGTGGCCGAGGTGTCCAATCCCTATAATATCCCCCTAAAGCTGTTAACGAAGCATTGTTTTGCCTGTCGTTTTGTCTTCATAATTTGCTATTTGGGTATGAAACGGTACACAGCTTGTGCATGGGCGAGTTAATAAGGTAATCATAGCTGGCGAAATTGCACTACTTTCTAAGAGAATGGGACATCCGACTTTGATTTGTAGACATAAGATCGAACTGACATATTTCCTCCACGCCCCGGCTGTTCTTATCCTCGTTATACTTTCGACAGCAGTAGGCGAGACACAGAGCCGGTACTAGAGTCCTAATAACATTCAGCGATGGAAATTTCAGTCGCTGTGTGCCATGTCGTTGTGATTACGTCACTATGAACAATAACGTCTTGTGGGCTGTCACATCTTCTAAATATACCTTGAAGAACACGTGTCTACTTTACTGCATGTAGATACATTTATACCAGACAACTCCGTGTCACGTGACAGAAGACATCATAGTTCATTTTAATCTCTAATCTGGTCTCATTCTAGTAAGTTAGTACAACACTGTACCATAGATTCAAAATAAACTGGCATTGCAGGACGCAATTATCCGAGGCCGTCATTTGGAGGTATAGCTCCAGTCATACACCTCGGCACTTCATGTAACTGCACAACTTCACGTCCCTGCCGATATACCCTGCCTGCAGAATGAACCCCGGTACACACCTAACAGAAGGCTTGGTGGGCCCCACAGCTGCTACTGACATCTAGGAGAATAAAGAAACATCTTGCCCCTCCAGACACTGCCAGCCACCTCCCTCCTCATCTAGTCACAACACTGACTACGCTATCCCGGCTACCGTCAATAGCGCAGTCACATCCGATACTTTGACTTGTCACAAGTATTTTCTCTTCTTTCCTAGGTGGCTCAACAGAAGAGCTAAAGAAAATGCTGGATGTAAACGTACTGGGTCTCAGCGTCTGCACAAAACTAGCGTTTCAGTCCATGAAGGAGAGGGGGGTTGATGACGGCCACATCATTCATATTAACAGGTAGGACAGGCTGTAAAGTCTAAGCTTTGCACTTAGCATGACATACTTGGTTTATGGACTTTGTACATTGTCTGCTGTTCTGATCGGAGCAGAGCTTTTTGGAAGAGGATGTCCGCGGTGTTCGTACAAAAGCTGAGTGACACCTGCTGTCTTTGGCCCCTAAAAAGATCCTAACATTTTTATAAAGTGCAGCTGATAGTTCGTACCTACAAGTAGTACAACCGACTACTTCAATTGCTCATCAGTAAACACACAATTTCTGCCACATTTGGACCCACACTGGGCAGTTATCAGTGTACATGCCAACGCTTATTCTGGCTTGCTGTAAGTCGTAACATGAATTTGTGTAACTCGCATATATCGCATTTTAAATTCTGCTAAATAAATTAAAGTTACGTAGCACATTTGTTTGTGTCGTTGGGCACCAAGTGCACTTACATGAGATATCAAGCTTTAGAACATTTTAAGATACGGAGTGTGTTCTTCCAGGGTGTTATGCTGTGCTAACCTGACTACATAGAGTAGCATCCAAAAGACAGTAATCCTCAGGTGCGGTCAATTAAAATCCCAAAATCTTCTTTTAACATTAAAAAAATTGTCAATTTAATTTCTTAATTTGGGTCTTATTCCTGTTTAAAATTTCAATGTCACAGTAACCAATCCCCGGAAAATTTATTAATAATACGAATTAATTAAATATAACTACATTCAACAATATATTCATTTTATTTTCTAGTGTCATCTTATTTCAAGCCTGTCTTCTTACATAATGCAGACTAAACTTACAAGTACATGTACTTTTTGTTTTGCACGAACAGTGTACTTGGCCATATACCTCCTCCAGAATACTTTGCCATGTACTCTGCAACAAAGCATGCTGTGACAGCATTAACTGAGGGCCTTCGCAAAGAAATTGTCAAACTGAAGTCTAAAATTCGTGTCACTGTAAGTATCGTTATACACTACAACAGGATACTTGTGTAGCGTCTACTAATCCTTTATCATTTACTGTCTATGTAATTTTTCCAACTAGTTGACTAAGAAATGTTTGTCTTATAGGTTTAAGGCTTTCAAATGTGAAAGTTAAGTAATACGAATTTTAAAATAGTTTATTCCCACCTTAAAATGACAAGTGCTTCACATTTAAAATAACTAACCGGTTACACATAATTAATGAAAATAATGTTGTTTCTAGTGTGAAGCCACTTTATATCACCCTGTATAATTGTCACTGCCCTTTAAGACGTTAACTTCTACGTCACTGTCGTAATATTTAACGTTTCAGAGTCTCAGTCCTGGACTGGTGAAGACCGAAATGCCTCCAAAAGAGTTTCTGGAAAATTTCCCAGCTTTGGAGCCCGAAGATATTGCTGATGGCGTTTTGTACGTTTTGGGTACTCCACCTCATGTTCAGGTATGTCGAACTGTGAGTACATAAACTGTAACAAGTCACATGTTATATCACATTGGGTGACACACCGCAGCCGATCTGGATGTAGTGGACGATACACAAATGTCTTCTTCAAACTCAAGGTGTCCAAATATTTTGACCGAATTTTCGGCATTTCGCAATGTGAATCAGTGTGCTCAGGTAGGTAAGTACCTACACTGCAGAGGAACCTTCTACTTCCGTCTTCAGTCTTCCACCCAGAAGACGGAAGCAGGAAATAAAAGAGGCATCATATCCACCAAACTACACGGCTGTAAATTCCCAAACACTGTATCCCTAAGACTCCCCGCCCCCTATGCCGATAGATTCCTGCATTTCTGCTCGTCCCTACTGTAAACACTTGTTTTTGTATCATCCCGTAACTTTATCCATATTCATTTTATCATTTTTCAGTTTTATCAATTCTCTGTACTGTACCTTCTTGCATTCCTCCTACACGTCTTTAAGTCACCACTTCCTATTCATTCGCCCTCCCTATCCAATACTGGACCACTTTATTCTCGTCTTACTACCTTACCCTGAAGATAATGGCAGCATCTTCCTCACCAATATTGCTATACAAGCACCACATTACACGGCTTCAAGTACCAGAAGACGGTAATCCTTAAATACATCTTTATTGATTTAGCTACTGTGTCTTACGAATATATACTGATGATTAGGGTTCGGATGTTTATGACATGTCATATTTTTATTCGGGCTTCTATTTTCATTCTAAACTGAAATTGAACATTAATTGGGTTATTCTAATCACAATCAGACTGTATTTATTTTGCATATAAATGCATATTTAGGTCATTTTTATGTTTTAGGTCATACTTGTAGTTAAGATGCATATTTTGGTTATATTTTGAGGATAAAATCCATATTTTGGTTATATTTTGGGGATAAAATTCATATTTTGGTTATATTTTGGGGATAAAATTCTTATGCGTCATGTTTTAAAATTATATTTTGGGATGACTGTACTTCGAAGAAAGAGTCACTGTTATTTTGACATAGCTGTAATTGGTATGTATACAAGGAGACAATCAAGTAGCGGTATGTTTCAACCCTTGGTGGCTAAATTAAATGCAGGTAGCCCCCACCCCTTCTAAGGATAATATTATTGAATTAGGAATGCAGTTGCCCTAATCCTATACCCTTTCTTACTTGTAACTACATTTCTCAGGCATTTACAAGGAATCCTTCAGTTAGTTAAGATGCCGAAAGTGAAGTGTTCTGAAAGTGCGAAGTTAAGAGGTTTCGTTAAACATTTTGGCGAGGAATATTTTAGTTCTGATGGAAGAATTCTGTTCTGTAAACTTTGTGAAGTTAAAGTTAAGGCTGGTGAGCGATTTAATATGCAACAACATTGTGATACGGCAAAACATAAACATAGTTTCAGCAGAAAAACCAGTCATCAAAGCAGGCAACGACTTCTGTTCGATAACACTGCAACACCTTCACCATCAAACAAAACATCGGAATTTTCAAAGGACCTGTGTGGAGTGATGGTGTCTGCCAACATACCACTAAACAAAGTGAACAATGAGCAGTTCAAAACTTTCTTGGAGAAATACACGACTGATTTAGTTCCAGACGAATCAACACTACGAAAAAACTATGTACCTGCCTGTTATGAAGATGTTCTAAACAGAATTAGATGTACTGTGGGCGATAATAAGGTTTGGGTTTCGATTGATGAAACAACGGATGTCTGCGGCAGATATGTAGCGAATGTCGTCATTGGCACGCTCTTTGCTGACCGTCCTGGTGACAAATTCCTTCTTGATTCCGAAGTTCTTGATACAGTAAACCACTCCTCTATCGCTGTACTTTTCGATAACGCCATGAAACTCTTGTGGAAAGGTGACGTTAAGCGAGACAATGTCCTCCTTTTTGTAACGGACGCTGCACCGTATATGGTAAAAGCTGCCAAGGGGCTCAAAATGCTTTATCCAAAAATGGTCCATTTAACATGTCTGGCTCATGCCCTGCACAGAGTTGCCGAAGAAATTAGACATAGTTATACTGAAGTCGACAAGTTGATCTCGAACGTTAAGAAAACGTCGTTAAAGCTCCATTGAGGGTGCAGAAATTCAAACAACTCGCACCTTCATTGCCTCTTCCTCCTCAGCCGGTACTCACTCGATGTGGTACCTGGCTCGATGCTGCTGAGTACTACTGCGAAAACTACGCAGTTATTGAAGAAATTGTTAATACTTTTGACAGCAGTGACGCACCTTCTATCACAATTGTTAAAGAACTATTTTCCAGTAGTTTGTCAGGAAGTCTGGCTTATATAAACTCTAACTATGGAGGCACAGCAACTACAATTTCTCGCCTATCGGCAGTTGGTACAGATCTACATGAAAGTTTGGAGCTGATCAAGGGAGTAAGGTGCGATATAGGGCGAGCAAGAGGCAAAATATGTGATGCTGTGAAATCAAAACTTAATACAGTGCTACGTCGAAAAGATGGTTATGCGACAATGTGCAAAATAAGCGACATTCTAAGCGGAAATGAAGCTACACTGGGAGTAGATGAACCAGCGTTAAACAGCAATCATTTAACCCTCTTCAAATATGCTCCGGTGACGTCGTGCGATGTCGAAAGGAGCTTCTCAAGTTACAAGACCATATTGAGCGACAATCGAGGAAGATTTTCATTGAGGACTTGAAAATGTACATCGTTGTATATTGTAATGCTGCCAAGAAATCAGAAT
Organism: Reticulitermes speratus; assembly: GCA_021186555.1. NCBI lineage: Eukaryota > Metazoa > Arthropoda > Insecta > Blattodea > Rhinotermitidae > Reticulitermes > Reticulitermes speratus. The sequence continues at coordinate 54,160,358 of JAJKFL010000005.1, forward strand.
GAAGAAAGGTACGTAATATTTTGAAATTTGTTTATTTATTTATTTATTTGTAATTAATGAATTTGATATGCATGAAAGACTCTTCTTTTAAATTTATCTTCTTTTTATAGCAACACGTATTCTCAACATCTGATGCTGATCCAAAACGAGGCATTTACAACTTAAAGCGACTGAGGCTTTTGATTAAAATTGCTAGGAAATCAAGTAATGTAATAGTTGTACATGCATATGGAAATAAATAACATGACTGAAATACAAAACAAGTTTTAATTTTAGAAAATAGTTTTTCATAAAAAAAATTAGGTCATATTTTGCCTTTTAAGTCATATTTAGCTATTTTTGGGGCATATTTGCATGCATCTTTCTCGGGTTTTTAGGTCATGAACATCCGAACCCTACTGATGATACACTAACAGCATGAAGAAATAAAGTGATATATTGTAATGGAAGTACTCCTATAACTTGTTGCTCATTTACGCCGTGTTTGATGTCATGTGTTCTCTTCTTTACAGGTGTTAGAGTTGAGCATAATAGCAAATGGGGAGAAATTGTGAATTACATTACATACATTTAATATGTGAGAATGATTCCATAGTGACCACGTAAAAATGAGTGCATTGTTCAGCTAGTCGACTTATGCAATGTTATTCCACAACCGTTTTTCCTTTTGTAATTTAAAGCTGACTGCAAGAAGCCACAACAACGTAACTGATTCAGCAACAAAGGATAATGGAGATGTTAGTCAGTCATTACAGAGTTTATTGAGACTTGTAACAATCATGTAACATTGTACGGTACTTTTTGCAGCAATAATATTTCAATTCTGTAAGTATATACTCGCTGACCCAGCATCCTAATGTACAATTGTAAAGTCAGCACAATTACATAGCTGCAATTATTCACTTAATAAATAAAGGTATATCAGTGAATGTAATATCTTAATGTAGGAGACCTAATGTACATCAGCGGACTTACAAACGTCATTAGCAGCTGAACTGCATCCAGCTGACGGACTGCATCTGCGTAGACAACAAACGAAGAAAAGCCAAGACCAAGAGTGTCAAGAGGGGAAGGACAATGTTTGTAACCAAACAGTACAATAATAAAGAACAGACGTCATTGTGACGCCTCTTGTCACGTAAGGCGTGCAGCTGTGCACAGTCTGAGGCATTAGCACAGCTTTATGAACGTCGGAAATGAAACGACGAAGCACAGAGCAGCGAACTTCCTGGAGAGATTTCAGCTTGTTGGCTTTAGCTGACTTAATGTAGCTCCAAACAACTGCGACGTGCCCACCTACGTCTTATTAATGTAACATATAGTGTTAATGGACAGTCAAGGGGGAGGGGGTTAGGGGAGAACACATTACAGTATTAGAAGTACACAAATTTTACAAAAATCTAGAAGCCAACTCCAAACTATAGACGCTAGAAAGGTGACACAATTCCATGCTGAGGACCCACAATTCTGTACTGACCTGTGAACCTCGATTTTATCTGAGGCTCACTGCTCGGTGCATGCGAACTGATACACAATTTTGTAAGGGAGAAAAACTGCTATGATTTTGCTGAAAGCGACCAGGCGCCAGCACTTTGTGCACCCCTGTTCCACATACCATATATACACGCATACAACAGCCTGATATCACTCTTACACCCGGTTCTTTGCTTTCAGTCGGTAGAAACAAACTCTTGATTACAGGGAATCTAAGTGGTTCGTCAAAGACGCAGGAACACTTGTAGAAATTATTAGGTGCGTTTGAAATGCAACAAACTGGTTTACCTCCTTTATTGCTGTATTGTTAGCACTTTATTGAAATTGCTTACAGTTAATTTGTTTATTTCGTTATGAAAGTGGCACCGAATAGTTTTTGTTGTCTTATGAACCCTTTTTCAATGGAAGTCACTATCAAACTTTCTAAATAATGTTCTGATAATTAATTGGTTACAAACTTTCAAAACATATCTGAGGACATCGGCGTGCCCTAAATCAGGTATTCTCCCACTAACGTCTAAATCCGAACTCCCCAGCATCTGTACGCGGTCGTGGATATCCCGGCTAAATTCATCCCACTCTCAAACTTTTCCCACTGTCTCCAATTGGCTGACTTTTAATTTTGACTATTTCGTAATACGTCCAAAAGTTACAATTTTGAATACTTCCTTGTCATTGGCTGCTAGTGACTTAACTACGTTCCCGTGCCGTTACTCGTACTAACCCCTACACACGTCCTACCAGTTTGTCCTAATGTGCAGCATAACCAATACAGTGTCTGTCCTCACTTGATTTAAAACGTCCAAAAGCTGTCAAAGTGTAGAATTTCGTTTGTTCCAAAAAGTTTCCTAAACCATTATTTTGACATTGACAAACGGCGAACATGCCAGCTTGCTATACCCGACCTAAACTGTCTCTATTGTCCTCTCTAAGACGTTATACACATGAGTTACAATTTCTTTTACACCCTTAAACTAAAGTACCAATTCTAAACAAATATGTCCTGTCTGTCAAACATAAATTTTGATACCTAATAATACCGGTTATACCTCCCCTGTGGAAAATTTTTAAAAGTTTCAAGGAGTGAAAGTTTAAAAAAAATTATTCCAATGCCACGTCCATTTACATCCTTCACAATACATAGTAACTAAAACTTAAATGGGGTTAGGCAGTTTACAAAACTCTATTGAGCTTAGGCCTTTTGAGGGAAACCATCTCCACCTCTCTGCACTTTAGTGGTACAATTGTTAACCCTAAGCAATGACCTTCTAGTATCTCCCCCTTGATGCTGTTTGCCTTTTCTATATTGTAAAGCACAACTTAACTTACCCTTACTCTAATATACTGTACTACATTCAAGTAATTTATGGGCTCTGGGGTGTATGCAGGTTACTTTTTTTTTTTTCTAAACATTGCTATATGAAGTTATATTATATATATATATATATATATATATATATATGTATAATTTATGAATGAGTCAATGTATGTCCAACATGTGGGTAATTTCTACTACACTCTCTTATTCCCATTTACTTATTTAGTTATAAGGTATCACCATTAGCTTCTCGATACTGTCGCAACTGCTTTTTGTTAAACACCCCTCGCAGTTTACCACGTTCATCTCTCAGTTCATATGCCGAATGATCTAATAATCGTGTAATTATATATGGCCCTTGAAACACATGCATAAATTTCGCTGTCATCCCCTTTATGGCATCAGACATAGGTTGTGTTCTCACTAACACTTTTTCATTTAGTTTTGGCGTCCAATTGGCATTTCCCGTTTTCCTTCGTCGTTCCCTTGCTGCTGCTTTCTGCTTAATTTTTGCGTACGCAGCTTCCAATTTTGCCACGATATCTTCTTCTTCCTGCTCTAGATCTTGCACTTTTGGCATGACCTTGTCGAAGACATTAGGGCGTTTGACTCCATACATCAGCTCGGTTGGAGTATATCCAGTCCCACTGGCAACCGTGTTGTTAATCCACTTTTCTATATGTGGCAGCAATTCTGCCCACTTTTTGTGGTTGTCATGGCAGTAGATGCGGCAAAATTTTGACAACTCACGCATGCATCTTTCACTAGGGTTCGACTCCGGGTGTCTGATGGGTGTAAATCGTATGTCGACGCCATGCTGTTGTAGCTGTTTTTGCCATGATGGCGACCTAAACTGGGTAGCATTATCTGACAGAATTACTTTGGGTTTAACCACATTTCCGAAATATTGGTGTACCAATTTGTTTAAGCAGGCTTTAGTTGTGGCCGATTTCAAAGCAAATAATTTAATATACTTTGAAAACACATCATAGCACACAAAGACATAGCGAACATTCCCCTTAGATACGGGTAGGCTTCCATATATATCCACTGCGCACACCTCTCCTGGTCTCTTTGGAAAATGGTGTTTTTCCTCAATAGTGATAGACCTGTTGGGGTGCTTAACCCTTTGACATACATCACAGCTGGTTATAAATCTCCTAAGCTTTTTCCCAAGATTTCTGATCTCAAACACGTATCTAATTTCCTCTAAGCATTTATCGACACCCAGATGACCTAAAGCGTGGTGTACGAATGTGAAAATTTTTGCTTCAAGGCAAGTTGGCAACATTGCCGTCCATCTGGTCCGGTCTTTGTCTCCTTTACAGTATATTACGTTGTCCCTCAGTAGATATCGGTGCTGTTTAGTAGTAGGATTGGCCTTCACTTCCTTATTAATTGCAGCTAGCCTCGGATCGGTGTCTTGCAGGGCTGCAAGATCCTTCAACTCTCTACCAATGGTCTTGTCCACACATAACTGAATACCGTGAACCAATATTTGATCCGGACGAGTAAGGTTTCTAATCTCTCCATCTGTCAACCCAGTTGGGTTGCGACTTAGGATATCAGCGAGATGATTCTGAACTCCCTTGATGTGTCTAATCTCGAGGTCATATTCCTGAATATTTAGCATCCAGCGAGCCACGCGATTTGATGTGATCACACATTTATTCAAAAATGTAAGTGATTTATTGTCCGTGCAGAGAACGATTTTATGTCCATGGATGTAGATTTTGAAGCGTGCCAATGCGTTAACTATCGCAAGTAACTCACGTTCACATGTTGAGTAACGTTGTTCAGCCGCATTCAGTACTCGAGATGCTGTAGACACTATGTTGTAATTTCCGTCATCACTCTCCTGTAATAACACTCCGCCGATGGCCCTACCACTAGCGTCAGTGTTGATAACGTAACCTTTGTTCTCATCTGGATGGACTAGATGAATGCTTTCTGCAAATTTAGCCCTTAATGTTTCGAAAGCATTTTGGAGAGCAGAGGACCAGCTCCACTTATTCCCTTTTCTTAGCAATACAAGTAGAGGCTCTACGTATGATGCGTAGTTTAAGATAAACGGTTGGTGGAAATTGCATACACCTAAAAACTTTCTCAGCTGCTTTTGGTTCTTCGGGACTGGGTACCTAAGAATGGCTTCGATTCTCTCTGGGTCAGCCTTGACTGTTTTGTCACAGATAATGTGCCCGAGAAACTTTATTTCCGGCTTACAAAAGTTACATTTGGAAGCATTGATAGTGAAAACCTGCTGCTGTCAATTTGTGAAAAACCCGATCCAGGTGGTCCAGGTGATCAGAGAAGCTTTCCGAATGAATAATCAGATCGTCCACGTACGTAATCACGTGATCGTTCACTACGTCGTCACCCAAAACGCTTTCCAACGCCCGTATAAATGCCGATAAGCTGTTCTTGAACCCATAAGGCACAGACGTAAATTGGTATACTCTACTCTGGAATTGAAAGGCGGTCCAATTCCGAGAGGCTTTGTTTAGTGGTACTTGTAGAAATGCGCTGCTGAGGTCTAAGCTCGTTATATAGCTGGACTTGTGAAATCTCTGTAACAGCTCACGCATAGGTTGCACCTTGACGCGATCCGCCACCATTAGCTTGTTTATTCTTCTTGCGTCTACACAGATACGGATACTTTTTCCTTCACGGTGCACTAGCGTGAGTGGATTGACATATGCCGAATATGACTCTTCTAGTATTCCGTCTTTCAACATTTCCTGTATCTGTTCTCGAACCGGTGCTCTCAGGGCAAAAGGTATTGGCCTAGAATTTGCACTAATGGGCATATGTCCTTCGATTTTAAATTCGTACTGAAACACATTACATCTCCCAGGTCTCTTCGTCAAGTGCCGTTGGTATTTAAGCAACAATGCATAGAGCTCCTCCTGCTGTTGGGGTGACAATTTATTGTTTTCACAAACTTTAGCGCGGAGTTGGTCAGCTGTTATCATCCTGTAATCCGGAGAGTTGATACTTGCATCTGCTTTCTGTGACGTGTTGACATAGTTAGGTTTGTAGCGGCTTGTGGTTAGACACAGCCTAGTATCATCGGCGATATCATCATCATTTGCATCATTATGCATCACATTAACACATGTACTTTCATCAATAACGTCAGCCACCTGACCTTCCTTGTTCCATCCAAGGGCATCATAACATCCGCGGTTAATCTTCCGACTTCCTAGGTCGTACTCAGCGGGAACATCCATAACTTCGCAAGCGCCTTCGCAATGCGGCAATTCATCATCATTTAATAAACATCCGCCATGATGTATACCAGTGTTGGCCTCGCCGTCACTAACCTCTCCTAACTTGTCTTCACTCATAGCTGCAGAGTGCTCCATATGATGTGGTTGACCTATATCCGATTCAGCTGATTTGGTTGGTGTGATACACGGAAGAGTCGACGTAAGTGAAAGATTTCTGACTTGTTCCTTCAATGTCGTTTCCGCGACACTTGTTGGTTTTGTGGCTTCTCTTACGCCTTGAATTTCTAACTGACAAAATTTCTCATTAATCTTCAGAGATACCTTCATCTCTGGAAAACTTATTTCAGCTTCATGGTCAATCAGGAAATCTAAGCCCAATATGGCGTCTGTCAACAGCTGGGAAGAAAGTAACACAACTTGATCTACTTTGTGGTCACCTATCTGAATCTCCAACAGAGCTTGCTTCCTTATCCTTTTACTCTTTTCATTGAATGCACTAACTAGATTGAGGTGTTGCGTAGGCAATTCTAGACAATTTAATCCAAGGAGACGTAATTTATTGTACAACTGCTCATTTAAAATCGTCATCTCACACCCTGTGTCCAACAATGCCGAAATCTCTTCTCCACCTATCATAATTTTCAAATTAGGGCATTCATGCCTTTTACTTTCAGTGATGTACAACGTATAGCTAAATTCTTTGTCAAGTTCGACGTTAGCCGCTTCTTCCTCTAAATTCAGTGTATGCCTAAAGAACGATGCTACATCGAAATTCTCTATGATTTCTTTAATTTCGCCAGTGTTCGTTTCGACATATCCGGCACTTTTCTCATGTGTGGGATTGGGCTTCGGAAGTGGCGTAGTGATTTCGTACGTGGACGTGGTTCGCCCATCAAACACGCCCTCTAATTGTTTAAAGGTTGTGGGCCACTGTCTGTAGTCTCAGCACTAAGTCGACTATCTTGGCTTCTTTGAGGTGCATTGTCGCGCGGGTGGAAGTTCGGAGCGATTGGATTTAACTGGCTACCTCTATCCTCCCGCAGGCTCCCCTGGCCACGTCGATGAAAGCTGCGACCGCCTTCGTTGTGTTGCCCTCGGTCTGAATACCGACGATTGTGTCTGTCACCTTGCTGCCTAACATACCGCACATTTACACTATTGCCTCTGTCGCGGTCCCTAGCGTTATCCTGCTCCCGCGGAGGTCTCCTGTTTGTATCCCGACGGTCGTTCTCGCGGCGTGGCGACCTGCCCGTGTGTCTGTTTTCCCCTAAGCCTTGCAACTTAGCTAGGAAAGCTAGTGCATCTTGAGTAGATTGCAGGTTGCTACAAATGAGTCCCTGTTGAACACGAGGTTCAAAATGGCTCGTAAGGGCGGAAAGAAGATCCAGGTCTGACATCGGTGGGTTCAATGTACTTGCCATATTGGCATATCTGATATAATGGTCAAGGTAAGACTCGCCTGATCCTGGGTCATGTCTGTCTAGGTAGATGGCACTTCGAATACTAGCCTGTCTACTAGGACACCACAGTAATTCGGTGAAGGCCTTTTTAAATTCTTCGTACGTTTTCATTTTATCAAATGCACTTGACAACCATTGTTTAGCAAATGGTTCTTTTACTGCCCTGAAAACCAAAGCTAACCTGAGTTCCTCTGGGGTTCTTTTCAGCGAGAAGTATTGGTCAAGGTCTCTGATAAAATGAAGTGGTACCTGACTTGTACTGTCCGTAAATGTCGGAAGAGTTAGTTCGCTAAGATCGGTGGTATTTGCATACAACCCAGATGCCGCATTTACATGGTTGTTACATGAATTTACTGATGGGTTAGATACATTGACACTGTCACTACAAGTAGATACATTACAAGCATTCACTCCATTCGTACCATTCACACTCCGACCACTTGTATCGGACCCTACTGTACCCGTTATACTTTCCTTTTGTCCTACAGTAGTCGTCCTAGCTACGGCAGTTTCTTGAACAGCTGTCGTATTGTTGTCTGCCACCCCTGCTGTAATTTTGGCTTCTAGACTACTTATAGCAATATTTATTCTTAGGATTTCTGAATCGTTGACTTGTTTTACACTTTGAATTTGGCTACTGCAATCCTGAATGCTGGACCTGACTTCAACTGAAATGTTATTTATCATGCTGTCAACATACCCTCTGTTCTGATTTATTTCCTGCCTCAGATTTGCTACAGTTGACTCAGTTTCTGCCTTATGATCACTAATACTTGCTAACACTGTTTTGGAGCTGGTGAATACTTCTTGCCCTTGCTTATCAAGCTCTTTCCTAGTCTGCACAATGTGCGCATTCACTCTTTCACTCATTCTGTCTCCCAAATTTTCTACAGACGTAATTACATTATTAATATCCTGCTCAGTGTCTCTTTTTAGTGTGTCTATGCTATCAGAAACATTCTGAATTTCGCACTGCAATTTAGCATTAAATTCTTCTCTCAGTTTGGTATTAGCTGCCTCAAATCTCTCAGTTAAACTAGTAGCAAGTTTCTCATTTTCTTGTTTGAATTGAGCCTTTAGAGTTTCTGTCTGTTTAGCTGTTTCTGCTTGAAATGCAGCTGTTTGCTTACTACTTTCGGCCTGAATGGCTGCCATTACAGTGGCCAGCAAATCTTGTAATTGTGATGTGGTAACACTGGACAACTTTACAGTACTGCTGTTATTAGCAGCGTCCTCTGAATTTTGCACACTGACTTCGACTGCAGGATTTGCCGTTACTGTAATGTTAGCCTCTGACTCGAAGCATGTATTGTTGCTGTCCATATCTAAACTGTTTACGTGGTCGAGACTGTCTTCGTCGCGCGTGCCACTACGGCTCCTAAGCCACCTATCTGCCATATCCGTGAATTTTGGAAACAGAGAGAAAAAACTGAGACACTGATACTGTTTTCGTCGTAGACTTACTTAGGTCGCACAATTGGAAAGCTAAAGCTGGCAATTGTGTTTGCAGAGTACAGGTGTCTTGAAGGCGTCAGTAGCAATCCCCGTGGCTAGTTGTCTGTCATCCGGGAGCGGTGTGGCTGCAGTCCGACGTTGCGACGCTCTCACACGGTGATAACACACACACACGCACTGCGGTGACACTTGGCTGTTGTGGTTCCGACTGCTTGCCGCTGGTTCCAGTTCTGCTAGTTGGTTTTGCTGGCTGGCTTTGTACCTCAGCGGGGTCCGGACGTTTCGGAAGTTGGTTTATCTGGCCTGGCGCTTCTTCAGGTCTTCTTCTTCTTAAATGGGCGTCACTGGGTTACGGCTCCTCAGGGATTTTCTTGTTCTTTTCAGGAAGGTCTTATTTTTCTAGATTTGCAGGTGAAAATCCATACGGTTTATTTTCACTGACTTGTTTCTGGCCTTATTTGAATCGTCGAGCCCCAAAGTTGGGCAGCCATTCTCACTACACCCGGTTCTTTGCTTTCAGTCGGTAGAAACAAACTCTTGACTACAGGGAATCTAAGTGGTTCGTCAAAGGCGCAGGAACACTTGTAGAAATTATTAGGTGCGTTTGAAATGCAACAAACTGGTTTACCTCCTTTATTGCTGTATTGTTAGCACTTTATTGAAATTGCTTACAGTTAATTTGTTTATTTTGTTATGAAAGTGGCACCGAATAGTTTTTGTTGTCTTATGAACCCTTTTTCAATGGAAGTCACTATCAAACTTTCTAAATAATGTTCTGATAATTAATTGGTTACAAACTTTCAAAACATATCTGAGGACATCGGCGTGCCCTAAATCAGGTATTCTCCCACTAACGTCTAAATCCGAACTCCCCAGCATCTGTACGCGGTCGTGGATATCCCGGCTAAATTCATCCCACTCTCAAACTTTTCCCACTGTCTCCAATTGGCTGACTTTTAATTTTCACTATTTCCTAATAGGTCCAAAAGTTACAATTTTGAGTACTTCCTTGTCATTGGCTGCTAGTGACTTAACTACGTTCCCGTGTCGTTACTCGTACTAACCCCTACACACGTCCTACCAGTCTGTCTTAATGTGCAGCATGACCAATACGGTGTCTGTCCTCACTTGATTTAAAACGTCCAAAAGCTGTCAAAGTGTAGAATTTCGTTTGTTCCAAAAAGTCCCCTAAACCATTAGTTTTGACATTGACAAACGGCGAACATGCTAGCTTGCTATACCCGACCTAAACTGTCTCTATTGTCCTCTCTAAGACGTTATACACATGAGTTACAATTTCTTTTACACCCTTAAACTAAAGTACCAATTCTAAACAAATATGTCCTGTCTGTCAAACATAAATTTTGATACCTAATAATACCGGTTATACTCTCCACACATACAAACACGCAGCATTGTTGCGCTTTCGGCACAACAGGAAAACATACTGACCACCGTTCCCTGTGCATTCCTCCCGTTTCCACGTCTGCCCTGAAGATGGAGGTAATATGTTCCTCCGAAACGATGGTATCCACGTAACAAATGCACGATGACACAACTCAAAACATTACATCACGAAGACAGAGCAACTGCTTATTCGTGTAACTATATGTGCTAGTCTAAACTGTCCGGTCACGTACGTACAGACAAGCACAAGCTAACTGCTAAACTCAACAACAACAATGGAAGTTCAGTAAACGAATGTCGTTAATAAGAAGGTTCCGATAACATGTCTGCCTGTGTGTTTGACTGTCATAGTGCTCCACTTTTAAAAAAAGCTTGTTACAGTTGACTAATACCTGTGGTCAGGTGGTTCAGAAACGTCTACCTGTACAATTTTGGCAGCCCTACACCACGCTGTAAGATACACCATAATAGACTACAGAATTCGTACTAATAAAGGCGACAATGTGTTCTCTGGAGTCAGCGACAGGTAAACTGTGCGCTGTCAAACATCTAAATGTCATAACAAAACGCCGTCTTAAGACGGAAATCTTACATTCAAGAGCGGTATTCACTTTATCTTGAAATAGATCTGTAACCAAAGACATAGAGCGAAGTTCTATGTAATATCGCATCTAATAGTCTGAGAATCTGTAACGCGGAAAAAAAAATTTAGACACTGGCAGAAACAATACCGATTGAACATTTACAGTTCATTCCTCATACAGTTGTCACTTACAGGTTGTTAACTTTCACCACTGCCAAAGACAACATGTCACACATTTCGGGACGTTCTTTATACGAAGCGAAAAGTGTCGGCTTGTGGAGGAAGTATCCATTGTTTCGGTAACGGTGAATGCAGTCAGAAAATCAGTAATCTCTGTAACCTAACGTACGTTTTCAAAGCAGGCATATGAACGAGTCACCATTATATGCAACTTTACAATATTTACATTCTGATAACTCTTATCTGCCCTTGCTAGCTATCTAAGTCAATCACAGTAACTGAAGGACATATTTCTTATGTAATGCAATAACTTAGTTCACACGTGTCACAACGGAGCGTAACAAACACAAGAGAGGAATCCCCAATTACACTGCTGTGTGACCTTCAATTTCATTAATTAAAATTAATTGCCTCTCAGTAAACACATTGTTTCTCCATCACAAAGACCAACCAATTGATGTTCTTTACGAAAATATGCACCATTTATCGGAAATATCCTATTTAAGAAATACACGCAGAACTGCGTAAAATGAATAGTTTGTTAAGGTAAGAGCAGGTGGTAAATATGGTGACCACTGTGTCATATTAAAGGCTTAAATTGTAAGACGTCTATACAACATTTCGCTCCAAAGATGTATCAGTTGTTACGTGGCCTGTGTAAGTCTAATCCAGTACAAACATATCGACACGCAACTGTTACGTGCCGGAATGTCCGACACAAGTGCGTAATGAGCATACACAAAGCACGCACTGTATGTCTGTAAATTGGGTCCAGTTTAAATCCAAACTCCAACAAAATGGAACACGATCGGCCACAACATGACCTCCCCGCCGCTTGTGTTATCGCCCAACAGTATACTTCTGCCACCTTACTTTAATTGCACCTTCATTCCCGCTACCAAAAATTAGGCGTAGGTCTCAAAACTGTTATCATGTGAAATTATTATTAATTTTCTAAAGCCATGTCAGTATGACAGTGCGTAAGGCGGGCAGTGCCTGTGTGCAGTCTACATGTTGCAGTTAAGCTGTACCACCATCAAGCAGCACACCACCCAGCAATGTACAAAGCACTGTTACACAATATTCAGGATCGCCGATGTGAGATCGCCCAAGGTCACATCATTTTACTGCATAACAGCATGATTTGCACTGTTTCATAAGGTCGAACATTCAGTTTAATATACACGAACGTTACACCTTTAACGCAAATACGTGGTTATCTTTGGATAACGATATGTATATATATGAAGGGAAGGACTATCATCGTCGGTGCGTATGCTGCGTCATCGCCAGCTGCTGACAACGAAATGTCACGTGATCTCAAATTCATGACTTTGTATCCCACACTGTACAACTCCAGTGCAGTCTGAACAGTACGAGTATTGTTCGCCATCATCCGTGAGGCAGTGTGAGGTTCTTGCGAACAGAAGCAGTTGATATCTGTGTGACGACACAGCTGGAGTCGGTGTAAGGAACACGGTGTGAATACGGTAAGAGCTACCGTGAATTGGTAATTAATATGTTTCATATAGATATACAGATATTAAGGTATATGGGGGGAGTGGAAGTATAGGTCCGTAAATTCATAATCATGACACTAGATGAAGTCCAGTGGCCAGGTTTAGGTTCCAGCCGATTTCCCCTCTCGGACAGCCGAAGATATCATTTGAACAAGAAGATATGTGGGCCCCAGACCGGTATGGATCATTTGGACATGATATAAATATCTTGCCCACTTTCTTAGGAGGCACCGAAATATCCCAAGCCTTAATATAATGTAATTAACTAAATGACGGAACAGATGATTCAGAAACTCCATGATTTTGAGTGTCACACTCGGGGAATACATACGCCACTTTCACGTTCACTATTTCTATGTTACCAGTTTAAGTATGCAAAAGCTGACAGCAGCTTTCCTGTTGGGCAAAGGACTTACATATCTTTAGCTTGAGGATGGCTGTACATCCAGTTCGGTACAACGTCAAGTATTATCAATTGAATTGTTTACCACCAGATGATGAACACGTTCGTGGCGTAAATGTCGTAAACACCTACAAATCCTTTGTTAAGCAAACAGTTTCAAGACAGGAATTTATTTTTCGTAATTATTCATGTATTAATGTATTCGTTCACATTATAAAGTTGACGCTAATCAAAAGACATAACGCACATAACTCACTGCCGTTACCACTCCTCTTCACCACTTACATGTCACTAGTAACAACAAAGCACGATTGCAGGCTCTACAGTCAACAATGGAGCGCTGGTCAGGTCGTGTTGCTGTGGTAACAGGAGCAAGCAGCGGCATTGGAGCAGCGATCGCCGCAGAACTCGCCAAGAAGGGGCTCAATGTGGTCGGACTGGCTCGCAGAGTGGAAAGAGTGCAGGTACGCGATTGTCACTTATCGTACAGCTACTGTTCTGGGAATGCGGACACCAGAACAGTCGCACTTTACAATTTAATGGAGTCGTACATCGAAATTACCTGCCCACAACAAAATGTCCCATGAATGTGTGAGGTGGAGGTCCAGCTCCTACCGTTCCATTGAGTAGGATCATTTGAAGATGTACAAATGTAATCGTTGGTGCAGCTTTATGTGTGACAGCTCACTGCGTTGTACTACATAGCTACAGACAACACAAACAGCAGTATTTACTAACACAACAAATGCTTTGTTTAATAATCGTAGCAACATGTTTCCGCTTTAAGCTACGCCATCACAAGCTACAGAAAAAATGTGCAGATGAAATTTATGAGATGACTTTTATGTTTGCTGAAACGAGAACCCAGATCTGAACCTCACATTGATATTACCTGCAGTATTATTTATCGTTGCTGTAAATTGTATGGATTGAAGCTGAGCTGTGAGTTTGAATTGTGACTACTGAGTGGATACAGTAATGGAGGATACTCTGGGATAATTGGCTAATGAAAACTGATTTTTTTCTATGTTATGTAAACCCCAGACATTTCGTGGTAAAAATAAATAGTATAAATCACTCAGCAGGAAATGCAGTAATTAAAACGCAGCTCCTGCTTCTAATGTCAGTTAAGAACGTCCAGTTTAATAATTAGACCTTTTAGCCGAGACACAAACAAATAAAATAGCAGCAGACGCACTCAACCCGTACGATAGCACAAAATACACAATTTATCGGAGTTAATGAGCTTTACCGTGTTCCAGGAACTGTCCAAATCTCTGCAGTCAGCGACAGGTAAACTGCACGCTGTAAAATGTGACGTCAGCAACGAGTCCGATGTTCTGGCGGCCTTCAAGTGGGTCAAGGACAACCTCGGAGGGTGGACATCCTCATAAACAACGCTGCCGTAATATACGACGCGTCTCTTACTGGTACGTAGCCGTATCATTTCCAAGATATTGGTCCTCTGATTTAATCAGCCCTGCATCTTCGGCCTCGGTGCATTGTACAAACCTATAATTATTCACACGTTGCCGGCCTGCAGTGCGCTGTGCTTTCGAGTCTAAAGTTTACATGAATGTGCCGAACGTGGGCGAAGCGGACAGTGGCCGAGGTGTTCAATCCCTCTAATACCCCCAACCTCCCCTAAAGCTGTAAACTACGTATTGTTTTGCCTGCCGTTTTGACTTCATCATTTGCTATTTGGGTTTGAAACGATACACAGCTTGTGCATGCGCGAGGTAATAAGTTAATCATGGCTGGCGAAATTGCATTAATTTCAAAGAGAATGGGAAGCCCGACCTTGATTTTTAGACATAAGATAGAACTGACATGTTTCCTTCACGCCCCGGCTGTTCTTATCCTAGTTATACTTTCGACAACAACAGGCGAGACACAGAGCCGGTACTAGAGTCCTAATAACATTCAGCGTTGGAATATCACTCGCTGAGTGTCATGTCGTTGTGATTACGTCACTATGTACAATAATGTCTTGCAGGCTGTCCCATCTTCTAAATATACCTTGAAGAACACGTGTATACTTTACTGCATGTAGATACATTTATACAAGATAACTACGTGTCACGTGACAGATGACACAATAGTTCATTTTAATCTCTAACCTGCACTCATTCTAATAAATTAGTACAACACTGAAGCACAGATTAAAAATAAACTGGCATTGCAGGACGCAATTATCCGTGGCCTTGATGTGGAGGTATGGCTCCAGTTATACACAATGATACTTCATGTAACTGCACACCTTCACGTCCCTGCCGATATACCCTGCCTGCAGAATGAACCCCGGTACACACCTAACAGAAGGTTCGGTGGGCCCCACAGCTGCTACTGGCATCTAGGAGAATAAAGAAACATCTTGCCCCTCCAGACACTGCCAGCCACCTCCCCATCTACTCACAACACTGACTACGCTATCCCGGCTACCCTCAATAGCGCAGTCACATCCGATACTTTGACTTGTCACAAGTATTTTCTCTTCTTTCCTAGGTGGCTCAACAGAAGAGCTAAAGAAAATGCTGGATGTAAACGTACTGGGTCTTAGCGTCTGCACAAAACTAGCGTTTCAGTCCATGAAGGAGAGGGGGGTTGATGACGGCCACATCATTCATATTAACAGGTTGGACAGGCTGTAAAGTCTAAGCTTTGCACTTAGCATGACATACTTGGTTTATGGACTTTGTACATTGTCTGCTATACTGATCGGAGCAGAGCTTTTTGGAAGAGGATGTTCGCGGTGTTCGTACAAAAGCTGAGTGACACCTGCTGTCTTTGGCCTCCTAAAAATATCCTAACACTTTTATAAAGTGCAGCTGTTAGTTCGTACCTACAAGTAGTACAACCGACTACTTCAATTGCTCATCAGTAAACACACGATTTCTGCCACATTTGGACCCACACTGGGCAGTTATCAGTGTACATGCCAACGCTTATTTTGGCTTGCTGTAAGTCGTAACATGAATTTGTGTAACACAAATATATCGCATTTTAAATTCTGCTAAATAAATTAAAGTTACGTAGCACATTTGTTTGTGTCGTTGGGCACCAAGTGCACTTATATGAGATATCAAGCTTCCGAACATTTTAAGATACGGAGTGTGTTCTTCCAGGGTGTTATGCTGTGCTAACCTGACTACATAGAGTAGCATCCAAAACATAGTAATCTTCAGGTGCATCCAATTACATTCCCAAAATTTCCATTTAATTATGAAAAAATTTGTCAAATTAATTTCTTAATTTGAGTCTTATTCCTGTTTAAAATTTCAATGTGACAGTAACCACTCCCCGGCCAATTTATTAATAATACGAATTAATTAAATATAACTACATTCAACAATTTATTCATTTTATTTGCTAGTGTCATCTTATTTCAAGCCTGTGTTCTTACATAATGCAGAAAAAAATTACGACTATATGTACTTCTGTTTTGCACCCATAGTATAGCTGGCCATATACCTCCTGCAGAAAGAGGTGCCATGTACTTTGCAACAAAGCATGCCGTGACAGCGCTAACTGAGGGCCTTCGCAAGGAAATTGTCAAACTGAAGTCTAAAATTCGTGTCACTGTAAGTATCGTTATACACTATAACAGGATACTTGTGTAGCGCCTTCTAATCCTTTATCATCTACTGTCTATCTAATTTTTGCAAAGAGCTGACTAAGAAATATTTGTCATATTGGTTTAAGGCTTTCAAGTATGAAATTTATGTAATACGAATTTAAAAATCTTTTATTCCTACCTTATAAATGACAAGTGCATCACATTTAAAATAACTAACCGGTTACACATAATTAATGAAAATAATGTTGTTTCTAGTGCGAAGCCACTTTATATCACCCTGTATAATTGTCACTGCCCTTTAAGACGTTAACTTCTACGTCACTGTCGTAATATTTAACGTTTCAGAGTCTCAGTCCTGGACTGGTGAAGACCGAAATGCCTCCAAAAGAGTATCTGGAAAACAACCCAGCTTTGGAGCCCGAAGATATTGCTGATGGCGTTTTGTACGTTTTGGGTACTCCACCTCATGTTCAGGTACGTCGAACTGTGAGTACATAAACTGTAACAAGTCACATGTTATATCACATTGGGTGACAACCGCAGCCGATCTGGATGTAGTGGACGATACACAAATGTCTTCTTCCTGGGCATCAAACCCAAGGTGTCCAAATATTTTAACTGAATTTTCGGTATTTCTCAATGTAAATCCGTGTGCTCAGGTAGGTAAGTACCTACACTGCAGAGGAACCTACTACTTCCGTCTTCAGTCTTCCACCTTGAAGATGGAAGCAGGAAATAAAAGAGGCATCATATCCACCAAACTGCACGGCTGTAAATTCCCAAACACTGTATCCCTAAGACTCCCCGCCCCCTATGCCGATAAATTCGTGCATTTCTGCTCGTCCATACTGTAAACACTTATATTTGTATCATCCCGTAACTTTATCCATATTTATTTTATCATTCTTTCAGTTTTATCAATACTCTGTACTGTTCCTTCTTGCATTCCTCCCACACGTCTTTAAGTCACCACTTCCTATTCATTCGCCCTCCCTATCCAATACTGAACCACCTTATTTTCGTCTTACTACCTTACCCTGAAGATAATAGCAACATCTCCCTCACCAATATTGCTATACAAGCACCACACTACACGGCTTCAAGTACCAGAAGACGGTAATCCTTAAATACATCTTTATTGATTTAGCTACTGTGTCTTACGTACATACACTGATGATACACTAACAGCATGAAGATATAAAGTGATATATTGTAATGGAAGTACTCCGATAACTTGTTGCTTATTTACGCCGTGTTTGATGTCATGTGTTCTCTTCTTTACAGGTGTTAGAGTTGAGCATAATACCAAATGGGCAGAAATTGTGAATTACTTTACACACATTTAATACGTGACAATCATTCCATAGTGACCACGGAAAATGAGTGCATTATTCAGCTAGTCGCCTTATGTAATGTTATTCCACAACAATTTTTCCTTTTGTAATTTAAAGCTGACTGCAAGAAGCCAAAACAACGTAACTGATTCAGCAACACAGGTAATGGAGAAGTTAGTCAGTATTTACAGAGTTCATTGAGACTTGTAACAATCATGTAACATTGTACGGTACTTTTTGCAGCAATAATATTTCAATTCTGTATGTATATACTCGCTGACCCAGCTTCCTAATGTGCAATTGTAAAGTCAGCACAATTACATAGCTGCACTTATTCACTTAATAAATAAAGGTACATCAGTGAATGTAATATCTTAATGTAGGAGACCTAATGTACATCAGCGGACTTACAAACGTCATTAGCAGCTAAAGTGCATCCAGCTGATGGACTGCATCTGCGTAGACAACAGACGAAGAAACGTCAAGACCAAGAGTGTCAAGAGGGGAAGGACAAAGTTTGTAACCAAGCAGTACAATAATAAAGAACAGACGTCATTGTGACGCCTCTTGTCACGTATGGCGTGCAACTGTGCAAAGTCTGAGGCATTAGCACAGCTTTATGAACGTGAGAAATGAAACGACGAAGCACAGAGCAGCGAAATTCCTGGAGAGATTTCAGCTTGTTGGCTTTAGTTGACTTAATGCAGTTCCAAACAACTGTGACGTGCCCAACTACGTCTTATTAATGTAACATATAGTGTTAATGGACAGTCAAGGGGTGAGGAGTGAGGGGTGAACACCTTACAGAACTAGGGGTTCCACACTCTCCATACATAAAAACAAGCAGCATTGTTGCGCTTTCGGCACTACAGGTAAACATACTGACCAACGTCCCCTGTTCATTCCTTCCGTTTCCACGTCTGCCCTGAAGATGGAGGTAATATGTTCCTCCGAAACAATGGTATCAACGAACAAATGCACGATGGCACAACTCAAAACATCACATCACGAATACAGAGCAACCGCTTATTGGTGTAACTATATGTGCTAGTCTAAACTGTCCGGTCACGTACGTACAGACAAGCACGAGCTAACTGCTAAACTCAACAACAACAATTGAAGTTCAGTAAACGATTGTCGTTAATAGAAAGTTCCGTTAACATGTCTGCCTGTGTTTTTGACTCTCACAGTGCTCCAATTTTAACAAAAAGCTTGTTACAGTTGACTAACACCTGTGGTCAGGTGGTTCAGAAACGTCTACCTGTACAATGTTCGCACCCCTCCACCACGCAGTAAGGCACACCGTAAAAGACATCAGAATTCGTACCAATAAAGGTGACACTGTGTTCCAGGAACTGTCCAAATCTCTGGAGTCAGCGACAGGTAAACTGTGCGCTGTCAAACATCTAAATGTCATAACGAAACAACGTCATAAGACGGAAATCTTACATACAAGAGCGGTATTCTCTTTATCTTGAAACAGACCTGTAACCAAGGACATACAGCGAAGATCTATATAATATCGCCTCTAATAGTCTGAGAATCTGTAACGCGGAAAAAAAATTTAGACACTGGCAGAAACAATACCGATTGAACATTTACAGTTCATTCCTCATACAGTTGTCACTTACAGGTTGTTAATTTTCACCACTGCCTTTAGACAACATGTCACACATTTCGGAACATTTATATACGAAGCGAAAAGTGTCGGCTTGTGGAGGAAGTATCCGCTCTTTCGGTTACGGTGAATGCAGTCAGGAAATCAGTATTCTCTGTAGCCTAACAAACGTTTTCAAAGCAGGCAGATGAACGAGTCACAATTATATGCAACTTTACAATATTGACATTCTGATAACTCTTGTCTACACTTGCTAGCTATCTACGTCAATCACAGTAAATGAAGGACGTATTTCTTACGTAATGCAATGACTTAGTTCACTCTTGTCGTAACGGAGCGTAACAAACACAAGGCAGGAATTTGTTAAGGTAACAGGAGGTGGTATATATGGTGATCACTGTGTCATATTAAGGGCTTAAATTGTAAGACGTCTATACAACATTTCGCTCCAAAGATGTATCAGTTGTTACGTGGCCTGTGTAAGCCTAATCCCGTACACACACTTCGACACGCAACTGTTACGTACGGAGTGTCCGACGCAAGTGCGTACTGAGCATACACATGGTCAAGCACGCACTGTATATCTGTAAATTGGGTCCAGTTTAAATCAAAACACCAACAAGATGAAACATGATCGGCCACAGCATGACCTGTGTGATCTGCTGTGTGAAAAGCGTCGGCTTGTGGAGGAAGTATCCGCTCTTTCGGTTACGTTGAATGCAGTCAGGAAATCAGTATTCTCTGTAGCCTAACAAACGTTTTCAAAGCAGGCAGATGAACGAGTCACAATTATATGCAACTTTACAATATTAACATTCTGATAACTCTTATCTGCCCTTGCTAGCTATCTAAGTCAATCACAGTAACTGAAGGACCTATTTCTTATGTAATGTAATAACTTAGTTCACACGTGTCACAACGCAGCGTAACAAACACAAGACAGGAATCCCCAATTACACCGCTGTGTGACCTTCAATTTCATTAATTAAAATTAATTGCCTCATAGTAAACACATTGTTTCTCCATCACAAAGACCAACCAATTGATGTTCTTTACGAAAATATGCACCATTTATCGGAAATATCCTATTTAAATAATACACGCAGAGACTACGTAAAATGAACAGTTTGTTAAGGTAAGAGGAGGTGGTACATATGGTGACCACTGTGTCATATTAAAGTCTTAAAATGTAAGACGTCTATACAGCATTTCGCTCCAAAGATGTATCAGTTGTTACGTGGCCTGTGTAAGTCTAATCCAGTACACACACATCGACACGCAACTGTTACGTGCCGGAGTGTCCGACACAAGTGCGTACTGAGCATACACAAAGCTCGCACTGTATGTCTGTAAATGGGGTCCAGTTTAAATCCATACACCAACAATATAGAACACGATCGGCCACAGCATGACATCACCGCTTGTGTTATCGCCCAGCAGTATACTTCTGCCACTCTACTTTAATTGCGCCTTCATTCCGGCTACCAAAAATTAGGCGTAGGTCTCAAAACTGTTATCATGTGAAATTATTATTAATTTTCTAAAGCCATGTCAGAATGACAGTGCGTAAGGCGGGCAGTGCCTGAGTGCAGTCTACATGTTGCAGTAAAGCTGTACCACCATCAAGCAGCACACCGAACAGCAATGTACAATGCATTGTTACACAATATTCAAGATCGCCGTTGTGAGATCGCCCAAGATCACAACATTTTACTGCATAACAGCATGATTTGCACTGTTTCATAAGGTCGAACTTTCAGTTTAACATACACCAACGTTACACCTTTAACGCGAATACGTGGTTATCTTTGGATAACGATATATATATATATACATGAAGGGAAGGACTATCATTGTCGGTACGGATGCTGCATCATCGCCAATTGCTGACAGCGAAATGTCACGTGATCACAAATTAATGACCTTGTATACCACACCGTATAAATCCAGTGGTCTGAACCGTATTGTTCACCGTCGTGCGTGTAACGGTGTGTGCGTGTGTGTGTGTGTGTGTGTGCTGTGAGGTTCTTGCGAACAGTCACAGTTAATAGCTGTGTGACGACACACCTGGAGTCAGTGTAAGGTACATGGTGTGAACACGGTAAGAGCTACCGTGAATTGGTAATTAGTATGTTCCATATAGATATACAGACATTAAGGTATATGGGGGGAGTGGGAGTACAGGTCCGTAAATTTCTAATCATGGCAGTAGATGAAGTCTAGTGGCCAGGTTTAGGTTCCAGCTGATTTCCCCTGACAGCCGAACATATCATTCGAAGAAGAAGATTTGTGGGCCCCACACCGGTATGGATCATTTGATGATCACATGATGAACATGTCCGTGGCGTGAATGATCGTAAACACCTACAAATCCTTTGTTAAGCAAACAGTTTCAAGACAGGAATTTATTTTTCGTAATTATTCATGTATCAATGTATTCGTTCACATTATAAAGTTGACGCTAATCAAAAGACATAACGCACATAACTCACTGCCGTTACCACTCCTCTTCTCCACTTACATGTCACTAGTAACAACAGAGCACGTTGCAGGCTCCACAGTCATCAATGGAGCGCTGGTCAGGTCGTGTTGCTGTGGTAACAGGAGCAAGCAGCGGCATTGGAGCAGCGATCGCCGCAGAACTCGCCAAGAAGGGGCTCAAAGTGGTCGGACTGGCTCGCAGAGTGGAAAGAGTGCAGGTACGCGATTGTCAGTTATCGTGCGGCTACTGTTCTGGGAATGCGGACACCAGAAAAGTCGCACTTTACAATTTAATGGAGTCGTACTTCGAAATTACCTGCCCACAACAAAATGTCCCACGAATATGTGAAGTGGAGGTCCAGCTCCTACCGTTCAACTGAGGCGGATCATTTCACGATGTACAAATGTAATCGATGGTGCAGCTTTATGTGTGACAACTCACTGCGTTGTACTACAGAGCTACAGACAATACAAACAGAAATATTTTCTAACAAAACAAATGTTTTGTTTAATAAACGTAGCAACATGTTTCCGCTTTAAGCTACGCCATCACAGGCTACAGGAAAATGTATAGAGGAAACTTATGTCATGACTTATATATTTGCTGACACGAGAACACAATCTGAACCTTACACTGGTATTAATGACACAATTTTTTATCTTTGGTGGCAATTGCATGGATTGAAGCTGAGCTGTGAGTTTGAATTTTGTTTACCTAATGGATGGGGAAAGGGCGGATTTTCTGGGAAAATTGGCTGTTAAAACTGATTTTTTTCTATGTTATGTAAACCCGAGAGGTTTCGTGGTAAATAGATATAGCATAAATCACTCAGTAGGAAATGTAGTAATTAAAATGAAGCTCCTGCTTCTAATGTCAGTTAATAACGTCCAGTTTAATAATTAGACCTTTTAGCCGAGACACAATAAATAAAATAGCAGCAGACGCATTCAACTCGTACGATACCACAAAATACACGCTTGTTCGGAGATAATGAGCTTCACTGTGTTCCAGGAACTGTCCAAATCTCTGCAGTCAGCGACAGGTAAACTGCACGCTGTAAAATGTGACGTCAGCAACGAGTCCGATGTTCTGGCCGCCTTCAAGTGGGTCAAGGACAACCTCGGAGGGGTGGACATTCTCATAAACAACGCTGCCGTAGCATACGACACGTCTCTTACTGGTATGTAGCCGTACCATTTCCAAGATATTGGTCCTCTGATTTAATCAGCCCTGCATTGTCGGCCTCGGTGCATTGTACAGACCTATAATTATTCACACGTTTCCGGCCTGCAGTGCGCTGTGCGGTCGTCTGTAAAGTTTACATGGATGTGCCGGACGTGGGCGAAGCGGACAGTGGCCGAGGTGTCCAATCCCTATAATATCCCCCTAAAGCTGTTAACGAAGTATTGTTTTGCCTGTCGTTTTGTCTTCATCATTTGCTATTTGATTTTGAAACGGAAAACAAATTGTCCATGCGCGAGATAGTAAGTTAAACATGGCTGGTAAAATTGAACTAATTTCTAAGAGAATGGGACACCCGACTTTGATTTGTAGACATAAGATCGAACTGACATGTTTTCTCCACGCCCCGGCTGTTCTTATCCTCGTTATACTTTCGACAGGAGTAGGCGAGACACAGAGCCGGTACTAGAGTCCTAATAACATTCAGCGATGGGAATTTCAGACGCTGTGTGCCATGTCGGTGTGATTACGTCACTATGTACAATGTTTTGTGGGCTGTCACATCTTCTAAATATACCTTGAAGAACACGTGTCTACTTTACTGCATGTAGATACATTTATACCAGATAACTACGTGTCACGTGACAGAAGACATCATACAGTGTCACAAATTCACCAACACATGCACCTTTCACTATTACAAATTAATATTTCTTAAAATGCCCTACATATGTTGCGGTCGGTTAACCGGCCATCATCAGGGGCGATTAAATTTACTTAATATAACCGGTTAACCGACCGAAACATATGTAGGGCATTTTAAGAACTATTAATTTTTAATAGTAAAAGGTGCATGTGTTGGTGAATTTGTGACATTGTTTGCTAAACATGCACGGTGTAAGCAATACTAAGAAAGTTAATTTTAATCTCTAACCTGCACTCATTCTAATAAATTAGTACAACACTGAAGCACAGATTAAAAATAAACCGGCGTAGCAGAACTATTATCAATGGCCTTGATGTGGAGGTATGGCTCCAGCATACACAAAGACTCTACATGTAACTGCACACCTTCACGTCCCTGCCGATATACCCTGCCTGCAGAAGCACCACCGGTACACACCTAACAGAAGGCTCGGTGGGCCCCACAGCTGCTACTGACATCTAGGAGAATAAAGAAACATCTTGCCCCTCCAGACACTGCCAGCCACCTCCCTCCCCATCTAGTCACAACACTGACTACGCTATCGCGGCTACCCTCAATAGCGCAGTCACATCCGATACTTTGACTTGTCACAAGTATTTTCTCTTCTTTCCTAGGTGGCTCAACAGAAGAGCTAAAGAAAATGCTGGATGTAAACGTACTGGGTCTCAGCGTCTGCACAAAACTAGCGTTTCAGTCCATGAAGGAGAGGGGGGTTGATGACGGCCACATCATTCATATTAACAGGTTGGACAGGCTGTAAAGTCTAAGCTTTGCACTTAGTATGACATACTTGGTTTATGGACTTTGTACATAGTCTGCTGTTCTGATCGGAGCAGAGCTTTTTGGAAGAGGATGTCCGCGGTGTTCGTACAAAAGCTGAGTGACACCAGCTGTCTTTAGCCTCCTAAGAAGATCCTAACATTTTTATAAAATACAGCTGATAGTTCGTACCTACAAGTAGCACAACCGACTGACTTTAATTGCTCATCAGTAAACACACGATTTCTGCCACATTTGGACCCACACTGGGCAGTTATTAGTGTGTATGCCAACGCTTGTAATAAGTCGTAATATGAATTTGTGTAACTCGCATATATCGCATTTTAAATTCTGTTAAATAAATTAAAGTTACGTAGCACATTTGTTTGTGTCGTTGGGCACCAAGTGCACTTATATGAGATATCAAACTTTCGAACATTTTACGACACGGAGTGTGTTCTTCCACGGTGTTATGCTTTGCTAACCTGACTACATAGAGTAGCATCCAAAAGACAGTAATCCTCAGGTGCATTCAATTACATTCCCAAAATTTCCTTTTAACATTAAAGAACTTGTCAATTTAATTCCTTAATTTGGGTCTTATTCCTGTTTAAAATTTCAATGTCACAGTAACCAATCCCTGGCAAATTTTATGATAACACGAGTTAATTAAATATAACTACATTCAACAATATATTCATTACATTTGCTAATGTGTCAGCTTATTTCAAGCCTGTCTTTTTACATAATGCAGACTAAACTTACAAGTATATGTACTTCTGTTTTGCACGCACAGTGTACTTGGCCATATACCTCCTCTAGAATTCTTTGCCATGTACACTGCAACAAAGCATGCCGTGACAGCGCTAACTGAGGGCCTTCGCAAAGAAATTGTCAAACTGAAGTCTAAAATTCGTGTCACTGTAAGTATCGTTATACACTACAACAGGATACTTGTGTAGCGCCTACTAATCCTTTATCATCTACTGTCTATGTAATTTTTCCAACTAGTTGACTAAGAAATATTTGTCTTATAGGTTTAAGGCTTTCAAGTATGAAATTTATGTAATACGAATTTAAAAATCTTTTATTGCTACCTTACAAATGACAAGTGCATCACATTTAAAATAACTAACCGGTTACACATAATTAATGAAAATAATGTTGCTTCTAGTGTGAAGCCACTTTATATCACCCTGTATAATTGTCTCTGCCCTTTAAGACGTTAACTTCTACGTCACGCTCCTAATAACTAACGTTTCAGAGTCTCAGTCCTGGACTGGTGAACACCGAAATGCCTCCAAAAGAGTTTCTGGAAAACAACTCAACTTTGGAGCCCGAAGATATTGCTGATGGCGTTTTGTACGTTTTGGGTACTCCACCTCATGTTCAGGTACGTCGAACTGTGAATACATAAACTGTAACAATTCATACGTTATATCACATTGGGTGACAACTGCAGCCGATCTGGATGTAGTGGACAATACACAAATGTCGTCTTCCTGGTCATCAAGTCCCTGTTGTCCAGCCTTTGTCCAATTGCTTTGCCTTATCGGCATTTCGGAATGTAAGTCTGTCCAGTTCGATATTTTGGTACCTACGTCGCTGTAAGTCTGTCCAGTTCGGAAGTCTGGTACCTACGTCGCTGTCAGTCTGTCCAGTTCGGTAGGTTGGTACCTACGTCGCTGTAAGTTTGTCCAGTTCAGTAGGTTGGTACCTACGTCGCTGTAAGTCTGTCCAGTTCGGTAGGTTGGTACCTACGTCGTTGTAAGTCTGTCCAGTTCGGAAGTTTGGTACCTATGTCGCTGTAAGTTTGTCCAGTTCGGTAGTTTGGTAACTACGTCGCTGTAAGTGTGTCCAGTTCGGTAGGTTGGTACCTACGTCGCTGTACGTCTGTCCAGTTCGGTAGGTTGGTACCTACGTCGCTGTAAGTCTGTCAAGTTCGGAAGGTTAGTACCTAAGTCTCTGTAAGTGTGTCGAGTTCGGTAGTTTGGTACCTACGTCGCTGTAAGTCTGTCCAGTTCGGTAGGTTGGTACCTACGTCGCTATAAGTCTATCCAGTTCGGTAGGTTGATACCTACGTCGCTGTAAGTCTGTCCAGCTCGGTAGGTTGGTACCTAAGTCTCTGTAAGAGTGTCCAGTTCGGTAGTTTGGTACCTACGTCGCTGTAAGTCTGTCCAGTTCGGTAGGTTGGTACCTACGTCGCTATAAGTCTGTCCAGTTCGGTAGGTTGGTACCTACGTCGCTATAACGCTGTCCAGTTCGGTAGGTTGGTACCTATGTCGCTGTAAGTCTGTCCAGTTCGGTAGGTTGATACCTACTTCGCGGAAGATTCTTCCTCCTCATGTTTCAGTCTTCCACCCTGAAGGCGGAAACAGCAAGTTCAAGTGGCATCCTATCTACAAAACTACACGGCGTCACATTCCCAAACAGCGTAACCCTAACCTTCAAGCCCGTGTTAACTTCCTATATTTCTGTCCCACTCCGAAATTTTTCCATGCACAATTTATTCACCATTTTCAGTTTTATTAATTCTCTGTACTGTTCCTTCTTGCCTTCCTCCTACACGTGTTTACGTCACCGCTTCCTACTTATTCGCCCTCAAATATGGCCCTGTGCCTGGCCCTTCCTTTCGAATACTGTGGCACTTTTACTAGTTTCGTCGTGCGATTCTACCCTGAAGATGGCAGGAACATGTTCTTCCGAAAAATTGCTATACAAGCACCACATTAAACGGCTTCAAGTCCCAGGAGACGGTAGTCATTAAATACATATTTATTGGCTCAGCTTATGTCTTACGTACATATATAGATGATACAGTACTAATATGAAAATATACAGTGAACTATTAAAAGAAATTAGTGTCAAAAATTTGACCTATATTAAACCGTGTTTCATGTTGTGTGTTCTCTGTTTACAGGTATTAGAGCTGTCTATAATACCAGTTGGGGAGGCTTTGTGAATTACTGTACGCACTACTAATATGTGAGAATTATTTCTTGGTGACAACGGAAACATTTGTAATATTCATCTTGTGATTTTATTCTACAATACAACATTTATTGAGACTTGTAACAATCATGTAACATTGTACGGTAATTTTGCAGCAATAATATTTCAATTCTGTAAGTATATACTCGCTGACCCAGCATCCTAATGTACAATTGTAAAGTCAGCACAATTACATAGCTGCACTTATTCACTTAATAAATAAAGGTACATCAGTGATTGTAATATCTTAATGAAGGAGACCTAATGTACATCAGCGGACTTACAAACGTCATTAGCAGCTGAAGTGCATCCAGCTGACGGACTGCGTCTGCGTAGACAACAGACGAGGGAACGTAAAGACCAAGAGTGTCAAGAGTGGAGGAAAAAGTTTGTAACCAAGCAGTACAATAATAAAGAACAGACGTCATTGTGACGCCTCTTGTCACGTAAGGCGTGCAGCTGTGCACAGTCTGAGGCATTAGCACAGCTTTATGAACGTGGGAACTGAAACGTCGAAGCACAGAGCAGCGAACTTACTGGAGAGATTTCAGCTTGTTGGCTTTAGTTGACTTAATGCAGCTCCAAACAACTGCGACGTGCCCACCTACGTCTTATTTATGTAACATATAGTGTTAATGGACAGTCAAGGGGTGAGGGGTGAGGGAAGAACACCTTACAGTATTAGAAGTACACAAATTGTACAGAAAACTAGAAGCCACATTCAAGACGCCGGAAGGGTGGGAGAATTCCATGCTGAGGACCCACAATTCTGTACTGACCTGTGAACGTCACTGTTATCTGAGTCTCACTGCTCGGTGCATGTGAACTGATACACATTTTGGTATGTAAGGGGGAAAACTCCTATGATTCTGCTGAGAGCGACCAGGCGCCAGCAGTTTGTGCACCCCTGTTCCACACTCTCCACACATACAAACACGCAGCATTATTGCGCTTTCGGCACAACAGGTAAACATACTGACCACCGTTCCCTGTGCATTCCTTCCGTTTCAACGTCTGCCCTGAAGATGGAGGTAATATGTTCCTCCGAAACGGTGGTATCCACGTAACAAGTGCACGATGACACAACTCAAAACATCATATCACGAATACAGAGCAACTGCTTATTGGTGTAACTATATGTGCTAGTCTAAACTGTCCGGTCACGTACGTACAGACAAGCACGAGCTAACTGCTAAACTCAACAACAACAATTGAAGTTCAGTAAACGAATGTCGTTAATAAGAAGGTTCCGTTAACATGTCTGCCTGTGTGTTTGACTCTCACAGTGCTACACTTTTAACAACAAGCTTGTTACAGTTGACCAACACCTACGGTCAGGTGGTTCAGAAACGTCTACCTGTACAATGTTGGCACCCCTACACCACGCAGTAAGGCACACCGTATAAGACATCAGTATTCGTACTAATAGAGGCGACACTGTGTTCCAGGAACTGTCCAAATCTCTGGAGTCGGCGACAGGTAAACTACGCGCTGTCAAACATCTAAATGTCATAACAAAACGACGTCTTAAGACGGAAATCTTACATTCAAGAGCATAAAAAGCTGGAACCAATTACCTCCAAGCGTACTAGCGACTTTCCCCTGTAAAATAAGCACTTTTAGAAAAAGGGTCAAGAAAATCATTACAAGCTAAGGGCTTTTAAGTGGGGATTAAACAGAAATAAGGGATTTGAAGTGAAGGGGTGTGAAGTGAAGTCCTTTGGTTTTGAAGTGAAGTAAAGTGAATTAAGTTCTTGGGGATATAATTATCATGTACTTTATACTGAGGATATTCTAAGGCATGAAATTAATTAATGTGTGGGTGTGTTTCTTGTAATGTGCGTGTGGTTTTTTTTCTTGTATTGTGTATGGGTATGGATGTTTTTGTAAAGGTGTGATTGTTTTTTAAGGGTGGATGTTTTTGTAAGGTGTGGATGTTTTTGTAAGGTGTGGATGTTGTTGTAAGGTGTGGATGCTTTGGTAAGGTATGGATGTTTTTGTAATGTGTGTAAGGTGTTCTAATGTGTGTAAGGTGTTCTAATGTGTGTACTTGTATTTCCTGTATGTATTTTGTTTTGTATGCGTATGGGTGTTTTTTGTAAGGTGTGGATGTTCTTGTAAGGTGTGGGGTTTTTTTTGTAAGGCTTGGATGTTTTTGTAAGGTGTGGATGCTTGTAAGGTGTGGACGATTTTATAAGGTGTGGATGTTATTGTAAGGTGTGGATGTTTTTGTAATGTGTGTACGGTGTTCTAATGTGTGTACTTGTATCTACTGTATATATTTTGTTTTGTAACTGTGTATAGTGTGTTTTGTATTGTTATTTTAATGTGTATTTATATGTCCATTTGTATTGTGTGTACTAGTGTAAGGACTACTGCCACCGGGTAAAAACATTTGTATTGTGTGTACTAGTGTAAGGACTACTGCCACCGGGTGAAAACATTTGTATTGTGTGTACTAGTGTAAGGACAACTGCCACCGGGTGAAAACATTTGTATTGTGTGTACTAGTGTAAGGAATACTGCCACCGGGTGAAAACATTTGTATTGTGTGTACTAGTGTAAGGACTACTGCCACCGGGTGAAAACATTTGTATTGTGTGTACTAGTGTAAGGACTATTGCCACCGGGTGAAAACATCTGTATTGTGTGTACTAGTGTAAGGACTACTGCCACCGGGTGAAAACATTTGTATTGTGTGTACTAGTGTAAGGACTACTGCCACCAGGTGAAAACATTTGTGTTGTGTGTACTAGTGTAAGGACTACTGCCACCGGGTGAAAAACATTTGTGTTGTGTGTACTAGTGTAAGGACTACTGCCACCGGGTGTAAACATTTGTATTGGGGTGTACTAGTGTAAGGACTACTGCCACCGGGTGAAAACATCTGTATTGTGTGTACTAGTGTAAGGACTACTGCCACCGGGTGAAAACATTTGTATTGTGTGTACTAGTGTAAGGACTACTGCCACCAGGTGAAAACATTTGTGTTGTGTGTACTAGTGTAAGGACTACTGCCACCGGGTGAAAACATTTGTATTGTGTGTAATAGTGTAAGGACTACTGCCACCGGGTAAAAACATTTGTATTGTGTGTACTAGTGTAAGGACTACTGCCACCGGGTGAAAACATTTGTATTGTGTGTACTAGTGTAAGGACTACTGCCACCGGGTGAAAACATTTGTATTGTGTGTACTAGTGTAAGGAATACTGCCACCGGGTGAAAACAAAAGTATTGTGTGTACTAGTGTAAGGACTACTGCCACCGGGTGAAAACATTTGTATTGTGTGTACTAGTGTAAGGACTACTGCCACCAGGTGAAAACATTTGTGTTGTGTGTACTAGTGTAAGGACTACTGCCACCGGGTGAAAACATTTGTATTGTGTGTACTAGTGTAAGGAATACTGCCACCGGGTGAAAACATTTGTATTGTGTGTACTAGTGTAAGGACTACTGCCACCGGGTGAAAACATTTGTATTGTGTGTACTAGTGTAAGGACTACTGCCACCGGGTGAAAACATTTGTATTGTGTGTACTAGTGTAAGGAATACTGCCACCGGGTGAAAACATTTGTATTGTGTGTACTAGTGTAAGGACTACTGCCACCGGGTGAAAACATTTGTATTGTGTGTACTAGTGTAAGGAATACTGCCACCGGGTGAAAACAAAAGTATTGTGTGTACTAGTGTAAGGACTACTGCCACCGGGTGAAAACATTTGTATTGTGTGTACTAGTGTAAGGACAACTGCCACCGGGTGAAAACATTTGTATTGTGTGTACTAGTGTAAGGACTACTGCCACCAGGTGAAAACATTTGTATTGTGTGTACTAGTGTAAGGAATACTGCCACCGGGTGAAAACAAAAGTATTGTGTGTACTAGTGTAAGGACTACTGCCACCAGGTGAAAACATTTGTATTGTGTGTACTAGTGTAAGGAATACTGCCACCGGGTGAAAACAAAAGTATTGTGTGTACTAGTGTAAGGACTACTGCCACCAGGTGAAAACATTTGTATTGTGTGTACTAGTGTAAGGACTACTGCCACCGGGTGAAAACATTTGTATTGTGTGTACTAGTGTAAGGACTACTGCCACCAGGTGAAAACATTTGTGTTGTGTGTACTAGTGTAAGGACTACTGCCACCGGGTGAAAAACATTTGTGTTGTGTGTACTAGTGTAAGTACTACTGCCACCGGGTGAAAACATTTGTATTGTGTGTACTAGTGTAAGGACAACTGCCACCGGGTGAAAACATTTGTATTGTGTGTACTAGTGTAAGGACTACTGCCACCAGGTGAAAACATTTGTATTGTGTGTACTAGTGTAAGGAATACTGCCACCGGGTGAAAACATTGTATTGTGTTACTAGTGTAAGGACTACTGCCACCGGTGAAAACATTTGTATTGTGTGTACTAGTGTAAGGACATACTGCCACCGGTGAAAACAAATTGTGTGTGTACTAGTGTAAGGACTACTGCCACCGGGTGAAAACATTTGTATTGTGTGTACTAGTGTAAGGACATACTGCCACCGGGTGAAAACATTTGTATTGTGTGTACTAGTGTAAGGACTACTGCCACCGGTGAAAACATTTGTATTGTGTGTACTAGTGTAAGGACATACTGCCACCGGGTGAAAACATTTGTATTGTGTGTACTAGTGTAAGGACTACTGCCACCAGGTGAAAACATTTGTATTGTGTGTACTAGTGTAAGGACTACTGCCACCGGGTGAAAACATTAGTGTGATTGTATGTGTAACTAGTGTAAGAGACTACTGCCACCGGTGAAAACATTTGTATTGTGTGTACTAGTGTAAGGACTACTGCCACCGGTGAAAACAATTTGTATTGTGTGTACTAGTGTAAGGACTACTGCCACCAGGTGAAAACATTTGTATTGTGTGTACTAGTGTAAGGAATACTGCCACCGGGTGAAAACATATGTAGTTGTGTGTACTAGTGTAAGGACTACTGCCACCGGGTGAAAACATTTGTATTGTGTGTACTAGTGTAAGGACATACTGCCACCGGGTGAAAACATTTGTATTGTGTGTACTAGTGTAAGGACTACTGCCACCAGGTGAAAACATTTGTATTGTGTGTACTAGTGTAAGGAACTACTGCCACCGGTGAAAACATTTGTATTGTGTGTACTAGTGTAAGGACTACTGCCACCAGGTGAAAACATTTGTTTGTGTGTACTAGTGTAAGGACTACTGCCACCGGGTGAAAAACATTTGTATTGTGTGTACTAGTGTGAAGGAACTACTGCCACCGGTGAAAACATATTGTATTGTGTGTACTAGTGTAAGGACTACTGCCACCGGGTGAAAACATTTGTATTGTGTGTACTAGTGTAAGGACTACTGCCACCGGTGAAAACATTTGTATTGTGTGTACTAGTGTAAGGACTACTGCCACCAGGTAAAAAACATTTGTGTTGTGTGTACTAGTGTAAGGACTACTGCCACCGGGTGAAAACATTTGTATTGTGTGTACAGTGTAAGGACTACTGCCACCGGGTGAAAACATATGTATTGTGTGTACTAGTGTAAGGACTACTGCCACCGGGTGAAAACATTTGTATTGTGTGTACTAGATGTAAGGACTACTGCCACCGGGTGAAAAACATTTGTGATTGTGTGTACATAGTGTAAGGACTACTGCCACCGGGTGAAAACATTTGTATTGTGTGTACTAGTGTAAGGACTACTGCCACCGGGTGAAAACATTTGTATTGTGTGTACTAGTGTAAGGACTACTGCCACCGGGTGAAAACATTTGTATTGTGTGTACTAGTGTAAGGAACTACTGCCACCGGTGAAAACATTTGTATTGTGTGTACTAGTGTAAGGACTACTGCCACCGGTGAAAACATTTGTATTGTGTGTACTAGTGTAAGGACTACTGCCACCGGTGAAAACATTTGTATTGTGTGTACTAGTGTAAGGAAATACTGCCACCGGGTGAAAACATTTGTATTGTGTGTACTAGTGTAAGGACTACTGCCACCGGGTGAAAACATTTGTATTGTGGTGTACTAGTGTAAGGACATACTGCCACCGGTGAAAACAATTGTATTGTGTGTACTAGTGTAAGGACTACTGCCACCGGGTGAAAACATTGTGTATTGTGTTGTACTAGGTAAAGGACTACTGCCACCGGGTGAAAACATTTGTATTGTGTGTACTAGTGTAAGGACTACTGCCACCAGGTGTGAAAACATTGTATGTGTGTACTAGTGTAAGGACATACTGCCACCGGGTGAAAACAATTTGTATTGTGTGTACTAGTGTAAGGACTACTGCCACCAGGTGAAAACATTGTATGTGTGTACTAGTGTAAGGACTACTGCCACCGGTGAAAACATTTGTATTGTGTGTACTAGTGTAAGGACTACTGCCACCGGTGAAAACATTTGTATTGTGTGTACTAGTGTAAGGACTACTGCCACCGGTGAAAAACATTTTGTATGTGTGTACTAGTGTAAGGACTACTGCCACCAGGTGAAAACATTTGTATTGTGTGTACTAGTGTAAGGACTACTGCCACCGGGTGAAAAACATTTGTATGTGTGTACTAGTGTAAGGACTACTGCCACCGGGTGAAAACATTGTATTGTGTGTACTAGTGTAAGGACTATGCCACCGGTGAAAACATTTGTTGTGTGTACTAGTGTAAGGACTACTGCCACCGGGTGAAAAACATTTGTATTGTGTGTACTAGTGTAAGGACTACTGCCACCAGGTGAAAACATTTGTATTGTGTGTACTAGTGTAAGGACTACTGCCACCGGTGAAAAACATTTGTATTGTGTTGTACTAGTGTAAGGACTACTGCCACCAGGTGAAAACATTGTATTGTGTGTACTAGTGTAAGGACTACTGCCACCGGTGAAAACATATTGTAATTGTGTACATAGTGTAAGGACTACTGCCACCAGGTGAAAACAATGTATTGTGTGATACTAGTGTAAGGACTACTGCCACCGGGTGAAAACATTTGTATTGTGTGTACTAGTGTAAGGACTACTGCCACCGGTGAAAACATTTGTATTGTGTGTACTAGTGTAAGGACTACTGCCACCGGGTGAAAACATATTGTATTGTGTGTACTAGTGTAAGGACTACTGCCACCGGGTGAAAACATTTGTATTGTGTGTACTAGTGTAAGGACTAACTGCCACCGGGTGAAAACATTTGTATTGTGTGTACTAGTGTAAGGACTACTGCCACCCGGTGAAAACATTTGTATTGTGTGTACTAGTGTAAGGAATACTGCCACCGGGTGAAAACAAATGTATTGTGTGTACTAGTGTAAGGACTACTGCCACCGGGTGAAAAACATTTGTGTTGTGTGTACTAGTGTAAGTACTACTGCCACCGGGTGAAAACATTTGTATTGTGTGTACTAGTGTAAGGACTACTGCCACCAGGTGAAAACATTTGTATTGTGTGTACTAGTGTAAGGACTACTGCCACCGGGTGAAAACATTTGTATTGTGTGTACTAGTGTAAGGACTACTGCCACCAGGTGAAAACATTTGTGTTGTGTGTACTAGTGTAAGGACTACTGCCACCGGGTGAAAAACATTTGTGTTGTGTGTACTAGTGTAAGTACTACTGCCACCGGGTGAAAACATTTGTATTGTGTGTACTAGTGTAAGGACTACTGCCACCGGGTGAAAACATTTGTATTGTGTGTACTAGTGTAAGGACTACTGCCACCGGGTGAAAACATTTGTATTGTGTGTACTAGTGTAAGGACTACTGCCACCGGGTGAAAACATATAGTCTGAGAATCTGCAACGCGAAAAAGAAAATGTAGACACACTGGCAGAAACAATACCGATTGAACATCTACAGTTCATTCCTCATACAGTTGTCACTTACAGGTTGTTAATTTTCACCACTGCCTTTAGACAACATGTCACACATTTCGGAACGTTCTTTATACGAAGCGAAAAGTGTCGACTTGTGGAGGAAGTATCCATTGTTTGGTAACGGTGAATGCAGTCCGAAAATCAGTATTCTCTGTAGTCTAACGTACGTTTTCAAAGCAGGCAGATGAACGAGTCACCATTATATGCAACTTTAAAATATTTACATTCTGATAACTCTTATCTGCCCTTGCTAGCTATCCAAGTCAATCACAGTAACTGAAGGACATATTTCTTACGTAATGCAATGACTTAGTTCACACGTGTCACAACGGAGCGTAACAAACACAAGACAGGAAACCCCAATTACACCGCTGTGTGATCTTCAATTTCATTAATTAAAATTAATTGCCTCTCAGTAAACACATTGTTTCTCCATCACAAAGACCAACCAATTGATGATCTTTACGAAAATATGCACCATTTATCGGAAATATCCTATTTAAAAAATACACGCAGAGACTGAGTAAAATGAACAGTTTCTTAAGGTAAGAGCAGGTGGTACATATGGTGACCACTGTGTCATATTAAAGGCTTAAATTTTAAAGAGTCTAAAGATCATTTCGCTCCAAAGTTGTATCAGTTGTTACGTGGCCTGTGTAAGCCTAATCCAGTACACACACTTCGAAACCCAACTGTTACGTGCCGGAGTGTCCGACGCAAGTGCGTACTGAGCATACGCATGGTCAAGCACGCACTCTATATCTGTAAATTGGGTCCAGTTAAAATCAAAACACCAACAAGATGGAACATGATCGGCCACAGCATGACCTCCCCGCCGTCTGTGTCATTGCCTAGCAGTACTCTTCTGCCACCTTACTTTAATTGCGTCTTCATTCCCGCAACTAAAAATTAGGCGTAGGCCTCAAAAGTGTTATTACTTGAAATTATTATTAATTTTCTAAAGCCATGTCAGTATGACAGTGCGTAAGGCGGGCAGTTCCTGTGTGCAGTCTACATGTTGCAGTTAAGCTGTACCACCATCAAGCAGCACACCGCACAGCAATGTACAATGCATTGTTACACAACATTCAGGATCGCCGATGTGAGATCGCACATGCTCACAACATTTTACTGCATAACAGCATGATTTGCACTGTTTCATAACGTCGAACATTCAGTTAAACATACACGAACGTTACACCTTTAACGCAAAAACGTGGTTATCTTTGGATAAAGATATATATATATATATATATATACATGAAGGGAAGGACTATCATTGTCGGTACGGATGCTGCGTCATCACCAGCTGCTGATAGCGAAATCTCACGTGATCTCAAATTCATGACTTTGTATCCCACACTGTACAACTCCAGTGCAGTCTGAACAGTACGAGTATTGTTCGCCATCATCCGTGAGCAGTGTGAGGTTCCTGCGAACAGTCGCAGTTACTATCTGTGTGACGACACACCTGGAGTCACTGTAAGGGACACGGTGTGAATACGGTAAGAGCTACCGTGAATTGGTTATAAGTATGTTCCATATAGATATACAGACATTAAGGTATATGGGGGGGAGTGGGAGTACAGGTCCGTAAATTCATAATCATTACAATAGATCAAGTCTAGTGGCCAGGTTTAGGTTCCAGCCGATTTCCCCCCTCGGACTGCGGAAGATATCCATCGAACAAGAAGATGTGTCGGCCCCACACCGGTATGGATCATTTGGACATGATATAAATATCTTGCCCACTTTTCTTACGAGGCACAGAAATATCCCAAGCCTTAATATAATGTAATTATCTAAATGACGGAACAGGTAATTCAAAAACTCCATGATTTTGAGTGTCACACTCGGGGAATAAATACGCCACTTTTACGTTCACTATTTCTATGTTACCAGTTTAAGTATGCAAAAGCTGACAGCAGCTTTCCTGTCGGGCAAAGGACTTACATATCTTTAGCTTG
Source organism: Reticulitermes speratus (assembly GCA_021186555.1). Taxonomy (NCBI): domain Eukaryota; kingdom Metazoa; phylum Arthropoda; class Insecta; order Blattodea; family Rhinotermitidae; genus Reticulitermes; species Reticulitermes speratus. The sequence goes on from JAJKFL010000005.1 coordinate 54,197,913, forward strand.
AGGATGGCGGTAGATCCAGTTCGGTATAACGTCAAGTATTATCAATTTACATTGTTTACCGACAGATGATGAACATGTCCGTGGCGTGAATGATCGTAAACACCTACAAATCCTTTGTTAAGCAAACAGTTTCAAGACAGGAATTTATTTTTCGTAATTATTCATGTATTAATGTATTCGTTCACATTACAAAGTTGACGCTAATCAAAAGACAAAACGCACATAACTCACTGCCGTTACCACTCCTCTTCACCACTTACATGTCGCTAGTAACAACAAAGCACGATTGCAGGCTCCACAGTCATCAATGGAGCGCTGGTCAGGTCGTGTTGCTGTGGTAACAGGAGCAAGTAGCGGCATTGGAGCAGCGATCGCCGCAGAACTCGCCAAGAAGGGGCTCAAAGTGGTCGGACTGGCTCGCAGAGTGGAAAGAGTGCAGGTACGCGATTGTCAGTTATCGTGCGGCTACTGTTCTGGGAATGCGGACACCAGGACAGTCGCACTTTACAATTTAATGAAGTCGTACTTCGAAATTACCTGCCCACAACAAAATGTCCCATGAATGTGTAAGGTGGAGGTCCAGCTCCTACCGTTCAACTGAGGCGGATCATTTCAAGATGTACAAATGTAATCGTTGGTGCAGCTTTATGTGTGACAACTCACTGCGTTTTACTACAGAGCTACAGACAATACAAACAGCAATATTTACTAACACAACAAATGCTTTGTTTAATAAACGTAGCTACATGTTTCCGCTTTAAGCTACGCCATCACAGGCTACAGAAAAAATGTGCAGATGAAATTTATGTGATGACTTCAATATATCTTAAAACGAGAACCCAGATCTGAACCTCACATTGATATTACCTGCAGTATTATTTATCGTTGCTGTAAATTGTATGGATTGACGCTTAGCTGTGAGTTTGAATTGTGACTACTTTGTGGATGGGGAAAGGGAGGATAATCTGGGATAATTGGCTAATAAAAACTGATTTTCTTCGAATGTTATGTAAACCCCAGACATTTCGTGGTAAAAAGAAATAGTATAAATCACTCAGTAGGAAATGCAGTAATTAAAATGCAGCTCCTGCTTCTAATGTCAGTTAAGAACGTCAAGTTTAATAATTAGACCTTTTAGCCAAGACACAAACAAATAAAATAGCAGCAGACGCATTCAACTCGAATGATAGCACAAAATGCACGCTTGTTCGGGGATAATGAGCTTCACTGTGTTCCAGGAACTGTCCAAATCTCTGCAGTCAGCGACAGGTAAACTGCACGCTGTAAAATGTGACGTCAGCAACGAGTCCGATGTTCTGGCCGCCTTCAAGTGGGTCAAGGACAACCTCGGAGGGGTGGACATCCTCATAAACAACGCTGCCGTACTATACGACACGTCTCTTACTGGTACGTAACCGCAGCATTTCCAAGATATTGGTCCTCTGATTTAATCAGCCCTGCATCGTCGGCCTCGGTGCATTGTACAGACCTAAAATTATTCACACGTTGCCGGCCTTCAGTGCGCTGTGCGTTCGTGTCTAAAGTTTACATGGATGTGCCGGACGTGGGCGAAGCGGACAGTGGCCGAGGTGTCCAATCCTTATAATACCCCCAACCCCCCTAAAGCTGTAAACGAAGTATTGTTTTGCCTGTCTTTTTGTCTTCATCATTTGCTATTTGGTTTTGAAACGGTAAACAGCTTGTGCATGCGCGAGGTAATAAGTTAATCATGCCTGGCGAATTGCAATAATTTCAAAGAGAATGAGACACTCGACTTTGATTTTTAGACATAAGATCGAACTGACATGTTTCCTTCAAGCCCCGGGTGTTCTTATCCTCGTTATACTTTCGACAAGACGAGCGAGTCACAGAGCCGGTACTAGAGTCCTAATAACATTCAGCGATGGGAATATCAGTCGCTGTGTGCCATGTCGTTGTGATTACGTCACTATGTACAATAATGTTTTGTGGGCTGTCATATCTTCTAAATATACCTTTAAGAACACGTGTCTACTTTAATGCATGTAGATACATTTATACCAGACAACTTCGTGTCACGTGACAGATGACATCATAGTTAATTTTAATCTCTAATCTGGTCTCATTCTAGTAAATTAGTACAACACTGTAGCATAGATTAAAAATAAACTGGAATTGCAGGACGCAATTATCCGTGGCCGTCATGTGGAGGTATAGCTCCAGTCATACACCTCGGCACATCATGTAACTGCACACCTTCACGTCCCTCCCGATATACCCTGCCTGCAGTAGAACACCCGGTACACACCGAACAGGAAGCTCGGTGGGCCCCACAGCTGCTACTGACATCTAGGATAATAAAGAAACATCTTGCCCCTCCAGACACTGCCAGCCACCTCCCCATCTAGTCACAACACTGACTACGCTATCCCGGCTACTGTCAATAGCGCAGTCACATCCGATACTTTGACTTGTCACAAGTATTTTCTCTTCTTTCCTAGGTGGCTCAACAGAAGAGCTAAAGAAAATGCTGGATGTAAACGTACTGGGTCTCAGCGTCTGCACAAAACTAGCGTTTCAGTCCATGAAGGAGAGGGGGGTTGATGACGGCCACATCATTCATATTAACAGGTTGGACAGGCTGTAAAGTCTAAGCTTTGCACTTAGCATGACATACTTGGTTTATGGACTTTGTACATTGTCTGCTGTTCTGATCGGAGCAGAGCTTTTTGGAAGAGGATGTTCGCGGGGTTCGTACAAAAGCTAAGTGACACCTGCTGTCTTTGGCCTCCTATAAAGATCCTAACTTTCTTATAAAGTGCAGCTGTTAGTTCGTACCTACAAGTAGTAAAACCGACTGACTTCAATTGTTCATCAGTAAACACACGATTTCTGCCACATTTGGACCCACACTGGGCAGTTAACAGTGTACATGCCAACGCTTATTCTGGCTTGATGTAAGTCGTAACATAAATTTGTGTAACTCGCATATATCGCATTTTAATTTCCTTTAAATAAATTAAAGTTACGTAGCACATATGTTTGTGTCGTTGGGCACCAAGTGCCCTTATATGAGATATCAAGCTTTCGAACATTTCAAGATAAGGAGTGTGTTCTTCCAGGGTGTTATACTGTGCTAACCTGACTACATAGAGTAGCATCCAAAAGATACTAATCTTCAGGTGCATTCAATTACATTCCCAAAATTTTCCATTTAATTATGAAAAATTTCTTAATTTGGGTCTTATTCCTGTTTAAAATTTCAATGTCACAGTAACCACTCCCCGGCCAATTTATTAATAATACGAATTAATTAAATATAACTACAATCAACAATATATTCATTTTATTTGCTAGTGTCATCTTATTTCAAGCCTGTGTTCTTACATAATGTAGACCAAACTTACGACAATACGTACTTCTGTTTTGCACCATAGTATAGCTGGCCATATACCTCCTGCAGAAAAATGTGCCATGTACTTTGCAACAAAGCATGCCGTGACAGCGCTAACTGAGGGCCTTCGCAAGGAAATTGTCAAACTGAAGTCTAAAATTCGTGTCACTGTAAGTATCGTTATACACTACAACAGGATACTTGTGTAGCGCCTTCTAATCCTTTATCATCTACTGTCTATGTAATTTTTGCAAAGAGTTGACTAAGAAATATTTGTCATATTGGTTTAAGGCTTTCAAATATGAAATTTATGTAATACGAATTTAAAAATCTCTTATTCCTACCTTATAAATGACAAGTGCATCACATTTAAAATAACTAACCGGTTACACATAATTAATGAAAATAATGTTGCTTATAGTGTGAAGCCACTTTATATCACCCTGTATAATTGTCACTGCCCTTTAACACGTTAACTTCTACGTCAGTCTCCTAATATTTAACGTTTCAGAGTCTCAGTCCTGGACTGGTGAAGACCGAAATGGCTCCAAAAGAGTATCTGGAAAACAACCCAGCTTTGAACCCCGAAGATATTGCTGATGGCGTTTTGTACGTTTTGGGTACTCCACCTCGTGTTCAGGTACGTAGAACTGTGAGTACATAAAATGTAACAAGTCACATGTTATATCACATTGGGTGACACACCGCAGCCGATCTGGATATAGTGGTTGATACACAAATGTCTTCTTCCTGGTCATCAAGTCCCTGTTTTCCAGCCCTTTTCCAATTGCTTTGCCTTATCGGCATTTCGGAATCTAAGTCTGTCCAGTTCGGTAGTTTGGTACCTACGTCGCTGTAAGTCTGTCTAGTTCGGTAGTCTGGTACCTACGTCGCTGTAAGTCTGTCCAGTTCGGTAGTTTGGTACCTACGTCGCTGTAAGTCTGTCCAGTTCGGTAGTTTGGTACCTACGTCGTTGTAAGTCTGTCCAGTTCGGTAGTCTGGTACCTACGTCGCTGTAAGTCTGTCCAGTTCGGTAGTTTGGTACCTACGTGTCTGTAAGTCTGTCCAGTTCGGTGGTTTGGTACCTACGTCGCTGTAAGTCTGTCCAGTTCGGTAGGTTGGTACCTACGTCGCTGTAAGTCTGTCCAGTTCGGTAGGTTGGTACTTACGCCGCGGAAGAATCTTCTTCCTCAGATTTCAGTCTTCCAACCTGAAGGAGGAAACAGGAAGTTCAAGTGGCATCCTATCTACCAAACTACACGGCGTCACATTCCCAAACAGCGTAACCCTAACACTCAAGCCCGTGTTAACTTCCTATATTTCTGTCCCACTCCGAAATTTTTCCATGCACAATTTATTCACCATTTTCAGTTTTATTAATTCTCTGTACTGTTCCTTCTTGCCTTCCTCCTACACGTGTTTACGTCACCGCTTCCTACTTATTCGCCCTCAAATATGACCCTGTGCCTGGCCCTCCCTCTCGAATACTGTGGCACTTTTACTAGTTTCGTCGTGCGATTCTACCCTGAAGATGTAAGGAACATGTTCGTCCGAAAAATTGCTATACAAGCACCACACTACACGGCTTCAAGTCCCAGGAGACGGTAGTCATTAAATACATATTTATTGGCTCAGCTTATGTCTTACGTACATATACAGATGATACAGTACTAATATGAAAATATACAGTGAACTATTAAAAGAAATTAGTGTCAAAAATTTGGCCTATATTAAACCGTGTTTGATGTTGTGTGTTCTCTGTTTACAGGTATTAGAGCTGTCTATAATACCAGTTGGGGAGGCTTTGTGAATTACTGTACGCACTACTAATATGTGAGAGTTATTTCATATTGACAACGGAAGAATTTGTAATATTCATCTTGTGATTTTATTCTACAATACAACATTTATTGAGACTTGTAACAATCATGTTACATTGTACGGTACTTTTTGCAGCAATAATATTTCAATTCTGTATGTATATACTCGCTGACGCAGCATCCTAATGTACAATTGTAAAGTCAGCACAATTACATAGCTGCACGTATTCACTTAATAAATAAAGGTACATCAGTGAATGTAATATCTTAATGTAGGAGACCTAATGTACATCAGCGGACTTACAAACGTCATTAGCAGCTGAAGTGCATCCAGCTGACGGACTGCGTCTGCGTAGACAACAGACGAGGGAACGCCAAGACCAAGAGTGTCAAGAGGGGAGGACAAACTTTGTAACCAAGCAGTACAATAATAAAGAACAGACGTCATTGTGACGCCTCTTGTCACGTAAGGCGTGCAACTGTGCACAGTCTGAGGCATTAGCACAGCTTTATGAACGTGGGAAATGAAACGTCGAAGCACAGAGCAGCGAACTTCCTGGAGAGATTTCAGCTTGTTGGCTTTAGTTGACTTAATGCAGTTCCAAACAACTGCGACGTGCCCACCTACGTCTTATTAATGTAACATATAGTGTTAATGGACAGTCAAGGGGTTAGGGGTGAGGGGAGAACACCTTACAGTATTAGAAGTACACAAACTTTACAAAAATCTAGAAGCCAACTCCAAATTATAGACGCTAGAAAGCCTGACACAATTCCATGCTCAGGACCTACAATTCTGTACTGACCTTTGAACGTCACTGTTATCTGAGGCTCACTGCTCGGTGCATGTGCACTGATATACATTTTTGTATGTAAGGGAGAAAGACTGCTATGATTTTGCTGAAAGCGACCAGTTGCCAGCAGATTGTGCACCCCTGTTCCACACTCTCCATACATACAAACACGCAGCATTGTTGCGCTTTCGGCACAACAGGTAAACATACTGACCACCGTTCCCTGTGCATTCCTTCCGTTTCTACGTCTGTCCTGAAGTTGGAGGTAAATGTTCCTCCGAAACGATAGTATCCACGTAACATATGCAAGATGACATATCTCAAAGGACCACATCACGAATACAGAGCAACTGCTTATTGGTGTAACTATATGTGCTAGTCTAAACTGTCCGGTCACGTATGTACAGACAAGCACCAGCTAACTGCTAAACTCAACAACAATATTGGAAGTTCAGTAAACGAATGTCGTTAATAAAAATTTCCGCCAACATGTCTGCCTGTGTGACTCTCACAGTGCTCCACTTTTAACAACAAGCTTGTTACAGTTGACCAACACCTGCGGTCAGGTGGTTCAGAAACGTCTACCTGTACAATGTTGGCACACCTACACCACGCAGTAAGGTACTCCTTATAAGACATCAGTATTCATACCAATAAAGGTGACAACGTGTTCTCTGGAGTCAGCGACAGGTAAACTGTGCGCTGTCGAACATCTAAATTTCATAACAAAACGCCGTCTTAAGACGGAAATCTTACATTCAAGAGCGGTTTTCGCTTTATCTTGAAATAGTTCTGTAACCAAGGACATAGAGCGAAGTTCTATGTAATATCGCCTCTAATAGTCTGAGAATCTGTAACGCGGAAAAAAAAATTAAGACACTGGCAGAAAAAAATACCGATTGAGCATTTACAGTTCATTCCTCATACAGTTGTCACTTACAGGTTGTTAACTTTCACCACTGCCTTTAGACAACATGTCACACATTTCGGAACGTTCTTTATACGAAGCGAAAAGTGTCGGTTTGTGGAGGAAGTATCCATAGTTTCGGTAACGGTGAATGCAGTCAGAGAATCAGTAATCTCTGTAACCTAACATACGATTTCAAAGCAGGCAGATGAACGAGTCACCATTATATGCAACTTTACAGTATTTACATTCTGATAACTCTTATCTGCCCTTGCTAGCTATCTAAGTCAATCACAGTAACTGAAGGACCTATTTCTTACGTAATGCAATAACTTAGTTCACACGTGTCACAACGAAGCGTAACAAACACAAGACAGGAATCCCCAATTACACCGCTGTGTGATCTTCAATTTGATTAATTAAAATTAATTGCCTCACAGTAAACACATTGTTTCTCCATCACAAAGACCAACCAATTGATGTTCTTTACGAAAATATGCACCATTTATCGGAAATATCCTATTTAAAAAATACACGCAGAACTGCGTAAAATGAACAGTTTGTTAAGGTAAGAGGAGGTGGTACATATGTAGACCACTGTGTCATATTAAAGGCTTAAATTGTAAGACGTCTGTACAACATTTCGCTCCAAAGATGTATCAGTTGTTACGTGGCCTGTGTAAGCCTAATCCAGTACAAACACATCGACACCCAACTGTTATATGACGGAATGTCCGACACAAGTGCGTACTGAGCATACACAAAGCACGCCCTGTATGTCTGTAAATTGGGTACAGTTTAAATCCATTCAACAACAATATAGAACATGATCGGCCACAACATGACCTCCCCGCCGCTTGTGTTATCGCCCAACAGTATACTTCTGCCACCTTACTTTAATTGCGCCTTCATTCCCGCTACCAAAATTTAGGCGTAGGTCTCAAAACTGTTATCATGTGAAATTATTATTAATTTTCTAAAGCCATGTCAGTATGACAGTGCGTAAGGCGGGCAGTGCCTGTGTGCAGTCTACATGTTGCAGTTAAGCTGTACCACCATCAAGCAGCACACCGCACAGCAATGTACACTGCATTGTTACACAATATTCAGGATCGCCGTTGTGAGATCGCCCAAGGTCACAACATTTTACTGCATAACAGCATGATTTGCACTGTTTCATAAGGTCGAACTTTCAGTTTAACATACACGAACGTTACACCTTTAACGCAAATACGTGGTTATATTTGGATAACGATATATATATATATATGAAGGGAAGAACTATCATTATCGGTACGGATGCTGCGTCATCGCCAATTGCTGACAGCGAAATGTCACGTGATTACAAATTCATGACCTTGTATCCCACACCGTATAAATCCAGTGGTCTGAACCGTATTGTTCACCGTCGTGCGTGTAACAGTGTGTGTGTGTGTGCTGTGAGGTTCTTGCGAAAAGTCGCAGTTACTATCTGTGTGACGACAAACCTGGAGTCAGTGTAAGGGACACGGTGTGAATACGGTAAGAGCTACGGTGAATTGGTAATTAGTATGTTCCATATAAATATACAGACATTAAGGTATATGGGGGGAGTGGGAGTACAGGCCCGTAAATTTCTAATCGAGCAGTAGATGAAGTCTACTGGCCAGGTTTAGGATCCAGCTGATTTCCCCTCTGTGACAGCCGAAGATATCATTCGAAGAAGATTTGTGGGCCCCCACCGGTATGGATCATTTGGACATGATATAAATATCTTGCCCACTTTTCTTAGGAGGCACAGTTCTACCTTCCTCACTATACCCAATAAAATATCCCAAGACTTAATATAATGTAATTAACTACATGACGGATCAGGTGATTCAGAAACTCCATGATTTTGAGTGTCACACTCGGGAATACATACCAGTTTAAGTATGCAAAAGCTAACAGCAACGTTCCTGTTGGGCAAAGGACTTACATATCTTTAGCTTGAGGATGGCGGTAGATCCAGTTCGCTATAACGTCAAGAATTATCAATTTAAATTGTTTACCGACAGATGATGAACATGTCCGTGGGGTAAATGATAGTAAACACCTACAAATCCTTTGTTAAGCAAACAGTTTCAAGACAGGAATTTATTTTTCGTAATTATTCATGTATTAATGTATTCGTTCACATTACAAAGTTGACGCTAATCAAAAGACAAAACGCACATAACTCACTGCCGTTACCACTCCTCTTCACCACTTACATGTCACTAGTAACAACAAAGCACGATTGCAGGCTCCACAGTCATCAATGGAGCGCTGGTCAGGTCGTGTTGCTGTGGTAACAGGAGCAAGTAGCGGCATTGGAGCAGCGATCGCCGCAGAACTCGCCAAGAAGGGGCTCAAAGTGGTCGGACTGGCTCGCAGAGTGGAAAGAGTGCAGGTACGCGATTGTCAGTTATCGTGCGGCTACTGTTCTGGGTATGCGGACAGCAGAACAGTCGCACTTTACAATTTAATGGAGTCGTACTTCGAAATTACCTGCCCTCAAAACAATGACCCACGAATGTGGAGGTGGAGGTCCAGCTCCTACCGTTCCATTGAGGCGGATCATTTGAAGACGTACAAATGTAATCGTTGGTGCAGCTTTATGTGTGACAACTCACTGCGTTGTACTACAGAGCTACAGACAACACAAACAAAAATATTTACTAACAAAACAAATGTTTTGATTAATAAACGTAGCAACATGTTTCCGCTTTAAGCTACGCCATCACAGGCTACAGGAAAAATTGTAAAGAGGAAACTTATGTCATGACTTATATATTTGCTGAAACGAGAACCCAGATCTGAACCTTACACTGGTATTACTGACACAATTTTTTATCTTTGGTGGCAATTGCATGGATTGAAGCTGAGCTGTGAGTTTGAATTTTGGTTACTTAATGGATGGGGAAAGGGCGGATTTCTGGGAAAATTGGCTGTTGAGACTGATTTTTTCTACGTTATGTAAACCCGAGTGTTTTCGTGGTAAAAATTAATAGTATAAATCAGTCAGCAGGAAAAGTAGTAATTAAAATGCAGCTCCTGCTTCTAATGTCAGTTAATAACGTCCAGTTTAATAATTAGACCTTTTAGCCGAGACACAAACAAATAAAATAGCAGTAGACGAATTCAACCCGTAAGATACCACAAAATGCACACTTGATAGGAGATAATGAGCTTCACTGTGTTCCAGGAACTGTCCAAATCTCTGCAGTCAGCGACAGGTAAACTGCACGCTGTAAAATGTGACGTCAGCAACGAGTCCGATGTTCTGGCGGCCTTCAAGTGGGTCAAGGACAACCTCGGAGGGGTGGACATCCTCATAAACAACGCTGCCGTGGCATACGACACGTCTCTTACTGGTACGTAGCCGTACCATTTCCAAGAAATTGATCCTCTGATTTAATCAGCCCTGCATTGTTGGCCTCGGTGCATTGTACAGACCTATAATTATTCACATGTTTCCGGCCTGCAGTGCGCTGTGCGGTCGTCTCTAAAATTTACATGGATGTGCCGGACGTGGGCGAAACGGACAGTGGCCGAGGTGTTCCATCCCTATAAAACCGCACCCTAAAGCTGTAAACCAATATTAATTTGCCTGCAGTTCTGTCTTCATCATTTGCTATTTGGTTTTGAAACGGAAAACAAATTGTCCATGCGCGAGATAATAAGTTAATCATGGCTGCTGATATTGCACTACTTTCAAAGAGAATGGGACACCCGACTTTGATTTTTAGACATAAGATCGAACTGATATGTTTCATCCACGCCCCGGCTGTTCTTATCCTCGTTATACCTTCGACAGCAGTAGGCGAAAACAGAGCCGGTACTAGAGTCCTAATAACATTCAGCGATGGGAATTTCCGTCGCTGTGTGCCATGTCGTTGTGATTACGTCACTATGTACAATAACGTTTTGTGGGCTGTCACATCTTCTAAATATACCTTGAAGAACACGTGTCTACTTTACTGCATGTAGATACATTTATACCAGATAACTACGTGTCACGTGACAGATGACATCATAGTTCATTTTAATCTCTAACATGCACACATTCTAATAAATTAGTACCACACTGAAGCACAGATTAAAAATAAACTGGCAATGCAGGACGCAATTATCCGTGGCCTTGATGTGGAGGTAAAGCTCCAGTCATACACCTCGGCACTTCATGTGACTGCACAACTTCACGTCCCTGCCGATATACCCTGCCTGCAAAATGAACCTCGGTACACACCTAATAGAAGGCTCGTTGGGCCCCTCAGCTGCTACTGACATCTAGGAGAATAAAGAATCATCTTGCCCCTCCAGACACTGCCAGCCACCTCCCCATCTAGTCACAACACTGACTACGCTATCCCGGCTACCCTCAATAGCGCAGTCACATCCGATACTTTGACTTGTCACAAGTATTTTCTCTTCTTTCGTAGGTGGCTCAACAGAAGACCTAAAGAAAATGCTGGATGTAAACGTACTGGGTCTCAGCGTCTGCACAAAACTAGCGTTTCAGTCCATGAAGGAGAGGGGGGTTGATGACGGCCACATCATTCATATTAACAGGTTGGACAGGCTGTAAAGTCTAAGCTTTGCACTTAGCATGACATACTTGGTTTATGGACTTTGTACATTGTCTGCTTTTCTGATCGGAGCAGAGTTTTTGGAAGAGGATGTCCGCGGTGTTCATACAAAAGCTGAGTGACACCTGCTGTCTTTGGCCCCTAAAAATATCCTAACACTTTTATAAAGTGCAGTTGTTAGTTCGTTCCTACAAGTAGTACAACCGACTGACTTCAATTGCTCATCAGTAAACACACGATTTCTGCCACATTTGGACCCACACTGGGCAGTTATCAGTGTACATGCCAACGCTTATTGTGGCTTGCTGTAAGTCGTAACATGAATTTGTGTAACTCGCATATATCGCATTTTAAATTCTGTTAAATAAATTAAAGTTACGTAGCACATTTGTTTGTGTCGTTGGGCACCAAGTGCACTTATATGAGATATCAAGCTTTCGAACATTTTAAGATACGGAGTGTGTTCTTCCAGGGTGTTATGCTGTGCTAACCTGCCTACATAGAGTAGCATCCAAAAGACAGTAATCCTCAGGTGCATTCAATTAAATTCCCAAAATCCCTTTTAACATTAAAAAACTTGTCAATTTAATTTCTTAATTTGGGTATTATTCCTGTTTAAAATTTCAATGTCACAGTAACCAATCCCTGGCAAATTTATTAATAGTACGAGTTAATTAAATATAATTACATTCAACAATATATTCATTTTATTTGCTAGTGTCAGCTTATTTCAATCCTGTCTTCTTAAACAATGTAGACTAAACTTACAAGTATATGTACTTCTGTTTTGCACCCACAGTATCGCTGGCCATATACCTCCTCCGGAATACTATGCCATGTACTTTGCAACAAAGCATGCCGTGACAGCGCTAACTGAGGGCCTTCGCAAAGAAATTCTCAAACTGAAGTCTAAAATTCGTGTCACAGTAAGTATCGTTATACACTACAACAGGATACTAGCGCCTACTAATCCTTTATCATCTACTGTCTATGTAATTTTTCCAACTAGTTGACTAAGAAATATTTGTCTTATAGGTTTAAGGCTTTCAAATATGAAAGTTAAGTAATAAGGATTTAAAAATATTTTATTCCCACCTTATAAATGACAAGTGCATCACATTTAAAATAACTAACCGGTTACACATAATTAATGAAAATAATGTTGTTTCTAGTGCGAAGCCACTTTATATCACCCTGTATAATTGTCACTGCCCTTTAAGACGTTAACTTCTACGTCACGCTCCTAATATTTAACGTTTCAGAGTCTCAGTCCTGGACTGGTGAAGACCGAAATGCCTCCAAAAGAGTTTCTGGAAAACCTCCCAGCTTTGGAGCCCGAAGATATTGCTGATGGCGTTTTGTACATTTTGGGTACTCCACCTCATGTTCAGGTATGTAGAACTGTGAGTACATAAACTGTAACAAGTCACATGTTATATCATATTGGGTGACAACCATAGCCGATCTGGATGTAGCGGACGATACACAAAAGTCTTCTTCCTGGGCATCAAACCCCTAGGTGTCAAAATATTTTGTCTGAATATTCGGCATTTCGCAATGTGAATCAGTGTGCTCAGGTAGGTAAGTACCTACACTGCAGAGGAACCTTCTACTTCCGTCTTCAGTCTTCCACCCAGAAGACGGAAGCAGGAAATAAATGAGGCATCATATCCACCAAACTACACGGCTGTAAATTCCCAAACACTGTATCCCTAAGACTCCCCGCCTCCTATGCCGATAATTCCGTGCATTTCTACACGTCCCTACTGTAAACACTTATATTTGTATCATCCCGTAACTTTATCCATATTTATTTTATCATTCAGTTTTATCAATTCTCTGTACTGTACCTTCTTGCATTCCTCCCACACGTCTTTAAGTCACCACTTCCTATTCATTCGCCCTCCCTATCCAATACTGGACCACTTTATTTTCGTCTTACTACCTTACCCTGAAGATAATAGCAGCATCTCCCTCACCAATATTGCTATACAAGCACCACACTACACGGCTTCAAGTCCCAGGAGACAGTAATCATTAAATACATCTTTATTGATTTAGCTACTGTGTCTTACGTACATACACTGATGATACACTAACAGCATGAAGATATAAAGTGGTATATTGTAATGGAAGTACTGCTATAACTTGTTGCTTATTTACGCCGTGTTTGATGTCATGTGTTCTCTTCTTTACAGGTGTTAGAGTTGAGTATAATACCAAATGGGCAGACATTGTGAATTACTTTACACACATTTAATACGTGAGAATGATTCCATAGTGACCAGGGAAAATGAGTGCATTGTTCAGCTAATCGCCCTATGTAATGTTATTCCACAACAAATTTTCCTTTTGTAATTTAAAGCTGACTGAAAGAAGCCACAACAACGTAACTGATTCAGCAACAAAGGGTAATGAAGATGTTAGTCAGTCATAACAGAGTTATTGAGACTTGTAACAATCATGTAACATTGTACGGTACTTTTTGCAGCAATAATATTTCAATTCTGTATGTACATACTCGCTGACCCAGCATCCTAATGTACAATTGTAAAGTCAGCACAATTACATAGCTGCACTTATTCACTTAATAAATAAAGGTACATCAGTGAATGTAATGTCTTAATGAAGGAGACCTAATGTACATCAGCGGACTTACAAACGTCATTAGCAGCTGAAGTGCATCCAGCTGATGGACTGCATCTGCGTAGACTACAGACGACGGAACGCCAAGACCAAGAGTGTCAAGAGGGGAAGGACAAAGTTTGTAAACAAGCTGTACAATAATAAAGAACAGACGTCATTGTGACGCCTCTTGTCACGTAAGGCGTGCAGCTGTGCACAGTCTGAGGCATTAGCACAGCTTTATGAACGTCGGAAATGAAACGACGAAGCACAGAGCAGCGATCTTCCTGGAGAGATTTCAGCTTGTTGGCTTTAGTTGACTTAATGCAGTTCCAAACAACTGCGACGTGCCCACCTACGTCTTATTTATGTAACATATAGTGTTAATGGACAGTCAAGGGGTGAGGGGTGAGGGGAGAACACATTACAGTATTAGAAGTACACAAATTTTACAAAAATCTAGAAACCACCTTCAAGACGCCGGAAGGGTGGCAGAATTTCATGCTGAAGACCCACAATTCTGTAGTGACCTGTGAACGTCACTGGTATCTGAGGCTCACTGCTCGGTGCATGTGAACTGATACACATTTTGGTATGTAAGGGGGAAACTCCTATGATTCTGCTGACAGCGACCAGGCGCCAGCAGTTTGTGCACCCCTGTTCCACACTCTCCACACATACAAACACGCAGCATTATTGCGCTTTCGGCACAACAGGTAAACATACTGACCACCGTTCCCTGTGCATTCCTTCCCTTTCCACGTCTGCCCTGAAGTGGAGGTAATATGTTCCTCCGAAACGGTGGTATCCACGTAACAAGTGCACGATGACACAACTCAAAACATCACATCACGAATACAGAGCAACTGCTTATTGGTGTAACTATATGTGCTAGTCTAAACTGTCCGGTCAAGTACGTACAGACAAGCACGAGCTAACTGCTAAACTCAACAACAATTGAAGTTCAAAAAACGAATGTCGTTAATAAGAAGGTTCCGTTAACATGTCTGGCTGTATGTTTGACTGTCACAGTGCTCCACTTTTAACAACGAGGTTGTTACGGTTGACCAACACCTGCGCTCAGGTTGTTCAGAAACGTCTACCTGTACAATGTTGGCACCCCTACACCACGCAGTAAGGTACACCGTATAACACATCAGTATTCGTACTAATAGAGGCGACACTGTGTTGCAGGAACTGTCCAAATCTCTGGAGTCGGCGACAGGTAAACTGTGCGCTGTCAAACATCTAAATGTCATAACAAAACGACGTCTTAAGACGGAAATCTTACATTCAAGAGCATAAAAAGCTGGAACCAATTACCTCCAAGCGTACTAGCGACTTTCCCCTGTAAATTAAGCACTTTTAGAAAAAGGGTCAAGAAAGTCATTACAAGCTAAGGGCTTTTAAGTGGGGATTAAACAGAAATAAGGGATTTGAAATGAAGGGGTGTGAAGTGATGTCCTTTGGTTTTGAAGTGAAGTAAAGTGAATTAAGTTCTTGGGGGATATAATTATCATGTACTTTATACTGAGGATATTCTAAGGCATGAAATTAATTAATGTGTGGGTGTTTTTTGTAATGTGCGTGTGTTTTTTTCTAGTATTGTGTATGGGTATGGATGTTTTTGTAAAGGTGTGATTGTTTTTTAAGGGTGGATTTTTTGTAAGGTGTGGATGTTTTTGTAAGGTGTGGATGCTTTGGTAAGGTGTGGATATTTTTGTAATGTGTGTAAGGTGTTCTAATGTGTGTACTTGTATTTCCTGTATGTATTTTGTTTTGTATGCGTATGGGTTTTTTTGTAAGGTGTGGATGCTCTTGTAAGGTGTTGATGTTTTTGTAAGGCGTGGATGTTTTTGTAAGGTGTGGATGCTTGCAAGATGTGGATGCTTTTATAAGGTGTGGATGTTATTGTAAGGTGTGGATATTATTGTAATGTGTGTACGGTGTTCTAATGTGTGTATTTGTATTTACTGTATATATTTTGTTTTGTAATTGTGTATAGTGTGTTTTGTATTGTTATTTTAATGTATATTTATATGTCCATTTGTATTGTGTGTACTAGTGTAAGGACTACAGGCACCGGGTGAATACATTTGTATTGTGTGTACTAGTGTAAGGACTACTGCCCCCTCCCAGAGGACACCGCCTTAACGAAGCACTGTCCGTGCGGGCGGAGAGGGTTTGAGTGCCCCAAAGAAGCTGGGGGTTAAACCGGCGGTAGCTTAGCTACTGGTAGGGTCTCCCAAGCCGGGCAGGCCTCAGCTGAGGGGCCAGACGAAGTGTGTTCCACAACGACCTGTCTGAACCAATAACCTTTCCATAACATCCTTCCTCTTCACCCAAGTCAAGGTGTGAGATATCGTGCCGAGGACTGCATGGCACTGGGGTGGAAAAACAGCAGTGCATTTACGATCCCCTCGGGGAACCGGGCAGCACCCCGTTGTATTTATGCCTTCCACCCGTAAGGGGCTCTGGGGGTGGTGACTGTTACTTCCCCATTACTTGTGGGAATAGAATGGACACAGTAATTAATGGACTTGATCAAGGAGTGGCTGAGGCTGTAGACTTGATACAAGTAAGTTCTGAGCTGAGTTCTGATGAACCTGATCAAGGAGCAGCTGTGGCTGCAAACTTGATACTGAGGCTGTAGGCCTTGAGCCTTTCGCTGTTTCTTCTGATTAGGACAGACTGACTGCAGGTGTCTATACGACTAGACTGCAGTCCAGGCGACTCTCGGGAGTGCAGCGGAAGTAGCTCATTAAAGTAAGAGAAGGTGGTGGCGAGAAGTAGTGGGGGTGTGAGAAGACCCCACTCTTACTCGAGTATTCCACCTTCGATGAACCTGTGAGCCTTTTGCTATCTCTGCTGATGAGGACAGACTGGCTGCAGGTGTCATTATGACTAGACTGCAGACCAGGCGACTCTTGGGAGAGTAGCGGAAGCAGCTCGTTAAAGTAAGAAAAGGCGGTGGCGAGAAGTAGTGGGGGTGTGAAAAGACCCCACTCTTACTCGAGTATTCCTCCTTCGATGAATCTGATGAAGGAGCGGCTGTGACTGTAAACTTGATATTGGGGCTGTATGCCCTGAGCGTTTCGCTGTCTCTTCTGATAAGGACAGACTGGCTGCAGGTGCCACCAAACCGCAGTTCAGGCGACTGTCGGGAGCGCAGCGGAAGCAGCCAATTAAAATAAGAGAAGGCGGTGGCGAGAAGTAGTGGGAGTGTGAAAAGACCCCTTTCTTACTCGAGTGTTCCACCTTCGATGAACCTGTGAGCCTTTTGCTATCTCTTCTGATGAGGACAGACTGGCTGCAGGTGTCATTACGACCAAACTGCAGACCAGGCGACTCTTGGGAGCGCAGCGGAAGTAGCTCGTTAAAGTAAGAGAAGGCGGTGGCGAGAAGTAGTGGGGGTGTGAAAAGACCCCACTCTTACTCGAGTATTCCTCCTTCGATGAACCTGATCAAGGAGCGGCTGTGACTGCAAACTTGATATTGGGGCTGTACGCTCTGAGCCTTTCGCTGTCTCTTCTGATGAGGACAGACTGGCTGCTGGTGTCACCAAACTGCAGACCAGGCGACTCTCGGGAACGCAGCGGAAGTAGCTCATTAAAATAAGAGAAGGCGGTGGCGAGAAGTAGTGGGGGTGTGAACAGACCCCACTCTTACTCGAGTATTCCACCTTCGATAAACCTGAACAAGGAACGGCTGTGGCTGCAGACTTGATAATTGAAAGACTATGGGTTAGCACAATAAGCCTAAGGCTGCGGTGCGTCCGGAGATAATGCCCACGGGCATATAGACAGAAGAAGAAGAAGAAGAAGAAGAAGAAGGACTAATGCAACCGGGTGAAAACATTTGTATTGTGTGTACTAGTGTAAGGACTACTGCCACCGGGTGAAAACATTTGTATTGTGTGTACTAGTGTAAGGACTACTGCCACCGGGTGAAAACATTTGTATTGTGTGTACTAGTGTAAGGACTACTGCCACCGGGTGAAAACATTCGTATTGTGTGTACTAGTGTAAGGACTACTGCCACAGGGTGAAAACATTTGTATTGTGTGTACTAGTGTAAGGACTACTGCCACCGGGTAAAGACATTTGTATTCTGTGTACTAGTGTAAGGAACTACTGCCACCGGGTAAAGACATTTGTATTCTGTGTACTAGTGTAAGGACTACTGCCACCGGGTGAAAACATTTGTTGTGTGTACTAGTGTAAGGACTACTGCCACCGGGTGAAAACATTTGTTTGTGTGTACTAGTGTAAGGACTACTGCCATCGGGTGAAAACATTTGTATTTGTGTACTAGTGTAAGGACTACTGCCACCGGGTGAAAACATTTGTATTGTGTGTACAGTTAAAGGACTACTGCCACCGGGTGAAAAATTTGTATTGTATGTACTAGTTAAGGACTACTGCCACCGGGTGAAAACATTTGTATTGTGTGTACTAGTGTAAGGACTACTGCCACCGGGTGAAAACATTTGTATTGTGTGTACTAGTATAAGGACTACTGCCACCGGGTGAAAATATTTGTATTGTATGTACTAGTTTAAGGACTACTGCCACCGGGTGAAAACATTTGTATTGTATGTACTTGTGTAAGGAATACTGCCACCGGGTGAAAACATTTGTATTGTGATGTACCAAAGAAAGGACTACTGCCACCGAGGTGAACAATATTTGTATTGTAGTGTACTAGTTGTAAGGACTACTGCCATCGGGTGAAAACATTTGTTTGTGTGTACTAGTGTAAGGACATACTGCCATCGGGTGAAAACATTTGTATTGTGTGTACTAGTGTAAGAACTACTGCCACCGGGTGAAAACATTTGTATTGTGTGTACTAGTTAAGGACTACTGCCACCGGTGAAAATATTTGTATTGTATGTACTAGTTTAAGACTACTGCCACCGGGTAAAACATTTGTATCTGTGTTACTAGTGTAAGGACTACTGCCACCGGGTAAAACATTTGTATTGTGTACTAGTTAAGGACTACTGCCACCGGGTGAAAAATTTGTATTGTATGTACTAAGTGTAAGGACTACTGCCATCGGGTGAAAACATTTGTTTGTGTGACTAGTGTAAGGACTACTGCCACGGTGAAAACATTTGTATTTTGTGTACTAGTGTAAGGACTACTGCCACCGGGTGAAAACATTTGTATTGTGTGTACTAGTTAAGGACTACTGCCACCGGGTGAAAAATTTGTATTGTATGTACTAGTTAAGGACTACTGCCACCGGGTGAAAACATTTGTATTGTGTGTACTAGTGTAAGGACTACTGCCACCGGGTGAAAACATTTGTATTGTGTGTACTAGTATAAGGACTACTGCCACCGGGTGAAAATATTTGTATTGTATGTACTAGTTAAGGACTACTGCCACCGGGTGAAAACATTTGTATTGTATGTACTGTGTAAGGAATACTGCCACCGGGTGAAAACATTTGTATTGTGTGTACTAGTATAAAGGACTACTGCCACCGGGTGAAAATATTTGTATTGTATGTACTAGTTTAAGGACTACTGCCACCGGGTGAAAACATTTGTATTGTATGTACTTGTGTAAGGAATACTGCCACCGGGTGAAAACATTTGTATTGTGTGTACTAGTGTAAGGACTACTGCCATCGGGTGAAAACATTTGTGTTGTGTGTACTAGTGTAAGGACTACTGCCACCGGGTGAAAACATTTGTTTGTGTGTACTAGTTAAGGAACTACTGCCACCGGGTGAAAACATTTGTATTGTGTGTACTAGTGTAAGGACTACTGCCACCGGGTGAAAACATTTGTATTGTGTTACTAGTATAAGGACTACTGCCACCGGGTGAAAATATTTTATTGTATGTACTAGTTAAGGACTACTGCCACCGGGTGAAAACATTTGTATTGTGTGTACTAGTGTAAGGACTACTGCCACCGGGTGAAAACATTTGTATATTGTGTGTACTAGTATAAGGACTACTGCCACCGGGTGAAAATATTGTATTGTATGTACTAGGTTAAGGACTACTGCCACCGGGTGAAAACATTTGTATTGTATGTACTATGTGTAAGGACATACTGCCACCGGGTGAAAACATTTGTATTGTGTGTACTAGTGTAAGGACTACTGCCACCGGGTGAAAACATTTGTATTGTATGTACTTGTGTAAGGATTACTGCCACCGGGTGAAAACATTTGTATTGTGTGTACTAGTGTAAGGACTACTGCCACCGGGTGAAAACATTTGTATTGTGTGTACTAGTGTAAGGACTACTGCCACCGGGTGAAAACATTTGTATTGTGTGTACTAGTATAAGAGACTACTGCCACCGGGTGAAAATATTTGTATTGTATGTACTAGTTAAGGACTACTGCCACCGGGTGAAAACATTTGTATTGTATGTACTAGTGTAAGGAATACTGCCACCGGGGGAAAACATTTGTATTGTGTGTACTAGTGTAAGGACTACTGCCACCGGGTGAAAACATTTGTATTGTGTGTACTAGTGTAAGGACTACTGCCACCGGGTGAAAACATTTGTATTGTGTGTACTAGTATAAGGACTACTGCCACCGGGTGAAAATATTTGTATTGTGTGTACTAGTGTAAGGAATACTGCCACCGGGTAAAACATTTGTATTGTGTGTACTAGTGTAAGGACTACTGCCACCGGGTGAAAACATTTATATTGTGTGTACTGTGTAAGGACTACTGCCACCGGGTGAAAACATTTGTATTGTGTGTACTAGTGTAAGGACTACTGCCACCGGGTGAAAACATTTATATTGTGTGTACTAGTGTAAGGACTACTGCCACCGGGTGAAAACATTTGTATTGTGTGTACTAGTGTAAGGACTACTGCCACCGGTTGAAAACATATAGTCTGAGAATCTGCAACGCGGAAAAGAAAATGTAGACACACTGGCAGAAACAATACCGATTGAACATCTACAGTTCATTCCTCATACAGTTGTCACTTACAGGTTGTTAATTTTCACCACTGCCTTTAGACAATATGTCACACATTTCGGAACGTTTTTTATAAATACGAAGCGAAAAGTATCGACTTGTGGAGGAAGTAACCATTGTTTGGTAACGGTGAATGCAGTCCGATAATAAGTATTCTCTGTAGCCTAACGTACGTTTTCAAAGTAGGCAGATGAACGAGTCACCATTATATGCAACTTTACAATATTTACATTCTGATAACTCTTATCTGCCCTTGCTAGCTATCTAAGTCAATCACAGTAACTGAAGGACCTATTTCTTACGTAATGCAATGACTTAGTTCACACATGTCACAACGTAGCGTAACAAACACAAGACAGGGAACCCCAATTACACCGCTGTGTGACCTTCAATTTCACTAATTGAAATTAATTGCCTCACAGTAAACACATTGTTTCTCCATCACAAAGACCAACCAATTGATGTTCTTTACCAAAATATGCACCATTTATCCGAAATATCCTATTTAAATAATACACGCAGAACTGCGTAAAGTGAACAGTTTGTTAAGGTAAGAGGAGGTGGTACATATGGTGACCACTGTGTCATATTAAAGTCTTAAATTGTAAGACGTATGTACAACATTTCGCTCCAAAGATGTATCAGTTGTTACGTGGCCTGTGTAAGTCTAATCCAGTACACACAATTCGACACCCAACTGTTACGTGCCGGAGTGTCCGACGCAAGTGCGTACTGAGCATACGCATGGTCAAGCACGCTCTGTATATCTGTAAATTGGGTCCAGTTTAAATCAAAACACCAACAAGATGGAACATGATCGGCCACAGCATGACCTCCCCGCCGTCTGTGTCATCGCCCAGCAGTACTCTTCTGCCACCTTTCTTTAATTGCGCCTTCATTCCCGCTACAAAAATTAAGGCGTAGGCCTCAAAAGTGTTATTACTTGGAATTATTATTAATTTTTTAAACCATGTCAATATGACAGTGCGTAAGGCGGGCAGTGCCTGTGTGCAGTCTACATGTTGCAGTTAAGCTGTACCACCATCAAGCAGCACACCGCACAGCATTGTACAATGCATTGTTACACAATATTCAGGATCGCCGTTGTGAGATCGCCCAAGCTCACAACATTTTACTGCATAACAGCATGATTTGCACTGTTTCATAAGGTCGAACATTCAGGTTAACATACACGAACGTTACACCTTTAACGCAAATACGTGGTTATCTTTGGATAACGATACATACATATATATATATATATACATAACATGAAGGGAAGGACTATCATCGTCGGTATGGATGCTGCGTCATCGCCAATTGCTGACAGCGTAATGTCACGTGATCACAAATTCATGACCTTGTATCCCACACCTTATAACTCCAGTGCAGTCTGAACAGTATTGTTCACCGCCGTGCGTGTGACAGTGTGTGTGCTGTGAGGTTCTTGCGAACAGTCGCGGTTGATATCTGTGTGACGACACAGCTGGAGTCAGTGTAAGGGACACGGTGTGAATACGGTAAGAGCTACCGTGAATTGGTTATAAATATGTTCCATATAGATATACAAACATTAAGGTATATGGGGGGAGTGGGAGTACAGGTCCGTAAATTCATAATCATGGCACTAGATGAAGTCCAGTGGCCAGTTATATACAGACAGACCTCACTCACCCGGATACTACACCACAGCTAACAAACACAGATACGTAACACCATGCCAAAAACCACTATAATATACATCTGAGTACCGCCCGCAAGGACAATATCGATCAACGTAAACAATATAAGAAATCATTCTTCTAGTGAACATATCACATATGCAGCTTAATGTGCTCATAACTAACGCAATATCTACAGCTTAGTGTACGCAACAAGTGATTTACAACACGTAGTGCAACACCCATTGGAAGTGATCTCTAATACGACCTGAATTTTAGAACTTAATATTTAATTAATGCAGTTTTATAATACCCACACTTGACTGTTTTAATCCACATCTCTGGATAACCTAATCAATGTGTTTCATTATGTAACTCTAGTCGCCCCTGATGAGGCCGGTTAACCGACCGAAACATATGTAGGGCTTTTTAACAAACTATTAATTTTAATACTGAAGTGCATGTGTTGGTGAATTGTGGCCAGGTTTAGGTTCCAGCCGATTTCCCCTCTCGGACAGCCGAAGATATCATTCGAACAAGAAGATGTGTGGGCCCCACACCGCTATGGATCATTTGACATAAATATCTTGCCCACTTTTCTTAGACGCACAGTTCTACCTTCCTCACTATACCTACCGAAATATCCCAAGACTTAATATAATGTAATTAACTACATGACGGATCAGGTGATTCAGAAACTCCATGATTCTGAGTGTCACACTCGGGGAATAAATACGCCACTTTACGTTCACTATTTCTATGTTACCAGTTTAAGTATGCAAAAGCTGACAGCAGCTTTCCTGTTGGACAAAGGACTTACATATCTTTAGCTTGAGGATGGCGGTAGATCCAGTTCGCTATAACGTCAAGTATTATCAATTGAATTGTTTACCACCAGATGATGAACATGTCCGTGTGTCGTAAATGATAGTAAACACCTACAAATCCATTTGTTAAGCAAACAGTTTCAAGACAGGAATTTATTTTTCGTAATTATTCATGTATTAATGTATTCGTTCACATTACAAAGTTGACGCTAATTCAAAAGACATACCGCACATAACTCACTACTCCTCTTCACCACTTACATGTCACTAGTAACAACAAAGCATGATTGCAGGCTCCTACAGTCATCAATGGAGCGCTGGTCAGGTCGTGTTGCTGTGGTAACAGGAGCAAGCAGCGGCATTGGAGCAGCGATCGCCGCAGAACTCGCCAAGAAGGGGCTCAAAGTGGTCGGACTGGCTCGCAGAGTGGAAAGAGTGCAGGTACGCGATTGTCAGTTATCGTGCGGCTACTGTTCTGGGAATGCGGACAGCAGAACAGTCTACTTTACAATTTAATGGAGTCGTACTTCGAAATTACCTGCCCTCAAAAAATGACCCACGAATGTGGGAGGTGGAGGTCCAGCTCCTACCGTTCCATTGAGGCGGATCATTTCAAGATGTACAAATGTAATCGTTGGTGCAGCTTTATGTGTGACAACTCAGTGCGTTGTACTACAGAGCTACAGACAATACAAACAGCAATATTTACTAACACAACAAGTGCTTTGTTTAATAAACGTAGCAACATGTTTCGGCTTTACGCTACGCCATCACAAGATACAGAAAAGAGATATGCAGATGAAATTTATGTGATGACTTCAATATATCTTAAAACGAGAACCCAGATCTGAACCTCATACTGATATTACCTGCAGTATTATTTATCGTTGGTGTAAATTGTATGGCTTTGTACGGTGCTGAAACGTGGACACTTCGGAAAGTAGATCAGAAGTATCTGGAAAGTTTTGAAATGTGGTGCTGGAGAAGAATGGAGAAGATCAATTGGACCGATCGTGTGAGAAATGAAGAAGTATTACACAGAGTCAAGGAGGAGAGGAATATCGTACATACAATAAAAAAAAGAAAGGCTAACTGGATTGGTCACATCTTGCGTAGAAACTGCCTTCTGAAACACGTGATTGAAGAAAAGTTAGAAGGAAGGATAGAAATGACGGGACGACGAGGGAGAGGACGTAAGCAGCTACTGGATGACCTTAAGGAAAAGAAAAGATACTGGAAATTGAAAGAGGAAGCACTAGATCGCACCCTGTGGAGAACTCGCTTTGGAAGAGGCTACGGACCTGTCGTAAGACACACTACAGAATGAATGAATGAAATTGTATGGATTGAAGCTGAGCTGTGAGTTTGAATTGTGACTACTTTGTGGATAAGGAAATGTTGGATTTTCTGGGATAACTATCTAATCCAGAAGTATTTGTTTTTCCATGTCAAGCCGTGTCGTTTTTTAGCACCTATCGGGATGAGCAAACGGCATCATATCCAACGAGGTGCTTAAAACTGTACTGTTGTTAATGTTGAAAGAACAGAAAAGTATAGCTTCGAATTGCCATTCAAGGGTTTAACAGTTCTGCCGACTGAAATGGGCAAAGACAATTAAATCCAGAGGCTTTCATGGTAAAAAGAAATAGTATAACCTAGTCAGTAGGAAGTGCCGATCCCACTGGTCGTGCGGTCTAAGGCGTGGGTCTTCGGCCACTCGTTTTACTGGGATTGTGGGTTCGAATCCCACCGGGGGGCATGGATGTCTGTCTGTGGTGAGTGTTGTGTGTTGTCAGGTAGAGGTCTCTGCGACGAGCTGGTCCGTCGTCCAGAGGAGTCCTACCGACTGTGGTGTGTCTCAAATGTGTGTGACCATGAAACCTCGACGAAACGAGGAGGCCCAGGCCCATATAAGGCTGTCGAGACATAGAAAAAAAAAAGTCAGTAGGAAGTCTAGTACTTAAGATGCACCTCTTATTGCTAATGTCAGGTAAGGAGGTGCGGTTAAATCATTAGACCTTTTAGTCGAGACACAAACAAATAAAATAGCAGTAGACGCATTCAACCCGTATGATACCACAATATGCACGCTTGTTCGGAGATAATGACCTTCACTGTGTTCCAGGAACTGTCCAAATCTCTGCAGTCTGCAACAGGTAAAGTGCACGCTGTAAAATGTGACGTCAGCAACGAGTCCGATGTTCTGGCGGCCTTCAAGTGGGTCAAGGACAACCTCGGAGGGGTGGACATTCTCATAAACAACGCTGCCGTACTATACGACACGTCTCTTACTGGTACGTAGCCGCAGCCTTTCCAAGATTTTAGCCGTCTGATTTAATCAGCCCTGCATTGTTGGCCTTGGTGCATTGTACAGACCTATAATTATTCACAAGTTGCCGGCCTTCAGTGCGCTGTGCGTTCGTGTCTAAAGTTTACATGGATGTGCCGGACGTGGGCGAAGCGGACAGTGGCCGAGGTGTCCAATCCTTATAATATTCCCCCTAAAGCTGTTAACGAAGTATTGTTTTGCCTGCAGTTCTGTCTTCATCATTTGCTATTTGATTTTTAAACGGAAAACAAATTGTCCATATGCGAGATAATAATGTTTAAACATGGCTGGTAAAATTGAACTAATTTCAAAGAGAATGGGACACCCGACTTTGATTTTTAGACATAAGATCGAACTGATATGTTTCTTCCATGCCCCGGCTGTTCTTATCCTCGTTATACTTTCGACAAGAAGAGGCGAGTCACAGAGCCGGTCCTAGAGTCCTAATAAAATTCAGTGATGGAAATTTCAGTCGCTGTGTGCCATGTCGTTGTGATTACGTCACTATGAACAATGTCTTGTGGGCTGTCACATCTTCTAAATATACCTTGAAGAACACGTGTCTACTTTACTGCATGTAGATACATTTATACCAGATAACTACGTGTCACGTGACAGATGACATCATAGTTCATTTTAATCTCTAATCTGGTCTCATTCTAGTAAATTAGTACAACACTGTAGCATAGATTCAAAATAAACTGGCATTGCAGAACGCAATTACCGTGGCCTTCATGTGGAGGTATGGCTACAGTCATACACAATGGCTCTTCATGTAACTGCACACCTTCACGTCCCTCCCGATATACCCTGCCTGCAGAAGAACCCCCGGTACACACCTAACAGAAGGCTCGGTGGGCCCCACAGCTGCTACTGACATCTAGGAGAATAAAGAAACATCTTGCCCCTCCAGACACTGCCAGCCACCTCCCCATCTAGTCACAATACTGACTACGCTATCGCGGCTACCCTCAATAGCGCAGTCACATCCGATACTTTGACTTGTCACAAGTATTTTCTCTTCTTTCCTAGGTGGCTCAACAGAAGAGCTAAAGAAAATGCTGGATGTAAACGTACTGGGTCTCAGCGTCTGCACAAAACTAGCGTTTCAGTCCATGAAGGAGAGGGGGTTGATGACGGCCACATCATTCATATTAACAGGTTGGACAGGCTGTAAAGTCTAAGCTTTGAACTTAGCATGACATACTTGGTTTATGGACTTTGTACATTGTCTGCTGTTCTGATCGGAGCAGAGCTTTTTGGAAGAGGATGTCCGCGTGGTTCGTACAAAAGCTGAGTGACACCTGCTGTCTTTGGCCTCCTAAACAGATCCTAAATTTTTATAAAGTGCAGCTGATAGTTCGTACCTACAATAGTACAACCGACTGACTTCAATTGCTCATCAGTAAACACACATTTCTGCCACATTTGGACCCACACTGGGCAGTTATCAGTGTACATGCCAACGCATATCGGGCTTGCTGTAAGTCGTAACATGAATTTGTGTAACTCGCATATATCGCATTTTAATTCTGCTAAATAAATTAAAGTTACGTAGGCACATTTGTTTGTGTCGTTGGGCACCAAGTGCACTTATATGAGATATCAAGCTTTAAACATTTAAGATACGGAGTGTGTTCTTCCAGGGTGTTATGCTGTGGTAACCTGGCTTCATACAGTAGCATACACAAAGACAGTAATCCTCAGGTGCATTCAATTACATTCCCAAAATTTCCTTTAATTATCAAAAAATTTGTAGTAGTCTAGAAATCCCCCAACTCTTTTATAAAACAAATCAGTACCGTATACACAAGCCCGTCTCCTGTCCCTATTCACAGCCAGATCAAACCAAAGCACCTGTGTTTACAAACGTGCAGTAAAAGCTACTTTGTTGCACAAATTGTGGCTATCACTTACGGAAAGCTAATCTCAGCCACCTGCCTCTGCAAGTCACTAACCTCGCCACAGAAAGACCCTCGTCCAGTGTCCGAACAGTTACCTTCTGATCGGTATGACGCTGACAGTCAGACACGTAGCAACGTTAAATGCAATATATCTCCCTCACAAGCATTTGGCAATGGTACACTTTCGTCACTCACTTCAGTCGTTGAACTCAATGCGTCATAAAATCAGCTAATTGCCAATGCGTCCGTCTGTCCGTCTTAATCAGTTCAGCAATTACCTTATATTATACTTGGCTTACAGGGAGCAAGAGATATAACTAAATTCGAGACCATTATTACTGCATACCATACACAGATGTCCATGTACCTTTAACAGCATATACATACATAATACATGCATACATACATAATACATGCATACGATACTACTAATACATACATACATACATAATAACATACATACGTACATACGTACGTAAAACATACATACACACACATACATACGTACTATCACATACATACCATACATAAATACATACAACTACATACTATACGTACGTAAAATACATACATACACATACATAATACACACATACGTACAACATACATACATACATACATACATATACATACATATATACATGCATACATACATACGTAAGACATACATACACACACATTTACACACATACATACACACATATATACATACATATACATACATATATACATACGTACATACATACATACATACACACACATACACACACATACATACACATACATACAACATACATACATACACATAATACACACATACTATATATATAATACATACGTACATACATACATACACGCACATCTATATACAATAATCTTACTGCCATGTCACCTCTATGTCCGATATTGCCAACCTGCCAGGGCGCTTCTACAGACGTGAAATTTACTCCGCAATGTTGCCAATACTGCATCAGTTTTTGCAGGCAATTTGAAATTGAAGCCGAATATTTCCTTTTAATTATGACATGTGTCAGTTTAATTTGTTAATTTGAGCGTTATCCTGTTTAAAATTTCAGTGTGACAGTAGCCAGTCCCGGGACAATTTTAATAATAGTGATATTTATTAAATATAACTAGATTCAGCAAACACGCACTGTATTTCCTAGTGTCATCACATTTCCAAGCAGTGCTCTGTCTTCGTACATCATGCAGACTTTTGTTATATGTATTTTTGTTTTGCACGCACAGTGTACTTGGCCATATACCTCCATCAGAATCCTTTGCCATGTATACTGCAACAAAGCATGCCGTGACAGCGCTACTGAGGGCCTTCGCAAAGAAATTTCAAACTGAAGTCTAAAATTCGTGTCACTGTAAGTATCGTTATACACTACAACAGGATACTTGTGTAGCGCCTACTAATCCTTTATCATCTACTGCTATGTAATTTTTCCAACTAGTTGACTAAGAAATATTTGATTATAGGTTTAAGGCTTTCAAGTATGAAATTTATGTAATACGAATTTAAAAATCTTATATTCCTACCTTATAAATGACAAGTGCATCACATTTAAAATAACTAACCGGTTACACATAGTTACTGAAATTAATGTTGCTTATAGCGTGAAGCCACTTTATATCACCCTGTATAATTGTCACTGCCCTTTAAGACGTTAACTTCTACGTCACTGTCGTAATATTTAACGTTTCAGAGTCTCAGTCCTGGACTGGTGAAGACCCGGAAATGCCTCCAAAAGAGATTCTGGAAAACCTCCCATTTTTGGAGCCCGAAGATATTGCTGATGGCGTTTTGTACGTTTTGGGTACTCCACCTCATGTTCAGGTATGTCGAACTGTGAGTACATAAACTGTAACAAGTCACATGTTATATCACATTGGGTGACAACCGCAGCCGATCTGGATATAGTGGACGATACACAAATGTCTTCTTCCTGGGCATCAAACCCAAGGTGTCCAAATATTTTGACCGAATTTTCGGTATTTCGCAATGTGAATCAGTGTGCTCAGGTAGGTAAGTACCTACACTGCAGAGGAACCTTCTACTTTCGTCTTCAGTATTCCACCCTCAAGATGGGAAGCAAGAAATAAAAGAGGCATCATATCCACCAAACTACACGGCTGTAAATTCCCAAACACTGTATCCCTAAGACTCCCTGCCCCTATGCCGATATATTCGTGCATTTCTACCCGTTCCTACTGTAAACACTTGTTTTTGTATCATCCCGTAACTTTATCCATATTCATTTTATCATTCATTCATTTTTATCAATACTCTGTACTGTACCTTCTTGCATTCTTCCTACACGTCTTTAAGTTACCACTTCCTATTAATTCGCCCTCCCTATCCAATACTGGACCACTTTATTTTCGTCCTACTACCTTACCCTGAAGATAATAGCAACATCTCCCTCACCAATATTGCTATACAAGCACCACATTACACGGCTTCAAGTCCCAGAAGACGGTAATCCTTAAATACATCTTTATTGATTTAGCTACTGTGTCTTACGTACATACACTGATGATACACTAACAGCATGAAGATATAAAGTGATATATTGTAATGGAAGTACTAATATAACTTGTTGCTTATTTACGCCGTGTTTGATGTCATGTGTTCTCTTCTTTACAGGTGTTAGAGTTGAGCATAATACCAAATGGGCAGAAATTGTGAATTACTTTATACAGATATTCTACATGAGAGTGAGTCCATAGTGACCACGGAAAATGAGTGCATTGTTCATCTAGTCGCCTAATGTAAGGTTACTCCACAACACTTTTTCCTTTTGTAATTTAAAGCTGACTGCAAGAAGCCACAACAACGTAACTGATTCAGCAACAAAGGATAATGGAGAAGTTAGTCAGTATTTACAGAGTTCATTGAGACTTGTAACAATCATGTAACATTGTACGGTACTTTTTGCAGCAATAATATTTCAATTCTGTAAGTATATAGTCGCTGACCCAGCATCCTAATGTACAATTGTAAAGTCAGCACAATTACATAACTTCACTTATTCACTTAATAAATAAAGGTACATCAGTGAATGTAATATCTTAATGTAGGAGACCTAATGTACATCAGCGGACTGACAAACGTCATTAGCAGCTGAAGTGCATCCAGCTGACGGACTGCATCTGCGTAGACAACAGACGAGGGAACGCCAAGACCAAGAGTGTCAAGAGGGGGAGGACAAAGTTTGTAAACAAACAGTACAATAATAAAGAACAGACGTCATTGTGACGCCTCTTGTCACGTAAGGCGTGCAGCTGTGCACAGTCTGGGTATTAGCACAGCTTTATGAACGTGGGAAATGAAACGACGAAGCACAGAGCAGCGAACTTCCTGGAGAGATTTCAGCTTGTTAGCTTTAGTTGACTTAATGCAGTTCCAAACAACTGCGACGTGCCCATCTACGTCTTATTAATGTAACATATAGTGTTACTGGACAGTCAAGGGGTGAGAGGAGAACACCTTACAGTATTAGAAGTACACAAATTTTACAAAAATCTAGAAGCCAACTATAAAATATAGACGCTACAAAGGTGACACAATACCATGCTGAGGACCCACAATTCTGTACTGACCTGTGAACCTCGCTCTTATCTGAGGCTCACTGCTCGGTGCATGTGAACTGATACACATTTTTGTATGTAAGGGAGAAAAACTGCTATGATTTTGCTTAAAGCGACCAGGCGCCAGCAGTTTGTGCACCCCTGTTAACATACCATATATACACGCATACAACAGCCTGATATCACTCTCCACACATACAAACACGCAGCATTGTTGCGCTTTCGGTACAACAGGTAAACATACTGACCACCGTTCCCTGTGCATTCCTCCCGTTTCCACGTCTGCCCTGAAGATGGAGGTAATATGTTCCTCCGAAACGATGGTATCCACGTAACAAATGCACGATGACACAAGTCAAAACATCGCATCACGAAGACAGAGCAACTGCTTATTGGTGTAACTATATGTGCTAGTCTAAACTGTCCGGTAACGTACGTACAGACAAGCACGAGCTAACTGCTAAACTCAACAACAACAATGGAAGTTCAGTAAACGAATGTCGTTAATAAGAAGGTTCCGTTAACATGTCTGCCTGTGTGTTTGACTGTCACAGTGCTCCACTTTTAACAACAAGCTTGTTACAGTTGACCAACACCTACGGTCAGGTGGTTCAGAAACGTCTACCTGTACAATGTTGGCACCCTACACCACGCAGTAAGGTACACCATAAGAGACATCAGAATTCGTACCAATAAAGGTGACACTGTGTTCTCTGGAGTCAGCGACAGGTAAACTGTGCGCTGTCAGACATATAAATTTCATAACAAAACGACGTCTTAAGACGGAAATCTTACATACAAGAGCGGTATTCACTTTATCTTGAAACAGATCTGTAACCAAAGACATAGAGTGAAGTTCTGTGTAATATCGCCTCCAATAGTCTGAGAATCTGTAAGGCGGAAAAAAAATTTTAGACACTGGCAGAAACAATACCGATTGAACATCTACAGTTCATTCCTCATACAGTTGTCACTTACAGGTTGTTAATTTTCACCACTGCCTTTAGACAACATGTCAGACATTTCGGACATTCTTTATACGAAGCGAAAAGTGTCGGCATGTGGAGGAAGTATCCGCTGTTTCGGTTACGGTGAATGTAGTCAGAAAATCAGTATTCTCTGTAGCCTAACGTACGTTTTCAAAGCAGGCAGATGAACGAGTCACAATTATATGCAACTTTACAATATTTACATTCTGATAACTCTTGTCTGCCCTTGCTAGCTATCTAAGTCAATCACAGTAACTGAAGGACCTACTTCTCACGTAATGCAATAACTTAGTTCACACGTGTCACAACGGAGCTTAACAAACACAAGACAGGAATCCCCAATTACACCGCTGTGTTGTCTTCAATTTGATTAACTAAAATTAATTGCCTCACAGTAAACACATTGTTTCTCCATCACAAAGACCAACCAATTGATGTTCTTTACGAAAATATGCACCATTTATCGGAAAAATCCTATTTAAAAAATACATGCAGAGACAGCGTAAAATGAACAGTTTGTTAAGGTAAGAGCAGGTGGTACATATGGTGACCACTGTGTTATATAAAAGGCTTAAATTGCAAGACGTTTGTACATTATTTTGCTCCACACATGTATCAGTTGTTGTTACGTGGCCTGTGTAAGCCTAATCCAGTGCACACACTTCGACACGCAACTGTTACTTATCGGAGTGTCTGACGCAAGTGCGTACTGAGCATACACATGGTCAAGCACGCACTGTATGTCTGTAAATTGGGTCCAGTTTAAATCCAAACTCCAACAAAATTGAACATGATCGGCCACAGCATTACATCACCGCTTGTGTTATCGCCCAACAGTGTACTTCTGCCACCTTACTTTAATTGCACCTTCATTCCCGCTACCAAAAATTAGGCGTAGGTCTCAAAACTGTTATCATGTGAAATTATTATTAATTTTCTAAAGCCATGTCAGTATGACAGTGCGTAAGGCGGGCAGTGCCTGTGTGCAGTCTACATGTTGCAGTTAAGCTGTACCACCATCAAGCAGCACACCGCACAGCAATG
Source organism: Reticulitermes speratus (assembly GCA_021186555.1). Taxonomy (NCBI): domain Eukaryota; kingdom Metazoa; phylum Arthropoda; class Insecta; order Blattodea; family Rhinotermitidae; genus Reticulitermes; species Reticulitermes speratus. The sequence goes on from JAJKFL010000005.1 coordinate 54,231,339, forward strand.
TACACTGCATTGTTACACAATATTCAGGATCGCCGTTGTGAGATCGCCCAAGTTCACAACATTTTACTGCATGAAAGCATGATTTGCACTGTTTCATAAGGTCGAACTTTCAGTTTAACATACACCAACGTTACACCTTTAACGCGAATACGTGGTTAGGTTTGGTTAACGACACACACACACAAACACACACACACACACAAATATATATATATATATATATATATATATATACACACACATCAAGGGAAGGACTATCATTGTCGGTACGGATGCTGCGTCATCATCAGCTGCTGACAGCGAAATGTCACGTGATCACAAATTCATGACCTTGTATCCCACACCGTATAACTCCAGTGCAGTCTGAACAGTATTGTTCACCGCCGTGCGTGTGACAGTGTGAGTGTGCTGTGAGGTTCTTGCGAACAGTCGCGGTTGATATCTGTGTGACGACACAGCTGGAGTCAGTGTAAGGGACACGGTGTGAATACGGTAAGAGCTACCGTGAATTGGTTATAAGCATGTTCCATATAGATATACAGACATTAAGGTATATGGGGGGGAGTGGGAGTACAGGTCCGTAAATTCATAATCATGGCACTAGACGAAGTCTAGTGGCCAGTTATAATACAGACAGACCTCACTCACCCGGATACTACACCACAGCTAACAAACACAGATACGTAACACCATGCCAAAAACCAGTATAATATACATCTGAGTACCGCCCGCAAGGACAATATCGATCACCGTAAACAATATAAGAAAACATTCTTCTAGTGAACATATCACATATGCAGCTTAATGTGCTCATAACTAACGCAATATCTACAGCATAGTGTACGCAACAAGTGATTTACAACACGTCGTGCAACACCCTTTGGAAGTGATCTCTAATACGACGTGAATTTTAGAACTTATTATTTAATTAATACAGTTTTATAATACCCACACTGGACTGTTTTAATCCATATCTCTGGATAACCTAATCAATGTTTCACATTATTATCACCGTGCATTTTGTTAAATCAAGGACAGACGCACCACAACATACAAGGTAGGACATTCGTATACACCAATTTCTTTTTTAAAATTTCCATTTATCTCTAATTTATATAATAAACAAAACTCTTATTTGGAATTTTAATTTATTTACAGAAACGAACATGGAGTTATAGAAACTATGCCAGTAGTTACGTAAAATAATAACAAACAGCCAATGCCACGGACTGATTACAACGTTCTTATAACAAACAGGTTTTTTATACTTCTACGAAAGTTTTTACATTTCTAACTGATAGCTGTACACATCGTACTATTTTAAAGTGTTCCGAATATTTTTACAAGTGGTTTTATGACTGCCAGCAGACTATTGTACATATTGTGAATCTGTTTTTTAATGTGTGAATAATAGGTAGCATAAGACAAGCCCCTGAAGATGGAACTTTAAGGTTCCGAAACACGTGTAGGGTAAGGGGAAATAGGCCAGAATAAAATTGGTCAATATAGTGCATTCGTCGGTCTTATTATTGACTAATCAATGTGTTTCATTATGTAACTCTAGTCGCCCCTGATGATGGCCGGTTAACCGACCGAAACATATGTAGGGCTTTTTAACAAACAATTAATTTTAATAGTGAAGTGCATGTGTTGGTGAATTGTGACATTCTAGTGGCCAGGTTTAGGTTCCAGCCGATTTCCCCTCTCGGACAGCCGAAGATATCATTCGAACAAGAAGATGTGTGGGCCCCACACCGCTATGGATCATTTGACATAAATATCTTGCCCACTTTTCTTAGACCGCACAGTTCTACCTTCCTCACTATACCTACCGAAATATCCCAAGACTTAATATAATGTAATTAACTACATGACGGATCAGGTGATTCAGAAACTCCATGATTCTGAGTGTCACACTCGGGGAATAAATACGCCACGTTTACGTTCACTATTTCTATGTTACCAGTTTAAGTATGCAGAAGCTGACAGCAGCTTTCCTGTTGGACAAAGGACTTACATATCTTTAGCTTGAGGATGGCGGTAGATCCAGTTCGCTATAACGTCAAGTATTATCAATTGAATTGTTTACCACCAGATGATGAACATGTCCGTGTCGTAAATGATAGTAAACACCTACAAATCCTTTGTTAAGCAAACAGTTTCAAGACAGGAATTTATTTTTCGTAATTATTCATGTATTAATGTATTCGTTCACATTATAAAGTTGACGCTAATCAAAAGACATAACGCACATAACTCACTGCCGTTACCACTCCTCTTCACCACTTACATGTCACTAGTAACAACAGAGCTCACTGCAGCTACACAGTCATCAATGGAGCGCTGGTCAGGTCGTGTTGCTGTGGTAACAGGAGCAAGCAGCGGCATTGGAGCAGCGATCGCCGCAGAACTCGCCAAGAAGGGGCTCAAAGTGGTCGGACTGGCTCGCAGAGTGGAAAGAGTGCAGGTACGCGATTGTCAGTTATCGTGCGGCTACTGTTCTGGGAATGCGGACACCAGAACAGTCGCACTTTACAATTTAATGGAGTCGTACTTCGAAATTACCTGCCCTCAAAACAATGTCCCACGAATGTGGAGGTGGAGGTCCAGCTCCTACCGTTCCATTGAGGCGGATCATTTCAAGATGTACAAATGTAATCGTTCGTGCAGCTTTATGTATGACAACTCACTGCGTTGTACTACAGAGCTACAGACAATACAAACAGCAATATTTACTAACACAACAAATGCTTTGTAAATAAACGTAGCAACATGTTTCGGCTTTACGCTACGCCATCACTAGATACAGAAAATATATGCAGATGAAATTTATGGGATGAATTTTATGTTTGCTGAAACGAGAACCCAGATCTGAACCTCACACTGATATTACCTGCAGTATTATTTATCGTTGGTGTAAATTGTATGGATTGAAGCTGAGCTGTGAGTTTGAATTGTGACTACTTTGTGGACAAGGAAATGTTGGATTTTCTGGGATAACTTTCTAATCCAGAAGTATTTGTTTTTCCATGTCATGTCGTGTCGTTTTTTAGTACCTATCGGGATGAGCACACGGCATCATATCCAACGAGGTGCTTAAGACTGTACTGTTGTTAATGTTGAAAGAACAGAAAAGTATAGCTTCGAATTGCCGTTTAAGGGTTTAACAGTTCTGCCGACTGAAATGGGCAAAGACAATTAAATCCAGAGGCTTTCATGGTAAAAAGAAATAGTATAACCTAGTCAGTAGGAAGTGCCGATCCCACTGGTCCTGCGGTCTAAGGCGTGGGTCTTCGGCCGCTCGCTTACTAGGATCGTGGGTTCGAATCCAACGGGGGGCATGGATGTCTGTCTGTTGTGAGTGTTGTGTGTTGTCAGGTAGAGGTCTCTGCGACGAGCTGGTCCCTCGTCCAGAGGAGTCCTACCGACTGTGGTGTGTCTCAAATGTGTGTGATCATGAAACCTCGACGAAACGAGGAGGCCCAGGCCCTGGCCCATATAAGGCTGTCGAGCAATAGAAAAAAAAAGTCAGTAGGAAATCTAGTACTTAAGATGCACCTCTTATTGCTAATGTCAGGTAAGGAGGTGCGGTTAAATCATTAGACCTTTTAGTCGAGACATAAACAAATAAAATAGCAGCAGACGCATTCAACCCGTACGATACCACAATATGCACGCTTGTTCGGAGATAATGAGCTTCACTGTGTTCCAGGAACTGTCCAAATCTCTGCAGTCTGCAACAGGTAAACTGCACGCGGTAAAATGTGACGTCACAAACGAGTCCGATGTTCTGGCGGCCTTCAAGTGGGTCAAGGACAACCTCGGAGGGGTGGACATTCTCATAAACAACGCTGCCGTACTATACGACACGTCTCTTACTGGTACGTAGCCGCAGCATTTCCAAGATATTGGCCCTCTGATTTAATCAGCCCTGCATTGTCAGCCTCGGTGCATTGTACAGACCTATAATTATTCACACGTTGCCGGCCCGCAGTGCGCTGTGCGTTCGTGTCTAAAGTTTACATGGATGTGCCGGACGTGGGCGAAGCGGACAGTGGCCGAGGTGTTCAATCCTTATAATATTGTTTTGCCTGCAGTTCTGTCTTCATCATTTGCTATTTGATTTTGAAACGGAAAACAAATTGTCCATGCGCGAGATAATAAGTTAAACATGGCTGGTAAAATTGAACTAATTTCAAAGAGAATGGGACACCTGACTTTGATTTTTAGACATAAGATCGAACTGATATATTTCATCCACGCCCCGGCTGTTCTTATCCTCGTTATACTTTCGACAGCAGTAGGCGAACACAGAGCCGGTACTAGAGTCCTAATAACATTCAGCGAGGGGAATGTCAGTCGCTGTGTGCCATGTCGTTGTGATTACGTCACTATGTACAATAATGTTTTGTGGGCTGTCACATCTTCTAAATATACCTTGAAGAACACGTGTCTACTTTACTGCATGTAGATACATTTATACCAGATAACTCCGTGTCACGTGACAGATGACATCATAGTTAATTTTAATCTCTAATCTGGTCTCATTCTAGTAAATGATTACAACACTGTAGCATAGATTCAAAATAAACTGGCATTGCAGAACGCAATTACCGTGGCCTTCATGTGGAGGTATGGATCCAGTCATACACAATGGCTCTTCATGTAACTGCACACCTTCACGTCCCTGCCGATATACCCTGCCTGCAGAATGAACCCCCGGTACACACCTAACAGAAGGCTCGGTGGGCCCCACAGCTGCTACTGACATCTAGGATAATAAAGAAACATCTTGCCCCTCCAGAAACTGCCAGCCAACTCCCTCCCCATCTAGTCACAACACTGACTACGCTATCCCGGCTACCGTCAATAGCGCAGTCACATCCGATACTTTGACTTGTCACAAGTATTTTCTCTTCTTTCCTAGGTGGCTCAACAGAAGAGCTAAAGAAAATGCTGGATGTAAACGTACTGGGTCTCAGCGTCTGCACAAAACTAGCGTTTCAGTCCATGAAGGAGAGGGGGGTTGATGACGGCCACATCATTCATATTAACAGGTTGGACAGGCTGTAAAGTCTAAGCTTTGCACTTAGCATGACATACTTGGTTTATGGACTTTGTACATTGTCTGCTGTTCTGATCGGAGCAGAGCTTTTTGGAAGAGGATGTTCGCTGTGTTCGTACAAAAGCTGAGTGACACCTGCTGTCTTTGGCCTCCTAAACAGATCCTAACATATTTATAAAGTGCAGCTGATATTTCGTACCTACAAGTAGTACACCCGACTGACTTCAATTGCTCATCAGTAAGCACACGATTTCTGCCACATTTGGACCCACACTGGGCAGTTATCAGTGTACATGCCAACGCATATTCTGGCTTGCTGTAAGTCGTAACATGAATTTGTGTAACTCGCATATATCGCATTTTAAATTCTGCTAAATAAATTAAAGTTACGTAGCACATTTGTTTGTGTCGTTGGGCACCAAGTGCACTTATATGAGATATCAAGCTTTCGAACATTTTAAGATACGGAGTGCGTTCTTCCAGGGTATTATGCTGTGCTAACCTGACTACATAGAGTAGCATCCAAAAGATAGTAATCCTCAGGTGCATTCAATTACATTCCCAAAATTTCCTTTAATTATCAAAAAATTTGTAGTAGTCTAGAAATCCCCCAAGTCTTTTATAAAACAAATCAGTACCGTATACACAAGGGCCCGTCTCCTGTCCCTATTCACAGCCAGATCAAACCAAAGCACCTGTGTTTACAAACGTGCAGTAAAAGCTACTTTGTTGCACAAATTGTGGCTATCACTTACGGAAAGCTAATCTCAGCCACCTGCCTCTGCAAGTCACTAACCTCGCCACAGAAAGACCCTCGTCCAGTGTCCGAACAGTTACCTTCTGATCGGTATGACGCTGACAGTCAGACACGTAGCAACGTTAAATGCAATATATCTCCCTCACAAGCATTTGGCAATGGTACAATTTCGTCACTTCACTTCAGTCGTTGAACTCAATGCGTCATAAAATCAGCTAATTGCCAATGCGTCCGTCTGTCCGTCTTAATCAGTTCAGCAATTAACTTACATTATACTTGGCTTACAGGGAGCAACAGATATAACTAAATTCGATTTCCATGTACATTTAACAGCATATACATACATAATACATGCATACATACATACGTACATACATACATACGTACATACGTACATACATACATACGTACATACATACGTAATACAAACATACTCGTACATACGTACGTACATACATACATACATACGTACATACATACATACGTACGTACCTACATACATACATACATACATACACACACACACATACACACACATACATACATACGTACCTACATACATACATACATACACACACACACATAAATTCACACACATACATACATATATACATGCATACATACATACGTAGAGACATACATACACACACATTCACACACATATATACACACATACATACATACATATACATACATATATACATACGCACGTACATACATAAATACATACACACACATACACATACATACATACATACACACATACATACATACACACACACACATACATACATATACATACATACATACATACATACGTACATACATACATACATATATACATGCATACATACATACATACGTAGAGACATACATACACAGACATTCACAAACATACATACACACATACATACATACATATATACATACGTACGTACATACATACATACACATACATACATACATACATACACACATACATATATACATATATATACATACATACGTGCATACATACATACATATATACATGCATACATACATACGTAGAGACATACATACACACATTCACAAACATACATACACACATACATACATACATACATACATACATATACATACATATATATATACGTAAGTACATACATACATACATACACATACATACATACATACATACACACATACATACATATATATACATACATACGTACATACATACATACATATATACATGCATACATACGTACGTAGAGACATACATACACACACATTCACAAACATACATACACACATACATACATACATATACAAACATATATACATACATATATATACATACATACGTACATACATACATACATACAAGCACATCTATATACAACAATCTTACTGCCATGTCACCTCTATGACCGATATTGCCAACCTGCCAGGGCGCTTCTACAGACGTGAAATTTACTCGGCAATGTTGCCAATACTGCGTCAGTTTTTGCAGGCATTTTGAATATTGAAGCCGAATATTTCCTTTTAATTATGTCAACATGTGTCAGTTTAATTTGTTAATTTGAGCGTCATTCCTGTTTAAAATTTCAGTGTGACAGTAGCCAGTCCCGGGACAATTTTAATAATAGAAATAATTAATGAAGTATAACTACATTCAGCAAACACGCACTTTATTTCCTAGTGTCATCACATTTCAAGCAGTGCTCTGTCTTCGTACATCATGCAGATTTTTGTTATATGTATTTTTGTTTTGCACGCACAGTGTACTTGGCCATATACCTCCTCTAGAATTCTTTGCCATGTACACTGCAACAAAGCATGCCGTGACAGCGCTAACTGAGGGCCTTCGCAAAGAAATTATCAAACTGAAGTCTAAAATTCGTGTCACAGTAACTATCGTTATACACTATAACAGGATACTTGTGTAGCGCCTACTAATCCTTTATCATCTACTGTCTATGTAATTTTTCCAACTAGTTGACTAAGAAATATTTGTTTTATAGGTTTAAGGCTTTCAAGTATGAAATTTATGTAATACGACTTTAAAAATCTTTTATTCCTACCCTATAAATGACAAAAAATAACTAACCGGTTACACATAGTTACTGAAATTAATGTTGCTTATAGCGTGAAGCCACTTTATATCACCCTGTATAATTGTCACTGCCCTTTAAGAAGTTAACTTCTACGTCACGCTCCTAATATTAACTTTTCAGAGTCTCAGTCCTGGACTGGTGAAGACCGAAATGCCTCCAAAAGAGTTTCTGGAAAACAACCCAGCATTGGAGCCCGAAGATATTGCTGATGGCGTTTTGTACGTTTTGGGTACTCCACCTCATGTTCAGGTACGTCGAACTGTGAGTACATAAACTGTAACAAGTCACATGTTATATCATATTGGTGACAACCGCACCCGATCTGCATGTAGTGGACGATACACAAATGTCTTCTTGCTGGGCATCCAACCCAAGGTGTCCAAATATTTTAACTGAATTTTCGGTATTTCTCACTGTAAATCCGTGTGCTCAGGTAGGTAAGTACCTACACTGCAGAGGAACCTACTACTTCCGTCTTAACTCTTCCACCTTGAAGATGGAAGCAGGAAATAAGAGAGGCATCATATCCACCAAACTACACGGCTGTAAATTCCCAAACACTGTATCCCTAAGACTCCCCGCCTCCTATGCCGATAAATTCGTGCATTTCTGCTCGTCCCTAGTGTAAACACTTATATTTGTATCATCCCGTAACTTTATCCATATTCACTTTATCATTCTTTCAGTTTTATCAATACTCTGTACTGTTCCTTCTTGCATTCCTCCTAAACGTCTTTAAGTCACCACTTCCTATTCATTCGCCCTCCCTATCCAATACTGAACCACCTTATTTTCGCCTTACTACCTTACCCTGAAGATAACAGCAGCATCTTCCTCACCAATATTGCTATACAAGCACCACATTACACGGCTTCAAGTTCCAGAAGACGGTAATCCTTAAATACATCTTTATTGATTTAGCTACTGTGTCTTACATACATATACTGATGATACACTAACAGCATGAAGATATAAAGTGATATATTGTAATGGAAGTACTCCTATAACTTGTTGCTTATTTACGCCGTGTTTGATGTCATGTGTTCTCTTCTTTACAGGTGTTAGAGTTGAGCATAATACCTAATGGGCAGATATTGTGAATTACTTTACACACATTTAATATGTGACAATGATTCCATAGTGACCACGGAAAATGAGTGCATTGTTCAGCTAGTCGCCTTATGTAATGTTATTCCACAACAATTTCTCCTTTTGTAATTTAAAGCTGACTGCAAGAAGCCAAAACAACGTAACTGATTCAGCAACACAGGATAATGGAGAAGTTAGTCAGTATTTACAGAGTTCATTGAGACTTGTAACAATCATGTAACATTGTACGGTACTTTTTGCAGCAATAATATTTCAATTCTGTATGTATATACTCGCTGACCCAGCATCCTAATGTGCAATTGTAAAGTCAGCACAATTACATAGCTGCACTCATTCACTTAATAAATAAAGGTACATCAGTGAATGTAATATCTTAATGTAGGAGACATAATGTACATCAGCGGACTTACAAACGTCATTAGCAGCTGAAGTGCATCCAGCTGACGGACTGCATCTGCCTAGACAACAGACGAGGGAACGCCAAGACCAAGAGTGTCAAGAGGGGAGGACAAAGTTTGTAAACAAACAGTACAATAATAAAGAACAGACGTCATTGTGACGCTTCTTGTCACGTAAGGCGTGCAGCTGTGCACAGTCTGAGGCATTAGCACAGCTTCATGAACGTGGGAAATGAAAAGACGAAGCACAGAGCAGCGAACTTCCTGGAGAGATTTCAGCTTGTTGGCTTTAGTTGATTTAATGCAGCTCCAAACAACTGCGACGTGCCCATCTACGTCTTATTTATGTAAAATATAGTGTTAATGGACAGTCAAGGGGTTAGGGGTGAGGGAAGAACACCTTACAGTATTAGAAGTACACAAACTTTACAAAAATCTAGAAGCCAACTCCAAATTATAGACGCTAGAAAGGTGACACAATTCAATGCTGAGGACCCACAATTCTGTACTGACCTGTGAACCTCGCTCTTATCTGAGGCTCACTGCTCGGTGAATGCGAACTGATAAACATTTTTGTATGTAAGGGAGAAAAACTGCTATGATTTTGCTGAAAGCGACCAGGCGCCAGCACTTTGTGCACCCCTGTTCCACATACCATATATACACGCATACAACAGCCTGATATCACTCTCCACACATACAAACACGCAGCATTGTTGCGCTTTCGGCACAACAGGTAAACATACTGACCACCGTTCCCTGTGCATTCCTCCCGTTTCCACGTCTGCCCTGAAGATGGAGGTAATATGTTCCTCCGAAACGATGGTATCCACGTAACAAATGCACGATGACACAACTCAAAACATTACATCACGAAGACAGAGCAACTGCTTATTCGTGTAACTATATGTGCTAGTCTAAACCGTCCGGTCACGTACGTACAGACAAGCACAAGCTAACTGCTAAACCCAACAACAACAATGGAAGTTCAGTAAACGAATGTCGTTAATAAGAAGGTTTCGTTAACATGCCTGCCTGTGTGTTTGACTGTCACAGTGCTCCACTTTTAACAACAAGCTAGTTACAGCTGACCAACACCTGCGGTCAGGTGGTTCAGAAACGTCTACCTGTACAATGTTGGCACCCCTACACCACGCTGTAAGATACACCTTAATAGACTACAGAATTCGTATTAATAAAGGCGACAATGTGTTCTCTGGAGTCAGCGACAGGTAAACTGTGCGCTGTCAAACATCTAAATGTCATAAAAAACGCCGTCTTAAGACGGAAATCTTACATTCAAGAGCGGTATTCACTTTATCTTGAAACAGACCTGTAACCAAGGACATAGAGCGAAGATCTATATAATATCGCCTCTAATAGTCTGAGAATCTGTAACGCGGAAAAAAAATTTAGACACTGGCAGAAACAATACCGATTGAACATCTACAGTTCATTCCTCATACAGTTGTCACTTACAGGTTGTTAATTTTCACCACTGCCTTTAGACAACATGTCACACATTTCGGGACGTTCTTTATAGGAAGCGAAAAGTGTCGGCTTGTGGAGGAAGTATCCGCTGTTTCGGTTACGGTGAATGCAGTCCGAAAAACAGTATTCTCTGTAGCCAAACACACGTTTTCAAAGCAGGCAGATAAACGAGTCACCATTATATGCAACTTTACAATATTTACATTCTGATAACTCTTCTCTACCCTTGCTAGCTATCTGTCAATCACAGTAACTGAAGGACCTATTTCTTATGTAATGCAATGACCTAGTTCACACGTGTCACAACGGAGCGTAACAAACACAAGACAGGAATCCGAAATTACACCGGTGTGACCTTCAATTTCATTAATTAATATTAATTGCCTCACAGTAAACACATTGTTTCTCCATCACAAAGACCAACTAATTGATGTTCTTTACGAAAATATGCACCATTTATCGGAAATATCATATTTAAAAAAATACATGTAGAAACTGAGTAAAATTAACAGTTTGTTAAGGTAAGAGCAGGTGGAACATATGGTGACCACTGTGTCATATTAAAGGCTCAAATTGTAAGACGTCTGTACATTATTTTGCTCCACAGATGTATCAGTTGTTGCGTGGCCTGTGTAAGCCTAATCCAGTACACACACTTCTACACGCAACTGTTACTTATCGGAGTGTCTGACGCAAGTGCGTACTGAGCATACACATGGTCAAGCACGCACTGTATGTCTGTAAATTGGGTCCAGTTTAAATCCAAACTCCAACAAAATGGAACGCGATCGTCCACAGCATGACATCACCGCTTGTGTTATCGCCCAACAATATACTTCTGACACCTTACTTTAATTGCGCCTTCATTCCCGCTACCAAAAATTAGGCGTAGGTCTCAAAACTGTTATCATGTGAAATTATTAATTTTCTAAAGCCATGTCAGTATGACAGTGCGTAAGGCGGGCAGTGCCTGTGTGCAGTCTACATGTTGCAGTTAAGCTGTACCACCATCAAGCAGCACACCGCACAGCAATGTACACTGCATTGTTACACAATATTCAGGATCGCAGTTGTGAGATCGCCCAAGGTCACAACATTTTACTGCATAACAGCATGATTTGCACTGTTCCATAAGGTCGAACTTTCAGTTTAACATACACGAACGTTACACCTTTAACGCGAATACGTGGTTATTTTTGCATAACGATATATATATATATATATATATATATATATAATTATATGAAGGGAAGGACTATCATTGACGTTACGGATGCTGCGTCATCGTCAATTGCTGAAAGCGAAATGTCACGTGATCACAAATTCATGACCTTGTATTCCACACCGTATAAATCGAGTGGTCTGAACAGTATTTTTCACCGTCGTGCGTGTGATAGTGTGTGTGTGCTGTGAGGTTCCTGCGAACAGTCGCAGTTGATATCTGTGTGACGACACACCTGGAGTCACTGTAAAGGACACGGTGTGAATACGGTAAGAGCTACCGTGAATTGATAATTAGTATGTTCCATATAGATATACAGACATTAAGGTATATGGGGGGAGTGGGAGTACAGGTCTGTAAATTTCTAATCAAGTCTAGTGGCCAGGTTTAGGTTCCAGCTGATTTCCCCTCTGTGACAGCCGAACATATCATTCGAAGAAGAAGATTTGTGGGCCCAACAACGGTATGGATCATTTGGACATGATATAAATATTTTGCCCACTTTTCTTAGGAGGCACAGTTCTACCTTCCTCACTTCATTCATTCTGTAGTCTGTCTTACGACAGGTCCGTAGCCTCTTCCAAAGCGAGTTCTTCACAGGGTGCGATCTAGTGCTTCCTTTTTCAATTTCCAGTATCTTTTCTTTTCCTTAAGGTCATCCAGTAGCTGCTTACGTCTTCTACCTCGTCGTCCCGTCATTTCTATCCTTCCTTCTAACTTTCCTTCAATCACGTGTTTCAGAAGGCTGTTTCTACACAAGATGTGACCAATCAAGTTAGCCTTTCTTCTCTTTATTGTATGTAGGATATTCCTCTCCTCCTTGACTCTGTGTAATACTTCTTCATTTCTCACACGATCGGTCCAACTGATCTTCTCCATTCTTCTCCAGCACCAAATTTCAAAACTTTCTAGGTATTTCTGATCTACTTTCCGAAGTGTCCACGTTTCAGCACCATACAAAGCTATGCTCAAAATGTAGCCCTTTACTAGCTTCTTCCTTAAATGTAATTCCAGTTCGCTGGTGAAAAGATTTTTCTTCTTGTTGAATGCTGTTTTTGCCATGGCAATTCTGGATTTAATTTCACGTGTACACCTTGCATCACTTGTTATCATGCTACCCAAATGATTGAAATATTCCACCTCCTCCAATTGTTTTTGATCTATCATAATTTTCATTGGGGATGGTTGCCTTGAGATTTTCATACTTTAGTTTTTCCCACATTCATTTCCATTCCATAGCGTCTTCCAATTTCAATTAGTCTATCAACCATGCCCTGCAGCACCGTTTCTTCCCTAGCCAGTAGCACAAGATCATCTGCATATTTCACAGTGCGAGTTACTTGTCCTCCTATTTTGAAGTCTCCAAACCATTCAAGAGCTTCCTTGGTAAGGTACTCGCTGTATAAGTTGAACAGAATCGGTGACAAGCAGCAACCTTGTCTAACTCCTCTTCCAATCTTCACACTTCTCGTCTCCCCTTGGTCCAGTCGTATTTTGACACTCTGTTCCATGTACAATTTGCTGATCAATCTTCTTTCGTGCCAGTCTATCCCAATTCCTTTTAGGATTTGCATTAATTTGGTCCAGTTGACATGGTCAAATGCCTTCTGCCAGTCTATGAAGCAAGCACACAATTCCTCATCTATGACCAAGGTTCGTTCTGATATTATTCTCAGCATCCCAATTGCATCCCTAGTTCCTTTTCCTCTTCTAAATCCAAACTGATCTTCTCCAAGTGCATCTTCAATTTTCCTCTCAATCCTTCTTCTAAGTATTCTCGCTACTATCATTGCTGCATGAGCGATAATGCTGATTGTGCGATGGTCGCTGCATTTTGTAGCTTTGGGCTTCTTCTTTAAGGCAATCATTGTAACTTCAATAAAATCTCTGGGCCATTCTCCAGTTACATACATGCTGTTGATCATCTGTGTCATTAGCCTTAGACCACCTTCTCCCAACAATTTGAGTACATCCCCAGGTACATCATCATCTCCTGTAGCCTTCTTAACCCTCATCTCCTTGATAGCTATTTCCACTTCACTTTGCAAAATATAAGGGCCTTTCTCGTCTTCATCGATTTCATCTTCAGGTTCGACGTCTAGATGTTCTGGTCGATTAGCTCGATCGTAGAGTTCTGTGATATAATTCTCCCAAATTTGCAATACTCGTCTCTGATTTATTATTATATTGCCTTGAGAGTCTTCGATGCCAATGTTTTGAATCCCATGGTTTTCTTTCCAACCTAGTTCCTTTGTCTTCATGTACATTAAATCATAACGTCATATTCTTTGAAATTCTACGATCTCATCGCATATGCTCTACAGATATTCCTTATTGGCGTTGTCCGTGGCTTTTTCAATTCGTTCCTCAGTCTTCTGTAGTTCTTCCTTCCTTCTTCATTGTTGACATTCTTCCATTTCCTTCGTTCATCCATTTTACTGATCATCTCCTGTGTAATCCATGGCTTTCTTGCTCTCCTCTCGACTTTTCCAACCAAACCACTCATAGTATCTAACACACATTTCTTAATATTCTTCCACTGCACTTCCACATTCCCACTTTCACATTTGATTGCACCAAGCTGTTCTTCTAGTCTATCGTGTACTACCTGTCGTTGAGCATATAGCTTCTCCGAATCCCATCTTGGTTTTTTCTTGTGGAACCTCATGATCTTCTTCAATCTGGTGCAGATCTTTGCAACCAGTAAATTGTGGTCAGAGTCAATATCTGCTCCAGGCAGTGTCTGCACATCCTTCACACTGTTCCTGAATCGCTGTTTCACCTTCCTCACTATACCTAACAAAATATCCCAAGACTTAGTATAATGTAATTAACTACATGACGGATCACGTGATTCAGAAAACCCATGATTTTGAGTGTCAAACTCAGGGAATACACACGCCACTTTCACGTTCACTATTTCTATGTTACCAGTTTAAGTATGCAAAAGCTGACAGCAACATTCCTGCTGGGCAAAGGACTTACATATCTATAGCTTGCGGATGGCTGTACATCCAGTTCGGTATAACGTCAAGTATTATCAATTGAATTGTTTACCACCAGATGATGAACACGTCCGTGGCGTGAATGATCGTAAACACCTACAAATCCTTTGTTAAGCAAACAGTTTCACAACACGAATTTATTTGTCGTAATTATTCATGTATTAATGTATTCGTTCACATTATAAAGTTGACGCTAATCAAAAGACATAACGCACATAACTCACTACTCCTCTTCACCACTTACATGTCACTAGTAACAACAGAGCACATTGCAGGCTCCACAGTCATCAATGGAGCGCTGGTCAGGTCGTGTTGCTGTGGTAACAGGAGCAAGCAGCGGCATTGGAGCAGCGATCGCCGCAGAACTCGCCAAGAAGGGGCTCAAGGTGGTCGGACTGGCTCGCAGAGTGGAAAGAGTGCAGGTACGCGATTGTCAGTTATCGTGCGGCTACTGTTCTGGGATTGCGGACACCAGTACAGTCGCACTTTACAATTTAATGGAGTCGTACTTCGAAATTACCTGCCCACAACAAAATGTCCCACGAATGTGGAGGTGGAGGTCCAGCTCCGACCGTTCCATTGAAGCGGATCATTTCACGATGTACAAATGTAATCGTTGGTGCAGCTTTATGTGTGACAACTCACTGCGTTGTACTACAGAGCTACAGACAATACAAACAGCAATATTTACTAACACAACAAATGCTTTGTTTAATAGACGTAGCTACATGTTTCGGCTTTAAGCTACGCCATCAGAAGCTACAGAAAAAATATGCAGACGAAATTTATGTGATTAATTTTATGTTTGTTGAAACGAGAACCCATCTGAACCTTACACTGGTATTACAAACAAAATATATTATCTTTGGTGGCACTTGTATGGATTGAAGCTGAGCTGTGAGTTTGAACTGTGACTACTTTGTGGATGGGGAAAAGACGGATCTTCTGGGAAAATTGGCTGTTGAAACTGATTTTTTCTATGTTATGTAAACCCGAGAGGTTTCGTGGTAAAAAGAAATAGTATAAATCTCTCAGTAGGAAATGTAGCAATTAAAATGCAGCTCCTGCTTCTAATGTCAGTTAATAACGTCCAGTTTAATAATTAGACCTTTTAGCCGAGACACAAATAAATAAAATAGCAGCAGACGCATTCAACCCGTATGATGGTAAAAAATGAACACTTTATCGGAGATAATGAGCTTCACTGTGTTCCAGGAACTGTCCAAATCTCTGCAGTCAGCGACAGGTAAACTGCACGCTGTAAAATGTGACGTCAGCAACGAGTCCGATGTTCTGGCCGCCTTCAAGTGGGTCAAGGACAACCTCGGAGGGGTAGACATTCTCATAAACAACGCTGCCGTAGGATACGACACGTCTCTTACTGGTATGTAGCCGTACCATTTCCAAGATATTGGTCCTCTGATTTAATCAGCCCTGCATTGTCGACGTCGGTGCATTGTACAGACCTATAATTATTCACATGTTGCCGGCCTGCAATGCGCTGTGCGGTAGTCTCTAAAATTTACATGGATGTGCCGGACGTGGGCGAAGCGGACAGTGGCCGTGGTGTCCAATCCCTCTAATACCCACAACCCCCCCAAAGCTGTAAACGAAGTATTGTTTTGCCTGCCGTTTTGTCTTCATAATTTGTTATTTGGTTTTGAAACGGAAAACAAATTGTCCATGCGCGAGATAATAAGTTAAACATGGCTGGTAAAATTGCACTAATTTCTAAGAGAATGGGACACCCGACTTTGATTTTTAGACTTAAGATCGAACTGACATGTTTCATCCACGCCCCGGTTGTTCTTATCCTCATTATAGTTTCGACAAGAAGAGCGAGTCACAGAGTCGGTACTAGAGTCCTAATAACATTCAGCGATGGGAATTTCAGTCGCTGTGTGCCATGTCGTTGTGATTACGTCACTATGTACAATAATGTTTTGTGGGCTGTCACATCTTCTAAATATACCTTGAAGAACACGTGTCTACTTTACTGCATGTAGATACATTTATAGCAGATAACTACGTGTCACGTGACAGAAGATATCATAGTTCATTTTAATCTCTAACCTGCACTCATTCTAATAAATTAGTACAACACTGAAGCACAGATCAAAAATAAACTGGCAATGCAGGACGCAATTATCCGTGGCCTTGATGTGGAGGTATAGCTCCAGTCATACACCTCGGTACGTCATGTAACTGCACACCTTCACCTTCCTGCCGATATACCCTGCCTGCAGAAGAACCCCCGGTACACACCTAACAGAAGGCTCGGTGGGCACCACAGCTGCTACTGACATCTAGGATAATAAAGAAACATCTTGCCCCTCCAGACACTGCCAGCCACCTCCCTCCCCATCTAGTCACAACACTGACTACGCTATCGCGCTACCGTCAATAGCGCAGTCACATCCGATACTTTGACTTGTCACAAGTATTTTCTCTTCTTTCCTAGGTGGCTCAACAGAAGAGCTAAAGAAAATGCTGGATGTAAACGTACTGGGTCTCAGCGTCTGCACAAAACTAGCGTTTCAGTCCATGAAGGAGAGGGGGGTTGATGACGGCCACATCATTCATATTAACAGGTTGGACAGGCTGTAAACTCTAAGCTTTGCACTTAGCATGACATACTTGGTTTATGGACTTTGTACATTGTCTGCTTTTCTGATCGGAGCAGAGCTTTTTGGAAGAGGATGTCCGCGGTGTTCGTAAAAAAGCTGAGTGACACCTGCTGTCTTTGGCCTCCTAAACAGATCCTAACATTTTTATAAAGTGCAGCTGTCAGTTCGTACCTACAAGTAGTACAACCGACTGACTTCAATTGCTCATCAGTAAACACACGATTTCTGCCACATTTGGACCCACACTGGCAGTTATCAGTGTACATGCCAACGCTTATTCTGCTTTGCTGTAAGTCGTAACATAAATTTGTGTAACTCAAACATATCGCATTTTAAATTCTGTTAAATAAATTAAAGTTACGTACCACATTTGTTTGTGTCGTTGGGCACAAAGTGCACTTATATGAGATATCAAACTTTAGAACATTTCAAGATACGGAGTGTGTCCTTTTAGGGTGTTATGCTGTGCTAACCTGCCTACATAGAGTAGCATCCAAAAGATAGTAATCCTCAGGTGCATTCAATTACATTCCCAACATTTTCTCCTAATTATGAAAATATTTCTCAATTTAATTTCTTAATTTGAGTCTTATTCCTGTTTAAAATTTCAATGTGACAGTAACCAATCCCTGGCAAATTTATTAATAGTACGAGTTAATTAAATATAACTATATTCAACAATATATTCATTTTACTTGCTAGTGTCAGCTTATTTCAAGCCTGTCTTCTTAAACAATGTAGACTAAACTTACGAGTATATGTACTTCTGTTTTGCACCCACAGTATGGCTGGCCATATACCTCCTGCAGAATACTATGCCATGTACTTTGCAACAAAGCATGCCGTGACAGCGCTAACTGAGGGCCTTCGCAAAGAAATTCTCAAACTGAAGTCTAAAATTCGTGTCACTGTAAGTATCGTTATACACTATACCAGGATACTTGTGTAGCGCCTACTAATCCTTTATCATCTACTGTCTATCTAATTTTTCCAATTAGTTGGCTAAGAAATATTTGTCTTATAGATTTAAGGCTTTAAAATGTGAAAGTTAAGTAATACGAATTTAAAAATAATTTATTCCTACCTTATAAATGACAAGTGCATCACATTTAAAATATCTAACCGGTTACACATAATTAATGAAGATAATGTTGTTTCTAGAGTGAAGCCACTTTATATCACCCTGTATAAATGTCACTGCCCTTTAAGACGTTAATTTATACTTCACTGTCGTAATATTTAACGTTTCAGAGTCTCAGTCCTGGACTGGTGAAGACCGAAATGCCTCCAAAAGAGTGGCTGGAAAACCCAGCTTTGGAGCCCGAAGATATTGCTGATGGCGTTTTGTACGTTTTGGGTACTCCACTTCATGTTCAGGTACGTAGAACTGTGAGTACATAAACTGTAACAAGTCACATGTTATATCATATTGGTGACAACCGCCGCCGATCTGCATGTAGTGGACGATACACAAATGTCTTCTTGCTGGGCATCCAACCCAAGGTGTCCAAATATTTTAACTGAATATTCGGCATATCGCAATGTGAATCAATGTGCTCAGGTAGGTAAGTACCTACACTGCAGAGGAACCTTCTACTTCCATCTTCAGTCTTCCACCATGAAGACGGAAGCAGGAAATAAAAGAGGCATCATATCCACCAAACTGCACGGCTGTAAATTCCCAAAACTGTATCCCTAAGACTCCCCGCCTCCTATGCCAATAATTCCGTGCATTTCTACACGTCCCTACTGTAAACACTTATATTTGTATCATCCCGTAACTTTATCCATATTCATTTTATCATTCTTTCAGTTTTATCGATTCTCTGTACTGTTCCTTCTTGCATTCCTCCCACACTTCTTTAAGTCACCACTTCCTATTCATTCGCCCTCCCTATCCAATACTGAACCACCTTATTTTCGTCTTACTACCTTACCCTGAAGATAATAGCAACATCTCCCTCACCAATATTGCTATACAAGCACCACATTACACGGCTTCAAGTCCCAGAAAACGGTAATCCTTAAATACATCTTTATTGATTTAGCTACTGTGTCTTACATACATACACTGATGATACACTAACAGCATGAAGATATAAAGTGATATATTGTAATGGAAGTACTCCTATAATTTGTTGCTTATTTACACCGTGTTTGATGTGGTGTGTTCTCTTCTTTACAGGTGTTAGAGTTGAGCATAATACCAAATGGGCAGATATTGTGAATTACTTTACACACATTTAATATGTGACAATGATTCCATAGTGACCACGGAAAATGAGTGCATTGTTCATCTAGTCGCCCTATGTAATGTTATTCCACAACAATTTTTCCTTTTGTAATTTAAAGCTGACTGCAAGAAGCCACAAGAACGTAACTGATTCAGCAACAAAGGATAATGGAGAAGTTAGTCAGTATTTACAGAGTTCATTGAGACTTGTAACAATCATGTAACATTGTACGGTACTTTTTGCAGCAATTATATTTCAATTCTGAATGTATATACTCGCTGACCCAGCAGCCTATTGTACAATTGTAAAGTCAGCACAATTACATAGCTGCACTTATTCACTTAATAAATAAAGGTATATCAGTGAATCTAATATCTTAATGTAGGAGACCTAATGTACATCAGCGGACTTACAAACGTCATTAGCAGCTGAAGTGCATCCAGCTGTCGGACTGCATCTGCGTAGACAACAGACGAGGGAACGCCAAGACCAAGAGTGTCAAGAGGGGGAGGATAAAGTTTGTAACCAAATAGTACAATAATAAAGAACAGACGTCATTGTGACGCCTCTTGTCACGTAAGGCGTGCAGCTGTGCACAGTCTGAGGCATTAGCACAGCTTTATGAACGTGGGAAATGAAACGACGAAGCACAGAGCAGCGAACTTCCTGGAGAGATTTCAGCTTGTTGGCTTTAGTTGACTTAATGCAGTTCCAAACAACTGCGACGTGCCCACCTACGTCTTATTACTGTAACATATAGTGTTAATGGACAGTCAAGGGGTGAGGGGTGAGGGGAGAACACCTTACAGAACTAGAGGTTCCACACTCTCCATACATAAAAACAAGCAGCATTGTTGCGCGTTCGGCACTACAGGTAAACATACTGACCAACGTCCCCTGTTCATTCCTTCCGTTTCCACGTCTGCCCTGAAGATGGAGGTAATATGTTCCTCTGAAACGATGGTATTAACGAACAAATGCACGATGACACAACTCAAAACATCACATCACGAATACAGAGCAACCGCTTATTGGTGTAACTATATGTGCTAGTCTAAACTGTCCGGTCACGTACGTACAGACAAGCACGAGCTAACTGCTAAACTCAACAACAACAATTGAAGTTCAGTAAACGAATGTCGTTAATAGAAAGTTCCGTTAACATGTCTGCCTGTGTGTTTGACTCTCACAGTGCTCCAATTTTAACAAAAAGCTTGTTACAGTTGACTAACATCTGTGGTCAGGTGGTTCAGAAACGTCTACCTGTACAATGTTCGCACCCCTACACCACGCAGTAAGACACACCGTAAAAGACATCAGAATTCGTACCAATAAAGGTGACACTGTGTTCCAGGAACTGTCCAAATCTCTGGAGTCAGCGACAGGTAAACTGTGCGCTGTCAAACATCTAAATGTCATAACGAAACGACGTCATAAGACGGAAATCTTACATTCAAGAGCGGTATTCACTTTATCTTGAAACAGACCTGTAACCAAGGACATAGAGCGAAGATCTATATAATATCGCCTCTAATAGTCTGAGAATCTGTAACGCGAAAAAAAATTTAGACACTGGCAGAAACAATACCGATTGAACATTTACAGTTCATTCCTCATACAGTTGTCACTTACAGGTTGTTAATTTTCACCACTGCCTTTAGACAACATGTCAGACATTTCGGGACATTCTTTATACGAAGCGAAAAGTGTCGGCTTGTGGAGGAAGTATCCGCTGTTTCGGTTAAGGTGAATGCAGTCCGAAGATCAGTATTCTCTGTAGCCAAACATACGTTTTCAAAGCAGGCAGATGAACGAGTCACAATTATATGCAACTTTACAATATTTACATTCTGATAACTCTTGTCTACACTTGCTAGCTATCTAAGTCAATCACAGTAACTGAAGGACCTATTTCTTACGTAATGCAATAACTTAGTTCACGCGTGTCACAACGGAGCTTAACAAACACAAGACAGGAATCCCCAATTACACCGCTGTGTGACCTTCAATTTCATTAATTGAAATTAATTACCTCACAGTAAACACATTGATTCTCCATCACAAAGACCAACCAATTGATGTTCTTTACCAAAATATGCACCATTTATCGGAATTATCCTATTTAAAAAATACACGCAGAGACTGCGAAAAATGAACAGTTTGTTAAGGTAAGAGCAGGTGGTACATATGGTGACCACTGTATCATATTAAAGGCTTATAATGTAAGACGTCTATACAACATTTCGCTCCAAAGATGTATCAGTTGTTACGTGGCATGTGTAAGCCTAGACCCGTACAGTCACTTCGACACGCAACTGTTACGTGCCGGAGTGTCCTGACCAAGTGCGTACTGAGCATACACATTGTCAAGCACGCACTGTATGTCTGTAAATTGGGTCCAGTTTAAATCCAAACTCCAACAATATAGAACATGATCGGCCACAGCATGACATCACCGCTTGTGTTATCGCCCAACAGTATACTTCTGCCACCTTACTTTAATTGCACCTTCATTCCCGCTACCAAAAATTAGGCGTAGGTCTCAAAACTGTTATCATGTGAAATTATTAATTTTCTAAAGCCATGTCAGTATGACAGTGCGTAAGGCGGGCAGTGCCTGTGTGCAGTCTACATGTTGCAGTTAAGCTGTACCACCATCAAGCAGCACACCGCACAGCAATGTACACTGCATTGTTACACAACATTCAGAATCGCCGTTGTGAGATCGCCCAAGGTCACAACATTTTACTGCATAACAGCATGATTTGCAATGTTTCATAAGTTCGAACATTCAGTTTAACATACACGAACGTTACACCTTTAACGCGAATACGTGGTTATCTTTGGATAACGATACCTATATATATATATATATATATATAACATGAAGGGAAGGACTATCATTGTCGGTACGGATGCTGCGTCATCACCAGCTGCTAACAGCTAAATGTCACGTGATCACAAATTCACGCCCTATTATCCCACACCTTATAACTCCTGTGCAGTCTGAACAGTATTGTTCACCGTCGTGAGTGTAACAGTTTGTGTGCTGTGAGGTTCTTGCGAACAGTCGAGGTTACTATCTGTGTGACAACACAGCTGGAGTCAGTGTAAGGGACACGGTGTGAACACGGTAAGAGCTACCTTGAATTGGTAATTAGTATGTTCCATATATATATACACACATTAAGGTATATGAGGGGAGTGGAAGCATAGGTCCGTAAATTCATAATCATGGCACTAGATGAAGTCTAGTGGCCAGGTTTAGGTTCCAGCCGATTTCCCCTCTGTGACAGCCGAAGATGTCCATCGAACAAGAAGATGTGTGGGCCCCACACACCGGTATGGATCATTTGGACAAGATATAAATATCTTGCCCACATTTCTTAGGAGGCACATTTCTACCTTCCTCACTATACCTACCGAAATATCCCAAGATTTAATATAATGTAACTAACTACATGACGGAACAGGTGATTCAGAAACTCAATGATTTTAAGTGTCACATTCGGTGAATACATACCAGTTTAAGTATGCAAAAGCTGACAGCAGCTTTCGTGTTGGGTAAAGGACTTAAATCTCTTTAGCTTGAGGATGGCTGTACATCCAGTTCGCTATAACGTCAAGTATTATCAATTTATATTGTTTACCACCAGATGATAAACATGTCCGTGGCGTGAATGATCGTAAACGCCTACAAATCATTTGTTAAGCAAACAGTTTCAAGACAAGAATTTATTGTTCGTAATTATTCATGTATCAATGTATTCGTTCACATTATAAAGTTGACGCTAATCAAAAGACATACCGCACATAACTCACTGCCGTTACCACTCCTCTTCACCACTTACATGTCACTAGTAACAACAAAGCACGATTGCAGGCTCCACAGTCATCAATGGAGCGCTGGTCAGGTCGTGTTGCTGTGGTAACAGGAGCAAGCAGCGGCATTGGAGCAGCGATCGCCGCAGAACTCGCCAAGAAGGGGCTCAAAGTGGTCGGACTGGCTCGCAGAGTGGAAAGAGTGCAGGTACGCGATTGTCAGTTATCGTGCGGCTACTGTTCTGGGAATGCGGACACCAGAACACTAGCACTTTAAAATTAATGGAGTCGTACATCGAAATTACTTGCCCACAACACAATGTTCCACGAATGTGTGAAGTGGAGGTCCAGCTCCTACCGTTCCATTGAGGCGGATCATTTCAAGATGTACAAATGTAAACGATGGTGCAGCTTTATGTGTGACAACTCACTGCGTTGTACTACAGAGCTACAGACAATACAAACAGCAATATTTACTAACACAACAAATGCTTTGTTTAATAAACGTAGCAACATGTTTCCGCTTTAAGCTACGCCATCACAAGCTACAGAAAAAATATGCAGATAAAATTTGTGATGAATTTTATGTTTGTTGAAACGAGAACCCAGATCTGAACCTCACACAGGTATTACTGACACAATTTTTTATCCTTGGTGGAATTGTATTGATTGAAGCTAAGCTGTGAGTTTGAATTTTCGTTACTTCGTGGATGGGGAAAGGGCGGATTTTCTGGGAAAATTGGCTGTTGAAACTGATTTCTTCTATGATATGTAAACCCGAGAGGTTTTCGTGGTAAAAATAAATAGTATAAATCACTAAGTAGGAAATGTAGTAATTAAAATGCAGCTCCTGCTTCTAATGTCAGTTAAGAACGTCCAGTTTAATAATTAGACCTTTTAGCAGAGACACAAACAAATAAAATAGCAGCAGACGCATTCAACTCGAATGATAGCACAAAATACACAATTTATCGGAGATAATGACCTTCACTGTGTTCCAGGAACTGTCCAAATCTCTGCAGTCAGCGACAGGTAAACTGCACGCTGTAAAATGTGACGTCAGCAACGAGTCCGATGTTCTGGCAGCCTTCAAGTGGGTCAAGGACAACCTCGGAGGGGTGGACGTCCTCATAAACAACGCTGCCGTAGCATACGACACGTCTCTTACTGGTATGTAGCCGTACCATTTCCAAGATATTGGTCCTCTGATTTAATCAGCCCTGCATTGTCAGCATCGGTGCATTGTACAGACCTATAATTATTCAGACGTTGCCGGCCTGCAGTGCGCTGTGCGTTCGTGTCTAAAGTTTACATGGATGTGCCGGACGTGGGCGAAGCGGACAGTGGCCGAGGTGTTCAGTCCCTATAATACCGCACCCCTAAAGCTGTAAACCAATATTAATTTGCCTGTAGTTCTGTCTTCATCATTTGCTATTTGATTTTGAAACGGAAAACAAATTGTCCATGCGCGAGATAATAAGTTAAACATGGCTGGTAAAGTTGCACTAATTTCTAAGAGAATGGGACACCCGACTTTGATTTTTAGACATAAGATCGATCTGACATGTTTCATCCACGCCACGGCTGTTCTTATCCTCATTATAGTTTCGACAAGAAGAGGCGAGTCACAGAGCCGGTACTAGAGTCCTAATAACATTTAGCGATGGGAATGTCAGTCGCTGTGTGCCATGTCGGTGTGATTACGTCACTATGTACAATAATGTCTTGTGGGCTGTCACATCTTCTAAATATACCTTGATGAACACGTGTCTTCTTTACTGCATGTAGATACATTTATAGCAGTAACTACGTGTCACGTGACAGAAGATATCATACAGTGTCACAAATTCACCAACAATGCACCTTTTACTATTACAAATTAATAATTGTTAAAATGCCCTACATATGTTTCGGTCGGTTAACCGGCCATCATCAGGGGCGATTAAAGTTACTTAATATAACCGGTTAACCGACCGAAACATATGTAGGGCATTTTAAAAACTATTAATTTTTAATAGTAAAAGGTGCATGTGGTGGTGAATTTGTGACATTGTTTGTTAAACATGCACGGTGAAAGCAATACTAAGAATGTTCATTTTAATCTCTAACCTGCACTCATTCTAATAAATTAGTACAACACTGAAGCACAGATTAAAAATAAACTGGCGTTGCAGAACGCTATTATCACTGGCCTTGATGTGGATGTATGGCTCCAGTCATACACAATGACATTTCATGTAACTGCACAACTTCACGTCCCTGACGATATACCCTGCCTGCAGAAGAAACCCCGGTACACACCGAACAGAATGGCTCGGTGGGCCCCACAGCTGCTAATGACATCTAGGAGAATAAAGAAACATCTTGCCCCTCCAGACACTGCCAGCCACCTCCCTCCCCATCTAGTCACAACACTGACTACGCTATCCCGGCTACCCTCAATAGCGCAGTCACATCCGATACTTTGACATGTCACAAGTATTTTCTCTTCTTTCCTAGGTGGCTCAACAGAAGAGCTAAAGAAAATGCTGGATGTAAACGTACTGGGTCTCAGCGTCTGCACAAAACTAGCGTTTCAGTCCATGAAGGAGAGGGGGGTTGATGACGGCCACATCATTCATATTAACAGGTTGGACAGGCTGTAAAGTCTAAGCTTTGCACTTAGCATGACATACTTGGTTTATGGACTTTGTACATTGTCTGCTGTTCTGATCGGAGCAGAGCTTTTTGGAAGAGGATTCCGCGGTGTTCGTACAAAAGCTGAGTGACACCTGCTGTCTTTGGGCCCCTAAAAAGATCCTAACACTTTTATAAAGTGCAGCTGTTAGTTCGTACCTACAAGTAGTACAACCGACTGACTTCAATTGCTCATCAGTAAACACACAATTTCTGCCACATTTAGACCCACACTGGGCAGTTATCAGTGTACATGCCAACGCTTATTCTGGCTTGCTGTAAGTCGTAACATGAATTTGTGTAACTCGCATATATCGCATTTTAAATTTGTTAAATAAATTAAAGTTACGTAGCACATTTGTTTGTGTCGTTTTTAATTTTAAATTTTAAATTTAATTTTTAAAATATGGAGTGTGTTCTTCCAGGGTGTTATGCTGTGCTAACCTGATTACATAGAGTAGCATCCAAAAGATAGTAATCTCAGGTGCATTCAATTACATTCCCAAAATTTCCATTTAATTATGAAAAAACTTGTCAATATAATTTCTTAATTTGAGTCTTATTCCTGTTTAAAATTTCAATGTGACAGTAACCAATTCCCGGCCAATTTATTAATAGTACGAGTTAATTAAAAATAACTACATTCAACAATATATTAATTTTATTTGCTAGTGTCAGCTTATTTCAAGCCTGTCTTCTTACATAATGCAAACTAAACTTACAAGTAATGTACTTCTGTTTTGCACGAACAGTGTACTTGGCCATATACCTCCATCAGAATACTATGCCATGTACTCTGCAACAAAGCATGCCGTGACAGCGCTAACTGAGGGCCTTCGCAAAGAAATTCTCAAACTGAAGTCTAAAATTCGTGTCACTGTAAGTATCGTTATACACTATAACAGGATAATTGTGTAGCGCTACTAATCCTTTATCATCTACTGTCTATCTAATTTTTCCAAGTAGTTGACAAAGAAATATTTGTCTGATAGATTTAAGGCTTTAAAATGTGAAAATTAAGTAATACGAATTTAAAAATAATTTATTCCTACCTTATAAATGACAAGAGCATCACATTTAAAATATCTAACCGGTTACACATAATTAATGAAAATAATGTTGTTTCTAGTGTGAAGCCACTTTATATCACCCTGTATAATTGTCACTGCCCTTTAAGACGTTAACTTATACTTCACTGTCGTAATATTTAACGTTTCAGAGTCTAAGTCCTGGACTGGTGAAGACCGAAATGCCTCCAAAAGAGTTTCTGGAAAACTTCCCAGCTTTGGAGCCCGAAGATATTGCTGATGGCGTTTTGTACGTTTTGGGTACTCCACCTCATGTTCAGGTATGTCGAACTGTGAGTACATAAACTGTAACAAGTCACATGTTATATCACATTGGGTGACAACCGCAGCCGATCTGGATATAGTGGACGATACACAAATATCTTCTTCCTGGGCATCAAACCGAAGGTGTCCAAATATTTTGACCGAATTTTCGGCATTTCGCAATGTAAATCAATGTGCTCAGGTAGGTAAGTACCTACACTGCAGAGGAACCTTCTACTTCCGTCTTCAGTCTTCCACCCTGAAGATGGAAGCAGGATATAAAAGCTGCATCATATCCACCAAACTACACGGCTGTAAATTCCCGAACACTGTATCCCTAAGACTCCCCGCCTCCTATGCCGATATATTCGTGCATTTCTACACGTCCCTACTGTAAACACTTATATTTGTATCATCCCGTAACTTTATCCATATTTATTTTATCATTCTTTCAGTTTTATCAATTCTCTGTACTGTTCCTTCTTGCATTCCTCCCACACGTCTTTAAGTCACCACGTCCTATTCATTCGCCCTACCTATCCAATACTGGACCACCTTATTTTCGTCTTACTACCTTACCCTGAAGATAATAGCAACATCTCCCTCACCAATATTGCTATAGAAGCACCACATTACACGGCTTCAAGTCCCAGAAGACGGTAATCCTTAAATACATCTTTATTGATTTAGCTACTGTGTCTTACGTACATATACTGATGATACACTAACAGCATGAAGATATAAAGTGATATATTGTAATGGAAGTACTGCTATAACTTGTTGCTTATTTACGCCGTGTTTGATTTCATGTGTTCTCTCTTTACAGGTGTTAGAGTTGAGCATAATTTCAAATGAGCAGAAATTTTGAATTACTTTACACACATTTAATATGTGACAATGATTCCATAGTGACCACGGAAAATGAGTGCATTGTTCAGCTAGTCGCCTTATGTAACGTTATACCACAACACTTTTTCCTTTTGTAATTTAAAGCTGACTGCAAGAAGCCACAACAACGTAACTGATTCAGCAACAAAGGGTAATGGAGATGTTAGTCAGTCATTACAGAGTTCATTGAGACTTGTAACAATCATGTAACATTGTACGGTACCTTTTGCAGCAATAGTATTTCAATTCTGTAAGTATATACTCGCTGACCCAGCATCCTAATGTACAATTGTAAAGTCAGCACAATTACATAGCTGCACTTATTCACTTAGTAAATAAAGGTACATCAGTGAATGTAATATCTTAATGTAGGAGACCTAATGTACATCAGCGGACTTACAAACGTCATTAGCAGCTGAAGTGCATCCAGCTGGCGGACTGCATCTGCATATAATACACGAGGGAACACCAAGACCAAGAGTGTCAAGAGGGGGAGGACAAAGTTTGTAACCAAGCAGTACAATAATAAAGAACAGACGTCATTGTGACGCCTCTTGTCACGTAAGGCGTGCAGCTGTGCACAGTCTGAGGCATTAGCACAGCTTTATGAACGTGGGAGATGAAACGACGAAGCACAGAGCAGCGAACTTCCTGGAGAGATTTCAGCTTGTTGGCTTTAGTTGACTTAATGCAGCTCCAAACAACTGCGACGTGCCCACCTACGTCTTATTTATGTAACATATAGTGCTAATGGACAGTCAAGGGGTGAGGGGTGAGGGGAGAACACATTACAGTATTAGAAGTACACAAATTGTACAGAAATCTAGAAGCCACCTTCAAGACGCTACAAAGGTAATACAATTCCATGATGAGGACCCACAATTCTGTACTGACCTGTGAACGTCACTGTTATCTGAGGCTCACTGCTCGGTGCATGTGAACTGATACACATTTTTGTATGTAAGGGAGAAAAACTCCTATGATACTTCTCAAAGCGACCGGGCGCCAGCAGTTTGTGCACCCCTGTTCCACACTCTCCACACATACAAACACGAGGCATTATTGCGCTTTTGGCACTACAGGTAAACATACTGACCACCGTTCCCTGTGCATTCCTTCCGTTTCTACGTCTGCCTGAAGATGGAGGTAATATGTTCCTCCGAAATGATAGTATCCACGTAACAAAAGCACGATGACACAACTCAAAACATCACATCACGAAGACAGAGCAACTGCTTATTGGTGTAACTATATGTGCTAGTCTAAACTGTCCGGTCACGTACGTACAGACAAGCACGAGCTAACTGCTAAACCCAACAACAACAATTGAAGTTCAGTAAACGAATGTCGTTAATAGAAAGTTCCGTTAACATGTCTGCCTGTGTGTTTGACTGTCACAGTGCTCCACTTTTAACAAAAAGCTTGTTACAGTTGACCAACACCTGAGGTCAGGTGGTTCAGAAACGTCTACCTGTACAATGTTGGCACCCCTACACCACGCAGTAAGGTACACCGTAAAAGACATCAGAATTCGTACCAATAAAGGTGACACTGTATTCCAGGAACTGTCCAAATCTCTGGAGTCAGCGACAGGTAAACTGTTCGCTGCCAAACATCTAAATGTCATAACAAAACGCCGCCTTAAGACGGAAATCTTACATTCAAGAGCGGTATTCACTTTATCTTGAAATAGTTCTGTAACCAAGGACATAGAGCGAAGCTCTATATAATATCGCCTCTAATAGTCTGAGAATATGTAACGCGGAAAAAAAATTTAGACACTGGCAGAAACAATACCGATTGAACATCTACAGTTCATTCCTCATACAGTTGTCACTTACAGGTTGTTAATTTTCACCACTGCTTTAGTCAACATGTCACACATTTCGGGACGTACTTTATACGAAGCGAAAAGTGTCGGCTTGTGGAGGAAGTATCCTTTGTTTCAGTAACGGTGAATGCAGTCAGAAAATCAGTATTCTCTGTAACCTAACATACGTTTTCAAAGCAGGCAGATGAACGAGTCACAATTATATGCAACTTTACAGTATTGACATTCTGATAACTCTTGCCTACCCTTGCTAGCTATCTAAGTCAATCACAGTAACTGAAGGACATATTTCTTACGTAATGCAATAACTTAGTTCACACGTGTCGTAACGGAGCGTAACAGGCACAAGGCAGGAATATGTTAAGGTAAGAGGAGGTGGTACATATGGTGACCACTGTGTCATATTAAGGGCTTAAATTGTAAGACGTCTATACATCATTTCGCTCCAAAGTTCTATCAGTTGTTACGTGACCTGTGTAAGCCTAATCCAGTACACACACTTCGACACCCAACTGTTACGTGCCGGAGTGTCCGACGCAAGTGCGTACTGAACATACACATGGTCAAGCACGCACTGTATGTCTGTAAATTGGGTCCAGTTTAAATGCAAACTCCAACAAAATGGAACAACTTCGGCCACAGCATGACATCACCGCCGCTTTTGTTATCGCCCAACAGTATACTTCTGCCACCTTACTTTAATTGCACCTTCATTCCCGCTACCAAAAATTAGGAGTAGGTCTCAAAACTGTTATCATGTGAAATTATTATTAATTTTCTAAAACCATGTCAGTATGACAGTGCGTAAGGCGGCAGTGCCTGTGTGCAGTCTACATGTTGCAATTAAGCTGTACCACCATCAAGCAGCACACCGCACAGCAATGTACACTGCATTGTTACACAATATTCAGGATCGCCGTTGTGAGATCGCCCAAGGTCACAACATTTTACTGCATAACAGCATGATTTGCACTGTTTCATAAGGTCGAATTTTCAGTTCAACATACACGAACGTTACACCTTTAACGCGAATACATGGTTATCTTTGGATAACGATATATATATATACATATATACATCAAGGGAAGGACTATCATTGTCGGTACGGATGCTGCGTCATCACCAGCTGCTGATAGCGAAATGTCACGTGATCACAAATTCATGACCTTGTATCCCACACCGTACAACTCCAGTGCAGTCTGAACCGTATTGTTCACCGTCGTGCGTGTGACAGTGTGAGTGTGCTGTGAGGTTCTTGCGAACAGTCGCGGTTACTATCTGTGTGACGACACAGCTGGAGTCACTGTAAGGGACACGGTGTGAACACGGTAAGAGCTACCGTGAATTGGTAATTAGTATGTTCCATATAGATATACAGACATTAAGGTATATGGGGGAGTGGAAGTATAGGTCCGTAAATTCATAATCATGGCACTAGATGAAGTCTAGTGGCCAGGTTTAGGTTCCAGCTGATTTCCCATCTGTGACAGCCGAACATATCATACAAAGAACAAGATCTGTGGGCCCCACAATATGGATCATTTGGACATGATATAAATATCTTGCCCACTTTTCTTAGGAGGCACAGTTCTACTTTCCTCACTATACCTACCGAAATATCCCAAGCCTTAATATAATGTAATTAACTACATGACGGAACAGGTGATTCAGAAACTCCATGATTTTGAGTGTCACACTCGGGGAATAAATACGCCACTTTTACGTTCACTATTTCTATGTTACCAGTTTAAGTATGTAAAAGCTGACAGCAGCTTTCCTATTGGACAAAGGACTTACATATCTTTAGCTTGAGGATAGCTGTAGATCCAGTTCGCTATAACGTCAAGTATTATCAATTTGTTTTGTTTACCGACAGATGATGAACATGTCCGTGGCGTGAATGATCGTAAACACCTACAAATCCTTTGTTAAGCAAACAGTTTCACAACACGAATTTATTTGTCGTAATTATTCATGTATTAATGTATTCGTTTACATTATAAAGTTGACGCTAATAACGCTAAGACATAACGCACATAACTCACTGCCGTTACCACTCCTCTTCTCCACTTACATGTCACTAGTAACAACAGAGCTCACTGCAGCTCCACAGTCATCAATGGAGCGCTGGTCAGGTCGTGTTGCTGTGGTAACAGGAGCAAGCAGCGGCATTGGAGCAGCGATCGCCGCAGAACTCGCCAAGAAGGGGCTCAAAGTGGTCGGACTGGCTCGCAGAGTGGAAAGAGTGCAGGTACGCGATTGTCAGTTATCGTGCGGCTACTGTTCTGGGAATGCGGACACCAGAACATTAGCACTTTACAATTTAATGGAGTCGTACTTCGAAATTACCTGCCCACAACACAATGCCCCACGAATAAGTGAGGTGGAGGTCCAGCTCCTAACGTTCCATTGAGGCGGATCATTTCAAGACGTACAAATGTAATCGTTGGTGCAAATTTATGTGTGACAACTCACTGCGTTGTACTACAGAGCTACAGACAATACAAACAGCAATATTTACTAACACAACAAATGCTTTGTTTAATAGACGTAGCTACATGTTTCCGCTTTAAGCTACGCCATCACAAGATACAGAAAGAATATGCAGACGAAATTTATGTGATGAATTTATGTTTGTTGAAACGAGAACCCAGATCTGAACCTCACACAGGTATTAATGACACAATTTTTTATCTTTAATGGCAATTGTATTGATTGGAGCTGAGCTGTGAGTTTGAATTTTCGTTACTTCGTGGATGGGGAAAGGACGGATCTTTTGGGAAAATTGGCTGTTGAAACTGATTTTTTCTATGTTATGTAAACCTGAGAGGTTTCGTGGTAAAAATAAATAGTATAAATCACTCAGTAGGAAATGTAGTAATTAAAATGCAGCTCCTGCTTCTAATGTCAGTTAAGAACGTCCAGTTTAATAATTAGACCTTTTAGCAGAGACACAAACAAATAAAATAGCAGCAGACGCATTCAACCCGTATGATTGTACAAAATGCACGCTTGTTCGGAGATAATGACCTTCACTGTGTTCCAGGAACTGTCCAAATCTCTGCAGACAGCGACAGGTAAACTGCACGCTGTAAAATGTGACGTCAGCAACGAGTCCGATGTTCTGACGGCCTTCAAGTGGGTCAAGGACAACCTCGGAGGGGTGGACATCCTCATAAACAACGCTGCCGTAGCATACGACACGTCTCTTACTGGTATGTAGCCGTACCATTTCCAAGATATTGGTCCTCTGATTTAATCAGCCCTGCATTGTCGGCCTCGGTACATTGTACAGACCTATAATTATTCACACGTTGCCGGCCTGCAGTGCGCTGTGCGGTCGTCTCTAAAATTTACATGGATGTGCCGGACGTGGGCGAAGCGGACAGTGGTCGAGGTGTTCAATCCTTATAATATCCCCCTAAAGCTGTAAACCAATATTTTTTTGCCTGCAGTTCTGTCTTCATAATTTGATATTAGGTTTTGAAACGGAAAACAAATTGTCCATGCGCGAGATAATAAGTTAAACATGGCTGGTAAAATTGCACTAATTTCTAAGAAAATGGGACACCCGACTTTGATTTTTAGACATAAGATCGAACTCAAATGTTTCATCCACGCCCCGGCTGTTCTTATCATCATTATAGTTTCGACAAGAAGAGCGAGTCACAGAGCAGGTACTAGAGTCCTAATAACATTCAGCGATGGGAATTTCAGTCACTGTGTGCCATGTCGTTGTGATTACGTCACTATGAACAATAATGTTTTGTGGGCTGTCACATCTTCTAAATATACCTTGAAGAACACGTGTCTACTTTACTGCATGTAGATACATTTTTACCAGACAACTCCATGTCACGTGACAGAAGATATCATAGTTCATTTTAATCTCTAACCTGCACTCATTCTAATAAATTAGTACAACACTGAAGCACAGATTAAAAATAAACTGGCATTGCAGGACGCAATTATCCGTGGCCTTGATGTGGAGGTATAGCTCCAGTCATACACCTCGGTACGTCATGTAACTGCACACCTTCACGTCCCTGCCGATATACCCTGCCTGCAGAAGAAACCCCGGTACACACCTAACAGAAGGCTACTGACATCTAGGAGAATAAAGAAACATCTTGCCCCTCCAGACACTGCCAGCCACCTCCCTCCCCATCTAGTCACAACACTGACTACGCTATCGCGGCTACCGTCAATAGCGCAGTCACATCCGATACTTTGACTTGTCACAAGTATTTTCTCTCTTTTCCTAGGTGGCTCAACAGAAGAGCTAAAGAAAATGCTGGATGTAAACGTACTGGGTCTCAGCGTCTGCACAAAACTAGCGTTTCAGTCCATGAAGGAGAGGGGGGTTGATGACGGCCACATCATTCATATTAACAGGTTGGACAGGCTGTAAAGTCTAAGCTTTGCACTTAGCATGACATACTTGGTTTATGGACTTTGTACATTGTCTGCTGTTCTGATCGGAGCAGAGCTTTTTGGAAGAGGATGTTCGCGTTGTTCGTACAAAAGCTGAGTGACACCTGCTGTCTTTGGCCTCCTAAACAGATCCTAACACTTTTATAAAGTGCAGCTGTTAGTTCGTACCAACAAGTAGTACAACCGACCGACTTCAATTGCTCATCAGTAAACACACGATTTCTGCCACATTTCGAACTACACTGGCAGTTATCAGTGTACATGCCAACGCTTATTCTGGCTTGCTGTAAGTCGTAACATAAATTTGTGTAACTCGCATATATCGCATTTTAAATTCTGTTAAATAAATTAAAGTTACGTAGCACATTTGTTTGTGTCGTTGGGCACCAAGTGCACTTATATGAGATATCAAGCATTCGAACATTTTAAGATACGGATTGCGTTCTTCCAGGGTGTTATGCTATGCTAACCTGACTACATAGAGTAGCATCCAAAAGATAGTAATCCTCAGGTGCATTCAATTACATTCCCAACATTTCCTCTTAATTATTAAAACATTTCTCAATTTAATTTCTTAATTTGAGTCTTATTCCTGTTTAAAATTTCAATGTCACAGTAACCAATCCCTGGCAAATTTATTAATAGTACGAGTTAATTAAATATAACTACATTCAACAATATATTCATTTTATTTGCTAGTGTCAGCTTATTTCAAGCCTGTCTTCTTAAACAATGTAGACTAAACTTACAAGTATATGTACTTCTGTTTTGCACCCACAGTATGGCTGGCCATATACCTCCTCCGGAATACTATGCCATGTACTTTGCAACAAAGCATGCCGTGACAGCGCTAACTGAGGGCCTTCGCAAAGAAATTCTCAAACTGAAGTCTAAAATTCGTGTCACTGTAAGTATCGTTATACACTATAACAGGATACTTGTGTAGCGCCTACTAATCCTTTATCATCTACTGTCTATGTAACTTTTCCAACTAGTTGACTAAGAAATATTTGTCTTATAGGTTTAAGGCTTTCAAGTATGAAATTTAAGTAATACGAATTTAAAAATCTTTTATTGCTACCTTATAAATGACAAGTGCATCACATTTAAAATAAATAACCGGTTACACATAATTAATGAAAATAATGTTGTTTCTAGTGTGAAGCCACTTTATATCACCCTGTATAATTGTCACTGCCCTTTAAGACGTCAACTTCTACGTCACGCTCCTAATATTTAACGTTTCAGAGTCTCAGTCCTGGACTGGTGAAGACCGAAATGCCTCCAAAAGCGTTTCTGGAAAACAGCCCAGCTTTGGATTCCAAAGATATTGCTGATGGCGTTTTGTACGTTTTGGGTACTCCACCTCATGTTCAGGTATGTCGAACTGTGAATACATAAACTGTAACAAGTCACATGTTATATCACATTGGTGACAACCGCAGCCAATCTGGATGTAGTGGACGATACACAAATGTCTTCTTGCTGGTCGTCAAGTCCCTGTTGTCCAGCCCTTGTCCAATTGCTTTGCCTTATCGGCATTTCGGAATGTAAGTCTGTCTAGTTAAGTAGGTTGGTATCTACGTCGCTGTAGTCTGTCCAGTTCAGTAGGTTGGTACCTACGTCGCTGTAAGTCTGTCCAGTTCAGTAGGTTGGTACCTACGTCGCTGTAAGTCTGTCCAGTTCAGTAGGTTGGTACCTACGTCGCTGTAAGTCAGACCAGTTCAGTAGGTTGGTACCTACGTCGCTGTAAGTCTGTTAAGTTCAGTAGGTTGGTAGCTACGTCGCTGTAAGTCTGTCCAGTTCGGTAGGTTGGTACCTACGTCGCTGTAAGTCTGTTTATTTCAGTAGGTTGGTACCTACGTCGCTGTAAGTCTGGCAAGTTCAGTAGGTTGGTACCTACGTCGCTGTAAGTTTGTCCAGTTCGGTAGTTTGGTACCTGCGTCGCTGTAAGTCTGTCCAGTTCGGTAGGTTGGTACCTACGTCGCTGTAAGTCTGTCCAGTTCGGTAGGTTGGTACCTACGTCGCGGAAGAATCTTCTTCCTCAGATTTCAGTCTTCCACCCTGAAGGCGGAAACATCAAGTTCAAGTGGCATCTTATCTACCAAACTACACGGCGTCACATTCCCAAACAGCGTAACCCTAACACTCAAGCCCGTGTTAACTTCCTATATTTCTGTCCCACTCCGAAATTTTTCCATGCACAATTTATTCACCATTTTCAGTTTTATTAATTCTCTGTACTGTTCCTTCTTGCCTTCCTCCTACACGTGTTTACGTCACCGCTTCCTACTTATTCGCCCTCAAATATGGCCCTGTGCCTGGCCCTCCCTCTCGAATACTGTGGCACTTTTACTAGTTTCGTCGTGCGATTCTACCCTGAAGATGGCAGGAACATGTTCGTCCGAAAAATTGCTATACAAGCACCACATTACACGGCTTCAAGTCCCAGGAGACGGTAGTCATTAAATACATGTTTATTGGCTCAGCTTATGTCTTACGTACATATATAGATGATACAGTACTAATATGAAAATATACAGTGAACTATTATAAGAAATTAGTGTCAAAAATTTGACCTATATTAAACCGTGTTTGATGTTGTGTGTTCTCTGTTTACAGGTATTAGAGCTGTCTATAATACCAGTTGGGGAGGCTTTGTGAATTACTGTACGCACTACTAATATGTGAGAGTTATTTCATAGTGACAACGGAAAAATTTATAATATTTATCTTGTGATTTTATTCTACAATACAACATTTATTGAGACTTGTAACAATCATGTAACATTGTACGGTACTTTTTGCAGCAATAATATTTCAATTCTGTATGTATATACTCGCTGACGCAGCATCCTAATGTACAATTGTAAAGTCAGCACAATTACATAACTGCACTTATTCACTTAATAAATAAAGGTACATCAGTGAATGTAATATCTTAATGTAGGAGACCTAATGTACATCAGCGGACTTACAAACGTCATTAGCAGCTGAAGTGCATCCAGCTGTCGGACTGCATCTGCGTAGACAACAGACGAGGGAACGCCAAGACCAAGAGTGTCAAGAGGGGAGGACAAAGTTTGTAACCAAGCAGTGCAATAATAAAGAACAGACGTCATTGTGACGCCTCTTGTCACGTAAGGCGTGCAGCTGTGCACAGTCTGAGGCATTAGCACAGCTTCATGAACGTGGGAAATGAAACGACGAAGCACAGAGCAGCGAACTTCCTGGAGAGATTTCAGCTTGTTGGCTTTAGTTGACTTAATGCAGTTCCAAACAACTGTGACAAGTCCACAAATTTTACAAAAATCTAGAAGCCAACTCCAAATTATAGACGCTAGAAAGGTGACACAATTCCATGCTGAAGACCCACCATTCTGTAGTGACCTGTGAACGTCACTGTTATCTGAGGCTCACTGTTTGGTGCATGTGAACTGATACACATTTTTGTATGTAAGGGAGAAAAACTCCTATGATTCTGCTGAAAGCAATAGGCGCCACTGTACAAAATTTAGTCTCCCGGGAAACCCGGCGCCAGCAGGTTGTGCACCCCTGTTCCAGATACCATATATACACAATACAACAGTCTAATATCAATCTCCCCACATACAAACACGCAGAATTATTTTGCTTTCGACACAGAGGGTAATTATACTGCCAACCTCTTTTTTTTACAATGGCTCAACAGCCCCTAGTGGCCAGGGCCTCCTAATTATCGAGGCTTCACAATCACACTCAGACAAACCACACTCGGTAGAACTCCTCAGGATAGTGATCAGCCCGACGCAGAGACCTCTACCTGACAACACACAACATTCACAAGAGACAGACATCCATGCCCCCGGCTGGATTCGAACCCACAACTCCAGCAAGTGAGCGGCCGCAGACCCACGCCTTAGACCGCGCGGCCACTGGGATCGGCTTGCCTACCTCTCCCTGCGCATTCTTTCCGTTTCCACACCTGTACAAATCATTTCTGCCCTGAAGATGGAGGTAATATGTTCCTCTGAAACGATGGTATCCACGTAACAAGCGCACGGTGCCACAACTAAAAGGACCACTCATGAATACAGAGCAACTGCGTATTGATCTAACTATATCTGCTAATCTAAACTTTCCGCTCATGTATATAAAGACAAGCACCTGTTCACTTCTCTACTTAACAAGATTAATTGGACATTCCGTAAAAGAAAGTTGTTAATAAAAGTGTTCCGTTAACATCTTAGTGTGTGAGTTTGACTATCACAGTGCTCCACTTTTAACGAGAAGGGTCACTGTTGACCAACATCTGCTGCGGTCAGTTGGTGCGGAAACTTCACGGTGGGTAGGCGAACCATTGCAGCGAATCATCTTTAGGCCAAGACGAAGGTAGGAGCTACAAAGGGCTTGTATAGCTATGGAAAAAAATTGGTGAATCTTGTAATTCAGTTACTAACTGTCTGCTATCTATCTATGTATCTATCTACCTACTACCTAACCTATCTATCTATCTATCTACTATCTATATATCTAGCTATATATGTATGTATCTATCTACCTATCTATCTATATATATCTATATACATATGTATCTATCTACCTATCTAGCTATATATATATATATATATATGTATCTATCTACCTATCTAGCTATCTACTATATCTATTATTATATATATCTATCTATCTATCTACCTATCTATCTATATATCTATCTATGTATATATCTATGTACCTACCTATCTAGCTATCTATCTATAGATCTCTATATATATCTATGTATCTATCTATGTATCTATGTATCTATCTATCTACTTATTTATTTATCTATCTATCTATCTTCCTATTTATCTATCTATCTATGTATCTATCCAGCTATCTATCTATCTGTCTAACTCCATGGAGCAGAGTCGTTACTGAGAAGTTAAGAGGTCCTCAGCTACTCAAGAAATCCCTGTATTTTATTGAACCCGAAGTTCATTACCGTATTCACAAGAGCCCGCCACCTGTCCCTATCCTGAGCCATATCAATCCAGTCCATGCCCTCCCATCCCTCTTCTTGAAGACCCATTTTAATATTATCCACCCATCTACTCCTACGTCTTCCTCTTTCCCTCAGGGGAATTCAATTACACGATTTATATCTGTGAGTGAGTTCATATTGTCAGTGCGGTGACTAAATGTAGCAGCCTTCTGCAATGTGACGCCGTGTTCACAGATAGGCTTTAAGCAACTGACGCCTACATCTCCCTGACAGGAGAGAAGGCAGTTCACATCGACACACCGGTATATTTGTACCAGTCCTAACAGCGGCACGTCCCAGACACTAAAACTCACGATTCGTATTTTTGTTCCACAATTCTGTTCTTTGTACTTCGAAGATGTAATTGGTCACGATCTTCATTGACAGCGAATACAAATGTAGTGTCTCTTTATCGTGTCTGTGAGCACCGGACCTGCCAACGGGATTTCCCGGCGAATGCAGGCTTTCTATGCGATAAGCCTGCCGTGCTCGGTGACAAGATAAAAGGGACGCCCTGTATAAATTCAAAGTTAACTGCACTGTAGATTGCAGACTACACAGTCTGAGAAATTCACATTGTCTAATGTTTACTATACTGAAAAATCCCTCAACTGGTTCTACATCATAATGACTTTATATAAAACACAGATGTTTTTAAAGCAATAAACCACACGTAAAGTAAAATAAAGTACCGTCACCCTTGTGCTTCATTAAACCACGCTGTGACGGAGTACGCCCATGCGCTCTTCAACTGGACGCTTCATGCCCTGTTGGACAGGGTTGAAATTCTCACCGTTTTGGGGGGGCCCGAAAATTCTTAAGAGTCTGTCTCTGGACTTCACACCAGTCGAATAAATAGTTATGACCTATTTATTTAAGCCTCACTTTAATATTCTTATTTCTTCCCTTCAGGGTTTGTGATTAAAATAATATTGACAAATTAGAAATGAGAACATGGTTATCGGCACTGAAAAATGTCTTAATACCTTACACACACACTGCAAATAACAAAGCATCATTAACAGCACGCAGGCCTCCAGTGAAATGTGTGTGAACGCACGTCGGACAAAACTCCTTAATGCTCAAATTCACCTCCGGCCGCGCTGACTACAATATTCACTGCACACTGAGAAATACTGATACAATGTGAACTGTGAAAGGTGACGTTCACACTACAACAGGCCATGTAGGCCCAGAAGGGGAGTAGAGGTACAGCTCTACTCTTTCTTTAACCTTCCGCGCTAGGCAGAGGTGGGTGGTCAACTCCACGCCCCGACCGCTTTACCCCCGTGAAAGAGAGCCGGTAGGCATTGTACATTTTAAAAACACATGTTAATATTGTAACATTTGTGATGAATCTAGCAATAAGAGGTGACAGTACGTTACAGCGCGTGATGAATCTAGCAATAAGAGATGACAGTACGTTACAGCGCGTGATGAATCTAGCAATAAGAGATGACAGTACGTTACAGCGCGTGATGAATCTAGCAATAACAGGTGACAGTACGTTACAGCGCGTGATAAATCTAGCAATAACAGGTGACTACGTTACAGCGCGTGATGAATCTAGCAATAACAGGTGACAGTACGTTACAGCGCGTGATGAATCTAGCAATAACAGGTGACAGTACGTTACAGCGCGTGATAAATCTAGCAATAACAGGTGACAGTACGTTACAGCGCGTGATGAATCTAGCAATAACAGGTGACAGTACGTTACAGCGCGTGATGAATCTAGCAATAACAGGTGACAGTACGTTACAGCGCGTGATGAATCTAGCAATAACAGGTGACAGTACGTTACAGCGCGTGATGAATCTAGCAATAACAGTGACAGTACGTTACAGCGCGTGATGAATCTAGCAATAACAGGTGACAGTACGTTACAGCGCGTGATGAATCTAGCAATAACAGGTGACAGTACGTTACAGCGCGTGATGAATCTAGCAATAAAGATGACAGTACGTTACAGCGCGTGATGAATCTAGCAATAACAGGTGACAGTACGTTACAGCGCGTGATGAATCTAGCAATAACAGGTGACAGTACGTTACAGCGCGTGATGAATCTAGCAATAACAGGTGACAGTACGTTACAGCGCGTGATGAATCTAGCAATAAGAGATGACAGTACGTTACAGCGCGTGATGAATCTAGCAATAACAGGTGACAGTACGTTACAGCGCGTGATGAATCTAGCAATAAGAGATGACAGTACGTTACAGCGCGTGATGAAATCTAGCAATAACAGGTGACAGTACGTTACAGCGCGTGATGAATCTAGCAATAACAGGTGACAGTACGTTACAGCGCGTGATGAATCTAGCAATAACAGGTGACAGTACGTTACAGCGCGTGATAAATCTAGCAATAACAGGTGACAGTACGTTACAGCGCGTGATGAATCTAGCAATAACAGGTGACAGTACGTTACAGCGCGTGATGAATCTAGCAATAAGAGATGACAGTACGTTACAGCGCGTGATGAATCTAGCAATAACAGGTGACAGTACGTTACAGCGCGTGATGAATCTAGCAATAAGAGGATGACAGTACGTTACAGCGCGTGATGAATCTAGCAATAACAGGTGACAGTACGTTACAGCGCGTGATGAATCTAGCAATAACAGGTGACAGTACGTTACAGCGCGTGATGAATCTAGCAATAACAGGTGACAGTACGTTACAGCGCGTGATAAATCTAGCAATAACAGGTGACAGTACGTTACAGCGCGTGATGAATCTAGCAATAACAGGTGACAGTACGTTACAGCGCGTGATAATCTAGCAATAACAGGTGACATACGTTACAGCGCGTGATGAATCTAGCAATAACAGGTGACAGTACGTTACAGCGCGTGATGAATCTAGCAATAACAGGTGACAGTACGTTACAGCGCGTGATAAATCTAGCAATAACAGGTGACATACGTTACAGCGCGTGATGAATCTAGCAATAACAGGTGACAGTACGTTACAGCGCGTGATGAATCTAGCAATAACAGGTGACAGTACGTTACAGCGCGTGATAAATCTAGCAATAACAGGTGACATACGTTACAGCGCGTGATGAATCTAGCAATAACAGGTGACAGTACGTTACAGCGCGTGATAAATCTAGCAATAACAGGTGACTACGTACCAGCGCGTGATGAATCTAGCAATAACAGGTGACAGTACGTTACAGCGCGTGATGAATCTAGCAATAACAGGTGACAGTACGTTACAGCGCGTGATAATCTAGCAATAACAGTGACAGTACGTTACAGCGCGTGATGAATCTAGCAATAACAGGTGACAGTACGTTACAGCGCGTGATTAATCTAGCAATAACAGGTGACAGTACGTTACAGCGCGTGATGAATCTAGCAATAACAGGTGACAGTACGTTACAGCGCGTGATGAATCTAGCAATAACAGGTGACAGTACGTTACAGCGCGTGATGAATCTAGCAATAAAGGTGACAGTACGTTACAGCGCGTGATGAATCTAGCAATAAAGGTGACAGTACGTTACATGCGCTGATGAATCTAGCAATAACAGGTGACAGTACGTTACAGCGCGTGATGAATCTAGCAATAACAGGTGACAGTACGTTACAGCGCGTGATGAATCTAGCAATAACAGGTGACAGTAGTTACAGCGCGTGATGAATCTAGCAATAAAGATGACAGTACGTTACAGCGCGTGATGAATCTAGCAATAACAGGTGACAGTACGTTACAGCGCGTGATGAATCTAGCAATAAGAGATGACAGTACGTTACAGCGCGTTGATGAATCTAGCAATAACAGGTACAGTCGTTTACTGCGCGTGATGAATTTAGCAATAACATGTGACAGTAAAGTTAAGCGCGTGATGATATTCTTAGCATAAACAGGTGACAGTAACGTTACAGCGGCGTGATAAATCTAGCAATAACAGGTGACAGTACGTTATCAGCGGCGTGATTATCAGCAAAACAGGTGACAGTACGTTACAGCGCGTGTTGAATCTAGCATAAGAGATGACAGTACGTACAGCGCGTGATGAATCTAGCAATAAACAGGTTGACAGTACGTTACAGCGCGCGTGATGATCTAGCAATAAGATGGAACAGTACGTTACAGCGCTGTATAATCTACAATAACAGGTGACATACCTTTACAGCGCGTGATGAATCAGCAATACAGGTGACAGTACGTTACAGCGCGTGATGAATCTAGCAATAACAGGTGACAGTACGTTACAGCGCGTGATAAATCTAGCAATAACAGGTGACAGTACGTTACAGCGCGTGATGAATCTAGCAATAACAGGTGACAGTACGTTACAGCGCGTGATAAATCTAGCAATAACAGGTGACTACGTTACAGCGCGTGATGAATCTAGCAATAACAGGTGACAGTACGTTACAGCGCGTGATGAATCTAGCAATAACAGGTGACAGTACGTTACAGCGCGTGATAAATCTAGCAATAACAGGTGACTACGTTACAGCGCGTGATGAATCTAGCAATAACAGGTGACAGTACGTTACAGCGCGTGATGAATCTAGCAATAACAGGTGACAGTACGTTACAGCGCGTGATAAATCTAGCAATAACAGGTGACTACGTTACAGCGCGTGATGAATCTAGCAATAACAGGTGACAGTACGTTACAGCGCGTGATAAATCTAGCAATAACAGGTGACTACGTACCAGCGCGTGATGAATCTAGCAATAACAGGTGACAGTACGTTACAGCGCGTGATGAATCTAGCAATAACAGGTGACAGTACGTTACAGCGCGTGATAAATCTAGCAATAACAGGTGACTACGTTACAGCGCGTGATGAATCTAGCAATAACAGGTGACAGTACGTTACAGCGCGTGATAAATCTAGCAATAACAGGTGACT
The DNA here is from genome assembly GCA_021186555.1 of Reticulitermes speratus. Lineage (NCBI taxonomy): Eukaryota > Metazoa > Arthropoda > Insecta > Blattodea > Rhinotermitidae > Reticulitermes > Reticulitermes speratus. The sequence continues at coordinate 54,276,216 of JAJKFL010000005.1, forward strand.
ACGTTACAGCGCGTGATGAATCTAGCAATAACAGGTGACAGTACGTTACAGCGCGTGATGAATCTAGCAATAACAGGTGACAGTACGTTACAGCGCGTGATAAATCTAGCAATAACAGGTGACTACGTTACAGCGCGTGATGAATCTAGCAATAACAGGTGACAGTACGTTACAGCGCGTGATAAATCTAGCAATAACAGGTGACTACGTTACAGCGCGTGATGAATCTAGCAATAACAGGTGACAGTACGTTACAGCGCGTGATGAATCTAGCAATAACAGGTGACAGTACGTTACAGCGCGTGATAAATCTAGCAATAACAGGTGACTACGTTACAGCGCGTGATGAATCTAGCAATAACAGGTGACAGTACGTTACAGCGTGTGATAAATCTAGCAATAACAGGTGACTACGTTACAGCGCGTGATGAATCTAGCAATAACAGGTGACAGTACGTTACAGAGCGTGATGAATCTAGCAATAACAGGTGACAGTACGTTACAGCGCGTGATGAATCTAGCAATAACAGGTGACTACGTTACAGCGCGTGATGAATCTAGCAATAACAGGTGACAGTACGTTACAGCGCGTGATGAATCTAGCAATAACAGGTGACTACGTTACAGCGCGTGATGAATCTAGCAATAAGAGATGACAGTACGTTACAGCGCGTGATGAATCTAGCAATAACAGGTGACAGTACGTTACAGCGCGTGATGAATCTAGCAATAAGAGATGACAGTACGTTACAGCGCGTGATGAATCTAGCAATAACAGGTGACAGTACGTTACAGCGCGTGATTAATCTAGCAATAAGAGATGACAGTACGTTACAGCGCGTGATGAATCTAGCAATAACAGGTGACAGTACGTTACAGCGCGTGATGAATCTAGCAATAACAGGTGACAGTACGTTACAGCGCGTGATGAATCTAGCAATAACAGGTGACAGTACGTTACAGCGCGTGATGAATCTAGCAATAACAGGTGACAGTACGTTACAGCGCGTGATGAATCTAGCAATAACAGGTGACTACGTTACAGCGCGTGATGAATCTAGCTATAAGAGATGACAGTACGTTACAGCGCGTGATGAATCTAGCAATAACAGGTGACAGTACGTTACAGCGCGTGATGAATCTAGCAATAAGAGATGACAGTACGTTACAGCGCGTGATGAATCTAGCAATAACAGGTGACAGTACGTTACAGCGCGTGATAAATCTAGCAATAACAGGTGTACTACGTTACAGCGCGTGATGAATCTAGCAATAACAGGTGACAGTACGTTACAGCGCGTGATGAATCTAGCAATAAACAGGTGACAGTACGTTACAGCGCGTGATAAATCTAGCAATAACAGGTGACAGTACGTTACAGCGCGTGATGAATCTAGCAATAACAGGTGACAGTACGTTACAGCGCGTGATGAATCTAGCAATAACAGGTGACAGTACGTTACAGCGCGTGATGAATCTAGCAATAACAGGTGACAGTACGTTACAGCGCGTGATGAATCTAGCAATAACAGGTGACAGTACGTTACAGCGCGTGATGAATCTAGCAATAACAGGTGACAGTACGTTACAGCGCGTGATGAATCTAGCAATAACAGGTGACAGTACGTTACAGCGCGTGATGAATCTAGCAATAAGAGATGACAGTACGTTACAGCGCGTGATGAATCTAGCAATAACAGGTGACAGTACGTTACAGCGCGTGATGAATCTAGCAATAACAGGTGACAGTACGTTACAGCGCGTGATGAATCTAGCAATAACAGGTGACAGTACGTTACAGCGCGTGATGAATCTAGCAATAAGAGATGACAGTACGTTACAGCGCGTGATGAATCTAGCAATAACAGGTGACAGTACGTTACAGCGCGTGATGAATCTAGCAATAAGAGATGACAGTACGTTACAGCGCGTGATGAATCTAGCAATAACAGGTGACAGTACGTTACAGCGCGTGATGAATCTAGCAATAACATGTGACAGTACGTTACAGCGCGTGATGAATCTAGCAATAACAGGTGACAGTACGTTACAGCGCGTGATAAATCTAGCAATAACAGGTGACAGTACGTTACAGCGCGTGATGAATCTAGCAATAACAGGTGACAGTACGTTACAGCGCGTGATGAATCTAGCAATAAGAGATGACAGTACGTTACAGCGCGTGATGAATCTAGCAATAACAGGTGACAGTACGTTACAGCGCGTGATGAATCTAGCAATAAGAGATGACAGTACGTTACAGCGCGTGATGAATCTAGCAAAACAGGTGACAGTACGTTACAGCGCGTGATGAATCTAGCAATAACAGGTGACAGTACGTTACAGCGCGTGATGAATCTAGCAATAACAGGTGACAGTACGTTACAGCGCGTGATAAATCTAGCAATAACAGGTGACAGTACGTTACAGCGCGTGATGAATCTAGCAATAACAGGTGACAGTACGTTACAGCGCGTGATAAATCTAGCAATAACAGGTGACTACGTTACAGCGCGTGATGAATCTAGCAATAACAGGTGACAGTACGTTACAGCGCGTGATGAATCTAGCAATAACAGGTGACAGTACGTTACAGCGCGTGATAAATCTAGCAATAACAGGTGACTACGTTACAGCGCGTGATGAATCTAGCAATAACAGGTGACAGTACGTTACAGCGCGTGATGAATCTAGCAATAACAGGTGACAGTACGTTACAGCGCGTGATAAATCTAGCAATAACAGGTGACTACGTTACAGCGCGTGATGAATCTAGCAATAACAGGTGACAGTACGTTACAGCGCGTGATAAATCTAGCAATAACAGTGACTACGTACCAGCGCGTGATGAATCTAGCAATAACAGGTGACAGTACGTTACAGCCGTGATGAATCTAGCAATAACAGGTGACAGTACGTTACAGCGCGTGATATATCTAGCAATAACAGGTGACTACGTTACAGCGCGTGATGAATCTAGCAATAACAGGTGACAGTACGTTACAGCGCGTGATAAATCTAGCAATAACAGGTGACTACGTTACAGCGCGTGATGAATCTAGCAATAACAGGTGACAGTACGTTACAGCGCGTGATGAATCTAGCAATAACAGGTGACAGTACGTTACAGCGCGTGATAAATCTAGCAATAACAGGTGACTACGTTACAGCGCGTGATGAATCTAGCAATAACAGGTGACAGTACGTTACAGCGCGTGATAAATCTAGCAATAACAGGTGACTACGTTACAGCGCGTGATGAATCTAGCAATAACAGGTGACAGTACGTTACAGCGCGTGATGAATCTAGCAATAACAGGTGACAGTACGTTACAGCGCGTGATAAATCTAGCAATAACAGGTGACTACGTTACAGCGCGTGATGAATCTAGCAATAACAGGTGACAGTACGTTACAGCGTGTGATAAAATCTAGCAATAACAGGTGACTACGTTACAGCGCGTGATGAATCTAGCAATAACAGGTGACAGTACGTTACAGAGCGTGATGAATCTAGCAATAACAGGTGACAGTACGTTACAGCGCGTGATGAATCTAGCAATAACAGGTGACTACGTTACAGCGCGTGATGAATCTAGCAATAACAGGTGACAGTACGTTACAGCGCGTGATGAATCTAGCAATAACAGGTGACTACGTTACAGCGCGTGATGAATCTAGCAATAAGAGATGACAGTACGTTACAGCGCGTGATGAATCTAGCAATAACAGGTGACAGTACGTTACAGCGCGTGATGATCTAGCAATAAGAGATGACAGTACGTTACAGCGCGTGATGAATCTAGCAATAACAGGTGACAGTACGTTACAGCGCGTGATTAATCTAGCAATAAGAGATGACAGTACGTTACAGCGCGTGATGAATCTAGCAATAACAGGTGACAGTACGTTACAGCGCGTGATGAATCTAGCAATAACAGGTGACAGTACGTTACAGCGCGTGGATGAAATTCTAGCAATAACAGGTGACGTACGTTACGTACAAGCGCGTGATGAATCTAGCATAACAGGTGACAGTACGTTACAGCGCGTGATGAATCTAGCAATAACAGGTGACGTACGTTACTAGCGCGTGATGAATCTAGCTATACAGAGTGACAGTACGTTACAGCGCGTGATGAATCTAGCAATAACAGGTGACAGTACGTTACAGCGCGTGATGAATCTAGCAATAAGGATGACAGTACGTTACAGCGCGTGATGAATCTAGCAATAACAGGTGACAGTACGTTACAGCGCGTGATGAATCTAGCAATAAAGTGACAGTACGTTACAGCGCGTGATGAATCTAGCAATAACAGGTGACAGTACGTTACAGCGCGTGATGAATCTAGCAATAACAGGTGACAGTACGTTACAGCGCGTGATGAATCTAGCAATAACAGGTGACATACGTTACAGCGCGTGATGAATCTAGCAATAACAGGTGACAGTACGTTACAGCGCGTGATGAATCTAGCAATAACAGGTGACAGTACGTTACAGCGCGTGATGAATCTAGCAATAACAGGTGACAGTACGTTTACAGCGCGTGATGAATCTAGCAATACAGTACGTACGTTACGGCTGATGAACAGCTAACAGTGCTCGTTACAGCGCGTGATGAATCTAGCAATAACAGGTGACAGTACGTTACAGCGCGTGATGAATCTAGCAATAACAGTGACAGTACGTTACAGCGCGTGATGAATCTAGCAATAACAGTGACAGTACGTTACAGCGCGTGATGAATCTAGCAATAACAGGTGACAGTACGTTACAGTGCGTGATGAATCTAGCAATAACAGGTGACAGTACGTTACAGCGCGTGATGAATCTAGCAATAACAGGTGACAGTACGTTACAGCGCGTGATGAATCTAGCAATAAGAGATGACAGTACGTTACAGCGCGTGATGAATCTAGCAATAACAGGTGACAGTACGTTACAGTGCGTGATGAATCTAGCAATAACAGGTGACAGTACGTTACAGGGCGTGATGAATCTAGCAATAACAGGTGACAGTACGTTACAGCGCGTGATAAATCTAGCAATAACAGGTGACAGTATGTTACAGCGCGTGATGAATCTAGCAATAACAGGTGACAGTACGTTACAGCGCGTGATGAATCTAGCAATAACAGGTGACAGTACGTTACAGCGCGTGATAAATCTAGCAATAACAGGTGACAGTACATTACAGCGCGTTATCAGTTGATTCCCAATGTTCAGTACTGTTCTATCTTATGATGTTTTAATTTACTGGAAAAGTACAGCGAAGAATTAGGCAGATACTAATCTCAAATATAGGCCTAAATCTGATCTTCGTAAGTGATGCACACAGTGTGCACTGTTAGTAATCAACAAGCAAACAATGAAGCAGCATCAACAGTGATGAGTTTGGCGCTGATTACAAAAATCATTTTTATAACTTAGCAGCCGTGGTTTGCTCGGAGCATGTAGCTTGGGAAGGGCAAGTTTCGATCTAGGGGGGGGGAGATGAAATGAAAACTTGTCCTAAAGGAGTTCCATTATCAGAGAAAACTGGACGTGTTGCTTAACGTAACTTGTTTTCGGCTAAGTGGAACATCGCTTCCTTCCTAAATGCTGTAAACAACACATTAGAAACTTCGTGCTCCTTTTTAGATGGACAGCAGTCTTGCCCAACACATTCGACGATTCCGATCGCATTTAACGAGAACGAAACACGAAAACATCTCTTAACAACTGTCAGCTTCACTCTAAATGCAACTTAAGCATCTGATCATTTTCCAAAAACCGTCTCTCTCAGTTTCATATCAAATCTGCTTTTTCCCGGCGGTCAGTACACGACGCGATGTTACATGTTACTGAAACGACGCTGTGAAAAAGAGCGCCTGTCTAAAGAAACAAACACACTAATTTTATATTATATGTATCGTGCATTCGGTCATAAGTTTAAGTCGAACCAACTAATACATAAGAATTATTAACAAAGTATATTTGTAACACCTACATACGTTTCGGCAATGAAGTTGACATCCTCAGGGGGCGCATCAAGGAATTGCCGAAACGTATGTAGAGGTTACAAATATATTTTGTTAATAATTCTTTTGCATTGGTTGGTTTGACTTAAACTTGAAACAGACACACAGTTGCAGTCTAACATCAGGAAGGTAAGTTGGGTCAACAGACACACAGTTGCAGTCTAACATCAGGAAGGTAAGTTGGGTCAACAGACACAAAGTTGCAGTCTAACATCAGGAAGGTAAGTTGGGTCAACAGACACACAGTTGCAGTCTAACATCAGGAAGGTAATTTGGGTCAACAGACACACAGTTGCAGTCTAACATCAGGAAGGTAAGTTGGGTCAACAGACACACAGTTGCAGTCTAACATCAGGAAGGTAAGTTGGGTCAACAGACACACAGTTGCAGTCTAACATCAGGAAGGTAAGTTGGGTCAACAGACACACAGTTGCAGTCTAACATCAGGAAGGTAAGTTGGGTCAACAGACACACAGTTGCAGTCTAACATCAGGAAGGTAAGTTGGGTCAACAGACACACAGTTGCAGTCTAACATCAGGAAGGTAAGTTGGGTCAACAGACACACAGTTGCAGTCTAACATCAGAAAGGTAATTTGGGTCAACAGACACAAAGTTGCAGTCTAACATCAGGAAGGTAAGTTGGGTCAACAGACACAAAGTTGCAGTCTAACATCAGGAAGGTAATTTGGGTCAACAGACACAAAGTTGCAGTCTAACATCAGGAAGGTAAGTTGGGTCAACAGACACAAAGTTGCAGTCTAACATCAGGAAGGTAAGTTGGGTCAACAGACACACAGTTGCAGTCTAACATCAGAAAGGTAAGTTGGGTCAAACGTTTTTAAAGCCACATTCTCAACATCCTCTTCAAGTGCTTAACGTCACAATACATCCAATAACCGACGTCCTGACGCACTTTGTATAAAGTGTTCACATTGCCTACATGTTCCCTAAAAGCTACACTTTCTCACAGAACACGCGTGTTTCCATGGCACAAGAATGAGTTGGAGTCACGTGGCAGTTCGGTGTAAGCACAGCATTCGTGAAGGACCGAGTTCGAAACACGGTCCAGGTACCAGACACAGTTACTGAGGGTGTTAGAAGTGAGCATTCAACATGCTGGGGTGATACGCCGTGTCTTTGAACAAATTATTCCGGAGTCTCGAAGGATCTTAGTGCAAAAGTCTTAGAATCCTTGACTCTGAAAATTACGCCAAAATAATCCTTCGACAGTCCACAATTGTTCGCCTAACGACACAGAGTACCATCCCAGAAGATTTGAATCTTCATCAACATCAATGTCAGAAAGTCAACTCTCGTAATGCTAGAGGCCTTTCTGAGTTTCCTCAAGCGAAAACAGACTATTAAAGAACGAACTTCAGTAAGTTAGGACAGACTCAATTCATATCCTAAATTACATTCACGAACCTGTTCTGACCTTACAAGATACACAACCTCCACAGGTGATATAGTGTCATTAAACGTCCTGAGAATCAATCAGTAAGAAATGGCAGTAGTAGCGGTGTTGATTAAGTGATATAACATAGTACATAGTAGCGGTGTTGATTAAGTGATATAATATATTACATAGCAGCGGTGTTGATTAAGTGATATAATATAGTACGTAGTAGCGGTGTTGATTAAGTGATATAATATAGTACATAGTAGCGGTGTTGATTAAGTGATATAATATAGTATGTAGTAGCGGTGTTGATTAAGTGATAATATAGTACGTAGTAGCGGTGTTGATTAAGTGATATAATATAGTACATAGTAGCGATGTTGATTAAGTGATATAATATAGTACATAGTAGCGATGTTGATTAAGTGATATAATATAGTACATAGTAGCGATGTTGATTAAGTGATATAATATAGTACATAGTAGCGATGTTGATTAAGTGATATAATATAGTACATAGCGATGTTGATTAAGTGATATAATATAGTACATAGTAGCGATGTTGATTAAGTGATATAATATAGTACATAGTAGCGATGTTGATTAAGTCATATAATATACTACATAGTAGCGGTATTTATTAAGTGATATAATATAGTACGTAGTAGCGGTGTTGATTAAGTGATATAAAATATTACATAGTAGCGGTATTTATTAAGTGATATAATATAGTACGTAGTAGCGGTATTTATTAAGTGATATAATATAGTACATAGTAGCGGTATTTATTAAGTGATATAATATAGTACATAGTAGCGGTATTTATTAAGTGATATAATATAGTACGTAGTAGCGGTGTTGATTAAGTGATATAATATAGTACATAGTAGCGATGTTGATTAAGTGATATAATATAGTACATAGTAGCGATGTTGATTAAGTGATATAATATAGTACATAGTAGCGATGTTGATTAAGTGATATAATATAGTACATAGTAGCGATGTTGATTAAGTGATATAATATAGTACATAGCGATGTTGATTAAGTGATATAATATAGTACATAGTAGCGATGTTGATTAAGTGATATAATATAGTACATAGTAGCGATGTTGATTAAGTGATATAATATAGTACATAGTAGCGATGTTGATTAAGTGATATAATATAGTACATAGTAGCGATGTTGATTAAGTGATATAATATAGTACATAGTAGCGATGTTGATTAAGTGATATAATATAGTACATAGTAGCGATGTTTATTAAGTGATACAATATAGTACATAGTAGCGGTATTAATTAAGTGATATAATATAGTACACGTACATTTATGTAAAATATAAAGGAAACATAAGACAGTGCGTGGTTACACCGTTAACTCTGTCACTGTTAAGAAGCTGGTGGTTAAGTGTTGGGAGATTTGGTGGGTAGTTCTTTATCAACATTATTGTCATTCTGCAGAATTCAGAAGCTAGATCTCATGATCCTACACAAGAAATACAAGTAAAATTTTGTAATTAATACACGACTAGAGGCGGACTTTTCTTTCAGGACTGAGTTGGAATATGGAGCGCTGGTCAGGCCGTGTTGCTGTGGTAACAGGAGCAAGTGCTGGGATAGGAGCAGCCATCGCCCAGGAACTTGTCAAGAAAGGACTTAAAGTCGTTGGACTGGCGCGCAGAGTGGAAAGAGTGGAGGTACCACATCCATGTATTCCTAATTTCTTCCATATATCAAAACTTCTTTATAAACTAAAAACTATTCTTATTGCATAAATTTTGTGAGATTTGAGGTTCTCACAGCGGTGTTGCTGAAAATCAAGAACTCTGGGATTTTACGCCGTGTAGTCTGGTAAACGATGGCCGACATTTCAGAGGAATCTGACATACGTTTACCAGCGATTTTGAGAGAATTGCTGCCTACATCATCAGGTTATCCTGGTGATGGAACCAGCAGGTTCCTCTGTAACATTCAGACTAAACGGCGTCATATCCCATAATATATAAATCTTTACATAAACTTTAACAATAAGTCACAGTTTAAAAACCGAGATGCTGAGAAGACTCACACTTCATAGATGGATTTCATCCGTTAAATGTTTTCTTCGTTGATAAAATCGTCTCAAAGTTGCCAATTTTTTCCCCCGAAGTAGTGGAAACAGTTCTTTTAAGAAAAATAATTTTACTGTTCATATTGAATATCTGTTTCTCCTCGCTGTGCTACTACTTGCCGATTTCTTACAAAAAATGTTAGCATCTCTGATTTCCGAATTCCTTAGATTACACGCAAATTTAGAATGTCTATAGGCCTATCACTTGCGGTCTAAGGCGTGGGTCTTCGGCCGCTCGCTTACTAGATTGTGGGTTCGAATCCCACCGGGGGCATGGATGTCTCTCTGTTGTGAGTGTTGTGTGTTGTCAGGTAGAGGTCTCTGCGACGGGCTGGTCACTCGTCCAAAGGAGTCCTACCGAGTGTGGTGTGTCTAAAAAGTGTGTGATCGTGAAACGTCGAAAAATGAGGCGGCCTAGGCCCCCAAGGGCTGTCGAGCCATGGGGGGGAATAAGCCCATCACAGCCCTTTAATTAAGCAAGTATTTTAAATTAAATATGCGGTACAATATATTTAAATAAACCTCGCTACACGCTAATAATGTGTAAACAAGTTATATTATACAGGTCGTATTAAAATGTGCAGCTGATTTATCCGTTAAAACGTTCTTTAATCCGCTTTCTTATTTCACTCATCAATTACCAAAACAAAATGTGTTTTCAGGAGTTGTCAGCAGCCCTGTCTTCCGAAGCAGGGAAACTCTACCCGCTAAAATGTGACATCATTAGAGAAGCTGACATTAAGGAGGCCTTCAGGTGGATTAAACTGAATCTGGGTGGGGTGGACATACTAGTCAACAATGCTGGCGTGGCCAGCGAGAACAGTCTGATGGGTGAGCAACCACAAGCTTTCCAGTCACGAAATTACGAAGTACTGTATACCTGCCTCACACGCAACTCATTATCACATGTTTCAGGGGGCCCTGTGGACAGCTGGAGAAGTATACTGGAAGTGAACGTGTTAGCACTAAGCATCTGTACGAAAGAAGCTATTCAGTCCATGAGGGAAAGATCAGTGGAAGACGGACATATTATCCACATAAACAGGTTGGTAGAAGTGTTCTGAATAAGAAACCATCTGCCTTATATGCTGTGATTGAGTGAGTCACACCCGGGTTGCCATGGTTTCCACAGTTATACACCGGTTTGCATGTAGTCACACCACGGGTGGTTAACCCGTGATTACGTCACCCCGTCGTATGACAGGGCCGTGTCTAGGAGATATTATTAAGATGTAATACAAGTGAAAGACATCTAATACAAAGGTAACAAGGATTTAACCTTTCACTTCGGTCCCATCTTCAAGGGTCAAGAGTCTGAGTTAAGGTGCCGGCTTTCTTTCTCCTCGGACTCTTGACGCTTGAAGACGGGACTGACATGTTGTCCCGAAACGTCGGTAAACAATTACCACACGACGCCGCGTAATATCCCAGAAGAGCGCAGATCTCACTACAATACCGATTCAAACGTACCTTCCGATGCTGTTATCTTCTGCTTCCATTCACAACTACTTTCCAAAATACGTAATTAACGTACATTGTGACAGGAAAAAAAAGCCTTATCCTTCCTTTCTATATAGGCCTGTAGACTGATTAGAAATTATAACACACGCTACAAAATTCGTCTTAGATTAAATTAAGTTTAAACCAACCGATGCACACTAAAACCACTCTTTAAGTAGCTTTATTATAAAATTGTTAAAATTGTACCCCTACGTGGAGTCTCTCACTCCACCGTAGCACTCCTCACCGCACGACACGTAGTACACTCCGCTCCACGAAAAACATTTCATATGCTTTTAACACCACACGCCAGCAGTTCCACAATTCTACTAACTACAGTGTTTTTATAATTTTACAACTTTTAGCGAATCTATTGACAAGATTTTAACTTATGGTTCAAAGTGCTGATAGAATATTTTAAATCATGTGTTGAAGTGGCTGTAGCTTTTAACAAGAAACCCCCTGACGATGATCCTAGGATCGAAACACGTGTAGGGGTACAATTTTAACAATTTTATAATAAAGCTACTTAAAGAGTGGTTTTAGTGTGCATCGGTTGGTTTATAACTTAATTTAATATGACGAAGATGCACGGTGTCAACAATGTGAAATTCGTCTTAGATTATTCCTTTAGCTATCGAAAGACATTAAACAAGCCCTGTAAATTCCCATGTACGATAAGGCTGATTAGTCGGTGTGTTCGTCTCATCTCAGCTGGACCGGTCATCGTTAGCTACATTCCATAAATCAACCAGACCTTACAAACTGAACTCAAGGTACTTGACCTTAAATAACTGATTCCAGTGGCAAGTCTTACAGCGTCTGCAAACTTAAGTCGGTCACTACAGTTCTTCTGTGAAGAAACATATAGACAGTGTACAGATACACCTATTATTGAAGTCAGCTAGGCTTGAAGACACGGTATCCTAGTTTTGGGGCCCAACAATATAAGGGCATAACAAAAACGAATTCATTACCTCTCCTTCAATTAACTTTACGCAATACAAGAAACCTCGTCCATAAGCACCAACTCCATGAAGTGGAGAAACGGCTCAACTCATTCTCAGCCTCAGAACTAGTTAGCTTCATGCTCCGGCCACTTTAATCCCAGAAAAAGAGCTGTCAGTTCCAACTGGATAGAATGCTGGACGATCTCAGAGCCAGTCTGGATGCTGTGGAGAAGATATCTGACACTGCCGGAGGTCGAACCCCGATTTTCCAGTCGTCAATCCCTTAGTCTAGTTCAGTGGTATTCAAACTGGGGTAGGCGTATCCCCGGGGTACGCGAAGACATCTTAGGGGGTACGTGAAATTAAAAAAATAAATATATTATTTCATGATAAACACTGAATAATCATGGCCAGATTTAGGGTTAGCCACAAGAGACCGGACGTAAGGACATGCGATTTGGGAGCGCCATTATTTCTCTCTCTCTCTCCCTCTACTTTATGCGATTCTTATCTGGGCGGCTAGTTTCATTTTATTCCACATAGTGCATACAATTTTGCTTTGCTAAAATACCTTTGTTCCTTTATTAATTTTTATATGATAGACAATAACATATTTATTATTTAATGGCTTGATTCTCCATTTTTTATTTAAAACTTATTATTTAATACATTATTTTGGATGTAATTTATTTAACTTATTTTAGATGTAGATTATCGACTGTGTATAACTTGAATTATGCACCAACAACTTTGGGGGTACAAAGTTGAAGAGAAATTATACGTGGGGGTACGCGAACAAAAAAGGTTGAATACCGCTGTGCTAGACAATATAGCGACTAAGCTATCCCGGCTCTCACTTTACTTAATGATCTGTTTTCAGTACTTTTATAAATAAGTTGCACATTACCTAATATCATTTCAGAAGTGTGTTTAAGTCACATGGGCTGCTTGCAATTCAAGTCGCTGCACTCAAACCTCGACCTTATGATCTCAGTGTTGCAGGTCACACGATGCCTCCAACTATTTTCCCCATCTATATGTACGCTGCTTCAAAACATGCAGTAACTATATTGACAGAGGGCCTTCGACGAGAACTAGTTGAACAGAATTCAAATATCAGGGTGACTGTGAGTATCCACGACTATTGTCTTATATGACTGTGAGTATCCACGACTATTGTCTTATATGACTGTGAGTATCCACGACTATTGTCTTATATGACTGTGAGTATCCACGACTATTGTCTTATATGACTGTGAGTATCCACGACTATTGTCTTATATGACTGTGAGTATCCACGACTATTGTCTTATATGACTGTGAGTATCCACGACTATTGTCTTATATGACTGTGAGTATCCACGACTATTGTCTTATATGAGTGTGACGCTTAGACTGAAAGAGTCCCAGAACAGTGTGCTGAGGAAGATATTTGGGACTGAGAGAGAGGGATTAAGAGTGGGACTTGAGAAAATTACATAATGAGGAGCTTCATGATTTGTACTCCTCGCCAAATAGTATTCCAGTGTTCAAGCCACGGAGGATGAGACGGGCTGTGCGTGTGGCACGCATGGGAGTAAAAAAAGACATGTATAATGGGTTTTGGTTGGAAAACGTAAAGGAAATAACTGCTTGCAAGATCTACATACAGTTGATAAGACAGCATTAAATAGATCTTAAAAGAAACAGGATTCAAGAACGCAGACTATACTGATGTGACGCTAAAAATGGACAAGTATGCCTAATAGACGCTTGTAAATAGTGTAATAAACTTTTGGGTGCCAAAATAAAATCGGTGAAATTATTGACTAGCTGAGAAACTATTAGCTTGTCAAAAAGAACACTGTTGCATGGAGTTAATAAGTAGCCAGATGGTGTATTATTGTAATATCAACCAAGTCTTTGCAGTGCTATCTATTCTTCACGAGCAAACAACTTCGAGAAATATTCTAATAATTGCGATATGACACTTTTGAACATGGCATCTGAATTTAAAGTGGTTTTACAATAGTACATATATTTTACACCAGGAGTTCAAGAATTTTCCAAAAATCTAGGGGCCACCTCAAAATTCTGGGTCACACGAAGCATGTTTTATACGTGGGGGTCCGCAAGTACCAGGCTTCACCTTATAAAATGTAGTCGCCTTCTGTGACGTGGCAACCAGACTTTGTGCAGCCCTGTATTCAACCGTGCTAATGATTCTATGGTCTTTGTCCATCGTCTGATTTTCCAAATAGGACATGGACCTCCAAAAACTTGCCCCGTTTTGGTCCCCGACAAAAATATGGGGAGACACCTACACAGTTCATTAGAAATAGTTGATCTCAATCACTGAAGATGAAGGCATAAAGTTCCTCCGAAACTTCGGTGATATACGAAACGACGCCACAAAACAAAAGTTTTCGGTTCCTCTTTGAAAAATCTTGCAGCTTTTAGAAAATTTGTCGATAATTTTACATGCACCCACATATGATGGGCATCAAATACGGATATCGTGATTTCGCACTACCAGACTTAGAAGGTGCTTAAATATACAGGGTTATTCAAAATGATTGTCGGGGTTTTAACAACTTGTCATACACAATACACTTGAGATAGGAGTATATGTATTTTTTTATTTAATGGAAAAACACTCCAAGTTTTTGTGACATACCTTACAGGTATAAGTTTTAAAACTTTCGCGGCGACATGATTCAATATAGTCTTCTCGGGCGCACAGCCGCGTCAATTCGTTTGAATACAACGTTTCGGGGACTAGCTCCGTCCCCATCCTCAGGCAAAACTGATCAGTTTTGCCTGAGGATGGGGACGGAGCTAGTCCCCGAAACGTTGTATTCAAACGAATTGACGCGGCTGTGCGCCCGAGAAGACTATATTGAATACCTTACAGGTGCTCTATATGTGCACCCTTTGTGATTCTACAAACATCAACACGATAATCGAGTTCGTTCCAAACTTTTTCTAGCATATCAGCGGTGATGGTTTCAATGGCGGTTCTGATTCGAACCTTCAGTTCCGGGATACTTGCGGGAAGAGGAGGAACATAAACCTGATCCTTGACGTAACCCCATGCAAAGAAATGACATGGAGTTGCATCTGGAGAACGGGGTGGCCAAGTTGTTAAAACCCCGACAATCATTTTGAATAACCCTGTATTACTTGGAGAATGAACCGCGATTGAGAGTTGTATCAAGACGACCCAGATATTTGAATGCCCCTATACATTACACTGTTCTAAGATTCGAGAATTTCCCCGCCCCACTACACTATACAAGTTATGTGAAAATAAATTAGACCTACTGGTAATTTTCACTTCCCAAATACAATGTGCTTTTTTTTGGTATTAATTTTGTCTTCAGAGCATCAGTCCAGGTCTGGTGAAGACGGAGATACTGGCGGCATCACGAAAGACACTCTGTTCCGAATCTGTTTATCGTAATTTCGTACACCTGGAGGCTAAAGATGTCGCTGACGCGGTGTTGTATGTTTTGGGCACCCCTCAGCATGTGCAGGTAAAAACTTAATCCATTATATTCACAAATTACACACCAACGAAATGCACTATATTTTCACTTTTTATTCTTTAACCCCTACATATGTTTCAACCTTTACAAGGTCATCTTCAGGGGGCTCGTAATCTACATTTACTTTACATCCATTGTTGTCTGCTATTATGTTATATATCACATGTAGTCAAGTTTAATTATCAAATTATAGATGACAGTTATTTACAATTTCTGTATTTAAATACATAAAACACAGAATATAAACTCCTTAAATGGGGTTCTTGACTACATGTGATATATAACATAATAGCAGACATAAACAATGGATGTAAAGTAAATGTAGATTACAAGCCCCATGAAGATGACCTTGTAAAGGCTGAAACATATGTAGGGGTTAAAGAATAAAAAGTGGAAATATATTGCATTTTGTTGGTGTGTAATTTGTGAGTTGTTAAAAATTGTACGGTGAAGATAATACAAAAAATTAATCCATTATAGTTTGTGATCCAGCGAACTAATTTCATGAAACAGACTACTTCTTGAAAAGTTAATA
Source organism: Reticulitermes speratus (assembly GCA_021186555.1). Taxonomy (NCBI): domain Eukaryota; kingdom Metazoa; phylum Arthropoda; class Insecta; order Blattodea; family Rhinotermitidae; genus Reticulitermes; species Reticulitermes speratus. The sequence continues at coordinate 54,292,268 of JAJKFL010000005.1, forward strand.
GCTCCTGCTTAGCTATTCAAAAAGCTGTTAACATTTTAGGCTCACACTGTGTTCCAGTGAGTTCTACTTGTACCTGTCATGAGACGGGTAAATAAATCCCACGTTTTCTATTCCTATTCCGTTAAAACCATTTTAATATTATCCCCCTCGTTTAAGCATACATTTTCCAAAAGTCTCTTTCCTTAAGCTTTTCCTACCACAACGCTCCACGCATTTCGCTTTCTCAAATGCGCGCCACATACCCTGCCCATCGTAATTTTTTCTTTTAATTTGATCGTTCTAAAATTGCACCTGGCGAGTTGTACAAAACAACAAGCCCCTCGCTTACAATTTTTTTCCTCTCTCTTAGCTCAGAATATAGTCCGCAACAGGTACTCTGAAACACTCAATGTTCTTCCCCCTGTGCAACACCAAGTTTCACAAGCACCAACCTTCCTACCACGTGACATATTTCTAAGTTCTATTATAAGACCACCATTTTCATCCTTCCATAGTTTTAGTCGAGGCACTCCTGTTTACATCTTCCTCTTTCTGTTTAACAGTTATTATCACTTCATCCAGCGTGTTGTTAGTTTTCCCCCAACAGCCACTTTCCTTCTTTATTTCCATTTAAATATAATATTCGTCAACCTTCCTTTGTTCACATCCTTCGACCAAGTTACGTATTTAAAGGTTACTCTACAGAATGGTGTAAGTGTAGTGACGTTTCAGAGGGACCTGCTGCCTCCAGCCTCTGATGGAGGCAGAGTTTCCACTGAAATATGGGTACACTTCTACCAGACTACACGGTGTCGCATCTCAGAAGGCAGCAATCTGTCTGGTCACTGCCGTAAGAACCTAAAGTCTCAAACTACGTGTCTGTCTGTAAATATTCCAGCAATTTTACGAGTAAGTTATTTGCACTGGCAAATCATTTCCTCTGTTTCTCACATCATTGCAAAGTTTTCTAGCTTAAACTGCGATAACTTGAGGTCTCCGTTCCTTTGCGATGTAGCACTGCGTCCTTGGGTATTTGGTGTCCGACTTTTCGATATGACCTAGTGGTCTCGAAATGTCGGAAACTAAATACCCCAGTGACAAGACGCCACAGCCCAGAAAAACAGTGACCTCGCCTACAAAATTGCTTTCAAATTGCCTGAGTCCTACCCATCTTCTTGTCGCCAACACTTAACGTAACCTGCTGGCATAAATTTTATTACGGCAACCTCCCACTCCCACCTGTGTTTACCAAACGGAAACTCTCACGTATCACTACTATTTTGCCAGTGTTCCCTCTAAGCTGCGCGGGTGCGCGGCCGCGCAGTAACTCAAATGCTCCCGCGCGCACTAAATTGTCGCCACGCAGCTGGCGTTTTCTTTCGAAAACGCTGCTGGAAGTGCGGCGCAGTCGGCAGGTCGTGTAACAATGTTCTGCTCAGAGCAGCAGCAGATCGTGTAACAATGTTCTGCTCAGAGCAGCAGCAGATCGTGTAACAATGTTCTGCTCAGAGCAGCAGCAGATCCACGCAGCTGTAAGACAATTACAGGGAACGTTGATTTTTGCTCCTTATTTTCCCATATAAAATAGACATGTCCATCCCCTTGTAATCTTCAGAATTAAACGACACGAAATTAGAACAAGTTGGTGTGTGTGTGTGTGTGTGTGAGTGTGTGTGTGTGTGAGAGTGTGTGTATGTGTGTAAGTGTGTGTATGTGTGAGTGTGTGTATGTGAGTGTGTGTGTATGTGTGAGTGTGTGTATGTGTATGTGTTTGTATGAGTGTGTGTGTATGTGTTTGTATGAGTGTGTGTATGTGTTTGTATGAGTATGTGTATGTGTGTGTATGTACACATATGGCAGTCACTCGTATGAATTCGTATTTCTCCAATTATTTCCTATATATATATATATATATATATATATATATATATTGGATATAGATACGACCTGTTTTCTTTTTCGGATAGTTCCAAATTATGCTCCTTTATCAAACTAAGGATCACGTTTCACAAACAAACAATATAACAGAAAGAATATATTTTATACACGTTTCACTTCATGTATAGTATTACCGTATACTGTTGCTACAATAATGTATAGTATTACCGTATACTGTTGCTACAATAATATATAGTATTACCGTATACTGTTGCTACAATAATGTATAGTATTACCGTATACTGTTGCTACAATAATGTATAGTATTACCGTATACTGTTGCTACAATAATATATAGTATTACCGTATACTGTTGCTACAATAATGTATAGTATTACCGTATACTGTTGCTACAATAATGTATAGTATTACCGTATACTGTTGCTACAATAATATATAGTATTACCGTATACTGTTGCTACAATAATGTATTTCTGTTTCCAGGTTCACGAGTTAGTTATCAGACCAAATGGAGAGATTAGTTAAAACGCAGTCAAAACAGACACGCAAAAAAGTGGGGTGAAATTCCAAGTATACTTAAAAGCTTTTTCAACAAAATTGATGTAATGTAGTCAGGAATAGACAAATAACTGACACTTGGTCGCCACGGCATCTGCAAGACGTTAGACCTTCCCTGAAGATGCATGTGGTAGGATCGTCTCTAACGTCGAGAAGCTTCTACCAGACAGCACGACGTCACATCCCAGAACACAGCAATTTTCAAACACAGACTCAGTTCAGCGTATGACCGTCACAAGGCATACAACAGCTTGAACAGTAATTATTCAACAACGTCACTTCAGCTACTAGCATTAATCTGTGTTCATACTCGCGAACAGTGGAGGAGACCCTGAATGAATGGTCGCTTCAAATTACGTAGCCAACTTACATAAACATCATCCAGATAAAACATAAACTTAACACTTGTTAATTTTCTGATACATGACATAAAGCTAAGAGTTACATGCTGGTGAGTATCGATACTGCGATATTCTGGAATACGACGTCGTATAGTTTGGTAGGAAGACACCAACATTCTGAAGCAACCTGCTGTTTTCATCTTCAGGATCATATTATTCCTTCCATCTTTATTTCTATTTGTCTACCCTCAAGATGGAGGCAGCAGGTTCATCCAAAATTCGGTACCAATTCATCAAATTACGGGACGTTACATTACAAAATACTGACTTTATAAATTATTCATAAAACTTCAAATCTGTGAGGCCTAGTAGTTATTGTAAGTACCATCAGACTTAACACCAGAAAGTAAGCATTTTGTCCACACAACGTATCTGTATGCCCCCTACGAACCTCTCAATAAACGGCCATAGTTTCCCTACACCAGTGGTATTCAACATTTTTTGTTGGCGTACCCCCAGATTTAATTTCTCTTCGACTTTGTACCCCCAAAGTTCTTGGTGCATAATTCAAGTTATACACAGTCTATAATCTACATTTAAATAAGTTAAATAAATTATATCCAAAATAATGTATTAAATAACAAGTTTTAAATGAGAAAAAGGAGAATCAAGCTATTAAATAACAAATATATTAATGCCCATCATATAAACATTAATAGAGGAATAAAGGTATTTTAGCAAAGCAAAATTATATGCACTATGTGGGATAAAATGAAACTAGCCGCCCAGATAAGAATCGCATAAAGGAGACAGAGAGAGAGAGAAAAAATGGCGCTCCCAAATCGAATGTCCTTACGACCGGGTCTCTTGTGGCTAACCCTAAATCTGTTCCTGATTATTCAGTGTTTATCATGAAATAATATTTATTTTTTTTTAATTTCACGTACCCCATAAGCTGTCTTCGCGTACCCCCGGGGTACGCGTACCCCAGGTTGAATACCACTGCCCTACACAACACTTACCAATCGATCTTTCTAATAGAAACATACTGTGTTTCCCTTGAGGTACGGAATGAATCTTTATATAAAATACTAGATTAACTTTACTATTCAAAATGCTAATACAGTTTAGTTGGTAGACTGTACTTTTAAGGTTTCTGTATACTATTCGTTACACAGAAATAAAATTCCAAAAAAACTGGGGCATTTGATTACATTCAAGTCACTGATCACAACCGTTCATTCATCATTGCTTTATGGAACACTTTTCGTGCATTAGACTTCTACAGTTGGTAGAACTTCGTTTAATATCCAAAGAAAGATACAAGCCGGAACAATCTGCAGATATACACGTCATAATCTGTTCTAAAAGGACCACACTCTTCCTTTACTCGTTACATTATTTGTGCTTTTGTCTCCTCTTTTCCATCCCTTATTTTCTTCTGTGGTCCTTTATTCTTCTGTTCTGTTCTCATTTACTTCTGTCTTTCTCATGTACGTCACTGATATCTGTAAAGTTCCGGCTGGTAACACTGACACAAATTGTTTCACTGAATCTGTTGATGACGGTCAGTATGAGGATTACAACAATCTGTTGATGACGGTCAGTATGAGGATTACAACAATCTGTTGATGACGGTCAGTATGAGGATTACAACAATCTGTTGATGACGGTCAGTATGAGGATTACAACAATCTGTTGATGACGGTCAGTATGAGGATTACAACAATCTGTTGATGACGGTCAGTATGAGGATTACAACAATCTGTTGATGACGGTCAGTATGAGCATTACAACAATCTGTTGATGACGGTCAGTATGAGGATTACAACAATCTGTTGATAACGGTCAGTATGAGGATTACAACAATCTGTTGATGACGGTCAGTATGAGGATTACAACAATCTGTTGATGACGGTCAGTATGAGGATTACAACAATCTGTTGATGACGGTCAGTATGAGGATTACAACAATCTGTTGATGACGGTCAGTATGAGCATTACAACAATCTGTTGATGACGGTCAGTATGAGGATTACAACAATCTGTTGATGACGGTCAGTATGAGCATTACAACAATCTGTTGATGACGGTCAGTATGAGGATTACAACAATCTGTTGATAACGGTCAGTATGAGGATTACAACAATCTGTTGATGACGGTCAGTATGAGGATTACAACAATCTGTTGATGACGGTCAGTATGAGGATTACAACAATCTGTTGATGACGGTCAGTATGAGGATTACAACAATCTGTTGATGACGGTCAGTATGAGGATTACAACAATCTGTTGATGACGGTCAGTATGAGGATTACAACAATCTGTTGATGACGGTCAGTATGAGGATTACAACAATCTGTTGATGACGGTCAGTATGAGGATTACAACAATCTGTTGATGACGGTCAGTATGAGGATTACAACAATCTGTTGATGACGGTCAGTATGAGGATTACAACAATCTGTTGATGACGGTCAGTATGAGGATTACAACAATCTGTTGATGACGGTCAGTATGAGGATTACAACAATCTGTTGATGACGGTCAGTATGAGCATTACAACAATCTGTTGATGACGGTCAGTATGAGGATTACAACAATCTGTTGATAACGGTCAGTATGAGGATTACAACAATCTGTTGATGACGGTCAGTATGAGGATTACAACAATCTGTTGATGACGGTCAGTATGAGGATTACAACAATCTGTTGATGACGGTCAGTATGAGGATTACAACAATCTGTTGATGACGGTCAGTATGAGGATTACAACAATCTGTTGATGACGGTCAGTATGAGGATTACAACAATCTGTTGATGACGGTCAGTATGAGGATTACAACAATCTGTTGATGACGGTCAGTATGAGGATTACAACAATCTGTTGATGACGGTCAGTATGAGGATTACAACAATCTGTTGATGACGGTCAGTATGAGGATTACAACAATCTGTTGATGACGGTCAGTATGAGGATTACAACAATCTGTTGATGACGGTCAGTATGAGAATTACAACAATCTGTTGATGACGGTCAGTATGAGAATTACAACAATCTGTTGATGACGGTCAGTATGAGGATTACAACAATCTGTTGATGACGGTCAGTATGAGGATTACAACAATCTGTTGATGATGGTCAGTATGAGGATTACAACAATCTGTTGATGACGGTCAGTATGAGGATTACAACCAGATAGCATTTAATATTGGGCGATCCGGGGTTCGAATCCTGGCAGGAAAAACAGATTTTTACCTTCTTCAAAACCTGCAGACAGGCTCTGGGGCACACCCAGCATCCTGTTTAATGGGTACCAGGGTTCTTTATCGGTGGTACAGCGGCCGAAGCGTGAATTCGACCACTCACCTCCATCTAATGTCTTCATGACGTAAACACGAAAATCTTTCTTTTCGAAAACAGGTGGTAAAAAAAGTATGTATGTTATTTTTACTGTCCTCTTTTATCTCTGTCTCTCCCCCCTCTCTCTCTGTCTCACTGTTTCCATCCTTCTTTGGAGAGCAAACCGATATAAGAAAGATGAGGTTTTAATTTCTCACAGCGGTTTTGGGGAAGGTTCAAGTCTTCTGGGACGTGACGCCATGTTTATGGGTAAATAGTTACCGATGTTATGATTATGCGTGCTGCAAAAGCGTACATGATTGGACGTTGCTCCCACCGTAATTCTATCAGTACACAATTCTGAACGTACGGATGGGATTACTGACTCCAACATTCAAATTTCTACAGAAATTATCATTTTGTATGAGTGTGAAACGACAGAGAGAAATTTTTAGCATAAGGTTAGTTGCGCATTGCTGGTGAAGCCTTCAGCCAGATGCGAGGATCGCGGAGAAAGTCACTTATCTACCTGCTAAACGAAAGTCTCCGACAGACAAGTGTCTGCAGTGAGATCGGAGGTTCTGACGTCGGTGAAAATTTCTGCTGCTCTCTTCTCTGTTTGACGCCGTGTAGTGTGATAAGTGTCTACACATCTGACACAACGAGTGCACAGCTCTATTAGCCAGAAGATTACAGTCTACGGGTCATGTGTTTGTATTAAACAGTGTTGCTAAGTGACACATGATGATCAGCTGCAAGAATGTACACAGCCTCTTTGTTTATTAATTTATGTTCTATTAACCCTTTTAAATCCCAGTGTTTATTTTATGTACCGCCATGTTTAACTTTCACAAATTCTACGTTCTGCCCACACAGTGTATTTATGTGTTTTGTGTGGATCTCAGAACAAACAGCAATTATTTCACTGTACAGCATTAACTGATTGGTTTGTATAACTGAGACGGAGTGTGTTTACTGCGCGGTACGGACTGTATTTATGTTTTGTGTGGATCTCAGAACAAACAGCGATTATTTCACTGTACAGCATTAACTGACTGGTTTGTATAACCGAGACGGAGTGTGTTTACTGCGCGGTACGGACTGAGTCTTTAAATAAATTCATGTTAATCTTAGTCTTTGAAGGGTTAAGCTGCTGTATTGATAGGTCATATTATATAGCGTCTAATAACAGAAAGAGCAGAGAGTAATGAATTGGAAACAGCGCGAAAGACACGGAGAGTGCTCTAACTTCAAGCACGACCCCGTCACGTTCATGGAGGGACGATCTCTGTCACGAAGAATGTCTCTAGACCAGGATTTAAACAGGAAACCCGTGAAGACGAAACAGGAACGCTTCCCACTCAACTGCGACCATCGTATTATGTTTTCTTAAACAACAGAAATACACCGCAGGGATATTTGTGTCTGTTTGCAGGCCTGTTGTTTTTAGTTTTACATGAGCAGAATACGAATATTCTAGAGAGCATCACCAATTTATCTAGACACTGTGAAGTTTAAGTAATCTTCAGATCCAAAACGTTTAAAATTTCTAGTTTTTTGGACTCGTTCCTCGACTCGTATTAAAAAAGACGTGCTTTAGTACAGGGCTGGCCAACTTCAATCTACAGGAGGGCCACGTAAAACCTTAATGACTCGCCTGAAGGCCGCATTTGTGTATACATATATCGAAAAAGGGGGGGGGGTGGATGAATTCACCAAAACGCCGTTATTTACAAATAATAAGTTACGCTAAAAGTACTGTTGAATGAAAAGGCAGTAGACCTTACTAAAATCGACAAAAACAAAGAAATTTCGGTGTACTGTGTGCTGTCTTAAAAGTGGTGAGTTACAGTTGGTAAACATTTTCTCTGCTAACAACGTTGCCATATTATGTTATGTAGAAATATTTCGTAAGCAAAATTCAGCGGCCATTTCTCACCCAAGTCTCCTGACTGCCTGCCAGATGGCTCTGGCAGTCACATCAGGATTGCATAGAACTTGTGCGGTCAATGGGCTGGTCACTCACTACATCAACGCATATGACCATAGAAACCTCCGAAAGGAGGCACCTATGCTCCGCGATTGGAGCGACATGGACAAACAAACAAACAAACATTATGTTATGTAGACCATTATATTATGTTTGTTAAACTGCATTACTATGGATGTCTGTCTCTTGTGAGTGTTGTGTGTTGTCAGGTAGAGGTCTCTGCGACGAGCTGATCACTAGTCCAGAGGAGTCCTACCGAGTGTGGTGTGTCTGAGTGTGATTGTGAAGCATCGAAAAATGAGGCGGCCTTGGCCCCCAAGGGACTGTCGAGCCATTGGAAGAAGAAACTGCATTACTGAAACTATTCAGGTGACCGTGGGTCGCAAATACTTTCCTCGAGGGCCGCATGTTGGTCAACCCTGCTTCAGTTCCAATTCTCAAGTGAAAGAATGTGAAGGCACCTACTGTACTAAATCTCTGGACAGCCTGTGTCTGTCACCTGTCTCTACAGTCTACAATTACTTTCACTTAAATATCACAGACTAAAATCATTTGACTTGTGAAAGGCACAGTGTTGCTACCGAACAGTCACACTGACCTTGTGTCCATTTGAATGCGTTTTTTTATGTCGCTGTTTACAAAGCACACTGCAGCAACATCGGATGAGAGTAATCAACGGAAAATGATTTGCAAAAAATTACTAACAAGTGTTTCGTGAACACCGCCGGTTGGCACCAAACAACGCCAGCGTCCTTGACAAGTTGGAAATAGGAAGGATGTGAAAGTAGTTAACAGAAACATCTCACTTTAAAAAGAGTGATATGGCCTTCCGCCTTTAAATGTATAAATTGTATTAGGCTAGGGTCAAACTGGAAGCGACTTCATACGACTAACTGATCGTATGTAGTCGTCAGAGCAGAATGGACACACTGCCGTCGCGTATGTGCTACTGTGAGTCGCAAATGTGCGTGCGTTGTGTGAATTCCTTTTCCTCTAAAATAAGGATGTTACGCGCTACAGATTTGGAGCAAAATCAAACGTTACAAGTTTCATGACATTTACAGCAAGACACCGACAGAAGGAAAGTTTAACAAACTTTTTCCCAAACGTGAAGAGACAGGAACAAGTTTTTCGGGTAATGCAGCATTAACCCAAAAACTTCCTTTACATTTTACAAAAAATTTCACCGAGACTGAAAAAATAATCAAATTTTAGGAGATGTATTGCTCAATGTGCCGATCCCAGTGGCCGTGCGGTCTAAGGCGTGGGTCTGCGGCCGCTCGTTTTCTAGGATTGTGGGTTCGAATACCGCCTAGGGCATGGATGTCTGTCTATTGTGAGTGTTGTGTGTTGTCAGGTAGAGGTCTCTGCGACGGGCTGGTCACTCGTCCAGAGGAGTTCTACCGAGTGTGGTGTGTCTAAAGTGTGATCGTGATGCCTCGAAAAATGAGGCGGCCTAGACCCCCAAGGGGCTGTCGAGCCATTGGAAAATAAAAATTGCACAGTGTAATAGCTAGATGTTAACACTAAGGTACGTGTATTTGCTTACTGCACGCCATTACAATTGACAAAGAAGGCATTCTACAAATCACTACAAAGCAGAATTCTTCAGAGGTTCCACCTACAACTAACTAAATGTCGAAGAAATAATAGAGCTAGTAAAGAAACCTGAGATATGAGAGGAATTCAAGCAGTACTTCTGTAAAGACAGACTGATTGAGTAAAGAAATGGACTGAAATTACATGTTGTGAGATGAGAAGAGAGAACAAGTCCATAAGAATGTTGTCATTACTGACGAGTGACCGTTGGTACTAATCGAAAAATGCTATATGACAGTATAATATAATACGCAGCATAATTCAGATATTCTTCATTAAATTAAAATTGTTTACACTTAAAAATGTAGTACATTAGTACTGAAAATACAGATATGTAGTACTTACTCTGCATAAATCCCAAAATCTTTTCCGGGTCTGGTCCCATAAAGGTTTCCTATCAAACACTAAAGAAATCAGTTTCTCCACATCCATATCTAGGTCAGACGTCGTCAGACTGACTGCTCGAAAACAAAATTTTTTTTCGAAAATCAAGTCTAAAGACTACGCACGACTACGAAAGATCATTTAGTCGCATGAAGTCGCTTCCAATGTGACCACAGCCTTATTGTGTAACATTCGTACTGCAGGCAGAGGTTCACAAAATCTTTGACTACGGGACCCCTCCTTACTTTAAAAAAAATCCCGGGCCCCCACATATTTACAGCTACACATCTAGTCCAGTGACAACGGAGTACCATAACCTCAGGACAGTAGTAATTAAACTCACATTTCACTCATCACAGTAATTAGAACAGAACATAACAGAAGAAACTAAGCGCTGGCTGAAGGATCAACACTTTCTGGACATTTACGTTAATTCACGGTGCCCTTGCAATAACCTTGTGCCCACCCTCCTCTAGAATACCACTTAGAAGCCTCTGGTGTCCACAGCCCACAGGTTGTTAACCACTGGTTTAAGTTGTGTTTATAAAGTACGGCGTATCTGTTCTCGGCGAAGGCATAGCTTTCCATCCAGACGCCCAGACAGCGTCGGAGACATACCAAATTGATACCGGGGGTTCTGGGAGGCACAGCGTGAAGACAAGTCACTCCAACAAGCGCAGGGGTTCAGAACATGTGGAGCTTTATCTCCACTTCCATTATACGCCTCACTCTTATTGTACTCAGGTACTGGGTAGTCAGTCGTCTAGTGGACTAGTAGTTAGCGTACTGCCACTGGACCCAAGGTTCGCGAGTTCAATCCCGGCCGAGGTCGATGGATTTTTAAGGGCGATAAAAATCCGTAGCACAACTTCCTTCGGAGGGGAAGTAAAGCCGTCGGTCCCATGTCGTAGATTTACGGCATGTAAAAGAACCTTACGGGCATGAATTGAGATGTTTCGTAAGCAAAATTCAGCGGCCATTTCTCACCCAAGTCTCCTGACTGACTGCTAGATGGCTCTGGCAGTCACATCAGGATGAGTAGAACTTGTGCAGTCAGTGGGCTGGTCACTCACTACAGAATGCACACCTCCAGACCAAGAAACCTCTGAAAAGAGGCCCTATGCTCCGCAAGGAGCGACAGGAGGAAACTAACTAACTAACTAACTGGGTAGTCAGCCTTCCCTACTACGTCTCCTACCTTACGCACATTAACAACACCCTCCCTTCAGTAGAACAGGATATCGTTATCTTAAAGAATAATGGCGTCGTAGACTAGTCAGACAGGCGTCTGTCGACACACACTGTGCCTCAAAATTAAAGTGAAAGCTATATCGTCACTAGGAGGCTTTCTACAAAACCTCTCACAAACAGATACTAATATCCAACAACCAGAAGTTTAAACATTAAGTCTGTATACATACGTAAGTGCTACATAAACACTGTATAATTTGTAGTAATCTGTTTTAATACATTTCAGAAAATTCTAATTTAACTCACTTTCGGCCTTTCTTACAAGAAAAAATTGTAAGGCTGAGGTCTCAGTCCTTTTTAATTAGTAGTGTTCATCTCCGTACAAACAGCTTACATCTCTTATATGTTGACACTCGTGCCTGATGATTGGTTTATGAAAGAAGCCGAAACATGTAGTATGTTTTAGGCATTAAAAAGGTTTGTCTAAAAACAGCTGTAATTGACGGTCTATTGTTTTATATGCCGATAAACTTCAATTTGAGTTGCATGTCAATTAGAGACCCAACATTGGACCAAAATGGCCGTAATCAATTTCTACGCACATATTTACAAAATTCTAACAGCATTCATCAAAATATTTGCAGAAGCTAAAACATAGGAACACAAAAATAAGAGAGATGGAAAGAGGGCTTCCATTATTCCTTATGCCCTTGGCACCGAGGACATACGTAAATACAGGGCATACACAAAAGAATGGTGCGGTATCAAAAGTGAATAAAAAATGTATTTCTCACCTTACACGGGCACAACATACACCATCAGCGGCGGCAACTGTCCAAGTTTCTCATTAATTACAATCCTTCAATGTGTGCACCCTGGGTCACACGACACACATCCACACGGTAATCAAACTCATCCCAGACCCGGTGTAGCATGTCCGCTGTAATGGCCTGCAGTGCATGCGTTATCCGATCACGAATTTCATGGATGGACGTGGGCAATGGTGGTACATAATCGCTGTCTTTAACGAACCCCAAAAGAAAGAAATCGCACGGTGTAAGATCTGGCGAACGGGGTGGCCAAGGGAGAAGGTTCTTGTCTCCATTTGCAGCAGCACGTCCGATCCAGCGCATTTCCCTAAACTGGCCCCGCGGCCACTCAGTAAGCACGAGAAGCGAACTGCTGGTAGCGCATGAGAAACTTGGACAGTTGCCGCCGCTGACGGTTATGTTGTGCCCGTGTAATGTGAGACATAAATTTTTTATTCACTTTTGAAACCGCACCACTCTTTTGTGCATGCCCTGTATAAGAATTCACACTTTATTTTCTCCATGGTTTTCCCCAGTTGCTCCGAGAAAACGCCGGGGTCCCTCCAACCTCAAATTTTTCGAATTCATTATTCACTAACTGTCCTGTCATCCGACTCTACGTAATCTGAGCCACTTGGGAGTGTCCTTGAACACTTCGTAAATAAGTTTGCAACATGCATTTAAAGTAAATACGATAAGTTATTACGTCACTTATTCTCACTAAACACAAAAGCGCAACATTACTCAACAAAGGTGAGTCTCTTGTTTCGTAGTGACTCCGCACGCTAGGGCTTTGTGACGTCACAGAGTGCGAAATATAACACGACGCTTCATCTGTGCTGCACGTACTGTTAGTGTGTGTTTGGTCCACGGCAGGTTCTTGTGAGGTAAGTAGGCTAGACCTTACGTGACAGAGCTGAAGTCTGTACTTGCATTCATGCAATTAGCAATGAGTTATGGAGGCCGGTTTAGTCCAAACAAAGCATCTCGTAAAGTAATAGTGCACAGGATGGAACGTGTGCTAGTCATGCTATTTAATTCTACGGAGGTACACAGCATGTTTGTACCCGTTGTGAACCGTGTGACTTTACAAGCAGTAAGAACGCAACAGTTATTAAATTTGGAACGTGTATTGTAAACGTATTATGTGGGGTTGTAAGTAAAAATATTACGTAGTCAAGGTCATTGTCGTTGAATGTAATATTTCAATCAAACTCAAAAACCGCTCATTTCTGAACACATGTTTATATAATTTTTTTTTTTCTGTTTTGGTGTGAAGGAAGCACTCTTGACGTTTGTCGAAGCATTGTATATACGCCCAGTATAAAACTGCGTTTTCGGAGGATAATTTTGTGCAGGCAACAGGTGTGCGCCCGCACTTACCACCGGCCAAAGGAGTACAGTCGACATTAATTAGTTTGGTCAACGTTGAATTGTGACTGATGTTTTGCTTTCTGCTTATTTACACGCTGCTGGATAAAGTACACGTATACTTGTCATATTTATCTCTTTTACCAGCCTTACTACTCCTCCTCGTGGACCGGGATAGCTCAGTCGGTATAGCTACTCGCTACGAGCTGGACGGTCCGGGGATCGAATCCCGGTGGGGGTGAGATTTTCAGCACCCGTCCAGACCGGCCCTGGGGCCTACCCAGCCTCCTGTACAATGGGTATCGGGTCATTCCCGGGGGTAAAGCGGCCAGGGCGTGGCGTTGACCACCCACAACCATCTAAAGCAAGCAATCCCATTACAGGCCTGGACAGGCCCTTAGGGTTCCCGGAGGTTGAGGCTCCCAGATTTTTAGACAATCGGCACATGAAGGTGGTAAGGTTGTCAGCCCTACGCACCGGCCGCCTTTACCCCCAGGAAAGATTCCTGGTGCTCATTTCTGTTAGAGGCTGAGTCGACCCCAGGGCCATAGTGCGACCGAAACGATTATGAAAAATTCCAGTGACACCATCGGGAATCGAACCCGCGACCTTACGGCTTGTAGGGCAGTGCCTCAACCAACTGCGCCACCGCGTGCCCCTACAACCATCTAGCTCCGAGGTTAAAGAAAGAGTAGAGCTATACCTCTACTCCCCCTCTGGGCTTTCATGGCCGGGGGCACGTCCAATTTCGTACACGGTTTATGGCCTACCCTTCGGAAGGAAAAAGGTCGTATCCAAATTCGTTCACGGCCAGCAGGTATAGTATACGATTTCGCACACGGTCAATCCCTTACCCCTCGGGAGGGAAAAAGGTCGTATGCATGTTTGAAATGAAGTTGACTGAATTTAATGAGAAATCCTGTATTAAAACAATGTACTAATATGACCATTTTTTATCAAGCAATGTAGCCTTATTTTATATTGTATGTGCCGTGCATTTTATATTGTACGTACCGTGTATTTTATATTGTATGTACCGTGCATTTTATATTGTACGTACCGTGCATTTTATATTGTATGTACCGTGCATTTTATCATAAGTCTAATACCAGCCAACAAATGGACAAGGTTATTGACATATATGAAATGTATTTGAGCCCCCTACATATGTTTCAGCAAAAGAGTTGCCATCTTCAAGGGGTTTTTAGCAGAGAATGACAAGAACTTTTTACATCCAAGTATATAGTATGGTTAATAACCATTCTGTATAGAGAATTACAAGAACTTTTTACATAAAAGTATTTAATAACCATACTGTATACTTGGATGTAAAACGTTCTTGTAGTTCTCCGCTAAAATCCCCTGAAGATGGCAACTCCTTTGCTGAAACATATGTAGGGGACTCAAATACGTTTTATATATGTCAATAATCTTGTGCATCTGTTGGTTGGTATTAGACTTATGTAGCCTTAGTTTAATGAAATTCTTAAATAAGTATAATTACAGGACTAAAATACAGGGTGGGGCAGAGTTCACTCATCATTTTGATTTGCGTAGTATGATGGTGGGCCCGGAAAGGAGATTGAACTAATTGTGTTATAGAGTTAAGCTATGAACGCCATTTAGTAAACATCGATCAGCGATCGGCTGTACACCGTGCGTTCGCCGTAGAGACTTTTTAAAAAATAACGACTGTGATACCAACGTAACAAATATTCAGATGACATTTTAACTCTGAGAGACACTGCAAGGTTCCTGATCACAACATTATCAAGAACTGGGTACAGAAGTTTCGAAACACGGCTTCTGCAACAAACAGAAAACCTGGAGACAGCGTCAGAATTGTGCTGACACTGCAAAACAATCAACAGGTTATAATGAAATAACAAGTCAAATCTTAAAAGCTTGTACATCTCTCATTAGCCACCCATTAAGCTACATTTGTAATCACTCACTACATACAGCTGTTTTCCCTGTTCGTCTTAAACTTGCGGTAGTAAAACCACTATACAAGAAGGGAGACAAAACTAGTATGACAAATTATAGGTCTATTTCCTTATTAACTATTTTTTCTAAAGTATTTGAGAAAGCTAAGCACATTAGGTTAAGCCAACATCTACATACTAACAACATACTGGTCACAGAACAGCATGGTTTTTGGAAAGGCATATCTACTGAAAATGCTAACTTCAGGCTACCAGATAGTGTATTTACATCTATGAATTAAAAAATGCATGTTGGAGGAATTTTCTGTAATTTGGCAAAGGCTTTTGACTGTGTAAATCATGAAATATTGTTGGCTAAATTACATTTCTATGGCATTCGAGGAGTAACTGCAGATTGGTTCATATCCTATTTAACTAATAGAAGACAGAAAGTAGAAATAAAATCACGTAATGCAACTCAAAACGTTTTCTGTGATTAGGGTACAGTGAAGCAAGGATCATTTCTAGGGTCTTTATTATTTATAATATATACAATCGACCTTCCTCGGAAAATAAATTCCATATCAAACCAATACTTTTTGCTGATGACACTAGTGTTATAACATATAACAGAAATTTAGGAGATTTGTGTACAGTGGCAAACTTTAGTTAGAACTCAGTTAGAAACAGTAATCGAACTTGGTTGGTTGAATAAAAAAGTAAGTAACATGTTAATAGAAACTAATTGGCTAAACATGTTGGCGGAAAGGTGTGAAAACAAAGGTTACGTCATTCAAGCTGACCAAGTATGATCTGGCAACCGCATACCTGGACACCTTGGTATTGGTATTGGGATATTTGTTTTCATGGCGCAACAGCCCATAGGGGGCCAGGGCCTCCTCATTGTCGAGGCTTCACGATCACACTCAGGCACACCGCACTCGGTAGGACTCCTCTTGACGAGAGACATCCATGCCCCTGGCGGGATTCGAAGCCACAATCCCAGCAAGCGAGCGGCCGCAGACCCACACCTTAGACCGTGCGGTCACTGGGATCGGCGCTGTTGACTGGGATGCAAACATGAACAATAGCCGTGAACGAAAATGGATATACCATAAAAGGGGCTTGAGAACTACCTGCTTATCTCGTGAACGAAATTGGACATGATATTGAACCCTGTAATAAACCGTGAACGAAATCGGACGTCCCCATGGCCGGCCTGTTCTACGGAGAACTTTTATTACTCCTCCTCCTTCTACTACTACTACTACTACTACTACTACTACTACTACTACTACTACCATGGCATTTAAGCCCATTTGCCAGTCCTAGCCTCCACAGTTATCAGCCTTCTTAACCGTTTCAAACACGAACGCTTGTTTCATACAAACTACGACATCGCATTGTCACCGTAACGTAAATTACGCTCGTTTTCTTGAAACAAATTCACTTTAAATATTTATATCGCTGAAGATTACCGTCATGTGTGGCGTCGTGTAGTCTGATGGAAATTTACAGGTGTTTCGGGTGAAGCTACTGCTTCCATCTTCAACATACGACAGCCTATTCTTACTCCCCGAACATGGAAGCAGAAAGCTCTTTCGAAACGTCGTTAAATTTACATTAGACTACATGGCCTCATAGGTCCAAAAATAAATCTGAGAGAACCTCTGGTCTGTCACTATCTGTTATCACTTCAAGTGCTGATATGAAACCATAAAAACCGTCAAGTAAATAACGCGAATTCCAATCACGGTGCACAGTTCGGACCGTGCATACTGCAGATAAACTGTGACACTAACATGACACATCAGAGATACTGCGTGTGCGTCTTACGACAAAGCGACGCCTCACAGGTAATTCACAAGAACCTCCAGTCGCCAGTGATTACATAATTTCGAGTAATGATTGACATCGAGGTCATTAGAACCATCTATTTCCTTTATCTTTCGAATGCTTAGACCAGGGGTCGGCAAACATTTTTTGTAAAGGGCCAAATAGTAAATATTTTAGGCTCTGCGGGCCAAGAGGCAAACTCGATTATATTTATGTAGGTAGGCCTACTTAAATAACAAGAAAAGAAAACAAGTTTTCACAAATGTATTGAACAAAATGTAACGTAATAATAATAATAATAATAATAATAATAATAAGTAGACTACAATTGTTTGAAATACAGCTCTACTAATGAGAAGAATGGAATTGCGTTTTTTGAGATAACATTTCACCAAATTGGGGTTCAAAGTCAGTACTCCCTATCATCACAATTGATTGCAAATGCTCACTGGAAACGCTGCCGAATTATAACCGCGTGGCGTCACTACAGAGGCCACCAAGCAGCGTGCGAATGCGAAGCTATACGAGCGCAACATACGGTTCCGTTATAGCGCGTACTTTGAAAATTTTAAAGAATTTGAAAATGTAAAATCCATTCTTAGCTCGCGGGCCGTACAAAAAGAGGCGGCGGGCCGGATTTGGCCCGCGAGCCGTAGTTTGCCGACCCCTGGCTTAGACACTTTACACAGAAAAGGTACAATGGGTTCAAGTGCTGATATGAAACTATAAAAACCGTCAAGTAAATAACGCGAATTCCAATCACGGTGCACAGTTCGGACCGTGCATACTGCAGATAAACTGTGACACTAACATGACACATCAGAGATACGGCGTGTGCGTCTTACGACAAAGCGACGCCTCACAGGTAATTCACAAGAATCTCCAGTCGCCAGTGATTACATAATTTCGACCCCTGGCTTAGACACTTTACACAGAAAAGGTACAATGGGTTCCGGGGTAAAGCGGCCGGGGCGTGACGTTGACCACCCACCTCCCATCTAGCGCCGAGGTTAAAGAAAGTGTAGAGCTATAACTCTACCCCCCCCCCCCTCCTGTGGGCCTTCATGGCCTGTTCTAGGGTGAATGTTACCTTTACCTTTACACCGAAAAATTGTTAAGTACCACCATTACACACAACACGTGTCAACTTTATCTACGTAGCAGCTATCTTAAAACATGCAGGATGGTGGGGGGCGGGGGTCCAAGTTTTGACATCAATAAAAGGAAGACTAGCCACACGATCGCGTTTCACCTGTATCCACCTCAAATCCTCACAACCTCTTACCCTAAGCTCCATCTTATTATCGGCAAACTTGCCGAATGTTCTCCCCACACAAATGTGCGTATTTGAACTACACTTCCACACAGTCGAAACGTCGTCGGTTTTCGTGATATTTCATTTTTTTTTTTTCATGACTGGGAATCTTGAGGTTACTGCGTTGCTCGATGTGACGCCGTGTTGCTTACGTACACTAAAGCGATGGCAGCAGGATCCTCCGAAACGTCAATAATTTGTCACCAAACTACACGCAGGAACATTCCATTATAGTACGATATTAACTTTGTTCACCCAACATGTTCAGCCTTTGAGACCACTGAACTCAAATTTTGAATTAACCTTGATTTCAGGCTTCCGCCGCGATGTTGATGTAATCTGTGGTCTTTTGGGTGATTACACGGCGCCGTGAGGTAATTATTTACCGACGTTTCGGGACAACGTGTCGGTCCATCTTCACGTGTCGAGATTCCACGAAGGAAAAAAAAATCTCGACACGTGAAGATGGGACCGACACGTTGTCCCGAAACGTCGGTAAATAATTACCTCACGACGCCGTGTAATCACCCAAAAGAACACAGATTACAAATTTTGAATTGTTTGTATTGTTCATAAAACAGTTCATTAAGCCGTTCTTGAGGGCTAACAATGGATCACACAACGAGACTGTGTAACGGCCCATAAGGTGTCCACTTAGAACGTTTGGCTGTTTTGTGTCAATTTAGTTAATTTCAAATGAATGATGGCTTTACAAGAATTTGAGTCTCTCGAAACTTTCAGTATTATTTTACAAGTAATAAAGTTAAGTTTAACAGAACTGCAAGACACATCCTGAACTTAGCCCACTCTCCTCACTCAACATAACGTCTTGTAAAAGGGACTCCCTTCCCGTTCTCAGGTAAAAGGATGGGGAAGTACCTACTCACTTGAGCCCGACATAAAGGGCTGGAAATTTTTTCTTCGGCCCGCAGACACGTGTCATGCATGACAAGCACGATACTGCAAGTATGAGTGTCATAATTTGAAACAGCCGACCGGAAGTAACTAGTGACAGTTGTCAGATAAAATAATGAAGTTACAAAAACAATTAAATTACGGAATTAAAGTTTACTCGTTTAATTAGAAACACATGATTCCCATATTTAACAACCAACTAAACGCATATTTTATTTAAAACTATTTTATAGTTTTCTTAGATTCCCCGAGGCTCTGTATAGTGTTTCGTAACATGGTAATTTTTTACGGTGAGGAGTTGTTAGCACCTCGCCCAACCCCCAAGCTGGAGGACCACCCCTTGTCGGCTGTCCGCGACTGCATATTCGCAGCTACCCTCCATATCCGCAGGCCGTTCCTCCATCCGCAACCCGAGGACGCGCCATGCCGTGGTGACAAGGACCGTGAGGGGAGAGGTGCATACAGGGTTTTGGTGGGGAGACCTGAGGGAAGGAGACCACTTGGAAGACCCAGGCGTAGATGGGAGGATAATATTAAAATGGATCTTCAAGAAGTGGGATGGGGGGGCATGGACTGGATTGATATGGCTCAGGATAGGGACAGGTGGCGGGCTGTTGTGAGTGCGGTAATGAACCTTCGGGTTCCATAAAACGCGGGGAATTTCTTGACTAGCTGACGACCTGTTAGCTTCTCAAGAAGGACTGTGCTCCATGGAGTTAGTTAGTTAGTTAGTTAGTTAGTTATGGGGCCTTACTTAGGATAGGGACAGGTGGCGGGCTGTTGTGAGTGCGGTAATGAACCTTCTGGTTCCATAAAACGCGAGGAATTTCTTGACTAGCTGACGACCTGCTAGCTTCTCAAGAAGGACTGTGCTGCATGGAGTTAGTTAGTTAGTTAGTTATGGGGCCTTACTTAGGATAGGGACAGGTGGCGGGCTGTTGTGAGTGTGGTAATGAACCTTCTGGTTCCATAAAACGCGGGGAATTTCTTGACTAGCTGACGACCTGCTAGCTTCTCAAGAAGGACTGTGCTACATGGAGTTAGTTAGTTAGTTATGGGGCCTTACTTAGGATAGGGACAGGTGGCGGGCTGTTGTGAGTGTGGTAATGAACCTTCTGGTTCCATAAAACGCGGGGAATTTCTTGACTAGCTGACGACCTGCTAGCTTCTCAAGAAGGACTGTGCTGCATGGAGTTAGTTAGTTAGTTAGTTAGTTATGGGGCCTTACTTAGGATAGGGACAGGTGGCGGGCTGTTGTGAGTGTGGTAATGAACCTTCGGGTTCCATAAAACGCGGGGAATTTCTTGACTAGCTGACGACCTGTTAGCTTCTCAAGAAGGACTGTGCTGCATGGAGTTAGTTAGTTAGTTAGTTAGTTATGGGGCCTTACTTAGGATAGGGACAGGTGGCGGGCTGTTGTGAGTGTGGTAATGAACCTTCTGGTTCCATAAAACGCGGGGAATTTCTTGACTAGCTGACGACCTGTTAGCTTCTCAAGAAGGACTGTGCTGCATGGAGTTAGTTAGTTAGTTAGTTAGTTAGTTATGGGGCCTTACTTAGGATAGGGACAGGTGGCGGGCTGTTGTGAGTGCGGTAATGAACCTTCTGGTTCCATAAAACGCGGGGAATTTCTTGACTAGCTGACGACCTGTTAGCTTCTCAAGAAGGACTGTGCTGCATGGAGTTAGTTAGTTAGTTAGTTAGTTAGTTATGGGGCCTTACTTAGGATAGGGACAGGTGGCGGGCTGTTGTGAGTGCGGTAATGAACCTTCTGGTTCCATAAAACGCGGGGAATTTCTTGACTAGCTGACGACCTGTTAGCTTCTCAAGAAGGACTGTGCTACATGGAGTTAGTTAGTTAGTTAGTTATGGGGCCTTACTTAGGATAGGGACAGGTGGCGGGCTGTTGTGAGTGCGGTAATGAACCTTCGGGTTCCATAAAACGCGGGGAATTTCTTGAGTAGCTGACGACCTGTTAGCTTCTCAAGAAGGACTGTGCTACATGGAGTTAGTTAGTTAGTTAGTTATGGGGCCTTACTTAGGATAGGGACAGGTGGCGGGCTGTTGTGAGTGCGGTAATGAACCTTCGGGTTTCATAAAACGCGGGGAATTTCTTGAATAGCTGACGACCTGTTAGCTTCTCAAGAAGGACTCTGCTCCGTGGAGTTTCTTAAATTCCCCTACATATATTTCGGTCTGATTTCAGACCATCTTCAGGGGGTCATAAACTACACTTATATCACGTCCATGTGTTCGTCCAATTGCATATGTAGTGTAGATCACTTGCGTCTAATCGTGTAGGTTGTAATGTCACTTGCAATTGGACGAACACATGGACGTGATATAAGTGTAGTTTATGACCCCTGAAGATGGTCTGAAATCAGACCGAAACATGTATAGGGGAATCTAAGAAAACTATAAAATAGTTTTAAATAAGATGTGCATTTAGTTGGTTGTTAAATATTTAATTGGAAATGCACGGTGAATGTAAAATAAAAAACGTGATTCCCAGTCGCACCCGAAACCCTGACAACACAGCTAGGTCCCTGTAACAGCCGTCGCTAGAGCACGTGCTGCTAAGGCTACGGACTGCATTTCATAGTCTTTGTGTGCTTTGTCTTAGTTCCGCGTCAGGAAACAGGAAACACACAGAACAGTAATAATTCTGTACGCGTTAATTACGCAAAATACATTGCAGACTATGTGATAGGCATTCGGGTGGGAAATGGTGGTTGCTCCGAAACGTCGGTAACCGCATGTCGTAACACAGAGGACGCAAAGAGAAGGATCCAGCGCGTTATGTACCTACATCCGGCAGTCAAGGTCACCATACAGACTGACATCACCATCGAGCAATAGGACGATGCACCTGACCTTGACGGTGACCTCGCTGTCTGACTAACCAACAAGTACACTTGGAAGAGACGTCCAAGGTCGTAACCTGTCTGTATAACATTCGGCAAGAAGAAGAGATTTCCCTCTCCACAGCGCCCACCTAGCCTTCCATTCAACGGGTACCTGGACCACTTTGCGAGGGTTAAAGCGGCTGGAGCGCGAATAGAATCACTCACCTCCATCCAGAACCGCGGAGATATATCTCCACTCCCCCCCTATGCCATTGTGACGAGCTGAATTAAACACATAAACATCTTTACATGTTACTTTATCACTCTTACACCTAACTAACTAACTAACTCCATGTAGCACAGTCCTTCTTGAGAAGCTAACAGTTCCTCAGCTGTTCAAGAAATTCCCCGCGTTTTATGTAACCCGAAGGTTCATTACCGCATTCACAACAGCCCGCCACCTGTCCCTATCCTAAGTAAGGCCCCATAACTAACTAACTAACTCCACGGAGCACAGTCCTTCTTGAGAAGCTAACAGGTCCTCAGCTGTTCAAGAAATTCCCCGCGTTTTATGGAACCCGAAAGTTCATTACCGCACTCACAACAGCCCACCACCTGTCCCTATCCTGAGCCATATCAATCCAGTCCATGCCCCCTGATCCCACTTCTTGGAGATCCATTTTAATATTATCCTCCCATCTACGCCTGGGTCTTCCAATTGGTCTCCTTCCCTCAGGTCTCCCCACCCCTATACGTGCTACATGCCCCGCCCACCTCATTCTTCTTATCACTCTTACACGTGGTAACGTTAATAGCATTACTTCAACACAGTAATTAAGACAGAATCTGCTGTTGCCATATGCATGAATGACGCATGTGCACTGTCTACCATTTAACAACTAACAACATATATTCACTGAACAACCAACGTTTAGTCGTGCACACATTCAGCCCGATAGACAAATTTTCTGTCCTTGCACTATTTGAAAATACAAAAATCTCTCTAAACATGGTACATGTAAAAACATTTGTCTGCCTACTCGTATGTACAGAAATTAACTCGGGTTTCTCCACAACCCTAAAAGTAATAATTTAACCATACATATGATAAAACTGCAACACTGAATGACGCCGTCCAACCAGGTAGGACAACGCAAAACAAAACAGATGTTATTAGTTAAATCTGATGTACTTATTCCAAACCTGACAGTGAACATTTTGCATGAGGTCACAGTTTTGTGTTTTGTGCAATTGTATTTCGAGCCAAAACTGCTTGTTTCTTCAGTTTTGTATGTAATGTCTTAATGTTCACCTAATTTTTATCAATCATAATTTTGGAATGCCGATCGTAGTGGCCGCGCGGTCTAAGGCGTGCGTCTACGGCCGCTCGCTTACTGGGATTGTGGGTTCGAATCCCGCCGGGGGCACGTATGTCTGTCTGTTGTGAGTGTTGTGTGTTGTCAGGTAGAGGTCTCTTCGACGAGCTGATCACTCGTCCAGAGGAGTCCTACCGAGTGTGGTGTGTCTGAGTGTGTGATCGTGAAGCGTCGAAATGAGGTGGCATAGGCCCCCAAGGGGCTGTGGAGCCATAGGAAAAAAAAATAATTTGGGAATGTGATGCTTTATAGGAATACAAGTTTATACTCACGTAAACAACTTCATTATTTAAACTCATAAGTTTTGTTTCCAACTATTGCACAAAGTTAGTTTATACGCTCCTACGTGTTTCGGCTATCTATCGTAGCCATCATCAGGGATAGACACAAGCAGCGTATCATATGAGGGTCAGAGGTAAAGATGTATATATTAGCTTTTTATAACAGTCATTTAAAATTATTCAGACTAAAATTAAAATTAAACAGTTAAGAATGTACAAAGCTGTCTCCAAACATTTTGCAGTATTAGATATCTCCTTTCACACTATTATCACCGTGCATTTCTTGAATCAAATTAAATAAATAGACCAACTAATGCACTATTATAGTGCATTAGTTGGTCTATTTATTTAATTAGATATCTCCTGTTTATGATGGAGTGGATACGCAATGTTTTGATACCCGATGTTTACTGAATGAGTAATCGTTCTGCATGTTTACCATTTACTGGCATTATCTCCCTTTTCGTTTTTAATTCACGTCTTCGATACAGAAAAGTATTTGTCGTGTCAAAGGTCTAAATTCCTAACATGCAAATCAAAACATCGCTTAATATAAAGACAGGCTTATAATGTGACTTTCAGATACACACAACAGACCTCACTGCAAAGTAATCCACGACAATGGAGCGCTGGGCTGGTCGTGTAGCAGTTGTAACCGGAGCTAGTGGTGGGATTGGAGCCTGTCTTGCTCAGGAACTTGTCAAAAAAGGACTAAATGTTGTCGGACTGGCACGCAGAGTGGAGAAGGTTCAGGTAAGATACAATTAAAATCCAGAAGGATATGGTGTGAAAATATCTCAGGGTCAGGTCCAACGGCGAGTTTTTTTTTTGAGTACATCATGAAAGCGTAGGTTCGATAAAATATCGTATTGTGATCCTCAGATACGAACGAATCACAATTCCTAACGCTTTGTCACGTTCGCGCTTTATTCCTGCCGTAAGCGTGTTACGTCACTTTGACCTTAACAAGGACCTCCCTCTGAAACGAGGACTACTCTCCACCCGCGCTGTCACAAGTCTTCAGGAACCAAGTGACCACCTTGCATTAAACTTCGTGTAAACATTATACTATTGGAGGCTGTCTATTTCGAAATTTGTAAGTTCCCACGATAAGCAGCACAAATATGGCGACGCACGCATCTTTCCGGTGTAAGCAATATCGCATTACATTCTGACTACGGTTAATATGGTCTTGCCTACTAGATTTATTAAGGATATCGTTAGGAACACGAGTACTATTACAGACAAGTACAAAAGCGCGTTGAAATTACAAGAAGAATATTTGACATCTCACATCTGTAGCTACGTGTGATTTCCAAATACAATGCTTCCAGTGACCCCACTCCTATAAATTAAAGCCCTTCAGGGACAGCAGAAAATCACGATTTTGCCTCATATGCACACCACAAACCTGAAAGGCAAGAATCGACACCACTTATGCTTATCGGCAAAGGTCAAGGCTGCAATACCGACAAAATCATAGCCACCTCTCTACTCCATAACGACAGGTTTGTTATGGGCAATCACTGCCACCTAGCTTACATATCCGTCACTACAACAATGCCTAGCAGAGTAGGTACAGAATAACGACAGAATTTCAACACTCATCTTCCATAATACAAACTTTCTTCACTGCTTTCAATAAGCATAAAATAACATAAACACCGTACAGTACGAAAACAGGCCTTATGAGTTATACCCGAAACGTCTTGCTTCAGTTTCATTATGGTGTGGTGCACAAGAGACTGTATTCTTTTTTTCAATGGCTCGACAGCCCCTTGGGGGGCCTAGACCGCCTCATTTTTCAGGGCTTCACGATCACACACTTTTTAGACACACCACACTCGGTAGGACTCCTCTGGACGAGTGATCAGCCCGTCGCAGAGACCTCTACCTGACAACACACAACACTCACAAGAGACAGACATCCATGCCGTAGGCGGGATTCGAACCCACAATCCTAGCAAGCGAGCGGCCTTAGACCGCGCGGCCAAGAGACTATTTGGGTCTAGTAAATTTACTGATAAGCTGGTTAATTATCAACTGATCAAGGAAAACCCTAACCCACCGTGTGAATTGAGTTTTTGCGAACACTGCACAATTTGCATTTTCGTCTTGATTTTAGGCTTCCGCCGCGATGTTGATGTAATCCGTGGTCTTTGGGTAATTACACGGCGTCGTGTGGTAATTATTTACCGACGTTTCGGGACAGTACAGCATATTGTGACCTTTCATCCAAACCCCCCCCACCACCCTCTCATTCTATTGGCCTTTGTCACAGCGCACGGTTTCCCTACCCCGCTATGCTGCCAAGTTTCCTTGTCAGCGGCTTTCTTTCCTTCTTGGAATCTCGACCCGTGAAGATGGGACCGACACGTTGTCCCGAAACGTCGGTAAATAATTACCACACGACGCCTTGGATTTTGATCTTGAATTTCTCTGTAAAGTATCTGTAAATTCGTAATCATGGGACGCTTAATCTTTAGGAACTGTCGGGGAGTCTGAAGACGGCGCCAGGCAAGCTGTACGCCGTCAAATGTGACGTCACAAAGGAGGCTGATGTTAAGGAAGCATTCAAATGGGTAAAAAGTAACCTTGGAGGGGTGGACATTCTGATCAACAATGCTGGGGGTGACAGTGCCAACACTCTCATTGGTAAGTCACGATCTACTCTCTAGGTTCCACCGAAACGTTTGTAGGTCTATAGTAGAATTACTTCTATAAAGTCCCTGTCATTATACATAACAAATATCAATGTGTCTCACAAACTTCCCAGCCAAACACGGATCACACGTGAAAAAATGAACAACGGTAGTTCTCATAGCAGCAGCAGTGTGAGCGACAACGTACAGGGCATATACAAAAGAATGGTGCGGTTTTACCATTCTTTTGTGTATGCCCTGTATATTAAAATGTATAGTACTGTAACCTGGTCTTACGCTCCACGTATATCAGTCACGTATAGCTGCTACGTAAGCTGAATCAGAAGAACACGATTTCGAGTCTTGACTCTCGTGACGTCAAACTCGGATCGCTGACCTAACATCAGGGACTTCATGGAAGTAATCTTAGTATACTACCATCAGAACCCAGAGCAGAGTAAATCAATGCTATTATAACCTCAGTCTCATATATATCTATGTAGGTCTGTGTTCACCGCAAGTTTTGTAGAGGTTAACCTTACTGGTCCGCTTTTTGGATATTCTTATCCAACCAGAAGACCAAGAAAGCCAAGAGCCACACACACACATACACACACACACACACACATATTCAATATCACTAGTGCTGCGCTTCGCGATCAGAAGGCTGCTGTAATTCGAGCTTAACACCGTAAATAAGTTACAAAAAGAGGATGTCCCCTTTGTTACGTGCCTCGGTACAAAATCTTTATCGCACAGAAGGCTTGTATCCGCCGGGACATCCCGTGACAGCTGCTGTGGTCAGGGACATGATAAAAGGGACATTCTGTGTGTAAAAACCAATTAAGCAAATTTAAAAGAATTTTAAAAATGTCCGATGTAGTACCATAATTATAGCTCGAAAAACAAGAGCTAAAATAAGATCACGCCTAACTATTTAGCTGTCGTAAATATATTATGAGCCAATTCCAGCGGTCGCGCGGTCTAAGGCGTTGGTCTACGGCCGCTCGCTTGCTGGGATTGTGGGTTCGAATCCCGCCGAGGACATGGATGTCTGTCTGTTGTGAGTGTTGTGTGTTGTCAGGTAGAGGTCTCTGCGACGGGCTGATCACTCGTCCAGAGGAGTCCTACCGACTGTGGTGTGTCTGAAAGTGTGTGATCGTGAAGCCTCGAAAAATGAGGCGGCCCAGGCCCCCTAGGGGCTGTCGAGCCATAGGGGGAAAAATATATATATATATATTACGAAGCTAATCAAAACAAAGACGAACAGGCCTAAACAACAATTCTGTGTCCATGGCAAACACTTTGCGTAATTTATTTAACTTAATTCGTTGTGTCTAACTTTACTATTGACATATCACAAGCATGAACTTATACATATAAGGTTCATATATATAGAATGACCACAGGTGGAGTTGGTGATGCCTAGCAGCTGAAATGTATAACCCTCTGTATAGAACAAATATACACAGGGTGTTTATTTCATACCAGAAATACAGTCTGTCATTTGCGGCCGCTGTTCCGTCGCACATATGAGCGGTCGGTTGAGTGGGATACAGTAAAGTAATAGGCAAGCCGGTAGGGACAAAAACACTTGAGAGATAAAATAATGACCCTATATATAAATATATGTACATGGCTGTATTTTGACTACACATAATAAATATTTTGACATGACATTATGGTACGTACTAATTTACTGGCGATTTGTGATACAGACGGTCCCATTGAAAACTGGAAGTCTATTTTCGACCTGAATGTACTGGCTCTGAGCATCTGTACAAAAGAAGCAATCCAGTCCATGCGAGACCGGAAAGTGGACGACGGCCATATTGTTCATATTAACAGGTATGCGAGCGGGAGGTGACATGACCCAGGACAGACTTTCAGTGTTTCATTACATTTACAAACTTACATAAACAAAAAAGTAACAGGAATGTTATAATTTAGCCCAACGCCGAGTGAAGTTTCAATTGGAAACTGTTGAAAACATCTCAAGAACGTAGAACCTGAATAACGCACACAGTTCTGGCGACATTTGTATTAAAATACTCAATTGATAGCAACACAAATGATTATTGAGAAGTGTTGTTGTTTAGAGGGCACGGCTATGGCACGGCTTGACACTACAATAGACAGTCACTGCTGCCATCTTCTGTTCTTATTTGTAAGTGCTTCTGAACATACTAGTACATACAAAATGTACATAGCAACAGAGCAGCAATGCACTGTATGTGTGAGACGTTAAAGCATAGTCCTACAAGCTTGTCATCTCACATAACATCACAAATCAACAACACGTTTTGGGTAAAGGATGTATTGGGAAGAAAATCTGTTACTATAAGTAGTTACTGTACATAATAACCAGTTATTTCATGAAGTAAGTATTTCACCTTGCCTATTGTACATTATTTACTGTATGGATTATCTAACTTAAGGGAATAAAAATACATAACTGTGTAGTCCACTTTGAAACGTTTAGCTAATGTATAGAATAAACAGACAACCTATGAAATAATGTTTTTTTCACACATAACAGGTAATGCATACGAATATAAGGGTTATTTATTACAGAATTAATGACAGTTTGTGTATACACATATTCGAATACACAAATAATAAGCCTAGAGTGTCCAGCTGCCATTAAGACAACGTAAAGTAAATCATTAAGTGGTACGTTTATTGTGTAATTTTAGGTCCTACTACTTATGGATAGGATCAAGCTAAGTCATTTATCTAGTCAAAAATCCCTTTCTTGTACCCACAATCCCCAGCCCTTTGTTGTGCCCAGAAATGCCCAGACCTTGATTGTACCCAAAATCCCCAGCCCTTTGTTGTGCCCAGAAATGCCCAGCCATTTGCTGTGCCCAGAAATGCCCAGCCCTTTATTGTACCCAAAATTCCCAGCCCTTTGTTGTGCCCAGAAATGCCCAGCCCTTTGTTGTGCCCAGAAATGCCCAGCCCTTTACTGTACCCACAATCCCCAGCCCTTTGTTGTACCTAGAAATGCCCAGCCCTTTGTTGTGCCCAGAAATGCCCAGCCCTTTACTGTACCCACAATCCCCAGCCCTTTGTTGTGCCTAGAAATGCCCAGCCCTTTGTTGTGCCCAGAAATGCCCAGCCCTTTACTGTACCCACAATCCCCAGCCCTTTGTTGTGCCTAGAAATGCCCAGCCCTTTATTGTACCCACAATCCCCAGCCCTTTGTTGTGTCCAGAAATGCCCAGCCCTTTACTGTACCCACAATCCCCAGCCCTTTGTTGTGTCCAGAAATGCCCAGCCCTTGGTTGTGCCCACAATCCCCAGCCCTTTGTTGTGCCCAGAAATGCCCAGCCCTTTACTGTACCCACAATCCCCAGCCCTTTGTTGTGCCTAGAAATGCCCAGCCCTTTGTTGTGCCCAGAAATGCCCAGCCCTTTACTGTACCCACAATCCCCAGCCCTTTGTTGTGCCTAGAAATGCCCAGCCCTTTATTGTACCCACAATCCCCAGCCCTTTGTTGTGTCCAGAAATGCCCAGCCCTTTACTGTACCCACAATCCCCAGCCCTTTGTTGTGTCCAGAAATGCCCAGCCCTTTATTGTACCCACAATCCCCAGCCCTTTGTTGTGTCCAGAAATGCCCAGCCCTTTACTGTACCCACAATCCCCAGCCCTTTGTTGTGCCTAGAAATGCCCAGCCCTTTATTGTACCCACAATCCCCAGCCCTTTGTTGTGTCCAGAAATGCCCAGCCCTTTACTGTACCCACAATCCCCAGCCCTTTGTTGTGCCTAGAAATGCCCAGCCCTTTATTGTACCCACAATCCCCAGCCCTTTGTTGTGCCTAGAAATGCCCAGCCCTTTATTGTACCCACAATCCCCAGCCCTTTGTTGTGTCCAGAAATGCCCAGCCCTTGGTTGTGCCCAGAAATACCCAGCCCTTTACTCTACCCGAAATTTCATTAACATTTCCACAAGCGCCAGTCACTGGACCCAGTGCTGAAGCACACAAATCCCACCCACAACGTAAAACTTTACTCTTACTACCATTTCAATATTATCCGTCTCTCTATGTCAATTTATCTTCTATCGTTAGGGGTTTTAACTATAACTGTGTACGCATTCATCTCTGCCATGCATGTTACTTTCCTTGGGAATTTCACATTCCTTACTTTCGTTAACACAATAATATTTGGTGAAGAGCACAAAATACATTGGTCCTGATTATGATATTATTATTATTATTATTATTTCTATTTAACAGCACCCTGGGCCACGCCGTGCCTCCAGCAGAAATGGGGTTTTCAATGTACTCCTCGTCTAAACACGCTGTAACAGCGCTCAC
This sequence comes from Reticulitermes speratus, assembly GCA_021186555.1. Classification (NCBI taxonomy): domain Eukaryota; kingdom Metazoa; phylum Arthropoda; class Insecta; order Blattodea; family Rhinotermitidae; genus Reticulitermes; species Reticulitermes speratus. The sequence continues at coordinate 54,323,193 of JAJKFL010000005.1, forward strand.
TGAGGGCCTCCGACGAGAGCTAATCAACCTCAAATCCAAAATACGAGTTACAGTGAGTAATACATTCTATCCAACAACTACTGTACACATTTTGCCTCAGAACAGCTTTTCGTTCACTGCGCATTTCACAGTGAAGAAAACTGACGTAAACTGTACTGTTCATTTCATTCTGCAGTCTGCCGTACGACAGGTCCGTAGCCTCTTCCAAAGCGAATTCTCCATAGAGTACGATCTAGTGCTTCCTCTATCAATTTACAGTACCTTCTCTTTTCCTTAAGGTCATATAGTAGCTGCTTACGTCTTATCCCTCGTCTTCCTGTCATTTATATCCTTCCTTCTAACTTTCCTTCAACCCTGTACTGTTAAATAACTCAATTTATAGGCCATCCCTGAACAGTTAAAGAATACTAGCCTATAAAATAGTTTCCCCTTATTATACAACCACAATGTTCATTTTCATCACCACCATAAACCGTATCTTGAGTCTGTTTAACCCCATAATGCATAAAATTCGCCTACAGTTTCCACCCCTGCCTCAAATTGCCTCTAAATTACATTACAAACACGAATCAATTAATGTTGCTCACAGACAGAGCTTCTGTCCCAAGAATCGAGCAGAACACACGAACAGTTTGTGGGCAAAACGCACAGTGTTTAATGTTAAAACAGACGGTACATATACTAACCAATGTGCTTTAAAGTTTCAATCTAGTTCGTAATCCAAACAGTTTCTCTGAAATGTATACACTCCCGTTCCATCTCATTAGTGGATTTCTTTAGCGTTTCCGAACCGAATTTCTTGCGCATCTCTTGTTTCCCCAATATATACTGCTGTAGCCTCCTCCTCCTCCTCCTACAGTCTCAAACCTCTTTACATACAAGAACTAACAGTATGATAGACAAAATCTGAAGTTTCAACAAAGCTTAGCCCCTTGAAACGTGAAGTCCTTTTAAATATATTAAAAAGCTCAGTCCTGCGGCACACCAGACATCAGTCCTGCGGCACACCAGACATCAGTCCTGCGGCACACCAGACATCAGTCCTGCGGCACACCAGACATCAGTCCTGCGGCACACCAGACATCAGTCCTGCGGCACACCAGACATCAGTCCTGCGGCACACCAGACATCAGTCCTGCGGCACACCAGACACATTCGCCTTCATCACGAAGACCAGTTGGTTAATGCTGTTTACGGAAATAATCTCTAATTACTCTGAGAATCACACGGAGAAACTCAAGGACTCCCTATGCCACAAATGCAGAGGTTTTTGGGCGCGTTCGCAAAATTGCGAAAAGCGACTATTAGTTTCATGTCCGTCCGTCTGTCCGCATGGAACAACTCGCCTCCCACTGGACGGATTTCCACGAAATTTTATATCTGAGGATGTTTGGAAAATCTGTAGACAAACTTCAAGTTTCGTTAAAACCCGACAAAAATAACGGTAATTTACACGAAGACCTATGTACATTTATGATAATATCTCGCTCAATTCTTCTTAGAATGAGAAATGTTTCGAACACAAGTTGTACAAAAAATCAAAACACACATTTTATGTTCAATAACTTTTTTTTTCTCGAAAATCGCTGTGCGTTTATGAGATAATGTGGTAAAATATGGTACAGCCAGACAGGCCACAGATGACAATATAATACGGCGCATGCGCTTTGCATGCTGGATAACTAAGGCTACAGACACAGACTCAGAATATGTAATACTTATTACTTTTCGACGGCAACAAGGGTTAAGCGAACGCGCCCTCAATGTTACGTTTATACGTACATTGCCTGTCTTGTTAATGTTAAAGCAAATCATGCATATAGTATACACGAATATACTGTCACTAAACCACTGAACCTACTTGAGACAGTTTTAGTCAAAACCAACAAATGCACAAGATTATTGACAAGTATAAAATGTATTTACAACCCCTATATATATGTTTCGGCAAAAAAAAATATACTGTAAGTTACAAGGCATATTTATTTATAATCAGTACTTGAGGCATAGCCTCCTATACAATGGGTACCGGGTCTCTTTCCCGGGGTAAAGCAGCCGGGGCGTGGAGTTGACCACCCACCATCACCTAAAGCCGAGGTTAAAGAAAGAGTAGAGCTATACCTCTACTCCCCCTCTGGGCCTTAGTGGCCTGTTCTAGGGAGACCTTTACCTTTTTTTAGTTGAGGCATAATGTATTACTGTTCTTATTTTTTAATTTTATAATTTCATGCATCTATATATGTCAATATTGTGAGCTGCGTAAACACTTCTACTGTAAAACCAACTATTGCGTATTTGTATGCAATAGGTACTCGTAGTTCTTTGATAAATACCCCCTGAGGATGGCAATTTATTTGCCGAAACATGTGTAGGGGTTGTAAATACATCTTATACTTGTCAATAATCTTGTGCATTTGCTGGTTTTGACTAAAAGTCACGGTACAATGCACGGTACACACAACATGAAATATACTTGAGACAGTCTGAAGACGTACGCTACGCCTCTCCTTGGTAACAGAAAGGTGACTCACTCAATACGCTCCTATTTCAGAGCATCAGTCCAGGCCCTGTCAAAACGGACTTCCTGATTTCTTCTGGCAGTAAAATCCTCACGCCAGAAACATTGTATTCAACTATCCCTCATCTGTTCCCAAAAGACGTCGTCGAAGCCGTACTGTTCGTTCTTGGATCTCCCCCACACGTCCAGGTAAACATGAGAATTTGTTACTGTACACAACTGGTTCGTATCAACAACAGAACTGAGTTGTCAACATCAGTGTCTCTCTGAAGGCACAGACCGGAAGGTCAAAATACGCGACTACTCATGACCCCGATACAGTTATATCTTCCTTCCATCTTCGCAAAGCATTTCCATAAGAACCAACTTGATGTTTACCTCACATCTTCATCTAGATCTTCCACGTGACTTTTTACCAAAATATCTTCCCATAACATTTCTGCAGATATTCATTGCCATTTTCGACAGGATAAAACCAAAGCATTATATTTCACCTCTTAATTTATGTTTGCAATCAGTCTGATCGCAGAGAAATAGATTTATATATTTAAATTAAAATTAAAACCAACTTGATGCACACTCACTATTAAAAAACTTTAATAGTAGATTAATTAACCCAACATGTTTCGGTCAGGTACCTGACCATCTTCAGGGGTATACCTGACCGAAACATGTCGGATGAATTAATCTACTATTAAAGTTTTTTTAATAGTGAGTGTGCATCAAGTTGGTTTTAATTTCAATTTTAATTTATACAAGATGCACGGTAAATACGATATTAAAATAGATTATATGTTTAGTTCGAGGCCATTTATCGGGTTAAATGTTGCTTTGTTTTTGAAAATCCAACAGTAATGATGTAAAATGTTAAGATTTTTACGTCGGGATATTTTTTGGTTATAGGTCCATGAAATGACCATCTTTCCAGTTGGAGGAGTGTACTGAAAGCGACAACAAGAAGCAGATTTCTCCAGATGAATTCTTGAGAACAATCAACCATACGTTATATTCTGATATACCATTGTGATTCACGATTTATTCTTGTGTTCTAAGTGTTCTGATTTAAATAAAATTATCTTACGTAAAAGTAACACCTTTATTTACAACCAGAAAAGCGATGAGGCAAAGATAAACCCCTCAATATAAAGACCGACAGATTGATAATATGCTCTCTGGTCAGAACGATCGAGGTAAGTTTTGTCATCACAGATCAATACGGAGCAATGGTTGAATGAAGACTGGCTGGAGAAAGTCGATGTAAGTCGCAGAGGTATCTGTCCCTGTGTCACTAACTCCACCACGAATATTACACGATGTTAAATTGAAACTCGGCAAGCAGAAGCAATGTAAATATATCTTCTGTTCTGACTGACATGTGACAGTCACAATGACATTAGTCAGTGACGAGCAAACGTTACTTACTGACACCGCAATCAGTCTCAAGAACTCTGCATTACTTACAATTTATGCTGTACATTCTCCGTGGAGCTATTGCTCAACAAAGAAGTAACACTTCCTGATATGTACTGTTCAATATCAACCCAGGGGGGGGGGGGGGGGAACGACACAAGCGAATTCTGGCAGAATCTTTTTGAATTTACGTATGTGACAATTTCGTGCATAAAAATTCACATTTTCTGTGGCGCAGACAATTGATAATATGGAATATCTTTGACTTCTGTCACTTGTCTCGCGAAAGTGCGATATACAGCAGTAAATATTCGCCGTTAAACATAAGAGCATGAACATCTAATACAATAGAAAAAAAGATGGCAGTGCCACTTACCATAGACATCTGTTTAGCGAAATTTGTGGACATCTCTGGCGCCGTTTCTGCTGTTATCTTCTGCCTCCGAACATTTTGGAACAAATGATGGCGACACTGATACCATTTTACTGTCCTTTTGTGCGCTGTAAGTTTAAAATATGTCATCACGAAAAAAGTAAAAATTTTTCTTATCTATGATTAAGATGGTTACTTTTACACGAAGGGAAAAAAACTGCATAATTTTATAACAAGTATTTCCACCATTTACCCACTACGTAAGTCAATAAATATTCTTTTTTTTAATGGCTCGACAGCCCCTAGGGGGCCTAGGCCGTCTCATTTTTCGACGCTTCACGATCACACACTTTAGACACACCCCACTAGGTAGGAATCCTCTAGACGAGGGACCAGCTCGTCGCAGACAGCGAGGTTATTTTACCATCCAAAAAGTCACTGGAGGACAAAGCCTTGGTAGACAAGACTGAAATCAACAGGAAACAGTAAAGCTCGTCCCGCGATATGTAGTTAGAAAACGATCAAATCGACAAAGAATTAATTCTAAAATAGATCACAGCCGCATCCATGGCTCGACAGCCCCTTGGGGGCCTAGGCCACCTCATTATCGAGGCTTCACGATCACACTCAGACAAACTACACTCGGTAGGACTCCTCAGGACTAGTGATCAGCCCGACGCAGAGACCTCTACCTGACAACACACAACACTCACAACAGACAGACATCCATGCCCCCGGCGGGATTCGAACCCACAATCCCAGTAAGCGAGCGGCCGCAGAACCACGCCTTAGACCGCACGGCCACTGGGATCGGCCAATAAATATTACTACAGGTAATTAATTTAAAAAAAGCACTATACTGTAAATTAAACCAAGCTAACACAACAAATTCCACACAAATATTTTCCGTTTTGTGTTTTTTTTTTCTTTATTCTACCTTATTTTTTGTTTATTATCGTGGAAGTGAAACAAGATGATATTGGACGAATGAGTATGGAGCATCAGTGAAATGACGACTGACGGGGATCCCCCAAAGTGCTCGAAACAAAACTTGTACCAGTGCCATATTTGGCCGTGCCATGGCTCAGGCGGTTAGTCGCCGGCCTCTCACCGCGGAGGCCCGGGTTCGATCCCAGGTCAAGTCCATGTGAGATTTGTGGTGGACAAAGTGGCACTGGGACAGGTTTTTCTCCGAGTTGTCGGTTTTCCCCTGTCAATTTCATTCCACTGGTGCTCCATTACTTGTAAAACTTGGTAAAAAAAACTGCTCATCTTCATCACAGGGGTTGCACAATAAGCCTTAAGGCTGCGGTGCGTCCGTAGCATCTGCTGCGGGGCCCCCTCACAAAAAAAAAAAAAAAAAAAAGGTGCCATATTTCTTCATCAAAAAATTCCACACGTAGTATCCTCAGTTTGAATCCGGGCATTTGCTGCAAATCCGGCAACTAACAGCGTCACTATTCTCTATTTTGGTACTTCGTGCTGTTCTTGTAACAGCTGTTGCAATTTCGAATGGCCTCGATCAACATTACAGCTCTGTTTGTGTATATTCACACTGGAACATGCACTTGACTTCGCTATAGGCTACGTGTTTCGGCAATTTCTCCCATTTTGAAATATAACCTTAAATCAGAATTTCTGACACATTTTCAGGCAACCTGCTCTTGCTTTCAGGAGAGAGACTTCACCTACCATCGTTTCTATAGGAACTTAATTTTTGCGTGATTTCAGGCTTCCGTCGCGGTGTAAATGAAATACCTCGCTCTTCTGGGATGTTACGCAGCTTAGAGTGGTACTTAGTTACCGACGTTTCGGAATATCCTATCGGTCCCATGTGAAGCAGTTCAAGAAGAATGAATTCTTCTTGAACTGCTTCACCCATGAAGGGCGGACAGATAGTTTGTCCCGAAACATCGGTAACTACCAATTTACTCTGTGTAACATCCCAGAAGAGCGAACATCTAAACTTAATATTTATATCAAACAAAGTGTGTCATTGTGTATTATAATATTCCACTGTAAACGAATTTTATTTACGCAAGTTTTGAGGTTCTCGGTCTGGCTGCGTTCTGGTTGTGACGCCGTGTAATTTTATTAGTTGATCGTCGTTTTGAAGGATCATACTGCCGCCAACTTGAGGATTTAACAGGAGTAATGTCAACTCTGAAACTGTATACAGCGTGTTCCTCATAAAAGCTGGTACCTATATTACGAATGTGGCTCCTAAATTCTTAGAATATATGTGAACCCCTTCCGTAGAGGCTAAGGAAGACAGGATATGACTATCATGTCGACCCCTGCCGTAGAGGGTAATAACGACAAGAGATGATTGTCAAAAATTGCGTGATGCGTCATCGTGACTAGATCTGCGTGCCCTTGACACAGCACTTCTCTGCCACAGCCAACATACAACACGTTCTAGCAAGTTGTAAGTTTTATCATCAGAAGTGCGTGACATAGCAACTCTTTATCTCACTTTCCGACGAGTTTCGCGTATAAAACACTCCTGCATAACTCAAACGCTGGTTATCTGCGGACGAAATCTGAACACGCTTCTCTTCAGGACAGAGGTTACAGCAGGTAAGTACCGATTCGAGTTGAAGCTGTGTTTTTTGAGTATTTTCTCCCGCGTTCAGGACCATTCAGTGCTATATTAATTAATGTGGGTCGCGATAGCTCAGTCGGTATAGCGACTCGCTAGGGGCTGGACGTTCCGGGGATCGAATCCCGGTGGTGGCGAGATTTACCACACCCGTCCAGACCGGCCCTGAGGCCCACCCAACCTCCTGCACAATGGGTACCAGGTCTCTTTCCGAGGGATAAAGCGGACGAGGCGTGGCGTTGACCACCCACCACCATATAGCGCCGAGGTTAAAGAAACAGTTGAGCTATACCTCTACTCCCCCTCTGGGCTTTCATGGCCTGTTATAGGGTGCAACATTAAACGTGTAAATGAAATGAACTGTCAAAATTCGGTAGGCCTGTTGCAGAGAGCCCAAATAACAAAACACATCAGTGACCACAGAATCGGGCCCCTAACTAGTGCAAATGTAGACTGTTGTCTGTGTTGTGTGTACAGAGTATACACAAAAGAATGGTGCGGTTTAAATAGACATTTCTATTGAAACCGCACCATTCTTTTATGTATACCCTGTATATAAAAAAAAAGCCCACCTAAAATATACTTGTGTTGGAGTCACACCGAACGTCTTTAATTAAACTCCTACATGTCTCAGCACATTTGGGCCATTATTCTTGCCTTATCCCAGCATTCCAAAGCGCATCTTTTCTACGCAGCATTATATTGTCATCTGTGACCTGTCTGGCTCTACCATATTTTTCCATATTATCTCATAAACGGCAAGATTTTTGGGGAAAAAAATTATTGAATATGAAATGTGTGTTTTGATTTTTTTCCACAATTTTGTCTGAAACCTTTCTCATTCTAAGTAGAATTCAGCGAGATATTATCGTACCGAGTTCTGATTACTCATTTACTTACAGCCCTTATACAGTCATCAATGGAACGCTGGTCAGGCCGTGTTGCTGTGGTAACAGGAGCAAGTGCTGGGATAGGAGCAGCCATCGCCCAGGAACTTGTCAAGAAAGGACTTAAAGTCGTTGGACTGGCGCGCAGAGTGGAAAGAATAAAGGTATTGCAAGTCATCGTCAGTAACTTCACGTTATATCGCACCTCATCTTACACAGTTAGCATAAAGTCCGTTGAAACTTCAACGGGAAATATATCTGTACACGTACAACATATAACAAAAGTTAATAACTATGTATATATATATACATGTGTGTATATACAGGGCATACACAAAAGAATGGTGCGGTTTTAATAGTGTTCACTATTAAAACCGCACCATTCTTTTGTGTATGCCCTGTATATACATATATACATATATATACACATACTTAGAGTATGAAACTTTGTCAGACTGCGCTTATTTCGCTGTGATTAAGTCTTACGCGTTGTGGTCCTTGAGGGGCCTTTTAAATCACGATTTAACTGAATAAGCAAGTATGAACTTAAAGCATCTGGAAGACACTGAACTTGGTGCAATAAAAGCACGCATTAACCTTTAAGTGTTGCTGCAGTCTAGAGTTACGCTATGTACCTTTCTGAGCAAAGGTGGCACTGCAATACCGAAACAACCACACGTGCCATTATCTTTACTGTTAACATGTTATGCTCCTATACATAACTACTTACTCACATAACAATAGAACCTAGGCTATGATAGGATGGGCATGCAAACAAGTTAGGGAAGACGAGCAATGCACACAGAATTTTGGAGGGGAAGCCTCTACGATATAGACTACAAGGAAACCTGAAAAGATGGGAGAATATCATCAGTTCGGATATCAGGAAAAATACTACAATGGTATATGAAAGAAAATGGCTTAGAATGGTGTACATTGATGGCGAGGGTGAAGGATGGAGGCATCAGGTTATTCCGAAACCACTAGCAAGGCGACAGAGTGACATGACACGATATCAACTATACTTACTCAGCAAATTGTTCACAGAGCCAAAAGCCAGCAGCAATAATTATATATAGCAATAAAGCTGCACGACTAATAATCTACGCAACAGGTACACATGTCACAGTTAGAACCCGACATCCGTTGAAACCCCAAGTCACTAGGTAAAACTAGTTCCAACAAAGCGCTGTCGTCAATACTATTAAGTAGTTCCTTCTAGAATCGACTGTCTACTGTTAGTAAAATCTAGTAATAACCGAAAGGTTAGGTTAGGTTAGGCTACGTTAGGTTAGGTTAGCTTAGGTTACGTTACGTTACGTTTGGTTACGTTAGGCTACGTTAGGTTAGGTTACGTTACGTTACGTTACGTTTGGTTACGTTACGTTACGTTTGGTTAGGTTAGGTTAGGCTACGTTAGGTTAGGTTACGTTACGTTACATTACGTTTGGTTAGGTTACGTTATGTTACGTTTGGTTAGGTTAGGTTAGGCTACGTTAGGTTAGGTTAGCTTAGGTTACGTTACGTTACGTTTGGTTTGGTTAGGTTAGGCTACGTTAGGTTACGTTACGTTACGTTTGGTTAGGTTACGTTACGTTTGGTTAGGTTACGTTACGTTATGTTACGTTTGGTTAGGTTAGGTAAGGCTTCGTTGGAGGTAGTTTTACCTAGTAAGATCGGGTTTTAACGGATTTCGGGTTCTCACTGTAACACATATACTTCCTTTCCTACGAGTGTGATCTTATGTGACACAGTTTAAAGCTATATCATATTTCCTGACATTAATATTTCATATCCTGATAGTGTTTATAAAATTACGTGCATGGGATAGCATGGACCAGTTGCGTCTGGTTCAGGATAGAGAAAAGTGGCAAGCTCTTGTGAACACGGTAATGAACACTCAAGTCCCATAAAATGCGGTTAACTTATTGACTAGCTGACAACGCTTAGCTATTCTGAAGAAGAATTCTGCTTCATGGATTCAGTCAGTGTGTGTGCCTTTCTTTATATAATTTATGTATTATTATTATTATTATTATTATTATTATTATTATTATTATTATAGCAACTGGAAGGATCTCTACAATCAGAATCAGGGAAACTGTACGCACTGGAATGTGATATTACAAAAGAAGAGGATATTAAGGAAGCCTTTAAGTGGGTGAAAGACAATCTCGGTGGAGTTGACGTCCTGATTAACAATGCAGCCGGAGACAGAAGCAACACTCTGTGCGGTAATTCTGATATTACATTTCTTTACACTCATTTCACTATGCCTCTCGTCCTTAGCACATCTAGCAGACAATTTAAGCAGTGTAAAGGTGGCTGGGTGATAGATCTGGATAGTCACTACAATCCAGTGCAACAGAAAGAATCTACGGAGCCTTTACTTCGTTGCCTTAACGTTATGCTCGGTTGAACCAAGAAAGGTACTAGTCCGTGTCCAACCGCGTGCCCTACACTTCTATGAGTAGGACTACATCACTTTGTGAAACTTTCATTATACCTTTAGAGCCTATTACGTAGTGTATGTGTGAAGCAGCCGGTTTAACATTCACAAATTCTACGTTCTGCCCACACAGTGTATTTATGTGTTTTGTGTGGATCTCAGAACAAACAGCGATTATTTCACTGTACAGCATTAACTGACTGGTTTGTATAACTGAGACGGAGTGTGTTTACTGCGCGGTACGGACTGTATTTATGTGTTTTGTGTGGATCTCAGAACAAACAGCGATTATTTCACTGTACAGCATTAACTGACTGGTTTGTGTAACTGAGACGGAGTGTGTTTACTGCGCGGTACGGACTGTATTTATGTGTTTTGTGTGGATCTCAGAACAAACAGCGATTATTTCACTGTACAACATTAACTGACTGGTTTGTATAACTGAGACGGAGTGTGTTTACTGCGCGGTACGGACTGTATTTATGTGTTTTGTGTGGATCTCAGAACAAACAGCGATTATTTCACTGTACAGCATTAACTGACTGGTTTGTGTAACTGAGACGGAGTGTGTTTACTGCGCGGTACGGACTGTATTTATGTGTTTTGTGTGGATCTCAGAACAAACAGCGATTATTTCACTGTACAACATTAACTGACTGGTTTGTATAACTGAGACGGAGTGTGTTTACCGCGCGGTACGGACTGTATTTATGTGTTTTGTGTGGATCTCAGAACAAACAGCGATTATTTCACTGTACAACATTAACTGACTGGTTTGTATAACTGAGACGGAGTGTGTTTACTGCGCGGTACGGACTGTATTTATGTGTTTTGTGTGGATCTCAGAACAAACAGCGATTATTTCACTGTACAACATTAACTGACTGGTTTGTATAACTGAGACGGAGTGTGTTTACTGCGCGGTACGGACTGTATTTATGTGTTTTGTGTGGATCTCAGAACAAACAGCGATTATTTCACTGTACAACATTAACTGACTGGTTTGTATAACTGAGACGGAGTGTGTTTACCGCGCGGTACGGACTGTATTTATGTGTTTTGTGTGGATCTCAGAACAAACAGCGATTATTTCACTGTACAACATTAACTGACTGGTTTGTATAACTGAGACGGAGTGTGTTTACTGCGCGGTACGGACTGTATTTATGTGTTTTGTGTGGATCTCAGAACAAACAGCGATTATTTCACTGTACAACATTAACTGACTGGTTTGTATAACTGAGACGGAGTGTGTTTACTGCGCGGTACGGACTGTATTTATGTGTTTTGTGTGGATCTCAGAACAAACAGCGATTATTTCACTGTACAGCATTAACTGACTGGTTTGTGTAACTGAGACGGAGTGTGTTTACTGCGCGGTACGGACTGTATTTATGTGTTTTGTGTGGATCTCAGAACAAACAGCGATTATTTCACTGTACAACATTAACTGACTGGTTTGTATAACTGAGACGGAGTGTGTTTACCGCGCGGTACGGACTGTATTTATGTGTTTTGTGTGGATCTCAGAACAAACAGCGATTATTTCACTGTACAACATTAACTGACTGGTTTGTATAACTGAGACGGAGTGTGTTTACCGCGCGGTACGGACTGTATTTATGTGTTTTGTGTGGATCTCAGAACAAACAGCGATTATTTCACTGTACAACATTAACTGACTGGTTTGTATAACTGAGACGGAGTGTGTTTACCGCGCGGTACGGACTGTATTTATGTGTTTTGTGTGGATCTCAGAACAAACAGCGATTATTTCACTGTACAGCATTAACTGACTGGTTTGTATAACTGAGACGGAGTGTGTTTACTGCGCGGTACGGACTGTATTTATGTGTTTTGTGTGGATCTCAGAACAAACAGCAATTATTTCACTGTACAACATTAACTGACTGGTTTGTATAACTGAGACGTAGTGTGTTTACTGCGCGGTACGGACTGTATTTATGGGTTTTGTGTGGATCTCAGAACAAACAGCGATTATTTCACTGTACAACATTAACTGACTGGTTTGTATAACAGAGACGTAGTGTGTTTACTGCGCGGTACGGACTGTATTTATGTGTTTTGTGTGGATCTCAGAACAAACAGCGATTATTTCACTGTACAGCATTAACTGACTGGTTTGTATAACTGAGACGGAGTGTGTTTACTGCGCGGTACGGACTGTATTTATGTGTTTTGTGTGGATCTCAGAACAAACAGCGATTATTTCACTGTACAGCATTAACTGACTGGTTTGTATAACTGAGACGGAGTGTGTTTACTGCGCGGTACGGACTGTATTTATGTGTTTTGTGTGGATCTCAGAACAAACAGCGATTATTTCACTGTACAGCATTAACTGACTGGTTTGTATAACTGAGACGGAGTGTGTTTACTGCGCGGTACGAACTGTATTTATGTGTTTTGTGTGGATCTCAGAACAAACAGCCATTATTTCACTGTACAACATTAACTGACTGGTTTGTATAACTGAGACGGAGTATGTTTACTGCGCGGTACGGACTGGATCTTTAAATACAGTACGTACAAGAACGTACTCCTAATTCCAGTGATCAAAAAGTGAGTACTGCATATATATCCTACACAGCTGACAACAGTAAATAAATCACTGTTGGCCAGTAAATCTTCTAATACCAAAGGTGGTCACTGCACAGTCCTGAGTCAGTTTACATTCTTACAAACGAACATACAAAATCCCTCTTCGCAATGTAACCCATTTCCTTTCCAATCCTACAAAATGGCCTTCAAAAATCCTTCTAAATGGCCTTCCTACCCGAAGTCAGTTTAGACATCACCTAGTATTGTTTGGATGGTACAACTCAGTAATTCTGACGAGAGGACCATGTAGCCTGATGAGATAAAAATACGTGGAAAGTTCTTGTAGGGAAACCTCTGTGGCACGATCAGCACGATCTTCCTAGCAGTACCACTCCTTGATAAAATGACAATTAAGAATTATGAATCCAACAATAAACTTGACTGTGAAATAAGGGTGGCACGGAATTGTATCAGTGTTATCTGACAATTAATTTATAATAATTATTAGTGAGCTTGACAAGAAGGAAGATAATTTAAAAGACCTGCGTTGTGGAGGTTAGATGTAGATGGAACTGGCTTTGGTATCAGCAACCCTCAGACTTCGTGTTCTACTGTCAGAGAATTAGGTAGCGTGAAATTAATGATATGCATGTGTAAATCTGTACAGACGGTCCTGTGGACAACTGGCGACAAATACTCGATCTCAACGTTCTTGGCCTCAGCATTTGTACAAAAGAAGCGATCGAGTCCATGAATGAGAAACAAGTTGATGGCCACATTGTTAACATTAACAGGTCAGTAACATTACAGTTATACAGACATAAATTGCACTCTGGTGAATTTTGCTTTAATGAAGTTTAGTAACGAACTTATTTTAAAACAAAATAAACTTGTACTTGTGTATGTGTAAAATGCAATAGTGGGTCTATTAATACTTATTAAATTATATATTGTTAAATTGGTCACATCTTGCGCAGAAACTGCTTTCTGAAACACGTGATTGAAGGAAAGTTACAAGGATAGAAATGACGAGAAGACGAGGGAGAAGACGTAAGCAGCTACTGGATGACCTTAAGGAAAAAAGAAGATACTGTAAATTGAAAGAGGAAGCACTAGATCGCACTCTATGGAAAACTCGCTTTGGAAGAGGCTCCGGACCTGTCGTAAGACAGACTGCAGAATGAAGAGGCTACGGACCTGTCGTAAGACAGACTATAGAATGAAGAGGCTACGGACCTGTCGTAAGACAGACTGCAGAATGAAGAGGCTACGGACCTGTCGTAAGACAGACTGCAGAATGAAGAGGCTACGGACCTGTCGTAAGACAGACTAGAGAATGAAGAGGCTACGGACCTGTCGTAAGACAGACTAGAGAATGAAGAGGCTACGGACCTGTCGTAAGACAGACTAGAGAATGAAGAGGCTACGGACCTGTCGTAAGACAGACTAGAGAATGAAGAGGCTACGGACCTGTCGTAAGACAGACTGCAGAATGAAGAGGCTACGGACCTGTCGTAAGACAGACTGCAGAATGAAGAGGCTACGGACCTGTCGTAAGACAGACTGCAGAATGAAGAGGCTACGGACCTGTCGTAAGACAGACTGCAGAATGAAGAGGCTACGGACCTGTCGTAAGACAGACTAGAGAATGAAGAGGCTACGGACCTGTCGTAAGACAGACTAGAGAATGAAGAGGCTACGGACCTGTCGTAAGACAGACTAGAGAATGAAGAGGCTACGGACCTGTCGTAAGACAGACTGCAGAATGAAGAGGCTACGGACCTGTCGTAAGACAGACTGCAGAATGAAGAGGCTACGGACCTGTCGTAAGACAGACTGCAGAATGAAGAGGCTACGGACCTGTCGTAAGACAGACTGCAGAATGAAGAGGCTACGGACCTATCGTAAGACAGACTGCAGAATGAAGAGGCTACGGACCTGTCGTAAGACAGACTGCAGAATGAAGAGGCTACGGACCTGTCGTAAGACAGACTGCAGAATGAAGAGGCTACGGACCTGTCGTAAGACAGACTATAGAATGAAGAGGCTACGGACCTGCCGTAAGACAGACTGCAGAATGAAGAGGCTACGGACCTGTCGTAAGACAGACTGCAGAATGAAGAGGCTACGGACCTGTCGTAAGACAGACTAGAGAATGAAGAGGCTACGGACCTGTCGTAAGACAGACTAGAGAATGAAGAGGCTACGGACCTGTCGTAAGACAGACTAGAGAATGAAGAGGCTACGGACCTGTCGTAAGACAGACTAGAGAATGAAGAGGCTACGGACCTGTCGTAAGACAGACTGCAGAATGAAGAGGCTACGGACCTGTCGTAAGACAGACTGCAGAATGAAGAGGCTACGGACCTGTCGTAAGACAGACTGCAGAATGAAGAGGCTACGGACCTGTCGTAAGACAGACTAGAGAATGAAGAGGCTACGGACCTGTCGTAAGACAGACTAGAGAATGAAGAGGCTACGGACCTGTCGTAAGACAGACTGCAGAATGAAGAGGCTACGGACCTGTCGTAAGACAGACTGCAGAATGAAGAGGCTACGGACCTGTCGTAAGACAGACTGCAGAATGAAGAGGCTACGGACCTGTCGTAAGACAGACTGCAGAATGAATAAATTGTTAAATAAAATCTAAGGTTACCGAAACAAAACTAAGCAAGTGTCGTCATTTGCGCGGCAAAGCAAAGCAAATATCACGTAGATTGGGATACCCTCTGTGCTGTTTTATGTGGCAATACAACTTCGTGCACCACTCTAAAATCTGAGTACAAAAGACTGACAAGAATATATGGACCGAAGAGACAAAGAGGGTGGACAAAACTGGATGCGAAAGGATTTCGTAATTTGTACAGTTCCTAGAACATCAGTATGGCGATGCAGTCAAGGAAGATTAGATAGCAGAACATGAGGAATTTATGAGGATGTCAGAAATGCATAGAAAACTAGTCACAATGTCTGAAGAACGATAAATGAGACGATATTAAAGGAGAAGAATATCCTACATACAATAAAAAGAAGAAAGGCTAACTGGATTGGTCACATCTTGCGTAGAAACTGCCTTCTGAAACATGTGATTGAAGGAAAGTTAGAAAGGAAAGATACTCGTAGAAATGACAGGAAGATGATGGAGAAGATGTAAGCAGCTATTGGATGACCTTAAGGAAAAGAGAATATACTGGAAATTGAAAGAGGAAGCACTAGATCGCACCCTGTGGAGAACTCGCTTTGGAAGAGGCTGCGGACCTGTCGTAAGACAGACTGCAGAATGAATTAAATGATCTTAAGGGAGTGGGACATTAGCGTGTGGAATGAATTAAATGGTATGATATAAACCTACGGTAGGTCTCTGCGACGAGCTGATCACTCGTCCAGAGGAGTCCTACCGACTTGGTGTATCTCAAATGTGTGTGATCATGAAACCTCGACGAAACGAGGACCAGGCCATATAGGGCTGTCGAGCCATAGAAAAAAAAACCTACGGTGGGCTTTAGTAAAGACGGTATGCAGTCCAGGCTCTATTAAAATCAGGGAATTTCTTGACTAGCTAACAGACGTACCAATTATCCGTAAACAATCCTCAACTACGATGTTTGTTACGCACTGCTGACACACACACCGACTGTTAACTTCACTTCACATGTGCTTTCTACAACCCACTTTCTCTGTTTTTTTTTCAGTGTCGCAGGACACATAATTCTGCCTGCTGAATACCCATTCTTCATGTATTCTGCCTCAAAACACGCGGTTACAGCGCTAACGGAGGGACTGCGGCGGGAACTAGTCAAGCTAAAGTCTAAAATCCGTGTCACAGTGAGTATCTACTGCCCAATTTGACGACGTCATAATTTGGAAACTCATTAGAATTGTATTATGTGGCGCTCTCAATTTTTGGAGCATATCCCCCACAAGATATGAATGCTCTTGCTATATATACCTGAATATCAAATTAACACGTTTCTTTCCCATGTTACAGAGTTTAAGTCCTGGTGCAGTGAAGACAGAATTCCTGCTCGCTTCCGGCAGACAAGATCTAGATCTAGATCTAGAGCAGTTAAAGCAAATGCCCTTCCTGGAGAGTAAAGACATTGCAGACGCTGTAGTCTATATTCTTGGGACGCCACCGCATGTGCAGGTATTAATAGGTTTGAAACACGAAACATCAGCAACCCCTAAGTATAGTGACTCTCGCACCCTTCGCCCTGTAACCCTGGACAGCATAACGGCCTAGTGACACAACAGAATGATTCCCTTGATGTCCTAGCCACCTCACGTCAGAAAGAGACCTCAGCGCTTTTATACTAAAAGTTAAGGATATGGAAAATTCTTAAAGTCAACATCATTAAATAACACCAAACCTAGATTAAGTAAATTCCTGTTGTTACAAACCCCAGAGCTACACCAACACCACTAACAAATGTACCCTGTCCTGAGACCTGTAGATCAACTTTACATTCTAATAACTTAGTATTGCTCTAGATTTCATTTTGTTATCATCAAGTCTATGCTTTTTTTTGTTATGGTGAAGGGCACCGCAGCAGATGCTACGGACGCACAGCAGCCTTAAGGCTTATTGTGCAACCCTGTGATGAAGATGATTAGTTTTTTTTCTTTTTTCCAAGTAATGGAGCACCGGTGGAATGAAACTGACAGGAGAAAACCGAAGTACTCGGGGGGGAACCTGTCCCAGTGCCACTTTGTCCACCACAAATCCCACATGGACTGATCCGGGATCGAACCCGGGCCTCCGCGGTGAGAGGCCGGCGACTAACCGCCTGAGCTATGGCACGGCCAAGTCTATACTTAGGTCTCCTAAGCAGTCTCTGGTTCTTCAGTGGCTTTCAAATAGTCCGTATAAATATATTTATCTGAATTATTTTTTGCACGTGAAATTGATGAAAGTAAGTTGAAATGCAGAACTGATATTTGCTTAACCACAAACACTCAATATGGATAGCTACCACCCAAATAAGATCCAAAGCAGGTACTTGCCAAATAGAAGTCATGAACGTTAACAATGAGGTAAAGGTAAAGGTCACCCTATAACAAGCCATGAAGGCCCAGAGGGGGAGTAGAGGTATAGCTCTACTCTTTCTTTAACCTCGGCGCTAGATGGGGGTGGGTGGTCAACGCCACGCCCCGGCCGCTTTACACCCGGGAATGACTCGGTACCCATTGTACAGTAGGCTGGATGGGCCCCAGAGCCGGTCTGGACAGGTGCTGAAAATCTCGCCCCCACCGGGATTCGATCCCCGGACCGTCCAGCTCGTAGCGAGTCGCTATACCGACTGAGCTATCCCTGCCTTTTATAGCAACAGTGTACTACACGATATGTCAGACCATTTACGTTCCCAAATACTATGAGTGACAGCGAAATTATATCAATTTTAGATCATCATAAAAAATGTGGTGATGTCTGTTATAAACAGAAGCTGGAAGATGTCACAACCTGTTTCAAAGCAAAATCTTCACAGTACCTGCAATTATTAACCCACTCAATCAAGACAGCCAATGTACAGACTAAGATTCAAACCTGGATCCTCCTAAATGAAATTTAAATGCTACATTTTTGTATGATTGCATAATTATATATATCACACATGAAACAGCACTATGTCGTAACCCACACAATACGTCAACTGAGATTCCCACATCACTAGACAGTTGTGTTACAAAACCACCTTCTGTCAAAATGTTGTGTCCACAAACAAAATTGCTTCTCCTTATATTTTAGTAAAAACATAACCGCTTATGTTTTGGTCTATTGAGGATCTGTCACGTGTCTTCTGTCTGCTGTAAAACTGTGTATTGTGGGTTAGCACAAATTTTGTTTCATGAGCGATATACTGTTTTACTTATTTATTTGTGGTTTATTTAACTTTGCTGTCTGTAGCTCAGACTATATAGGATTGAATGATAGGATGAACAGAGAACAGTGAATTGGAAAGGATGTGGAAGGAAGCTTGCATGGCCTAATTTAAGGTAGTCCCAAAATTTGCTTGGAAGGACTTAGAGAAACAGTAAGAAACCTTACTCAAGATAGACAGGGTCTCAGCCCAGGTAAGAATCAAGTCAGAACTGTGTCTTATAAAGCGTCATTATTATCAATTTAATTTGATTTCAGATCCATGAGCTGACGATAAAGCCTGTGGGAGAACTACTGTAATGTTGGCAACAACAATCACAAAATCAGTAACTTATTCATGTACATATTAGAAAAAGATTTGTCATCAAAAACCTACCATAAAATATTCAAATGTTTAAAATCACATTAACTTTTAAGAACATTTGGCACAGCCATTTTTTCAGTCATACTGCCCTATGTTTGCTCTCACATGAACAACATTTTGGCAAATTTCTTCATTACAGCACAAATTATTTATAAGGAAATTTAAAATAGTTATTCTGATTATAATTTCCACGTATAGTCACAGTTGCTGTCACAAATTTGTAGTTAGCATCAACATCATCAAAAAATTAAATAAAAGATATTAAAATCATAAATTTTAACACAATTTTTCTTACACTTGTATGGGTCATACTAAGCAAACCCTAGAGATAGTCTGGAATAATCTTACACCCCCCCTCCACACAACCACACGCACTGTTATAACACACATACAAATCCAAATGTGAAGATATCAAAAAGAAGAAGATTGTGAGGAAATGGGAAGATGCTGCTGGAGGTGTTTCCTCTGTGCAATGTTAGAATAAGAAGAGACACATACAGCCATATACACACGCATGTGCGTAACACAAATACCCAGGCATATGCCCCTAAGCACACATATTCTTACAATCAGTTTTTCAAGAAATACAAATATTCTTTTTTCCTTAGATGTTTCAAATTAATTTGGGTCATTTAGAACCAAACCTCTCCATCTACCTCAGCTTCCCATGTTCCTCTTTTCTCTTTTGTGGTAGTGTTCCTTACCTGTAGTTCCCACCTTGGCCTTATTCTTGCTCTTGACAATTTTCCTTTTAGTTTCATGTTCAGAACCTTCTCTGGGATTCTGTTTTAATCTATTTGTACTTATATGTCGGCAGCATCTTACCCTGCTATTTATATACACTACATATGATACACACACATGAATATGTACATAATTTAAACACACAAATGCACCCGCACAAACAAATAAAATTCAAGTGAAAGATTTGAGAGTTTCACATCAAATTACACACCAATATCATCGCTGGCGATCAGTCATGACAAAGATGAGTTACAGATTAATATATCAGAGACCTAATCCGTTGTCTATGTATTGTCTGTGATTTCTATCATCAGAGAGAATATTTATACTGGTTTTCAACTCATCTTTGACATGGCTGATTGCTCGAGAGCAATTCCGTTTGTCAGACAAAACAAGAACAAAGTAATAAAACTAATCAACTCCCCTGAGTCATTGACAATTAATAATTACAATTCTTTTGATCTCTGGCAATGGTGTAGCACATTTGAAATCATTTACCATATAGGTTGAGCTGTTCTCAAACTCTGGTCCCGGAGGTTAGGAATAGCTTTTGAAGCCCAACTGAGTAGGTATTAACTGTACTTTTGGCCTGAGGAGAAGGAAAGACCCTGTCCCTGTTATGTAATATTTTTTTAGTTTTAACATGGGACAATGGAGAAAATCCCTGATGTGAATTATTCCAAAAGTACCAATCAGTCAAGACACTCCATAGTGCACTGCTACAAGTAAGTTTAGCATCATTACCCTACCATACCCATATCATGTCTGCAGACTGTGTTTTGCCACATATATTTTATGTCAGTGTTCTATGTTTTGGTCACCCACATGCCTGTTTAAAGCAAAATCTATAAATGTCACTGATGCCCTTAACAATGCTCTAAGAAAAAGTTGGCCCCCTTTTAGATGCACATAAAAATGAATTATGGCTTTCACTGCACCTTTTTATGGGGCAGACACACGAAAATATCAGTCTGTAAAGAGAGTGGCTTGTCCCTCTATTAACCCTCCGTTCAACCCAATGTAATAGAATGTACTAAAATTGGTATTATGCTAAAATCTCATGCAAAATGGAAGTACTGGGCTAATGGCACCACACCTTAGTGTTTTAAATGAAAAAGACAAAAGGGTTATTGAGTGTGTTATTTCAGGGGTGGGTCATTTTTGTTTGGAGCTAAGATCGTTGATGAAACCCGTACTATTAATATAATCTGAAGAGCATCATGGGCCAGACTTTGCTATTCCTGTATTGTTGAAAGCAGCTGAATGATGACACCTACTTCAACCAGTCATCCCTAATCAAGCTTGCACCCTTCTCAGCAATCATCAGTGTAACAGCATATGTGTTTGCATTTACATAAATAGGCATTATAGAAGCATCAACAACCCGCAGGTTTCTAAACCCATGCACTTTCAAGTGTGGATCCACTACAGCAGAGGGATCACTAGAAGGGCCCATTTTGCATGACCCACCATACCGCTGCGATGTTTCCTTGTATATCCTTGACAAACAGTTCCAGTAACTGTCAGTACCAAAATAAAAATGTTTGCATTCTGGTACAGGCATTGTATCCAAATAAATGCCCTTATTGTTGAGTGCTCTTGTTTGTGATAATTTATTTGCAATAAAATTATATCCATCAATGAGAACATTAAGGTCTTGTTCATCTGAGAAGAAATTTGGGTATATTAGAGGTGGACTGAAAGGATCAGTGGTGTTGATAGTAATATATCCATGGCTGTTTGGGCGGACATCATACGGCTGTACAGAGATTCTGTTGTAATAAGAGAGGGGAATGATTGCAGGATCTTCTTGGCCAGGCTTAATCAAGTGGTGAAATTCCATTTTTGGAAGAAAGCCAAACTGAAGGTCAGGGAAGTCTACAAGTGGACTGGAATACCGAGAGTGGATATAAGCTGTTACCTGGTAGGAACCTTCAGCTGAAAGAGGACCCCGATGATTTTCATAATATTCAAGAATCCCTTCCAGTATATCTTCATCACTTGGCACTGTTTGTTGGGGAGTTCGGCAATATTAAGTCGATGCCGCCAGATTTAATACTAGTCTGGAAGTTGTACCCCACTTTCAAATCCTGCAACACTGGAATGCCTAGTGACTCCAGGGTACTATTAGGACCAATTCCAGACAGCATGAGTAACTGTGGTGAATTAACAGCTCCACAACTGATTATGACCTCCTTCTTAGCATAAACTTTGCCTTTTATATTCTGATTACGTTCCCAAACATACTCGACACCCTTTACTTGTTTGTTCAGTGAATTAATTATAACCTTTGTTACCCTGATATTAGTAATTACTTTGAGGTTTGGTCTTTTGCTCCTGATAGGAGTCAAATAAGCTTGATTGGAACTTTGACGTGCTCCATCTTTTTGGAAAAATTGTGCGTGCATTACACCCGTTTGATTTCTTCCATTGAAGTCTACCTGCTGATAGCCGAGTTCCTGAAATGCGTCTAATAATGGCTGCATATTTTGGTCATGGTAAGGGTACCATCCAACATTTTGAGGACCTCCAACACTGTGGTACTCTGTGTCCTGGGCAATAGAAGGATCTGAGTTGTTCTCCCACTTCTTGAAGTATGGCAGAACATCTTTAAAAGCCCAGCCGGTATTCCCTGTGAGAAACAGAACGTGCCATCAACGACGTCACTTTCGTAGCAGGATGCATAGAAATACTAACTCACTGCTGTGTATTTCAGATTGTAGCCAAATGTTGTTTTGAAAGAATTTAGTGCATTTTGCAGAAAATTATTGCAAGCAACATAATCATAGAAATATCCAACAACATCTTCCAAAACAATGCAAGGCTACATTTAATGTCATCAACAGAGTTTCATATGCGATAACATTAATCGAACTATCACAGCATTCAGTTAGAAATGGAAGAAATATGCATATTGAAAATACATTTGCAGAAACTGCAATGGTTTTGTCAGTTTTCCAAAAAAAGAAAACACCTCATGACTGTAAGGTGACACACTAAGCCGGTTTTATTAGGAACGGATTACCAGGACCACTAAAGTAAGAATGCAGGAAGTGAACGCAGGTATAACTGGAGACAGCATATCAGGATATCAAAATAAGAAAAATGTGATAATAAGAGAAGGTGGAATACAAGTTAATAAAACAGCAGCAGCAGAGTGTCAGTAGTAGTAGTAGTAGTATAGTAGTAACAGCAATATTATAAAGAGGTAAAATATGGGACAGAAAGAGGACAGGTTGGAAGATGGGAAGGAGAAAGAATGTGGGGAAGATAAGAAGAAATGGGTGGAGAGTGGATTGGCAAAGAACAAGAAAAGTATAAACAAGAAGACAAACAGAGGAAGATGTTGGGGATGAGAACAACAGGAGGTAGAGGATGTGAAGAAGAAACAGAAGTAGTAAAGGAAGAAGAGACCAAAGATAATGAGGAGGATGTGGTGAAACATGAGAATGTCTCAAACTGCAGATCGTACCCAATTCTTCCCACATGTCGAAGATGCGCCTGTTGCCCCTGCTGTACAGCATTTCATTATGGAGGCTGCTTCCACCCAGTCCCTTGCCAGTGATGTACGCGCATGACTGCCCACCACAGAACCTACTGTCCGGCACACTCTCGTAGTACCAGTTCAGGCGGGATTGTTCCGTGAATGGCTGGAATGCGGGAATGTCGGCCAAGTTCGGTTCCTCTCCGCCTGCCTCCAGGAGCAGCACCTTCCAGTCTGTTACCTCTGACAGTCTATAACGTGAGGTCAGAGATGAATCAAAATACTTAGCCCTGTGTACGTAAAGCTCCTCACTTTCGTAATCAAAACAGTAAATGAAGATTAAGTTTTTCTCAAATGATTAACCCTTTACCGCACCTAAAATAGCACAACATAGAGAAATTAATGCCCTGTGATGTAATTATTAAAAAAAAGCTTTTTGAAGGACATTTAAATTAAGCATCATTATAGCAGGATATAGTAAGTTTCAATGCAGTGGCAAATACCAATTTTGTTTCACGTGCAGAGGTCGTATAGTGCTGAATGCGACATGAAAGTAATCATTAACTACTTGCAAGGGGGTTGTACAGTAAGCCTACTAAATACAAATTCACGTGGAGTGATTAAGGAGAAGCAAAACACAAGGTACGTGACTTGAACTCCCGATCGTACAATTAAATTTGCAACACAGAATTTTAAATTAAAGGTAAACTTGTCTCTGTAGTCCTACAATCCACGAAGGCTTACGGGGGAGTGGAGGTTAGCCCACTCATTCTTAACCTTGGCACTAGATGCAGGTAAGTGGTCAGCTTCATATCACAGCACCTTCGCCCCTCGTATCCATTGAATAAGTGGCTGGATGGGCCCCAGTGCGGTATGGCCAATTTGGAGAAGGGAAAAATACCTCGCCCCTTCCTGGAATCGAACCAAGATTCCTCGGTTGTCCAGCCCGTGGCCTAGCACATTACAGACTACGCTATCCAAGCTCTACAGAAAAATTATATCCACGACAAGTGGATGCGAAAGCAAAATATTCATGACAAGAAAAGAATTTGAAAAATAAGGAGTAGGTCTTTCAGAAGGAAAAAAAGGCTGGTCAAAAGGAAAGCTACCTGTTGGCCAACACGGCGCCTGCTGCACCTCCTCCGACAATGATAAAATCATAGAAGTCGCCATTGTTGATCAGTTGAGGTGATTCGACGTCTAAGGGCGACTGGTAATTGAGGTTCAGGGATAGAAACTTCACCAGAAAGCAGAGGATCTTTGAGCCAGCACACTCAGGTGACGCCATTGTGTTGTTTCGTGTACAGCAATCTGTCAAGAGGATAATTATGATTATTATTATTATATTTCTTTGTATATTTGGGAATGCCTGTTCAACTGTACAGCAGGATGGAGACTATGAATGGTGAATAATGACAAATCTGGCGGAAAGTGGTTGTGGTGGGGAAATAAATCATGGAGGGATCGAGGACCATCAGGGGAAAACAGAAGTTGGCCAGAAAGTGACGTCGAAAGACAGGCAGCCACTGGACCAAGCAGTTTGTTTCCAGTTGCAGTGTCTGGTCCCACTGCTCGAAACATTACTTTTTTTAAAATTCCCTACATTTTCACAGTTTCTTTTGTGTATGATTATAAAAATTAATCTCGCCTCCAAAGAACAAGAGTGGCTATGAATATTAAAAAAAAATTAATCTCGCCTCCAAAGAACAACAGTGGCTATAAATACTTAAAAGAAACTAGAAAATTACGCACTCGTAGAAAAAAAAAAGTTGTTCAATGCATTTCTTAGTGAACGTCTTCTCTTGTAGTCTGTCCTATATCATCTTAGTGAACGTCTTCTCTTGTAGTCTGTCCTATATCATCTTAGTGAACGTCTTCTCTTGTAGTCTGTCCTATATAATCTTAGTGAACGTCTTCTCTTGTAGTCTGTCCTATATCATCTTAGTGAACGTCTTCTCTTGTAGACTGTCCTATATCATCTTAGTGAACGTCTTCTCTTGTAGTCTGTCCTATATCATCTTAGTGAACGTCTTCTCTTGTAGTCTGTCCTATATCATCTTAGTGAACGTCTTCTCCTGTAGTCTGTCCTATATCATCTTAGTGAACGTCTTCTCTTGTAGACTGTCCTATATCATCTTAGTGAACGTCTTCTCTTGTAGTCTGTCCTATATCATCTTAGTGAACGTCTTCTCTTGTAGTCTGTCCTATATCATCTTAGTGAACGTCTTCTCTTGTAGTCTGTCCTATATCATCTTAGTGAACGTCTTCTCTTGTAGTCTGCCCTATATCATCTTAGTGAACGTCTTCTCTTGTAGTCTGTCCTATATCATCTTAGTGAACGTCTTCTCCTGTAGTCTGTCCTATATCATCTTAGTGAACGTCTTCTCTTGTAGTCTGCCCTATATCATCTTAGTGAACGTCTTCTCTTGTAGACTGTCCTATATCATCTTAGTGAACGTCTTCTCTTGTAGACTGTCCTATATCATCTTAGTGAACGTCTTCTCTTGTAGACTGTCCTATATCATCTTAGTGAACGTCTTCTCTTGTAGTCTGCCCTATATCATCTTAGTGAACGTCTTCTCTTGTAGTCTGCCCTATATCATCTTAGTGAACGTCTTCTCTTGTAGACTGTCCTATATCATCTTAGTGAACGTCTTCTCTTGTAGTCTGTCCTATATCATCTTAGTGAACGTCTTCTCTTGTAGACTGTCCTATATCATCTTAGTGAACGTCTTCTCTTGTAGTCTGCCCTATATCATCTTAGTGAACGTCTTCTCTTGTAGACTGTCCTATATCATCTTAGTGAACGTCTTCTCTTGTAGACTGTCCTATATCATCTTAGTGAACGTCTTCTCTTGTAGACTGTCCTATATCATCTTCACTGCTTGAGGAACTAACAGCTCCTCCGCTTGTTCCAGAACTCCCCGAATTTAAAGAAATTCGGATAATCACTACCGTTTTCACAAGATCCCCCTACTGCGTACGAATAATTCAATTCAATTCAATGTGTATCTATTAACGTGCAGACTTAACAGCACAAGTGCCAACTACAAAGCCAGCACAAAAGCACAAACAAAACACAAAACAGTACAAATACACAAGACAAAACACTAAAGTAACAAAACAAAACAAATATGCAGTAAAACAATACAAAAGAAGTACTTAGGCACAAATCCAATTCCTGACAGAACATAATGACTTGATTTAAAAATGTTGCAGCCACCGAACTACAGCGTCCAGTTAAATAATAATAATAATAATAATAATAATAATAATAATGAAATGCACCCAACACTGCTGAAGGTCATTAGATATCATAGCCCTCACGATCACAAACTTCATTTCGAAGCAGATTCATATTCACAGAGCTCCAGTATGGGAAGTTTTATGCACATAAAAATATTCATCCGCTGATCGAAGTGTAACAAAATTCGCTCGCACAAACACGAAGGCAATTATATAAACATCTTTTTGCAGTACCTACGAAATAAGTGAATCAGTTTTTTTTAACCAACGAATGCACTTTTTATTTCTGTTCCAATTCACCCTACATAATGTTTCGGCCGTGACTCGGCCATCATCAGGGTTACACTGATAAGTTCACTTCACTGTTCACTGGTACATTTGGTATTATCACAGAACCGTTACACTGTTTAAGTGCATTCGTTGGTTAATAAAACTGAAAATTAATGTCAAGATGCACGGTGAACACAGCGTGAAATTAATGTCAAGATGCACGGTGAACACAGCGTGAAATTAATGTCAAGATGCACGGTGAACACAGCGTGAAATTAATGTCAAGATGCACGGTGAACACAACGTGAAATTAATGTCAAGATGCACGGTGAACACAACGTGAAATTAATGTCAAGATGCACGGTGAACACAGCGTGAAATTAATGTCAAGATGCACGGTGAACACAGCGTGAAATTAATGTCAAGATGCACGGTGAACACAACGTGAAATTAATGTCAAGATGCACGGTGAACACAACGTGAAATTAATGTCAAGATGCACGGTGAACACAGCGTGAAATTAATGTCAAGATGCACGGTGAACACAACGTGAAATTAATGTCAAGATGCACGGTGAACACAGCGTGAAATTAATGTCAAGATGCACGGTGAACACAGCGTGAAATTAATGTCAAGATGCACGGTGAACACAACGTGAAATTAATGTCAAGATGCACGGTGAACACAACGTGAAATTAATGTCAAGATGCACGGTGAACACAGCGTAAAATTAATGTCAAGATGCACGGTGAACACAGCGTGAAATTAATGTCAAGATGCACGGTGAACACATCGTGAAATTAATGTCAAGATGCACGGTGAACACAACGTGAAATTAATGTCAAGATGCACGGTGAACACAACGTGAAATTAATGTCAAGATGCACGGTGAACACAACGTGAAATTAATGTCAAGATGCACGGTGAACACAACGTAAAATTAATGTCAAGATGCACGGTGAACACAACGTGAAATTAATGTCAAGATGCGCGGTGAACACAGCGTGAAATTAATGTCAAGATGCACGGTGAAACAGCGTGAAATTAATGTCAAGATGCACGGTGAACACAACGTAAAATTAATGTCAAGATGCACGGTGAACACAACGTGAAATTAATGTCAAGATGCACGGTGAACACAGCGTGAAATTAATGTCAAGATGCACGGTGAACACAACGTGAAATTAATGTCAAGATGCACGGTGAACACAACGTGAAATTAATGTCAAGATGCACGGTGAACACAACGTGAAATTAATGTCAAGATGCACGGTGAACACAACGTGACATTAATGTCAAGATGCACGGTGAACACAACATAAAATTAATGTCAAGATGCACGGTGAACACAGCGTGAAATTAATGTCAAGATGCACGGTCAACACAACGTAAAATTAATGTCAAGATGCACGGTGAACACAACGTGAAATTAATGTCAAGATGCACGGTGAACACAGCGTGAAATTAATGTCAAGATGCACGGTGAACACAACGTGAAATTAATGTCAAGATGCACGGTGAACACAACGTGAAATTAATGTCAAGATGCACGGTGAACACAACGTGAAATTAATGTCAAGATGCACGGTGAACACAACGTGAAATTAATGTCAAGATGCACGGTGAACACAACGTGAAATTAATGTCAAGATGCACGGTGAACACAGCGTAAAATTAATGTCAAGATGCACGGTGAACACAACATAAAATTAATGTCAAGATGCACGGTGAACACAACGTAAAAAAAATAAATGAGACAACACTATTTACATACACCAACATATGCACATAATAAAATTATAAGTTACACATAAACTTGAAACCTCCTCATATCTTATTAAACCAGACAGCCGCATTGGTTTTAAAAATATATATTTTTTTATTCTTGTACTTGTAGGTCATTCGCGTTTGGTGAGTATTTACAACATTAATATTATTTACAACAGTAATATTATTTACAACAGTAATATTATTCATTCCGCGCACTGTGCTTGTAATTATTTACATACACCAACATATGCACATAACACAATTGTAACTTATACATAAACTCGAACCCTGTAACTTAGGCCTATATCACGTACAGATCTGCGCTCTTCTGGGATATTACGCAGCGTTGAGTGGTAGTTCTATACCGACGTTTCGAGACAACCTATCGGTCCCAACGTCAAGGGTCAAGAAGTCTTGGATTTATGGGACTTCTTGACACTTAAAGACGGGACCGATTGGTTGTCCCGAAACGTCGGTACAGAACTACCACTCAACGCAGCGTAATATCCCAGAAGAGCGCAGATCTCGTCTACATCGCGGCGGAAGTCTGAAATCAACCATATATAACTTCCAGTTTTATTATGTTCATGTTTTGGTGTATGTAAATAATTACAAGCAACATGAACAGAATGAATAATAATAATAATAATAATGATATAACAGCCTAGTGAATATTTAGAGTGGTGATTGAATGGGTGACTGGATTTTTTTCCAATGGCTCGACAGCCCCTTGGGGGCCTAGGCCGCCTCATGTTTCGACGCTTCACGATCACACTCAGACACACCACACTCGGTAGGACTCCTCTGGACGAGTGATCAGCCCGTCGCAGAGACCTCTACCTGACAACACACAACACTCACAACAGACAGACATCCATGCTCTCCGCGGGAATCGAACCCACAATCCCAGTAAGCGAGCGGCCGTAGAAAGACGCCTTAGACAGCGCGGCCACTGGGATCGGCAATGGGTGACTGGATGGCAGAAAAAAAGAGAGAGAAAGAGAGAGAGAGTGTTATGTTTGAAATGTTAAATGAATAGTATGTGTAATTGAGTGAATACTATGGGCAAACAAATGAAGTTGTAGACAGGTGAACACGAAGTGAATGAATGAAAGGGGAGCGTAATGTGTGAGCGGGTAGATGTATAGATGAATGACTGCTCGAATGATTTCAATGACGGATGAACAATTAACAAAGAACAAATCAAAGAAATACAGCAAACATACGAACTCTATATCTTATAGACCAAGGGTGGCCAAACTTGCTTAACGTAAGAGCCACATACGATAAACTTCAGACGTTTCAGAGCCGCAAGACATCAACAAATATTACACACACGTTTTTATTGTTACACGCACATTTTGTTACAAAAATTCTTAAATATATTTACTGGCCGTCAACATTAAACTTACGTTTTAATCCAGCGGACTCTCAGTTTATACCGGTAAATAATTGTAAAGCTTGAAAATTTTTTATTTACCTTTTATATGAATTGTAATGCAAAAAAGGAGCTCAGCCAACATATTTCCGCGAGCCGCACATTATATGACACAGAGCCGCGGTTTGGCCACCCTGTTATAGACCTATGAATATCCTTACTTGATAAAAATTCCGCTGTAAATGAATGTCCAACCGCAGGCACACTGTGAACAACGGAACGTTCACTTCTGATTGCATTCCTCGTTCTACCATATCCACCCTTCCAAACAAGTATTTATACTTTGTATCAAAGCTAGCATTATGGTGGTCACTGAATCACCGACAGCTCACAGCTAGTATTGTCGTTAACATATCATAAACAGTCTGACTACCGTCGGTGGGGCAGTCCCAGATCTGACGGTGTCATAGCAGGCCTATCAATAATGTAGGCCCAAGTCACAGCATCTTCAGTAGCGTAAATTGAAACGATTAATTCTTTTCCGAAAATTCGCTTCACATAACCTTTATGGCAAGGGAGGAAGTGGAATTAGATTATTTGGGGAAGTACCACATTTTGATCGCCTTATCGTGTACACTGATTCATGTTGGGGCAGAACAAGATTGGGTTTTCCCGCTGAGCGGTCTCTCGCTGACGGCTAATTCAGCGATCTACCGCGTGCCGCCTGCACGCCGACCGTGCCGTGACGTGCTAGTTCACATATAACTAACTCAATGGAGCGCAGTCCTTACTGAGAAGCTAACAGTTACTCAGCTAGTCAAGAAATCCCCGCATTTTATGCAACCAGAAGATTCGTTGCCGTATTCACAAAATCTCTCCACTTGTTAAAGTCCTGAGTCAGACAGATTCAGTTCACACAGTCGAATTATATTCCTTTGAGATCCATTTTAATATTATCTCTCCATCTACGCCTAGGTCTTCTAAGTGTTCTCTTTCCCTCCGGTTTCCCCATAGAAACCCTGTATGCCCCTCCTCCCACATGCTACATGCCCCGCCCACCTCATTCTTCTTGATTGATCACCCGAATAATATTTGGTGATCAGTACAGATCATTAAGTTCCTCGTTATGTAGTCTTCTCCACTCCCCGTTACCCGTCCCTCTCAGGCCCAAATACCCCTCAGCACCCTATTCTCGAACACCTCAGCCTATGTTCCTCTCTCAGTGTCAGAGACCAAGTTTCACACCCATACAAAACAACATATAAGATGCATGTCTCGACATTATGTGCGTATGATAGTCACTGTCACGCCCTTAGGATTGTTGGAGTTACTCTTGCTAGCTGAATCGTCTGCTGGTTTTGTACTGGAAGTGAAACATTGAAATTGAAACCACTCCGTTTGACTTGCGACCCTTCATTTAGTTAAAATGTAATTACTATTTAAAACCCCTTGTATATATATCAGCCAGCCACATAAATAAAATCATACTTATTCTAGAAACGGTGCCACAGGGCATAATTGGTAGACTAATTGAAATTGGAAGACGCTATGGAATGGAAATAAATGTGGAAAAAACCAAAGTAATGAGAATCTCAAGGCAACCATCCCCAATGAAAATTATAATAGATCAAAAACAATTGGAGAATGTGGAATATTTCAAATATTTGGGTAGCATGATAACAAATGATGCAAGGTGTAGACGTGAAATTAAATACAGAATTGCCATGGCTAAAGCAGCATTCAACAACAAGAAGACTCTTTTCACCAGCAAACTGGACTTAAATTTAAGGAAAAAAACTAGTAAAGTGCTACATTTGGAGCGTAGCTTTGTGTGGTGCTGAAACGTGGACACTTCGGAAAGTGGATCAGAAGTATCTGGAAAGTTTTGAAATGTGGTGCTGGAGAAGAATGGAGAAGATCAGTTGGACCGATCGTGTGAGAAATGAAGAAGTATTACACAGAGTCAAGGAGGAGAGGAATATCGTACATACAATAAAAAGAAGAAAGGCTAACTGGATTGGTCACATCTTGCGTAGAAACTGCCTTCTAAAACACGTGATTGAAGGAAAGTTAGAAGGAAGGATAGAAATGATGGGAAGACGAGGAAGAAGGCGTAAGTAGCTACTGGATGACCTTAAGGAAAAGAGAAGATACTGGAAATTGAAAGAGGAAGCACTAGATCGCACTCTGTGGAGAACTCGCTTTGGAAGAGGCTGCGGACCTGTCGTAAGACAGACTGCTTTATGACGACACTCATTCTATCATTATTGATATCTTAGCAGGCATTTATAGTACTGAACCATTTTATATAGTGTTACAATCCGTTGAGATGAAGTGTGTACGGTGGTCACGGCGGTGGCATTGTTAGTTATGCCTCACTGTCTTTAGATGTGATGGTGCGTGTTTTCTTTATAGCATACGCCGGCAATAGCAAAACATTTGCCATCTTGATCGCAGTATAAATATTGCATCCATGAGGTCTAAACAACACAACAGAAATTGAATTTCACTGCGAACAACTAGGGACTGCTATTGGCACCTTCTCCTCTCTTTGCCCCACTCAACATTTACATGCAACCCTCTACTCCCTAATGTCTGCCACATATCCCCTTGACATCATATCACTCCAGGTCATCACCATTACTCGTACAGACACACACGTATTCAGCTTCACGTTCTGGCTGCTTTACACACAGACAGCCCTTAGTCTAGGGGTTAGGTGAGCCCAATTCTGAAACGTGGAAGGAAATATCACAGACTAATTTATGGTACTATTTCGGTTATTGTTTTGAAGACCAGAGGATATCAACGCAAACCCGCAGTCAGGAAAGCCTCTCGGCCGAAATCTGAACACCGCACCTCCCGAACACAAAACAGCAGTGCTACCAACTCGACCACGACTAAAACGCTAGAATTCTGTTATTAATTTACGGGGATGGTAAAGGTAGTTATCCCTAGAACAGGCCGTGAAGGCACAGAAAGGGAGTAGAGGTATAGCTCTACTCTTTCTTTAACCTCGGCACTAGATGAGGGTGGGTGGTCAACTCCACGCCCCGGCAGCTTTACCCCCGGGAAAGAGATCCGGTACCCATTGTACAGGAGGCTGGGTAGGCCCCAGGGCTGGTCTGGACGGCTGCGGAAAATCTCGCCTACACCGGGATTCGATCCCCGGACAGTCCAGCCCGTAGCGAGTCGCTATACCGGCCCACCGACCTTCATCGTAGGCTTGAGAAATGAAGCATTGCGTGACGGAAGTTGGGTGCGTGGAGACGAGTCACAGCGGGGCAAAACAGGAAGTAGCGAGCGGGAAGGCCAGCTAGTGAGATAACCAGCCATCTCGTTGTTAAAAGAGTCTTTTCCTGGAAACTTCCCCAGCATAAAAATAATCCCAATTACTGAAGCTGAGATTAAAAGTATAATACGTTCACTTAAACGTAAAAATTCTTCAGGTTATGATGAAATAAATAGTAAAATCTTAAAAACTTGTGCTTCTGATATCAGTCACCCATTAACCTTCATTTGTAATCATTCAATATATAAAGGTAT
The DNA here is from genome assembly GCA_021186555.1 of Reticulitermes speratus. Lineage (NCBI taxonomy): Eukaryota > Metazoa > Arthropoda > Insecta > Blattodea > Rhinotermitidae > Reticulitermes > Reticulitermes speratus. The sequence continues at coordinate 54,356,674 of JAJKFL010000005.1, forward strand.
CTTCCCTGATCGTCTCAAAATTGCAGTTGTAAAACCTCTGTATAAGAAAGGAGACAAAACTAATATAACAAATTACAGACCTATTTCGCTATTGACAGTTTCTTCAAAAGTATTCGAGAAAGCTCTGCACAGCAGATTAAGCCAACATCTACACACTAACAACATATTGGTCCCAGAACAGCATGGTTTTAGGAAAGGTAGGTATATCTACAGAAAAGGCTGCATTCAAACTAACTGATAGTGTGTTTAAATCTCTTAACCAAAAAATACAAGTTGGAGGAATTTTCTGTGATCTAACGAAGGCCTTTGACTGTGTAAATCATGAAATTTTGTTATCTAAATTACATTTCTATGGCATTCAAGGAGTAATGGCAGATTGGTTCAGATCCTATTTAACAAACAGACAACAGAAAGTCGAAATAAGATCTCCTAGTTCAACTCGAAAATTTTCCTCTGACTGGGGTATGATGAAACATGGAGTCCCCCAAGGGTCCATTCTAGGACCCTTATTGTTCATAATTTATATCAATGACCTTCCACTGAGAATAAATTCCTTGTCAGAACCAATATTATTTGCTGATGACACTAGTGTCATAATCTCTAACAGAAATTTTGAAGATTTTTGTACGATATCAAACTCAGTTCTCTCCAGTATGATTGAATGGTTCTCAGCAAACAAGTTAGTCCTAAATATAGAGAAAACAAATATAATGAAATTTGTAACAAATAATTCACCACAATGTTCATTGACTATTGGTTATAAAGATATATACATAGAAGAAAAACTAAATTCAAAATTTCTTGGCTTACATCTTGATAACCACCTCAATTGGAAAGGTCATATTGATCAAATGATACCTAAATTAAGTGCAGCGTGTTATGCAGTTAGGTCAATGTTCCACATCAGCAACATTAACACTCTCAAGTCAATTTATTTCGCATATTTTCACTCTATTGTACAATACGGAATAATTTTTGGGGGAAATTCGTCCAACAGCAGGAAGATATTTACATTACAAAAGAAAATCATCAGAATTATGGTTGGTGCACATCCTAGAACTTCATGCAGAAGTCTATTTAAAAAACTGGAGATTTTGCCTGTTCCATGCCAATATATATTTTCATTAATGAACTTGCTCGTTGATAATCAATAAAACTCTCAAACAAATTCATCAATACACAGTATCAATACAACCAATAAGCACCATCTTCATAGACCAATTGTCAACCTATCATGCTTTCAGAAAAGTACATTCTATTCTAGTATCAGGATCTTCAATAGCTTACCGTGTAATATCAAAAATCCTTAGAATGAAAAGCCACAATTTAAAGCAGCACTAAGAAGATACTTAAATGCACACTCCTTTTACTCTGTACATCAATTTCCTATGAGTACTGTTAACCTATAATACTGACGTCTAAGACTGCACATAGAATGTTTAAAGCATTTTGCAATGTACATTTTTATATGATTTTGTATGTTATGACTTATTGCACATCCTCTTGTCTTGTGACAAAATTATGGATCCATGGAATGTATATATGTATGTATGTATGTATGTATGTATGTCACGCTGACGCACAGCACGCAGATGCGTGTCATGAACAGCTACTGCCTCAGGCCACGCTTGTGTGTAAACTGAGGCGCTCTCAAGCAGGTGACTATACAACAATGACTGGAGCTATACCTCACAGACCTCCATGTGCCTTTCATGACACGCACAGGTACAAGTTTACCTGTACAGTGCTTTTTTTTTTGAAGGGCCCCGCAGCAGATGCTACGGACACACCGCAGCCTTGAAGGCTTATTGTGCAACCCTGTGAGGAAGATGATGAAGATGAGGTTTTTTTCTGCTTTTCATTTTAATGGAGCACCGGTGGAATGAAATTGACAGGGGAAAACCGAAGTACTCGGGGAAAAACCTGTCCCAGTGCCACTTTGTCCACCACAAATCCCACTTAAAATGCTTTTTGTGTGAGTCCTGTTCGCTCAGATGCAATACAGAATTAATCAACCGGGGCCATGGCACAGTCTGAACAAATAATGGGGCCATGGCACAGCCTGAACAAATGATGGGGCTATGGTACAGTCTGAACAAATGATGGAGCCATGGCACAGCCTGAACAAATGATGGGGATATGGTACAGTCTGAAAAAATGATGGAGCCATGGCACAGTCTGAACAAATGGTGGGGCCATGGCACAGCCTGAACAAATGGTGGAGCCATGGCACAACCTCAACAAATGATGGAGCTATGGCACAGACAGAACAAATGATGGAGCCACACGGCACAGTCTGAACAAATGATGGAGCCATGGCACAACCTCAACAAATGATGGAGCTACGGCACAGCCTGCACAAATGGTGGAGCTTCTCATTGTGAAATTCCCCTCTGTCTCCTGTTACTTCCTCTTAGGTCCTAATATTCCTCTCAGTGCCCTGTTCTACAGCAAACAAAAAATGAAGAAAAAAGGAAATGTAGCAATAATGTATCCTTGTTCTACGTGACCTAAACAGAACCTGTTGCGCTGAACCAGCTGAAGATTCAAGTCTCTTGGAATGTGATGCTGTCTCATTGGGTAAGTAGTTTCTGACATCTCAAAGGGTCACAGTGGCTTGACTCAGGAACATATACTTGCCCAGTGGCACTGTCACATCGCAGAACACTTGCATCTCATGCACATACGTACGTTTGGTTGTGAGGCTCACCTTCAGGGGCCCTGTGGTCTCACGCTTCTGTTGGCGTTTAAAACTCAAGGCTGTAATGAAATTGCGTTTAATCTGTGAACAGGAACAGCATAGGTAGTTTATACATCAAACGAAAAAGACGTGCTGTAGAATTTTCAACAGCCATTGCACTAGACTATGAATTCTTAATGGAGGCATGTAGAAATTTCACGTTACTGCAACAAGCGCCATTGTACGACTATTGCTGAGCCAACCAGCACCGATCAGTTACAGACCTCCAACCAGCACCGATCAGTTACAGACCTCCAACCAGCACCGGTCAGTTACAGACCTCCAACCAGCACCGATCAGTTACAGACCTCCAACCAGCACCGATCAGTTACAGACCTCCAACCAGCACCGATCAGTTACAGACCTCCAACCAGCACCGATCATTAACAGACCTCCAACCAGCACCGATCAGTTACAGACCTCCAACCAGCACCGATCAGTTACAGACCTCCAACCAGCACCGATCATTAACAGACCTCCAACCAGCACCGATCAGTTACAGACCTCCAAACAGCACCGATCAGTTACAGACCTCCAACCAGCACCGATCAGTTACAGACCTCCAACCAACACCCATCAGTTACAGACCTCCAACCAACCACCGATCAGTTACAGACCTCCAACCAGCACCGATCAGTTACAGACCTCCAACCAACACCGATCAGTTACAGACCTCCAACCAGCACTGATCAGTTACAGACCTCCAACCAACACCGATCAGTTACAGACCTCCAACCAACACCGATCAGTTACAGACCTCCAACCAACACCGATCAGTTACATACCTCCAACCAGCACCGATCAGTTACATACCTCCAACCAGCACCGATCAGTTACAGACCTCCAACCAACACCGATCAGTTACAGACCTCGCTAGTGGCATGCTGACTGTCTGTTGTTCTTAGGCGAGTTAGAATCCTCCCAACACTGACATCCGTCTACGTTACATAGTATGGTCTACAAAACCTCTGTTACTGCTTCACAGACGACACCGTCCACCTCCTTTAGAAAGACAAAGGAGTCAATGCTGCTTACGAAAATAATCAACACCGTGAAAATCACGAGATATACAAATACACTATGTGACAACATGCAATGTCTTAATGTTGCAGCAGGTGGTACGCATAGTTACCACCACTGTGCTGAGATTTGTAATGAATATATCAATAAATCTGGAAGGAGAAGCAAGCAAACGCAAGATTCTCCATAAACAAACGCAAAAACTCACATTTAACGTACCGGTACCGCGGGTGTGAGGCACTGGAAACAGGCAATGTTGTCCGTCAAGCAGCTGACAATGTTGCCAAGTGTCAGGGACAAACATCTGAGTTGTGTTGCATAGGACTTCAAACTGTACAAAGAACAGTGAGTATGGCAACACTACAACTTGTGGCTTCATATCCCAGACCCACGCATCTTCCTTAGCTCCTAGTCCGGTACAGAATATGGAACAGGAATGCTCAGGACCACAAGGACATGTACAGGGTCATTAATTTATCTGACAACTATCAGTTGTCGAGCCCACTCAGCAGACCATCCGCACGTGCGGCAGAAAGTGAAGAACGACGGTTGTCAGATAAATGTACGTCAGACATTCTGAATCTTATTCATAAATACTGCTATACAGCTTTTATTTTCAGGACATATAATTTTTCTAAACACATTAATTTACTGGTACACATATATTCTTTAACTTAAAATTTGATATCTTACATACATCACACTATATTCTACATTTCCTACTGCAGAAAATTATGACCTGCTTAAGAAATATATATATATTTGTATATTTACTCTTATAGATATTCTTAATAATTACATTAATTCCATTTTACTTATAAAAATTTAAATAGGAACTTTGGTTTCTTTCAGAGAGTATCCGTTATACTCCCAAAACAGGGTTTTGTCACTTAAACAGCCGAAATTTGCATTGAAAATCTGCTGTAATGACAAATTTGTGACTTCAACTTCTTCTTTGGCCACACAAATGTACAACACGTTGGTGCAAATGACAGTGCACAATATGAGAAGTCTTTAATCCAAAAATATACTTCTGGTCCACATTGCAACACAACACTGTCTTTTTTATCAACTGGTAGAACTGTTACGTTGGATACAAGAAAGGTCATATTCATTTGAAATTGAGACATAAACCAATTCTCAGTATGACTGACAACAGAGAGCATTGTAGCATACCAAGAGAAACAATTAAACCCAGTTTTTTTAAATTCACATCATCTTCTCATCAAAATCTTTCTCATTCAGTATTCACTGGTGATGTGATATGCTGTGATATTTTAACTCCACTCTGATAAATTTTATCACCATGAAAATTAGCCACACTTTTGACAAATCCTATTTCAAGAAGGAGTCCCAAATCTGGCAAACCTTCCAAAAATAAGCTACTTCAAAAGTGTCAAGTTCATCTGTGGCACTGTACGCAGGGTTTTTCAGTAATGGCTCATTCTAATAATGACACTCGAGCACAACAGAAAACTGCAAACTGGATAATTTTATATCCAAACTTCCTATGGAGATGTGCACTATCATATGTGGATTATGACACCGTGAAGTCTGGTACGTAAGTACCAAAGTTTTGGAGACACATACTACTCCCACTTTCCTAAAGTTAGCACCAGCACTTTCCTCCAGAATGTTGACACCTGCCTACTATTCTAAACAATGTCTTTTTTTTTAAGCTTGTTATTTAGAAATACTGTCAATTGCCAAGATTATTTCCCATTGGTGATAGAAGAATGAAATGAATCCAGAGCACTGGTGGCATGACAGTGACAGGGAACTGACCTGGGAATGAACCCAAGCTTCTGTGGTTAGATGCCAGCAACTAACCACCTGAGCCATGGCATGGCCTACACAATCTCATAACCCACAGGACCACAATACAAACCTTCATCTGCATAAGATTTACAAATACGATATTCCTTCAAAGAGTGCGTGAGAGTGACTCGTACCTTCAAACGTTTCATACGATGATTCTGAAGCACACAATTGAAGGTCTCTTCAAGGACATCATAATAATTCTCTGGCATACAGTGCTTTTTCCCCTATAGAGTGACTTTCTTTCAACAAGATATTCTCTCCCATAGCTACAGCGTCACAGCAACAAGTCAGCGATGAGACTATGCCTCAGTCAGTAAGGTGACACATGACAGCTGGACACAGACTTAGGAGTCCTCATACAGGCATAGATTTTTATCTTTGCCATAAAACCCAACCAAGTTTGGAGGCCTCACTGGCCTCTTATTGAACGGTCAGCACCAGCTCTTTCCTTGCGGTAAAATGACCGATGTTAAGAATCCATACACCTGCTTGAAATCTAGACCTTCACAGCATGGAAATTTGACACTGAATTAACTTCACCTTCTTTTTTGTATATTTATTCGTGGTTGTAATGTTACTGTATGTTAAAATACGACACAACTTCCAGGACTGACAAACTGTGTTTTCTTCCACACCTGTTTCCTTGGAGACTCCATCTTGAGCTGAGGTAGTTGACGGTCATGCTGGTTATTGAGTTAGGAGTGTCACAGATCTCCCATTATCTGATAACTGTATCCTCCCTCTCCTTGTTAGTTCAGCGCCCGTCCAGACCGGCCCTGGGGCCCACCCAGACTCCTGTACAACGGGTACCGGGTCATTCCCGGGGGTAAAACGGCCAGGGTATGGCGTTGACCACCCACCCCCATCTAGCGCCGAGGTTAAAGAAAGAGTCAAGCTATACTTCTACTCCCCCTCTGGGCCTTCATGGCCTGTTCTAGGGAGAACTTTACCTTTACCTTTACCCCTCGTTAGTATTCCTCCGATACAAACATGTACATCTTTCCCCTTCCCTTCATTACAGCAAGTTTATCTGCATGACTGCATCCAACATGAATTCACTCTGAAATCCTAACATCAAACACTGGATCAACTAAGGGGATGCTGTCTGCATATGGGATGGAAATATGTTCCATGGGTTTACTCTAAATCGCCTTCATCTGGAGAATTTATTGAGTGTTGCGTCAGTGTGAGCAGTAACCTTGTTATCAACCACTACACGTCACATAATTTTTTCTCGTTGACTTACGTATTATTCCCACTGGCCTTTAACTAAATAATGTACAGAGCCAAACCGCACCAACAATTTCAGCTGCTGATACTGTAACTACATGGAGGCAATATATATATATATATGCATGGCCTGGTTCAGCATATTCCATTTTCGTTTTAATATATACATATCTATATAACGAGTCTGCCGAGATTTGAGGTTATGACAGCAGCGTTGCTGAAGATGCAAGTCTTCTGGGATGTGATGCTGTGTTGTTCAGCAAGTAGTTCATGATATTTCGAATGTCCTACAATGCGTCAAAACGTATGGAACTACTTGGCCAACAACAGTGTCACTTCCCAGAAGAGTTGCATCTTCACACTGACTCTTGTGGCAACTGAGCTGTAGTTATTTCTATATAATTAGTCACCCTTTGTCTCCTACGCTGCAAGCTACATCAGCTGTAGCATGTGAACTACATGCAACTGCATAACATTTCTTTTGCTTCCCCACAGAAACACTTCAAATGGCAGGAATGTTAGGAGAAATTAGGCTGTGCGTCTTGCCCTCTCTCCATTCCCCTCCACCTGCATAGACCAAATGCCAACCTATCTTGTTTTCAAAAAAGTACATTCTATGCCGCTATCACAATTTTCAACAGACTCCCTCTGAGTCTCATAAGTTTTAAGAATGAAAAGACAAAATTTAAAGTAGCATTAAGAAAATACTTAAATACACACTGCTTTTACTCAGTAGATGAATTTGTTATGTATAAAGACGGTTCATAGTGAGGTATGTAACACGTTTATAGTGTTTTAGTTTATAGTGTTCAAATGTAAAACTGTGTAGTCTGTATAGCTGTATATTTGTGTATTATGACTTATTGCACATCGAGTTGTCACTTCGACAGACTTATGGATCCATGGAATGTATGTATGTATGTATGTATGTATGTATGTATGTATGTATGTATGTATGTAACCTTCTGACCTTTCCTATCATGATTCTGAAGTCTTAATTGATCCATTACTGCCCTAACTGTTCACAAAACTTTCTGTTTGAAATTAACTGTGTGCAATAAACAGTACCATGAAATATAATTGTTTCCATCTTAGAGAGTTATATCATATACAGTGCCACAGACAACTGCTTCAGACTAACTGTGGTATTTATCTTACCTCTGGAAACACCTGTTCATAAAGATATGGCATGTTTTGGACACATTCATATGACCAATTCTTTGTACACTAGACTACACCTTTGGACATCATGCGGACAGTGTTCTTCAGGGCCTGTCTCTTGTTGCAGAACCAGATTCTAATGACTTCTCTCTCATAGCCAAGCTGGTGTGCCAGAGCAGTTATTTCAGTACCTAGAAAGCAAACCACACTCCAGAAAACCTCCTTGATAAAATATTCGAACATCATCCCCCCGAGACAATGATTTTATTATTTCTCATCCACCTGATTTGTTGTTTCTTGTGTTATTTAACCATTTCAGACTCTCTGTCAAGATCCATACAATAATCATAACAATCTTAAAATTACACTAAAATACAGAAACTTTGAACTTCTCACAGTGCAAGGCTTCTTGGTCATGACATAATGCTGTGGGTACCAGCATTTCAGACAAATACTTTCTCCATCTTTAGGTGTGCGTTAAGATGGAGGAAGTATGTTCCTCTGAAATGTTTGGACCCACCTAGCAGAATATATGTCATAAAGCCAAAAGACCACAATAAAAAATAAAATAAATTTATTTTATCCTGACATTCTGTCACATGTTTATCTAAATCGACTTTAAACTGGGGTCTTTTCTTGAACTCAGCTTGACATTCTACAAATTATGTTCTATTCTTATGTCAGCCTGAGGCAATTTATTCATTTATCAAGACAATTAAAGTTAAATGCACGTACGCAGAACCAAGTAAGAGAGTCAGTGAGGTTTCAGTATCCAGTATCCCACTACATTGTTATTGGGACCTTTACGTATCCTTACCTGAGGGATGTGTGTTCCGTTCAAAGTGTGCGTTCAGCAACTCCAGTGCCTGAGGTGTGAATGACGTCCTGCGTTTCCTCTTCTTGGATGGCTCAACACCAATAAACTCAGTGAGGTGATTCTGCCCACTCTTATATCTGCAACACGACCAACTTTTGGTATTATCAGATGCTCTAAAAAAGATACTTGGTGGATCTAGGGAGTGTGTTCATTGGGTAATGGATGATAAGTCCACCACATACGTAGGACGTCCAGAAAGTAAAGATACAAACGCAATAAAATTTTTTAAAAATAGTTATTAACAAAATTGAGTGAAAAAAACTCTTAACACATACCTTTAGCTATTTTTCAACATAATCAACACCTTTGTTAAGGCATTTGTTTAGCCTGGGTACGAGATTTTGTATTCCGATGTCATAGAACTCCGCCGCCTGTGCACGCAACCACGCAGTGACTTTGTTTTTCACCTCTTCCGTCTTCGTGAAACTTCTAGTCAGCCATCCCCGTCACAGATCAGACCTCGCTCCCAGTGATTTCCATTTGTTTTTGCATTTAAAGAAACATCTGGCCGGCCAGAAGTTTCACGAAGACGAAGAGGTGAAAAAAGAAGTCACTATGTGGTTGCGTTCACAGGCGGCGGAGTTCTATGACATCGGAATACAAAAACTCGTACCCAGGCTAAACAAATGCCTTGACAAAGGTGGTGATTACGTTGAAAAATAGCTAAAGGTAGGTGAAGAGTTTTTTCACTCGAGTTTGTTAATAAATATTTTTAAAAAATTTTATTGCTTTTGTATCTTTACTTTCTGGATAACCCTCGTATATGGTGAGTTGGCACAAATATGTTGAACAAGGATCCATGGAACAAGACAGAGACAAGCTCCAGGTGTCCAAAAAGTACTGACACACTCCCTCTCCTGGGATCATGAATATGGAAGGAGGTTTTTCTGTACATGTTGAGGATGGGGCCCCTCCACCAGTTTACATTAGCATCAACACTGCTAACATGGCATGAGAAAACTTACACTCAAAGCATTCAGAGCAGATGGAAAGACTAACTTTAACACTTCTGAACAGGGTTGTAGTACATGATCCTTGAGTTGCAAGATGAAAAACACTAAAATGACAATGGAAAGATACATTTCAATGGCATATACATATTTCCAAAACCCATTCCTTGCTGTTTTGAACAATCATTAGCCTTAATGATAATTATCATAAATCATAACATATATTAATTACTCTTTCACTCAATTATAGAGAACAAAGTCCTGAATTACATTTTACGTCTCCCAATTTAAATGATCCCTCTCAAAATGGATGCAAAGATTCATTCTGTGCAACTTTCAGCACTTCAGTGTGGTTAAAGGCACATCAGCGCCAAAGACTACATGTGGACGCAGCACTCTTCAGGTGTCCGAAAAGGAACATGTAAATGGGAACTTAGGCCATACATGAATTAAAAAACATAATCTCGTTACTCTGTTAGCAGCCATGTTTCAGGTTATAAATGAAACCTCTGACTTAATAAATGAGGATGTGATGTGTCTAGTCAGTGGTGCTGCACCTCTAAAGGGGTGATGATAGATGGATAGTGAACAATGGTGGAATGATGATTAGCAGGGGACAACCAGTTCCACTGCCATTTTGTCCATCACTGTCTCACATAAAGTCCCTCAGGATTGAAACTGAAGTTCCACGGTACAATGTCAGCAACTGACTGTACTGTGGCACTGTCAAACGTGCCCCACAGAGTGTACTTCAAAATAAATGTACAATATGTAGGAACGTTTATTGATTATTAGCCTTACCTCTCTTCAGCTTCTTTCATCCACATTTCAAGCACCGGTTTGATTTTCTGTGCACTCTTCGGAGTAATATCCAGCTTTTCAAACCTGAACACACACCAAAACATACATAGAAGTAACGTCCCATTCTAAAAACACAAATAAAAATTCAGAATAGATTGGATATCTAAGCTCATGTTATTTAAAGGCCTTTTCTGATTTGAAATCTCTTAAATGCTAACGTTTGTTGTGAAATTTAAATTTCCTTTCCTTAATTCCTCATGAAAATTTCGATGCCTTCTATAAGTTTAATATTTTACTCATATTTTACAATCTTATACCAAGTAAGCGAGAAAAGAGATGCACTCAAGGGAGAGAAAGCCTACAGACAGGGTACCTGAAGGACAACACCATGAAAACTGTACCCCCTGGTCTGTTTGTGGTTCTTGGAATGAAATGAATAAGAGGCATGCACCATGCAGAAGTCTTGTTCTCTGGCTACCTCTCAGCATGTTCATCTTTGAAACTCAACTGATATCAGTGAAATATTACACTGAAGATCTGCTCTAAATGTTATCAAGTAAATCACATTTGGGTCTCTCTTCTTTCTTTCTTTATCGTGTCCGGACCATTATATTAAAGATTTTTTGCCCAGTATTGGGCTACGTCAAATCCTTTTTTATTTGCAAGCCATAAATCCTCGAGGGTGCATTTCTGGGGGCAGTCCCTGCATGATAGGAGATGTCCTAGGGGAGGTCCGAAGCTTCTGGGTGTTTGATTTCAATTTCCTGATTCATATACACAGAACTTTGACTAATTTTGGTCTGTAACTCTCTGCATATAATCTCTATATTACATAAATCTCCAATCAAACTTTAAGAATTCTCTCATCTCATTTAAAACATTTTTTTGATTTACCATGTATTCAAGAAGATACAATTAAAAATACTTTATGACTCTATATACTGCAGCGTTTACATGGTGCATAATGTGTATCGGTTTTGGTAAAAGTACAGTTGTATACGCAGTAAATGCAGTGCAATCCAAAACAGAACGCTTTTCCACTAGGCATGTGCTGTCGAATTTCGGCAATTAGTCTGCATGTCCGACTGTCAATTGTCAAGTTCTTATTTGCCTATTTTGTCTGGAATGGAAACGGAGGTCATAATTTCTTCACTGTACATGTGTGTCTGTGCTGCCACTCTGAGTAGTGTACTTGCTTGTGAGCGGGCTTGCTTCATGGTACTAGTCTGACTGAACCGGAGTGAACCAGCTGTAGCACGTCCTCGCTTTTACTTTTACTGAATGAAGAAACGACGAAATTCTGAGCATGCAGTATGGACTATGTATATGGTGCGCTCTTTCTGTCAGTATGTCTGCATAAGCTTATTTCTTCCTTATAAGTTGTATATATGCCTGAATATGACCCACAGTTCTTTTCCTCAAATACTACCGCCCCAGAATTCAGGTTGTTGATAATATCAGTAGAAACAGCAGCTAACATCAATGAGGAAAAAATAAGGAGTTACTTTAATACAGTAAGACCCCTATTTAATGAATTACTGGGGAATTAGAATATATTTCACTAACTCGAGGTTTTCATTAAATGGAGGTTACATTGTTTATATGGCGCTATTGTCGGGACGTGAAAAAATCATCGCTAAATCCGGGATTTCACTAAATGAGAGAACATTAAATCGGAGTTTTACTGTACTTATTATTCATCACGCAAGAGTATAATGACTCAAACCAGGAAGGATGAGATGGGCAGTGGACATAGAAAGCACAGGAGTAATAGTAAATGCATAAAATATTTGTCAGAAATCCTGAAGGGAAGAGATCACTAGGTACACCTCAGTAGGAATGGGACAGGATAATATTAAAATAGATCCAAAGGAATAAGATATAGGTGCATGCAAGTATCGATCTGGTTCAGGACAGGAACACGTGACACGTCTTGTGAAAATGGTAGTGAACCTTTTGGTTCCACAAAAGATAAAGAATTTCTTGACCAGTTGAGTAACTATTAGCTTTTCCACTCCATGAAGTCAATTTGCTAGTTAGTTACTTCCTCCCCCATAAAACTGACTACATGTTATTTGAAGCAAATTCGGTCCTGATATCTCCAAATGAGACAGTCAGGAAATATTTAAAAAAATGAATTGCATTATGTTCAGGCAAATACGCTACTTGATGTGTAGTACAAAAAATGATTTCATATTAAGTACCACAAATGAAACTCTTGTTATTTGCTGTTACTGCAAATGTGTGTGAACAATATTATCCTGTCGCAATTGCTTGCAGAAGTTTAACAGTACCTATTTCAAATACCTACTGCTGTACATATTGTTACTCCATAAGCCCAAATAATGTCTTTCAGACCCAGACCAAGTCCTTCAGCTCAGATTTAAAGGTTAAATGCTTTTATGCCATTGCTACACTATTAAAAGTAATTACACAATTCTCAATACATCATATAGTCAATGTAATGTAACCCTAAAAATTTTAATTCTTGGCAACATCTGCCAACTCTTTCCTTCTTTCCAGCAGGAATAAGACATTGATTTCTGAATCTGTTAGGTTATGTATGCTACTCTGGCTCTTGTCAGAAACTTCAATTTTTCATAACAAAATGTTCAGTCCAGCTAACTCTAACATCAGGAGCAATCTTTGTCAGAACTCTCCAAAATTTGAAGCAGTGATCTCAGTTCTAGCCATTACTATAAAACACAGCTTTACATTGAAGATCAAGTTCTCAGCCTGAATGACTGGCTATGGGCTTATCACATGCAACTTACATAAATCATGCTCAACTCAATTCCAAGCTTTCTTTAGTAACAAACCATGCCTTAAAAGAAACATAAAGGAGACAAAACTGAAGTGTTACAGTAACTTTTAAAGTGGAGAAGAAATAAAGCAATAATTAATGGAAAAAAAAAAAAAAGAAATCAGGTTATTAATCCTTAGCACTCTCACAAGATATATTTCAGAGTTAAATATTATAATGCCAGTGTTTCATAAAAGCACACACTGATGAAAGTTCAAAGCAGTCGTTTTGGTCCATTCAATTCCATTATCAGCAGCTGCAGCAGCAGAGATGCTTTCAAAGTGCTAAGGATTAAACTTGTTAGAACAGCATGCAGACAGATGCAACAGTATTGCCAACTGACTTTGCTTGTCTTTTATTTATTTCTGTGAGTTTAGTATGGTAGTCCTCATGAAACATAAGACAGAAATTCAGAGTCATTATTCAATTTTGGGTTACATTTACTGCTGATATTTCCAGTTGGCAACACTGCAGAAATTATTCATAAAATGCCAATGCCCTGGCTCACTTACTAACCAAAAAATAAAATTAATGAAACGGAAATTGTATAAAAACTGAGGAGATGGGAGCTTGCAATTCTTTTCAAAACTCAAAATACATTAGTTTAAATATAAGATATGGAGAGAGGATGGGAAATATGTAGCTTCATTTCTGTTTCAAGAAATAGAAAATGAGACATACAATCCATCCATGAACCAAAGATACCATTGCTTGTCACAGAAAATTAATTTAGCATATGTTATAGTCTTCATGCTCATTTTCTAAACATCATGCAGACATATTTATTTTCATTTATGCCTCAGTAAGACATATAGCACTAAAACTGAAAACTAGTTATGCTACTGTCTTGGTAAACTACCTTTACTTTGTGAAATTAATGCACTGGTGACCTTTCCCCAGCACAATATCAAACAGAGATTTGGTAGGTAGTTTCTGAAATACATTATTCTATTTCCAAAATATGTTAATTTCTTAGTCTGAACTTTCATTGGTTATTCTGAGTTTAATATAATACACCAATATTTATAACATCAATGAACACATTTGAACAATATTCTGATCAAAATTTTAGTTGGAAAAGTTCCCACAGAAGCAGTATCTGACTCCACGTACCATACAATCAAACGTTTTTTAAAAATTTCATTAAGAGGGTGATTGGGTGTAAGGATGCCAAGTGCCAGAAGTTATAATAGGTGCAATAAAAGAAAGAAAAGATAGATATAAGGAGAAAGTAATAGAAAATAAAAAAAGAATATAACTGAGGCTGACTATGTAGCCTGTGATGTAACCATTTGATGACGTACATAGCTTGATGCTGTGACGCAAGCTGCGCAGCACAGTACATCTGAGTAGCCAGGGCACTGGGGAGAGATAACCACAAGCAAAACATTACTTCTTCCTCTCAAACAGACTTCTTCACATATACACTACTGATGACTCAAACTCACTGCCAAGATCTATATAGTGACAGTCTCTTTTCTTGGATTGCTCAACTTCAATTTACTCTGGTATTATAATTTGGGTACCCCTGAAATAAGTTTCTTGGAAAATTAAAAATTTAATATCCCCTGGACTAAAGATTGTGCTTCACAGTCTATGAAACACAGGATATGCTGTGTCAACATGTACACTGTCAGTTGGACAAGCCATCAATTTTATTGTCTTTAACTGTGTTATATTTACCCAAATACAAGATGACCCTCCCTTCAAAGCCTTAACATTTTAGGAAAATACGCCCGCAGAACATCTTTAATTTTGTGTGTGATTGTAAGGTGACTCGCCATTTTGCAGGTAATGAATTACGAAAAAATTCTCATCTTGTATTTGGGTAAATATGGTAGATCATTTGTTTAAACCCCTTGTGTGCTGATCATCCAGGATTCTAATTCCTGATAGGACTACAATGCTTATTCTCATGAAGCGAAATCCGTTTCTACTGTAAATATGTGGTGTGCTCATACTAAATTACATAATCATTCAATTGCTATTAAAGATTAACTTATTCCTTTTGCCACATTTCACGACAATATGAGAAAATATTATAGACCCTCATATATTTAAAATGTCAATTTTGAGTCATAAAAAACCAGATAAATGTTGATACAGAACAGTACCTCCCCCTCCTGTGGGATCAAAAACTGATGTGTTTAATTCTAATTCAGTCAATACTGTGACAGAACTGATGATATTGATAATGACGATGGTGGTAGTGGTGGTAACAATAAAAATACAAAATAAGGCTGTAATGGTGACAGCTCACATGGCCTGTTACTGTGCATAAACCGGTCTTTTAAATCTGCACTGTGGCTGTTACGACACACCATTTTCATAATGTCAGCAAATATACTTGGAAATCAAACAACCATTTTCACAGTGTCAGCAAACATACTTGGAAATCAAACAACAGAAACAGAAACAAATGTAAATCAATGGTAAGCTGCCATACACTATCTCAGTATCACAGAAAGGTCATCTTGCCGCCATCTGTGAATGATAAGTACAAATAAAATGTCACAGAAAATTGAAACCTCTTATGATGAGGTGTATTAGTGCCAAGTATGGACTGCCTTTAGTGGGCATGAGTTTTGCCTGAAATTGCCACGCAGTGGATTAAAATTCAGGCACAGAAGCTAACCATAAAATGTCTTTGAAGAACTGACATATCACAGGATTTTATGGAAAAATCATAAGAAATTCTAGTTAAAATAATTATTATGAAAGAAAGGGCTAAGTTGGCACACCACTCACCTTTGGTGTGGTTGAAGATGAATACAACTTAGGAAGCTGGCTCAGCACACTAGAAGATCACTGAGTGACTCCCCAAGAGTGGCTATTCTGACATATTTTACACATGAATGCAGTACAAAAAGTTACTAGAGTACCAACTATAACCACTTCCACCGTGCCTATCTGCTTACTGTTTTATAACCATTCCAATAAGATCAACTCTTGTCTCAGTACAGCATTAAAACACCGTAACTGTACAGCTGCTGAATATCAACATTAGTATCCAGAGGTGCTGGTCCTACCGTGTTTGAAAACTGATACACGGCTTAAAATATCAAACAATTACCAAACTCAAAAGTTCATCACAAATGTATGTCACTGGAGCTTATCCATACATCCTCTGACCAATTTAATACTTATCCCATGCCTACAACCATGTCTCCCAGTGACTGTTCATTGAGTGTTTCTGACCAAAATTTTATATACTTTCACATATTCTACCCTTAATTTAATAACGTAACAAAATTATGTGAAACTAGGCATTAAAGTTACCTCATTATGTACGTTTCCATAATAATTTTTTATTTTATCTCTCCTAGTTCCAAATACCTTCAGGAACACTTCATTTTAAAAGTGAATTAATTCTTTTCTGCAGAATAATTTTGGGTCCTAACCATCCTTCTATGCAATGTGTATCAGCATGAGTCTCTCGATATCACCCACACCTGATGTGGAGGTCTAGAATGCATGGAGACTTCTTACAAACACACACATACTGCATACACCATTCATAACATGCCACTTAGGTGTTACAGTTACTGCATCTTCGCCATACTGTATTCCAAGAAATGAAGTGTATGAGATAAGTCACCACAATAACATTTTGCCCTCTGCTATGATAATTTCATGAAGATACAAGCAGTTTTCTTCTTTTACAATGATGTTTGAAAAACAGATCACTCTGAAACAAGCCTGATTAATTCAGTTCATTTATAATGAAGTGACATTGAATGAAGTTACAGAACAAGGATGAATTACTATGAACACACCACATCCACTCAACTATAAGACAATCTTGAATATTCAGGTACATATGGTATAATACATAAACATTCATGACTGAATGGCAAAGAACCCACAACTGTTGCCAGCATTACTACATCGTAACAATAACTTGAATTACACTGATAGATTTAGATTTTCACATATGAAATTTGAACTTTTGGCATCCTACTTTCCTACTGGCTGATTAGAAATGACCGACCAACTCACAGTGTTGTGACACGACATGCAAACTACCATCATAGTACAAAAAAGTAAGTCAGATTCTGCTGTCTTATTAAGCACACCAGGGAAGATCAACCTAACTGAATTTTGAAGAGTCCTGCTGATTCTATCAAAAACAAATAACCAGGATCATTACTTTGGCTCTTTATTACCTAGAAATTAAATACTGTTAGGATATTTTCTGAGTCACATATTTTGGTTATTGTTATGTGATCTAACATTCACATTAATACACACAAATGCACCACAAACATTTATAGAACAACTCTAAAAGGATGCACGTAACTTTTCAAATGTGGTCACAAAAGCGATGTTTCCACTTACTACCATTTCAGACATTAAGTCATATGTACTCTTAATCACTGAGTCATGTAACAAGTGGCAAAGATCTAAAAAAAAGACCGTGATAATGGGTAATGTGCTATAGTGAACATGTTGTTTGGGGGTTTTGGGATTTATATTTATTTTTACATAGAAGACTAGATTGTGTAAAAATTTCTGATTTTTTAGGTCATTACAGATGTATGCCTTCATTTATTCTTAATTAAATTACTATAACATCTTACCAGTCTGGACCTCACATGTCCAGATACCACTTGAACCATTCAACTGGGCCTTTTCCTTCAAACATTCAATTATTGTGTCCCAATATGTAATTGTGAATAAAGTAATAATGACCCAAAATAAATATACAGGGAAATGAAACATGTTACCTTCAGTTCTGTAGACAAATTAATGATCAGATATGTATACTCTACTACAGTATTGTGATAGCAATTCAAATGTACTGGCATCACTTTTATACACGTTGCCCCACACTAACCAGGTTATCGCCAAATCTGAACCAACCTTTCCCCACACAGTCTGAACTAGCAATGCTTCATTTGTGATTACAAAGTGACAATATCTTGAAACACTGCAATTACTTTGTCATTTCAAAGAATATAAATATTAATGTCAGACCAAAAATTTTACAATACTGATCCAATTGTGTAATTCATAAACCAAATGAAAATCTCACAGAAACTGCTTCCATAGAATTAACTTCTAGCATTCTGCGACTGATCTATGCATTAAGAAAAGATGTTTCACTAATTATAAATATAATGTCCAAAGATCTAATGAACTGAAAGCAGAATTATGTTATTGGTAAGAAGTTTCACTTCCTTATAACCTGGGTGATGCTGTATCATCCTGTCATCAATACGTGATGTAATTAAACAGACTGGTACAAAACTATGAGTCTCTTTCATCATGTACTAGCAACCTGTGTAACAAAACCCAGTTGTTCTAAATGAGAAGTTATAAAAAATAACAAATAATTTGGATTATTTAAAATTAATACTTCTCATACTGAAATAAAGGTCCAACTAATCGATATAAGTATCATAATTGAAACTAATTTGTTAATTAAGTTTTGGTGTCATGCATACTGTTACAGAGAAGCAAACATTACCTGCAGATAGCACTCTGACTGTAGGCAGGTCCCTCCGTAATGCTCAGGGCCTGCCCAACTTGTGTCTGGGTCAAACCCAAGGACAGTCGCCGAAGTTTGAAAGCTTTTGCAAACTCCTTGATTTCATCTAGATTGATCCCATCTACAACATTGCTGTTAGTTTGGTTGATGGTTGGTTGATCTGTGCAAAAATCAGAAAGAATGTTACATTTGAAGTGTTGCCATCTTCATTCAACATTATGAACTATCACAACTGTCACATCCTTCCTGCCCTATAACCCACTGAAGTTTTGTAATATAAGGTACATAATATCCATGAAACAGAATTATTTAAAAGAAAATTACAATCCTCTGGGATGTGACACTGTGTAATGTGCTACATGTGTCCCACAAGACTGCAGTCTTAATATTCACCACCAACATAACCTCAAATCTCACACACACATTTACTGCCACCAATCCTGGTCTCTGACATCAGTTATTCACATTTCTGTTCTCATAGAATATCTTGTCCTCTAAATTGTGACTTCATTCTTTCATCAGTTACACTTACACAATGTGACTGTAATAACACTGTTCACCAGTTGCCCTTCACATTGCTATTTAAGTCTACACATTTAACTCTTTACAATCCACTTGCAGAAGAAGACACCAGAGTAATCAGAATAATAATAATGCAGATAAGCACATACCAAATTTTCACAATTGAACAGAGTAATGTAGATTCAACTTTTGAAAAAATGTAAATTCCCTTCCTTTCACTCACATACTTATGCCAAATCCTAAATAACTTTCATCTGATATTACGTACCACCAGAAAGTACTAGAACAGGGATTCTCAAACTGTTTTTGCTGGTGCACCACTAAATTAAATTAACAGTTTCAATATACCACCAATATTTTTTTTTGTACTTAATGCCAGCAATATTGTGTATTAGCAAATATATGTGGATTATGATGTACTCACTTTTCAAATTTTTATCATTTTTCATATTTTGGTTTTCTTTTTTATTAAGGCCGCGTACCAGTAAATGATGGTTGGCATCCTAGTAGTGGTGGCATACTACAGTTTGACAAACAATGTATCAGAAGGTATGCTATGTTTCTAACTAATATTTATATTTAAAACAGGACTTTATTGTAAAGAAATGCATATAATTTAAAATTTACATCTTACTCTTCTGAATTATGATACCCAAAACCACAACCTAAAAATATTTTCACCACCACACAAACCCAAAATTTTTTTATTTACAGTATTTACCTATTGTATCTACATATACTGATTTTGTTGCAAAACATTTTCCATTTCAATGACTAATAAATGTAATACTTTCAACTGGTTTTAGAATTAATTTTGCATTACAAATGAAATTCAGATGTATCATTTTGAGCTTTCATTCTATTAATAAGCTCCTGCAGGTATAATTAATCAATGCCTCTCATAATACAACACAATATTTATTAAACATGGTGTATCATCTATAGTGGTAATCCATTTTTTTTCCCCTATGGCTCGACAGCCCTATATGGGCCTGGGCCTCCTTGTTTCGTCAAGGTTTCATGGTCACACAAATTTGAGACACACCACAGTCGGTAGGACTCCTCTGGACGAGGGACCAGCTCGTCACAGAGAATAGTGGTAATCCATGCACTTGAAAAATTAAAAAATGTTCCACAGCTAAATTTAAGTACATATGATACGATTTTTCATGAATCAAGCAAGAGACCATAAACTATCAACTTACTTGGTGAATCAGCCAGGAAATCAGACGTAGGACTACTACGACTGTGCTGTGTGCCTCCTCCGCCACCACTCCCATTACTTGAGGAATGTTGTAGAGATGTGGATGAGGAGGACAAAGCTGAAGACTTGGGATGCTGCTGTTGCTGCTGGGGTGACCCATGTGTTGACGTGATGGTAATATCTGAATTACTGGCCGCTAATCGGTTGATAACATTTAGAGATGACTCCGTTCCATTTAACAAACCATTCTGATGATGTTTTTCTGGTACCTGATAAAATATCAATAAATTTTAATCGAACTAACTAACCAACTCATTCCACGGAACAGACGTCCATAATAGTTTGTGAGCCATGCAACTAGTCATGAATTTCCCCATGTGTTATGGAACCCAAAGTTTCATTAATGTGTTCTCTAATGCCTGACACTAAACCCTGTCCTAAGAAAGATGCATCCATATCCATAAATTTAATTTTGGACACTGTCCATTGTCTCAGGCTAAAAAGCCCACAATGCTTCAGAGGCTGGACCTGCCTCCATCTTCCGGTGAAAGACAAACATTGAAGAACCAAATCTGGTGGGCTCCAGTAGAAAGAGACAGTTTCAATCTATGAACTAGTGCTTTCCAATGGGCCCACCAAAGTAGGTTCCCCCTTTTCCTCTTACACCTGAAGATGGAGGCAGATCAAACCTCAAAACGTTTTACTTTTTCTCAGACTCGGATGATGGACAGAGTCCAAAATTTCAGTCATGACTATGACTATACACCATACACTATACACCATACACTACACACCATACACTATACACCATACACTATACACCATACACTATACACCATAAAACAGATAAAAGCAGTTCACACTTTCACATCCTGTGTTTTACGATGCATTTTAACATAATTCATCTATGCCTGGTTTCATATTTGCTGACAGCAACTGAAGTGTTTAAGAAAACTGGGCCATTACAACAGGCAAGATTACCGAATAGTGATGGTTGTGCTGTTGATGGTGGGATGACCTCTGAGGGGGCTGATGGCTTGGTGCTGAGCTTGGTTGAGCTGTGGCTGTCACCAAGGCTGACTGTGGAGTAACCAGCTGAGGCTGTTGCATCGCAGACAGTAACTGCTGGTGTTGCTGAACAGCTGCAGTGCTTCCATTTGTCAGCAGGTGAGGTAGTGAGGCTGTTGCAGCTTGGTTCAGGCTGATACCGGGTCCCAGTGTAGGGCTCGGTGATGGCACTGCTGCATAACAACAGAATATGTTGTGAGGTGTTCTGTGTTTTAAAAAATACAATTGTGCGAACTTCTATGCTCCTGTTGTATAAAATATTTTGGGTTTTTACCCAGCATCGTTTTTTGGTAAGAAACTAACGTTTCGGGACAGACAAGTAGTCCCAAAACGTTAGTTTCTTACCAAAAAACGACGCCGGGTAAAAACCCAAAAGATTTTATACAACATTACGACCACGGCGGAAGCCTTCAATCACATATTCTATGCTCCTGTTAGCAATACTACCCTGCTAACACACGTGCCTTTGTTAACAATATTATGTTGTCTTTTTTGTGGTTCCTTTTATGCAACTATCAGTAACTAAGACCATACAGCATCAAATGGTAGGGTAATTGATGAAATGACAAGGATTCAGAAGGAAGCAGACATGGACTCATTGAGGTATTATCCTGGAATTTATCTGGAGGTACTGAGGAATATAACAAGAACCCTCAGTCAGGATAGCCAATGACCCAGCCAAGCTTAGGGTCAAGCATCTCCTGAATAAATGTCTAGGGCATTACTGATCATCACTGTAAAATGCCTCAAATACACACACACTTTGCTAGACTCTTATAAAGATGAAAGATTGCAGTGAGCAGAGGTGTCTGAAGATCAGAACTGGAAGACATACAATGATCTGTGTCTTTGTCTGTAGGCGTGATGGAGAGACCGGTTTGTGTGTTACTTGTGCTGTACCACTGATGGTATATGTGAAAAAGTACATATTTTTAGAGAACCAGTAGGAGTACATTATCACATATTTAGAGTCTCCTGTGTCATTTTTTGACAAAACAAATGCATAAAGATGATATAAAAATGACACTGTTGCAATGGTAGGTCTTCCCACCATGATTCACTCTCTGCTCTTACTTGTCATTATCACAGAAACTTCCTGGCTCAGAGCAGTGTCACGTTTTTCACTGCGATACTCACCTGCACACACAGATGGGTCAGGTATAATCATACCACAAAGATACTTACCTGTACACACAGATGGGTCAGGTATAATCATACCACAAAGATACTTACCTGTACACACAGATGGGTCAGGTATAATCATACCACAAAGATACTTACCTGTACACACAGATGGGTCAGGTATAATCATACCACAAAGATACTCACCTGTACACACAGATGGGTCAGGTATAATCATACCACAAAGATACTTACCTGTACACACAGATGGGTCAGGTATAATCATACCACAAAGATACTTACCTGTACACACAGATGGGTCAGGTATAATCATACCACAAAGATTCTCACCTGTACAGACAGATAGATCAGGTATAATCATACCACAGATACTCACCTGTACAGACAGATAGGTCAGGTATAATTATACTGCAAAGATTCTCACCTGTACAGACAGATAGGTCAGGTGTAATCTAACCACAAAGATACTCACCTGTACAGACAGATAGGTCAGGTATAATCATACCACAAAGATTCTCACCTGTACAGACAGACAGGTGATAATCATACCGCAAACATTCTCACCTGTACAGACAGATAGGTGATAATCATACCACAAACATTCTCACCTGTACAGACAGACAGGTGATAATCATACCGCAAACATTCTCACCTGTACAGACAGACAGGTGATAATCATACCGCAAACATTCTCACCTGTACAGACAGGTGATAATCATACCGCAAACATTCTCACCTGTACAGACAGACAGGTGATAATCATACCACAAACATTCTCACCTGTACAGACAGACAGGTGATAATCATACCGCAAACATTCTCACCTGTACAGACAGACAGGTGATAATCATACCGCAAACATTCTCACCTGTACAGACAGACAGGTGATAATCATACCGCAAACATTCTCACCTGTACAGACAGACAGGTGATAATCATACCGCAAACATTCTCACCTGTACAGACAGACAGGTGATAATCATACTGCAAACATTCTCACCTGTACAGACAGATAGGTGATAATCATACCGCAAACATTCTCACCTGTACAGACAGATAGGTGATAATCATACCACAAAGATACTCACTCGTACTAACAGCCGCAGCAGCAGCTGCTGCAGCGGCTGCCGATGCTGGGGCAAGGAGGTGATGTGGCTGCGCTAGAGTTTGCAAGTTGGCAAGTGTGGTTGTAACCACCTGTCCATTACTTAGCGCAAGATTCACCATTTGCCCACTTGTCACATGGTTGACCGGGATTGTAAGGATGGTTTGTGTAGCAATTCCTGTAATATATAAAAGTCTGGAATTAGTGAACGTTGCATCGTAAAGAAACACGACAGATGATAAAACTTATGAAAAACGTATTATAGTTTTTCTTGTTTTGCTGAAGACTAATATAATAATAACCTTATGGCATATGCATTACGCAGACAGTGTTTCATGTGAAATTGTAGATTCTGGTGGTGTTGAGTACCAAGAGTGTGGTAGCCATGTTTTTAGTTTGGTAGGCACCTACCGATATTTTGGATGAACCTGCTGTCTCTACTTTGAGGGTAGAAAAAAGAACTGTGCAGGAAAAACGATACAGATTCAGGACAGGGAGAAACAGGAGTACAGTAATAAGTAAATCAATAGAAGGCTAGAGAACAAGTCATCACAGCATGTATTTAGTCCATACCCGCCAAACCACACAACATACATCCCAGAGTACGGTAATCTTTAAGTATATCCTGAGTCACCCAACAGTTAAACTCCTAAAAAGTGCCACATAATGTAACATTATGCACATTTACCCCTGACGAGTATATACAGATATATCTGTAAAAAGCTCACTGACAATTAATGCACTATACTTATAAATTTCACATTATTATCACCGTGCATCTTCACAAATCAAATGAAACAATATTGAGGTATAATTGAGGTAGTAGCTTTTATGGATAAGACCCCCTGATGATGGACCAAGGTCCAAAACATATGTAGGGGCATAATAAGGACGCTACAATAAAGGTCGCTCAATTTGTGCATCAGTTGGTTTAATTTTGTTTCATTTACACTATACTTAAATTTATTACTCAATTGCAAGTTTGTTGAGTGTCTGTCAGATGACACCAGCATATAGGGCACTGCAGCAATTACACCAAGTGGGAGTAACTTAAGAAATTAAGAGAGATATGAGTACTTATTTACCAAAAAACATAGTGTCACACTGCAGATACTGCTAACACTTATCATCATTAGAACCTAAAAATCTCATGAAAGAAATGACCATTTATTGTGAGAATCATATGAAACAAATAATACCAAGTTTTTAATGTTAAAGTAGGTGGTACACATTGTAATGGCTGTGCCTTAATTCTTTAAATCAGGTGGTATTACACAGAGTGAAGGAGGAGAGGAATATCTTACATACAATAAAAAGAAGAAAGGCTAACTGGATTGGTCACATCTTGCGTAGAAACTGCCTTCTGAAATATGTGAATGAAGGAAAGTTAGAAGGAAGGATAGAAATGACAGGAAGACGAGGAAGAAGACGTAAGCAGCTACTGGATGACCTTAAGGAAAAGAGAAGATACTGGAAATTGAAAGACGAAGCACTAGATCACACCCTGTGGAGAATTCGCTTTGGAAGAGCTACGGACCTGTCGTAAGACAGACTACAGAATGAATGAATGACATACACAAACCATTGTGCCTTACAGGGTTAAGGTATAGTGGTTACTATATGTACCACCTGTTTTATGAGTAAAAACCTTTGCATTTTGTCCATACAGCATATTATATATTCCATATGATTCTCACAATAAGCGTGTGATATACAAAATTAACTGGATGGTCTTGTTAATGGAAACACAGTGCGTTCTCTGTGAAGTGGGGAGTAAATTTAAGTATAATTTTCATTAACTACATGTTTTAAATCGTCAACAGATGGCTACACATTGCAGGGCATACTTCTTCATGTTACGAAACAACCAATTTCCAAAGTTGCATGTTTTTCATCCATAACCTTGTGGGTGACATAAACCATACCTTGTGACGTGGGAATGAGCAGCTGAGCTCCCTGGATGCCTTGCACTAGTTGACCAGAAGCCAAAATGAACTGAGGCATGGCAGCTGGCTGTGGGGCAGCCAGGAGCTGCGGCAGGGCGGTTGTGGGCTGCGCTGCAGCCGAGGAGAGGAGACTGCCCACTGAGTGCACAGGAGATGCACTGGCGCAGCTTGTAGGAAGCGAGCCTGATGGACAAACACAGTCAAGTAATGGTTTGAACACTGTAAGGCAGCAAACACTAACCTCCAAATTAGCATACTCAAATAAATATTAAATAATATAAAAAATAATAAAAATAATTTGTTATTTTCAATCTCACTGAAACATACTCAACAGTGAGAACTATGGATTTCTGGCATTTGTCCATCAACCGGAAATCTAAAATACCTAGATCACACGATGTTTCGGAAACTGGATCTGCTTCCATCCTCAGGTGTAGTGGGAGGGAGACACCTACTGTGTTGGGTCCCTTAGATAGAGCTAACCTCAATCACTGGACAACCTAAACGGTTAAGCCACAGCTATATGAGTACCTGAGACCAGGATATGTCAAGGGAAGATAACAGATCAATAAATATCTTGGAAGAACGTCGACTATTGACGGCAGTCTTAACATAGAGGCCCTTGGGGATAATACCCTGGGATTTGCATCTCGCGTGGAAAGTTATATGACTGAGGGTTTTAGCTGACTGAATCTGTTTAACCTGCTTAAGTTGTCCAGTGATTGAGGTTAGCTCTATCTAAGGGACCCAACACAATAGGTGTCTCCCTCCCCCTACACCTGAGGATGGAAGCAGATCCAGTTTCCAAAACATCGTGTTATCTAGTTATTTTAGATTTGCAGACGATGGACAAAGTCCAAAACCCATTGGTTCTCAATGTTACATACCGTCGTCAGAACCGTTTAGAATTTACACTCAACAATGTTTACAACTTCAGCTGTGATTACCCATCCCATAACCTCCGCCTCTTCAGCATGCCACATCTACATTTTTACTGCATGTAAGAACAGCTACTTAGACGTTTCTAAGAACTGCAACCAACCTGTAGCACTTGCACTAAGGTTCAGAGGTGTGTTTATGAGCTGTGTGCCAAGGCCAGCCATCCCCTGGAGGCCTGCAGCCAAAGAAGCTACCTGTGGTAGGCTCTGCAGGGTTGCAAGGTTCTGCAGGTTCTGAAGAGTAACCATTCCTGCCACTGAATAACAGAAAAACATCATCAGATCATCATCATTATGTTATCCTCCATCATGTGACTATGCTTGTTGTGACACGTGGATAAAAGAAACGGATCTAAGTCGGATATAGTAAGCAAGCAATTTATGGTACTACAAAATAAAATCTGTAATTTATATGTGTCACAAAGTATCTTAGGGTCACAAAATATAGGAAGGTGTGATGGGCTGGAACTGTAGCTTGAATGATGGGAGGCAAGGAATGTTTACAGTTTTTTACATAGAAATATTGAGATTTTATGTTCCCATGACATTTGGTACAACGACTGTAATATTTTGAGACATGACACCGTGCAGTTTGGTACAATGGGTTCAATGTTTCAGTGTAGACCGGTTCACCCCATATTCAAGGTAGAAATGTGAAAGAAAATGAGTGACGCTGGCAGGAGCAGGTTCGTCCGAAACGTTGGTACATACGTACCAAAGTACACGGCGTCATATCCCAGAGGGTCATCATCTTGATACCAAAGCTAGCACTAACACAGGCGTTTGTTGACATGTATTCGACGTCTTACATCATCAGCTAAAATACACAGACTATGAAACCTGCTCTCTCTGGTCAGTTGATGGTGCCAATCCCCACCCCCGGACAGCAAACAGTCGACTGACGCTTCGACCGGCCGTACTGCCTTCATCTTCAGGGCTACAGAAAGGGAAAGGATGACAGATCCTGTACCGAGCCAACGGGAATTGCTTCAGACCCACAAACGGTAATAGACGTGATAGTGATGTGTGACGTCATATGTATTAGGTTCTCTCTGGAATGTTGCGATTGGTGGTGGAAAAGTGAAACTTTGCAGATTTATTACAGGGACTTATAGAGGGAAGTCACAGTGCTTGCGACCTTCCTACACAACAGACACATTTCCTCCCCCAAATCACTTCAACATCCACCTGAACCAAATCCAGTCACCCTGAAGATGGAAGCAACATTTTCCTCCGCGACGTCGAAACAAATCGAAACCTTCAAATCCCAGTGGTTACTATATGTACCACCAGGTTTAACATTCACAAATTCTACGTTCTGCCCACACAGAGTATTTATGTGTTTTGTGTGGATCTCAGAACAAACAGCGATTATTTCACTGTACAGCATTAACTGACTGGTTTGTATAACTGAGACGGAGTGTGTTTACTGCACGGTACGGACTGTATTTATGTGTTTTGTGTGGATCTCAGAAAAAACAGCGATTATTTCACTGTACAGCATTAACTGAATGGTTTGTATAACTGAGACGGAGTGTGTTTACTGCGCGGTACGGACTGTATTTAATGTGTTTTTGTGTGGATCTCAGAAAAAACAGCGATTATTTCACTGTACAGCATTAACTGACTGGTTTGTATAACTGAGACGGAGTGTGTTTACTGCACGGTACGGACTGTATTTATGTGTTTTGTGTGGATCTCAGAAAAAACAGCGATTATTTCACTGTACAGCATTAACTGACTGGTTTGTATAACTGAGACGGAGTGTGTTTACTGCACGGTAACGGACTGTATTTATGTGTTTTGTGTGGATCTCAGAAAAAACAGCGATTATTTCACTGTACAGCATTAACTGACTGGTTTGTATAACTGAGACGGAGTGTGTTTACTGCACGGTACGGACTGTATTTATGTGTTTTGTGTGGATCTCAGAAAAAACAGCGATTATTTCACTGTACAGCATTAACTGAATGGTTTGTATAACTGAGACGGAGTGTGTTTACTGCGCGGTACGGACTGTATTTATGTGTTTTGTGTGGATCTCAGAACAAACAGCGATTATTTCACTGTACAGCATTAACTGACTGGTTTGTATAACTGAGACGGAGTGTGTTTACTGCACGGTACGGACTGTATTTATGTGTTTTGTGTGGATCTCAGAACAAACAGCGATTACTTCACTGTACAACATTAACTGACTGGTTTGTATAACTGAGACGGAGTGTGTTTACTGCACGGTACGGACTGTATTTATGTGTTTTGTGTGGATCTCAGAAAAAACAGCGATTATTTCACTGTACAGCATTAACTGAATGGTTTGTATAACTGAGACGGAGTGTGTTTACTGCGCGGTACGGACTGAGTCTTTATATATAATTCAGGTTTAACATTCACAAATTCTACGTTCTGCCCACACAGTGTATTTATGTGTTTTGTGTGGATCTCAGAACAAACAGCGATTATTTCACTGTACAACATTAACTGACTGGTTTGTATAACTGAGACGGAGTGTGTTTACTGCGCGGTACGGACTACATTTATGTGTTTTGTGTGGATCTCAGAACAAACAGCGATTATTTCACTGTACAGCATTAACTGACTGGTTTGTATAACTGAGACGGAGTGTGTTTACTGCGCGGTACGGACTGTATTTATGTGTTTTGTGTGGATCTCAGAACAAACAGCGATTATTTCACTGTACAGCATTAACTGACTGGTTTGTATAACTGAGACGGAGTGTGTTTACTGCGCGGTACGGACTATATTTATGTGTTTTGTGTGGATCTCAGAACAAACAGCGATTATTTCACTGTACAGCATTAACTGATTGGTTTGTATAACTGAGACGGAGTGTGTTCACTGCGCGGTACGGACTGTATTTATGTGTTTTGTGTGGATCTCAGAACAAACAGCGATTATTTCACTGTACAGCATTAACTGATTGGTTTGTATAACTGAGACGGAGTGTGTTTACTGCGCGGTACGGACTATATTTATGTGTTTTGTGTGGATCTCAGAACAAACAGCGATTATTTCACTGTACAGCATTAACTGATTGGTTTGTATAACTGAGACGGAGTGTGTTTACTGCGCGGTACGGACTATATTTATGTGTTTTGTGTGGATCTCAGAACAAACAGCGATTATTTCACTGTACAGCATTAACTGATTGGTTTGTATAACTGAGACGGAGTGTGTTTACTGCGCGGTACGGACTATATTTATGTGTTTTGTGTGGATCTCAGAACAAACAGCGATTATTTCACTGTACAGCATTAACTGATTGGTTTGTATAACTGAGACGGAGTGTGTTTACTGCGCGGTACGGACTGTATTTATGTGTTTTGTGTGGATCTCAGAACAAACAGCGATTATTTCACTGTACAGCATTAATTGATTGGTTTGTATAACCGAGACGGAGTGTGTTTTACTGCGCGGTACGGACTGGATCTTTAATATAATTCAGGTTAGTTTTCGTCATGGAATGGTTAATACCCTTCAACCCGTAACGACCCTCACGACTACCATTGGATCAACACCGACCTAAACGCCACACGCCTTACACACAGCCTGCCTTACTTGTCCCATTCCTTACACACAGCCTGCCTTACTTGTCCCATTGATATGTGCGGCATTGGCTGCGGCCTTCGCAGAATCCATGGCGGCAATTGGATCGGGCGAGTTTGGCGAAGAACGGTTATGTGTCGGTGTGCCAGGTAAGCTCTGGTTACTGCTGTGGCCGTTCATTGGGAACATGGACTGTTGTTGAGGCGGGGGGTGGTGCTGGTCGAGCGCCATAGGCGTGTTATCCACCCCCATAGCGGCTGGTTCAGGGGATGGCGAGTTCGAATCACAGCTGTCCTGCAACCCAAGAGAATGACAAGTTACTGTTTGTTAGCAGGAACGATGAGACATTGACAGCACATTAAATGCTGAAAATGCGTGCTACAGGTCTGTTCAGAGTCTTCGTCTTCGCATCTGCTATCTAAACACGTACATATTAACGTACACAGAAGTACAGTTGTGCATGTTGCTGTGTGTGAGTGGGAAACTGTGTCTTACACTGAGGCAGGGTACAGCATAGCGACAGGGTACAAGATAGGGACAGGGTACAAGATAGGGACAGGGTACAGCATAGCGTCAGGGTACAAGATAGGGACAGGGTACAAGATAGGGACAGGTTACAGCATAGCGTCAGGGTACAAGATAGGGACAGGGTACAAGATAGGGAGAGGGTACAGCATAGCGACAGGGTACAAGATAGGGACAGGGTACAAGATAGGGACAGGGTACAGCATAGCGACAGGGTGCAAGATAGGGACAGGGTACAGCATAGCGACAGGGTACAAGATAGGGAGAGGGTACAGCATAGCGACAGAGTACAAGATAGGGAGAGGGTACAGCATAGCGACAGGGTACAAGATAGGGAGAGGGTACAGCATAGCGACAGAGTACAAGATAGGGGCAGGGTACAAGATAGGGAGAGGGTACAGCATAGCGACAGGGTACAAGATAGGGACAGGGTACAGCATAGCGACAGGGTACAAGATAGGGAGAGGGTACAAGATAGGGAGAGGGTACAGCATAGCGACAGGGTACAAGATAGGGACAGGGTACAGCATAGCGACAGGGTACAAGATAGGGAGAGGGTACAGCATAGCGACAGGGTACAAGATAGGGACAGGGTACAAGATAGGGACAGGGTACAAGATAGGGAGAGGGTACAGCATAGCGACAGGGTACAAGATAGGGACAGGGTACAAGATAGGGAGAGGGTACAGCATAGCGACAGAGTACAAGATAGGGACAGGGTAAAGCATATCGACAGGGTACAAGATAGGGAGAGGGTACAGCATAGCAACAGGGTACAAGATAGGGAGAGGGTACAGCATAGCAACAGGGTACAAGATAGGGACAGGGCACAGCATATCGACAGGGTACAAGATAGGGAGAGGGTACATCATAGCAACAGGGTACAAGATAGGGACAGGGCACAGCATATCGACAGGGTACAAGATAGGGAGAGGGTACAGCAAAGCAACAGGGTACAAGATAGGGAGAGGGTACAGCATAGCGACAGGGTACAAAATAGGGAGAGGGTACAGCATAGCGACAGGGTACAAGATAGGGAGAGGGTACAGCAAAGCAACAGGGTACAAGATAGGGAGAGGGTACAGCAAAGCAACAGGGTACAAGATAGGGAGAGGGTACAGCATAGCGACAGGGTACAAGATAGGGAGAGGGTACAGCATAGCGACAGGGTACAAGATAGGGAAATAGTACGAAAAAGTGTGGAGTGGTTTCACCTGGCTCAGGATAGAGACAAATGGCGGGCTGTTGTGAACACGGCAATGAACTTTGGAGTGGCATAAAATGCGGGGAATCCGTCAAGAACTCAGCATCCCACATGCTAATGTGCACCTTGGAGAGTCACCAGGGAAGGATGCCAGAACTTGAACGTTGAACAGCCACAGACTATGACGTCTACTGCAACAAGACTTACACGTGTGCCCAACACGTGATGCCGCACTTCTGTCCAGTGTCTGATATGCCGCCCCGCTCACTTAGAGCCACACGTTCGTCTAAGCACCTCCTTATCAAACACTTGTAATGCATGTCATTACTTCAAAATAACAGACAACACATGTACACCAGTTACGTCTTATACAGTGCTTTTAGAAGTCCAGAAAGGGGCTCACACAACGCGATATTTGACGACATTAAACGAAATATTGATACGGCACAGACATGTTCAAAGAATGTGAAACAAGAAATGGCATAAAGAAATGATGGAGTGGATACAGAGAGCTGGGTAGGGGTAAGAGGTAAAAGCCAAGAAACAGCTACTGCAAGGAACCGTGACGCAGTGGCACAGAAAGGATTGGAAGGTCAGTGGATCGGTAGAGACGAATGGTGATTGTGTAACGGAAGAAGTCGATGCAGTTAATAAGCTGATAGTGGCGTATGTGTGTGTACATACATAATTTTGCCAAGTACATGGGGCGATAACAGCTTCTGAGAATTGTAAGTAAGGTGCACGACGAGAATAGGAAAGGAAGATTGTTATATAGGGTGGTTATTTTTCCTGCTTGACCGATAAGCGCCGGCCCAACGCTCCGCCAGCGTTACGTCGTACGCCGTGTGTCGGGGAGGTTTAACAGTCGATGACGGGAGCTAGACAAACGATCGCAGTGATAATAACCTTTAGGAACTTCACATTATATCCACCGTGGATTTTGATAATAATTCACAATTTCAAAAACCAACAAATGCGCTGTATTATCAAGTAATAGAATAATCACCACACTACAAGACAAATTAATAATAATAATAATAATTCTTGGCTCAACAGCCCTGTATGGTCCCGGGCCTCCTCTTGCCTCCTCTTGTCGAGGTTACTAAGTCATGCGCATTCATGGCAGCTGGTGACCGGCCAGCTAGCAGCGCTTAGTGTTCTATCGATCCTGATGTGCACGCCAGAGCCATCTGGCAGGCAGTCAGGAGACTTGGATGAGAAATGGAGGCAATTTGGCTTACGCAACATTTTTATTCATGCCCGTAAGGTTCTTTTACATGCCGTAAATCTACGACATGGGACCGACGGCTTTACTTCCCCCCGAAGGAAGTGGTGCTCCGGATTTTTATCATCCTTAAAAATCCATCGACCTCGGTCGGGATCGAACCCGCGAACCTTGGGTCCAGTGGCGAGCACGCTAACCACTAGTCCACCGAGGTCGACACAAGACAAATTGACACTTGATAATACCAGACAACACGGCTTGGTCAACTCCAATTTGTATAAAAAACCAGTGCTAGCAATTTTTAATGACAATCTTCAATTTAATGACAATCTACCTGCTGAAGAGTCTAATTTTATATTTCTTACATTTCATATATTTATACTTTAAGCTCTAAAAGTGGACACAATTCGTGTCACAGTTCAAACAGTACACAACGTAATTTTATGCACTGTAGCCTGTTAATGTGATAATAACTTGACTTTATATTGTGATGTATATATATGTTATATCATCTGATTAACTAATGTATGTAATATGAATGTAACCTTGACCCCCTGAAGATGGTTCAACTGGAGCCGAAACATATGTAGAGGATATTGAACAATACTTGATAATATAGTGCATTTGCTGGATTTTGAAATTGTGAATCCTTAAGAAGTCTAATAAAAACTCACTAGACTGTTGGGCTGGCGCTTATCGGTCAAGTAGAAAAAAACACCCTATATTTCAGAAAATAGATATGGCTAAACATAATTTGCCTTAAAATTATTGTGCACTTAACACATAAATGAGACTAGGAATTGTGAAACAACATTCTGTAAGCAGCATTACATTACTTTGAAGCCTGAAATTGACCTACAAATTCATCCTACCTTCAGAAAACATACTGCATCTCCATTACAAATTTCACTTATGCTGTTTCGTGAAATAACCGTTGTTTTCCCTCCCGAGACTCCTACAAATACAGTAAGTGGATAGAGTGCAAATTGTTTTAAATGTTAAATAGGTGGTACGTATAGTAACCATTGAAATGTCACTCTCTGGTTTCGACACGTGTAAAATCTGGCAATCCTATATGTCATGGGAATTGAGTAAGATAAAACCTACAATGCAGTATATACATATATACCTTTCAGCTGACTCATCACGTACCTTCACAATGCCCAGAACAAACACACCGCTAATGGTGTTTTATTTGAGGCTAGTCATTTACAATGGCGCTGTTGGTCCGCGAGATAAGCTTTCTTATCACATCACAGCAGCTCACAAATGAGCTGGGCCAGAGAATGGGGAGACACGATAACAGTAGCAAAATATTCGATTGCTAGTGAAAGCAGTTTGTGTCATACAGGACTAAGAATAAAAATAGGAAATGTGTGTAGGAACGCAAGGGAGGTGACGCAAAGTGTTCACATGTATCAGCTTTTACAAAATCCACCGAATTAACTCTCCTACCTTGAAGATGGCGGTTGGAAGTCTCTCCGAAGTGTTACCAATATCTGTAGCCACCGCTGTGAGAACCAAAAATTACGCACATTCAGTTAAGCATAATTAGTTTCAGACAGAGGCGCACCCAAGGGGGAGGGGGCTGCAGCCTGGCAGCCCCCTACCCAAATCCCCCAAAAACCGAAATTAAAAAAAAAAAAAAAAAAAAAACAGAAATTTTGTAGATATTACGATATCAAAACTTTCACGTGATTTCCCCTTCCGCCGAAATCAGCCATTGAAATCAGCTGATGACTAGTACATTAGAATTTTGAAAAATAAATTAACAAAATTGAGAGAAAAAAAAAACCCAACAAGATAGGACACTGTGATTGAGTCACGGAACATGTAGTTATATTTGTATGTATATAGATGTAGTTGCAGACTGTGTTATGTTGTACTTATCACATGATTTTTATAACATAATTTTTAAAATCAAACATAAATTATATATATAGCCTGAGGGTCAGCCCCACCCCCCTCCCCCAAGGAAAAATTCTGGGTGCGCAACGGAAATTAAAACTGGACATAATTACGACGGAGCCGGAATGACGCAATCCGCGTAGTCATTCGCTACAATTCTCAAGCCCACCCAATACCATATTCAACCTGCAACGTGCGATCTTTCGTCTGTGCGTAAACTGCCTAGTCTCCTCCATCTAGCGCAGAGGTAAAGAATAAATGGAGCTACACCGCCACTCACACATATGCCGTCATGGCGTGCACTGACACAATTTTACCTTTCAATAATTAAGTCTGTAGTCTTCTCGGTTGACACCGTGAAGTTTGGTGGGCTGTTACCAACAGGTGGCGGGCTCTTGTGAATGCGGTAATGAACCTTCGGGTTCCATAAAACGCGGGGAATTTCTTGACTATCTGACGACCTGTTAGCTTCTCAAGAAGGACTCTGCTCCATGGAGTTAGTTAGTTAGTTAGTTAGTTATGGGGCCTTACTTAGGATAGGGACAGGTGGCGGGCTGTTGTGAATGCGGTAATGAACCTTCGGGTTCCATAAAACGCGGGGAATTTCTTGACTAGCTGACGACCTGTTAGCTTCTCAAGAAGGACTTTGCTACATGGAGTTAGTCAGATAGTTATGGGGCCTTACTTAGGATAGGGACAGGTGGCGGGCTGTTGTGAATGCGGTAATGAACCTTCGGGTTCCATAAAACGCGGGGAATTTCTTGACTAGCTGACGACCTGTTAGCTTCTCAAGAAGGACTTTGCTGCATGAAGTTAGTTAGTTAGTTAGTTAGTTACAGGGCCTTACTTAGGATAGGGACAGGTGGCGGGCTCTTGTGAGTGAGGTAATGAACCTTCGGGTTCCATAAAACGCGGGGAATTTCTTGACTAGCTGACGACCTGTTAGCTTCTCAAGAAGGACTGTGCTCAATGGAGTTAGTTAGTTAGTTACCAACGTGTATAAAAACCTGCTATCACCATATTTAGGGTAGATCTATCCTGGAGACCATCTACCAGACTACACGGTGTCATAACCCTACAGACAATTTTGTTTTTCAGCGTCGTAGAAACTTAAATCTCATCTCGACTGTACACATGTAATTGCAATATAACTGTCGCTACGTTCGGTGTCTTGACTGTACACATGTAACTGCAATATAACTGTCGCTATGTTCGGTGTCTTGACTGTACACATGTAACTGCAATATAACTGTCGTTACGTTCGGTGTCTTGACTGTACACATGTAACTGCAATATAACTGTCGCTACGTTCGATGTCTTGACTGTACACATGTAACTGCAATATAACTGTCGCTATGTTCGGTGTCTTGACTGTACACATGTAACTGCAATATAACTGTCGTTACGTTCGGTGTCTTGACTGTACACATGTAACTGCAATATAACTGTCGCTACGTTCGATGTCTTGACTGTACACATGTAACTGCAATATAACTGTCGCTATGTTCGGTGTCTTGACTGTACACATGTAACTGCAATATAACTGTCGCTACGTTCGGTGTCTTGACTGTACACATGTAACTGCAATATAACTGTCGCTACGTTCGGTGTCTTGACTGTACACATGTAACTGCAATATAACTGTCGCTACGTTCGATGTCTTGACTGTACACATGTAATTGCAATATAACTGTCGCTACGTTCGGTGTCTTGACTGTACACATGTAACTGCAATATAACTGTCGCTACGTTCGGTGTCTTGACTGTACACATGTAACTGCAATATAACTGTCGCTACGTTCGGTGTCTTGACTGTACACATGTAACTGCAATATAAACTGTCGCTACGTTCGATGTCTTGACTGTACACATGTAATTGCAATATAACTGTCGCTACGTTCGGTGTCTTGACTGTACACATGTAACTGCAATATAACTGTCGTTACGTTCGGTGTCTTGACTGTACACATGTAATTGCAATATAACTGTCGCTACGTTCGATGTCTTGACTGTACACATGTAATTGCAATATAACTGTCGCTATGTTCGGTGTCTTGACTGTACACATGTAACTGCAATATAACTGTCGTTACGTTCGGTGTCTTGACTGTACACATGTAACTGCAATATAACTGTCGTTACGTTCGGTGTCTTGACTGTACACATGTAACTGCAATATAACTGTCGTTACGTTCGGTGTCTCGGCACTCCATCCACAGTCTGTGTACCTCACATGCGTTGAGTATAAAGAACAAAACCAGGCAATGCTTAAAAGTCCCTGTGTTTAAACACCACGCCACGAAGACGTATGGGCGAGTGAAGATAAAAGCTCCACGCATTCACGCGTCAGCCACTTTATCCTCGCGAAAAAAAAAACCCGGTACCAATTGGATATTAATTTAGGTGGAAGCTAGAGCTGGGTTTGACACTCTGCAGAAGAGAAAGGATGTAAACCAAATGGGTCTACTTGGTCTATGGAGAATACACACGGTACAGACTGTACGCAGACACTGACCTGATACCGTACATGCGTGTTAAAGGATTAAAGTGGGCTGGACATGCAGTAAGGATGTTCGGCAACATAATCCGAAAACGAATTCTGGAAGGAAGTCTTGGAAAAGGCCAGCTGAAAAACCGAGGAATAGATGGAAAGAATAAGTGCAGAAAGACGCCACCAAATTGCGCAGCGGCGAGACGTAAGAGTGACTGGAGGCAGCGACAGGGAAGGAAACGGGCCGAAGTGTCATAGAAAGAAGAGGAGCACGAAGAAGAATAAGACAAATGGTTATTTTAATTACCTAACAATAAACAAGCTCGACAGTCAACTCGACCAATAACCGCACGTGTCCTGGTCTTGCCGAGACACTGCGATATCAATTTTGTACGTATTCAGGATATCTGGTTCAAATGTGGGTTCTGAAATCGGCTAACCCGACTTGAAGTTTGGCATGACTTTCCTCAATTCTACAGGAAAAACCAGACACAATAGCTCAAACACCGACATAATAGCTCCAACACCGACATAATAGCTCACATACCGACACAATAGCTCAAAGACCGACACAATAGCTGAAACACCAACACAATAGCTGAAATACCGACACAATAGCCGAAACACCGACACAATAGCTCAAAGACCGACATAATAGCTCAAACATCGACACAATAACTCAAAGACCGACACAATAGCTGAAACACCGACATAATAGCTGAAACATCGATACAATAGCTCAAAGACCGACATAATAACTCAAAGACCGACACAATAGCTGAAACACCGACACAATAGCTGGAACATCGATACAATAGCTCAAAGACCGACATAATAGCTCAAAGACCGACACAATAGCTGAAACACCGACACAATAGCTCAAAGACCGACACAATAGCTGAAACACCGACACAATAGCTCAAAGACTGACACAATAGCTGAAACACCGACACAATAGCTGAAACACCGATACAATAGCTCAAAGACCGACATAATAGCTCAAACACCTACACAATATCTCAATGCCGAAATTATAGCTCAGAATGTGCCACGACCGCTTTGTTCCACATCCTTGCCAACACCAGTCATTCGACGCTATGGAGAGTACGTTAATAAGGACGTCGTTTAACAAACAACGTTTATGAGCACGGAGATCACAGAATTACTGACTTAGCGACTGTGTTGTGCCGCCGTCCGCAATAAGCACACTTTCGAGGCCCGCTGCCGTCGACCCAACGTCACCGTCCTTCTCACCTTTCACTTCCAAACACACGGACGCTCCTAATTAATCAAGGCAGACGGAGTGGCTGAGAGGTCGGCGTGCAGGGCGCTGTTAAAAAAGCAGAAACACGGATTACGTCTTCAGGGTACGCGCTCCGACGAACAGGGAAGTAGGAATTACTGAATGGATAACACTTTGAGGAACTGTGCGAGGTTATTTTTTTTTTTCCAATGGCTCGACAGCCCCTTGGGGGCCTAGGCCGCCTCATTTTTCGACGCTTCACGATCACACTTTTTAGACACACCCCACTAGGTAGGACTCCTCTAGACGAGGGACCAGCTCGTCGCAGACAGCGAGGTTGTTTTACCATCCAAAAAGTCACTGGAGGACAAAGCCTTGGTAGACAAGACTGAAATAAACAGGAAACAGTAAAGCTCGTCCCGCGATATGATAAATGCCTCAGTTGTGGCGGGGACTACGTGGAAAAGCAGTGAGGTAGCAGCGCAACGAAATGTGAAGTAAACATAATATTATTCATTCCGTATATTTTAACTTTATATTTAAAGTCCGACAAATGTACAATTTAATCACACTAATTGTGCACTTTCACTGTCCTACATGTTTCGAAACCTTAATTTGGGTTCATCTTCAGGGACACATTATCTAAAATCGCACACTAGTTACACCAACTGGTACAATTATTTACATGAATTCTTTACAATTGTTCACATACACTGCTTGAAACAAATGAAAGTTAAATATTGTGGTTGCTGGTTGTTTCAGTTATAAATTGGTTAAAGATTGTATAAAAGTTGAACAATCTATGCTGTTTTGATATCCTGAAACATATAATATCTAAGATAAAATTGCTATTTGTGTTTTGTTTTGATATCCTGAAACATATAATATCTAAGATAAAATTGCTATTTGTGTTTTGTTTTGATATCCTGAAACATACAATATCTAAGATAAAATTGCAATAGCAATGGATGTCTGTCTCTTGTGAGTGTTGTGTTGTCAGGTAGAGGTCTCTGCGACGGGCTGATCACTCGTCCAGAGGAGTCCTACCGAGTGTGGTGTGTCTAAAAAGTGTGATCGTGAAGCCTCGAAAAATGAGGCGGCCTAGGCCCCCAAGGGGCTGTGGAGCCATTGGAAAAAAAAAAAGAAAAAAAAAACTTTAGTTTCTAAACTCGACCGTCTTGTGTTCATTAAAGTTGCAGTGATATTGACAAGGCACGTAGTCATATACCGAGCACAGACCGGGTATGTGCGCTCATCATTGAAGGTACATTTTTCAGGTTAAATCTAAGAGCAGTCACACGCTACGACGGATCAGTAACAGAGGACATTTAGATCTGTACCAAATGAACTAAATAGCCACCGGCACTTTAGGCACGGTCGACACTATCATACAAAAAACATTACATTTTTTCTGACAGCGTATTCGATGTGTTTTATGTGACTGTCAGAATAAAAATTTTTTTTTTCGTGGAATCTCGACCCGTGAAGATGGGACCAACACGTTGTCCCGAAACGTCGGTAAATAATTACCTCACGACGCCGTGTAATCACCCAAAAGACCACAGATTACAAAAAAAGCGAGTAATTCGCTAAGAAGCACCAACCGATCTGTATTTTTTAATAAAGAATCAGTGTTTTCTGTGATGTAGGAATTGGATTTTAATTATTATGTAGAAAAATTTCAGGTTTCGTTGTGATACAATCCCTGTCACTGTTCCATTTAATCTCATTTTGTATTTCCAGTGAGCTGTAATGAATTAGAACAAGTAGCCGCAATACATTTATTCTGTTATAATTCCGGCTGCCGGGAACAAAGTTCTATTTGTGTATTAATTTTCGCAATAACTATTTAAAATCCACAAAACTTTTAATAAATTCATCACCAGTATTTCTTTATTGACATGTTACACTGCCGAGCATGTCTATTGACTAACTTCTAACAGCCCTGTTTCCATACTATTATTAACTCTGTAAATACGTAAAATCACATCAGCCTTACTTCCATACAAAGGTTTGGCTTTGTGACTTGTTA
Organism: Reticulitermes speratus; assembly: GCA_021186555.1. NCBI lineage: Eukaryota > Metazoa > Arthropoda > Insecta > Blattodea > Rhinotermitidae > Reticulitermes > Reticulitermes speratus. Next base: position 54,397,689 of record JAJKFL010000005.1, read on the forward strand.
TGTAAATACTCACAACCTCATAATTTTCCATGTCACTGGGCAACTGATCACGTGAATGCGTGACACTCCTAGCTAGCTTATGGTTTGTTACAGCCGTAACGTTGCATCGGACGAAGCATGTACATACAGATTACAGAGCACAAAACATAATCCCGGACACAACACAACACAACGAAACACAACAGCATACACAGAACAAAAAAATAAGCTACAGAACCGTGTATTCACACACACAATTTATTCCGAAAGTTAACCTCCTACACGTATGCTGTATTACTAACATAATATTGGTCACTGATGCATATGAAATTGAAACAAAGAGTTTGGGTGGACCTCAAACAGGCTCAAACAGGCTACCTTCCTAATGCAGACTGCCAGTTCCACAAGTTACATGTCGTTAATGTCTTATGTAAATAATGCAAATTATTGGTTTAATCCAGGGGCGCACCCAAGGGGGGCTGCAGTCCCCCAAACACCCCCAAAACGAAATTAAAAAAAAACAGATATAGTAGATACTACGATATCAAAAGTTTTACGTGATTTCCCGTTCAGCCAAAATCAGCCACTTATATCGGCTGATGACTAGTACATTAGAATTTTCAAAAATTAACTAATAAAATTAAAGAAACAAGAAGACTGGGCCCTGTAACTGAGTCATGGAAATGTAGTTATATTCGTATATATATTTATATACATGCACTTGCAGACAGTGTTATGTTGTATTTACAACATAATTCTTATAACAATTTTTAAAATGAAACAAATTATATATATATAGCGTCAGGATCAGCCCCCCCCCCCCAAGGAAAAATTCTGGGTGCGCACCTGGCTTAATCCAAAAATAAAAATTATTATTATTGTTATTAAATAATTTATTATTTAAACAAAGTTTCTGTCTGCTTTAAATTAATCTCAGTTAACCTCAAAATCTCGCATCGTCGCCATGTTTATACTCATTGACTGATACGCAGTAGGCTTATTCCATACTGAACTGACAGACATGTTTATGGCCTATCTTTATACTAAATTTCACACGCGTAGTCTCGATAGCCTACAGCTAAATATAAATTTTATGCAGCAACCATTTTTATAAATTCTAAACGGTTCTGACGACGGTACGTAACATTGAGAACTAACTGTATTCTGGACTTTGTCCATCGTCCGGAAATCTAAAATAACTAGATGAGACGACGTTTCGGAAACTGGATCTGCTTCCGTCCTCAGGTGTAGTGGGAGGGAAACACCTACACTGTTGGGTCCTTTAGATATAGCTAACCTCAATCACTGGACAGCCTAAGCCGGTTAAACCACAGCTATATGAGTACCTGAGACCAGGATGTGTCTGAGGAAGATAACAGATCAATAAATATCTTGGAGAAACGTCGACTATTGACGGCAGTCTTAACATAGAGGCCCTTGGGTATAATACCCTGGGATTTGCATCTCGCGAGAAAAGTTATATGACTGAGGGTTTTAGCTGACTGAATCTGTTGTCTTAAGTGTTGTCCGTTTTGTAGAAAACAGGAACCGGAAATAGGAAACAGCTCGAGCAGGCCATGTCATGGCTCAGGCTCACCACACGAGGGCCAGGTTCGATCCCACGCTTGTCCATGTGAGATTTGTGGTGGACGAAATGGCACTGGGACAGGTATGTCTCCCAGTACTCCCGTTTCCACTATCAGTATCATTCCACCGATGATTTGTACTCAACTTCATCTACATGTTGCTCTTAACAGAAGGACAAACGGGCGAAGCCTGGGAACCTTCCAAAAAGCAATACTCTTCCGGAAATATTTTTAACAGCTCGACTTCTTTCCTCTGCTGCACATTCCCAGCAGTAAACTTCCCATCACCCTACCTTCTTAACTTTCCAACGAGCTACCTTTACCAGACGGACGAGCGGGCGCTGTTTGTAAACCTTCAACAAAGCGGAAACAATTTCTTTTCCTCGACCCTCGCCCCGTATTAATGTTGTCTGTCACTACCTCTCACTTTATTCTTCTTTTTATTCTCCTCTCCTAGCCTCTCTTCTATTCTCTCCTCTCAGGAGAAAACAGAAAATTACATTACAGATATTTACATCAGTGCTTACCAAAACATTACCAGCGCAGCCCTTGAGGGAATACGATGAAACTTACCGTAATGACGTGTTTTTAACTCCACCGAATTCCTCAGCACAGTCTAGTATTACATAAACAGAACAAGAACCTGTTTAATTGTGCCAAACAACGAATTCGCGCTGCGAAACTGTAGCCTACTTACGATATCCGCGCAGTGTAATGGTTCGAATAACAACTGACGCGCCTCCAATAATTATTCATACGATTAGTTTTTCAAAGTTAAAACGGCAATATAAACCACCAATACTACTCGTAGAAGCTCTCGAACCAAACGCTTACATATGCCGCTCTAGCACGGAATATGCGTGTTGTTACAACAGGATTGTCGCTTTCGTTGTCCGCCGCTTTTAGCGCTGGTAACACCGAATGTACATACAATAATATTCTACCCCGGGAAATTAACTAAGCCGAGCCAGTTCTACTGTTATTGAGTTCACTGTAATATAAATTAGTTTAACACTAGCGCAATAATTGAGCCAATTATTATAACAACACTCACCCCTCACTGTTACCACCCTTCCGAAAAAAAAAATACTCACAGCGAGTCAGTGGACCTACTTAAAATACACGTAATTTAAATCGCTCAGTATTAATTCAGGGAAATGCAATTCTGATAATAACACCTGTATAACAGAGTCTCTTTTGCATCGCGGTATTAGCTTTTAAATAATAATACCAATAATAATCACAATAAGTACTAATAATAATGTACAAAAATTATTTACAGCAATATAATTGAGAGATGGCTTCAATTCCAAACAAAAGTGAAATATGGAAACAAAACAGTGCATATTGCTTTAGTTATGTTAGGCGAGTAACTTTATGGAAGTCATACTAATTTAGAACAAAAGAGCTCACAGACTACGTCGTATCAGCAACAGTGAACACTGTTTAAAGTTAAGTTTATTTTCAGATTTCCGACTTACGAAACGCGACGTCGTGTACTGTGGTAGACGTGTGTCGAGATTTTAGACGATCCTGATACCACATTCATCTGCAGAGTCCTCTGAAACGTCGGTCTCACCCCAGCAAACAATCGTCATAGTCACGGCCGTGAGAATCTCAGGTATCCACTTTATTTTCGACCAACTGTACGCACGATTGACATTAAAAATTTATCACGCCGTGCTGATTGGTATACTACAGGTACCAACGTTTCGGAGAAGCTTGCCAAAAATCACTTAGCTACTTAAAAAAAGATACCCCGCATTTTACGGGACTGTAAGGTCCATCGCCACGTTCACAAGCCCCTGTTACTGGTCCTTATTCTACGCCAGTTGAATCAAGTTTACGTCCTACCATCCAATTTATTTAAGATCCATATTAATGTTATCCTCCCATCGACACTTACGTCTTCCAGGTGGTCTCTTTCCGTTAGATTTCCCCACTATAACCCGACACGCATATTTCTTCGCTGCCATGCGTGCCACATGCACCGTCCATGCCATCCTTTTTACTTAATTATCTTAATAATATCTCGTAAGGAGTTAAATTCATGAAGCCCCTTAATGTGCAACTTTCTCCACTCTCCTCTTGCTTATCCCTCTAACGTCCCAATACTATTTTGAGCACCCTGCTCTACGTTCTACCGTTCACGTAACCACGTACATACCTATACAAAACAGAGACAAATGTACTTAATATTTCTAGTATTCTGCTATGTTGTTTTTATGGGTGTGAAACTTGGTCTCTCACACTGAGGGACGAACATAGTCTGAGGGTGTTCGAGAATAGGGTGTTGAGGAGCATATTTGGGCCTGAGAGGGACGAGGTAACGGGGAGTGGAGAAGACTACAAAACGAGGAACTTAATGATCTGTACTGATCACCAAATATTATTCGGGTGATCAAATCAAGAATGAGGTGGGCGGGGCATGTAGCACGTATGGGTGAGGGGAGAGGTGCATACAGGATATTTGTGGGGAGACCTGAGGGAAGGAGACCACTTGTAAGACCCAGGCATAGATGGAAGGATAATATTAAAATGGATATTTAAGAAGTAGGATGGGATGGTGTGACCTGGATTGATACGGCTCAGGATAGGGACAGGTGGCGGGCTGTTGTGAGTGCGGTAATGAACCTTCGGGTTACATAAAATGCGGGGAATTTCTTGACTAGCTGACGACCTGTTAGCTTCTCAAGAAGGACTCTGCTCCACACAGTTAGTTAGTATTCTGGTACTCCGTTAAATATACAAAAATGAGTGGAAAAGGCATGTTGCAATTAAACGGGGGGGGGGGACCTTTCAAAATTTCATCCCTTATCCACTGTCTTCCTTCCCGTTATCCCTTCCTCCCTAACTCTGACCTGTATTACGCTACGACAGTGCACTGTGCTATATCTTTATCCTTCAGATGTCACGATTTTAAACACACAGCTACAACCTGTGTTAAGTTCGTGAAAAATACATGTAAATGATGCGACAATATTAGATAAGTATACAGTCAATGACAATATTAGATAGGTATACAGTCAATGACAATATTAGATAGGTATACAGTCAATGACAATATTAGATAGGTATACAGTCGATGACAATATTAGATAGGTACACAGTCGATGACAATATTAGATAGGTATACAGTCGATGACAATATTAGATAGGTATACCGTCAATGACAATATTAGATAGGTATACAGTCAATGACAATATTAGATAGGTATACAGTCGACGACAATATTAGATAGGTATACAGTCAATGACAATATTAGATAGGTATACAGTCAATGACAATATTAGATAGGTATACAGTCAATGACAATATTAGATAGGTATACAGTCAATGACAATATTAGATAGGTATACAGTCAATGACAATATTAGATAGGTATACAGTCAATGACAATATTAGATAGGTATACAGTCAATGACAATATTAGATAGGTATACAGTCAATTACAATATTAGATAGGTATACAGTCGACGACAATATTAGATAGGTATACAGTCAATGACAATATTAGATAGGTATACAGTCAATGACAATATTAGATAGGTATACAGTCAATGACAATATTAGATAGGTATACAGTCAATGACAATATTAGATAGGTATACAGTCAATGACAATATTAGATAGGTATACAGTCAATGACAATATTAGATAGGTATACAGTCAATGACAATATTAGATAGGTATACAGTCAATTACAATATTAGATAGGTATACAGTCAATGACAAACCGTCTGTTATCATATACAGAAATTGCGTTAGACTTAGAATAACGGAGACCGGCCCTGGGGCCCACTCAGTCTACTGTAAAATGGGTACCGGGTCTTTTTCCCGGGGGTAAAGCGGCCGGGGCGTGGAGTTAACCACCCACCCCATCTAGCGCCGAGGTCAAAGAAAAAGTACAGCTATACCTCTACTCCCCCTCTGGGCCTTCGTGGCCTGTTGTAAGGTCAACTTAGAATAACGTACCGAGACACACAGACAACGATAGGCCACCACAGCGACACTAGTTACGATTTCTATCCAGCTTTGTGTTATTACAGGCCGTCACACTCAAACATAAAAGTGAGTTCCACTGTTTAAAGAACTCCCTGCTTTTACGGAACCTGAACGTTCATAGACCTGTAAACAAAAGCCCACTATTTCGCACGAACCCGCACACGGTTTGATTCACAGCAAATCGCTCATTAAAACGAGCAAACTGGACATTTAAATGTTTTAATGGCGATAGCGTGTTAAAGTATTGTTTTAAAAACGCACTTTGATTGCAGGTAAATACACACACGAAATAAAGCTGTTACCTCATTTAAATACACTTTTGTACCGATTACCATCACAGTTACAGGGTGATGGCGTTGATATATTTCATTTTTAATCGCATTCATCACGAAGCCAAAGCACCGCATTACACGTTTGTTTCAAGCAGGCAACAGCCTTCTTATCACTTGCTACGTTTCAAGCAGGCAACAGCCTTCTTATCACTTGCTACGTTTCAAGCAGGCAACAGCCTTCTTATCACTTGCTACGTTTCAAGCAGGCAACAGCCTTCTTATCACTTGCTACGTTTCAAGCAGGCAACAGCCTTCTTATCACTTGCTACGTTTCAAGCAGGCAACAGCCTTCTTATCACTTGCTACGTTTCAAGCAGGCAACAGCCTTCTTATCACTTGCTACGTTTCAAGCAGGCAACAGCCTTCTTATCACTTGCTACGTTTCAAGCAGGCAACAGCCTTCTTATCACTTGCTACGTTTCAAGCAGGCAACAGCCTTATCACTTGCTACGTTTCAAGCAGGCAACAGCCTTCTTATCACTTGCTACGTTTCAAGCAGGCAACAGCCTTATCACTTGCTACGTTTCAAGCAGGCAACAGCCTTCTTATCACTTGCTACGTTTCAAGCAGGCAACAGCCTTATCACTTGCTACGTTTCAAGCAGGCAACAGCCTTCTTATCACTTGCTACGTTTCAAGCAGGCAACAGCCTTATCACTTGCTACGTTTCAAGCAGGCAACAGCCTTCTTATCACTTGCTACGTTTCAAGCAGGCAACAGCCTTCTTATCACTTGCTACGTTTCAAGCAGGCAACAGCCTTCTTATCACTTGCTACGTTTCAAGCAGGCAACAGCCTTCTTATCACTTGCTACGTTTCAAGCAGGCAACAGCCTTCTTATCACTTACTACGTTTCAAGCAGAAACAGCCTTCTTATCACTTGCTACGTTTCAAGCAGGCAACAGCCTTCTTATCACTTGCTACGTTTCAAGCAGGCAACAGCCTTCTTATCACTTGCTACGTTTCAAGCAGGCAACAGCCTTCTTATCACTTGCTACGTTTCAAGCAGGCAACAGCCTTCTTATCACTTACTACGTTTCAAGCAGGCAACAGCCTTATCACTTGCTACGTTTCAAGCAGGCAACAGCCTTATCACTTGCTACGTTTCAAGCAGGCAACAGCCTTATCACTTGCTACGTTTCAAGCAGGCAACAGCCTTATCACTTGCTACGTTTCAAGCAGGCAACAGCCTTATCACTTGCTACCGCGCGTATTGTCCCTGCACAGTGGCAAAAAAAATATTATTTTCTCGCATAAGAAATTCGCCCACTGCAACATTTGCTTCAGGCTGTTTCGCAATGTCTGTCAATGACTATTTAACCTTTCGAGGCGTGAAGAAAGTTAAAGAGAAGAAATAAAAAATAGTAGAAAAGTAGTTGAGAGGAAAACTTCATGGAAGTGAGAGACAAGTTAACTATGAAGCTGTGTTTCCCTAACTGTTTTGCTCGCGGGCCGCTTTTACCTTCTAAAAGTAACCACGGATCTTCACATCCTTTTTTTAATGGCTCAACAGCCCCTTGGGGCCTAGGCCTCCTCATTATCGAGGCTTCACGATCACACTCAGACACACCACACTCGGTAGGACTCCTCTGGACGAGTGATCAGCCCGTCGCAGAGACCTCTACCTGACAACACACAACACTCACAAGAGACAGACATCCATGCCTCCGGTGGGATTCGAACCCACAATCCCAGTAAGCGAACGGCCGTAGATCCACGCCTTAGACCGCGCGGCCACTGGGATCGGCCCTCAAATCCTTGCCCACGTAAATAGAGTGTCAGGATGATACGTATCCAAAATTAAAAATTTATATCTCAGAACTGATTTTAGACAGCTACGAATACACACCAGTAGCATAAGTAACAATGCATTGCTTGATTTGACCTTAAATAAAATGACTGCCGTTCGCTTCGTGGGTACAGGGGGTTTCTTAATTAGATATTCTAACGGCCATACGAAATAAAGGCATCGCCAATTAAAGAAGCCCCGCGATTATTTTTAACAAAACATTATTCCTTTAATTAAACAGTAAATAAACTTCAAAGTAGCCGTTATAGAAATGTATCCACGGATCCCCTGGGAACTGGTCGCGGATCCCTTGGGATCCGTGAAGCACACTTTGGGAACGACTGCTATGGAGGAAGAAAGAACAGCGTTTTATTAGAAAGTTTCCAGGCTTCGTCCGCTCGTCCTTGTGATACGGGTAGTCTAAAAGCGAAGTCATTAGGGTGGCACAAAGTGTCGATTTCAAACAAACGTCTGGGAGGTTAATCTTGACTCTAAATCGGAAGGCGTACGTCAGAATTACGCAGCAGCAACTTGAAACACTAAAATCATCGCAGCAATTCCTTGAATACAGAGGAATAAAATGGAGACATATGCCGTAAATTCGTCTAAATGATATTTATAAATTCAGTTCCTACCTTACAGAAAACACACTGTGTCTCCATTACAAAGACCGATCTGTTATGGTATTTAAGGATGTAATGATTGTTTAAAACTCATAGATACAAAATTAGGAGTTGTTTAATGTCAAATCAAGTGGCGCATGCAGTGACCAATGTGCTTTGAAGGGTTTAACGCTTACCTTAAAGTACATACATACATACACATACAGGGTATACACAAAAGAATGGTGCGGTTTCAATGGTGAATAAAGGGAAACCGCACCATTCTTTTGTGTATACCTGTATACATTCACCGATCCAACATCCACGTAAGTGGGATTGGATATGGAATTCGTCAAGAACAGAGTAGATTGCAATATGCAGTCAAGTCAAAACACTGAGATACAAATGAGATACAAAGTTACATAGAATTAGTAAAACACTATAAACAACAAGAGAATTCATTGAATTCTAAAAGGTTTTGACGATGGTATATACCATTGTGAACCACTTGCCTCCTGGACCCCGTCCATCGTCCCCCCAATGTGAACAAAATACAAAATACAAAATATAAAATACAAACATATATACAAATCTAAAACTCACCACGCTGTCCAAGCAACGTTGAAATGCACATGAAGCTTGCTTGTAACGTTTATGTATTTCACATAAACGGCTGAATTCCGTCATTATGACTCATTATGTCTATTTGAAACCCTCGTTTGTTTCAATTACCCCCACTTTTAGCAGTTGATAACGTGTGTATTTTCTCAAAATTTACAATTTTATGTCAAATAGTTTAACTTCGTGGTTAAAATTGTGTGTTCAGACATTAAACACTTTTTTACAGCTCGGACCTTCGGTATTTCACGACTCCAGACTGTATAATGTGTTCTTAACAGTTAAGGCGTGGTGAGTTTTAGTCATCAGGAGTTTTAGTCATGAGGAGTTTTAGTCATGAATAGTTTTAGTCATGAAGAGTTTTAGTCATCAGGAGTTTTAGTCATCAGGAGTTTTAGTCATCAGGAGTTTTAGTCATCAGGAGTTTTAGTCATCAGGAGTTTTAGTCATCAGGAGTTTTAGTCATCAGTTTTAGTCATCAGGAGTTTTAGTCATCAGGAGTTTTAGTCATCAGGAGTTTTAGTCATCAGGAGTTTTAGTCATGAGGAGTTTTAGTCATGAATAGTTTTAGTCATGAGGAGTTTTAGTCATGAGGAGTTTTAGTCATAAGGAGTTTTAGTCATCAGGAGTTTTAGTCATGAGGAGTTTTAGTCATCAGGAGTTTTAGTCATCAGGAGTTTTAGTCATCAGGAGTTTTAGTCATCAGGAGTTTTAGTCATCAGGATTTCAATTGTGACTGTACATTCGTGTTTTCCCTACGTTTATATATTTAGTCTATTGGTTCATCATAGGATAGGTTCTATTGTTTGTTTCCTTGTAAATTCTGTGCCTTCCCTCTTCGCAATCAAGCGACTGGATTCCCCTTACGATACGTAAATTTAACACAAACTTCTTCCCAAACTGGCAACACATACAACAAATGCTACCGCATAATGTCTCCAACTGGCCCAGAACAAATCTCCGTGTACAACACAATATTTTACGTTTCAGGTCGTTTAAATACATAATCGAAAACCGTTCGAATCTGCCTGGGGGTTGAATATAATAAAATGGTTTGCCACTTAATAGCACCAGTACCTCACTCGTGATAATGTGTGGTGAAGTGGTTTAAAATGGCACACTGCATCACACAGAGCCTGAAAGACCGAATGGAATGCTGGAATAATTATGACGTTATCAACTGCTAAAAGTGGGGGTAATTGAAACAAACGAGGGTTTCAAATAGACATAATGAGTCATAATGACGGAATTCAGCCGTTTATGTGAAATACATAAACGTTACAAGCAAGCTTCATGTGCATTTCAACGTTGCTTGGACATTGAAAGTTCAGAAGAAAGCGATTTTTAACTCTTCAAAGAGATTGGGGTTTAAATGCCAGCTACTGCCCAGAACAGACGGGCTTTTAAATTTATAGTACCTTTAAATACTTTCACGACCATACGGTGCACCGAGACCGGCAGTAAGTAAATAATTAAAGGTCCGTACAGTGCACCGAGGCCGGCGTTGAAGGAATAAGGTACCTTTTCTTACAAGTCTTTTGGTTGCTGTGGGCCGCGATAGCTCAGTCGGTATAGCGACTCGCTACGAGCTGGACGGTCCGGGGATCGAATCCCGGTGGTGGCGAGATTTTCAGCACCCGTCCAGACCGGCCCTGGGGCCTACCCAGACTCCTATACAATTGGTACCGGGTCATTCCCGGGGGTAAAGCGGCCGGGGCGTGGCGTTGACCACCCACCCTCATCTAACGCCGAGGTTAAAGAAAGAGTAGAGCTATACCTCTACTCCCCCTCTGGGCCTTCATGGCCTGTTATAGGGTGACCTTTACCTTTTCGTTGCTTCGTTTATTTTAACAAAAACGTTGACTAGACCCCGTAAGAGCCATTCACAAAGTGCGTGTCACAAAGTGCGTGTCGCAAAGTGCGTGTCGCAAAGATTTTCACGTTAAGTATGTTCCACTTACGCACTTTGCATCCACGTTTCATAATAATACCGCGCGGCAGACTGCATCGTGTCTTGACGAGAAATGGAAACCTCTAAACATGTTGAACTGTGGGACGATGATGCTGCAGGTAAAGTGGTTATATAGGGTCCGACTGTACGGAGATAGGGTGTAAACAATGTGGAGGGAAAGCTATTTGTGAGTGCATTTATCTGAAGTGACATTAAGATACGCCAGTGAGAACAACATAGCTGATGCCATGAGTTGGTCACGTGGTTACTCGTTACAGAGGACACTTTCTTCATTTACTGGAATCCTTCGAGGCGAATGATCATGGCCACATTTCAGTAGTATTATCCACAATCTCCGTAAATCACCCGTAACTGTTAAGAACACATTATACAGTCTGGAGTCGTGAAATACCGAAGGTCTTAGCTGTCAAAAAGTGTTTAGTGTCTGAACACACAATTTTAACCACGAAGTTAAACTATTTGACATAAAATTGTAAATTTTGAGAACATACACACGTATGTCATTGACTGGAAAAACTGATTATATATACGTATAGATATATATATACGTATATATATATATATATACCTATATATATATATAGGTATATATATATGTGTGTGTGCATGTATATGCTGGCCTGCAAAAATTTTCCAAAAATCTGAGAGCCACCTAAAATTGTAGGTGCCAGAAGGGTGACGTGAAACAAGTTCCACACTGAGGGCCCCAAAACAATTAGACGACACCGTAAGAAACTTCGGCGACCTGGTGACCGTGATTCGTGCACCCTGGAGTCGAACACTGGATTGTGTTCGACTCCCCGTCAGACCACCCCTCATCATGAGAAACGGGAAACATTTTTGCATTTTTTGTTTGACGACGCTGGTGGCGCAGTTGGTTGAGGCACTGCGCTACAAGCCGGAAGGTCGCGGGTTCGATTCCAGATGGTGTCATTGGAATTTTTCATTGACATAATCCTTTCGGTCGCACTATGGCCCTGGGGTCGACTCAGCCGCTAACAGAAATGAGTACCAGGAATATTTCCTGGGGGGTAAAGGCGGCCAGTGCGTAGGGTTGACAACCTTACCACCTTCATGTGCCGATTGTCTAGAAATCTGGGAGCCTCAACCTCCTGCAACCCTAAGGGCCTGTCCAGGCCTGTAATGGGATTGCTTTACCTTTACCTTTACCATGTTGAAAGCACAGACCTCCATCGGCAGCGGTGCCCGCCCTGCTTGAGGAAGGACCCTTTGACCCTCTCGGATGTCACCTGTGTCACCTGTGTCTCCCAGTCGTGACAGTCATGGCATTCGTCACAAAAATCAGACCGTTCTGAGTTCCCTTGCAGGGTTCCAAATTTCGCGTTGACACATTTATTATGATCAAACCTCTGAACCAAGTCACATGTGCTTTATTCAGCTTTACTCTGAGCGCAAATTCTGTTCCCACAAAAATTTTAATGCAATTACCAGTAAGAATTTGTCAGTGTGTCCTAAAAACTGGTCAGCCCGACCAACCACAGCTATCGAAGACAATTGTCAAAAACGCCACTCTAGATAACGAGGGAGCTATTCAAAACTTAGACACGACAGATGGGAGTGCACAGAAAGTGGTCTAAAGATGGTAAATCAGTGATCAGACAGTTATCACAGTGGTAAGGTAGTACAGGCAGTGTTCGGACGGTAAGGCATACTACAGTCAAGAGCAAAACGTAGTCACACAATGTGTAAACCTAGGGCGGTATTCAGCACTTCTAATACACATAGAGAAGATCAAGCAAACTGTCGATGAGCGTCACGCACTCTACGGAGCCAGAACACCACAGAGAAGATTAAAATCGCGGAATTGCTTCCTCGGAGCAGTGCAAGTTGAACCACCTGAAGACTTCCCCCTTACCCAGATTTGCCCTGGTAGCCACCTCCTTGATTTCAATACTTGGAAATCTCTTAACCGCATTAGAACAAGGGTGGCACCAGTAAAAACAAATACGGTGAAATGGGGCAAAACAAACTCCGACGACCTGTATTGTGGCTGTGGAGAGGTACAAGATATGGGACATCTCCTGTCATGCAGGGACTGCCTTGTGGCTGTGGAGAGGTACAAGATATGGGACATCTCCTGTCATGCAGGGACTGCCTTGTGGCTGTGGAGAGGTACAAGATATGGGACATCTCCTGTCATGCAGGGACTGCCTTGTGGCTGTGGAGAGGTACAAGATATGGGACATCTCCTGTCATGCAGGGACTGCCTTGTGGCTGTGGAGAGGTACAAGATATGGGACATCTCCTGTCATGCAAGGACTGCCTTGTGGCTGTGGAGAGGTACAAGATATGGGACATCTCCTGTCATGCAGGGACTGCCTTGTGGCTGTGGAGAGGTACAAGATATGGGACATCTCCTGTCATGCAGGGACTGCCTTGTGGCTGTGGAGAGGTACAAGATATGGGACATCTCCTGTCATGCAGGGACTGCCTTGTGGCTGTGGAGAGGTACAAGATATGGGACATCTCCTGTCATGCAAGGACTGCCTTGTGGCTGTGGAGAGGTACAAGATATGGGACATCTCCTGTCATGCAGGGACTGCCTTGTGGCTGTGGAGAGGTACAAGATATGGGACATCTCCTGTCATGCAGGGACTGCCTTGTGGCTGTGGAGAGGTACAAGATATGGGACATCTCCTGTCATGCAAGGACTGCCTTGTGGCTGTGGAGAGGTACAAGATATGGGACATCTCCTGTCATGCAGGGACTGCCTTGTGGCTGTGGAGAGGTACAAGATATGGGACATCTCCTGTCATGCAGGGACTGCCTTGTGGCTGTGGAGAGGTACAAGATATGGGACATCTCCTGTCATGCAGGGACTGCCCCCAGAAATCCACCCTCGAGGATTTATGGCTTGCAAATAAAAAAGGATTTGACGTAGCCCAATACTGGGCAAAAAATCTTTAATCTAATTTGATTGTCCGGACACGATCAAGAAAGAAGAAAGCACTTCTAATATGTGCATATCAGTCATCAATAAACGTAAAGTACCTCTGCGTGCTGCTAAAGTGTGGTGTTATTTCTGACGACGACATCGATAATGCTGGCCGAAACACCTCATTGACTCCCTGAGAAAAATTTCTCATGTTTCAACATCAGAACTACTCCGTGCACATGACCTACGACCTCTCACATTGTAACCTTCAAACCAAGGTGTCATGGCTGGCATAATGTCTCGAGCGTTGGGGGTGGAGATAAGGACGAGCGGCTGATGGCGAAAATCCCTGTGCACACGGTACAGGACACAGTGCGAAGCTGCAGACCCACGACACAACCCGCTTTCAATATGTTATAGAAACAAAAAGCTAACTAAATTACCGTCCGAAGTGAGACAACAAAATAAAATGGGACTGGCAGGACAGGTCAGTCCGTGCATTCCTAATGCCGATACTGCACAGAGCGGCAGGTACAGTGAACGTCCCTTTTACTAATGCAAATATACTAAAAACGGCCGTGAAATATTTAGCATTTGACTCAGTACTGAGTGTGCGATCTTCCAGAATACAAACTGAAGCGTATTTGACGTAATTCAAATTTCACGTCGGATTCAATTACCTATAGTTAACCAATGCCGATCCCAGTGACCGCGCGGTCTAAGGCATGGGTCTATGGCGGCTCGCTTGCTGGGATTGCGGGTTCGAATTCCGCCTAGGGCATGGATGTCTGTCTCTTGTGAGTGTTGTGTGTTGTCAGGTAGAGGTCTCTGCGTCGGGCTGATCACTTGTCCAGAGGAGTCCTACCGACTGTGGTGTGTCTGAGTGTGATCGTGAATCCACGGAAAATGAGGTGGCATAGGCCCCCAAGGAGCTGTCGAGCCATTGGGAAAAAAAAATATTTAACCATTAAGCGAAGTGAATACCAAATTTAAGTAATTAACTTCTGTTCTATAGAACTAAAGTATTTACAATAAAAAATGAAAGGCAATGGTAAAGTTGAATTACAGACAGTCAAAACGGCACACCGGTACAACCCTCCCGCCCCAAAAACAGTAACAACAGTAACAATGAACCTTTCAAAATCGACTTAAAATTTTACCTATTCTCGAGATTAGTTGCGGGTCACATACAGTCAATCGTGTGTGGCTGCAGTAACCAACGAGGTTCACATTACAATAGGTACAGACTATACGTTTTCTAACAAAACGCGCTTTGTTACAACACCATTCCATCTTTTTTATAGCTATTGGTACCACCCCTCCTTTCACCCCTTTACCACCCCCTTTAAAAAAAGTCAATTCCCGAACGTACGGTGGATTAAAGTGTGCACGTAGATGCCGGACGGACGGACAATCGAACTGGACACAGCTTCCTGGCTCGTGCAGCTCACGCACAACGGCACACGTCTCAAAAACAGCCATTTTTATCTCGTATATCTGAGTCGATGCCGATCCCAGTGGCCGTGCGGTCTAAGGCGTGAGTCTTCGGCCGCTCGCTTGCTGGGATTGCGGGTTCGAATCCCACCGGGGGCATGGATGTTTGTGTTGTGTTTGTTGTAAGGACGGTAGCATGGAACGTAAAAGTGACATGAAGGACGAAAGGATTTAAACAGTACAAAAATGGATCAAAGGGGAAAAACCCCGGACAGGCAAAAAAAAAAACACCGGGGGCATGGATGTCTGTCTCTTGTGAGTGTTGTGTGTTGTCAGGTAGAGGCCTCTGCGACGAGCCGATCCCCCGTCCAGAGGAGTCCTACCGACTGTGGTGTGTCTCTCAGTGTGATCAAAAGAAAATTACAACCTCGACACTGAAACGGGAAAACCGGAGTAGGTAGAAGAGGACGACTAAAAAAAAAAAAATTTTGAGTTGAAAAGTCGAATCGGAACCCAACAGTTGCTTTATATTTTTGTATTGCTCAACGTCGCGCAGTAGCATGGTGTTACTGTGTTTTGTACAGCCCTGCGTTCCTTTAGGGAACCTTCTCTCTGTGTACTACAAAACTTTGTATTAAATGCAAAAATGGACACTGAATTAGTTTAAATAAGGATTCGACTCTTCTTGGACGTCACTCCGTGTCGTATGGACCAATCGACACGGAGTGACGTCCAAGAACACCTCAACATCAATCAACACCGCTGTAACATCCAATATCGCACAGTTCAAATTATTTATTTGTCATTTTAACAATGCAGGCAGCAGCTCAGATTACGCTACGTAACGCAAAAACGTAGGGTGAAAAAAAAATTGGCAAAAGTGGGGGAGAGGGGGGGGGGGCAAGCGGCGGTAACCCGACTTGAAGCACCATGGATAGTGGTAAACGTTGCTTCCACTGTCAACAAGTTACAACTAATCCAGGGAGCACAATCCGTCCTTACAGGCTACAATTCACTTAAGTGGGCAACATATTTCTCACCTTTCACGTAACCCCGAAGTTCCTCGATTTTAAAATTATCAATTTCCATACCGTGTATGAATGTTCAATTTAACAAAAGCCTTTTGCAACATCAAAACACGCTAATTTCAAGTAATGCAAACAAGATCAACACACAACAGTAAATTCTGTACTTTGATAATGCAAATGCTTATGTCAGTGCTAAAAGTGCGCAACTGGACGATGTGCTGTGCTGAGGCAGATAAAACTAGTCTACAGGCTCGCACAGTTTTTGTAAGACGACTATAATACTACGCTAACAGGCAATTGTTATCACTAATACAATTAAACACTGTTAACGTCTTGTATAAACAATTATTATTATTATTATTAAAATGAGGCATTCTTAACGTCTTGTATAAACAATTATTATTATTATTAAAATGAGGCATTGTTAACGTCTTGTATAAACAATTATTATTATTAAACTGAGGCATTGTTAACGTCTTGTATAAACAATTATTATTATTAAAATGAGGCATTGTTAACGTCTTGTATAAACAATTATTATTATTATTATTAAAATGAGGCATTGTTAACGTCTTGTATAAACAATTATTATTATTATTAAAATGAGGCATTGTTAACGTCTTGTATAAACAATTATTATTATTAAAATGAGGCATTGTTAACGTCTTGTATAAACAATATTATTATTATTATTAAAATGAGGCATTCTTAACGTCTTGTATAAACAATTATTATTATTATTAAAATGAGGCATTGTTAACGTCTTGTATAAACAATTATTATTATTAAACTGAGGCATTGTTAACGTCTTGTATAAACAATTATTATTATTAAAATGAGGCATTGTTAACGTCTTGTATAAACAATTATTATTATTATTATTAAAATGAGGCATTGTTAACGTCTTGTATAAACAATTATTATTATTATTAAATGAGGCATTGTTAACGTCTTGTATAAACAATTATTATTATTAAAATGAGGCATTGTTAACGTCTTGTATAAACAATTATTATTATTATTAAAATGAGGCATTGTTAACGTCTTGTATAAACAATTATTATTATTAAACTGAGGCATTGTTAACGTCTTGTATAAACAATTATTATTATTAAAATGAGGCATTGTTAACGTCTTGTATAAACAATTATTATTATTAAAATGAGGCATTGTTAACGTCTTGTATAAACAATTATTATTATTAAAATGAGGCATTGTTAACGTCTTGTATAAACAATATTATTATTATTAAAATGAGGCATTGTTAACGTCTTGTATAAACAATTATTATTATTAAAATGAGGCATTGTTAACGTCTTGTATAAACAATTATTATTATTAAAATGAGGCATTGTTAACGTCTTGTATAAACAATTATTATTATTAAAATGAGGCATTGTTAACGTCTTGTATAAACAATTATTAATTATTAAAATGAGGCATTGTTAACGTCTTGTATAAACAATTATTATTATTAAAATGAGGCATTGTTAACGTCTTGTATAAACAATTATTATTATTAAAATGAGGCATTGTTAACGTCTTGTATAAACAATTATTATTATTAAAATGAGGCATTGTTAACGTCTTGTATAAACAATTATTATTATTAAAATGAGGCATTGTTAACGTCTTGTATAAACAATTATTATTATTATTAAAAATGAGGCATTGTTAACGTCTTGTATAAACAATTATTATTATTAAAATGAGGCATTGTTAACGTCTTGTATAAACAATTATTATTATTAAAATGAGGCATTGTTAACGTCTTGTATAAACAATTTTATTATTATTAAAATGAGGCATTGTTAACGTCTTGTATAAACAATTATTATTATTAAACTGAGGCATTGTTAACGTCTTGTATAAACAATTATTATTATTAAATGAGGCATTGTTAACGTCTTGTATAAACAATTATTATTATTAAAACTGAGGCATTGTTAACGTCTTGTATAAACAATTATTATTATTATTATTAAAATGAGGCATTTCCAGTCTCATGTATAAATATTTATTATTACTAATTATTATTATTTATTACCGGTAACACCCTGTATACACTCGTCCAGAGCAGTCCTACCGACTGTCGTGTGTCTAAAGTGTGATATCGCGAAACCTCGAACAATGAGGCCTAGGCCCCCTAGGGGCTGTCGAGCCATAGGAACACAAACACCATGTATAAATTATTATTATTATTATTATTATTACTATTATTACAATAAATTTTTGCTAACGTCTTGTATAAACAATTACAAATACTATAAATCTTCCCTGAGAAAACACGACAGATAATACAATTTTTGCATAATGTCAATTTTGATAAACAACTTATATTTACTGATAAGACTGCCTGTCAGCAAGCACTCTAATTAAAACGGACTGAATTATCATTACTTAATTTTTTTTCCTAGAAAGAAAGCTGTGATAACAGGAAGTGGTGTCAAGTGCCAGGTGTGGCAAAATTTGCTTTACATTTGTCAGTTCATTTGATTTATATCTAATTAAAAAATACAGACAAGGCGCTAAAACAAAACAGTTTTAAGGAAACATGTGGTAAGTGGGTTCTAACGATGGTACTTGAAACACAGAGAAAACGCACACCGTCTAAACAGGGAAACAAATAATCAATGCAAAAAAAACATGCAAAGAACCGAATTTTTGAAATAAAATTATCGTTAAGAATAAAACAAATAATTCGAATACAGTACAGAGCAAAGCCGGCATCAGACCTACGAATTTTGCTGTTCATCGTGATACTTGTCTATTTGTATGTGTTCGCAGGACATTCCAGCACGTTCCAGCACGTCACAGAAGTGCAATAGTGGATCGCGCGTCATTCAACCTTCGCCTAAACGGAACTACGAGAGCGAACGCAGTGAAGAGCTGTTGATGTCAGCACTGGATATTTTTGTGTGTCAAATGTCATGACGGTGTGGCGTTACTTGCTTGGTGAGGCAGAATGTCACGTGACGAGTACGTGAGGGCCGAACTGAACACAACTTAGGAACGATCATATTTAAATATCAAATATATGTGAACAACGTTATATCAAATTTCCATGGAAAACACGGTATTGTGTATTCCTTTAAAAAATCGTAAAATATATTTAGTCAACTGGATGAGGTATTTGTTACAAGAACGCAAGCGATAACAACATTTGGACAATGGCTACCTGTTTTACTTGGAAGCCTAACTTGTTTTTTTTTGCACACCATTAATCAGGGGAGTGGTGGTAAGGCTCCACTCATTCTTAACCTCGGCACTAGATGGAGGTGAGCTTCGTGACCTCGATGCGAAGATGTGTAGGCATACAGATTAAATAACTACCTGTAGATTACAGCCCTCTGGGATGAGATGCCATGAATCCTGCTAGAAATTTACCGACGTTTCGGTCGAAACCTACTTCCTCAACCCTCAAAGCAAAAATATTCATTTTACTGAGAAAGCAGGCAGCAACTTCCTCCGAAACGTCGGTAAATTTCTACATGGCGCAATATCCCATGTTACAAGTTTTCGCTCACCATTTTGCACTTTATATATTTTAACCGTAAGTCAAGTATTTAATAATAATAATCCCCAGGGAATTCGAGCTAAGAGGACGACCAAAAAACAGATGGTGGAACTGTGTACAAGCATATATTAATAGAGGCCAAAACTAGAAAGAGAGGTCAAAGACAGAGCTGACTGGGCGAAGTCCTTTAAGGAGGAGAAGGTCCGCATTGGACTGTGGTGCCATCTGAGAAGAAGAACATTTTTGAACCGTTTTGAGGCAGGGGTAGCCAAAGTTCATCAGAAAAGTTAGTGTGAGGCGTCCTTTCAGTACGTGTTTCCATAACAGCGTTGACCGAACGATACACGTGCTGGAGTCGAGGTGAGTTTCTGGGAAGTAAGAGTGACTTGAGAAATACCACGTAACCCTTTAAAGCAGCATACAAGCTTCATTAAGACAAAGGAACCATGCATTGTCGAACACATTGTTTACGAATTTTATATTACTGTCGCCGTGCATTTTCACTAATTCAATTTATTTTACACCAACTAATGCAAACGTAAAACCACTTTTTTGTAGTTTTTTATTGTAAAATGTACCCCTACACGTGTTTCGATCCTCGGATCATCGTCAGGGATTTTTTTTAAAAAAACCCTGACGATGATCCGAGGATCGAAACACGTGTAGGGGTACATTTTACAATAAAAAACTACAAAAAAGTGGTTTTACGTGTGCATTAGTTGGTGTAAAATAAATTGAATTACATTATTTACGCTTTTCAATACTACCACAACAAACAGCGATTATTTCCCTAACAGCATTAACTGACTGGTTTGTATAACTGAGACGGAGCGTGTTTACTGCGCGGTACGGACTGTATTTATGTGTTTTGTGTACAACATTAACTGACTGGTTTGTATAACTGAGACGGTGTGTGTTTACTGCGCGGTACGGACTGTATTTATGTGTTTTGTGTGGATCTCAGAACAAACAGCGATTATTTCACTGTACAACATTAACTGACTGGTTTGTATAACTGAGACGGAGTGTGTTTACTGCGCGGTACGGACTGTATTTATGTGTTTTGTGTGGATCTCAGAACAAACAGCGATTATTTCACTGTACAACATTAACTGACTGGTTTGTATAACTGAGGACGAGGTGTGTTTACTGCGCGGTACGGACTGTATTTATGTGTTTTGTGTGGATCTCAGAACAAACAGCGATTATTTCACTGTACAACATTAACTGACTGGTTTGTATAACTGAGACGGAGTGTGTTTACTGCGCGGTACGGACTGTATTTATGTGTTTTGTGTGGATCTCAGAACAAACAGCGATTATTTCACTGTACAACATTAACAGACTGGTTTGTATAACTGAGACGGAGTGTGTTTACTGCGCGGTACGGACTGTATTTATGTGTTTTGTGTGGATCTCAGAACAAACAGCGATTATTTCACTGTACAACATTAACAGACAGGTCTTTGTACTGGCGACACGGTATGTTCTTTGTGAGGTAAAGTATACATAATTCAGATAAATTTCATGGTCCATAAGGTTAAAAACTTCTGACCTTATTCGCTTCTTATTTCAACGTCACTTTATCTACACTACATAAATACACAAATACATTATTAATAATTTTTACAAATGGCCTTAACAGTAGCTACACGAATAAATGGAGGATATTGGGGATTTGTGGTCAGCTGTGGGGGGGGGGGGCACCACCAATGCAAGGCCCAACAGTACTGCACATCACCGCAACCGACAGCATAACACAATCAGAGATGCGGCAGTCCTGTGTTCCTGTGCGATTCCCCTTACACATAAGCTGCACTCCAGGCTGTGTGAAGGATGTGTGTTTCTAAATATAGCGCACAGAGACGCCCCAATCGACAACACGCCACTGTCATTTATGACGTCAGCCAAGTAACTGCCATCCATCTCCTAAAATATTTTTATCCTCTTAATCAGGGATGGGAATACAGCGCGTGCACCACGCTGCGGTTGGCTCTACTGCTTCGTGTTAGGTAATCCATACACACTGACACGCTGTGGTTTTCCTCAGTTACTGTAGCAACTGTCGGTCTTCGATCTTAACCCTTCAAGGCCTTTCACCTCACGTACAACCTAGTATAAAGTTACGAAATACTACGTTCTGCCCACGCTGTGTATTTATGTATTTCGTTATGTGGTTTTTACAACAGAGACGAAATGTGTTTACTGCGCGGTACGAACTGAATGTTTAAATATAATTCAGGTTAATTTTATTAATTTTGGGACCATGTCCGTATGTTATAATTACCGGCCTTTCTACCTCCTAACTAACTGACTGACTAACTAATTAACTATCTATCTGACTAACTAACTGACTGACTGACTATCTAACTGACTGACTATGTAACTAACTGACTGACAGAATAACTAACTGACTGACAGACTATCTAACTGACTGACTGACTAACTGACAAATTAACTGACTGACTGACTAACCAACTAACTGACTGACTATCTAACTGACTGACTAACTAACTAACTGACAAACTAAGTGACTGACTATCTAACTAACTGACTGACTAACTGACAAACTGACTATCTAACAAATTAAATAACTGACTATCTAACTGACTGACTAACTAACTGACAAAGTAACTGACTGACTATCTAACTGAATTACTAACTAACTGACAAACTAAGTGACTGACTAACTGACTATCTAACTAACTGACAAACTGACTATCTGACTGAGACTGACTGACTAACTAACTAACTAACTGACTGACTAACTCTATAGAGAAGAGCCTTTCTTGAGAAGCTAACAGCTCATCAGTTGGTCACGAACACACTTTATGGAAGCAGAAGGCTCATCACCGTGTTCCAAACAGCTCACCAATGTTCCAAACAGCTCACCAATGTTCAAAACAGCTCACCAATGTTCCAAACAGCTCACCAATGTTCCCCGGCCTGCGCCAGACAAACGCAGACGCAGGCCACACCACCCTACCCTGTTGACGTCCAGATCTTCCAAGCGTTGTTTCTTAAACGTCGACAATTATCGTCATATCACAAGGTCACTTCGCTCAGCACATTCCAAAATTAACACAGACCACTGTGAAAACGTCACGTTCACTTGACCTAACAACCAAGCAACTACGTCACGTTCACTTGACCTAACAACCAAGCAACTATGTCACTTTCACTTGACCTAACAACCAAGCAACTACGTCACGTTCACTTGACCTAACAACCAAGCAACTACGTCACGTTCACTTGACCTAACAACCAAGCAACTACGTCACGTTCACTTGACCTAACAACCAAGCAACTACGTCACGTTCACTTGATCTAACAACCAAGCAACTACGTCACGTTCACTTGACCTAACAACCAAGCAACTACGTCACGTTCACTTGACCTAACAACCAAGCAACTACGTCACGTTCACTTGACCTAACAACCAAGCAACTACGTCACTTTCACTTGACCTAACAACCAAGCAACTACGTCACGTTCACTTGACCTAACAACCAAGCAACTACGTCACGTTCACTTGACCTAACAACCAAGCAACTACGTCACGTTCACTTGACCTAACAACCAAGCAACTACGTCACGTTCACTTGACCTAACAACCAAGCAACTACGTCACGTTCACTTGACCTAACAACCAAGCAACTACGTCACGTTCACTTGACCTAACAATCAAGCAACTACGACAGTTTCTCCCGGAAAATCTATGAGACGAACCGCACTGGGAGTCGAACACTGTGCAGTAACGTCACACGCTCAAACGATTGATTTAACACATTCGGCCATTGTGTTTCAAAATGACACATGTTGATACAGTGAGATGTGGCAACAATGCTACCACACGATCTCACGTTACAATCGCTTGAGGGGATTCCCTTCAGGGCCTGGACCGATAACAAGATTTACAAACCATGGAACTTACCTTGCTATTTGTGCTTGCCTGACAGTGCAATAATGACTGACTGTACGCAAGCATTCTAACGCTACAAAATATCACAGTCTGCTTTATTTCCCCGGGCTTCCGATTTGTGAATTACATGCCAAAGCAGGTAAGAGCTGTAAAACCCACACTGCTGTGACATCCATCTAATAGAACCGGCCTGACTAGAATACTTACACACACAAACCTGGACTTCAAACGACAAACTGACTTTCTTACATCACAAAAGTGGCTATTTATGACGCATAATCTGCCTACTGACATCAATCGTGGATATTGGTAGACATGAGATTTAAACCCACAGAGATCCAAGACGGAAAAATTCACGTCCGTAATTAAATCTTCAAAGAGAAGATTTTAGGTTCTCGTGGCGGTGGCTACGAAGGTTATTGTGTCCCGCGATGTGACGCCGTGTAGTCTGGTATAAACGTACCAATATTTAATAAGAACTTATTTCCCTCCAACTTCATGATACGTTCCTATAAAACGTTGATAAATGTATACCAGACTAAACGGTGTCACAACCCACACGACAATATTCTTCAACCCACTCAATGTTACGTAAGAAATATCTTGCGTGCAGTTAGAAATATTGCCACTTACTGGGGGACAACACACACATATATGACAATTTAAGAGTACGATTTGATAGGCTGTACTCCATAATGAAGCAAAGAAACTTCCAAACGGCGATCTTGGCAGTTTATTAAGTTTTCTCGCGGACTGTTTGTGGATTTAAGGGTTAAGTTAGTGTGGGTACATATTATCCGAACTGCCTGGTAAAATATAATACCTTATAAATTTCACACTGTTGACACCGTGCATCTTCGTCATATTAAATTAAGTTATAAACCAACCGATGCACACTAAAACCACTCTTTAAGTAGCTTTATTATAAAATTGTTAAAATTGTACCCCTACACGTGTTTCGATCCTAGGATCATCGTCAGGGGGGTTTCTTGCTAAAAGCTACAGTCACTTCAACACATGATTTAAAATATTCTATCTGCACTTTGCAACATAAGTTAAAATCTTGTAAAAAGATTCTCTAAAAGTTGTAAAATTATAAAAGCACTGTAGATGGTAGATTGTGGAACTGCTGGCGTGTGGTGTTAAAAGCTGTAAAATAAATGATTTTGTAAGTAATATAGAACTTGTAAATATATTTGTATATATATAGAAAATCAATAATGATTGATGTTAGCAACCAATATATTTACAAGTTCTATATTACTTACAAAATCATTTATTTTACAGCTTTTAACACCACACGCCAGCAGTTCCACAATCTACCATCCACAGTGCTTTTATAATTTTACACCTTTTAACGAATCTTTTTACAAGATTTTAACTTACGTTGCAAAGGGCAGATAGAATATTTTAAATCATGTGTTGAAGTGACTGTAGCTTTTAGCAAGAAACCCCCCTGACGATGATCCTAGGATCGAAACACGTGTAGGGGTACAATTTTAACAATTTTATAATAAAGCTACTTAAAAAGTGGTTTTAGTGTGCATCGGTTGGTTTATAAACTTAATTTAATATAATACCTTAATTTAACCCCTGTAGACGTAACAAGATATGTCCTAAGGTTTTAGTAGCTGCCACTAGGTCACTGACGGGCGGAGATGACCACACAAGTACCTACTTTACAACTACCTGTCCTCAGCGCCCCCCCCCCACCCCACAAATGCACACAAACATTTGACATTAAGCTGCTATAAATAAACTTCATCAAATGTTTGTACCAGCAGCTGACGGCGGCAGACATGATGGTAGGCAGGGGGTTACTGCGAAAAAGAAACAGGATGTGACGGGTTGAAGTGGATTGAACTGGCTCATGAGTATACCAGTGGTGGGTTCTTGTAAGCACGGTAACGCAGGGATGTCCCACTCCCAGGCGCCAGGTCGCTCGGGCGACTGAAGTTTGTACGGTGGTGTCTGATACCACTGTGGTACTGGACCTTATATCTAGGGTTCCACAGAACGAGAGTTACTTGTTAAGTACCTGACGAACTCTGCCTTTATAAATACTAATTAATAGCCCTGAATGAGCCGAGGTAGCTCAGTCGGTATAGTGACTCGCTAAGGGCTGGACGGTCCGGGGATCGAATCCCGGTGTAGGTGAGATTTTCAGCACCCGTCCAGACCGGCCCTGTGGCCCACCTAGCCTCCTGTACAATTGGTACCGGGTCATTCCCGGGGGTAAAGCGGCCGGGACGTGGCGTTGACCACCCACCCCCATCTAGCGCCGAGGTTAAAGAAAGAGTATAGCTATACCTCTACTCCCCCTCTGGGCCTTCGTGGCCTGTTGTAGGGTGAACTTTACCTTTAATAGCCCTAAAGATTTAAGTCGAAAAGTCCTATGAAACGTTGGTTCGAATCTACCAAACTACACGGCGTCATATTCCAGAAGGCCGTCACCTTAACGTTAGCTGACGCAATAAACTCAGAATCTTATTAATATCGCCCAAGACAACGACATGAGTTAGATGCAGCAGCCTTGATTTCAGTCTTCCGCCGCGATGTTGATGAATTCTGCGCTCTTCTGGGGTATTACGCGGCGTCGTGTGGTAATTATTTACCGACGTTTCGGGACGACGTATCGGTCCCAGACTCCTGACCAGTGAGGATGGGACCGATACGTTGTCCCGAAACGTCGGTAAACAATTACCACACGACGCCGCGTAATACCCCAGAAGAACGCAGAATTCAGATGCAGCATCATTTAAAGTCAAGGCAGCATCGCGTTACGACTTCCACATTGCTTGGAAGAAACAAATTCTGACTGCTAAGTATTCCAGTACTGTCCGTGAGAAGCACGACTGATCAGTGACTTTTGGGTAGGAATGTACAGAGCAAAGAAATGCAGTGCTCTATGGCGTCATCACGTGAGTGTTAGAGGTGACTGAAGAAGAAAATGCTTTCTTTAAACACTACTCTATAATTATTCCAGATGTTTTCATATCAAGTTTCACAATGCGTAGATTTGTTCCACTGTTATATATTCTGCGTACATGAACTTACTAACAAGACTAAAAACTATTTGTTCTGTAAACTGCCTTCAGGCAAACACCTAACGCTTTTATTTAAACTAAAGCACGCTGACATCAGCTATTGGTATGGCTCTGCAACAAGCCCCCTTTATTACAAGACACACATCTCTTAAGCATCTGTTTCTAACGACATAACAAAACGAACTTATACTAATTCTGACAGCTTCACAAAGATGTCCTGTGGGATATGACGTCATGGATTATAAAATATCGCTCATGGAACGGCAATATGTCGTAACCCACACAATACGTCAGACTGAGATTCCCACATCAGTAGACAGTTGTGTTACAAACACAACTTCTGTCAAAATGTTGTGTCCACAAACGAATTGCTTGTCCTTATACAGGTATACACAAAAGAATGGTGCGGTTTCAATAGTGAATATTATTGAAACCGCACCATTATTTTGTGTATGCCCTGTATTTTAGTAAAAACATAACATGTTTAAGTGTTGGTCTATTGAGGATCTGTCACGTGTCTTCTGTCTGCTGTAAAACTGTGTATCGTTGGGTTACGACAGAGCGCTGTTTCATGAGCGATATAGAAACCAATATTTTGGAGCAACCTGTAACAGTAACCAATATTTTGGAGCAACCTGCAGACCCCCATCTTGATGACAGAATGTAACTTGCATTTTAATGACAACTGTCACAAAGCAATGCCGACTGGCAGTCATTAAGCTAGTAGAAACAAGTTTTGACAATGACTTACACCGCCTACTTCGCTTAGTCGCCTCACTGCTTATCGTGCGGTCACCAAAATCTACGACTTACAGCCAGTTACGCTGTACGTATCTACGACAGCGTGGTCCGTTTATATGTTAAGTTTCCCCTGACGTAGAATCCCAACCTTAAATCTGATGTTACACAGTGTCAAGTGGTAAACAGTTCCGACGTTTCGAACGATAGTACTGCTTCCATCTTCAGGGTCAAGCAGTCCAATCTTCTTGGACGGTATAACATCCCAGAAGACTTGAATATTGATCAGCATCGCTGTCAGAACCTCAGAGCTCGCAACTGTAAACATTTTGTGTTTCTCTGCAGTCAGTACAGCGCAGACAGGCCACGACCTGGAACACCGACTAATCGCGGTTTGATTTCCAGCAGGGGCAACAGACTTTTCTCCAAAACGTCCAGACCGCCTCTGGGGTCCACCTAGCCTCCTATTTAAGTGGGTACTGGAGGATATTTCTCCTGGGATAAAGCGGCCGGGGGTGTGAAACTGACCACTCGCCCCCAATCTGGTATACACTTTAAGAATAAGAACAGTTATACCTCCAATTCCCCATACGCCTTCACAACTCTATACTTTACCTCTACCTTAGAACAAAACACGTGACAGCTTAACATAATTATTACCAAGTGACATTTACAGCAGGTCATTTTATTGTCTCATTGAAATACGTCATTTGAAGACAGCGCCGTGCTGCGGATGTTTTCTGTATTGCTAGTGGTACACCGGCTGTGGTAAGGGTTGGCGGCGGGTAGGGGTTGGAAGAGAATTACGAAGTAGCTTGTGGACGAGGGGGAGGAGGAGGAGATGCAGTTGCTTGTAATGAGAATAGATTATTGTTTGGTTTCAGGGTAGAGGGGCGGTAGTGGCCGCTGGACAAACTCAACTCGATCGTCTGCCATTGTTGCCCACGGTGGAGGGTTGAGCGAATGTACGAGAAATTAACACAAAGAACACTTTGAACGCCGTCATCATCCATTTGCTGTATGCCTCACTCGTCTCCCTTTTTGATCTAATTCCATCTCTTTCGTATTATCATTTCGTGATAGCAACCGCTTAGATAGTTTGTAAAAAAAAAAATTAAAAGTTTTCCCTCTCCCTGCCAAGAATGCATATAGGGGGAGCAGAGTTATAGCTCCACTAATTCTTAAACTAGTCACGAGATGGTGGTGACTGGTTAAGTTAACGTTCCAGCCGATTTACCCCTACTAGACGAATTTCTATGAAATTGCATATGGGGGCTTTTTATGAAAATCTATCGAGAAATTCCAAATTTGGTTAAAATCGGGCAAAAACATCGGGCACTTTACAAGAAGACCTAAGTACCTTTTATTGTTGACGGCGACATTAAATCGCCATACACGCGCTTTCTTCGGGGTGAAATTGTATCGGGTTCATACAATATCCGAGGAAGTATAAACATTACGCGAACGCGCCACAATGTTATGTTATATGTATTTTGCATATCTTGTTGGTATTCGAGATGGGGAGAATGTCGGGCTGTTTGTTGATTGCTTTGTTATTAGCTGATTAAAAAAACTGTCAAGGTGACGGTCACAAGATTCGTAAATATCAAGATTTCAGTTAAAGGAGACTTCGTGCAATTTGTGTGAATTCAGTATGGAACATAATGCAAATTTGTGCACTAACAGTATTACTGATATTTAAGACATCACTAACGTTCACTTAACAAGTAATACTGCACACATATGAGGCTGATACAAACATAATGCTCCCGCTTAAACAATTAATCCTTAAAAGCCCAGTGGTCACTATATGTACCACAATATTCAGGCGGAAGCCTGAAATCACGATAAAATCAATCATTCGCTGTCTGAGAACAAATTATGAGCCTGAAACTGTTTTTGGATCTAATCCGTCGAAGGCTGAAAATAAGACATCAATATTCCTGTCTTTACACACCCCTACACAAAATCCACCTGGTTAGTGTCATTAACCACTGAACAGGGCACAATGGAGAAAGGGGTGAAGAGGGAACAACAGAGGGATGATAGAGGTAGAATATTCATCACGGAATAAACCTGGCATACCAGGGTTTATGAATGTCGTGTGTAGGTGTTTGGTGGACAGCAGTTTCGTCTGACCAACTTAACTACTGGACAAGTTACATCAGACTGTAGATGTATAGATTCTGGCTTGGTCCATTGTCTACTTACACTGCTACCAAGAGCAAGCCTGTATGCAGGGTGGCAGCCAGTATACCCACTCTGATTAGCCCCCCATCAACCCTCTTTCTCGCTCCTTCCCTCACTCTCTCTCTCTCTCTCTCATCTAACCCACACCCTAGACTCAACACTACGCTGTACCTTATTTAAATGCAAATGAGCTTCATTTCGCAATATTAATGTGCTTCGCCCCACTCCCACTGCCTTTGCTTCCACCTCTCTCCACCCGCTTGGCCTGGTCTGGTGGCCCTAGCTGCAGGGGCCCTCTACTGTCGAGTTGATTTAGCGAAACCTGGTGTGAGGGGTACTTCAATAATTATTCAGCCATGTGTGAGTGCGTGCACAAGGCAGCTTCTAGTTCTGGCACGGTTAGTTCTATTGCCACTGACGAACGACATAACCCTCGAACTGTTAGCCAATCTTCAATTTAAATCTGACTCATAGGTGAATATAAATAAATACGGCCGGAGGGCTAGTTCCTAACGAAGCTTGGTTCCTACCAGAACATTGTTCATAAAACACGTCAATAGCGGCAGCAGACAGATATGCTTCCACTTGGATGGGCGATCATTACAGCAAATCACTAAGCGTCACGATTGTGCTAACAACATTCTGACCAATGACAAACCATAACTTTCAGTTTAACCCTCTAAAGCCGATTGGTTACTATATGTACCACCAGGTTTAACATTCACAAATTCTACGTTCTTCCCACACAGTGTATTTATGTGTTTTGTGTGGATCTCAGAACAAACAGCAATTATTTCACTGTACAGCATTAACTGACTGGTTTGTATAACTGAGACGGAGTGTGTTTACTGCGCGGTACGGACTGTATTTATGTGTTTTGTGTGGATCTCAGAACAAACAGCGATTATTTCACTGTACAGCATTAACTGACTGGTTTGTATAACTGAGACGGAGTGTGTTTACTGCGCGGTACGGACTGAATCTTTATGTATAATTCAGGTTTAACATTCACAAATTCTACGTTCTGCCCACACAGTGTATTTATGTGTTTTTTGTGGATCTCAGAACAAACAGCGATTATTTCACTGTACAGCATTAACTGACTGGTTTGTATAACTGAGACGGAGTGTGTTTACTGCGCGGTACGGACTGTATTTATGTGTTTTGTGTGGATCTCAGAACAAACAGCGATTATTTCACTGTACAACATTAACTGACTGGTTTGTATAACTGAGACGGAGTGTGTTTACTGCGCGGTACGGACTGTATTTATGTGCTTTGTGTGGATCTCAGAACAAACAGCGATTATTTCACTGTACAGCATTAACTGACTGGTTTGTATAACTGAGACGGAGTGTGTTTACTGCGCGGTACGGACTGTATTTATGTGTTTTGTGTGGATCTCAGAACAAACAGCGATTATTTCACTGTACAGCATTAACTGACTGGTTTGTATAACTGAGACGGAGTGTGTTTACTGCGCGGTACGGACTGTATTTATGTGTTTGAGTGGATCTCAGAACAAACAGCGATTATTTCACTGTACAGCATTAACTGACTGGTTTGTATAACTGAGACGGAGTGTGTTTACTGCGCGGTACGGACTGTATTTATGTGTTTGAGTGGATCTCAGAACAAACAGCGATTATTTCACTGTACAGCATTAACTGACTGGTTTGTATAACTGAGACGGAGTGTGTTTACTGCGCGGTACGGACTGTATTTATGTGTTTTGTGTGGATCTCAGAACAAACAGCGATTATTTCACTGTACAGCATTAACTGAATGGTTTGTATAACTGAGACGGAGTGTGTTTACTGCGCGGTACGGACTGAATCTTTATGTATAATTCAGGTTTAACATTCACAAATTCTACGTTCTGCCCACACAGTGTATTTATGTGTTTTTTGTGGATCTCAGAACAAACAGCGATTATTTCACTGTACAGCATTAACTGACTGGTTTGTATAACTGAGACGGAGTGTGTTTACTGCGCGGTACGGACTGTATTTATGTGTTTTGTGTGGATCTCAGAACAAACAGCGATTATTTCACTGTACAGCATTAACTGAATGGTTTGTATAACTGAGACGGAGTGTGTTTACTGCGCGGTACGGACTGAATCTTTATGTATAATTCAGGTTTAACATTCACAAATTCTACGTTCTGCCCACACAGTGTATTTATGTGTTTTTTGTGGATCTCAGAACAAACAGCGATTATTTCACTGTACAGCATTAACTGACTGGTTTGTATAACTGAGACGGAGTGTGTTTACTGCGCGGTACGGACTGTATTTATGTGTTTTGTGTGGATCTCAGAACAAACAGCGATTATTTCACTGTACAGCATTAACTGACTGGTTTGTATAACTGAGACGGAGTGTGTTTACTGCGCGGTACGGACTGAATCTTTATGTATAATTCAGGTTTAACATTCACAAATTCATTGTATTCACCGACTATGTTATTCGAAGCCGAACAACCCGAGCTGCTAACAGCGCCTTTAAATAAACCATAAACAACAAGACAGGTAATGTACGTATAAACGTAATATAGAGACGCGTTCGCGTAACCAATGTTGCCGTGGAAAAGCAATAAGTATTACATATTCTGAGTGCGTGTCTGTAGCCTTAGTTATCCAGCATGGAAAGCGCATGCGCCGTATTATATTGTCATCTGCGGCCTGTCTGGCTCTACCGTATTTTTCCACATTATCTCATAAACGGTACGATTTTCGGAAAAAAGTTATTGAACACACAACATATTATTTTCTCTACAACTTTTATTTGAAACATTTCTTATTCTAAGAAGAATTCAGATATACAAATACTCATTCCCTCACTCATTCACTCACTCACTCACTCACTCACTCCATGTCGATAGATATTTCATCAACAACTATAGTTTCCTTATCCCAAATGTTCCAAACGGCAGGCCTATTGCTCTGACGTATCTCGAATGTTCAATCGCCGCATTCACCAACTCCTCTATTCCACTCTGAATGCATTCAATCCAATCAACACCTTCACAACACATTTCTGTAAGATCAACTTGATCTGTAACCACCCATCTATGACTAGGTCTCGCTGAGGCTGTTTCTACACTTAACCCAAATCATACTCCATTTTTAAATACGCGATTAATAATACCACAACTAAATACCAAACAAACTCCACGGAGCTATGTCTTCCTCATGACGCCAGTAACCGCTCAGCTAGTCAAGAAAATCCCAGCATTTTATGAAACCCAAATGTCCATTGAAGTGAACAATTTATACCAACAACTGCACACAGACTCTGGCTTAATGGCTGAAACCTTTCTACAGTACCACGAAAACCTCCTTCTCAAGAATATCCTAGATGCTAACCTCATCAAATATTACAATAGATACGTGGATGATATATTTATCATCTATGACAACACTGTAATAAACGCAGACCAAATCTCAGAATACATGAACAATATACACAAAAGTTTCCTTGATCTGCTTATAACCCGAAACCAAGAAAACTTAATAATATATATATATATATATATATATATAGATAACCCACAACAACTGGCATAACAATATAGGGCATACACAAAAGAATGGTGCGGTTTCAAAAGTCAATAAAAAATTTATGTCTCACATTACACCGGCACAACATACAACGTCAGCGGCGGCAACTGTCCAAGTTTCTCATGCGCTACCAGCAGTTCGCTTCTCATGCTTACTGCGTGGCCGCGGGGCCAGTTTAGGGGAAATTCGCTGGATCGGACGTGCTGCTGCAAATGGAGACAAGAACCTTCTCCCTTGGCCACCCCGTTCGCCAGATCTTACACCGTGCGATTTCTTTCTTTGGGGGTTCGTTAAAGACAGCGTTTATGTACCACCATTGCCCACGTCCATCCATGAAATTCGTGATCGGATAACGCATGCACTGCAGGCCATTACAGCGGACATGCTACACCGGGTCTGGGATGAGTTTGATTACCGTGTGGATGTGTGTCGTGTGACCCAGGGTGCACACATTGAAGGATTGTAATTACCAAATGAGAAACTTGGACAGTTGCCGCCGCTGATGGTGTATGTTGTGCCCGTGTAAGGTGAGAAATACATTTTTTATTCACTTTTGATACCGCACCATTCTTTTGTGTATGCCCTGTACATTACAAATCAAAAGAAAAAGTCTGTGTGCATTTGTTGGTACAAATTGTTCAATTAAACAAAAGTGCACGGTGAATGCAACGTAAATAGTCCATTGAAGTGTTCACAAGAACCCGCCACTGATACCTACTGTGAATCAAGTGTATCCAGTCCACACCCAACCACCCTGTTTCTTTAACATACAATTTAATATTATCCTCCAATCTACGCCTAGATGTTCAAGGCGATCTCTTTCATGTTTTTTTTACAGTACCCTTCAGTTCCATACCCCGCACATGTTAGGTACCCTTCTACGTTTCATCATATACTTATTTCTGGCGACAAGTAATGTATCATATTATCGTCAAGGTCAGTCACGGTGCTGCCTGAGGAAAACCAGGAAAAGTTTAATGTTTATGCCATCATTCGAACCAGGAACAGTATGACCAGCGGAAAACATGATATATATTATTATTATACAGGGCATACACAAAAGAATGGTGCGGTATCAAAAGTGAATAAAAAATGTATTTCTCACCTTACACGGGCACAACATACACCGTCAGCGGCGGCAACTATCCAAGTTTCTCATTTGGTAATTACAATCCTTCAATGTGTGCACCCTGGGTCACACGACACACATCCACACGGTAATCAAACTCATCCCAGACCCGGTGTAGCATGTCCGCTGTAATGGCCTGCAGTGCATGCGTTATCCGATCACGAATTTCATGGATGGACGTGGGCAATGGTGGTACATAAACGCTGTCTTTAACGAACCCCCAAAGAAAGAAATCGCACGGTGTAAGATCTGGCGAACGGGGTGGCCAAGGAAGAAGGTTCTTGTCTCCATTTGCAGCAGCACGTCCGATCCAGCGCATTTCCCCTAAACTGGCCCGGCGGCCACTCAGTAAGCACGGGAAGCGAACTGCTGGTAGCGCATGAGAAACTTGGACAGTTGCCGCCGCTGACGGTGTACGTTGTGCCCGTGTAATGTGAGACATAAATTTGTTATTCACTTTTGAAACTGCACCATTCTTTTGTGTATGCCCTGTATTACATGACGCCATAATTTATGATGTATGGTGTCATATTATGGTGTCAGTCGGATGGGATACTTAGGTGTATAAGAAATTAATAGAAAAATGTAAAATCACGAAAGTTTTACATATAAAGTTCATTTTTCTGCGAAATGAGGAAAGACCGCCAGTGCTCGATTTCAGTGGCGGAACAAGCCGGTCACAAGGTGATTGTGAACCACCGGTCTGGGTGAATCGGAAATCCCATAATCTCTGCATTATTAGAAGGGGTTTTATTTTTCACTGGAATCAGACCGAAACTGAGTAGGCCTTCGATATCAACGTATCGGTCAGTTCGCAGCAAAACAGTTGACGAAATGCGAGCCAGATTCTATTTGAACATAAAACATAGATAATGCAAGCTGACGGGTGACGAATCAATTCTGCATTACGTCACGGCAGAACTAAACACGCAGTAAGATGGGGTCTTGTTAGCGATAAAACCTGATGAAAAATTTCACATTAATAAATATCGATATGTCAATTTACTGATTACTACATCAAAAAAGGCAAAAAAATCGTCAACATTCGCTCAATCTGAGTGCGTTAACACTGCGTTGATCAGAATACTGTCGTGCGTGAATATTAATCCGTGAAATGGAGCGAAACCATGATCAAAACGCAAAGTTTTTTTTTTCCAATGGCTCGACAGCCCCTTGGGGGCCTATGCCGCCCATTTTCGACGCTTCACGATCACACTGTTAGACACACCACACTCGGTAGGACTCCTCTAGACGAGTGATCAGCCCGTCGCAGAGACCTCTACCTGACAACACACAACACTCACAAGAGACAGACATCCATGCCCCCGGCGGGATTCGAACCCACAATCCCAGTAAGCGAGCGTCCGAAGACCCACGCCTTAGACCGCGCGGCCACCGAAATACCGCATTACCGAAATAAATGTTGAAATCTTTTGTGCTGTGTAATTGTGTAATTGGCAAACAGCTAAACATGTAAACAGACCCATCGTATTCAAATAAATTTTCAGCTGTGCAAATATCTACTCTGTTTTTCTTTCAACCAATCAAGTCACGTTCCTTAGCTAGCTATACGACTAGCAGGCCTAACAGAGAAAAGCGAGAGACCGTACAGAATTACGTACGGCCGATCACACAACACGCAGTTCGTGAAATGGCAGTAATACGACTGATATAAATTATAAATAAACACGATACACTTTTTTACGTATTCGTAACGCGATTAACAGCGCTATATCACACATTATTACTAACGGCACGGCACGGCACTCCCACAATTCTTTCCAAATTTATTTAAAATTCTCCCATTCAAAATACCTTAAAATTTATGGCCATTTCGAATTGTCATAAAAAGAAACGATACAAATATCATTAGTATATATTATTGGCAGCATAACACAGCGGTGTGTCCTGCACCGTACAGTATATATGAATGTTTTATCGGTAACCTGATTACCATTATCGATTGTTCGCCACTAAGACGGTCCACACTGCCGAGGTCCAGTTAGCAGCGAGACGAAAGACGCAAGGTGATGGCGTAGACGCCTGTTATGCGGCAAACGTAACAAGTTAGGTAACATATGCATATCACAACTATTACGGCATGATACCTCCTTTAAAAATACTGTG
Source organism: Reticulitermes speratus (assembly GCA_021186555.1). Taxonomy (NCBI): domain Eukaryota; kingdom Metazoa; phylum Arthropoda; class Insecta; order Blattodea; family Rhinotermitidae; genus Reticulitermes; species Reticulitermes speratus. The sequence continues at coordinate 54,434,163 of JAJKFL010000005.1, forward strand.
CTGTAGAAATGAAATGTGTTTCACTTTACCAACTTATGCACAATATCTTACAATAGTATCAATTCACCCCTATACGTATTTCGGCTTGTTAACAGCCATCCTCTGGGGGTCACAGTATTAAAGCACAGACTATACATCTATTGTATAAGTTGTTACATCGATATGAGTAAAACTTTAAAATATCGATCTATTGTTTTGAGTTTTTATTTAAATTAATGGCAGATTGGTCTTGTATCACTTCGTTAACGCAGAGATGTAGTTGTTGTCTGTATTATGTTGTTGCCCGTTACGCCTTGTCAGTTTCGTCAGGTGGTTGTGTGGTGACTCTATAGAAAGTTTGTTGTTTTCTCCGTGTCCTAGCAACAGCGTTAAAATCGAAGGCCATCAGAATTGCGCATGTGCACAGAGCTAATATGCAAAGGACATGAAAACGGAGCACCGGATATGAATAAGCACACGTGTGCGAGTATTTAGTGACAGTGGTCGTTAAAAGTGTCCCGACGTAAATCGAAATTTAGTTTAGTGACAGTGGTCGTTAAAACTGTCCCGACGTAAATCGAAATTTAGTTTAGTGGCAGTGGTCGTTAAAACTGTCCCGACGTAAATCGAAATTTAGTTTAGTGACAGTGGTCGTTAAAACTGTCCCGACGTAAATCGAAATTTAGTTTAGTGACAGTGGTCGTTAAAAGTGTCCCGATGTAAATCGAAATTTAGTTTAGTGACAGTGGTCGTTAAAACTGTCCCGACGTAAATCGAAATTTAGTTTAGTGACAGTGGTCGTTAAAAGTGTCCCGATGTAAATCGAAATTTAGTTTAGTGACAGTGGTCGTTAAAAGTGTCCCAACGTAAATCGAAATTTAGTTTAGTGACAGTGGTCGTTAAAAGTGTCCCGATGTAAATCGAAATTTAGTTTAGTGACAGTGGTCGTTAAAAGTGTCCCGACGTAAATCGAAATTTAGTTTAGTGACAGTGGTCGTTAAAAGTGTCCCGACGTAAATCGAAATTTAGTTTAGTGACAGTGGTCGTTAAAAGTGTCCCGACGTAAATCGAAATTTAGTTTAGTGACAGTGGTCGTTAAAACTGTCCCGACGTAAATCGAAATTTAGTTTAGTGACAGTGGTCGTTAAAAGTGTCCCGACGTAAATCGAAATTTAGTTTAGTGACAGTGGTCGTTAAAAGTGTCCCGACGTAAATCGAAATTTAGTTTAGTGACAGTGGTCGTTAAAACTGTCCCGACGTAAATCGAAATTTATTTTAGTGACTGGTCGTTAAAACTGTCCCGACGTAAATCGAAATTTAGTTTAGTGACAGTGGTCGTTAAAACTGTCCCGATGTAAATCGAAATTTAGTTTAGTGACAGTGGTCTTTAAAACTGTCCCGACGTAAATCGAAATTTATTTTACTGACAGTGGTCGTTAAAACTGTCCCAACGTAAATCGAAATTTCAACGTGTGAAAAATTTTTCGTAAAATTTTCCTGTACCAGATTTCATAAACATTCATCCACCGGTTCTCGAATTGTCGTATGGTACAGATGGACAGACAGACAGACAGACAGACAGACACACACACACACACACACACACACACAGGGGCAGAGTGGGTTCAATAGCAACTCTGCAGAGATGCGTAAGCGCGGGCAATAAACGGTGTGACACTGTGCCGAGTACTTCTACAGTGTTCTGACGTGTCCTCAACCACACAAAAAGCCCGAATTCTTCGAAATATTTCCGCGACAACTTCCGGGCTCAATGACATTATAAACGAGTCATAATGTAAATTCTAAATGGTTCTGCCGACGGTATATAGCATTGAGAACTAATTGTCTTCTGGACTTTGTCCATCGTCCACAGTGTCCAGTGATTGAGATCAGCTCAGTCTAAAAGGACCCATCTCAGTAGGTGTCTCCCCTCCCATCACCAAAAGACGGAAGAAGAACCATCTTCCGAAACGTCGTGATTTTATATATTTTATGCGGACGATGGACAAAGTCCAGAAGAGTCACAATGTTTTTCGTATTATAAAGCCTTGAGGTTCAAATCCAAACCGAAAGAAATCTGACCCTCAAAATCAATTTAATGGGCTCCATCCCGTCGTGCCAAATAATCACTCACATAGGTACACAGTATTCCGTCTAGCACAACATTGTATTGTTCCGTTTAAATGCTACATGTTTCGATCGAAAACGATCATCATCACGCCTCCTTCTACAAAATCTTAAAAAATCAAAGTAAAATGTTTTTATTTAAGATATCTCTGAAATATTACAACGTGTATGTTACGTTGTAATATTTGTATCTATTTGAATTATGACACTCTAAATGCTTTCGTTTATTGTCCATTGATTTATCCACGGTGGTGTGTGTGTGCGTGTGTGTAAAACGCTTCTTGGTATAAGAAGTGTGAATGAATACAAGAATTACGCTATTTTACTCGGGTGCTTAACATATCTTGACTGAACATTAGATCAGAACTTTAAATCTTAATCGCTTCGCAAAACAAGCAGGGGCATCCCTGTCCCTGTAGGGACCGGGCTATGGGCTGGGTGATAGACGAATGGAATTCAATTCCAGGCAGGGTAAATACACTTTTCTTGCCTCAACATCCACACCGTCTGTGAGGTCAACCCAGCCTCCTACATAATGGGTACAGCGGGTTCTTAACCCTGGGGTAAACAGGCGAGGTATGAAGCTAAGCACTCACCCCCATCAAGTGCCGAGGGTAAAAATGCTTGGAGCTATACCTTCAGCCCACCATACGTCTTCATAAAGTGGTGCTTAACAAAGCACAGAAAAACTTTCAGATTTTATACTTTTTATTGATAACAGAAGATCCAAAGTAGGGGTGTCCAAAGTGAAAAAAACTTGTGGTATTTTATTGTTCTGTAAGATGTGGAACTGGGTCAGGGGTTTTCTCGTATTACGTCGGTTTTCCCCTGTAACTCTCATTTCAGTCATTCATCTACCACCGACGCCGTCTAATGTGAGCAATTTCCGCAGTGAAAGTTTAACTAATGCTGCAATGTACTTGATGTTCCAGCTCCACAGCCCATATTTGTGCCCCACAAACACTCATCTATCTGCCGCTTCTTGACGCCGTGCAGTCGGTGCCACACACATTAATGGTATAACGCAATCACGGATTACTACGAACAGTTAGCGTGCTGTTTATATTTGAGAAAAGACGAAAAATCATGGATAAATGAAACAAATTATGGAAAAAAGTAGTGCATGGTTCAAGCTTTGCCCATTTCAGTTATAAGACTGAGAAGCCCCGTTCAGAAACACTATAACGTTCCGTCCTGATTGTGTCTCGTGTTTAACAATGTTAAAAAATCTTCAAAAAATTTCAAATTAAATACAGCCGAACTCTGTTATAACGTCATGAAAGGGAACTGAATATTTTGTGTCGTTATAAACGAGTGTCGTTATAACCGAGCAGTATAATGTTATTGTTAACAGTGAGGAATTAATTGGTACCACAGAATATCTGACGCTACAGACGAGGTGTCGTATAAACCGATGGCGTTATAACCGGGTTCGAGAGTATATGTCACTGTCTCGCAGATAAATACGCAAACAAGACAAAGAACTTTAACAAACTAATTAATTAACTAATTACTAACTACCACTGAGGGTTAAGAGTCGATTACCTGATCAAACAATACTTAGTAAAGCCAAAAATTCATTACCGTGTCCTACAGAACCTACCAGTGCTGTTCTTACGTTCGGCTAGTCCAAGTTCCCATACCCTAAGTTTTAAGATCATGTAATCAACTTCTAGGTCTCTCAGATAGCTCTTTCCCTCAACTTTCCAGATTAAAGCTGGACTATATGTCCTACACATTCCCTATCTTTTATTATCCATCGTTCACTCGATGCAATACTTATCTGACAAAAAGTACAATTTGTGGTGTTCCGAAGTGCGTAATGTTACCCAGTCTCGTGTCACTCCCTCCTTTGGTCGAGACACTACGTATTTTGCGCGCCGGATAGTGGCAGGATAGCGCCTTGCGAGGTGGGCAACTTCTCCAACACATCTGTAAGACGCGAAACGTAATTCACGCTCTGCAGGAGAGTCTTAAAACTGCTGTGGCGAACAGCTTTCAGCACAGATTAGCTCCGCGAAGCCTGAAATTGGTCTAAGTAATACACAACAATTCAACTTCTACGTCGCAGAAAACACACTTCGTCCCCATTACAAAGACTAGCACTGTTAATTCTGTTTGCGTAAACGATCGTTGAGGACTGCTGTTTCGAAGGAGAAAAGTGCCTTCATCTTCAAGGGTCGAGTGCTCCGAGAAGAATTATTCACGCACCAATCATCCAGTGACGTGACGTCATATTCTCACCGCCATTAAAACCTAAAACTCGCACCTAACGATCTAACTGCCCCTTCCGCCTCCGCAGACAAGGACATATATTTTCTCGTGAGTAACCGTCTGTCCTTTCTACGTACACGAGCTACTGTTCCGAGATACGTTAAGTACGTTAGAGTAAGTAGACGAAACGACGCTGCAATGTGCTCAAGCATATATATATTACTTCATGCTATGAAAATGTTATATGCACTCTTAGTTATTCCAATTAGGGGACTGAATATGCAGAAACTTAGAAAATTAAATAGGGGGAATAAAATCAAAGACTGAGTCAGAATCCTTTTCATATACACCACCCTTGCAAGGCTACTTAAACCACCGTGAATATGAGGGGGAAATAGAATTAAAAAAAAAGGAACGAAACACAGTGGGCGCTGCCGATGCATAATACGGTATTACAGACCCCCTCGTATAATGATAATGAGTGTGCATGCAATTTCAGTCCGTCCTTCTGTCTGTCTGTCTGTCTGCATGTTACATAGATCCTTAATTTCGTTGAGTGTATGGAAATTGTAGGGGGGGGGGGGTGGGTTCGGCCCCAACAGCACTGAAGTTTTGAGAGAAAGGGGTGGTGGATCTAAAAGAGAGGGAATTGGTGAAATCATAGAAGAGACACGAGATACATCGATACAGAATGTGGTATGGAATAAAAAACTGTGGGGGAAAATACTGCCATCGTTACAAATATTCATGCTAATAACTGTGCAAAAATTCTCTTTTTCCAATCCTCCACCCTCCCCCCCCCCCAATGCTCTCCCAAAACAGATAGCAATTATAAAATAAATATAGTGTTCCGAATGAAGCACGCATATTTAGGAGTTTTAATTTAACTAACTACATTGTTCGGTTAATTGATTTATCCTGACTAACAGAACGCTGTGCAGTGACGATCACACAAAGCACATCTGATTGCAGGATATGTATGAATGTCTAAGACTCGCCCATATAAATGTGCAGGATATGTATGAATGTCTAAGACTCGCCCATATAAATGTGCAGGATATGCATGAATGTCTAAGACTCGCCCATATAAATGTGCAGGATATGCATGAATGTCTAAGATTCGCCCATATAAATGTGCAGGATATGCATGAATGTCTAAGATTCGCCCATATAAATGTGCAGGATATGCATGAATGTCTAAGATTCGCCCATATAAATGTGCAGGGTATGCATGAATGTCTAAGATTCGCCCATATAAATGTGCAGGATATGCATGAATGTCTAAGATTCGCCCATATAAATGTGCAGGATATGCATGAATGTCTAAGATTCGCCCATATAAATGTGCAGGATATGCATGAATGTCTAAGATTCGCCCATATAAATGTGCAGGATATGCATGAATGTCTAAGATTCGCCCATATAAATGTGCAGGATATGCATGAATGTCTAAGATTCGCCCATATAAATGTGCAGGATATGCATGAATGTCTAAGATTCGCCCATATAAATGTGCAGGATATGCATGAATGTCTAAGATTCGCCCATATAAATGTGCAGGATATGCATGAATGTCTAAGATTCGCCCATATAAATGTGCAGGATATGCATGAATGTCTAAGATTCGCCCATATAAATGTGCAGGATATGCATGAATGTCTAAGATTCGCCCATATAAATGTGCAGGATATGCATGAATGTCTAAGATTCGCCCATATAAATGTGCAGGATATGCATGAATGTCTAAGATTCGCCCATATCCATGTGAAGGATATGTATGAATGTATAAGATTCGCCCATATCCATGTGAAGGATATGCATGAATGTATAAGATTCGCCCATATGCATGTGCAGGATATGAATGAATGTCTAAGATTCGCCCATATCCATGTGCAGGATATGTATGAATGTCTAAGATTCGCCCATATCCATGTGAAGGATATGCATGAATGTCTAAGATTCGCCCATATAAATGTGCAGGATATGTATGAATGTCTAAGATTCGCCCATATTCATGTGAAGGATATGCATGAATGTCTAAGATTCGCCCATATCCATGTGAAGGATATGCATGAATGTATAAGATTCGCCCATATAAATGTGCAGGATATGCACGAATGTCTAAGATTCGCCCATATAAATGTGCAGGATATGCATGAATGTCTAAGATTCGCCCATATCCATGTGAAGGATATGCATGAATGTCTAAGATTCGCCCATAGCCATGGGCAGGATATGTATGAATGTCTAAGATTCGCCCATATGCATGTGCAGGATATGAATGAATGTCTAAGATTCGCCCATATCCATGTGCAGGATATGTATGAATGTCTAAGATTCGCCCATATCCATGTGAAGGATATGCATGAATGTCTAAGATTCGCCCATATAAATGTGCAGGATATGTATGAATGTCTAAGATTCGCCCATACCCATGTGAAGGATATGCATGAATGTCTAAGATTCGCCCATATCCATGTGAAGGATATGCATGAATGTATAAGATTCGCCCATATCCATGTGAAGGATATGCATGAATGTCTAAGATTCGCCCATATCCATGTGAAGGATATGCATGACTGTATAAGATTCGCCCATATCCATGTGAAGGATATGCATGAATGTCTAAGATTCGCCCATATCCATGTGAAGGATATGCATGAATGTCTAAGATTCGCCCATATCCATGTGAAGGATATGCATGAATGTCTAAGATTCGCCCATATCCATGTGAAGGATATGTATGAATGTATAAGATTCGCCCATATCCATGTGAAGGATATGCATGAATGTATAAGATTCGCCCATATGCATGTGCAGGATATGAATGAATGTCTAAGATTCGCCCATATCCATGTGCAGGATATGTATGAATGTCTAAGATTCGCCCATATCCATGTGAAGGATATGCATGAATGTCTAAGATTCGCCCATATAAATGTGCAGGATATGTATGAATGTCTAAGATTCGCCCATATTCATGTGAAGGATATGCATGAATGTCTAAGATTCGCCCATATCCATGTGAAGGATATGCATGAATGTATAAGATTCGCCCATATAAATGTGCAGGATATGCACGAATGTCTAAGATTCGCCCATATAAATGTGCAGGATATGCATGAATGTCTAAGATTCGCCCATATCCATGTGAAGGATATGCATGAATGTATAAGATTCGCCCATAGCCATGGGCAGGATATGTATGAATGTCTAAGATTCGCCCATATGCATGTGCAGGATATGAATGAATGTCTAAGATTCGCCCATATCCATGTGCAGGATATGTATGAATGTCTAAGATTCGCCCATATCCATGTGAAGGATATGCATGAATGTCTAAGATTCGCCCATATAAATGTGCAGGATATGTATGAATGTCTAAGATTCGCCCATACCCATGTGAAGGATATGCATGAATGTCTAAGATTCGCCCATATCCATGTGAAGGATATGCATGAATGTATAAGATTCGCCCATATCCATGTGAAGGATATGCATGAATGTCTAAGATTCGCCCATATCCATGTGAAGGATATGCATGACTGTATAAGATTCGCCCATATCCATGTGAAGGATATGCATGAATGTCTAAGATTCGCCCATATCCATGTGAAGGATATGCATGAATGTCTAAGATTCGCCCATATCCATGTGAAGGATATGCATGAATGTCTAAGATTCGCCCATATCCATGTGAAGGATATGCATGAATGTCTAAGATTCGCCCATATCCATGTGAAGGATATGCATAAATGTCTAAGATTCGCCCATATCCATGTGCAGGATATGCACGAGTATCTAAGACACGCTGATACAATGACACACCTCCAGTACACTCAATACAGACGCAGTACAGTCATATCCGAGATGTCAGTAACTGCCTACATAGGCTACTTTAAGATTAATGGAATGAAGACAGCCGTTACAAGTAGATAGAAATAAATACCGAGCGACATAAAATTCAACCAACTTCAAAAACTCACTCTTGAATAAACAAGTCTTCTGAGATGTTACGCCGTGCCGACTGGTAAAGTTACTGACCTTTCGAAGAAAATTTATGCCGTCATAATCAAGGCGAAGTAGTCGAGCAGTTCCAGGCAGGCACTATAGCCCTCCGAAACGTCGCCAACCGTTTGTCAGTCTAAACGATTAAACACCCAAGAAGACTTGAATCGGCAACAGTGAGAACCCCAAATCTCGCCAACTCACAGCACTCTGACGTATCATGAGCATCAGGACAGCTAAGTTAGTGTAGTGACCAGGCTACGAGCCGGACAACCGGAATTCGATTCCCGGCATGGGCTAGGACCCTTTTCAACGCCGCACGCCGAAAAGAGTGATAATAACCACTCACCTTCACCTAGTGCCGAGATTAAGAAGGCGTGGAGAGACCTCCACTTCTCAATACGTGTTCATGTTGTGATGTTTAATTAAGTAGAAGGTTTCACTGACGTTTATACTAGTGTATTTCCATATAAATGGCGACATAAAACATTGCGAGGGTCATAAATGCAATTTTATTGTCAGTTTAAACCGATTTCACCTGCCCATCGTTCTAATTAAAACAATATAGCGCAAGGCTGGGTTTTAGTTAATTACAGTAAGTCGGTACGAAGTCCTGTGGCTGGTAAAAGGTAAAGCAATCCCATTACAGACCTGGACAGGCCCTTAGGGTCCCAGGAGGTTGAGGCTCCCAGGTTTATAGACAATCGGCACATGAAGGTGGTAAGGTTGTCAGCCCTACGCACCGGCCGCCTTTACCCCCCAGGAAAGATTCCTGGTACTCATTTCTGTTAGAGGCTGAGTTGACCCCAGGGCCATAGTGCGACCGTAACGATTATGTCAATGAAAAATTCCAGTGACACCATCGGGAATCGAACCCGCTACCTTCCGGCTTGTAGCGCAGTGCCTGTGGCTGGTACCTCCTGAAGCTTCTACGAACAGTTTCAGCTTTCTGACCGACATCACACCATTCTACGTGACTTAACTTGTTAAGGTAAAGGTCACCCTAGAACAGGCCACGAAGGCGCTGAGAGCGAGTAGAGGTATAGCTCTACTCTTTCTTTAACCTCGGCGCTAGATGGGGTGGGTGGTCAACGCTACGCTCCGGTCGCTTTACCCCCGGCAATGACCCGGTACCCATTGCACAGGAGGCTGGGTAGGCCCCAGGGCCGGTCTGAACGGGTGCGGAAAATCTCGCCACAACCGGGATTCGATCCCCGGACCGTCCAGCTCGTAGCGAGTCGCTATACCGACTGAGCTATCGTGGCCCATGATTTAGCTTGTTATTGTATGTAAAAGGCAGAAGTAAAGTCGGCCCTTCGCTTACATAAGCACAACGCCATTAACAAGTAAGGGCTGGAGGTCGAACTGCACGCAGTCTTAACCTCGGAACTAGATGGCATAAGTAGTCAGCTTCACGCCCCAGCCGTTTTGACCCGGGGATGTGGCCACCCGTACACACTGGATAAAAGGTTGGATAGGCCTCACAGTCAGGCTGCTAGCTACGGGATACAGAAAAATAAACACTTGTGTCTCGCCCACACAGGGCGTTCATCCTGTAGCATAGTCACTATATCGACTGAGCTACAGATGTTCCCCGTTACTATTCATTGAACGTCTAAAATAATGCGTCTTTATCAACTGTAGGTTATTTGATGACACAGAAAATCACTAGTCACCGCTACCATTGTAAGAAACAGCGAAATTTCCAGTCGAAATAACTCTATGGAACAGAGTGTGACAAGATTTTCTGTGGTTAATTCAAACTATACGAGAGAGAGAGAGAGAGAGAGAGAGAGAGAGAGAGACTGTAAAAAAATTGCAAAATACAAAAACAGAATTTCATAAATTGAACTACTAATGAAACAAAAAACATGTGTTCAATAAACAAAAAGAGGAGATGAAATTTTGAGAGAAGAATAGTGCGGGGGGGGGGGGGGGGGGAATGGAGCCCGCACTGTTATTAAAAGACACGAATTCAACCTTGACAATTAAAAAAAAAAAAAAAAAACAAACAGCTGACAAGTTAAAAATCGCTGTCCGTAAATAAAAAACACACATCCAACGCAACACACGCACTTCTTTGTTCCCCCTCCCCCCCGTCCCCCTGTCAACATTCAGTACAACTGTACATACATACACACACATATCCATATTTTCTTTCAATTAAACAAAAATATTATTTAAATGGAAACATTTCAATAAATTACCACCGCCAGTATTTTTTTCATGGGCATAAACAAACAAAACCATGTAGACTACAGCTAGAACCTCCTTGTCCTCCCCACCCACCGGTCTATATATAGTTACGTACATCCATGTTTTTCTTCGTAAATTTAAAAAAAAATAAATAAATAAATTTCCGGCGAATCCGTTCCGCGCCGATATAACGTATACATGTACACGTCTATATATATATACATACATGTACATACGGTGAAGTAATGATGTATACACATAGAGCGGTCAACGCCTACGGGGGTCTCCAGGGTATGACCAGGGAATATATTCGTTTTCCTAACCCAGCAATGCAGTTAACTTGCTCGCGGTGATGATTCTACCCAACACAGACATTTTGTTAAGTAAATATGACAGACAGATAAATAAAACATTTACAGAGAAGGACTTGTTGTTTGGAAGCACAGATGGTGGGGTAGGGGGGGGGGGAGCATGGCTGGACGTACGGACAGACACACAGACACTTAAACATTAAAAAATATAACCAGCGTGGCTTTGTTATTACATTCAGTTGAAGGGTTCATGCAACACCTCTAGGGAAAGCAAAGAGGATGTCCATTGCTTTTGTTATTGTAATAATGATTTGCCTGGCGAGTGTGAGACTTTAGCATGTTGACCAAGTGCTTTTTTTTTTGTAATAACTTTTAATAAATTAAAAAAGGTAAAATTCTCGGGGGTATTTACACGTTATTTACATTGATATTGTACATACATATTGTTACTTTTCCTAAACCAAATAACGTATATTCCAAACGAATTCGCAGACTGATGTTATCAAAACAAATAAAGAAGTTAAAGCAATTTGTAAAACTAATAAAAAAGCAAAACTTATTTTTCCCCAACAATTAAACTGTAAATCTTATCTTCAACAACGCCTGTCATCAAGTTTGTATTTCAGAAGGAAACAGTCCGTCATTATAACTCCTCTGAATTCATTATACATAAAGGCTTCTGTCTGAAATACGATAAATAGTTGTCATCCCTAAATAATCCAATCGCCTTCATATTTATTAACACAGTCCCGAATATAAACACTCGTCCCTGTCCACGCCATGAAGGCGTATAGCGTGAGTACAGGTATAGCTCCACTTATTCTAAACCTCGACGCTGGATGGTGGGAAGTGGCCAACATCACGCCCAGGGCGATTTATCCCCCGGGAAAGAAGCCCGGTAACCATTGAATAGAAGGCTTGGTGGGCTCCAGAGTCGGTCCGGACGTTTCGAAGAAGAGAAAAATCCCACGACTGTCGGGATTCGAACCCCGGATCGTAAATCGTGTATATCCCGAGTATGACACTAACACAAAGATAAAGAGCCTGATAATTATCGAGAATGAAGCTGGATGGGAAAAAAAAATTCGCTAAAAGCTGTGAAAGATAAAAAGCATACGCCAAAAATTCGCTAAAAGCTGCGAAAGATAAAAAGCATACGCCAAAAATTCGCTAAAAGCTGCGAAAGATAAAAAGCATATGCCAAAAATTCGCTAAAAGCTGCGAAAGATAAAAAGCATGCGCCAAAAATGCGCTAAAAGCTGCGAAAGATAAAAAGCATAGGCCAAAAATTCGCTAAAAGCTGCGAAAGATAAAAAGCATACGCCAAAAATTCGCTAAAAGCTGCGAAAGATAAAAAGCATACGCCAAAAATTCGCTAAAAGCTGCGAAAGATAAAAAGCATACGCCAAAAATTCGCTAAAAGCTGCGAAAGATAAAAAGCATACGCCAAAAATTCGCTAAAAGCTGCGAAAGATAAAAAGCATACGCCAAAAATTCGCTAAAAGCTGCGAAAGATAAAAAGCATACGCCAAAAATTCGCTAAAAGCTGCGAAAGATAAAAAGCATACGCCAAAAATTCGCTAAAAGCTGTGAAAGATAAAAAGCATACGCCAAAAATTCGCTAAAAGCTGCGAAAGATAAAAAGCATATGCCAAAAATTCGCTAAAAGCTGCGAAAGATAAAAAGCATATGCCAAAAATTCGCTAAAAGCTGCGAAAGATAAAAAGCATACGCCAAAAATTCGCTAAAAGCTGCGAAAGATAAAAAGCATATGCCAAAAATTCGCTAAAAGCTGCGAAAGATAAAAAGCATATGCCAAAAATTTGCTAAAAGCTGCGAAAGATAAAAAGCATATGCCAAAAATTCGCTAAAAGCTGTGAAAGATAAAGAGCATATGCCAAAAATTCGCTAAAAGCTGCGAAAGATAAAAAGCATATGCCAAAAATTCGCTAAAAGCTGTGAAAGATAAAAGGCATACGCCATGTTAATGTGAACATAAACCACAGTACGTACAGCTCACAGTCTTCATGTGACTCTATTGCCCTGCTCTGTACCGTCTTTATACTTTTCCCGAGTTCGAAATAACTTTGTAAAACTATGCGTGGCGTTTTTAATCAACTCAATGAGCAACTGGTAATGCTGTGAAGTTCTGAATTTGTCATTAATTATGACACGCTCTGTATAGCCACGGGCAAATTATCACCTCCAGCATGGCCCATTATTTAACGCTTTAAACTAAATTCAGCTGAACATTTAAATACAACACGCATCATTTAATAGCTCAGTATATAAAGAGAAGCACAAACAGTTATAAAGTAAATACAATAATTATCACGCCTCATTCGTACACTAAATACCATCCCCCACAACATCTCACCACGAATTAAAACGACATAGTTCACCACAGACAGCACAAAAGCACGTCTTTACCCCTTCAATTTCAGGTATACGTGATTCGTATCACCTTCGCAAAGAAAAGTTACGTAACTACGCAAGCGTAGTTGGGAGGATAATATTAAACAGGTTCAAATAGGGTGGGGACTTGCACTGGATTGATGTGGCTCAGGTCAGGGACAGGTGGCGGGCTGTTGTGAATGCGGCAACGAACCGCCGGGTTTCATAAAATAAGGGGAACTGATGAGAAACTATTAGCTTCTCAGGAAGGACTGTGCTCCATTTATAGATATATTCCAAATTTGCTTAAAAACTAACATTAACAGACCACCTGCATGAAGACACGTGTTAGCATTAACAGACCACCTCCATGAAGACACGTGTTAACATTAACAGACCACCTGCATGAAGACACGTGTTAACATTAACAGACCACCTGCATGAAGACACGTGTTAACATTAACAGACCACCTCCATGAAGACACGTGTTAACATTAACAGACCACCTGCATGAAGACACGTGTTAGCATTAACAGACCACCTGCATGAAGATACGTGTTAACATTAACAGACCACCTGCATGAAGACACGTGTTAGTGTGCAGAGTGTCTCTTCAAACACTTATCGAGAAGCAAAACATGCTTGAAAAAACTTCTGGAGAACAAATGAGACCCACTGGGTACATTGTATGTGGCTACGTCTTGCGTTATCGACATTATGAAGTGTCTAATGGCAGGATATAATGAGCAGTCAATAAGGAAGTGGGGAAAGTGTGATACGAAGTGGTGCTGACGTATTTCGTGATATTACACCTACATTTGCCTGTACTGAGGAAAACAAGGAGGAACGTCACGTAAATAGCAGGCCTCTAAGTTAGGATTGGAACATCTGACACTCCGAAAACGAAATAAAGGCGTGCTAACCATTCTAACTGCGAAGTTTGGTAACTTCAGTTAGCTCAAATGCACCAGACGTATCAAATACAAAGTGAAACAGCGCACAGCCAAACTACTGTCTTGATTCTATGAATCTGGGTACAGTATCTACAGTTCGGTAGCAGAGCAAACGGTACAGGCCGTGCCAAAACGACAAACATCCCTTCTGAAGCGAAAACATAAATTTAATTCAAATACTTCAAATATCGACACAATTAAATATGGGAGTAGCCGAGACGTGTATACACTACAACTAGCCACGTTTTAAGATCTCACTGCATGCAAAGACGAACTTCCTAAAGACAAGTGTTGTCACTTGAAACATCTTGGAAGTCGTCACTTACATACCAGTACGCGTGTGCGAAAATATTATTGCTAATACTGTACCAGTCTCTACTTGCTGAGTCATGACTTCAGCAGATAAAATTCGCGGAATGCCTGCTATCTTTCAGTTCAGAGTATTCTGGCTTCACATCTCCTATACAAAGCAACGTAAGGATTAATACAGGCTAAGCCGACATCCAGGGTGCACCTGCACCAAACTAACTCCATGTAGCACAGTCCTTCTTGAGAAGCTAACAGTTCGTCAGCTAGTCAAGAAATTCCCCGCGTTTTATGCAACCCGAAGGTTCATTACCGCACACACAACAGCCCGCCACCTGTCCCTATCCTGCGCCATATCAATCCAGTCCATGCCCCCCAATCCCACTTCTTGAAGATCCATTTTAATATTATCCTCCCATCTACGCCTGGGTCTTCCAAGCGGTCTCCTTCCCTCAGGTCTCCCCACCAAAATCCTGTATGCACCTCTCCCCTCCCCCATACGTGCTACATGCCCCACCCATCTCATTCTTCTTGATTTGATCACCCGAATAATATTTGGTGATCAGTACAGATCATTAAGTTCCCCGTTACTGCACTACAAAGATCAAAACCGCGTCATTCTTAGTATTGTGGCCTACACGGCTTGTGGCACGCAGGGTGAAGAACCGTCCGTTTCTCAAACAATGTAATTGCATTGTTTCTTTGAAAGAAAACATTGCTGGCTGCCAACAAGTGTCTACGGTAGATGCACAGTGACTTTCGGCTCATACTTTACAAAACCACAAGTTGCCTGTCGTTTTGACGTACCACAAGCACAGAGGGCTAAGGTAAAAGTTTTGATCTAAAACGGGCGGATTAAGAACACGAGACAGACAGAACTGTAGTACTAAGCCTCAGGACACTTGTACTTCTTACCAAATATTATGATGAGGAGGGGGCGTGGAGGATATCATATGACGTATGTTAAAACTGTTAGACAGCAAACCTGAAGAGAGAAGAACACTTTGCAGATCTAGGGGTTGATTGGAGGATGACATTAACCCCTTAAGGCTGAGTGGTTACTATGTGTACCATGAAGTTCAATATAAAAAAAATTTACGTTCTGCCCAAAAAGTGTATTTGTGTGTTTTTTTATGAATCTCAGAACAAACAGCCACATTTGCCCTATTTAGCATTAAGTGATCGGTCTTTTTAACTGAGACAGAGTGTTTACTGCGCGGTACGGACTGTATTTATGTGTTTTGTGTGGATCTCAGAACAAACAGCGATTATTTCACTGTACAGCATTAACTGACTGGTTTGTATAACTGAGACGGAGTGTGTTTACTGCGCGGTACGGACTGTATTTATGTGGATCTCAGAACAAACAGCGATTATTTCACTGTACAGCATTAACTGACTGGTTTGTATAACTGAGACGGAGTGTGTTTACTGCGCGGTACGGACTGTATTTATGTGTTTTGTGTGGATCTCAGAACAAACAGCGATTATTTCACTGTACAACATTAACTGACTGGTTTGTATAACTGAGACGGAGTGTGTTTACTGCGCGGTACGGACTGTATTTATGTGTTTTGTGTGGATCTCAGAACAAACAGCCACTTTTGCCCTATTTAGCATTAAGTGATCGGTCTTTTTAACTGAGACAGTGTTTACTGCGCGGTACGAACTGGGCCTTTTAAATAAAACAGATCACGTTTCGTCCTTAAAGGGTTAATGTGGCTATTAAATAATATGTGACGCCGTACGTGTTGGTCAAGTTGGTTTGCTTGGTATTCTGTAACACTAGAGTTTAATCCTCATCCTGAACACCCGGTATATTGACCGAATGTTTTCGTGGTTTTCCTCTATACGCCTACTTTCACGGAAATGCCGTAACCACTTCCTTCACCCCACGTTCGAAGTCAGCGTTCAGTAATCAACCCGCGAACAGCCACTACATAATCTGAGATAACTGACAGTGTCTTCAAACAAATCACACATAACTGAATAAATAAAGAAAACTTTGACAGTTTTGAGAGGATTAATCTGGCTCAAGATAGGTTCCCGTTGCGGGCTCTTAAGAACATAGCAATTAAACTGCCAGGTTATATAAAAAGCGAGAAGTCTCTTAACTAGTTCAACAACTGTTAGCTTTACAGTGAGGACTCTAATACATGACGTCTCCTAGGACGACGCTGGAGGAGGATAATGCGACGCCAAAACTTGCGCAAAACACATTCCGCTCTCATTTCGACACTCGCAAAACACAGTAAAGTACACGAGGTGAGTTAGGTGAGGGAAATTATAAGTTACAACAATAAACCTCGTCCCTCGTGGCTTGAATAGAAATCACCTTGGCACGCCGTGTTACACAACTACCACTGCCAACTACATTGCATTATCATTCTCCTCCAAAATCTACCCACACCCTCTCAAAACTCAACCCTCTTGCAACTACTATCATCTCTTTCTTTACTAAAAAAAAAATAATTTCTCTTGTAACACAGTCGTAATAGAGGCAGTTGTAGTATCTGGACTTGTGCTGGGGGTATAAGGGAAAGTAAGAGGGGTGGATGGTACGTGGAAAGGGTGAGTATTCCTCCCTTCTCTTTCACTCTCTGCGCTGTGTAGAAGCTCCGGGGGCACGAATTTGAAATGTGTTGTAATTGAAACGTGCCGAATGTGTAATACGGAAGCCTGCCTGCATAATTCGGATTGAGGTATGTTTATTCATCAGAGAGGGTACCGTGGTAGTGGCAACACTGTTCTAGCTGCTAAAGCAGTCAACCCCCATCTTCATACTACTCTGTTCGTTCAACCCCCATCTACAATTATTCCTTACAATCCGTGACGAAACACATCGTATCCTTGATTCTTGTTTCGTCAGGATTATTACGACGTATGCTAATGAGTTCTGCCCTTATTTCATTATACGACTGCAGTGTTTATTTTGATACAGTGTTGCCGTTTTGCCTGCCTGAGTTTCAAGAAGCCGCACTATTTATTTCTTACGTTATTTACCGATATCACATCCACCTTCTTTATCTTCTGCACTTCACGAATCGATAATACTGCCTCTCCTGCCTTCATTTATCAATTCATCTTTCTACTCTTAAAGTCTTCCGGGATGTGACGTCGAATCGACTGGTACAGTTCGTTACCAAGTTCTGAAAGATCATAATGCCTTCATCTTGAGGGTCAAAGAGACTAAAATAACACTACGATCTCTGATCTCCGAAACGTCGGTAACTGTTTAGTCCGCACTGCGTAACATCCCAGAAGACTTGAATCTGCAGCAAACCCGGTGTCAGAAGCTCACGTTTCAAATCCATCTTGTCCTTCGACATCCCATGTCTCTTTTTCCTCACTGAATTAGACCATTTTACGTAGTGGCGAACACTGCGAACTGAAACTGCAGTCGATGAAACTATAAGTCAAAATGTTTCAGGGAATGATAAATCTTAATTCCACATTACCTTCTTCAGACGTTGACAGTTGCTTACGCGGTCAAGTTTTTTTTTCGCGTTATTTCAAACCCTAATCCTCGCAGATTTCTTCATAACAAGCAATCACCGGTCCTCATTGTCAGCCAAATACCATCGACCCATCCTACTGCTCTAGATAGCTTTTAATATTACCATCCCATCTACGCACAGGTCATGCCATTGTACTGTTTCCTTCGTGTCTTGTATGCATTCCTGTTACGTGCCTTAACGTTCGCTCACGCACAGCACATTCTGCCAGATCATGTTCTGTACAGCTCAAACACAGCACCATTCTGCCAGATCATGTTCTGTACAGCTCAAACACAGCAGCATTCTGCCAGATCATGTTCTGTACAGCTCAAACACAGCAACATTCTGCCAGATCATGTTCTGTACAGCTCAAACACAGCAGCATTCTGCCAGATCATGTTCTGTACAGCTCAAACACAGCAGCATTCTGACAGATCATGTTCTGTACAGCTCAAACACAGCAACATTCTGCCAGATCATGTTCTGTACAGCTCAAACACACAGCACATTCTGCCAGATCATGTTCTGTACAGCTCAAACACAGCAGCATTCTGACAGATCATGTTCTTTACAGCTCAAACACAGCAACATTCTGCCAGATCATGTTCTGTACAGCTCAAACACAGCAGCATTCTGCCAGATCATGTTCTGTACAGCTCAAACACAGCAGCATTCTGACAGATCATGTTCTTTACAGCTCAAACACAGCAACATTCTGCCAGATCATGTTCTGTACAGCTCAAACACAGCAGCATTCTGCCAGATCATGTTCTTTACAGCTCAAACACAGCAGCATTCTGCCAGATCATGTTCTGTACAGCTCAAACACAGCAGCATTCTGCCAGATCATGTTCTGTACAGCTCAAACAACGTCATCACAGTATGATACATGGCGACCTTTCCGCAAGAACAATAATTATTTGTGTAGCAGAGTGGAGCGTACAATATTTTTGCTTTGCAAAATTTTTTCCACCTTCTGAATACTGCGCAGAGTGCCATTTGCAGATTAAGTAAAGGCTTATTTGATCTGTGTGTGCCTCACTGGGCATCGGCATGCTGGGGGTGGCGTCTACCAATTGCGAGTTGTTTTAAACCCGTGAAAAAAATGTTTAAAATTGAATGTCAATACGTAACACGAGAGGCGAAATGAGTCGATCAAACCCACGCCACGAACCTCGTGAGTGTTATCTGTGGTACACTCACGGACAGACATGAAACGGTTCACAGGCTGTCGAGTTCATGTTGCGGGATACGGCGAGAAGAAACTGACGGACACAGCAAGAAAGACAGAATGGGAGGAAGTGAGAGACAGAAATGAGGCAACGGGAAGGCATGTGAAAGAGAGGAAGACAAAATGACTGAAAACAGAATAATATAAAATAAATAAGGATAAAAGAGCGAGATAGGTCGAGAATCAAACAAAGAAAGAGGCAGAAAGCAACAAAAAAGAAACATAAGACAGAATGAATAAAAAGGAAACATAAAGAGACAAATAAAAATGAAGAAACAAAGACAAGACGGAATAAACACAGAAGGGATAAAAGAAAAAAAACATTAGAAAATGAGAGAAAGAACAAAATGAAAAAAATAAATGAATCAGTAGGTAAAGGGAGAACAGAAATAAATAATAAGACAAAACGAAGGG
Organism: Reticulitermes speratus; assembly: GCA_021186555.1. Classification (NCBI taxonomy): domain Eukaryota; kingdom Metazoa; phylum Arthropoda; class Insecta; order Blattodea; family Rhinotermitidae; genus Reticulitermes; species Reticulitermes speratus. The sequence continues at coordinate 54,453,793 of JAJKFL010000005.1, forward strand.
ACAGCACGACAAAAGGGCACAAAATAAATAATAAATAATAAGAAAACGGCACAGAAAGAAAGAAAAACAGTAGGAAATAGGAACAGAATAAAGCCAGAGCTAGAAGAAGAGAGGTAGAAACAGAGACAGAGAGAGAATCAAAGACAAAACAATAGAGAAAGAAAGAGCAAGACAAAAGATCGAAGGAAGAAGAGAAATATAGAAACAAAGCGAAAAAGTAGTCGAAGTGTAAAGAAGGACGGAGAGACGGAATAAAATAAAGTAGTCGAAGTGTAAAGAAGGACGGAGAGACGGAATAAAATAAAGTAGTCGAAGTGTAAAGAAGGACGGAGAGACGGAATAAAATAAAGTAGTCGAAGTGTAAAGAAGGACGGAGAGACGGAATAAAATAAAGTAGTCGAAGTGTAAAGAAGGACGGAGAGACGGAATAAAATAAAGTAGTCGAAGTGTAAAGAAGGACGGAGAGACGGAATGAAATAAAGTAGTCGAAGTGTAAAGAAGGACGGAGAGACGGAATAAAATAAAGTAGTCGAAGTGTAAAGAAGGACGGAGAGACGGAATAAAATAAAGTAGTCGAAGTGTAAAGAAGGACGGAGAGACGGAATAAAATAAAGTAGTCGAAGTGTAAAGAAGGACGGAGAGACGGAATGAAATAAAGTAGTCGAAGTGTAAAGAAGGACGGAGAGACGGAATAAAATAAAGTAGTCGAAGTGTAAAGAAGGACGGAGAGACGGAATAAAATAAAGTAGTCGAAGTGTAAAGAAGGACGGAGAGACGGAATAAAATAAAGTAGTCGAAGTGTAAAGAAGGACGGAGAGACGGAATAAAATAAACAAGTACATAAGGAAATAAATTCTTTAACAGACAGCACAGGAGAGACAAACGCCCACATCGGGAATCGAGTTTTCACAAAGACCCTACACCGTGAAAGTAGGAAGTGCGATACTCACCACTTCGGGAGCCGAACTCGCGAACTACGAGACCAACTTAAGTGTCAAGATACTATTCGTGGAACACTTTGCACACTGTAATGTGACAGCAGACAATGTGTAACTAGCTCTATTTCACTCTTTGCTCCTTCCCCGCGCGGCGTTTGACTGCGTCGTTAGCATCAAATGAATTATTCATACACACACATACATACATACATACATACATAAAGACCACTTTAATTACCAATCAAATCTCTATGTCTTATATAAAGTTTCACATCATTAAGGACTCTAATCACATGCATTCTCTATTAGATTTTAACCCTTACTGGAGGCACAGTATAAGGCGCTTCGTGATTTGATGGAAAACATGGACAGTTATTATTACAGTAGGTATAACCATCACTCATAACTGTATATTGCCATTTTCATGAGACTATTTCTCACTTGCGTGCAATAACGGTGTAAAGGGATCACGGAGTTTGAATTTTTTGTTTGTGAGAAAAATATCTCTCGTAAATTGATGTATGAAACTGATATCGTTATTTACATACATTATCACAACTTAAAAATCAACTCAATTTCACACAAGAAAAAATTTCATAATTTATATGTAAATCAAATAAGAGGTACTAAGTAACAAAAACCTCAAGAAGATTACATAATGACAAGCTTCACAACTTGTAATCCTCCACACACACACATATAACAGGGTGATGAAAAAGAGGGGAACGAGATTGGTGAGGCACGTAGCGTGCATGAACAGAAAACAAGCTGTGTACAATATTTTGGTCGAAAAAACCTATATAAAGAAGCCAATTTGGAAGATCAGGAGTATATACAGGGAGTATCTTTATCCGTTACCAGAGCACGTTGTGTCAACGTGTGGTTAACAGTCGACCGACAGAGCGTGCCATCTCAAAGACTCGAATATGCATTAGCATCACTGTGGTAATCTGACATCTCGCAACACAAGATCACAACTGTTTCAGCCAATAAGCAACAAGCATTAAAAATATCGTTGTATTAACTTCATTCTATTGCTATTTCATATATATAGGTGCGCACATATATCCAATTTTTGACTACTCGAATATCACCAGATTACATTACCTAAATTTCTTTGTATCACTCGTTCCTGTATCACTGATAGATTTTCAATTCTAGATTGTAACTCTCAATACACTCTGCTATGTACAAAACACAGCACGGTCCCCCACAATCACTAACAATAGCACATAGCTTAGAAAAAAAAATGCATGGAATTACAAAAAGCTACTACATAATAATCTTTTAACAATATATATGCAAGTCTGTTGGAATGGACTGCGTTAAAAATACATTTTTTCAACCATATATGCCATTCATTACTGGAATGAAATACCTGAAACCGAAGGCTCGCTGTTCTAACAATACCCACACATGTATCTTTGTGTTTTAAATGAGGAACACTGTACGTCACAACAATACAGCCACACATTCTTTCTAATTGAGTTTATTGTGTTTAGTTATTTCCCCAGTTGTTATTCATCAATACATCGGATTTCTCATAAACATATATATTCTTTTCCTATTTTGACAGGAGAGACAGGGACAAATATTGGGGGGGGGGGGTACCGCAATCAGTTCATTAATGTTTCGTGTACTTACTGAAGGATCCATTACAAATTTCCACGAAGGCATCATTAACAACATATCCATGACAGAGCTGCTGTTACTTTGAGCCTCGTGTACACGTATTCTGGTCTAGAAATTGTACAGGCCTATTTTGCAAGCTGGCCACGCGATAACAAGCTCGCTGGCCATCTTGCCTGCATACCGACTGGGTTTCCAGCAACACTAATTCCACTAATTACGTATGCGTTACCGTTACTACCAATCATATTAATTAATTCTAATTAAGTTCAAAGTTGACAGCAAATTAGAACGGAAAAGAGAGAGAGAGAGTCGGTGGGAGAAGTAGAGAGAGAAAGAGAGACGATGAAATGGGAGGTCGAATACGTGGACTGAATTCTGATATATTCCAAATGTGAGAGAGAAAATTAGAGGGAAAGGAGCAAGTATTACAAAGCTCACACACAGTACAGTCGTCTAACTTCATTGTTTAACCAACATCACACAGACACTGACAACACAATCCTCTTTGTTGCTGGTACTACAAACCATTTTCTCAATCAGAATAACTTTTTACAGAATGGCTCAATCATCTGACCGTTAGCTATCTGGTGCCTAGGTTAAGAATACGTGGAGCTACACTTCTACTTCCACACATGCCTTCAAGGCGTGCAGAGATACTTCAGCTCCACCACCGTATCTTCTTTAAGGGTGTGCATATCAGTTTACATGTGTGCATATCAGTTTACAGGTGTGAATATCAGTTTACATGTGCGCATATCAGTTTACATGTGTGCATATCAGTTTACAGGTGTGAATAACAGTTTACATGTGTGAATATCAGTTTACATGTGTGCATATCAGTTTACATGTGCGCATATCAGTTTACAGGTGTGAATATCAGTTTACATGTGCGCATATCAGTTTACATGTGTGCATATCAGTTTACATGTGTGAATAACAGTTTACAGGTGTGAATATCAGTTTACATGTGCGCATATCAGTTTACATGTGTGCATATCAGTTTACAGGTGTGAATAACAGTTTACATGTGTGAATATCAGTTTACATGTGTGCATATCAGTTTACATGTGCGCATATCAGTTTACATGTGTACATATTAGTTTACATGTGCGCATATCAGTTTACATGTGTGCATATCAGTTTACAGGTGCACATATCAGTTTACAGGTGCGCATATCAGTTTAAAGGTGTGCATCAGTTTACAGGTGTGAATATCAGTTTACAGGTGTACATATCAGTTTACAGGTGTACATATCAGTTTACATGTGTATATATCAGTTTACAGGTGTGAATATCAGTTTACAGGTGTACATATCAGTTTACAGGTGTACATATCAGTTTACATGTGTATATATCAGTTTACAGGTGTACATATCAGTTTACAGGTGCGCATATCAGTTTACATGTGTATATATCAGTTTACAGGTGCGAATATCGGTTTACAGGTGTGCATATCAGTTTACAGGTGTACATATCAAAGCTTCTTCATCTGCAAAGATTCGAGCACTAAAAGCGATTTGAAAGAAGTGGCCGTGACCAAGTCAAGGTACCATGCCCACATCTGACTATTCCCCTGATGTCTTTACAGCTTGACAACGTGCATGAGACAGACAAACTGGACACGTAGCACAAGCGGATGGACGAGAAACAGACTTCACAGACAGCTCTTCGTCTGAAAATCTGCGAGGACTTCACTTGCGAGACGTGCATTTAAAATATAGGATGACACTAAAACTGACCTGAAATAAACGGCGTGTGTTTGTGTGAACTGAATCCATCTGGATCAGAATATGAACCGACGGAGGGCTCTTGTAAGCCTGCTTATGAAATTTCGCGTTACATAAAGGCTTGTAATTTTTATACCGGCTGAAATACCATCGCCTTCACCTCTATGACGACATTTCGGGCAGAGTGCAGTTAGTTACGTCCCTGTGCAAACTATTAAGTTATACAGGGGAGTGGACGTATAGATCCACTCATTCTTAACCTCGACACTAGATGAGGTGAGTGGTCAGAATCGCGCCCTGGCCACTTTATTTCTAGGGATGATACCTCAGTACCGATTGAATAAGAGGTTGGGTGGGTCCCAAAGCCGGTCTGGAAGTTTTGGACAAGAGACAAATATTTTGTCCATACAGAATATCGAAGTACGGTTCCACGGATATCCAACCCGTATACTAGTCATTACACCGAGTTATCCCGGCTTATTGACCTGAAGATGGAGGCACTACGATCCTTCCAATCGTTGGGAACTGCTAGCCTAACTATGGCCTCAACAGTGTAACATCTCAGAAGATTTGCAACGTCAGCTACATCGTCGTGAGAATCACCAATCAACCTGTTACATGCTGCTCAGATAATTCAATTACTAAACATTCAATTTCGAAGCCGAGTTCATATAATGGCATGCCACACCTCCGAAAACAACGAAGAGATTTCGACCAAATTTCATAATGGAAGTCTGCACTAATATTATGTTAGCTGACATGCATTTACCTACGCATAAGACCTGCGTAAGTACAACTTCACAGGAAACTGAAGTCAACTGGCACACGCCATGAAATACAGATGACAGTAGAGTCTACTAACATTTGAAGATAAGGTTTACGTGATGCGACTCCGCGCAGTGTGGTAGGAGAGTATAGACGTTTCAAAGTCAAATTCTGCCGTCATCATCAGGGTAGATGTATGCACTCATCTATATCCCAGACGACGGTTATTTTCATTGTCTCCACCACAAGAACCTCCAGTTGTCACCCTGTAACTTCTATTTGACTAATAAGATGTACGTATATACAGTCGAACCCGGTTATAACGCCATCGGTTTATGCGACACCTCGTCTATAACGTCAGATATTCTGCGGTACCAATTAATTCCTCACTGTTAACCATAACATTATACTCCTCGGTTATAACGACACTCGTTTATAACGACACAAAATATCCAGTCCCTTATCATGACGTTATAACCGGGTTTGACTGTATTTAGACTAGGCAGTAACGTAAACCATACTATTTAGATTAGGCAGCAAAGTTATACGTATGTACTGGTGGGGTGAACGGTTGATATACAGGCAGCATTTGAGGAGAGAGGGAGGAATTGAGCGTCTCGTTAGCATGACATGCACGGAGGCCGCTTTCTTTCATTATTGCTCGGGAATTATCATTAATATGGTAGTCATTATCTCGACCATCGTCATTATAGCCTACACGGTCAATATATATATACGACGTCATCACCTTGATAAATCTAAATGACGCAGCTACTCCCCTCCAAAACAACATTACACCAGTGTGATAACCAGCAGCGGTCCGCTCAAACTACAATGGCCAGGGGCCTGGACGGAACCAAAACAAACCGAAAGTTTCTTTTTGAAATGTTACGCCGTGTCTAATGACAAATAGTTACAGACGTTTCAAAGGATCTAACGCCATCGAAACGTCGGGAGCTACCCATTAAACAACACGGTGTCATATCCCAGAAGATTGGAACCTTCAACAAGACCACTGTGATACCCTAATATCTCGTAACCTTAAAATTACATACAAGTACAGAAATTTTAATTGTCTCAGAGTAGGCTAATGGATGGACAGACCGGAGTTCGAAACTTGGTGGGAGACTTTCTCATCTCCAAACATGTCCCGACCGGCTCTGGGACCCACTCAGCCTCCACTGAAATCAGTACCGCGGTTAATTCCCGAGGGATGAAAGCGGCTGGAAGGTGGCGTTGACCACTTACCTCCATCTAGTGCCGAGATTGAGCAAGGCGTGGAGCCAAACCTCCGCTTGTGTTACATGTCTTCATCGCATGTACCTGATAACGTTACCTTAGGCTGCACATGCAGATTTTTCAAGAAATAAAAATGGCAGTACGTACATAGAAAGACAACTGACACAATTACTGTTTTGTACATCACACACACATACATACATATATACATACATACAAAGCTTTCGAAAGCACGGGGGACAATAAAAGTTACAGCAATAAATACAAAAAAAAAAGGCATTCAGAGAGGGTACTGCTATCTAAACTTTATCTATACACGCCATTATTTAATGGATTGACTTTACCTAAAAACAGCGTCCCTAAAAAAAGGATTAAAACTCACAAAGCCGCTCACAAACAATTGTATTTGGTGCGCATGTGTTGTATTGAAACAAGAGGCCAGCCAGGTGGCCGAGCGTCCAGGGGCGCACACAAGTTTGTATCACTCCGCGCGTTCTGGAGACAAATCTTGCGAAGAATGTCGTATGTAGAAGTGTATTATTAATTGAACACTTACAGTGTGGAAAATGACTAATCGAAATATCAAATACTAAAACCGACTAATGCACTATATTGACCAATTTTATTCTGGCCTGTTACCCCTCACCCTACACGTGTTTCGGAACTCTAAGGTTCCATCTTCAGGGGTTGTCGTGTGCTACCAATTATTTACATATTAAAAACAAATACACAATATGTACAATAGTCTGTTAAAATATAAAAAGCCATAGGTAAATGAAGTTCAAAACTCTTTTAAAAATTGTACGATGTGTACTGTAGTCTATTAGAATCTTAAAATCTCACGTAGATGTATGTTTAAAAAACTGTTTTAAAATGTTTTTTAAAAGTTTTGGGCTGTTCGTAATATTCACTTTTTTACGGAACTACTGGCGCAGTTTTATTCGACTCCGTATTCCATTTCATGTGTGATGTGATGCCACTGTGTATGTCTTTTCAAGGCTGTGCGTGTGGGGTATTTGTTTTTAATATGTAAATAATTGGTAGCACACGACAACCCCTGAAGATGGAACCTTAGAGTTCCGAAACATGTGTAGGGTGAGGGTAACAGGCCAGAATAAAATTGGTCAATATAGTGCATTAGTCGGTTTTATTATTTGATTAGAAAATGCACGGTGTTAATACTGTGAAATTTAATCGAAATATATTCGTTTAAGGGATAAATTTTGGGAAGTAATTGAATAACGTTACTTAATTCGGGGTAATGCATTTTACAGAACAGTTACCCAAAATTCACTCATTCGACGTACAGTTCCGCGCCCTGAAAAGTTATTAATCGGAATATATCGTTCAAGGGATATATGTTAGATAGAATTCACCAGAATTCAATAATTCAAGGCGTAAGATATGCAAGTAGTTAAACAAAATCCACTGATTCGACGGAAACAGGTTACTTTGTTGAACAACGTGTCTAAAATTGCAGCAGGATTTATGCTGATGAAAACCAATCACTATACGGGGTAATTTAGACAGGAGGTAACACTTTCGTATGTTACAATTAGTAACCAGTGAGCACACAGTGCATGAGTATGTGTCAACGTTTAGGAAAACACTCGAAGTTGGTTTGTAATTAACTAAAAAATTAATTAACTAATTAATCTATCGAGAAAGTAACCTAAATAACACAATATACACGCAGTAACTTAGAAAGTTACGGAAATACAGCTACAAATATGCTAAGATACTAATCCTGATATAACAACCAGCTCTGACTGGTGCTGCTATCTAGCGGATTCCCGTTTTTTTTTTGCGAAAGGCGGGAACTGTAATACTAATTAAAGCACATCCTCTCATGCTGCGATTTTCTGTCCCTATCATTATTACTTTCAACATACACAAAGACATAATTACGACAGAAGACTTTCCTTCGCATTTTTATACAGATTTAGTATTACAGCATATTCTATGAAATTCTATCGAAACCCAAAAGGAATGACAATGTCAGTCTACTACTGTAGCTTGAAGCACAAGACAAAGGAGTTAATACCACCATTTCAGAAATGAGTAGAATTCACTGCACGGCAATTTTTACTATATATGATTCCTTTCTCTGATTTGATGAGACAGTTGGTACATGTAGCATGAATTGCAGAAAAAGTACTTAGGAACTTCTCGTCGGAAAACCTGAAAGACAGACCACTTGGAGGACCTATGCAGAGGTGTCATAATAATAGTCAATAGGACGCGATGGTATTGGCTGAATTTGTCTGGCTCAAACTGGGGCTGGCAGGGAGGTGGGTTCCTATGAATATGTTGATAAATCTATGGGTTCCATAAGAGGAGGAAGATTTCTTAACCCGATGAGCAACTGGTACCTTCTGAAAGAGGACTAATTACCTTCTTCGCGAGAGTTCTTCACCTCACAGAAGTGTAAGGCACAGACATGCAAGGTGCAGTAACTTCACAGAAGTGTAAGGTACACACATGCAATGCACAGTAACTTCACAGAAGTGTAAGGTACAGACATGCAAGGCACAGTAACTTCACAGAAGTGTAAGGTACACACATGCAAGGTGCAGTAACTACACAGAAGTGTAAGGTACAGACATGCAATGCACAGTAACTTCACAGAAGTGTAAGGTACACACATGCAAGGCGCAGTAACTACACAGAAGTGTAAGGTACAGACATGCAATGCACAGTAACTTCACAGAAGTGTAAGGTACACACATGCAAGGCGCAGTAACTACACAGAAGTGTAAGGTACAGACATGCAATGCACAGTAACTTCACAGAAGTGTAAGGTACACACATGCAATGCACAGTAACTTCACAGATATGTAAGGTACAGACATGCAAGGCACAGTAACTTCACAGAAGTGTAAGGTACAGACATGCAAGGCACAGTAACTTCACAGAAGTGTAAGGTACAGACATGCAAGGCGCAGTAACTACACAGAAGTGTAAGGCACAGAAATGCAAGGTGCAGTAACTACACAGAAGTGTAAGGCACAGAAATGCAAGGTGCAGTAACTTCACAGAAGTCTAAGGTACAGACATGCAAGGCACAGTAACTTCACAGAAGTGTAAGGTACAGACATGCAAGGCGCAGTAACTACACAGAAGTGTAAGGCACAGAAATGCAAGGTGCAGTAACTACACAGAAGTGTAAGGTACAGACATGCAAGGCGCAGTAACTACACAGAAGTGTAAGGCACAGAAATGCAAGGTGCAGTAACTACACAGAAGTGTAAGGCACAGAAATGCAAGGTGCAGTAACTTCACAGAAGTGTAAGGCACAGAAATGCAAGGTGCAGTAACTTCACAGAAGTGTAAGGTACACACATGCAATGCACAGTAACTTCACAGAAGTGTAAGGTACACACATGCAAGGCACAGTAACTTCACAGAAGTGTAAGGTACAGACATGCAATGCACAGTAACTTCACAGAAGTGTAAGGTACAGACATGCAAGGCACAGTAACTTCACAGAAGTGTAAGGTACAGACATGCAAGGCACAGTAACTTCACAGAAGTGTAAGGTACATACATGCAAGGCGCAGTAACTACACAGAATTGTAAGGCACAGAAATGCAAGGTGCAGTAACTACACAGAAGTGTAAGGCACAGACATGCAAGGTGCAGTAACTTCACAGAAGTGTAAGGCACAGAAATGCAAGGTGCAGTAACTTCACAGAAGTGTAAGGCACAGAGATGCAAGGTGCAGTAACTTCACAGAAGTGTAAGGTACAGACATGCAAGGTGCAGTAACTTCACAGAAGTGTAAGGCACAGAAATGCAAGGTGCAGTAACTTCACAGAAGTGTAAGGTACAGACATGCAGGTGCAGTAACTTCACAGAAGTGTAAGGTACAGACATGCAAGGTGCAGTAACTTCACAGAAGTGTAAGGTACAGACATGCAAGGTGCAGTAACTTCACAGAAGTGTAAGGCACAGAAATTCAAGGTGCAGTAACTTCACAGAAGTGTAAGGTACAGACATGCAAGGTGCAGTAACTTCACAGAAGTGTAAGGCACAGAAATGCAAGGTGCAGTAACTTCACAGAAGTGTAAGGCACAGAGATGCAAGGTGCAGTAACTTCACAGAAGTGTAAGGTACAGACATGCAAGGTGCAGTAACTTCACAGAAGTGTAAGGCACAGAAATGCAAGGTGCAGTAACTTCACAGAAGTGTAAGGCACAGAGATGCAAGGTGCAGTAACTTCACAGAAGTGTAAGGTACAGACATGCAAGGTGCAGTAACTTCACAGAAGTGTAAGGTACAGACATGCAAGGTGCAGTAACTTCACAGAAGTGTAAGGCACAGAAATGCAAGGTGCAGTAACTTCACAGAAGTGTAAGGTACAGACATGCAAGGTGCAGTAACTTCACAGAAGTGTAAGGCACAGAAATGCAAGGTGCAGTAACTTCACAGAAGTGTAAGGCACAGAGATGCAAGGTGCAGTAACTTCACAGAAGTGTAAGGTACAGACATGCAAGGTGCAGTAACTTCACAGAAGTGTAAGGTACAGACATGCAAGGTCTAGTAACTTTCGCGCTTGGGGGTTCGGTGACCACGAACACGCCGCAGTCCGTTCTAATAGAAATTTATTACACACGTTTCTTGTTCGTGTCTTGGATAAATGTAGCAAGTGTTTTCACTGTGTACTTCGCTGTCCTCTCTCTCCTTTCATTTTCCCGTGTGTTTCCAGTTTCTTTTCTCTCTCTCTCTTTCTAGAACTTTGCGATGTTGTAAATTTGTCTTCGTTTATTGGTTCCAACACAGACTGTTAGGTCGAAGACACAAACAAACAGTTGTGCATACGAAATTAGAAACAGTTTACACCGCCTCTTTCAAAGTCTTGCTGTAATGAGCTCCCTAGGTTCCTTGAAATTAAACCCGAATTTTGTCTCTCTCTCATAAGTTCATTTTATTTGGACTTAGAAAAGGTGTAGAGGTTAGTTGGAAAGGTGCGGTCCTCCAGACTGGGGGACGGGCGAGGTGTCAACACAATACTGCAATATATAACGTGCTGAGTAACGCACAAACGGTCTTGGGCCGGATATGTGAACTTCCGCGAAAACGGTGATGAACTCTGTTTCCACAAAGACCGGAAAACTCCTTGAATAGTCGGTCGAATAGTAGCTTCTAATATAAGGATCGCCTACATGGAGTTGCACAGTTAGTGGGAGATGGGCGGATCATGTAGGACGCATGAAATAAAGGCAACATTAATACATAATTTTGATTTTCAATTTTTCAACCAACGAATGCACTTTTTTAGTTCCGTATTTCTGTTCAATTCACCCTACACATGTTTCGGCCGTGACTCGGCCATCATCACGGTACATTGATAAGTTCACTTCACTGTTCACTGGTACATTTTGTATTATCACAGAACCGTTACACTGTTTAAGGCTATCTTTTCATTGACAATCACCTGTATGCAAAGTTTCTTCAAGTTTTTTCTTGAAATGTCTTAATGTATATAGTATATATATTGCGTTAGAAGTGTAAAGTACAGCACTGTAAATTGTGAATATAGAGCGCTGTGTCGTAAAAATTAGTAAAATTATATTATTAAAATTGTTAAACTTGCTGGCAGTTGGTTTTGTATAGAGGTTGACGTCTGTATGCTGCTGTTGTTGTTGTGCTGTTGCGTCGCTGTGACTACCGAAACATATGCAGGGTGAATTGAACAAAATACGAAAATAAAAAGGGCATTCGTTGGTTAAAAAAAACTGAAAATTAATCTCAAGATGCACGGTGAACACAACGTGAAACTACACAATTTTGGTCGAAACCCCTCAAGACAAAAGATCACTTAGAAAATAAATTCGGCTGACCAGGAGTTCCTGTAGAGGCTATTATGCATTGTACTGATCCACAAAACCTGTTAAGTTGGTTGGTGAGGTGATTGACCATGCAGTCCCTGTGTGTTAGTGTTAGTGTTAGTGGCACTGTTAAGACAACCTGCCGGATTCCAGTGCAACTAAAATGGGAACGTCAGTTGGCCTTATTAAGCTTACATTTAAATTTAAGGACTGTCAATGTATGCTTTCCCGGTACAGATACGCCATGTTTCATATTTTATGTGTTTGGATTACAGTTTTTTTTATTACTAAGAATCAAATTGTTGGTCTACAGAAATTAGTGCTGCTTGTGACAGATATTGTACAGACATCCATTCGTTATGACCAAATTCAAAACCCAAAGTAACAATTGATTATTTCTACCAACAAATGCACAAGGACAAGTTTGTCACTGTTTTCTTTATTGAAAGAGTGACGCAATACGTAAACAGTGACAAACTAGTCCTGGTGCAATTGTTGGTAGAAATAATCAATTGTACAAGAATGCACGGTGAATATAAAGTGAAGTCCAAAGTAACACGTTACATTTGAAATTTAAGCGGATAACTGACATTACAATTGTTTACAGTATAGGTTGTCTGATTCTTTCTACCTTAAAAGTCAGAGGGTTTTCATTGTATTCTGATGAAGCAGCAATAATGCCCTCCTGTCAGAACATTTTGATGCTATGTTGCATGCAAAAGCCTTACGCAATTATATGCGGGAAGTGAAATAAAAAAAAAACGGCTTACAAATAATTAACAAACAGAGAGAGAACAAAATGGCCAACAAATAACGTATTTGGAATTAACAAGTTTTACAGTATTGAAACATAAAAAAAATAACAAATAAAAAAACTCCGTCACATCGCTGCTACACATAATCGGATAGCCAAGTAAATTTCGTTCACTAAAGGAATATAGGGGTAGGTGTTGCGAGGTTGCTGATTGGTTGCAGGGGAGTTGGGAGGGGTTTTCCATTTTATTTTTTGCTCAGATCTGAAAGTGTGCACACGGTTTGAGCCCCCTCCCCCCACCCACCTCTTCCAGCCTCCGTGTCCATCCGTAGCTTTATCTAGGGGAGAGGGCTGGAAGGGAAAACCGTGGTATCAAAACGCCTAGTGCATTTTAAACGAACCGGCCGAGCCAATGAAGTGTACAAACCACCTACCAAAGCCAATTAATACACAACCTAACCTATATTTCACACGTGGTCAGTCTACAAAGGGTGTAAAAACATGTACCCCTCCCATTTTGCAACCCACCCTTTTTTCTTCTATAACGTTAACATATTAGAGAGTAGGGGAAGGGGGTATAGATGTGTTATATCTGTTCATTTACAGTGTACCACACCCCTTACACATCAACCATTGGGGTATATATATATATATATACATACGTGAGCGGTGAAACTAAACTGTATCGCTTTCATTTTCAAGCTCATTGAAGCGTAGCTAAGCTCTCGCTTGCTACGCTGAAGCGTACTGTGGAGGGACGGAACGCCGCGGGGTGCGGCAACTTATCGGACACTCCTGTTGTGCGGGTCAATCCGAATCGCAGGCGCAATGACCGGACAATCTCAACTTATCAGTTGAATTGATATCAGGAAAGAATTCACAACTGTCACCCGGTATCTACCTAGCGCTGTGAACTAACATGACGTGACTGCAGTTTTTACAATTATTGGTACGTATATACAGTTGCACGCCGACAAATGGAGTAGTTTTATCTTGGTTGGCTCTTGTAATATACTGGACTGATATTACCATGGTTAGGTCTTGTAACATGTTGGACTGATATTACCTTCATTAGCTCTTGTAACATGTTGGACTGATATTATAGTTACACTGATATTATCTGGACTGATATTACCTTCGTTAGCTCTTGCAGCGTTCTGCACTGATATTACCGTTACACTGATATTATCTTGGTTAGCTCTTGTAACATGTTGCACTCATATTACCTTCGTTAGGTCTTGTAACATGTTGCACTGATATTATCTGGGCTAGCTCTTGTAACGTTTCACTGATATTATAATTACACTGATATTATCTTGGTTAGGTCTTGTAACATGCTGAACTGATATTACCTTGGTTAGCTCTTGTAACATGTTGCACTGATATTACCTTCGTTAGCTCTTGTAACATGTTGGACTGATATTATAGTTACACTGATATTATCTGGACTGATATTACCTTGGTTAGCTCTTGCAGCGTTCTGCACTGATATTACCGTTACACTGATATTATCTTGGTTAGCTCTTGTAACATGTTGCACTCATATTACCTTCGTTAGGTCTTGTAACATGTTGCACTGATATTATCTGGGCTAGCTCTTGTAACGTTTCACTGATATTATAATTACACTGATATTATCTTGGTTAGGTCTTGTAACATGCTGAACTGATATTACCTTGGTTAGCTCTTGTAACATGTTGCACTGATATTACCTTCGTTAGCTCTTGTAACATGTTGCACCGATATTATCTGGGTAACTCTTGTAACATGTTGCACTGATATTACATTCGTTAGCTCTTGTAACATGTTGCACTGATATCTGGGCTAGCTCTTGTAGCATGTTGCACTGATATTACCTTGGCTAGCTCTTGTAACATGTTTCACTGATATTATAATTACATTGATATTATCTTGGTTAGCTCTTGTAACATGCTGAACCGATATTACCTTCGTTAGCTCTTGTAACATGCAGAACTGATATTACCTTCGTTAGCTCTTGTAACATGTTGGACTGATTGACTGAATATTAACCAACGAAATGCACCTTCGCTATCAAATTTTAATAGTAGTACTAAAGGTCATATAAAATGTTGGACTGATATTATCATCGTTAGCTCTTGTAACATGTTTGACTGATATTACCTTCGTTAGCTCTCGTAACATGTTGGACTGATTTTACCTTCGTTAGCTCTTGTAACATGTTGGACTGATATTACCTTCGTTAGCTCATGTAACATGTTGGACTGATATTACCTTCGTTAGCTCTCGTAACATGTTGGACTGATTTTACCTTCGTTAGCTCTTGTAACATGTTGGACTGATTTTACCTTCGTTAGCTCTTGTAACATGTTGGACTGATATTACCTTCGTTAGCTCATGTAACATGTTGGACTGATATTACCTTCGTTAGCTCATGTAACATGCTGGCACAAAACTGCTTATTCCAGTAACCACCGTCAACATAATACAAAATCCTCGCGTCTCACCAGTGCGATTTCTCTGTTGTTCCGCCTCTGGTGAGGAGGTTCCTACGCAACAATGCGTGGCTTATGTGAAGCATAATGCGATATATATGTATGGTCACCGCTGTTTTACAATGCGGCTCCTGTTTATTACACGAGTCGCTAGGTGGTGCCACAGTACTATATACCGTAAAATGTACCGATATACCCTTTCGAACTGAGGTTATCGGACCGGCAAAACTGCGACATACCGATCAAGACGCAGGGGTGCCAACTATTGGGCTGTAATGTCCCGTGCTTTTGACGATAATTATGGTGACAAACCACTTACGCCACATCCTTTATTATATCATCATCACGAATGTCATTAGGCTGATCAGTCAGCTCCGTAAAGAATCAAGAACTTAATTAAATAAGTTGCCCCTGTGTCCAAGCATCACGCTATCAAAGCGGAAGCAGGAATGAAGGTGACGTCGAAACAGTCTGGCTGCTTCAGCCAACCAAATAACTAAGCACAAGGCCGGGTGTACTGCAGGGCTCTCCAGTTGGCCTGGGCGTTGCGGGGAAGAAGAAAATAATCCGTACTCTCGCTTGGAATCTAACCCCCGTACCACGGTCGTCCAATTCTAAGCCAGTGGTCACAGTGACCGAAGTACTGCGGATTCTGTCAAACGTTGAATGCGGGCCTGAAGTGGATTTAAATGTGTCACCGTGTGCCTAAATGGCGCAGTTTCTAGGTGACGTCCGTAACAGTTCGATATCTTCCGGAAATGTAACTGCTGGACCATCAGTGCTCAGAATGTTATGCCTTAGTCAAAGAAACGTCGTTCATCGACGTTTAGTTCAGTCTGTGCGTAACTAAGTTCCGTCTCCTTCTTACAGGTGATTCAGAGGGGCGCAGAAAATCAAAATTGGACAATGACACACACACACCCTAAAGGTCCCCAAGACTTATATCGAAATTAACGCAACTAAAAGCGAAATATTCGTATAGAGAATCACACCCTCCATTATATACAGAATTTAACACAATACATACCTGTATTCACACGAAGCAGCACAAGGACATTCAAAATTAAAACGCTTAACAATAATTTTCAGAGACATGAATCACACTGTTAATGTTACATACAGTTAAGCCTTCATGATGTCGGGTTCCTCTCTTTATTAAATCCAGGATAGCGAAGCTGACATCAAAATCCTGTTACAAGACACACAGCGACTATCCTGTCTTTTGATTCTCTCGCACACCTGCCACTAAAGTAATCTGCACTTTGAATTAATAAAACTTGTTGAATACAGCAATAAGATGTAATACTCACTGTCAAACGTCCTCACTCTCAAGGCAGAGTCGATGAAACATTAAATTTACCTCCTATTATACAGGGTTATTCAAAATGGTTGTCGGGGTTTTAACAACTTGGCCACCCCGTTCTCCAGATGCAACCCCATGTGTTTTCTTTGTTTGGGGTTACGTCAAGGATCAGGTTTATGTTCCTCCTCTTCCCGCAAGTATCCCGGAACTGAAGGTACGAATCAGAACCGCCATTGAAACCATCACCGCTGACATGCTAGAAAAGTTTTGGAACGAACTCGATTATCGTGTTGATGTTTGTAGAATCACAAAGGGTGCACATATAGAGCACCTGTAAGGTATGTCACAAAAACTTGGAGTGTTGTTCTATTAAATAAAAATACATATACTGCTATCTCAAGTGTATTGTGTATGACAAGTTGTTAAAACCCCGACAATCGTTTTGAATAACCCTGTATATTAATGCAATAAACATGCATCACGTGACTTACCTACAGTGAGACACGACAGGCTTGATGGTAGCGAAGGGGGTTAACCGCTATTGAAACTCATACGATCTCCATTAGGTTTTTGGTAAAATGGCTTAACTAACACCTCCAGCGGTCAAATGAGATGTATAATTAACTAGGTTAACATGCATTAAATTCCCGTATAAAAATCTATTACCACATTAATATATCAAACGAAATGTCAGAGGAAGGTTTGAAATGTTAGGATTCAGTCTCGAGTTTAAATGAGAGGGGGAAAAAAAATAATTAAAATTTCCATATTAAAAAGTTTCAAAAATGAAATTCAAACATTTACATGGTTAAGAGGATAATTTAAAACATACACCACTTAGTGAAATAATGTATATAAACGCATATAGGCTTGCATTAAATATTCAGCAGCATAATGTACACGGACACATAATGGTCTGTATTAATACTCAAAATACGATTAGCAAGACATTGACTTGCATCAGACATCGTCAGTAGAGTGGTCAGCCCTCCTGCTTCATGCCCGAGAGGTTCCGGGTTCAAATGTCGGCCTGAAGTTTGATACTCAGAGACAAATGCAGGGATTGTAAACCAAGTTACGCCTAACAGCTACTTGCAACATTTTTTTGCAAGTAATTATGCATGGGTCTCACCATGACACAGACGGTTAGTCGTCGGCCTCTCACCGCGGAACCCCGGGTTCGATCCCAAGTCATACCCTCTGGGATTTGTGGTGGACAAAGTGACACTGGTACAGGTTATTCTCCCAGTACTTTGTTTTCCCCTGTCAGTATCATTCCACCATTGCTCCATACTCGTTTATTCATCTATAACCGACGCTATGTGAACTTAGCAACTGACAGCGTCGTTAAAAGACACAATTAAAGTTTCTCATTATTCACAAATAATAAGCATTAGATGCTATTTTTTTCCAATGGCTCGACAGCCCCTTGGGGGCCTAGGCCGCCTCATATTTCGAGGCTTCACGATCACACACTGACACACCACACTCGGTAGGACTCCTCTGTACGAGTGATCAGTCCGTCACAGAGACCTCTACCTCACAACACACAACACTCACAACAGACACACATCCATGCCCTAGGCGGATTCTAACCCACAATCCTAGTAGTCGAGGGGCCGCAGACCCACGCCTTAGACCGCACGGCCACTGAGATCGGCATTAGACGCTATAGCGTCGTTAAACAAGTAATAAATAAAATATACATCAGACCAAAACATAAGCAAAATATTGTAATATCCAAAACAGAATGTCCCGAATATTATACTGTGTATATGTCTGATGCGATTAGTCAAAGAGTTGGTCAGACAGACAGACAGATACAGTTTGACATTATCTCCAATTCAAGTCTGAATTTTGACAAGTAATGGAGGGTCAGATTATAAATCCCACAGCTCACAACACAACAGTCCCTCCACGTCACCTATGTGAATGCAGACTATTTCCAATGAATTTTTATACATTTATATAAAAAAGAATATATGTCAAAAATGTTTCTTCATTCATATTACGGTATTTGTTGCCCGGCACGTATGTGCGCGCTCATTTTGTACACTGTAATCCAATAAGAATTCGATATGGAATCAGTTATGTAGTTTGTATTCCACCGATATATAAATGTACAGTTACATATTTTCGTTTAGATTCGTATCACTTTTGAGTCGCCTGTTTACTGTATAACATAGCGTAGACGTGCGCAGTCATTTGGAGGGCAAACAGGAACTATTTATGCTTATACACGGCATTCTATGTCCTCTATATGTTCCAGCATCGCTTAATAACCACTCACCTTACTAAGTCTTCATCCTTACGGAAAACAACCTGCTTCAACCCTTAAGCAATAAATTCCGTTTTTCATAACCAAACTTCCGTAACTTACAGTTCTATGGAAGACCTTTATCAACTAGACACGTAGTTAAATGGTTTCTCAATTACGCGTCATTGCAGACTTCCGCCGCCATGTCGATAGTATCTCCGCTCTTCTGGGATATTACGCAGCGTAGAGTCGTAATTATATACCGAAGTTTCGGAACAACCTATCGGTCCCATCTTCTTGGACTTCTTGACCGTTGAGGATGGGACCGATAGGTTGTCCCGAAACGTCGGTACATAATTACCACTCTATGTTGTGTAATATCCCAGACGAGAGCAGATATCTTTGTTTCTCAGTTACCATAACACTGCACAGTGTTGTGAAACTGAACGATCTGATCGCGGTGTTGCTGGAGATGCAAGTCTGCCGAGACACAACTGCGATCACTCTCCCGACGTTTCTATTACGGAGAAAAGCTGAATCTGCCTTGAACCCATGCATGTGACAGCAAGTTTAACAACAATTACGAGTTTTCCATATCACAACAATAAAAACTTTCGTAACGTAAAGGTAAAGGTCACCCTATAACCTGTCATGAAGACCCAGAGGGGGAGTAGAGGTATAGCTCTACTCCTTCTTTAACCTCAGCGCTAAAAGGGTGTGACATTAATTCGTTATTATTATTATTAGCTACCCAGATGTTCAGTGTAACGGTGCAGACGGACACTGAATATACAGGGTGGCAACAAATTCACGTGACACTCGATGTTTAACATGTTGCCTCTAGTATGAAGCGACTTTTGCACCACCCAATACATATACGAGGGGGGTATACATATATATATATATACAGATATATATATATACAGACATATATATGCACAGACATAGATATATATATATAGACATATATATATACATGAATAGGTATTATAGCTAGCTAACTAAATTAACTCCATGGAGCAGAGTTCTTCCTGAGAATCTAACACGTATTAAATTGTTAGGAATGACTAATACACTGACCAACAGTTGACTATCAATTATTCCGTGATGACGGAGACACATATGGCCTTCGAAACGCTGAACTACTGATCCGAATTGACACTGTTTGTCGTCTGATATATATGACACGTTCTGAGGTTTTACACGGCGATGAATGTTCATATTGTGACATTTTCGTTTGTAGCCTCGTGTGTGCTTGTAGGTGCGTTGCGAACCGTCTGCATCTTCACAGATGTTCCTTCCGTGAAGCGTTGTTACCAGTTCGTCAAACTACACGGTGCCGTAACATGAAGATGTGTCACTTTTATTCATCACCGTAAAGTCTGAAAATGCCAGAAACTGTTGATATATCACAATTTAAAAGGTAAAAATGTTATGTCAGTCAAACTGAGTTGGTTTAGATATTATATAAATATGGGTCGTCATGTAAAAAATATGGGCCCATTAAGGGGTTTTCTCCGTCAGTGTTTTCAACTTACAGTTTAAAACTCTTCTCAATCGGGCAAAAGCTGTACATGATACACAAAACCCAAAATCCACTTATGAGTTCCAACGATAGGCACACTCTTAATTGGACATTATGAACAGAAATATACGAACGCGGGCTAAATTGTTACCACAGCCCTCCATATATAGGCAAGAGGCATTTAAATGCCCACACGTTCGTTTTCAACGCATCAAAACTTTGACCCACGGCTCAGTTAACACGCAGCGCAGTAACTTCCCTAGCTAACTGTATTAACAGGATCCTTCTCGACACGACTACAAGCCTTCAGCCACTTCAGGTATTCCCCGCAGTTATCAAACCTGGATGTTCATCACCGACATCACAACAGCTCCGCAGTGGTACCTATTCTGAACCAAATAAATTCACAATACACCTCCGACCCAATTTCATTACTCCACATTTTAATTTTTTTTTTTAATTAATAGTAATTTGTTATGTTCAATAATCACCAACTAATGCATATAAACTTTTTCACAATAGTTTATTCTTAAAATTCCCCTATACGTATTTCGGTGGTTTAAACCACCATCTTCAGGGGGTCGTAGAGATTAATATGCATAGACTTTACAGTTATTACATATATGGTTATATACATATATGTAGAATATGAGTGGTCTGATATTGTCCACTTGGTACAGTGTTGTAAAATAAATTACTATAAAATGAATTAAAAAGTTGCTAAAATGTTTACATAATTTGTAGTTAGCCTGAAAATTAGTGGCATTTTAGCAACTTTTTAATTCATTTTATAGTATTTTACAACACTGTACCAAGTGGACAATATCAGCTCACTCATATTCTACATATATAAATATAACCACATATGTAATAACAATAAGTCTATGCATAATAATCTCTACGCCCCCTGAAGATAGTGGTTTAAACCACCGAAATACGTATAGGGGAATTTTAACAATAAACTGTTGTGAAAAAGTTTATGTGCATTAGTTGGTGTTTATTGAACATATCTCATTTGAAATGCACGGTAAATACAATGTTAAGTTTATTAATTTCATGTTTAACTTTTAACTTTTTACATATATGGATGTAACAACGTATACAATGGATGTATAATCTATGCTTTTAACTCTGTGACCCCCTGAAGATGGCGATTTGAACGCCGAAATACGTATTGGGGTAAAGTAATTAATAATACTGTAAGATTTGGTGCATAAGTTGGTATAAAAATAAGCATCTCCATTTCAATATTATCCTCTCATCTACACCACAACATGCCCTTACGTTTTACGCACACCAAGAAACCACATTTCTTACGTTTTACGTTCTCACGGCCGTGAGAATTAAAAATTACAATCTTGAGGTACGTGACACCGTGTAGTTTGGTATATTCGTACAAATGTTTCGTAGGGACGTCCTTTCTTCATATTAAAGACACACGGAGTAATCAGGTTTCTCCGAAACGTCAGCGCCTACCTACCAAACCACATATACCAGAATAGATATTATTAATACGAGATTCTGTTCTGTACTGGTACTAATGCTAGCGATAAAGCAGGTAAGACAAGTATGATGACGTGGGGTAGGGAATGGGAAGGCGAGCGTAGGTATTACGCACAACACATTGGCACAGTGCGCCAAGTAGCGGACTAACACAAAGGCGGTACTGTTTACACAAAGCAGCACAACAAAATGTAACAACACAACTTTATTCTGTAATCACCGTGCATCACTTTATTCTGTAATCACCGTGCATCTTTTCACAGTCACTATTTACATACACGAACTGGATGCAACTCTATGTAAAAAAAACTGTATAGTTTTTTTTACATAGAGTTGCATCCAGTTGGTGTATGTAAATAGTGACTGTAACAACACAAATCTTAAAAACACTCTCGAGATGCCTGTACAAGCAGAATTTCTAATTTCACAAAAATCAATTCTTTCTCTTAGTTCATTGTTTCATGAAACACAGTTTCGACGGAGCGTATACATATATATACATAGCATCTCATTTGAATTGCTAACTAGGAAACCTCCATGCAATTATTGGATTAATGTAAATTACGGTACGAGTTAGAAACGCAGCACAGGGGTAGGGCTATAGGATAATTAAAATCCGTTGATTAATATGTAAATTTAATAAGATTACAGCAGGCTGGCAGGCCTGGGCCTGGCTGTAGGGAGACAGTAAGAGCACGTGGTGCAACAAGCATCGCTGAGAGGGCAAACCTAATCTATGCTGCCATACTAAAGCTGAAAAACTTTTTTGTACCCCCTACTCCCTACCTTTATACTTTTAATTTTTTTTTCAGAAAAAGTTAATCCAACAGTCTCATACTAATGGGAGGAGTTTACTTTTGAGTGTATATTAGGGGTAGCGAAAGAGGGAGAAATGGGTTTAAACTATACATTCCTCGCCCCTCACGATGTTTCTGTACACAGACATTGTCTAAATGTACACGGCGGAACATTGAACTAAGCGATTGTAAGTCTCTCTCTCATTTTATACGAAAGACAAAATTTCTTCAAACTGTGACGCATACGAATAAACACGGGGGGTGGAAAGGGTGAATCTGTATTTATACTGTAAGACGGGGTGGTACTGTCAATTAGCGCTCGGACAATAGACACAAATTATCTACCCCTAACGCTTTTATCTATGACTATAGGCAGGAGGGTGTGTTTGGAAGCGTCATTCTTCGGGAGGACTATCTGCCTACACAGCGCAGACTGAAGGAACCAGACAAGGGTACGAGGGCCCCGATCACCCCCACCCCCACAAGTCGACTCAAAATTATAATTATTGAAGAAATTTAATTTCATTGTGTATGATATTTCAGGTTGTAACAGCTGTCGATATTAAGATTACACTATACTATGGCTTGTGATGCCGTATAGTCTGGAGATACGCAGGCTACCACTGTTTCGGAGAAACATGTTACCTCCATCCTCAGGGCAGAATTCTGCCGTAAAGTTGCGGGTACCTGTCTTTAAGATTACGAGGCGTCACATCCCAGAAGACTGTAACATTAATTTAATTTAATTTTGATTTAAAATTTTGAGAAATATTTATTTTGTGTTGTAAGATTTCCGTCCCGTCTTCTTGTAAGTGACGTCATGAGTTCAGCAGAAAGACACGATCGGTTCGGAAAAATATACCGCCTAGAACCTCAGGGTACCCTGAAGAAACGTTGCTTTAAAGGGCTAAACGTTCTAGCCATAACAATTCAAAGCGTTTTATGCATTCTGTTTAAGAGGACAGATCCTATGCTAAACTTTATACTGTTCACACCGTGCATTGCACGTACATATAACAGGCAGGAATTGTTTTATACTGTTCACAACGTGCATTGCACGTACATACAACAGGCAGGAATTGTTTTATACTGTTCACACCGTGCATTGCACGAACATATAACAGGCAGGAATTGTATTATACTGTTCACACCGTGCATTGCACGTACATATAACAGACAGGAATTGTTTTATACTGTTCACACCGTGCATTGCACGTACATATAACAGGCAGGAATTGTTTTATACTGTTCACACCGTGCATTGCACGTACATATAACAGACAGGAATTGTTTTATACTGTTCACACCGTGCATTGCACGTACATATAACAGACAGGAATTGTTTTATACTGTTCACACCGTGCATTGCACGTACATATAACAGGCAGGAATTGTTTTATACTGTTCACACCGTGCATTGCACGTACATATAACAGGCAGGAATTGTTTTATACTGTTCACACCGTGCATTGCACGTACATATAACAGGCAGGAATTGTTTTATACTGTTCACACCGTGCATTGCACGTACATATAACAGGCAGGAATTGTTTTATACTGTTCACACCGTGCATTGCACGTACATATAACAGGCAGGAATTGTTTTATACTGTTCACACCGTGCATTGCACGTACATATAACAGGCAGGAATTGTTTATACTGTTCACACCGTGAATTTTCATTCGATCACACATTTTTTAAACCAACAAAATGCATACCTTTTATTTATTATACAATATAAATTTTTTACAGTAAAATCAGTCCAATGTGTTTCGGTTCCCTGTTCTGGGACCATCATCAGGGACCCATATCGTTAATCACACAAGATCACAAATCAACAAATAATAGTACATACTATGTAAGCTATGTCAGTTGCTTTTGCGGGTCCGCTGTGTATCAGAAGTTGTGTCTACTTATGGAAGGCTAGGACACAACTTCTGATACACAGTGTATCCACAAATAGCAACTGAGAAAACCTACATTTCACATCTTAAAGTTTTAATATGTACCATTATTTGTTGATTTGTGATCTTGTGTGATTAACGATATGGGTCCCTGATGATGGTCCCAGAACAGGGAACCGAAACACATTGGACTGATTTTACTGTAAAAAAAATTATATTGTTAATAAATAAAAGGTATGCATTTTGTTGGTTTAAGAAATGTGTGATCTTATGCTAGATAGGGACAGGTGGTGGGCTGTTGTGAGTGCGGTAATGAACCTTCGGTTTCCATAAAACGCGGGGAATTTCTTGACTAGCTGACGACCTGTTAGCTTCTCAAGAAGGACTGTGCTGCATGGAGTTAGTTAGTTAGTTAGTTAGTTAGTTACAGGGCCTTACTTAGGATAGGGACAGGTGGCGGGCTCTTGTGAATGCGGTAATGAACCTTCGGGTTACATAAAACGTGGGGAATTTCTTGACTAGCTGACGACCTGTTAGCTTCTCAAGAAGGACTGTGCTACATGGAGTTAGTTAGTTAGTTATGGGGCCTTACTTAGGATAAGGACAGGTGGCGGGCTGTTGTGAGTGCGGTAATGAACCTTCGGGTTCCATAAAACGTGGGGAATTTCTTGACTAGCTGACGACCTGTTAGCTTCTCAAGAAGGACTGTGCTGCATGGAGTTAGTTAGTTAGTTAGTTATGGGGCCTTACTTAGGATAGGGACAGGTGGCGGGCTGTTGTGAGTGCGGTAATGAACCTTCGGGTTCCATAAAACGTGGGGAATTTCTTGACTAGCTGACGACCTGTTAGCTTCTCAAGAAGGACTGTGCTACATGGAGTTAGTTAGTTAGTTATGGGGCCTTACTTAGGATAGGGACAGGTGGCGGGCTGTTGTGAGTGCGGTAATGAACCTTCGGGTTCCATAAAACGTGGGGAATTTCTTGACTAGCTGACGACCTGTTAGCTTCTCAAGAAGGACTGTGCTGCATGGAGTTAGTTAGTTAGTTAGTTAGTTACAGGGCCTTACTTAGGATAGGGACAGGTGGCGGGCTCTTGTGAGTGCGGTAATGAACCTTCGGGTTACATAAAACGTGGGGAATTTCTTGACTAGCTGACGACCTGTTAGCTTCTCAAGAAGGACTGTGCTGCATGGAGTTAGTTAGTTAGTTAGTTACAGGGCCTTACTTAGGATAGGGACAGGTGGCGGGCTCTTGTGAGTGCGGTAATGAACCTTCGGGTTCCATAAAACGTGGGGAATTTCTTGACTAGCTGACGACCTGTTAGCTTCTCAAGAAGGACTGTGCTGCATGGAGTTAGTTAGTTAGTTAGTTAGTTAATGATCCTATGCTAACTTCAGCATTTGACCCTCTTAAGACCGATGTTAATCCAAATTATATACAAAAGCAGGTCGTACCTTACAGGGAACAGAGTCCGTGTCCACTAGAAAGTGTAATATTGTTGAGGGAAGGCGAGGTGGCCGGCACATCGCCAACGGACCAGCTGCCAACACCCACGTCAGGAGCCTGTCCTGCCACAGTCCTAACAACGCACCTTGCTACCGAAACAACAAACAACTTCACAAGCATCCGGAGGCTAGATTTGTCGCCGAACACGTCAAACAACTAACCGAGGGTTTCGACTCAAAGTTGGATGACATCTAGAGCCAGTGTTATCCAGTTCACACGCTCACATCCCATCTCCTGTCAAGTCACAATGTCATCTGCTTAGCCTACCGTACAGATGTAGTGGACAGAAGCAATGCTTCATACGACATCAGGGAGGTCCAAAAATGACGGTGTCATGACTCACTGACTGCCCCCATGTAAATGCTTAAACTAAACAGGCCTATGAAATATGCCATGACGGCTCCATTCTTGTCCTTCGAGATTCAATATTCACATTCGTCCTTATATACTTATATATCCTTATATACTACATATAATCTGTGTAGCTGAGCAAACGTCGTTACATAAACGATAATTCCGGTAGACAGCCTTGTAGAATGTTTGATATGCACAGTTTCAGAAAGAAGCAGAAAAAAAATACGCATTAAATTATTCTTGACAGGAACTACATTTTTAAACAGTCTGTAGAAACCGTTTCGGGTTCACACACGAAAACGAGATGTTACGGTTATTGCATAAATCCCAGGGGGCAGTTTGGGAGGAATCCGTTTAGGTTTACTTAATTTCCGTTTGATTTGCTCATTATCCTCATTAAACAATATTATCAAACTAAAATGACATCGATGGCAAATTAGATATCGATGTCATTATTCATATTGTTTAACATTCCTATTTATAAGCTTTTTGGATTTGAAATTCAGCATGGGTAATGTTCTATGTGTTTGGTGTTTTCATATTATCTGTGTCAACTCGATTATGACTCAAATGCCCATGTGTGGAGCGTTAAATCAACAACAAATACTAGAACTATACAAAAATAAACCAGCAAAAAAAAACGACCGCTGCTCGGCGCAGAACTGAAATGAAAACGAATCGGTTTGATCATTAAAACATTTCACACCTACAAAATGGGGGGGAAAGTTGGTATAATGATATGCATCAAGTTTAGTTACACACTTTCATTAATTACATAATTGAATTAAGCGAAAAAAAATTTTCTAGTTCAACGCTTTAAATAATGTTGACCATAATTGCTCACACTGACATAATTAACCAATTACATTAAACAAAGTCCTCTTAGGAAAGCTAGCAGTTATACACCTACTCCATGAAATCCAGATGTTCACTACTGTGTTGAAAAGCGACTGTAGTTAGAAAACGATCAAATCGACAAAGAATTAATTCTAAAATAGATCACAGCCGCATCCATGGCTAGACAGCCCCTTGGGGGCCTAGGCCACCTCATTATCGAGGCTTCACGATCACACTCAGACACACCACAGTCGGTAGGACTCCTCTGGACGAGTGACCAGCCCGTCGCAGAGACCTCTACCTGACAACACACAACACTCACAACAGACAGACATCCATGCCCAAGGTGGGGTTCGAACCCGCATTCCCAGGAAGCGAGCGGCCGCAGACCACAGCCTTAGACCGCGCGGCCACTGAGATAATAATCACCACATCGCTCAACATACTGACATTTTCATTAAATATACCCTAAAACAAATAATGCAGGTAACTAAATCAGTACGAGATGCAAATAGGTCTGTTTCTTTTCCTTAACCTTATGCAGACTGAAATTAACCTCAATTATATTTCAAGGATTCAGTCCGTAGCGCGCAGTAAACACACTCCGTCTCGTTTATAAAAACCAGTCAGTTAATGTTGTACAGTGAAATAATCGCTGTTTGTTCTGAGATCCACACAAAACACATAAATACAGTCCGTACCGCGCAGTAAACACACTCCGTCTCAGTTATACAAACCAGTCAGTTAATGCTGTACAGTGAAATAATCGCTGTTTGTTCTGAGATCCACACAAAACACATAAATACAGTCCGTACCGCGCAGTAAACACACTCCGTCTCAGTTATACAAACCAGTCAGTTAATGCTGTACAGTGAAATAATCGCTGTTTGTTCTGAGATCCACACAAAACACATAAATACAGTCCGTACCGCGCAGTAAACACACTCCGTCTCAGTTATACAAACCAGTCAGTTAATGCTGTACAGTGAAATAATCGCTGTTTGTTCTGAGATCCACACAAAACACATAAATACAGTCCGTACCGCGCAGTAAACACACTCCGTCTCAGTTATACAAACCAGTCAGTTAATGCTGTACAGTGAAATAATCGCTGTTTGTTCTGAGATCCACACAAAACACATAAATACAGTCCGTACCGCGCAGTAAACACACTCCGTCTCAGGTATACAAACCAGTCAGTTAATGCTGTATAGTGAAATAATCGCTGTTTGTTCTGAGATCCACACAAAACACATAAATACAGTCCGTACCGCGCAGTAAACACACTCCGTCTCAGGTATACAAACCAGTCAGTTAATGCTGTACAGTGAAATAATCGCTGTTTGTTCTGAGATCCACACAAAACACATAAATACAGTCCGTACCGCGCAGTAAACACACTCCGTCTCAGTTATACAAACCAGTCAGTTAATGCTGTACAGTGAAATAATCGCTGTTTGTTCTGAGATCCACACAAAACACATAAATACAGTCCGTACCGCGCAGTAAACACACTCCGTCTCAGTTATACAAACCAGTCAGTTAATGCTGTACAGTGAAATAATCGCTGTTTGTTCTGAGATCCACACAAAACACATAAATACAGTCCGTACCGCGCAGTAAACACACTCCGTCTCAGTTATACAAACCAGTCAGTTAATGCTGTACAGTGAAATAATCGCTGTTTGTTCTGAGATCCACACAAAACACATAAATACAGTCCGTACCGCGCAGTAAACACACTCCGTCTCAGGTATACAAACCAGTCAGTTAATGCTGTATAGTGAAATAATTGCTGTTTGTTCTGAGATCCACACAAAACACATAAATACAGTCCGTACCGCGCAGTAAACACACTCCGTCTCAGTTATACAAACCAGTCAGTTAATGCTGTATAGTGAAATAATTGCTTTTGTTCTGAGATCCACACAAAACACATAAATACAGTCCGTACCGCGCAGTAAACACACTCCGTCTCAGTTATACAAACCAGTCAGTTAATGCTGTATAGTGAAATAATTGCTGTTTGTTCTGAGATCCACACAAAACACATAAATACAGTCCGTACCGCGCAGTAAACACACTCCGTCTCAGTTATACAAACCAGTCAGTTAATGCTGTATAGTGAAATAATTGCTTTTGTTCTGAGATCCACACAAAACACATAAATACAGTCCGTACCGCGCAGTAAACACACTCCGTCTCAGTTATACAAACCAGTCAGTTAATGCTGTATAGTGAAATAATTGCTGTTTGTTCTGAGATCCACACAAAACACATAAATACAGTCCGTACCGCGCAGTAAACACACTCCGTCTCAGTTATACAAACCAGTCAGTTAATGCTGTATAGTGAAATAATTGCTGTTTGTTCTGAGATCCACACAAAACACATAAATACAGTCCGTACCGCGCAGTAAACACACTCCGTCTCAGTTATACAAACCAGTCAGTTAATGCTGTATAGTGAAATAATCGCTGTTTGTTCTGAGATCCACACAAAACACATAAATACAGTCCGTACCGCGCAGTAAACACACTCCGTCTCAGTTATACAAACCAGTCAGTTAATGCTGTATAGTGAAATAATTGCTGTTTGTTCTGAGATCCACACAAAACACATAAATACAGTCCGTACCGCGCAGTAAACACACTCCGTCTCAGTTATACAAACCAGTCAGTTAATGCTGTATAGTGAAATAATCGCTGTTTGTTCTGAGATCCACACAAAACACATAAATACAGTCCGTACCGCGCAGTAAACACACTCCGTCTCAGTTATACAAACCAGTCAGTTAATGTTGTACAGTGAAATAATCGCTGTTTGTTCTGAGATCCACACAAAACACATAAATACAGTCCGTACCGCGCAGTAAACGCACCAAATGTTATAAAACCAACCACATAATTTTGTGTGGGCAGAACGTAGATTTTTTTAAATGTTTAAGTTGGTGGTACATATAGTAACCACTGGGGTTGAGGGGTTAAACCCGTGGAAGTTAATTCGCATTAAAAATACCCCCCAAAAAAATAAATCTACCTTGACACGATCTGAAATTCTGCACTTCTTGGAGAGACTGAAAACTGGAAAGCATTGCGATAACGTTAGAGACAGCGAGCGAGTGAGAGAAATCTTGCTCTCTTCTCTGGAATGCGTGTCGAGTGCGTGTTATTACTTATTAGCCAGCCGCTGGAATCCGTTAAGACTCCAAGTGTAGTAGGAGAAAGACAGGAAGAAGAAGAATAATAATAAGAAGAAAAGGATAAAGAAGTAAGGCAAGAGTATAACACGGTTAGTAGCATATTAAAGACTTGGCGCGGAGATTACAGCTTTCCTGTAGGAGGGGGGGGGGGGCATGCTTCCACCCTAGCAGCCCTTTTCACGACAAGGACGGAAGAATAAAGGGGAGATGCAGATCAGTGGAAAGAACAGAAGACTGATAAATGTAAAGATCACAACAAAGAACGAGGAATTCCGAGCGTACCGCTAAGCACACCTTGAGGCTACGTACGTTTATTGTTGCACATAAATATTTAATGGTATTAATACTGAACAGATATCGTCTGGTATCTTACGCCATGCTGACTGGTAAACAGAGACGTTTCGATTGAACGTGGTGTCTCTTCTTGTACTGCGGCAATACAATCCTTCGAAACGTCGTTAACTACTTACCAAGTAACATGGCATAACATCTCAGATTATTTCAATTTGAATTAACACAGCTGTGAGAATGTCAAACCTCTCAGTATTAACACTGTTGCTTGATTTTAGTGTTGTGACAAACTGACTACTGCAGTACACATTGTGTGTGTTAAATGTCGGGTATCAACTGAAATGCGTAACAGGAGACGGTTTATGACTATAGGCTGTCTAGCAGGAGACGGTGACAATAGGCTAACAGGAGACAGTTGGTGACAATAGGCTGTCTAACAGGAGACAGTTGGTGACAATAGGCTGTCTAACAGGAGACAGTTGGTGACAATAGGCTGTCTAAAGGGGGCCGTTGGTGACAACAGGCTGTCTAACAGGAGACGGTGACAATAGGCTGTCTAACAGGAGACGGTGACAATAGGCTGTCTAACAGGAGACAGTGACAATAGGCTGTCTAACAGGAGACGGTGACAATAGGCTGTCTAACAGGAGACGGTGACAATAGGCTGTCTAACAGGAGACGGTTGGTGACAATAGGATGTCTAACAGGAGACGGTTGGTGACAATAGGCTGTCTAACAGGAGACAGTTGGTGACAATAGGCTGTCTAAAGGGGGCCGTTGGTGACAACAGGCTGTCTAACAGGAGACGTTGACAATAGGCTGTCTAACAGGAGACGGTGACAATAGGCTGTCTAACAGGAGACGGTGACAATAGGCTGTCTAACAGGAGACAGTTGGTGACAATAGGCTGTCTAACAGGAGACGGTTGGTGACAATAGGATGTCTAACAGGAGACGGTTGGTGACAATAGGCTGTCTAACAGGAGACAGTTGGTGACAATAGGCTGTCTAACAGGAGACAGTTGGTGACAATAGGCTGTCTAACAGGAGACGGTTGGTGACAATAGGCTGTCTAACAGGAGACGGTTGGTGACAATAGGCTGTCTAACAGGAGACGGTTGGTGACAATAGGCTGTCTAACAGGAGACGGTTGGTGACAATCGGCTGTCTAACAGGAGACGGTTGGTGACAATAGGCTGTCTAACAGGAGACGGTTGGTGACAATAGGCTGTCTAACAGGAGACGGTTGGTGACAATAGGCTGTCTAACAGGAGACGGTTGGTGACAATAGGCTGTCTAACAGGAGACGGTTTATGACAATAGGCTAATACGAGAAGGTTCAAGACTATAGGCTGTCTAACAGGAGACGGTTTATGACAATAGGCTAATACGAGAAGGTTCAAGACTATAGGCTGTCTAACAGGAGACGGTTTATGACAATAGGCTGTCTAACAGGAGACAGTTTATGACAATAGGCTGTCTAACAGGAGACGGTTGATGACAATAGGCTGTCTAACAGGAGACGGTTGATGACAATACGCTGTCTAGCAGGAGACGGTTTGACTATAGGCTGTCTAGCAGGAGACGGTTTATATCTATAGGCTAACAGGAGACAGTTTATGACAATATGCTGTCTAACAGGAGACGGTTTATGTCTATATACGTATGTAATATATTCACGCCTTTTCCAAGGAAACGCAGTTTTCACGCATTTACACAGGTGGCAGCTCTGTGCTATCTGGAGGATAAAGATGTAACAACTCTCTGCCTTAACCGAGAATGGAGTAAAGGGGTTAGAGGGAAGGAAGAAAGGTGTTGTGGGACAAAGATGTGACTCTTCGACGAAACTGAAGGCACCTTTTCGACCAATTCATTAACAGTTAACAGCATGCAGCCGTAATATCTTACATCTGCATCATACAATTGTCACGTAACTGTGTTTTTTTTTTCATGCCTGTGTTCCAATTAGGGGATTTTACGAACAAGAACACGGACTTGTTTAACTCATAGTATTATATGATTTATATAGTCAGGACTTACGTAATACAAGAGTGTAAAACACGGTTTAGAATGGCGCTTGTGTAGTTTCACTACGAAACTTTGCCCGGTCACAGTCTGAGACCTGACGGTAAAAGCGGAAGTTGAAATGTACTTAGACGAGAATCCCTCAAACGGAATGCTCTCTCGAGAAAATCTGTGTATTAATTTCTACACCAGTGATATCGGAATCTGAAACAGAAGACATACAGGCGGACAGCGTCACTGTAATTGGACCTCAAAAAGAAACTCTCTGGAGTCATCGGAACTCACTAAAGAAATTTCACCAGACAGTCAAGAAATTAATTAGTCACAGTTCCAGTACAATCAGTCACTAACGAATTTACTCCACCTATAACTGAAACCCGCCGATCCCAGTGGCCGTGCGGTCTAAGGCGTGGGTCTTCGGCCGCTCGTTTACTAGAATTGTGGGTTCGAATCCCGCCTAGGGCATAGATGTCTGTCTGTTGTGAGTGTTGTGTGTTGTCAGGTAGAGGTCTCTGCGTCGGGCTGATCACACGTCCAGAGGAGTCCTATCGAGTGTGGTGTGTCTGAGTGTGATCGTGAAGCCTCGAAAAATGAGGCGGCTTAGGCCCCCAAGGGGCTGTCGAGCCATTGGAAAAAAAAACTGAAACACTCCATTATTTATAATTCCATTGTCAGTAATCACAGAAGGATTACGCAGTTTAGGTCCGTTAGGACGACATATGAAATACTAAATTACATATTGCAGTGCCACGAATGATAATGTAAATAGACTAGTAATAGCTCCATAGTCATTCATCGCTAGCACAATTAACTGCCTTCAGTCTTGCTATACCAAGTCAAAGAAGGAATGAGCTAGTCACTGTCAGAGCGCTAGTAAAAGCTAGTAAATAAGTAGAACGTTGGGGGGCAGACGTGTCTTGTCCCAAGGTACATTCTTACACTCACTTCTCTCTCTCTCTCTCTCTCAATGCTTGTCTTTGTCTCTCACAAATTATGTTAAGAGAAGCCGAAGCCGGATCTCACACAGAGCCTTTAAAGTGGCATATTAACAATATTTCACAAGAAAGGCAATAAGAAAATGCACATTTAAAACAACAAAAGAAAGAAAAAAAGATACAGTGACGTAATAAGCATCGCGCGAAGCTTACCGCCTTACGTAATTACTAAATTAAACCAAACTAATTAACCCGCCTGTTGACGAACGTTACCAAAGAGACCTTAAAACACAAGCACTCATTACACTGAAACTTGCTGCTTCGATGGAAGCCCAGCAAACGCTGCAGGAGGGGGCCACGTGTGACATTACGCAACAGTCAGCGGGCTGTGTTGTGTGCGTACCGCACTACACGCACACACACACACACACACATCGCTTTAAGTCTTATACTTATCGGCCTCTGTTCTCCCTCTTTTCTCTTCATTCCTTTGTTTCCACTTTTTCAATTCATTATGCAGTCGGTACAGTCACAGGCTACAGGCTGAACGACCAAGGAATCGCGCTTCGATTCCTGCTGAAGACTTTTCATCTTCTCCGAAACGTCCATACCGGTTCTGGGGTCCACCCAGCTTTCTATACACCGGGTATCACACGTAAAGCGGCCGAAGCCTGCGCCTGGTTCCAGCAATACCTACACTCCACCACACGCCTTCATGGCGCGGTGCGTAATTAAAAACGGGGACAAATGCTAACAATTATTCCCGTCTGTCTGATTTGCTTATCCACTGAGGTTTTGCTTATCCACTGAGGCTTTGCTCATCTACTGAGGCTTTGCTTATCCACTGAGGCTTTGTTTATCCACTGAGGTTTTGCTTATCCACTGAGGCTTTGCTCATCTACTGAGGCTTTGCTTATCCACTGAGGTTTTGCTTATCCACTGATGCTTTGCTCATCTACTGAGGCTTTGCTTATCCACTGAGGCTTTGTTTATCCACTGAGGTTTTGCTTATCCACTGAGGTTTTGCTTATTCACTGAGGCTTTGGTTATCCACTGAGGCTTTGCTTATCCACTGACACTTTGCTTATCCACTGACGCTCTGCTTATCCACTGAGGCTTTGCTTATTCACTGACACTTTGCTTATCCACTGACGCTTTGCTTATCCACTGAGGCTTCGCTTATCCACTGAGGCTTTGCTTATCCACTGAGGCTTTGCTTATCCACTGAGGTTTTGCTTATCCACTGAGGTTTTGCTTATCCACTGAGGCGTTGCTTATCCACTGAGGCTTTGCTTATCCACTGAGGCTTTGCTTATCCACTGAGGCTTTGCTTATCCACTGAGGCTTTGCCTTCAAATCTTTCTTTAACCTCACTCTACAAAGTCTTGGTCGGGAAACCTGAAGGAAAGACGGCATTTCGAGACTTTGGTGTAAATGGAAAGATAATGTTAAAACGAATCTTAACATATTGGGCACGAGGACAAGGCCTGCAATCTTTAGTTCAGAATAGGCGGTCTCGTGTAACCACGGTAATGAACCTTCGGGTTGCAGGAAAGGTGGTGAATTTATTAACTAGCTGAGCAACTATCAGCTTCTCAAGAAGTGCTTTCCATCAAGTTAGTGAGTGAGTTACATTACCTTTTAATTTATTTCGCCTGTTGAATGTTAAATAATTCCGCTCTGCCACACATCTTCATGACGCGGTACTTAATCAAGCTCACGGACAACTACACCTTACATACACGTACTTTACAGCGGTACTTAGTCAAGGTCACGGACAACTAACCTTACATACACGTACTTTACAGCGGTACTTAGTCAAGGTCACGGACAACTACACCTTACATACACGTACTTTACAGCGGTACTTAATCAAGCTCACGGACAACTACACCTTACATACACGTACTTTACAGCGGTACTTAGTCAAGGTCACGGACAACTACACCTTACATACACGTACTTTCCAGCGGTACTTAGTCAAGGTCACGGACTACACCTTACATACACGTACTTTCCAGCGGTACTTAGTCAAGGTCACGGACTACACCTTACATACACGTACTTCAAAACGTGTCCGGTATTTAACAATCACATCACAGGCACTGCGGTTAGTTACAATTTATTAAAGACAGCGCACGTTACATGCAACTGACGAAATACACAGATACACAATATCTACATGCATAACTAATTCCACGCACTAGTCCTTCTTGAGAAGCTAGTAGTTCCTCAGCGAGCCAAGTAATTTCTAGCATTTTATTGGTCCTCAAATTCCATTACCGTGATCACAACAGCCTACTAATAGTTCCCGTCCTGAGCCATATGTATCCAGTCCAAATCCTCGCATTCTCTTTAAGCTTCATTTTAATATTATCCTCTATTTATTTCATCTTAAGACATCCCGATGTGTTTTATAGCATTACACACAATTCTCTTATCCTCTAACTTACGCCTAGTTTTCCACGCGGTCTTTCTCCCCACCTAAACCACGTAAGCATTTCTCTTCTCCTCCATGCGTGCCACATGCCCTGCCAATCTCATCCGCTTTCATTTGATCGCCCTAAAAATACTTTACAATGCATGACGCTCATCAATATGAAGTTTTTTACACTCTCCTGTTATTTTCTTCTTCTTAGATCCAAACATTTTCCTCAACAGCCCCAGTCCACGTCCGTCCGTAGCAGTGTACCATTCACTGTACACCGTATCACACGTGTACACGTGTAATACAGTGTACCATTCACTGTACACCGTATCACACGTGTACACGTGTAATACAGTGTACCATTCACTGTACACCGTATCACACGTGTACACGTGTAATACAGTGTACCAATCACTGTACACCGTATCACACGTGTACACGTGTAATACAGTGTACCAATCACTGTACACCGTATTACACGTGTACACGTGTAATACAGTGTACCATTCACTGTACACCGTAACACACGTGTACACGTGTAATACAGTGTACCATTCACTGTACACCGTATCACACGTGTACACGTGTAATACAGTGTACCAATCACTGTACACCGTATCACACGTGTACACGTGTAATACAGTGTACCATTCACTGTACACCGTAACACACGTGTAATACAGTGTACCATTCACTGTACACCGTATCACACGTGTAATAGTGTACCATTCACTGTACACTGTATCACACGTGTACACGTGTACATCACTGCCTACGTGGCACGCGACTCGCGCATTGTAGACCTAAATAATAAGGCTCACTTTTTAAAAGTCGCACGGAGAAGAGAAGAGAGAGATGAAAAAATGTGACAGCAATTTTATTAAAGGGACATTTAATTAAAGCACGGGAATATTAAACGGATCTAAGCCGCTATAATGTATCGTAGGACGAGAGGAACTGAATAAAAATGGACTTTTTACTTTCGTAATTAGGTTTCCAAAATGTGAATACCTAAATGAAGGAGCAGCGGACGACAGGAACCAAGTTAATAGGACTATTTTAGCAATACAAGTGAACTTGTTTTCACGTTGAGTTTTATAATTGATAGTACTGACTTCGCGGTGAGGGCCGCAGCAGATAAAGCGAACAGGCCTGCCAACAGCTTTAAGACAACCTCGTTGAGGACTTCTGTTAATAACAGGTCATTTGTATATGGAGTCAGACTTTAAATTTTCCACGCTGTTTTGAGCCCTTCTACCTTGGGTATCTATTCTAATCTATTATTTTGTTACCGTGGCTCGGTTATCTCGGGCGGCACAACCAGCCCTAACTCAAGGTGCCCAATGTAAATACACGGCATACACAAAAGAATGGTGCGGTTTCAAGAGTGAATAAAAAAGTTATTTCTCACCTTACACGGGCACAACATACACCGTCAGCGGCGGCAACTGTCCAAGTTTCTCATTTGGTAATTACAATCCTTCCATGTGTGCACCCTGGGTCACACGACACACATCCACACGGTAATCAAACTCATCCCAGACGCGGTGTAGCATGTCCGCTGTAATGGCCTGCAGTGCATGCGTTAGGACTCTTGCCTTTACACAAGTATCCAGTTTCCACAAACTGTCGGTACCACCTGCTTATGTTATTCTTGTGTGGTGCGTCTTTTTTAAACCGTGCACGAAACTCACGCTGCACTGTAATCACAGATCTGGACACCTCAAAACGGAGCACACAGAAAGCCTTCTCCTGCTGCAACGCCATCTTTGAAACTGGCCCCGCGGCCACGCAGTAAGCATGAGAAGCGAACTGCTGGTAGCGCATGAGAAACTTGGACAGTTGCCGCCGCTGAAGGTGTATGTTGTGCCCGTGTAATGTGAGACATAAATTTTTTATTCACTTTTGAAACCGCACTATTCTTTTGTGTATGCCCTGTACATCAAATCAAAATGCGCCTATTTATTTCTAACAAGCAAATGAAACACAAAAACAGTACTTACAGAAAGCGTAGTAGAAACCACATACAACCACAATAAATCAAAACCATCTCAATGCCAAATTAAAGAGGCTCCACACAGCTCAACGAACACTTCGTAGTGCTCGGTCGATACAAACACACACACACTTCAACAACTCTATAATATCTCTTGCCGAAACGAAATTTGGATGAGTAAGCCGAATTAGAATTTAGATGCTCATCCCTCGAAGCCAGGTTGTTGAGTGTTTAAGAAAACTACACCACTAAACAGGTAAACTCGGGAACGTACCAAGACGGTACATAAGGGGAGGGAAAGGAAAGGTCCCACTAAAAGTAGGTGAAGGGTAGCAGGTATCGTCCGGCGGAAACTTCTCGTGATCACGTGACGTAACACAGCATAGTTTTAATTTAAACACAACGCCTTATTTTGAGAATTTCCATGGCCTAAAACAGGCCTGTAAAAAGAATTATACGTGTCTGTTTTCTGGGTGTTAATTGTTTCCTGTCGCCGACGTCGCAGGGAACACCCAAAGACACGAAATGGACGCCACATATGTTCTGTCGTGTACGGAAACAACGGCAAATAACTGTGCCAGAGATTCTGCATGCTACACACATCCTCACCCAAACACGGTCCTTAATAGAACGAGCGAAGACCGGTTTGTTAATGTGACTGTACACAGACTGCGTAGTCTTGCGAGAGGCGCCTAGCCTCTTACAGAGAGAGTGGGATCTAGTGCGATCCGAGTGTATTTCTTCTTCAAAGTTTCAGTTGTTTAACCAACGAATGCAATTTTTATTTTCGTATTTTGTTCAATTCACCCTACAGATGTTTCGGCCGTAACTCGGCCATCATCAGGGGTACATTGATAAGTTCACTTCACTGTTCACTGCCCCATTTTGTATTATCACAGAACCGTTACACTGTTTAAGGCTATTTTTACATTGACAATCACCGGTATACAAAGTTTCTTCAAGTTGTTTCTTGAAATGTCTTAATGTATACAGTATTTATATTGCGTTAGAAGTGTAAAGTACAGCACTGTAAATTGTGAATATAGAGCACTGTGTCGTAAAAATTATTAAAATTATATTATTAAAATTGTTAAACTTGCTGGCAGTTGGTCTTGTATAAATGTTGACGTCTGTATGCTGCTGATGCCAAATACACAAACACATTCAGCTGCAAAGTATCAGTGCTTTTAACCGAAGTATCTCACGAGTAAAGAGGATAGGGTTAATAGCATAACGAGTTTAAAGGTCAAGTACAAATATTCTCGAAATGCCTCCCACAAAAACTTAAAATCCTGTTGTGGTCGTAACGCTAATGCATTGCAACAAAGACGATTGCCTTCCTCGCTTTCATCTCAGACATACTGTCCAGAATTACCACGGCAGACAAGATCACTTAAAACTGATGACACACAGGTTAATTGTATTGACGAAGCCAACTGGCAACAGAAGAACGTAGGCCACAACAACTGGCAACAGAAGAACGTAGGCCACAACAACTGGCAACAGAAGAACGTAGGCCACAACTGGCAACAGAAGAACGTAGGTCACAACTGGCAACAGAAGAACGTAGGCCACAACTGACAACAGAAGAACGTAGGCAACAACTGGCAACAGAAGAACGTAGGTCACAACTGGCAACAGAAGAACGTAGGCCACAACTGACAACAGAAGAACGTAGGCCACAACAACTGGCAACAGAAGAACGTAGGCCACAACTGGCAACAGAAGAACGTAGGTCACAACTGGCAACAGAAGAACGTAGGCCACAACTGACAACAGAAGAACGTAGGCCACAAATGGCAACAGAAGAACGTAGACCACAACTGGAAACAGAAGAATGTAGGCCACAACTGGAAACAGAAGAACGTAGGCCACAACTGGAAACAGAAGAACGTAGGCCACAACTGGCAACAGAAGAACGTAGGCCACAACAACTGGCAACAGAAGAACGTAGGCCACAACAACATAAAATATGTGCAAAGCTGGGGGACCGTCTGTCTTCGGTTTTGTCAGCAACGGACGTCGGTGAAATGCTCCGCTGAGGGTGGACACGTGTAACCTTAGAAACTCTAAATAAAAACTCTAAAAATTAATTTAGTAACCATCAATGTGTGTTACCTGGAAACAGATCGAAACACCCTTCTTCAGGATCCGTAATTACTGAAGCTTCATGACTACTGTCCCATTTTATTTGACGTTACATTAATTTCTTTTTCCAATGGCTCGACAGCCCCTTGGGGGCCTAGGCCACCTCATTATCGAGGCTTCACGATCACACTCAGACACACCACACTCGGTAGGACTCCTCTGGACGAGTGATCAGCCCGACGCAGAGACCTCTACCTGACAACACACAACACTCACAATAGACAGACATCCATGCCCCTGGCGGGATTCGAACCCACAATCCCAGCAAGCGAACGGCAATAGACCCACGCCTTAGACCGCGCGGCCACTGGAATCGGCTATTACACAAAAATACGCAGCAGAAATAGTGCGTTATGTAACAGAGGAATCAACTGATAAATCCAGAACGCTGTTCTACAAGTGAGGACGGTGTGAAATGGTAATAGCCAGAGACATGGTAAATCAAATACTGTTATTAACAGTTATTAAGACTCCCCAAAGCCGGAAGGTCGCGGGTTCGATTCCCGATGGTATCATTGGAATTTTTCATTGACATAATCCTTTCGGTTGGACTATGGCCCTGGGGTCGACTCAGCCTCTAACAGAAATGAGTACCAGAAGTATTTCCTGGGAGGTAAAGACGGCCGGTGCGTAGGGCTGACAACCTTACCACCTTCATGTGCCGATTGTCTATAAATCTGGGAGCCTCAACCTCCTGGAACCCTAAGGGCCTGTCCAGGCCTGTAATGGCACTGCTGTACCTTTACCTTTTTACAGAAGCAGTATACATACCACAAATTCCATGATAAATAAAATAAGCAGGCAGCAAAATTCCTGTCCTTTGTTATGACGTCATCACAGCTTGTATTAATATTCATTCTCAATACACAAGACGAAATCCGTAAAATAATGAAGCCTTTCCAAGTGCAGTGAACATATAGTGTCGAATGTAAGTACACGTGTTAATTACAAATTAACAAATAGAATTCCTGACAGGCTAGCTGGTATCGTGACCGAAAACCGAATCAAAACTTATCAAATTCAAGGTAGCAGCAATACGAACAGAACAGCAAAGTTGTGTACAATTTATTTAATATTGTATTTAATATTGTATTTAATATTGTATTTAATATCGTATTCACCGTGCCTCTTGTATAAATTAAAATTGAAATTAAAACCAACTTGATGCACCTTCACTATTAAAAAAATTTTAATAGTAGATTAATTAACTCTTAATTAACCCGACATGTTTCGGTCAGGTACCTGACCATCTTCA
This sequence comes from Reticulitermes speratus, assembly GCA_021186555.1. NCBI lineage: Eukaryota > Metazoa > Arthropoda > Insecta > Blattodea > Rhinotermitidae > Reticulitermes > Reticulitermes speratus. The sequence continues at coordinate 54,495,418 of JAJKFL010000005.1, forward strand.
GGGGTTTACTACATTTAGTTGCGTAGACCATATGTTAAACATACACAAGACATGATCCCACAAGGTGTCGTCGCATATAAAGTTTTCACAAATCACTAAAAATCACTAAAACTCGTTTAAAAAACTCTTAAAAACAGCCAACACCTGCAATACTGCAATAGTACCACCTTTACAAAACTTATAGCACTGTTATTGCACAATACTTTGTCATATTCACCCACGTGTGATCTACAGTGCAAGATACACTACAGTGCAAGATACACTACAGTGCAAGATACACTACACAGCTTCTCCACGTGACATACTGCGATATGAAATGCAGGACGCGTGGGTGAATATGACAAAGTATTGTGCAATAACAGTGCTATAAGTTTTGTAAAGGTGGAACTATTGCAGGATTGCAGCTGTTGACTGTTTGTTAAAAACGAATTGTTTTTTAAAAGAGTTTTAGTGATTTTTAGTGATTTGTGAAAACTTTATATGCGACGAGACTTTGTGGGATCATGTCTTGTGTATGTTTTATATATGGACTGCGCAACTAAATGTAGTAAACCCCTGAAGATGGTCAGGTACCTGACCGAAACATGTCGGGTTAATTAAGAGTTAATTAATCTACTATTAAAGTTTTTTAATAGTGAAGGTGCATCAAGTTGGTTTTAATTTCAATTTTAATTTGTGTACAATAATCAAGTGAATTGTGACTAGGATCATTGAAAACAGTCATGCAAATAAGGCTCAACACTTCATGCTCACTGACACAAGGAAACACTCAGTTAAGCACATCTTACGTAATGAGTAGGCCTACGTGATTAAGTCACGCCCGGGTTGCCATGGTTACGATACATCTTCGTTCGTGAGTAGCGTCACAATCGAGATTTACGGTTACGATAGAGCTTAGTCTGCGAGTGACGTTACAAACCAAGTTTCAATGGTTACAATAAAGCCCGATGTAATTAGCGCGTAAATACTATTAATTATGGTAATTAGTTTGAGTCGTAGTTCAAATTTACGTGTGTCTGAGCCAGAGTAACACCGTGCTTTTACGGAACTCAGAGTCCGTTTACAAATCTACCTATAATTGCTTGGTCTACCTCCTCCTTCCTACTTGTAGTATCTAAACAGTAAAACATTACCAGCACAAGCATGACACTCCCCATCACAAAATTACGGGTTTCCGTTGCAGTCTCCTGCAAACGTACAAATGAGAATTGCCTCAATGAATTTACTACCCCATTTGCATCTACTTGCAAATGCGTAATGCCCCATTTATCGTAAATATTATTGCAAAAATATTATCTGTGTTTGACTATCGTTTTACAAGCCACAACTGAAAACTTGATATTCATATAACCGTCTATAGCCAAGAGGTAACAAGGCACTGGAGAAAAGTACGCAATAAGGAGCTTCATGATCTTTCATGAAGCATAAATTGGGTGGGGCATGTAGCACGCACGAGTAAGAGGTATATATAGGTTTTTGATGGGGGAAGTCTGCGGGAAAAAACACCAATTGGAAGACCTAGGCGTAGATGGGAGGCTGGTATTAACATGTAAGTGAAAGAAATAGGATGGGGAGGTGGTCTGGATTAATCTGGCTCAGGACAGGGACAAGTGGCGGGCTCTTGTGAGCACGGTAATAACCATTCGGATTCCATACAATGCAGACAATTTGACTGACTGAGAAACTATCAGCTCCTCAAGAAGGACTCTGCTCCACGGTGTTAAAACTCAACCTGAAAGCAGTCAAAATCACGACAGTCTTTTGTCCACTCCTCACATCGTATCTCCGATCTGGGCTCTGTCACTTCCACAGCAATTCTTACAGCTACCCTTACGTTACTGACGTTACGTTACTCAAATTCGTTCGTCTGATGTGCTTCATCGAGATGAATTTCTACACCAGAACACAAATCATTGAAATATTCGTTTTTTCTTCCACTTCTCTTGTGCAACAGCGCCACAGGAACGTGAGATTTACAAACAAAGCCTATGCAGATATCACTCAATAAACTCATCGTATGTCGACCTCGGTGGACTAGTGGTTAGCGTGCTCGCCACTGGACCCAAGGTTCGCGGGTTCGATCCCGACCGAGGTCGATGGATTTTTAAGGATGATAAAAATCCGTAGCACAACTTCCTTCGGAGGGGAAGTAAAGCCGTCGGTCCCATGTCGTAGATTTACGGCATGTAAAAGAACCTTACGGGCATGAATAAAAATGTTGCGTAAGCCAAATTGCCTCCATTTCTCATCCAAGTCTCCTGACTGCCTACCAGATGGCTCTGGCGTGCACATCAGGATCGATAGAACACTAAGCGCGGCTAGCTGGCCGGTCACCAGCTGCCATGAATGCGCATGACTTAGTAACCTCGACAAGAGGAGGCCCAGGCCCATACAGGGCTGTTGAGCCAAGAATTATTATATTATTAAACTCATCGTATCTGTGAATATTATGCTCTAACAGTCATATGACGGGGTCATGTTTTAGTTTCTGCGTGAATGTCTGAAGCTGTTTCTTCCTCTCCTGAAAACTGACGCTTGTTCACCCAACACTGCCAATCACCACAAATATGTCGCAAAAACTTCTAGAGTTCCTACTCTAGTCTGTCTAACGAGAGGTCTATAGCCTCTTCCTAAGCGAGTTCTTCATACAGCGCGAGCTAGTGCTTCCTCTTTCAATTTCCAGTATCCTATATTTTTCTTAAAGTCGTACAGTAGCTACTTACGTCTTCTTCCTCGTTTTCACGTCACTTCTATCCTTCACTCTATCTTTCCTTCAATAACGTGTAAAGAACATAACTGTTATTGTTAACGGAATTAATTCTGAATCGTCTGATTTAGGTACAGTGAAGTAACAAAATCAAACCAAATTCCCGCAGATTGACGCATGTAACAAGAGTTGCATTTAATATGGACGTCGCCCATACACACATGTAACTGTGCGTCACGGCGGACTGTACTGGGCATCGCAGCTCATTCCTTATGCAACAGCCTCTGCAATATTCTGGACGAGAACTCCATTACTGTAGACAGATCGGCCGAGCAAGGCTAGAGACAGTGTCCACTGTCCATCCATCCACTGTCACAACACACAGCCCAAGCCACTGCGTGCAACACCGACACAACGCGCAGTAATGAGACTGAAGCACTTGGTTAAGTATTCAAATGACACAACTGTACAGACCGCGATGTGCTGTAATGACGACATACGAGGGTCTATAACATACATATATAGGCCTACATACATGAGAACTGCAGGAACTTGTTACAGGGGTGTAACGCCTTCTAGAAATAACGGTAAAGTCGTCACTGTCCACGCCATGAAGGCGTATAGGGGAAGTAGAGGTATAACTCCACACCATTCTTAAAACCTCCGCGTTAGATGGAGATCAGTGGTCAACTTCACGCCCCGGACGCTTTACCCCCAGAAAAGAACCCCGTTACCAATTGAATATGAGGCTGGGTGGGCCCCAGAGCCGGTCTGGACGTTTCGGGGGAAAGAAAAATATTTTGCTCCTGCCGTGTAGTACTCTTATCGACGTTTCGGAACAACTTGCTGTGTCCGTCTTTAAACTAGTTATTCCACTTTGACGACACGGGTAGAGGTTTCTTCCGAAACGCCTGTAAATTTATACCAGACCACACGGCACAACGATCCGGGAGACGCTAATTCTCACAGCACTCCAAACGTCTTCTATGACCTTCCCATCACATTCTTAATATTTCCCACAGTTTTACTCAGAGCCTTTAGGCGCCGCTAGGACAACAGTCCTGACAACGCACTTACCATTTCTTTTCTCTCCCTCTGTCAAGGTAAAGTCACATCTGACGACAGCACTGCTACATAATGGTTCACACACTGACACTGTCGCCATTCATCCCTCTTAAACATCACACTAAAGAAAGGACGCAGGTCACGTGACGCGGACGCCCACTTTCAACAGGTACTAAGATCTGATAATGCGTGGAGTATTATAACAACGCCACCCACACACCACGATTGCGTAATCTTTACACACAAAAGTTAAGTCGACAATCACAGTTCAACTTGTTGCCGGTTTTGAACAAGACGTGAGGGCTGTTCTGGTCAGCTGCACAAATGAGGTGCGCTTATACAAGAGTAGGGACTCTTACAGACACAGTGATTCTCTTACAGACACAGTGATTCTCTTACAGACACAGTGATTCTCTTACAGACACAGTGACTCTCTTAAGGCACAGTGATTCTCTTACAGACACAGTGAATACTCTCTTACAGACACAGTGATTCTCTTACAGACACAGTGACTCTCTTACAGACACAGTGATTCTCTTACAGACACAGTGAATACTCTCTTACAGACACAGTGACTTTCTTACAGGCACAGTGATTCTCTTACAGACACAGTAACTCTCTTACAGACACAGTGACTCTCTTACAGACACAGTTATTCTCTTACAGACAGTGATTCTCTTACAGACACAGTGATTCTCTTACAGACACAGTGACTCTCTTAAGGCACAGTGATTCTCTTACATACACAGTGAATACTCTCTTACAGACACAGTGACTCTCTTACAGACACAGTGACTCTCTTACAGACACAGTGATTCTCTTACAGACACAGTGACTCTCTTACAGACACAGTGATTCTCTTACAGACACAGTGATTCTCTTACAGACATAGTGATTCTCTTACAGACACAGTGAATACTCTCTTACAGACACAGTGACTCTCTTACAGACACAGTGATTCTCTTACAGACACAGTGACTCTCTTACAGACACAGTGATTCTCTTACAGACACAGTGACTCTCTTACAGACACAGTGACTCTCTTACAGACTCAGTGATTTCCATAAGGAAGTTCCCCAAGGGGGGTGGGCAGATCACAATCACGGCTCGAAGAACGGGTTTCTAGCCTGACGTCATACGTGATTTTACTTAGACGTTCCACAGAAATGCGGGAATAGTACCCGAAATCACGTTATGACCATTTCGTTCCTCAGCCATTCCAACTGACTAGTCACAAGGTAAAGGTAAAGGTAAAGGTCACCCTAGAACAGGCCATGAAGGCCCAGAGAGGGAATAGAGGTATAGCTCTACTCTTTCTTTAACCTCGGCGCTAGATGGGGGTGGGTGGTCAACGCCACGCCCCGGCCGCTTTACCCCCCGGGAATGACCCGGTAACCATTGTACAGTAGGCTGGGTAGGCCCCAGGGCCGGTCTGGACAGGTGCTGAAAATCTCGCCCCCACCGGGATTCGATCCCCGGACCGTCCAGCTCGTAGCGAGTCGCTATACCGACCCTGACTAGTCACTAGTCATACCACAATTTGGCACAATGTAACATGAGCTATTAACGGAGGCGTAAAAGAAAATGGTACATAAATATGTAACGAAGAAAGGAGCTATGGAGGGTTGGCGTCGGGACGCCAGTTGCTGCTGCCTACGGAAACAGGACGGTCATTACCGCATTCACAAGAACCAGCCACAGTAGTCCGATCCATACTCAGTTTTCCTTTACCAGAACGTAATTCTGACTCTCACCGAAACCGAACTTAATGTCTGGTACACAAACACTAAACAAGCAGGCATTACGACGGGGCAAAAGACACGCCTGTCGTCTTATCAGGCCTACATATAACCGTGCAGGGCTTACTCAGTTACACGACAACCAGCGAGACTGGGGGTTCTCGTTATTCGTCAGTGTCAAGCTTACGAACTTCTGGGTTTGTGACGCCATACAATTAATGGACGTTTAGGATGAACCCTCTACTTTCATCCTCGGAATAACAGCAAGATAAGTCTTCTATTCTAATGATAGAAGCGATGGATTCCTGCGAAACTTCGACATCGATCCACCAAATTCCAGAGCGTAACATCGCAGTAGACAAGTTTTAAAACACGGGACAGACGAGCAGTATGTTAAATCAGTTTTGCCTGAGGATGGGGACGGAGCTAGTCCCCGAAACGTTGTATTCAAACGAATTGACGCGGCTGTGCGCCCGAGAAGACTATATTGAATCGCAGTAGACCTTGATCTTGACAGACTGCATTCCTCAAAACGCCTGAATGACTCAAGGTAGACTACATGCTTTACGCGTGAGTCAGAGAAGTTGCCGCATGAGGAAGGCGAACTTGTACTTGCACGGCTATTATGGAAGGGCGTTCCACAGTCTGCCTCAAGGTCACAAACATAATATCATGCTACTGAACATTCGGCTGCATATAATGCAGACTAACTTCACAATACAGAGCCTTTCTTTAGAACTTATCGGACGTTACTAACATCTTGACATTCGGAAATATTAACTTGCTGTTACGTATATTAAATTCAGTTTCTACCTCACAGAAAACATACTGCGTCTTCATTATAAAGATATATCTGTAAATGCTGTTCAGGTACAATCACTGTTTAATATGAGAGCTATGGAAAACAAACACACTGTATGTGCCGAGTTTATGAAAGTTATAGCAGGGTGGTAAGCCCGCACAATAAAGAAAGACATTTCAGAAGTTAGAAAGCAATTTTATTGCCACTTCTTACGAAATCTTACGTTAACTAATCTTACGTTAACTATTCTTACGTTAACTAATTTTACGTTAACTAATCTTACGTTAACTAATCTTACGTTAACTATTCTTACGTTAACTATTCTTACGTTAACTAATCTTACGTTAACTAATCTTACGTTAACTAATCTTACGTTAACTAATCTTACGTTAACTAATCTTACGTTAACTAATCCCATTTCTTCCCGTCAACTTAACTGACACACCGCGCTAATCACTAGAGTAGACTTCCGATTATCCGACTCAAAAGGAACAATAGGGTGTCGAATTATTGAAAACGTCGGGTAAAGCGAAAGAAATCGAAAATTAAATGTTAAGAGCAGGGTAAGAACAAATTTCGTTTATTAACAGACATTACACATCAAAACTAACATAACAGAGGAAATAACTATTATTTAAATAAGTTAAGGTCACTATAGTAAACTGAACAGTCGCTTTTAAATTGATTAAATGCGTGAGTGTGGATTTGCACGCAACACAAAACTATAAATAGCACGTGGCACAGCTACGTCCGATAATCGGGGTTCTACTGCACTTTATTCTCCCCTCTCTCTAACGTCCCCTCTTCCAAAACACATAATTATCACTGCCCTTCTTGAGAAGCTGACAGTTCCTCAGTTAGTCAAGAAATTCACCTCATTTTATGCAGCCCGAAGGTTCATTTCCGTGTTTACAAGTCACTAACCTGAGTCAGATTAATCCACTCCACGCCCTGCCATCGTGTTTCTGTAAGTTCCGCTTTAATATTATCATCGCATCTACACCTAGTTCTTTCGCGTGATTTTCCATTGGTTTCGGCGACCAAATCTCCGTACGAAACTCTCCTTTTCGCCATGCGTGCTACATGCTCCACCCAACGTTTTGATTTTATCACCCGCATAATGTTTGGTGAGGCATGAAGATCATGAAGCTCCTCATTGTGAATTTTTCTCCAATCCCCTGTTACCTCGTCCTTCTTAGGCCCAAATATCCTCCTCAGCACCCTATTCTTGAACACCCTCAGCATATGTTCCTCCCTCAGTGTGAGAGACCAAGTTCCACACTCATACAAAACAGGCAAAACTACAGTCAGTATGGCCACTAGGCTACAATTCCTACGACCGGTGAATCGGAGATCAATTCCCCACAGGTCCACAGGTGCACTGGGGATCATCCAGCCTTTTTCGAACGGTTTCTCGGGGGATCTTTCTCTACGGGTAAAGCGACCGGAGCGCGGAGCTCACCATTCATCTCAGTCTAGTGCAGACGTTAAGAATATATCGTGCTGTACCTCCACTTCACAACACGCCTTCGTGGCACGGCGCTTAATTAAGCTCAAAGACAACTTTACGTTCATGTTCCGCTGCTTCATGTTAAGTTTCAGGTCCGTCTACGACAACGGGATATCAAACGGAGTGAGGAAGAACGTGAGTGTGTGGGTGTGAGTGTGAGAACGGAGAAGTGTTGTGGGTGTACGAGTGCGTAGTTAGTGTGTACCGATGCCCCAGAGAATATTCTGACATTTACGTTACGTGCTATTAACGGCAGACCAGACATTACATTAAGGAAACATGTATAATGTAGCGAACAGTCTTTGTCTTACCTGCCGAACGGCTGACTGGAATGGGTCACACTGTCACAACTTACCTGCAAGAAAACACATCAACAAGTTATTCACAACATTAAATTAACCGTTTAACAAAACTGAAGTTTAAATTCCAACAACTGCCCAGGACGGTGGGGGTTTTAATTTATAGTACTGTGCATGGAGACAGACATTACAGGGTCAAAATCATGTTGCAATAAATACAGGTGAATGACGTACGCAGAACTTCAAAAGATCGTGTTTGGCAATTACATATACGTTACCGCATTCCGTTACAACACACTTGCACAGTACAGCGTCAGCAGGTAACTAGCAGACGTCCGTCTGTTCTTCAAGAAGACTGTCTGTCGCCTTTGCATTCGTTACACAGTACTGCAACGAGCTTTATAAATCTCGACTTTAAACATTTAAAAAATATATACTGTGCCTTGCATCACTTTTGCAAGTAGGAAACACAATTTCTTGAACATGACATAACACCCTCCCACCTCACACCACCCCCATGATGTATTCCTATGAACATCTCTTGAGCCATCCAGACATCCCTACTCTCGTCCCTCACAAGTCCCTGTTCCAATCACAACTGGAAATCTCCCTGAAGGCACCCGGCATGGACAAACTACATTATACAAGAGGAGGTCCAGCTATTTCCATCTCAGAACTGGGAAAAGCACACTTACACACAAAAATGGAGTCCATAGTTTGGATATCACAACACACTGCCTGGTCTCTCGTCTGCAGAAGGAAATTAAAACACTGGCCAACGGAGTGCGGTGTTCAGCGTATGACACCGTATAGTTTGGCTAAAAGAACCTACAGCACGGCTATACACATTGTTGCCAACCTAATGCACGGTTACGAAAATTGTTGCCACCCACTCCAACAATATGTCCTTCTTTAAACGGGCATTCATTTCGCAGTCAGGAATTTGAAAACAACTGTTTAACATGCTGCATTATTAGCCCTTTAAGACCCTGTGGTTACTATACGCACCACCAGGTTTAACTTTAAAAACTATGAATTTTTCCCGCATAGTGTATTTGTGTGTTTTGTATGGCTCTCAGAACAAACAGCGATTATTTCAATGTACAGCATTAACTGACTGGTTTGTATAACTGAGACGGAGTGTGTTTACTGCGCGGTACGGACTGTATTTATGTGTTTTGTGTGGATCTCAGAACAAACAGCGATTATTTCACTGTACAACATTAACTGACTGGTTTGTATAACTGAGACGGAGTGTGTTTACTGCGCGGTACGGACTGTATTTATGTGTTTTGTGTGGATCTCAGAACAAACAGCGATTATTTCACTGTACAACACTAACTGACTGGTTTATATAACCGAAACGGAGTGTGTTTACTGCGCGGTACGGACTGAGTCTTTATACATGATTAAAGTTAATCGTAGTCTTAAAAGGGTTAAAACATTTATTTAGTTTTAAACTGAACTCAGTGTGCAAACTTTGATTACAAATTTGTCAGCTACGTATTTGTCTAACCATCATGCAGTTAGACCTCTCAACTTCCAGCATCTCCTTCAATCGAAATCGCGGTTTGTGTAGCGACACCTCCTCAGTAACTTGGTGGAACATTTGTGTGTTTTCTTAGTGGTGAAGATTATGTTGGGTTTTGGGTTGACAGTCTGCAGTCGGGTGCACGGGTACCAATGACAGTATCTGCATGTTATATCCTGAAGACGGAAACAATATGTTACTCCGAAACCTTGAACCTCACCAAGCAGACTACACGGCGTCAAAACCCGGAAGACAACAATAATAGCTAAACGCCTGCCATTTATGGAGTTCAAAGTTTCGACACCCTGGCCATATCCGTCATCTGTGATTGCATTACGTGTTGCGCAGCAAAACATTTACCGACGTTTCGTATATATGTACAGCCACCGTCTTCACTCTACTATCCTGTAGGTGGTAAAGGTAAAGAGTTCTCCCTAGATCAGGCCATGAAGGCCCAGAGGGGGAGTAGAATTACAGTTCTACTCTTTCTTTAACCCTGGCACTATATGAGGGTGGGTGGTTAACTCCACGCCCCGGCCGCTTTACCCCCGGTAAAGAGATCCGGTAACCGTTGTATAGGAGGCTGGGTGGACCCCAGGGCCGGTCTGGACGGGTGAGGAAAATCTCGTCCTCACCGGGATTCGATCTTCAGCAGTTATTTCTTCTGAAACTTCGGTAAATTTGTACGAACTCCTCGTCTGCGCAACCCAGAACACTGCAGCATTCGCAGTTTCCGCAGTGAGGAACTCCAGTCTCGTTCATTACCCTGTTCAATGGACCAAAGCGGATGAATCCGGCCCACAGAGCTTCTTAGCTGCACATACCGGTAATGTTTATGACTGAAGGTGTTGTGTTGTTGGGGTACACTGCTTGCTGAGTGGTGCAAGGGCACAGTACAGCTGGTTTCTCCAGCCGAGCAGCCTGGCATGATGATGAGATGACGGGGGTCGGATAGGGGGGGGAGATGAGGCATGTTCTGTTTTTGAAAGTTCAATCAACATCAGAAGCGGAAAAAAGAGACGGAAGAACGGACAGACAGAATTATGTGACGTATGCCGGTACAGTGTGTCAATAAATTACTTCTTATTTCGAGAAAACAACGAGTTACGTTGTTGGTAAATTATGTATAACGTAATTGCCTTCGAGAGCAGGAGTGTTAACGCACACTGGAAAGTATAATTCTGTAATTACGTGTTATTAACAATCTAATTAACACAATAACAGAGCAGAATCCAAAGTTTAATCGCCGCATGACACTCAGATCACCAAAATAAATGTCAGATGAACGATACAAACGTTATATTTGAGGCTAACAATGGCATGTGGCGATCTAGAGTTCGGTAGATCGGTGCCAGCATTTCTGAACTAACTGCTGCTCTGTCTTCGAGTCAGAGGAATTAAACAATCGTCTGTCCTGAAGATAGACGTTAAAAAAGCTACACTCTGTCTTTCGTTCTATACGGAGTCACATAAAGACGACCAAAAGACTTCAGGCAATGGACACTGTCGAACGTAATACCTTTGTAACAAGAACATTTATATACAGTCGAACTCGGTTATAACGTCACGAAAGGGACTGAATATTTTGTGTCGTTATAAACGAGTGTCGTTATAACCGAGGAGAATAATGTTATGGTTAACAGTGAGGAATTAATTGGTAACACAGAATATCTGACTTTATAGACGAGGTGTCGCTTAAACCGATGTCGTTATAAGCGGGTTCGACTGTATTTCCTAAGTCATCGGCGGCAAATGATAGAACAAGACATTACAATGGAACACGACCGCTTGTAGCCAAATTATTTCTACGAGGAGTTTATTACTCGCAAAAACCCTAACATTCGAAGTGACCGCTCTCAAGGAGGTTTCCTTGCCAAAATTGTGTATGCGTTTCTTCTCTGTTTTCAAGATACAGGTTCAACCCATCCATAAAGTTTAACAAAGACGCTGCCCGCCATAAAATATCTCTAAACCTAATTTGATGCAAATCCTTCCCAAATCAGCTCAGTAAAATTAAACTGTCTCACGATTACTGCCTTACAGGATGTCACTCCGTTCGGTTTAAAGATGGATACCAAAGACTCGGAGACAGCTAAGCATCTATCTTCAAGGTAAATAACTATCAGAGTTACGGTCATAATTTTAACATCTCGTGTGGACCCTACAGCCTGGTATTAGGACACAAAAACCCACTGTCACATCACCCTCAGTAAAACACATGACATCTTGTTGTTGAACACCCTGTACAGAAAAATGATGGACGGAAAACAGATGAGGGGAGAGGAATGATGGACATATAGAGATGAGGAGAAGAGCAGGTCGAAAACGGGGAAGTGTGGGAAGGAGGGAGAGCTGGCCAGAAAGAGAAAGATGGAGGAGACATTCGGAGAATGACAGAAGGGATGTGGAAATGATATGATCGCTTTACCGAACAATTACACATACTGCATATTGGTAAAGCATTTCATTGAAATTCCGAGTGGCGTGTTCAAAAGAGTTACTGCGATTGACTCACAATAAAAATTTACGAACAAAACAGAATTCAGCTACAGAAAACACAAAGAGCTGTATTGAAAGGGGGGGGAGATGATTATTGTGCAAGCAAAAAAAAAAATAACTTCATAAGTGGCACTACTGTTTTACAACATCACCACCACCATAAGTGGCACTACTGCTTTATAACATCACCACCATAAGTGGCACTACTGCTTTATAACATCACTACCATAAGTGGCACTACTGCTTTATAACATCACCACTATAAGTGGCACTACTGCTTTACAACATCACCACCATAAGTGGCACTACTGCTTTATAACATCACCACCATAAGTGGCACTACTGCTTTACAACATCACCACCATAAGTGGCACTACTGCTTTATAACATCATCACCATAAGTGGCACTACTGCTTTATAACATCAACATAAGTGGCACTACTGCTTTATAACATCATCACCATAAGTGGCACTACTGCTTTATAACATCATCACCATAAGTGGCACTACTGCTTTATAACATCATCACCATAAGTGGCACTACTGCTTTATAACATCATCACAATAAGTGGCACTACTGCTTTATAACATCACCACCATAAGTGGCACTACTGCTTTATAACATCATCACCATAAGTGGCACTACTGCTTTATAACATCACCACCATAAGTGGCACTACTGCTTTATAACATCACCACCATAAGTGGCACTACTGCTTTATAACATCACCACCATAAGTGGCACTACTGCTTTATAACATCACCACCATAAGTGGCACTACTGCTTTATAACATCACCACCATAAGTGGCACTACTGCTTTATAACATCACCACCATAAGTGGCACTACTGCTTTATAACATCACCACCATAAGTGGCACTACTGCTTTATAACATCATCACCATAAGTGGCACTACTGCTTTATAACATCACCACCATAAGTGGCACTACTGCTTTATAACATCACCACCATAAGTGGCACTACTGCTTTATAACATCACCACCATAAGTGGCACTACTGCTTTATAACATCATCACCATAAGTGGCACTACTGCTTTATAACATCACCACCATAAGTGGCACTACTGCTTTATAACATCACCACCATAAGTGGCACTACTGCTTTATAACATCACCACCATAAGTGGCACTACTGCTTTATAACATCACCACCATAAGTGGCACTACTGCTTTATAACATCACCACCATAAGTGGCACTACTGCTTTATAACATCACCACCATAAGTGGCACTACTGCTTTATAACATCACCACCATAAGTGGCACTACTGCTTTATAACATCACCACCATAAGTGGCACTACTGCTTTATAACATCACCACCATAAGTGGCACTACTGCTTTATAACATCACCACCATAAGTGGCACTACTGCTTTATAACATCATCACCATAAGTGGCACTACTGCTTTATAACATCACCACCATAAGTGGCACTACTGCTTTATAACATCATCACCATAAGTGGCACTACTGCTTTATAAAATAACCAGCAAAAGCGCCAATTCTCTGCTGAAGCAATGGATTCACTTATTTGTTACCACAGTCTTATCGCTGATGACCACAAGAAAAGTTATTAAATTTCCTACAACACCTCTTTGCACTTAAATCTCTTAAATGGACGAGGAAGGCAGCATGCTACAAAGGAGAAACACCAAAAGATGCTGTTATTAGACTTAATTTACAAAAGACGCTTTCTTTTCCTCAAAATGTCTGTGTACATTTTACCGCGGTCACAAATTTGTTTGCCTAAGCGTTTCGACATAGCCAACCGTATTCAGCGCCTACTTTATCGCCGTTTTTAAATCCATTCGACTTGTGACTCCTAGCGACATGCTTTGTCATGCATCGCGTTCCTCACCTAATGACATTTATTTTCTGTTTAGCGCAAGCCCGACAAGTACAGTTCTTATGTTTTGGCTACTCTTGACTGTTAATGCATCCGTACTGAATTTACGTTTAGGAAGGATTAGCATCAAAGAACATTACGCTAATGAAAACACTGTATATTGCGAACTTGCGCTAGGCAAAATTAAATGTCACGTGACGAAGAACACGCTGTAAATTACAAAACTGAAAAACGGCTATCATGTGCCCAGTGAAGATGGCTAAGCCGAAACGTGTCTGTGAAAGAAGTTTGAACTGTGACAAACTGTAGACAAGTGGTTATCAACCTGTGTACCGCAACACACTGGAGTGACACAAGTGTTTGAATGTCAGAACTATAATACAAAATAGATACGCAAATTAAAAAAACTTGAAATCAAAAACCGATAAAGGCGTTCTTTACACAACACACACAAATTTAGGAGGGGGGGAAATGCATGGAGTACGAAGGAGTAGAGGAGATCACATGTGTGACGTTTCGTGTTACTCGTCTAATATTACTGGCTAATTAAATGAAGGACGGGACGGAAAGCAGAACATGTAGAATGCATGAGGGAAAAGGGAAATACACTTAAAATTGTTGTCAAAAAACTTTTTTCGTAACTTTTTGGAGTGGACTCACAAAGCAGAAGTAAAGACTATACTGAAGTCCATCTGACAGAAACATGTTGCCAAATTCACAATACGGTCCACGGTGGGCTTCAGACTCTGCAGTCCGTAAACGGAAGGCATACTTCGCCTGTTCAAGAAGGTCGTCTGTTATGGAGTTTTTTTTTTTTTTTTTGGTGAGGAGGCCCCACAGCAGATGCTACGGACGCACCGCAGCCTTAAGGCTTATTGTGCAACCCTGTGATGAAGATGAGCAGTTTTTTTACCAAGTTTTACAAGTAATGGAGCACCAGTGGAATGAAATTGACAGGGGAAAACCGACAACTCGGAGAAAAACCTGTCCCAGTGCCACTTTGTCCACCACAAATCTCACATGGACTTGACCTGGGATCGAACCCGGGCCTCCGTGGTGAGAGGCTGGCGACTAACCGCCTGAGCCATGGCACGGCCTCTGTTATGGAGTTAATAATTGGGGCAGGTAAGCAGAAACTCACCTGATATCAGCGACTAACGTTAACTATTACAGTACTAACAGCTACAAATGATGCAATAGGCTCTACAGATTTCGTAAGGCCTTGTAGAGCTAAACCCACCAGCTGCCCTATTTAATAATTTATATTAATTTATATCGCATCATCGATAAAGTTTTGACTGGTAACACTGCAGGACATAACATTAACACTGCACAGCGCAGGAAACTAAATCAAACAAACAGATGTGTATAATAGTACAGCCGGTGAATGGTTCAGCGATTTCCCCCTCTAGATTTTCTCTGTATGAGAAAACAATCGTTCGGAAACAAGTGTTACAATATTTATTGTAAGGGTGATGACAGTTTAATATGTGCCTAACACAAACTGCTTATGGAGATACATATTCTAATTTTTTCTAACACTTGATAGGTCTATTGGCGACTAATAACAATTATTTAAGCAGGTATAACCTAAAGTTTCTAATATTTGGCAGGTTAATGTACGAATAACACAAACTGCTTATGGAGATACATATTCTAATTTTTTCTAATACTTGATAGGTCTATCAGCGACTAATAACAATTGTTTAAGCAGGTATAACCTAAAGTTTCTAATATTTGGCAGGTTAATGTACGAATAACACAAACTGCTTATGGAGATACATATTCTAATTTTTTCTAAACTTGATAGGTCTATTGGCGACTAATAACAATTATTTAAGCAGGTATAACCTAAAGTTTCTAATATTTGGCAGGTTAATGTACGAATAACACAAACTGCTTATGGAGATACATATTCTAATTTTTTCTAATACTTGATAGGTCTATCAGCGACTAATAACAATTGTTTAAGCAGGTATAACCTAAAGTTTCTAATATTTGGCAGGTTAATGTACGAATAACACAAACTGCTTATGGAGATACATATTCTAATTTTTTCTAACACTTGATAGGTCTATTGGCGACTAATAACAATTATTTAAGCAGGTATAACCTAAAGTTTCTAATATTTGGCAGGTTAATGTACGAATAACACAAACTGCTTATGGAGATACATATTCTAATTTTTTCTAACACTTGATAGGTCTATTGGCGACTAATAACAATTATTTAAGCAGGTATAACCTAAAGTTTCTAATATTTGGCAGGTTAATGTACGAATAACACAAACTGCTTATGGAGATACATATTCTAATTTTTTCTAATACTTGATAGGTCTATCAGCGACTAATAACAATTGTTTAAGCAGGTATAACCTAAAGTTTCTAATATTTGCCAGGTTAATGTACGACTAACACAAACTGCTTATGGAGATACATATTCTAATTTTTTCTAACACTTGATAGGTCTATCAGCGACTAATAACAATTGTTTAAGCAGGTATAACCTAAAGTTTCTAATATTTGGCAGCTTAATGTACGGCTAATACAAACTGCTTATGGAGATACATATTCTAATTTTTTCTAACACTTGATAGGTCTATTGGCGACTAATAACAATTATTTAAGCAGGTATAACCTAAGTTTCTAATATTTGGCAGGCTAATGTACGACTAATACAAACTGCTTATGGAGATACATATTCTAATTTTTTCTAACACTTGATAGGTCTATTGGCGACTAATAACAATTATTTAAGCAGGTATAACATAAGTTTCTAATATTTGGCAGGCTAATGTACGACTAACACAAACTGCTTATGGAGATACATATTCTAATTTTTTCTAACACTGATAGGTCTATCAGCGACTAATAACAATTGTTTAAGCAGGTATAACCTAAAGTTTCTAATATTTGGCAGGTTAATGTACGAATAACACAAACTGCTTATGGAGATACATATTCTAATTTTTTCTAACACTTGATAGGTCTATTGGCGACTAATAACAATTATTTAAGCAGGTATAACCTAAAGTTTCTAATATTTGGCAGGTTAATGTACGAATAACACAAACTGCTTATGGAGATACATATTCTAATTTTTTCTAATACTTGATAGGTCTATCAGCGACTAATAACAATTGTTTAAGCAGGTATAACCTAAAGTTTCTAATATTTGCCAGGTTAATGTACGACTAACACAAACTGCTTATGGTGATACATATTCTAAATTTTTTCTAACACTTGATAGGTCTATTGGCGATAATAACAATTATTTAAGCAGGTATAACCTAAGTTTCTAATATTTGGCAGGCTAATGTACGACTAATACAAACTGCTTATGGAGATACAATTCTAATTTTTTCTAACACTGATAGGTCTATTGGCGACTAAACAATTATTTAAGCAGTATAACATAAGTTTCTAATATTTGGCAGGCTAATGTACGACTAACACAAACTGCTTATGGAGATACATATTCTAAATTTTTTCTAACACCTGATAGGTCTATCAGCGACTAATAACAATTGTTTAAGCAGGTATAACCTAAAGCTTCTAATATTTGGAAGGTTAATGTACGACTAACGCAAACTGCTTATGGAGATACATATTCTAATTTTTTCTAACACCTGATAGGTCTATCAGCGACTAATAACAATTGTTTAAGCAGGTATGACCTAAAGTTTCTAATATTTGGCAGGTTAATGTACGACTAACGCAAACTGCTTATGGAGATACATATTCTAATTTTTTCTAACACCTGATAGGTCTATCAGCGACTAATAACAATTGTTTAAGCAGTATGACCTAAAGTTTCTAATTTTGGCAGGTTAATGTACGACTAACGCAAACTGCTTATGGAGATACTATTCTAATTTTTCTAACACCTGATAGGTCTATCAGCGACTAATAACAATTGTTTAAGCAGGTATAACCTAAAGTTTCTAATATTTGGCAGGTTAATGTACGACTAACGCAAACGCCCATTGAAACAATCATTCAGAAATCTGACACGATGGAGTGAGAGGAAAGAGCGATAAATCTCCATGAGGACAGCTGGTCTCAGGGTGAGATTGGAAGGCGGATTATTTCGAAAACGAAGCAAAGGGCTATCCACTTACCCATAATTTCGATTCATGATGGTTTGGCCACGAAACAGTCAAATATGGCAAGTTGGAAAACGTCTGTTCAAAAGAATTCGGCGGAAGTCAATTACAGGTGAAAGTATGCAACATCGTCGTGGCCGCCTGACGACTGCCGCCACCTGTCAGACACTGGGAGTTATTATTGGTGAAAGCATGAACATGTCCGGCCGTTTGACGAGTAACGCTACCTGTCAGACACTGGGAGTTATTATGGTGAAAGCATGAACATGTCCGGGCCGTTTGACGAGTAACGCCACCTGTCAGACACTGGGAGTTATTATTGGTGAAAGCATGAACATGTCCGGGCCGTTTGACGAGTAACGCCACCTGTCAGACACTGGGAGTTATTATTGGTGAAAGCATGAACATGTCCGGGCCGTTTGACGAGTAACGCCACCTGTCAGACACTGGGAGTTATTATTGGTGAAAGCATGAACATGTCCGGGCCGTTTGACGAGTAACGCTACCTGTCAGACACTGGGAGTTATTATTGGTGAAAGCATGAACATGTCCGGGCCGTTTGACGAGAACGCTACCTGTCAGACACTGGGAGTTATTATTGGTGAAAGCATGAACATGTCCGGGCCGTTTGACGAGTAACGCTACCTGTCAGACACTGGGAGTTATTATTGGTGAAAGCATGAACATGTCCGGGCCGTTTGACGAGCAACGCCACCTGTCAGACACTGGGAGTTAGTATTGGTGAAAGCATGAACATGTCCGGGCCGTTTGACGAGCAACGCCACCTGTCAGACACTGGGAGTTAGTATTGGTGAAAGCATGAACATGTCCGGGCCGTTTGACGAGCAACGCCACCTGTCAGACACTGGGAGTTAGTATTGGTGAAAGCATGAACATGTCCGGGCCGTTTGACGAGCAACGCCACCCGTCAGACACTGGGAGCGTTTCTTACATGTTCAGATGGAGGCCACCTGACGATTAACGCCATCTGTTAGACGCTGACAGCAACTACGTCATGTGCGAGTCTTAACACACACGAGTGAATCAATGACAAACAGTGCCTTAAAATAAAACTACTGACAAACAACGTGGAAAATTGTGAGAAACCCAGTTCCAACAAATCAAAACAAAATATAAACTTCAAAAAAAAAAATCTGAAGGAAAATTGCGATGTTGATATACTACGACAGAGAAAATTCAAGGCATCTGAATTTGACAAGAAATTGTAAATGTAATTTGATGCAATTTGCACAATGATTCTTTCTGTGCAAAGTAGAAAATAAAATACGAACTGGTTCAATTCATATTTGTGGTTCAAAAAATTAGTTTCGAATCTGTCGGCCATATTTTTTCAACATGAATTAGTAATTTATTCATTTGACACGGCAGCAAAATCAGCATTGTATCAGTACCGGGAAAATCCGTTACGTAATAGTACAAAATTCTATTCTGGAGCCATCTTTTGTACTATATGGCTATGTGATTATCATAAAAGGTTAAATAATGCACTACAACAAATTATGTTTCATAATAATATCTCTCATGAAAAAGCAATTTTTCGTAACCCACCGATACACAGTTTTACAGCAGACAGAAGACACGTGACAGATCCTCAATAGACCAACACTTAAACATGTTATGTTTTTACTCAAATACAGAGCATACACAAAAGAATGGTGCGGTTTCAATAATATTCACTATTGAAACCGCACCATTCTTTTGTGTATACCTGTATAAGGACAAGCAATTCGTTTGTGGACACAACATTTGACAGAAGTTGTGTTTGTAACACAACTGTCTACTGATGTGGGAATCTCAGTTTGACGAATTGTGTGGGTTACGATAAGCGATATGCAGGCACATACATCGTATTATGACAGGTGTCTTTACAGCTCGTGACGCAAGCCATTTAATGCACACTTCCATCGACGGTCAATCAAGTGCCGAAGCACCGAAAGTTTCGGTGGTGTAGTTACTGCCCGTTTGGCATTCGCGAGCTCTCGACTTGAAACACGTTCCGTTCCTTACTGCGTTAAGTCGGTTCATTTAAACAGCAAAATATCGCGACTTGAGAAGCAAAACTAAAAAAGCCACTTTCCTATTGCATCTATTTATATTCCGCCAAATACATTACTGTGGGCCGCGATAGCTCAGTCGGTATAGCGACTCGCTACTGGCTGGACGGTCCGGAGATCGAATACCAGTGGGGGCGAGATTTTTCGCAGCCGTCCAGAACGGCCCTAAGGCCTACCTAGCCTCCTATACAATGGGTACCGGGTCATTCCCGGGGGTAAAGCGGCCGGGGCGTAGCGTTGACCACCCATCCCCATCTACCGCCGAGGTTAAATAAAGAGTAGAGCTATACCTCTACTCCCCCTCTGGGCCTTCATGGCCTGTTATAGGGTGAACTTTACCTTTACCAAATACATTACTACCGGTTTGTAACAAATTATGACCCTGTACGTAGCAAACGAAATGACAACAGCAAGAATGTACACTACAAGATGTTACTTTAAATCAAAGTCATTTTACGTAGCAGTATTTTGCTGCACCAAGTGACAAAGCTGGTCTTTAAAATCCTCTAAAAGTCTGATATGTTGCTAGCGGCGTAAACAGACATAAATAAAAATTATCTTGTGTGATTGAAGGCTACCGCCGCGGTCGTAATGTTGTATAAAGTGTTTTGGGTTTTATCCGGCGTTTTTTTTGGTAAGAAACCAACGTTTCGGGACTACTTGGCTGTCCCATCTTCAGGGTCTCGAGGTGAAACCTCTCACCTCGAGACCCTGGAGATAAAGACTTCTGGGTTTTTACACGGCGCCGTTTTTTTGGTAAGAAACCAACGTTTCGAGACTACTTGGTGTCCACTCGAGACCAAAAAACGACGCTGGGTAATAACCCAAAATACTTTATATAAAAATTATCTTCTCCCTTATCGGGAATAGAACCCCGATCCATCGGTCGCCCGACGCTCCGCAATACATAACCGCAAAAGACATCAGTGTCAGGGTTCCCAGAGTTCCCCAGTTTGAGCAACTGGCTGACGATCAAACCCTCCGTAACGAGAGAACTGAAATTGGCTGGAGACGGGGGAAGACAGAGAGAGAGAGAGACTGGCCGTTTATTGATCTTCAGAACAGAGAGAGAGTGTGTGTGTGTGTGTGGTGCGACGGACAGACAGACATACAGAGACATGCTCTCGGAAGTGGACTCAACTGGACTGCAAGCGAGTGAGACATACGTCTCTCTTGCACTATATTACGTGACCGGTCGCAACCTGCACTGCATTCACCTGGGCTGTTATTAAGGCCAAATAAGACCTGTCACTGCCCATTACAGTGACTGCGTAGTCTGAAGGGTGTATAGAGTCTTCTAGCGCTCAAAGATGGGGGATTATTGGTTATAATCCCCATCATGGCATAGATGCATGCCTGCGGTTTGACTCTACGTCTGTCGTTAAGTGCAGGTAAACGAGTAGTGGCGGATCGAGCCCCGTCCAAGAAGTCCCACCAAATGTCCATAAACAGATACAGAAATCAGAAAACCGGTACGGTGTGGGCGGCATCGGTCTGCAAGCATCGCCGAAGAAGTTATTATAGACGCTGTGTCGACAGTAGACATTTGTCTGAATGAGCTTACAGAGCATGGCTGTGTGCGTCTACGAATTTCATTGCGAAGTACTTGTCGCGGTTTTTCGTAGTATCAGTTACCCAGCATGCAAAGCGCATGACACCTGTGGCCTGTCTGGCTCTGCAGTATATTTCCACATCTCATAAACGGCACTATTTTCGAAAAGAGAAATTTATTGAACTCAAAATGTGAGTTTAGATTTTTTTTTACAACATTTGTCCGAAATATTTCTCATTCTAAGAAGAATTCAGCGAGATATTATCATAAATGCACATAGGTGTTCATGTGAAGTACCGTTTTTGTTGTCACATTTTAATGAAACTTGAATTTTCTTGACACATTTTAGAAAAATACTAAAATATCAAATTTCGTGAAAATCTGTCCAGTGGGAGCCTACTTGTTCCAAGGTGACGGACAGACAGACATGACGAAGCTACTAGTCGCTTTTTCGCAATATTGCGAACGCGCCTAATTAAACAAAAGTGACGCCCTGCTTTCAACTGCAGCCCGTTCCGTGTGACGTCACCACAGCAGCTGCGATTTTCTGACGTCAAATTTTCAACCCACTGGCGGTATTACTGACCTAAAAGAGTCGCCCGACTATTGTGTGTACTATCGCAGCAGGTCCATTAATTTCAGTTTATTTCGATTACTCTGTCTATTATTAACAGCCATAACCGTGCGTGCGTGCACTACAAATGTCGTGGTCACAACGTCGCCTGAATAGGCAGTTGGTAAACAGTGCATGTTATTTGAAATCTTTAAATGCGTGTTCACTATGCTTATACATACATACATAATACATACATACATAACATACGTACATACACACATACATACATAGTACATACACACATACATAAAACATACATAATACATACATACATAATACATACACACATACACACACACACACACACAAAGCACCAGACCTCGCTTTGCACTGCATCATTACGCACAACACTGTACTTGTCTCCGCAGTACAACAATACTGATGCCTGTCTGTCACTAACCTTGCCTATTTTAACAGTTTAAATGTCCCTGCTGTAATTGTCTCCGCAGTACAACAATACTGGTGCCTGTCTGTCACTAACCTTGCAGTACAACAATACTGGTGCCTGTCTGTCACTAACCTTGCCTATTTTAACAGTTTAAATGTCCCTGCTGTACTTGTCTCCGCAGTACAACAATACTGGTGCCTGTCTGTCACTAACGTTGCCTATTTTAACACTTTAAATGTCCCTGCTGTACTTGTCTCCGCAGTACAACAATACTGGTGCCTGTCTGTCACTAACTTTGCCTATTTTAACAGTTTAAATGTCCCTGCTGTACTTGTCTCCGCAGTACAACAATACTGGTGTCTGTCTGTCACTAACCTTGCCTATTTTAACAGTTTAAATGTCCCTGCTGTACTTGTCTCCGCAGTACAACAATACTGGTGCCTGTCTGTCACTAACCTTGCCTATTTTAACAGTTTAAATGTCCCTGCTGTACTTGTCTCCGCAGTACAACAATACTGGTGCCTGTCTGTCACTAACCTTGCAGTACAACAATACTGGTGCCTGTCTGTCACTAACCTTGCCTATTTTAACAGTTTAAATGTCCCTGCTGTACTTGTCTCCGCAGTACAACAATACTGGTGCCTGTCTGTCACTAACGTTGCCTATTTTAACACTTTAAATGTCCCTGCTGTACTTGTCTCCGCAGTACAACAATACTGGTGCCTGTCTGTCACTAACTTTGCCTATTTTAACAGTTTAAATGTCCCTGCTGTACTTGTCTCCGCAGTACAACAATACTGGTGTCTGTCTGTCACTAACCTTGCCTATTTTAACCGTTTAAATGTCCCTGCTGTACTTGTCTCCGCAGTACAACAATACTGGTGCCTGTCTGTCACTAACCTTGCCTATTTTAACAGTTTAAATGTCCCTGCTGTACTTGTCTCCGCAGTACAACAATACTGGTGCCTGTCTGTCACTAACCTTGCAGTACAACAATACTGGTGCCTGTCTGTCACTAACCTTGCCTATTTTAACAGTTTAAATGTCCCTGTCACAGTCTGGCCCCCTGTATCTGCCGACAGCAACTTAGTAATGTCCAGCTTCCTATAAACCAATTTTCAAAACACATAATTTTGGAGTGGAAGCCGGCTAGCGCGGTCGGTGTAGCGTTTAGCTACGGACTGGACCATCCGGGGTTCGAATCCCAGTACAGAAAGAGATTTCATCTTCTCCAAAATGTCCCGACAGGCTCTGGGGCCACCTAGCCTCCTATTAAATGGGTGCCCGGATATTTTTCCGGGGTAAATCGGCCGGGCGGTGAAGCAGACCACCCACTTCCATCTAGTGCCGACATAATTAATGAGTGGAGCTATACCTCTTTTCCCCCTAAACGCCTTCATGGGGTTGGAAGGGACAACTTTACATTTTAATAATTTTGTGGTTTCCACCCATAAAATATATCCTGAAATACTGAAGTAGCAATACTGAAAAGCAACAACAGATGGCACTACCGATCACGCAGGATATAGCTGCGAATAATGCGACCTGTATTCAAAAGGTGCCCGGTTCTAACCCCATCCGCGACATCAGCTATTCTGAATGAGGTTTCACGAGGTTCTCCTCGCTTTCTTCAGGTAATTCTGGACAGGACCGCAAATGACGCCATGACTGCTTCCTTCCACATCCGTTCCACTTCATCATTCACTCAGCATCCCGCCATTCGACGCTGCAGTCTACAGTGTGAGGTACAGACAGCGTTGTTAAACAAACGAAATTAATTAATTGGGAACAATACTGTTACGACAGTCCGAGTATTCACTTGTACACATAATTCAGTTTGTGACACATAATTCAGTTTGACACATAATTCAGTTTGTGACACATAATTCAGTTTTTGACACATAATTCAGTTTGTGACACAATTTAGTTCGACACATAATTCAGTTTGAGACATAATTCAGTTTGTGACACATAATTCAGTTTGTGACACATAATTCAGTTTGTGGCACATAATTCAGTTTGTGACACATAATTCGGTGACACATAATTCGGTTTGTGACACATAATTCAGTTTGTGACACGTAATTCAGTTTGTGACACATAATTCGGTTTGTGACACATAATTCGGTTTGTGACACATAATTCGGTTTGTGACACATATTCGGTTTGTGACACATAATTCGGTTTGTGACACATAATTCAGTTTGTGACACGTAATTCAGTTTGTGACACATAATTCGGTTTGTGACACATAATTCGGTTTGTGACACATAATTCAGTTTGTGACACATAATTCGGTTTGTGACACATAATTCGGTTTGTGACACATAATTCAGTTTGTGACACATAACTCAGTTTGTGACACATAATTCAGTTTGTGACACATAACTCAGTTTGTGACACATAACTCAGTTTGTGACACATAACTCAGTTTGTGACACATAACTCAGTTTGTGACACATAACTCAGTTTGTGACACATAACTCAGTTTGTGACACATAATTCAGTTTGTGACACATAACTCAGTTTGTGACACATAACTCAGTTTGTGACACATATTCCACCACAATCGCGTTTTGGAGAGGCAAATCGGAGAAAACTTTCCCGCCATTGTATCCCTGCAGCCACTTTTTTGTGTATTGACAGTTGATGCTTATTGACATGATATATCCGTTTATCGAATCAAAATGTTAATCCCACTGCGATGACCAGCAATTAAAATATGTAATTACTTGTTCAAAAATTAATCCCATAATTTACGATGTTATCTGTTGATAGCCACCAGCAACTGTATTAAATTTATAAATACAAAATTTATCAAAAGAAATATACTGGCGATTATGAATTAATAAATGCAAATATTGCTCCAAAGTCATAAACATGAACTACACAAACAATGAGAGTACAATTATATGAAATAAGGACTACAATGTAGCCCGCAGAAACATAAAATTAAAGGCATTTACCTAAATAAGTCATTCCGTATGCAGAAATATTACCGGTAGCATAGAACAAAAGCGGTTTATATCAACAAACGTCAAATTTGTGCTCTTCAGGTAACGCTATTCGGGGAGTAAATATGGAAAAGATGATACGTACCGCACGCATAGAAAAAAATGCATACAAAATTTTGATCGGAAATCCTCAAAAGCGAGGAAATACTTCCCAGAAATAGGCGTAGCTGAGGGTAAGATTTTAAGTGTTGATTAGATTATACTGTATCAGAATAGGGTTTTTGTGAATACGGAAATGAACTTGAGCGTTTCATAGGCGAAGGGAATTTCCTGACTAGCTGAGAAGCTATAATTGTTTCAAGAAATAAAGTTTGTTAGTTGGTTTGTTAGTTCAACAGTTATTTAGTAACTACATACAGAGTTTATTCATTGCTGTTTGTATAGCTGTACACAGGTGACATGTCACCTCAGACAGATAGGATTAGGAAGGAGTAATCTGTGGCCTATTTAAAGGCACTAACAGAGAATTCACACAGTTAGTAGGGATAAGTTCTTAGGCGAAGCAATAAACTTTACCTCAAAACTCGTCCTGTCAAGGCGGTAAATGTTAAAGGTCAAGATTTTATTTCGCGTAACGGCTTATACTGTTATATTCGTATACCGTTATACTTGTATACTAAAAACACTCCACCAATAAAACAGGGAGATTCTAGAAATCACACGTGTATCTTGTAACGTCGTTTTACTATACTTATGGATACATAACACAGTCAACTTTCGTCCTACATAAATTTACTGTGACATTCAACAAAATGGAATTAGACCCATAAGCACCGGGGCCCCATAAAACTACAAACGAAAATGAAAGCAACAACGAAGATAAATGCGTGTCTGTGTATGCCATGAAGGAATATGGGTGGAGTAGAGGTATAGTGCCACCCATTCTGAACCTCCACATTATTTTAAAGAGGCCGTGCTGCGTGTTATACAAGTTTAGTCTCCGTTTAGAGGACAAAAAGAAAAGAAAGTCATATCAGAATGTAAGGAAGAGTTTCTTTTTTAATGGCTCGACAGCCCCTAGGGGGCCTAAGCCGCCTCATTTTTCGAGGCTTCACGATCACACTTTAGACACACCACACTCGGTAGGACTCCTCTGGACGAGGGATCAGCCCGACGCAGAGACCTCTACCTGACATCACACAACACTCACAACAGACAGACATCCATGCCTTAGGCGGGATTCGAACCCACAATCCCAGTAAGCGAGCGGCCGTAGACCCACGCCTTAGACCGCACGGACACTGGGATCGGCTAAGGAAGAGTACAGCGAAGCTTATTTGCCGAAAATATTACATTATTGCGCGTACTGCATCAAACGACCTTTCCAAAACGTTTCAAGTTCAAAGTGTACATATTAAACGACACTGTGACGTCAGTGTCCCTCGAGGGTCATAATGCAAAACAGTGGCTCAATAGAAGCGTAATCCATGGACAATTCAGCCACAAAAGCTACGTGTCAATGTTGCGTCGAATTTTCAATTGACATTCCACTAGTTAATGTTTCATTTTTGTCGTTAGGACGCCTTGAAACCGTCACGAGTTCAGAACACGGCGCACAAAGTAAGAGAAGCCCGTGCGAACAACTGATAGACAGACAGGACATTTTTTACTATTCTACATCACGTGACATCTCTCTCTCTCTCTCCTCGCATAAAAACCCCGTCTCACCGATCACTTACCAAATAACCCCATTCAACCCCGGCACGATTTAAAGAATTTAATTATCGTAGAAATCGTGCTAATGCATTCGTAGCCATTCACGAACAGCCATTTCCACTTCCTTACTATTGCATGTGACAAGATGAGACAAAAGAATAAACGTACTCGCGGATTACGTTTAAAAATGGTACTTCAGTAAAATAAACGATCTAATTTTAATATTGTAATGCATTGTCATTCAATTTGTAAGACATAAGGTACGTTACTGTACATCCTTCGTACACTGTTCAGTTGTAAGTACGAATCTTTATTGAGAAACAATTGTCTTTTGGACTTTGTCCATCGTCCTGGATAAAATATAAAATATAAAAAATATAAAATCAAGACGTTTCGGAAGCTGGTTCTTCTTCTGTCTTCAGGTGAAGCGAGGGGAGACATCTACTCAGTTGTGTCTTTTAGATCGAGCTAATCTCAATACTGGACAATTCAGTGATAGAGATTAGCTCGATCTAAAGGACACAATTGAGTAGGTGTCTCCCCTCACTTCACCTGAAGACAGAAGAAGAACCAGCTTCCGAAACGTCGTGATTTTATATTTTTATATATTTTATATTTTGTATTTCATGCAAGGACGATGGACAAAGTCCTTAAGGATACATTTCCAAAACCGCTCAAAGTATATTCATCAAAGGTTTTTACGAAACGACTTCCGAGCTCTGTCAGTTTCCTTGACATCAGACGGACTTAACGACCAACGTATTTGAAGACTTAGCAGAATTTCTATGTGCGTGAGTTTCTTCATCCCTCCTACGAGCACACACTTAGTGTCACGCATTGAATCCAAACACAACTTATAAAACAAATCTATAACCCGTATCAATTAAACTTCGTGTACCGGAAACAGAACTATGACGTTTCAGATACGTCATGTCTTCTCCATATTCTAGCAACAGTGCTAGAATCGAGCGAAATGGAACTCGGCGGTGTTGTTACGAGCGCACGGTAGCAGTCCTACAACGTACCGTGTGCGAATTTAGAAAAAAATGACATTCACTACATTTTTATTTCCAGTAAGTTATTTAGCGGCTTAAGTGCGAGTTCCCCTCCAGCTGTATCTACGAACACATCGCTCATGAAAAAGCGCTCTGTCGTAACCCAACGATACACAGTTTTACAGCAGACAGAAGAAACTTGACAGATCCTCAATAGACCAACACTTAAAACGTGTTATGTTTTTACTAAATACAGGGCATACACAAAATAATGGTGCGATTTCAATAATATTCACTATTGAAACCGCACCATTCTTTTGTGTATACCTGTATAAGGACAAGCAATTTTGTTTGTCGACACAACATTTTGACAGAAGTTGTGTTTGTAACACAACTGTCTACTGATGTCGGAATCTCAGTTTGACGTATTGTGTGGGTTACGACATATTGCCCTTCCATAAGCGATATGTTAAGTCT
This sequence comes from Reticulitermes speratus, assembly GCA_021186555.1. Lineage (NCBI taxonomy): Eukaryota > Metazoa > Arthropoda > Insecta > Blattodea > Rhinotermitidae > Reticulitermes > Reticulitermes speratus. The sequence continues at coordinate 54,524,319 of JAJKFL010000005.1, forward strand.
TTAAATACAAGTCCATGTTATATATCTCTCGATTTTAACCCAAATTGGAATTTTCGACGAAATTTAGTTAAAACTCCCGACATTAAATTTAATGATAACCGTTCAATGGCTCTTCAATTATTACGTTCTGACAGACGGACAGACATACAGAAATGTTTCAATTCCGAAGGTTAAAAAAAAATTAAAATTTTTCGTTAATTTTAACGTAAATCCCCACCATCAGATTTAATGACAATCAGCCACGGCTCATGTGTTATGGACACGTAACGACCCTCGACGAGAAGGGCACAGCCCCCAGTCAGTGTGCGAACCGCTTTGTCAGTGTCTCCATGACTATAACCTCGGCCGAGTGGTCAGAAATAATAGAGAGAACAGAAAGCAGAGGAGAAGGAAGGTGATTCCAGAGTAGGAAGGAGGAGAAGGGAGAATGAGTGGATATGTGTAGAGCCACAGAGCTTGCTGCAAAACGGCGATAAAACGCTCACTGGGGAGAACAAAAAATGAAGATTGTGTGAAGGAGTCTTCGTTGGCTTACCGTCTGTTGTTTCGGCAGCCCTGTTTCCGGTATGTAAAGTGATATACGGTGCCTCGGAATAAGATGTCACGTCTAGTGGCGGGATCGACTTAACATGGATGTTTGTGGAGGCCTCGACGATAACTCGCTATATTTAACCAGAGAGAAAAATTTTACGAACAAAAGTTGCAGAGATAATCATTTAACACATATTTACGTGTAGCAGACTACTTATATTCTTTGGTTTTCGAGACGATTAAGGAAAAGAAAACTGCCCGAACTGTTACTGTTTGTGGGACCTACAGCACCGAACTTTTTAGTACAATTAACTCTTCAAAACAAAATGGTTACTTTAAGTAAAACCTATTTTAACCCTTTATAGCCCAGTGGTCACTATATGTACCACCAGGTTTAACATTCACAAATTCTACGTTCTGCCCACACAGTTATTTATGTGTTTTGTGTGGATCTCAGAACAAACAGCGATTATTTCACTGTACAACATTAACTGACTGGTTTGTATAACTGAGACGGAGTGTGTTTACTGCGCGGTACGGACTGTATTTATGTGTTTTGTGTGGATCTCAGAACAAACAGCGATTATTTCACTGTACAACATTAACTGACTGGTTTGTATAACTGAGACGGAGTGTGTTTACTGCGCGGTACGGACTGTATTTATGTGTTTTGTGTGGATCTCAGAACAAACAGCGATTATTTCACTGTACAACATTAACTGACTGGTTTGTATAACTGAGACGGAGTGTGTTTACTGCGCGGTACGGACTGTATTTATGTGTTTTGTGTGGATCTCAGAACAAACAGCGATTATTTCACTGTACAACATTAACTGACTGGTTTGTATAACTGAGACGGAGTGTGTTTACTGCGCGGTACGGACTGTATTTATGTGTTTTGTGTGGATCTCAGAACAAACAGCGATTATTTCACTGTACAACATTAACTGACTGGTTTGTATAACTGAGACGGAGTGTGTTTACTGCGCGGTACGGACTGTATTTATGTGTTTTGTGTGGATCTCAGAACAAACAGCGATTATTTCACTGTACAGCATTAACTGACTGGTTTGTATAACTGAGACGGAGTGTGTTTACTGCGCGGTACGGACTGTATTTATGTGTTTTGTGTGGATCTCAGAACAAACAGCGATTATTTCACTGTACAACATTAACTGACTGGTTTGTATAACTGAGACGGAGTGTGTTTACTGCGCGGTACGGACTGTATTTATGTGTTTTGTGTGGATCTCAGAACAAACAGCGATTATTTCACTGTACAGCATTAACTGACTGGTTTGTATAACTGAGACGGAGTGTGTTTACTGCGCGGTACGGACTGTGATTTTATATGCTGATTACGTTGATCTCTGAACAAAGTCGTTAATTTCATCCTACACACATACTATTTTTATCTGATGAGATATTCTCGGATACACAGCGTTATGTTTTTAGTGTGAGGTAGAAATAAGTTTTTCACTTACAGACACTAACATACTGTTTAAACTAGACGAAGTGTGTTTACTGCGCGGTACGGACTGTGTTTATGTGTTTTGTGTGGATCTCAGAACAAACAGCGATTATTTCACTGTACAGCATTAACTGACTGGTTTGTATAACTGAGACGGAGTGTGTTTACTGCGCGGTACGGACTGTGTTTATGTGTTTTGTGTGGATCTCAGAACAAACAGCGATTATTTCACTGTACAGCATTAACTGACTGGTTTGTATAACTGAGACGGAGTGTGTTTACTGCGCGGTACGGACTGTGTTTATGTGTTTTGTGTGGATCTCAGAACAAACAGCGATTATTTCACTGTACAACATTAACTGACTGGTTTGTATAACTGAGACGGAGTGTGTTTACTGCGCGGCACGGACTGGATCTTTATATAAAGCAGATTACGTTTCGTCCTTAAAGGGTTCAGTTTGAAAGGATTTCATCCTACATACACAGTATTTTATATCAATCGAATAATTCTCGGAATACACAGCGATGATTTTTCTCAGCTGTGAGGTAAGAAATTAATTTTTAAATACAAGACACTATCATCTGCTCACAAATATCAACAGTTCACGGCGAATACATGGTTCACAGTATTACGGCATGACCAATTGACATCATACGTCTCGGAAACTGTGCTTCCTTTCTTCAGTGGATACAGGCCCTGAAACGTCAGTCTTTTATTCAGATATCAACGGGAATTATTGCTCAAGAAGACAATTATAATAAACTCATATAAACTGTATAAAAACTGTACATACACAGTTTATTGTTATTGTGTTATTACCAACCATTTATTGCCCTATAACTAAGAAAATGAAATCAAGTAGAATGAGAAATGCGTGAAGCATGGAAGAAATGAATGGTGCAGAGATTTGGTAGGGAAACCCCCCAACCTGGAAGATTAGACGGAAGGATACTAGTAATATTAACATTATTCCTAAAGGAAAGGGGCCGGAGGGGGGGAGGATGCGGACTGCGTGATATGGCTAAGGATAGGGGCAAATGACGGCAATGACGCTTCGGGCTCCATAAAATGCGGGGAATTTCTTGACAGACGAGGCACTTTAGCTTCTCCAGAAGGACTCTGTTCCATTGACTTAGTATTGATTTTCCTATCCCCTTTTGTGTGTTCCTTCACACCTCGAAGCTTAGTTTCTTTTAACACAAACAGCAAAGTTGAAGTCTTCCGGCATGTGACGCCGTATGGTTTGGCAGAACGCTACCAATTTATACACCTCAGCATCCTGCAAGCTTAATCTCCATTTAATCTGCAGCATATTGCTGTTAGACACGTAACAAACAGGCCGACACAAATCCACAGCACATAGGCAAACTATACAGTTACAATGACACGCTGCTAGTTGCTGTATCAAAGTTCGAAATGCTCGGAAGTGTGACGTGCAGATGCGTTCTAAATTATACTTTAAAATAGAGTTCAGTACCTCACAGAGAACACGTTCCGTCTCCATTTCACAGACCAACCGGTTACTGCTGTACACGGCAGACGATCATTGACCGAACTCAGATAAGATTTAAACACAGAAACTAATGTACTGCAGGGTCATATGGCACTAGAGGTCTGCGGCGGTCTCTAGTGCATTCATACCGACCCCAAAGCCTGCCTTCTATATTGCAAGCAGACAGCACCTTGCATATTTACAACCTGCTATAACTGTCATGTCAATAACACACTTCATTTTACCCCATAAAGGTAAAGGTAAAGGTCACCCTATAACAGGCCATTAAGGCCCAGAGGGGGAGTAAAGGTATAGGTCTACTCTTTCTTTAACCTCGGCGCTAGATGGGGTGTGTGGTCAACGCCACGCCCTGGCCGTTTTACCCCCGGGAATGACCCGGTACCCATTGTACAGGAGGCTGGGTAGGCCCCAGGGCAGGTCTGGACGGGTGCTGAAAATCTCGCCCTCACCGGGATTCGATCCCCGGACCGTACAGCCCGTAGAGAGTCACTATACCGACTGAGCTATCCCTCATTTCACCCCATAAATATCAATACTCCCTGAATGAATTATTTAACGACGCTCTACGAATATCTGATATTATTTTGGTCTTGCAGGATCGTTACATGGATATCAGACGGTGGCGTTCTTGTCTGGAACTATTTCTGCGAAGGACCGGCTACGAGAATATCGCGTTCAGGTTTGATTCCCGAGCCCGAGCGTACCCATACGCTCGCCTCACCACATCACGTACACGTGCAGTGCCACATCACGTACACGTGCAGTGCCACCGCAAATTCCTGGTCAATTCAGAACACACTAGACATGTGACAGCGCGTGGTGTGAGGACCATCATAAGATGGACGAAACTAAAACCAACTTTTCTTTGCGAAAAAAAAAATGGCTCAACAAAACCCGAAACGTTCTACATAATTTTATATTATGAAGATTATGAAGATTGTGAACTCTCGACACCCCTGAGGATGGCACAAGTAGTGCCGAAACATATGTAGGGACAAGAAAACACTAAAATAGTGTACTGCATTTGTTGGAATAAAATAATTAATTAATTAGTCCTACATAATGTTCGATTGGCATCAATTGAAGTACGCCTCAACACAAAATTATTTGCGCTAAGGAGGTCCTACACAGAGCACAGTCACTATAATGTCATTACACACAGTGATCACTGTGATTTAAGGACTAAACACGTGCTGTGTGCTGTGCATGTCCTGTTAACAACAGTATCAACCAATTTTGTTCACCACGACACCAGCTCTCTAGGTCAATGCTACTTCATCCCAACATCCAAACCCAAACGCCTTGCTCTGGTCACTAATTCAGTTCTCTTCTTTACAATTGCACTGCATTATCTTAACCTTGACTGTCTGTCCATAACTTTACTGTGTCTCTCCACTTGAAAACAGGTTAAGGAGCCTGGAAACAGGGCCACGAGGGACAAAGACTGACAATAAAACAGGTGAAAAGAGTTACAATGAAGAAAGGGTGGCAATGAAGGCAGGGTGGTAATGAAGACAGGGTGGCAATAAAGACAGTGTGACATTGAAGACAGGGTGACAATGAAGACAGGGTGTTAATGAAGACAGGGTGGCAATAAAGACAGTGACATTGAAGACAGGGTGACAATGAAGACATAGTATCAATGAAGACAGGGTGGCAATGAAGACAGGGTGACAATGAAGACAAGGTGACAATGAAGATATGGTGACAATGAAGACAGGGTGGCAATGAAGACAGTGTGACAACGAAGACATGGTGACAATGAAGACATAGTGACAATGAAACAGGGTGACAATGAAGACAGAGTGGTAATGAAGACATGGTGGCAATGAAGACAGTGTGACATTGAAGACAGGGTGGCAATGAAGACAGGGTGACAATGAAGACAGGGTGACAATGAAAAGATACGATGGAAAAGTGACAACGAAGACAGGGTCATAATAGGGAAGGACGAAGTCCTCAGTCACACTGCCGTGAGAACGTGAATCCTCGTGACGTACAAATACAGTCGAACTCAGTTATATCGTCATGAAAGGGACTTATAGACGTGGTGTCGCATAAACCGATGTCGTTATAACCGGGTTCGGCTGTAATTTGTCGCACAGCATACAGGTTCATCAACACAACACACTGTATTTGCACTTAAATTAATTAACTTTGTGTCGTAACTGCACGTAAAAGCTGAAAGTACACTGACAATCGGTGATACAGAATAATCAGCTGATGACGTGAAGACGGAATACATCGCTGCTGAGGAATACGTCACTGAAACAACTTCGCTATGCAGTTGTGGAAAATTGCTGAAGTATTTCTTGCTAATGGCACTGGGTGAAGAGGAATCACATACTGAACATACGGTAATTCTAACAACATGTTCCGTGACTTATTAGTGTTGTGATATCAAAATGTTCCGTGCCTTATTAGTGTTGTGATATCAAAATGTTCCGTGCCTTATTAGTGTTGTGATATCAAAATGTTCCGTGCCTTATTAGTGTTGTGATATCAAAATGTTCCGTGCCTTATGTGTGTATCAATGTCGTCATAGTGTTGTGATATCAAAATGTTCCGTGCCTTATTAGTGTTGTGATATCAAAATGTTCCGTGCCTTATTAGTGTTGTGATATCAAAATGTTCCGTGCCTTATTAGTGTTGTGATATCAAAATGTTCCGTGACTTATTAGTGTGTGATATCAAAATGTTCCGTGCCTTATTAGTGTTGTGATATCACAGTTCAGCACTATGAAGAGCAATACGTCAATAAATAAGGCCTCAAAACTATCATGTTTTGTGAGCTTCAATTCGCATGGCAAGATTAGTCAAAGTTTGCAATAAGTTACAGTTCAACTACTATCACCTTCTTCGATAGCCATAACGTGCGTTAACACCATTACATGTCTGCAGCTTTACCACACACGTTCCTCTAACGATTGGTCGTTACAGCACAACTATGTCTGGAGGTACGAACTGACATTACCTGTCTAGACAGGGTATTCAATATTTGTTTGTCGGTACCCCACACTATATTTCTCTTCGACTTTGTACCCAAAGTTGTTGTTGCATAAATCCAAGTATACACAGTCTACAATCTACTCGAAAATTAGTTAATAAATTACATCCAAAGTAATTATTAAAATAATAAGTTTTTAAATCGAAAAAAGATAGTACAAGCTATTAAATAAAAACAAATATATTATTGTCTATCGTATAAAAATTAATAAAGGAACAAAGGTATTTTAGCAAAGCAAAATTATATGCACTATGTGGAATAAAATGAAACTAGCCGCCCAGATAAGAATCGCATAAAGGGAGAGAGAGAGAGAGAAAAAATGGCGCTCCCAAATGCATGTCCTTACGTCCGGGTCTCTTGTGGCTAACACTAAATCTCGCCCTGATTATTCAGTGTTTATCATGAAAGAATATATTTATTTTTTTTTAATTACGTACCCCCCCTAAGATGTCTTCGCGTACTCCCGGGGGTACGCGTACACCAGGTTAAATACCACTGGTCTAGATAAACTTGACACTACGTGCATCCTGCGGCCGGCCAACTCATCACGTTTCCCAGCTATCCTCGGTCTTAGAGCACGTGCTGAGTTGGCACCCAGAACACGCGTAGCTCTGCTCGCTTTTCATGTAGTCTGCCCCAAAATTAACTTCAAAATTTCCGTAAAAACGCTGCTCTCCAAACACAAACTCAGCCACAAACCTCAACTTCTTCCCCTCCAACACTCCAGTTCCCATCACGCTACCTTCATTACTTCCAGCCTACCTTTACCAGAAGGACGAGCAGGCACTACCTGGAAACCTTCACAGCAGTAAACATTTATGATCCCCTCGCAATAATAATAATAATTCAATTCAATTCAATTCAATGTGTATCTATTAACGTGCAGATTTAACAGCACAAGTGCCAACTACAAAGCCAGCACAAAAGCACAAACAAAACACAAAACAGTACAAATACACAAGACAAAACACTAAAGACACAAAACAAAACAAATATGCAGTAAAACAATATAAAACAAGTACTTAGGCACAAATTCAATACCTGACAGAACATAATGACTTGATTTAAATATGTCAGTGACCGAACTACAGCGTCGAGTTCATGATTTACATAAATAACAAGTCACTAACCAAAACAGACCTACCATTGAATATACAAGTATCGTACTGATGGCATTAGCGGCGGAATATTAATAATTCAATTCAATTCAATTCTAGTTTATTAATGTGCCGAATCAACAGCCAGGTGGCCAATTACAGAAACAGCACAACATACAGACATCAATTCAATTCAATTCAATTCTAGTTTATTAATGTGCCGAATCAACAGCCAGGTGGCCAATTACAGAAACAGCACAACATACAGACATCAATTCAATTCAATTCAATTCTAGTTTATTAATGTGCCGAATCAACAGCCAGGTGGCCAATTACAGAAACAGCACAACATACAGACATCAATTCAATTCAATTCAATTCTAGTTTATTAATGTGCCGAATCAACAGCCAGGTGGCCAATTACAGAAACAGCACAACATACAGACATCAATTCAATTCAATTCAATTCTAGTTTATTAATGTGCCGAATCAACAGCCAGGTGGCCAATTACAGAAACAGCACAACATACAGACATCAATTCAATTCAATTCAATTCTAGTTTATTAATGTGCCGAATCAACAGCCAGGTGGCCAATTACAGAAACAGCACAACATACAGACATCAATTCAATTCAATTCAATTCTAGTTTATTAATGTGCCGAATCAACAGCCAGGTGGCCAATTACAGAAACAGCACAACATACAGACATCAATTCAATTCAATTCAATTCTAGTTTATTAATGTGCCGAATCAACAGCCAGGTGGCCAATTACAGAAACAGCACAACATATAGACATCAATTCAATTCAATTCAATTCAATTCTAGTTTATTAATGTGCCGAATCAACAGCCAGGTGGCCAATTACAGAAACAGCACAACATACAGACATCAATTCAATTCAATTCAATTCAATTCTAGTTTATTAATGTGCCGAATCAACAGCCAGGTGGCCAATTACAGAAACAGCACAACATATAGACATCAATTCAATTCAATTCAATTCAATTCTAGTTTATTAATGTGCCGAATCAACAGCCAGGTGGCCAATTACAGAAACAGCACAACATACAGACATCATTCAATTCAATTCAATTCAATTCTAGTTTATTAATGTGCCGAATCAACAGCCAGGTGGCCAATTACAGAAACAGCACAACATACAGACATAAATAACATAATAATAATAATAATAATAACATTCACCTCACAAATGGTTAATTTGTTTTTTGTTAACATATTCGAAAGATAAGTCAAGTGATATATCAATGACTTAAATACTGACAGTCAAAAAGCTCGTATCATTATTATTATTGGGGAAAATAGAAAACGAGAGAAAAATGTACAAACGCATTTCATCTCTAATTTAAAAGCCAACTTCTTGACACACTCCGTCAACTGCAACGCATCCACAGATCATAGCATTGTTCCTTGTGTAAAAAAAAGAACGTAGGCTACCTGCCGTACATTACGCGACAGCTTAGGACAGGCAGCGTTTGCGGAAAGTACAAGAACGTACCTCAAAAACTCACACGACGTTAAATTTAATTAAATTTCACTGTATGAAGTTCCATATGACACTTTCTCCAGCGGCGGGATGAAGAGAATTCGTTTACAGTGTCAATTATAAAGGTGAGATTAAAACAAGTTACTGTACTTGTGACGCTCTAGCACTGACACATTCACACAATTCCTACACCGGTACCACGTGATACAAAAAAAGGGGGGAAAACAGAGCAAAGCGTCTGACATGGAGACTGAGTCTTTTTCTACCCTTTGGGTTAATACTGATAATTAAATATAATTAGTGATTACAGTTACTTTGGTAATGAACTTGACAGCTGGTTCATTCCGCAGACTTCGCCTCCATTCTCGTAGCAAAGAGGAAACATTTGTAATAAGTTGAGAGACGCTAAAGAAGTGGATAAAAACGGAGGATAGAAAGCATGATGGATATGTAGTTTAGGAAAATGTGCGTGTGTTATTCGCTTTGATACGTTTCTGTTTAAATGAATGTTCTTTAAAGCACACAAAGAAATCCAAACGCAAAATGTCTGACACCTACCATCAATTCACCACCAAAACCCTTCACACTGCTATTCTCCGCGATCAGCCGCAGTACTAAGCTAACTTAGCTTGGGCCTCAAATTTCACACAGTATGACGATGTGCTGTATGGTCAGGGGTATCAAAAGTGTCACAGGATTGGTAACAGGCATCAAGCAATGGGTGATTACCAGGGGAAATCCGAAGACACTTACCGCAAAACCTGTCCCACTGCCAATTCGTCCATCGCGGGTGTCACATGTCACCCGGGGACGAACTGAAGTTACATGATAACAGGACAGCATGCAACGCCTGAGCTACGGTATGTCCCAAGTCGGTCAGTGTTGTAAACAAACTGACATTTATTGCAGGATACGAGTTACCCTTTGTAGAAGAAATTGAAGTCAAAGTTACAGTTCGTCTTGGAATCGAGCCCCCCATGGGGCGGGGGAGGGGTGGGAGCATGAGGAGATTTACATCGTAATTTCTGACAGTTACTGTCTCCGTTGTCCTGGACAGTCGCCTCTGGACGAAACGACGGGTCTGTCCACACTTAACCTGAGTTATATATAAAGATCCAGTCCATACCGCGCAGTAAACACACTCCGTCTCAGTTACACAAACCAGTCAGTTAATGTTGTACAGTGAAATAATCGCTGTTTGTTCTGAGATCCACACAAAACACATAAATACAGTCCGTACCGCGCAGTAAACACACTCCGTCTCAGTTATACAAACCAGTCAGTTAATGTTGTACAGTGAAATAATCGCTGTTTGTTCTGAGATCCACACAAAACACATAAATACAGTCCGTACCGCGCAGTAAACACACTCCGTCTCAGTTATACAAACCAGTCAGTTAATGCTGTACAGTGAAATAATCGCTGTTCGTTCTGAGATCCACACAAAACACATAAATACAGTCCGTACCACGCAGTAAACACACTCCGTCTCAGTTATACAAACCAGTCAGTTAATGCTGTACAGTGAAATAATCGCTGTTTGTTCTGAGATCCACACAAAACACATAAATACAGTCCGTACCGCGCAGTAAACACACTCCGTCACAGTTATACAAACCAGTCAGTTAATGCTGTACAGTGAAATAATCGCTGTTTGTTCTGAGATCCACACAAAACACATAAATACAGTCCGTACCGCGCAGTAAACACACTCCGTCTCAGTTATACAAACCAGTCAGTTAATGCTGTACAGTGAAATAATCGCTGTTCGTTCTGAGATCCACACAAAACACATAAATACAGTCCGTACCGCGCAGTAAACACACTCCGTCACAGTTATACAAACCAGTCAGTTAATGCTGTACAGTGAAATAATCGCTGTTCGTTCTGAGATCCACACAAAACACATAAATACAGTCCGTACCGCGCAGTAAACACACTCCGTCTCAGTTATACAAACCAGTCAGTTAATGCTGTACAGTGAAATAATCGCTGTTCGTTCTGAGATCCACACAAAACACATAAATACAGTCCGTACCACGCAGTAAACACACTCCGTCTCAGTTATACAAACCAGTCAGTTAATGCTGTACAGTGAAATAATCGCTGTTTGTTCTGAGATCCACACAAAACACATAAATACAGTCCGTACCGCGCAGTAAACACACTCCGTCTCAGTTATACAAACCAGTCAGTTAATGCTGTACAGTGAAATAATCGCTGTTTGTTTTGAGATCCACACAAAACACATAAATACAATGTGTGGGCAGAACGTAGAATTTGTGAATGTTAAACCTGGTGGTACATATAGTAACCACTGGGCTTTTGTTCTTTTAAAATAAGTAAAAGTCACACGACTTATATTTAGGTTTCTAACTTAATCTAACGTAAGGTATCCTACCTCAATTTAACGTAACACACAATACGACATAAATATACGTCTGTAGCATGGAAAAGATTAAAACCTTTAAAGACGGTCTATTTATAAGAATATTTCCCACATTATTCGAAGATAGATAGATATAAAAGTTACTATGATTACACTTATCTTTTAACCTCACAATTTCCTCCTTAGCCTGTTTCCCTCCTTTAATTCTCAATATAAAATTCATTTTCCAGTCTCGTAAGAATCCCCACCTTACACCAAAGCTAAATAAACATACGTAAAGTCCAATATACCTGTTATAATATTGACCCCTTATGCAAATCTACACGAGCCCAAGTTGAACACTGACAACTGAACACTGCAATATACGTGAAGCAACCACACACACACACACACACACACACACAGACAGTTTATTCTTTTAATGATGGCGGCTGGCATTGCTAGCTCGGACACTATATAGATATACACCTCCAACATGACCGCCACGCCACCATCGTGTGCTTCTCCACTGGCGCTACAGCCGTGCAATAATGATGATTTATTTTATGGCTAAAAATTATAGAGGCCGCCATTGCATGAATAATGCTACTACTCTGTACGAGTTTACAGTAACGAGGGGAAGAGAGGAGGGGTGATGGTAGTGGTGTTATGGAGGGTGGTATTGGAAGGGAGGAAGAGTTAGACAGGAAAGAGGGATGAGGAGGGAAAACCGTGGCGATAAAAAATGACGCTGCAACCGGGCGGTCGAGCGGTAGAGGGAACAGAGCAGGCCAAGTGCTAAATCATATTTTCACATGCTGGAAAATATAGCTTGGAGGTGGCGCTGTTACCGCTATATATATTGCTTCGAAAATGTTATGTGCAGCGGTCTGACTTTGATGCAGGAGTGATGTAAAGCTTGATAATTTGGGGTGTAGCTGTGCGCTAGTTACGGATCGGAATGGAGATACAAACCGGAGGCCTTGTCTTTAACCTTCTGAACACGTGTGGCTGTATCAAAGGACACTGACATACTCATAAAAGACCATGAGTTCGAATCTCGCCTGAGAAATGTCTCAAGTTTATCGTAAATTTTATCACATATCCATTAGAAACTGATAACTAACTAACTAACTAACTAACTCCATGCAGCACAGTCCTTCTTGAGAAGCCAACAGGTCGTCAGCTAGTCAAGAAATTCCCCGCGTTTTGTGGAAACCGAAGGTTCATTACCGCACTCACAACAGCCCGCCACCTGTCCCTATCCTGAGCCATATCAATCCAGTCCATGCCCTCCTATTCCACTTCTTGTAGATCCATTCAAATATTATTCTCCCATCTAAGCCTGGGTCTTCCAAGTGGTCTCCTTCCCTCAGGTCTCCCCACAAAAATCCTGTATGCACCTCTTCCCTCACCCATACGTGCTACATGCCCCGCCCACCTCATTCTTCTTGATTTCATCACCCCAATAATATTAGGTGATCACTAAGTTCTCGTTATGTATTCTTCTCCACTCCTCTGTTACCCCGTCCCTCTTACGCCCAAATATCCCCCTCAGCACCCTATTCTCTAACACCCTCAGCCTATGTTCCTCCATCAGTGTGAGAGACCAAGTTTCACACCCATTAGAAACTGATACCATGCTTATTTGATATATTCCAATGACATTTACAAGAAGATAAGCTATCAGTTCTGCAACTGGCTGACTGACTGATCTGACTTCTTAATCACAGACATTGTAGGGCGTCCAGTTAAACATTAAACATACGACATTTGAGGTTTTCACTGGACTGCTTTGCGGTGATGTTGATGGCACTACGTTCTGTCGAAACGTCGGTAACTATTTACCAGTCAACAATAACGTGACAATAAATTATGCACATCGGAACATTTCGAAATACACTTCTGTTATTTAACGACGTTACCAACTGAAGGCGTCATGTGAAGTCGACGGGCAGTCAATGGACGAAGAAAGTAGAACGTCCGGTCGTGACATGTTCAAGTACCATGGTTGTACTTACCATGGAAATAGAAATGTCCGGTCGTGACATGTTTCAAGGTACCATGGTTGTACTTACCATGGAAAGTAGAAATGTCCGGTCGTGACATGTTTCAAGGTACCATGGTTGTACTTACCATGGAAAGGAGTACTCATGTCAGATACTTCCACAGAGAAGATTCAATTAGATGTAGGCCAGGTGCATTACCACTGTGATAACCTGCTTGGCTAATTTCGAAATTCCCATTAAGGTGTAATGAACTACCTACATAGAAGCACCAATGTTATGGTGCATTTTTAATGTGTTCACGTCACATGACTCACCGTCCGAGTACCACCTGAATAGCAAAATACTACTCGTATAAGATATTTGAAATATGCGAGATAAATATTAAAAATTATCATAACTAAACTGATGCCGTGGAAGGAAATCCCATGGATCGATCCCATGCACATCCCCATGGAGATTTCCTTCACCCAGCTTACGTCTCTATGCCCCTCCAGTCATCTCCATGTTCACATTAATGCTGTGTGTGTGATAATCACGTGATAAATTCGCCAGTGATAAAGGCTTCGTACTGTCTCATTTAGGCCAAACGGGACTAAAGGGGATTATAGCAGCAGGGAGAACAGAGCAACCTCCGTAACACGTCACCGCAGTACCCACGGAACTATTTCCGTGATCGCAGTGTAAGGAATACTTGTGAAAAAAAGCAGCAGCGTGTGTAGACCAGAGGACTTAAAGACGATTGGTTCAGTGGCAAACGTGTATGTGTGTGTGTGTTGTGTGTGTATGGTGTGTGTGTGTGTGTGTGTGTGTGTGTGTGTGTGTGTGTGATGGTCCGGACGAAGTGCGCACAACGTGAAGGTATTCGGCGAAGACCTGTGTCACAAAGACCGTCAAAATGAATTGATTTTTACTACAACAACCGCTCACCGTGTGAAAATTATAACCACAAATGAAACTTGTTCATGCTTATGTAAATTATCGTGTTCCTATAAGAATACAGACCGACAAAATTAATCCTTCAAATACTAAGACTATCATGAATTATAGTTAAAAGCTCAGTCCGTACCGCGCAGTAAACACACTCCGTCTCAGTCATACAAACCAGTCAGTTAATGTTGTATAGTGAAATAATCGCTGTTTGTTCTGAGATCCACACAAAACACATAAATACAGTCCGTACCGCGCAGTAAACACACTCCGTCTCAGTTATACAAACCAGTCAGTTAATGTTGTACAGTGAAATAATCGCTGTTTGTTCTGAGATCCACACAAAACACATAAATACAGTCCGTACCGCGCAGTAAACACACTCCGTCTCAGTTATACAAACCAGTCAGTTAATGCTGTACAGTGAAATAATCGCTGTTTGTTCTGAGATCCACACAAAACACATAAATACAGTCCGTACCGCGCAGTAAACACACTCCGTCTCAGTTATACAAACCAGTCAGTTAATGTTGTACAGTGAAATAATTGCTGTTTGTTCTGAGATCCACACAAAACACATAAATACAGTCCGTACCGCGCAGTAAACACACTCCGTCTCAGTTATACAAACCATTCAGTTAATGTTGTACAGTGAAATAATCGCTGTTTGTTCTGAGATCCACACAAAACACATAAATACAGTCCGTACCGCGCAGTAAACACACTCCGTCTCAGTTATACAAACCAGTCAGTAAATGTTGTACAGTGAAATAATCGCTGTTTGTTCTGAGATCCACACAAAACACATAAATACAGTTCGTACCGCGCAGTAAACACACTCCGTCTCAGTTATACAAACCAGTCAGTTAATGTTGTACAGTGAAATAATCGCTGTTTGTTCTGAGATCCACACAAAACACATAAATACAGTCCGTACCGCGCAGTAAACACACTCCGTCTCAGTTATACAAACCAGTCAGTTAATGTTGTACAGTGAAATAATCGCTGTTTGTTCTGAGATCCACACAAAACACATAAATACAGTCCGTACCGCGCAGTAAACACACTCCGTCTCAGTTATACAAACCAGTCAGTTAATGTTGTACAGTGAAATAATCGCTGTTTGTTCTGAGATCCACACAAAACACATAAATACAGTCCGTACCGCGCAGTAAACACACTCCGTCTCAGTTATACAAACCAGTCAGTTAATGTTGTACAGTGAAATAATCGCTGTTTGTTCTGAGATCCACACAAAACACATAAATACAGTCCGTACCGCGCAGTAAACACACTCCGTCTCAGTTATACAAACCAGTCAGTTAATGTTGTACAGTGAAATAATCGCTGTTTGTTCTGAGATCCACACAAAACACATAAATACAGTCCGTACCGCGCAGTAAACACACACTCCGTCTCAGTTATACAAACCAGTCAGTTAATGTTGTACAGTGAAATAATCGCTGTTTGTTCTGAGATCCACACAAAACACATAAATACAGTCCGTACCGCGCAGTAAACACACTCCGTCTCAGTTATACAAACCAGTCAGTTAATGTTGTACAGTGAAATAATCGCTGTTTGTTCTGAGATCCACACAAAACACATAAATACAGTCCGTACCGCGCAGTAAACACACTCCGTCTCAGTTATACAAACCAGTCAGTTAATGTTGTACAGTGAAATAATCGCTGTTTGTTCTGAGATCCACACAAAACACATAAATACAGTCCGTACCGCGCAGTAAACACACTCCGTCTCAGTTATACAAACCAGTCAGTTAATGTTGTACAGTGAAATAATCGCTGTTTGTTCTGAGATCCACACAAAACACATAAATACAGTCCGTACCGCGCAGTAAACACACTCCGTCTCAGTTATACAAACCAGTCAGTTAATGTTGTACAGTGAAATAATCGCTGTTTGTTCTGAGATCCACACAAAACACATAAATACAGTCCGTACCGCGCAGTAAACACACTCCGTCTCAGTTATACAAACCAGTCAGTTAATGTTGTACAGTGAAATAATCGCTGTTTGTTCTGAGATCCACACAAAACACATAAATACAGTCCGTACCGCGCAGTAAACACACTCCGTCTCAGTTATACAAACCAGTCAGTTAATGTTGTACAGTGAAATAATCGCTGTTTGTTCTGAGATCCACACAAAACACATAAATACAGTCCGTACCGCGCAGTAAACACACTCCGTCTCAGTTATACAAACCAGTCAGTTAATGTTGTACAGTGAAATAATCGCTGTTTGTTCTGAGATCCACACAAAACACATAAATACAGTCCGTACCGCGCAGTAAACACACTCCGTCTCAGTTATACAAACCAGTCAGTTAATGCTGTACAGTGAAATAATCGCTGTTTGTTCTGAGATCCACACAAAACACATAAATACACTGTGTGGGCAGAACGTAGAATTTGTGAATGTTACACTGGTGGTATATACAGAAGCCGAAGGGTTTTCAGGGATAAATAACACCTGCAGTTGATGCACTTTTAAAACCGCGATATCAGCATCAAATAACAACGTGTCTCACTTGTACTATGCACAGACACAGTTCTAATCTCCTCCCAGTGACACACTCCCTACTGGGACACTGCGATGTTTTCCTCTGTCTCTCCAAGAAATGTTAAGAGTCAGTACCTCAGACTCGGCCACGATCGCTTCAATTAAGTCTTTCGAGTTCGTCATTCATAAATCCTTCTAACATCAGACTCCATATATCGAATCTTCCCATTACCATCGTCCATAACCATAAACACACAAAGCATTTAACTATGTAAATATGCAGTGTTACTTCAATCCACCCTACGGCTTGTCACGGTTTACTGACTCCCAATTACCAAATTCGATGACAGAACCTCAAATTAGGTACCAGCGTTTCCTTCCACATCCTTTCCACTTCACTATTCACTGACCAACCTCCCATTCGACACTCAGTCCCAGCTACTGACAGCGTTGGTAAGGAAAGAACGTTAGCAACCGGCAAGCCAGTCCTGCAGGCCCTCACAGGGCACAGGACACAGGACGGTAAGCTCAGAAGTGTAGTAACACAGACGGTAAATACGCATTATGTTAGGGTCACTACACAATCATCCAGGTTAAGTGGGTCCCTGTCACCACAGCATGGCGCGGCCTCAGACTGCGAGCAGAAGACATCGGGCATGTAGATGCACCTGTTAGTATACTGAATAAGTAGACGCGGACAGCCGATAAGGGCTAGTCCTCCAGCTTGGGTTGTGAGAAGCGGCTAATATATGTTCACTATAAAACAATCATGGGGCCTGAGAAGGCGTGGATTTGATTCATTTCGCTGAACGTAGAATGAATGGCGGGTAATTGTGAACAGAACTGTGAACTGTGTGTTGTGTAAAATGTGGATAATATATGGTAAAGGTAAAGGTAAAGCAATCCCATTACAGACCCTTAGGGTACCAGGAGGTTGAAGCTCCCAGATTTCTAGACAATCGGCACATGAAGGTGGTAAGGTTGTCAGCCCTACGCACCGGCCGCCTTTACCTCCCAGGAAATATTCCTAAAACAAATTCTTAAAAAAAAGGCAAAGCAATCCCATTACAGGCCTGGACAGGCCCTTAGGGTTCCAGGAGGTTGAGGCTCCCAGATTTCTAGACAATCGGCACATAAAGGTTGTCAGCCCTACGCACCGGCCGCCTTAACCCCCCAGGAAATATTCCTGGTACTCATTTCTATTAGAGGCTGAGTCGACCCCAGGGCCATAGTGCGACCGGAAGGATTATGTCAATGAAAAATTCCAATGACACCATCGGGAATCGAACCCGCGACCTTCCAGCTCGTAGCGTAGTGCCTCAACCAACTGACTGGCCCATGTAATTATTAAGCCATAAGTACTGAGACAACAAATAACACGATTACTTCAAGTCCTGTTTCTAGACGTCATCACAAGACGTGTTCCGCCGTCTCACTGTGTCCACGGGACACAGCTGACATTGTCGTGACTCAATATAGTCTTTTGTTAATCTGAATGCAAAAATAAGCGCTGGGTGTTGGCTGTGAGCCTGAGTAAACTGTAGGCGTAGCAACGTGACTGCATTGTCCTACGGAACGACAGACAGAATGGTTAAGGTAAAGGTCGGCAGTAATGATATGTTAATGTACAGCGAGATGTTATGATGAATGAAGCGAGGTAGGCAGCGAAGTGGAAGTGTATCCGTGGACATTACGTGAGCCAACTGCAGCTGGCGGCATTGCGACTCTAACTGGAAGACACGGGGATCGAATCCCAAGATCATTAGGCACCCGAGCTGAATTCTAAAGCAGCAGAAAACCATCTGCGAAGTGCTAATGGATTATTTACTACGAGGCTTGTCAGTACAAATTGCAAGACTGTTGACATGTCAGTGACATACAGCACAGTGATTGGCGCACGCACACACAATCTCAGTTATTGCACTAGTGCGTGTGCGTGCGTGTTCTAACTAACCAGGGGTTAAAAAAAGTGCGTCACTCAGTAATTCAGCTCACAAGTTAAGACACTCTGCTCTCCACATACTAACCACAATACAAACCGCGCTGCTGCCCCTACTCGGCACGCAACACACAACACACAAAACTGTCTCTCACGTTACACAAACCGTACGGTTGTGCGGTGCATTCAGAAGCATTAAACATCGCTGCATAAGTCTTAAAGCTAAAAGCAGACAGCCAGACAATATTAACGAACACATGCTAACAGTCTATTGGCTGTCGGCCTTGGTTTCAGGCTTCCGCCGCGATGTTGATAGAATCTGCGGTCTTCTGGGGTATTACACAGCGTCGTGTGGTAATTGTTTACCGACGTTTCGGGACAACGTATCGGTCCCATCCTCACGTGTCAAGGATGGTACCGATACGTTGTCCCGAAACGTCGGTAAACAATTACAACACGACGCTGTGTAATACCCCAGAAGACCGCAAATATCATTCTTATGACTGTCGGCCTTGATTTTTAACTAACGAACAGACAAACGGGTTTGTTCAGTCCCACACACGATGGTTCGTTACATTAAGGGAAGAATATAGGTGCTGGAGGAGAGACTTGAGTCTGAGAGGCAGAAAGTAAAAGGAGGACTGAGCAGCTGCATAATAAATGACGTCATGATTCGTACTGCCCACTAAACACTGTCAGCGTCATCAAATTAAATTGTAAGCGCTAGGTGTTGCATGTGGTACTGAGAGGGGAAGATGAAGCGTGAAGGGTTGCAGTAAGTAAACCTGAAGGAAAAAGGTCACTTGGAAGACCTAGACGTAGATGTAATAATATTAAAATGGATCTTAAAGAAACAGGAAAGGAGACATAGACAAGTTGCGGGCTCTCATGCAGACGATAACCAGTTGTCACGATTAACACACAGTGTAGAATTCCTAACTTGTTGTCATAATTTATTTTAAGAAAGACCCTGTAAGAACTTTCACACAGACCCCCCCACAAAGCGCCCATCTTGAGAATTACACAGAAATTCAATAGAAAAAAGTGCACAAGGCATATGGGGAAGCAGAGGCGTATACCTCCACTCATTCCTAACCTTGGTATTACACACAGGCGAGAAATCAGGTTCATACCTTGGCTACTTTACCCCCCCTACCCCCTGGGGGAGAAAGTCGCCAGTATTCTTTGAGCAGGAAGCCGAGTGGGCCTCTTCGGCCCTTCTGGAACCCCAACGAACAAAATTAATCCTCCTGTAAGATGCCAGAAGCATTTCGGATCTTCGCCATGGCAGCTGCAAGTCCCGTCCATCTAACCCTCTTTCACTGTATCACATGATGCCGTCAAATACTAAATCTTATCGAAATTGGTCAAGCAGTATTGCATAAGAGACGTTTAGACGAACAGACTGACACGACGTCTCGTATTCACCTTGTGCAAAGTCTCCGTGAAACATCTGTGGACTGACGTCCAATGCAGCAAGAACACAGCTGTCAAGGTCTTACAGATGCCAGAAAATGTAGGGTAAAGTGAAGCCACAATGTGCCAATTATCTCGTCAGTAACACCGAAAATGTTAAAAGAATTGGCAAAGAACTGAAAAAATTAGACTTCTTTTTTACAGTAATTGTAACATCCAAGTCAAATTTCGTGTTATCTTGTGGGATAGCCGAATGCCGTTAAATGTGAACTCAAATTACATGCATTGCTTGGCACATTTTGTGTCCAGCATAAGCAAAGATATCACATTATTAGGGGTCGAAAATGATATTCATCGAACTGTTACTGCTCCACTCACATTCTCTTCAGACGCCCTGCTACAGACAATTCATATTTTTTTGTTTGTACTGCTCTTTTTGTGACGCTTCCAATTTCAACCGGCTGTCTCCTGCAGTTCACACAGCAAACAAAACTGAACACCAGCGAATCAAATGTGATAACAGAAACACTTTAATAACATTATATATAAAGGTACAATCATATCAAAAAACCAATAAAATAAACACGCAGTTCTTCAAATAATAATAATAATAATAATAATTATTATTATTATTATAATTTACGTACTTCGAACCAGATATTTTAATTTCAAATCCCGTCTTCAATATTTATATTTGCTATGTATTATCAGTGACTAGAAGCTGTCGCCATCTCTTGACACTTTAACCTAACCATTAATATTTATTTATTTATTTATTTACGGTTCAGGATTTATTTAATGACACTACCAGTGATTTTGACCAGTGGCATTCAACCTTTTTTGTTCGCGTACCCCCAGATATAATTTCTCTTCAACTTTGTACCCCCAAAGCTGTTGGTGCACAATTCAAGTTATACACAGTCTATAATCTACATCTAAAATAAGTTAAATAAATTACATCAAAAATAATGTTCCAACGCACTATGTGGGATAAAATGAAACTAGCCGCCCAGATAAGAATCACATAATGGAGAGAGAGAAAGAAAAAATGGCGCCCCCAAATCGCATGTCCTTACTTCCGGTCTCTTGTGGCTAACCTTAACTCCGGCCCTGATTATTCAGTGTTTATCATGAAATATATATATATATTATATATATATTTAATTTTATGTACCCCCTAAGATGTCTTCGCGTACCCCCGGGGGTACGCGTATCCCAGGTTGAATATCACTGATTTAGACCATACAACGTCCATCACGCCAATTAAACACACTACTTGTCATAAACACACTACTTGTCATAAACACACTACTTGTCATAAACACACTACTTGTCATAAACACACTACTTGTCATAAACACACTACTTGTCATAAACACACTACTTGTCATAAACACACTACTTGTCATAAACACACTACTTGTCATAAACACACTACTTGTCATAAACACACTACTTGTCATAAACACACTACTTGTCATAAACACACTACTTGTCATAAACACACTACTTGTCATAAACACACTACTTGTCATAAACACACTACTTGTCATAAACACACTACTTGTCATAAACACACTACTTGTCATAAACACACTACTTGTCATAAACACACTACTTGTCATAAACACACTACTTGTCATAAACACACTACTTGTCATAAACACACTACTTGTCATAAACACACTACTTGTCATAAACACACTACTTGTCATAAACACACTACTTGTCATAAACACACTACTTGTCATAACACACTACTTGTCATAAACACACTACTTGTCATAAACACACTACTTGTCATAAACACACTACTTGTCATAAACACACTACTTGTCATAAACACACTACTTGTCATAAACACACTACTTGTCATAAAACACACTACTTGTCATAAACACACTACTTGTCATAAACACACAAATTAATAATAATAATAAGATTAATAAAAAATACTAAGAATTAGATTCGACCTGTTTAAACTACCGACAATAAAGCCAGCTGCAGGAAAGCACTGAAACGAAACAGACTAAATAAAACTCTGTCAAAGCAGCAACAGTAGCAACACAGCAACAGATAGCAACAGTAGCAACAGCAACAGTAACAGCAGCAGACAGCAACAGCAAAAACAGCAACAGCAACAACAGCAACAGTAACAGCAGCAGCAGCAGCAACAGCAGCAACAGCAACAGTAGCAACAACAACAGTAGCAACAGCAGCAACAGTAAAAACAGCAACAATAGCAACAGTAGCAACAGCAACAGTAACAGCAGCAACAGCAACAGCAAAAACAGCAACAACAGCAACAGTACAGCAGCAACAGCAACAGTAGCAACAACAGTAGCAACAGCAGCAACAGTAAAAACAGCAACAGTAGCAACAGCAACAGCAGCAACAACAGTAGCAACAGCAACAGCAACAACAGCAGCAGCAACAACAGCAGCAGCAACAACACAACAAACACCATCGTTTTAAAGGCCTTGTGGAGATACGTAAACAGACACTGCTGCTTGGTAAGACGTGCGACATTTCAAGCCATCCAAACAGTACGCGATTTTACGTCACTGGGCGGTAAAGACTGTGGCCTGGGTTACGACACATCGGACAGGTGGCTGGTAAACACTGACAGACTACGACGTGTACAAACCCACAAAGCCACAGTGCCTGGAAAAATCCTTACATTTGAAGGCCTCGATAGGGCATGCTCTTCCCTTGTGGTATATGTCACCAAGAAGTTACAAACAGGAGCAGAAAATGGCAGCAGTGTTAGAAACGGAATAAAGGCGATGTAAATAGCAGAACTGCTTAAAGCATATTTTGTTCTATCAGGATGAACAACTTTATCTGATTGTAGGTGTCTTTTCAAAACTCCTGACGAAGATTATTAACTTCCGGTCGAAATTTTAACATGTATTATGGTACTTTATCAAACAAAATGACACAGAAATATCGAAACATGTGTCGCATTGCATGCTGGACCCGTGAGATTGGTTGTTACAAATTTACACAAGGACAGGCCACTGATACAAAACGGCAATGAAACGCAATGCGTGATAGTTTCTATGAGGTGTCGCTTTAACACTGGAACGTTATGCGTGTGAGTGATGACCAGTTCGAGTGTCGCGCTGTCAATCACTGCCACGTGTCAGTCAGTAGTAGTGTGTGCGGCATGCTTACCTCTGTCGCCGGAACATATGGTAGAGGGCACTACACGCTGTTTTAGAGTGCCTCGTCTGTAATACGAGTTCTACACTACAGTGTACACTAAAGCTACGAGATGCCACTAACCTGAAGCACTACTCAGTTCACTCGTCACAGGAATAAAAGCTGAGAAAGAACGGAGAAACGGAGTACTTACGGTTCACTTTGGCGTAACACAATACAGGCTATATCGTCACGCATCGCGATATTGGGAATTGCGTTAGTCAATATATACATAATGCCGAAACTTGATATATTTTTTTTTAAACGCGACAAAATTAAAATATTTGGGAACTGTAGTCGGGATAGCTCAGTCAGTATAGTAACTATGCGACTGGCTGAACCATCCGGGGATGGATTCCTGGCAGGGGTTAAGATATTCTTCTCTCCTCTAAAACGAGCACACCGGCTGTGGGGCACAACTAGCTCCTCGTTGAATGGGTACTGGGGCTCTTTCACTGAGGGGTAAAGCGGCTGGGGCGTGAAAGCTAATCACTGATCATCTAATGCGACGTTGAAAATTAGTGGAGCTATATCTCTGCTCCCTCTATATGCTTTCATGGCGTGGAGAAGGACAACTTCAATTTTCCTCCCGAAGAAATTAACAGCAAATTCAATCCGCAACCATTCACACTTCAGCAATATCAGCCTTCCCGTATTATATCTGAAAACGTAGATTAATAGCGTTTTTTTCCCCCCAGTAGCTCGACAGCCCCTTGGGGGGCCTAGGCCGCCTCATTTGTCGATGCTTCACGATCACACACATTTTTAGACACACCACACTCGGTAGGACTCCTCCGGACGAGTGATCAGCCCGTCGCAAAGACCTCTACCTGACATCACACAACACTCACAACAGACATCCATGCCCTCGGCGGGATTCGAACCCGCAATCCCAG
Source organism: Reticulitermes speratus (assembly GCA_021186555.1). NCBI lineage: Eukaryota > Metazoa > Arthropoda > Insecta > Blattodea > Rhinotermitidae > Reticulitermes > Reticulitermes speratus. Next base: position 54,548,732 of record JAJKFL010000005.1, read on the forward strand.
TAAGCGAGCGGCCGTAGACCGACGCCTTAGACCGCGCGGCCTCTGGGATCGGCAGATTAAGAGCACACGGAACTATAATTAACATTGAGAACCAACTGTCTTGTGGACTTTGTGCATCGTCCGGATGTAATATTGAAATATAATATAAACATCACGACGTTTCGGAAGCTGGTTCGTCTTCCGTCTTCAGGTGATGGGAGGGGGAGACACCTACTCAGTCCTACTTCGTCCAGTGATTGAGGTTAGCTCAGTCTAAAAGGACCCATTTGAGTTGGTGTCTCCCCTCCCATCAACTGAAGACGGAAGAAGAACCAGCTTCCGAAACGTCGTGATTTTTATAATATATTTTAATATTTTATCCGGACGATGCACAAAGTCCACAAGACAATTAGTTCTCAATGTTATACACCTCGTCAGAACGTTTCACAATGTACAGGGCATACACAAAAGAATGGTGCGGTTTCAAAAGTGAATAAATTGAAACCGCACCATTCTTTTGTGTATGCCCTGTATAATCAACTTGGTCCCTCGCCCTAAGACACGCACATAGACTGCGCTGTGACAGTACGAAGAGGAAGACACAGGAGGCTGAAGTGAACTGCATAACGACAGCGTCATAATTTGTACTGCACACAGTGAACAAGGCGAGGGAGGAACAGAACGGGATAAAAACGTGACACGAAAATGTCACGTCGGGAGAAGTATAATATAACGTATAATAAGGAAACGTTTGTGATAATGTGAAATGATTCACACATTTCTTAAACCAATAAAATACAAACTTCTTGTTTATTATAATATATAACTTATTTTTACAGTAAAATCAGTCCAACATGTTTCGGTTCCCTATTATGGAACCATCATCAGGGACCCGTATCGTGAGTTACACAAAATCACAAAACAATAAATAATGGTACATATTAAAGGTTATAAAGATATAAAATGTGGGTTTTCTCAGTTGCTTTTTGTGGGTACACTGTGTATCAGAAGTTGTGTTTAGCTACGGAAGGCTAGGACAGTTGGTTTAAGAAATGTGTGACCGAATTAAACTGCACGGTGTGAACATTACAATGTGAACTGATTCACCATCTGGCACGGGATAGGAACCAGTGGCGGCTCTTCATAACACGGCAATGAAACTTGGGGTTTCACACAACGCGGGGAGCCTCTCTGCCAGCACGGTGACTATCACTGGCGCCCTTCTGGATACAAAATATTCACCGAATGTCATAGTGTAATGTGACCATGTAGTGTAGTGTGACCATGTAGTGTAGTGTGACCACTGTAGTGTAATGTCAGCATGTAGTGTGATGTGACCATGTAGTGTAATGTGACCACTGTAGTGTCATCAGACCATGTAGTGTAATGTCAGCATGTAGTGTGATGTAACCATGTAGTGTAATGTGACCACTGTAGTGTAGTGTGACCACTGTAGTGTAGTGTGACCACTGTAGTGTAGTGTGACCACTGTAGTGTAATGTGACCACTGTAGTGTAGTGTGACCACTGTAGTGTAGTGTGACCACTGTAGTGTAATGTGACCACTGTAGTGTAGTGTGACCACTGTAGTGTAGTGTGACCACTGTAGTGTCATCAGACCATGTAGTGTAATGTGACCATGTAGTGTAATGTGACCACTGTAGTGTAGTATGACCACTGTAGTGTAGTGTGACCACTGTAGTGTAGTGGACCACTGTAGTGTCATCAGACCATGTAGTGTAATGTCAGCATGTAGTGTGATGTGACCATGTAGTGTAATGTGACCACTGTAGTGTAGTATGACCACTGTAGTGTAGTGTGACCACTGTAGTGTAGTGTGACCACTGTAGTGTAATGTGACCACTGTAGTGTAGTGTGACCACTGTAGTGTCATCAGACCATGTAGTGTAATGTCAGCATGTAGTGTGATGTGACCATGTAGTGTAATGTGACCACTGTAGTGTAGTGCGACCACTGTAGTGTCATCAGACCATGTAGTGTAATGTCAGCATGTAGTGTGATGGGACCATGTAGTGTAATGTGACCACTGTAGTGTAGTGTGACCACTGGAGTGTAGTGTGACCACTGTAGTGTAATGTCAGCATGTAGTGTGATGTGACCATGTAGTGTAGTGCGACCACTGTAGTGTCATCAGACCATGTAGTGTAATGTCAGCATGTAGTGTGATGTGACCATGTAGCGTAGTGTGACCACTGTAGTGTCATCAGACCATGTAGTGTAATGTCAGCATGTAGTGTGATGTGACCATGTAGTGTAATGTCAGCATGTAGTGTGATGTGACCATGTAGCGTAGTGTGACCACTATAGTGTCATCAGACCATGTAGTGTAATGTCAGCATGTAGTGTGATGTGACCATGTAGTGTAATGTGACCACTGTAGTGTAGTGTGACCACTGTAGTGTCATCAGACCATGTAGTGTAATGTCAGCATGTAGTGTGATGTGACCATGTAGTGTAATGTGACCACTGTAGTGTAGTGCGACCACTGTAGTGTCATCAGACCATGTAGTGTAATGTCAGCATGTAGTGTGATGTGACCATGTAGTGTAATGTCAGCATGTAGTGTGATGTGACCATGTAGTGTAATGTGACCACTGTAGTGTAGTGTGACCACTGTAGTGTCATCAGACCATGTAGTGTAATGTCAGCATGTAGTGTGATGTGACCATGTAGTGTAATGTGACCACTGTAGTGTCATGAGACCATGTAGTGTAATGTCAGCATGTAGTGTGATGTGACCATGTAGTGTAATGTGACCAATGTAGTGTCATGAGACCATGTAGTGTAATGTCAGCATGTAGTGTGATGTGACCATGTAGTGTAATGTCAGCATGTAGTGTGATGTGACCACTGTAGTGTAATGTGACCATGTAGTGTAATGTCAGCATGTAGTGTGATGTGACCATGTAGTGTAATGTGACCATGTAGTGTAATGTGACCATGTAGTGTAATGTCAGCATGTAGTGTGATGTGACCACTGTAGTGTAATGTGACCATGTAGTGTAATGTCAGCATGTAGTGTGATGTGACCACTGTAGTGTAATGTGACCATGTAGTGTAATGTCAGCATGTAGTGTAATGTGACCATGTAGTGTAATGTGACCACTGTACACTCAGTGCTAGACAAGAGCTATATCTTACTTATAGACAACCCCATATAACATTTCTCAGCCCGAATGCTCTATTGTGCGTGTTTACTGCGTGCCCACGCTGCGTAAGAAAGTTACCCTGCTACCTCTTGACACCGCTTGCGGGGTTCGACAGATAAAGTTTCAGTTAGCAATGAAATATGCAAACAAAGAACTCTGAACTGCTAATAATGTAACTGATAAACATACACGGTTGTCTTGGAACTGTGAAGGAATGTGGCAGTAGATGAGCAGATTATTGTGCTCCCGGATATGAGACCGTTCAGTTTGGTAGACATGTAGCACACATTCACAGGACTCTGACGCCTCCATCGTCAGAATAAATTTTTCTTGCACTACGAAGATGGAAGCAGCAGATTCCTCCGAAACGTTGGTATTATCTACCAAACAACAAGGCGTCACATCCAAGAAGACCTTCCACGTCAATGGTCCATCGATTGGCGACAGCAGAGGTTAATATAATGAACATTACGGTATTAGAGCAGAAGAGTTGCATCGGTAGCGACATAATTCGATTGAAACATCGAAAGGGGTGATTCTTTGGTGCTCGATAGGACGGCATGTACCGTGCGTGAGTGTTTATCAAACATTTCGCGTTAAGCTTTATAGCAGAGAATATTGGCTTGCTTGATCTAAAACGGTACGTCGACTGCTCAATCAGCCTGTAGCACGCGTACGTACGACATAGCTCGTGTGCTGTCGAATGGAGCGGAACGACGCAGTTATTCGGAGCACCGAAGAACAGTATGCAACCAACGACGCAGTTATTCGGAGCGCCGAAGGACAGTATGCAACCAACGACGCAGTTATTCGGAGCGCCGAAGGACAGTATGCAACCAACGACGCAGTTATTCGGAGCGCCGAAGGACAGTATGCAACCAACGACGCAGTTATTCGGAGCGCCGAAGGACAGTATGCAACCAACGACACAGTTATTCGGAGCGCCGAAGGACAGTATGCAACCAACGACGCAGTTATTCGGAGCGCCGAAGGACAGTATGCAACCAACGACGCAGTTATTCGGAGCGCCGAAGGACAGTACGCAACCACAAGGACAACGTACAAGGACAGTACGCAAACACAAGAACAACGTATAAGGACAGTACGCAAACACAAGAACAACGTACAAGGACAGTACGCAAACACAAGAACAACGTACAAGGACAGTATGCAAACACAAGAACAACGTACAAGGACAGTACGCAAACACAAGAACAACGTATAAGGAAAGTACGCAAACACAAGAACAACGTGCAAGGACAGTACGCAAACACAAGAACAACGTACAAGGACAGTACGCAAACACAAGAACAACGTATAAGGACAGTACGCAACCACAAGAACAACGTATAAGGACAGTACGCAAACACAAGAACAACGTACAAGGACAGTACGCAACCACAAGAACAAATTCAGAACATAACCGAGCACATTATGTGCGGAAGTATCGTATACAGCCCAGCATTACCATTAACCCGTGACATCGCCCGTTGAACAGTTACAAAGCTTCTACACACTTTAGATGTGTTTAACAGTGAAAGATCCTGTAAGGTAGCGTTCAATAAATAACGACAGTTCTGCTCACAGAATTGTCATTAAGCGTGTCATTACACAATAAGACAGAAAACAAAGTAAAATCAAATTAAAATTATACAAACTGCTGTGATTAAACGAGATCTGCATAAGTAAACACCAAATTAATCATCCGAAGCCTCACGTTCATCTGAATGACATATCAAAATTCAGTTACCACCTCAGAGAAAACATACCACCACTCTACTACAAAGGCCAACCGGTTATAAACAACCACTCCTTCTTACAAGTCACAAGAAGCCCACAAACAAGCTCAGACTCTGTGGTAAAACTCAGAGTTACGTCATGTCAATAGCGGGTGGCACATAACAAAACTCAGAGTTACGTCATGTCAATAGCGGGTGGCACATAAAAAGCTCAGGGTTACGTCATGTCAATAGCGGGTGGCACATAACAAAACTAAAGAGTTGCGTCATGTCAATAGCGGCTAACACATAACAACACTGAGTTGCGTCATGTCAATAGCGGGTGGCACATAAAAAACTCAGAGTCTGTGCGCCTCGTTGTCAATAGCGGCTGGCACATAACAAACCTCAGAGTTGCGTCATGTCAATAGCGGCTAACACATAACAACACTCAAGAGTTGCATTCAATGTCAATACGGTGGTGGTCACATAACAAAAACTCAGAGTTGCGTCATGTCAATAGCGGCTAACACATAACTGTCGTAAATGGAGTTGTAACTGTCGTAAATGGAGTTGTAACTGTCGTAAATGGAGTTGTAACTGTCGTAAATGGAGTTGTAACTGTCGTAAATGGAGTTGTAACTGTCGTAAATGGAGTTGTAACTGTCGTAAATGGAGTTGTAACTGTCGTAAATGGATTTCACACTGTTGACACCGTGCATCTTCGTCATATTAAATTAAGTTATAAACCAACCGATGCACACTAAAACCACTTTTTAAGTAGCTTTATTATAAAATTGTTAAAATTGTACCCCTACACGTGTTTCGATCCTAGGATCATCGTCAGGGGTTTTTTTTGCTAAAAGCTACAGTCACTTCAACACATGATTTAAAATATTTTATCGGTACTTTAAAACATAAGTTAAAAATCTTGTAAAAAGATTCTCTAAAAGTTGTAAAATTATAAAAGCACTGTAGATGGTAGATCGCGGAACTGCTGGCGTGTGGGATCGTGGTATTAATAGCATGTGAACTGTTTTTGTGTGGAGCGGAGTGTACTGCGTGTCGTGTGGTGAAGAGTACTACGGTGGTACCCCCTGACGATGATCCTAGGATCGAAACACGTGTAGGGGTACAATTTTAACAATTTTATAATAAAGCTACTTAAAAAGTGGTTTTAGTGTGCATCAGTTGGTTTATAACTTAATTTAATATGTCGTAAATGGAGTTGTAACTGTCGTAAATGGAGTTGTAACTGTCGTAAATGGAGTTGTATCTGTTCAGCACTATCACAGTGGCATGACTTCAAAATCCGAGTGACCCTAAGAGCAAACCAATCAATGAACCTCCCTGTGTCCCACTCCAGATCCTCCTTCCGCCAGTCTCTGCAACTTCCGATGTATCATCATTGTCTGAGACTCAGTGCTAACGTCGTACAGCCACTGCTTCTCCTGTCAGACGTCCTAATTACATGCTGCGTGCCGTAACGATCGCAACGGATACAGTCCGAAGATCAAGTGGCTTCGGCGCGGCTATTGGTGGAGGAGAGGGCACGTCACTGTGCCCACGGCCATGCTGTTCAACGAGCATTATTACACCAAATTGTTATGACTTCCTTACGTTATATCAACCCAGTCGACATAAAGATCTTTCATTAATAAACAAATTCATTTGTTTTACACCAGTCCTACATGTTTCGGCTTATGATAATGCCATAATCATAAACCGAAGTACTCAGCACTTCATTACAAAACAAATGAACGTGTTTAATCAATAAAAGACCGCTGTGTTTACTGGGTTGAAATACTTTTGTCTTTTACCGAAAAAACCGCGGGTTCGATTCCCCATGGAGGTCATTGGGATTTTTCTTTCACTTAATCCTTCCGGCCGCACTATGGCCCTGGCCTCCATTCAGCCTCTAACAGAGATAAGTACCAGAGGTATCTCCTGGGGTAAAGGCGACCGGTGCCTAGGCCTGACAACCTTGCCACCTTCATGTGCCGACTCTTGAAATCTGGGAGCCTGAACCTCCTGGAGCCCCAAGGGCCTGTCCAGGCCTGTAATGGGATTGCTTTACCTTGCTTTACTGAAACACACAACTGGATGTCACATGCCAAGATTATGTTACAAGAGTTGAATTTTGTTACAACATGTAAGTATGGTAAGGAGAACTTAAACTTGTTTACGGGAATTAAGGAATTCAAAGTCGCCATGGCACGGGATCTAAACTGATTAGTTTCACGAACACATGTTCTAGCCAATTCACAATTTCTTTCTCACAAATCCATTTTAACAGACGATCATATAATGACTTTATCTAACATGCATAATGTTCTAAACAGTTACGGTCTGAAATATTAGGGACCTGCGTGTGAATATCAGAAGGCGCAGGCTGAAGTTAGTGACGTCAGTAAGCTAAGTCTCGTGACTTTTGCTAGTAAATATAAGTGGGAAAGGTAAGAGAATTAATTAGCATATTTATATCATTACTTGGTCCACCCTAATCCAACCTCGTTTCACTGTACTTAAGTCTACGCTTGTAGTATAAACCACGTAAGGATACGACTTTCAAAATGTCTCTTTACCTTACGGTTTTCCAATTTAAATTTTGTATGCACTTTTTATTTCTCGCATACGCGCAACGTGTTTCGGCATCTCATTCTCCATGAGCAGGCCCTGTATCAGCAAATAATGTTAGTGGAAGAGTTTGAATTATGAAGTTCCTTACCATGTAATTTTCTCCAATCTCCAGTCACTGTCTTTCCAGTTCCAGATAAGCTTCTCAGCGCCCAGATCTCGACTGCGTTGTACTAAACTAATATCAACACAGCAGTCAGTTGATACTCACGGTGCAGGCCGCATTGTAATTATGATATACCTGCAAAAGATCGTCGGGTCAAAACCATCCATCAATTAGTAGTTGCGCAAAACTTGCTTTGAAGCTGCGTAAACACTGCGATATCAGAAGTACTAACTGTACACTGAAATAGATTTAAGCATAAATGCTTAATGAGACTGTACTCAATTCCCACTCATCACTTTTTCCCACCCCCTTCCCCCTCTGACGTCACCAAAGCTTAAACCCCTCTCTCCTCCGCCCCCCCTACGCTACATCCCCGGACACATCACGCGCCAGTAAAAGCAAGGCTTCGGACGTGATCGCTTGAAAATTCATTATGATAATTACAATCCTGACTCATTACTCCACAGAACTCCCTCCCCCCACGGACTCACCAATTCTCTTTCCCTCCCTCTTGTGTTGTTCTCTCCTAATCAACGGTTGCTGCATTTCCACCAACCTCCCCCCTCCCCACCGCCGCCCTACTCCTCACCACTTTCCATCGAACTAAACAAAAAACCTCGCTTTTTTTTTTCAATACAGTCCACAGCGAATGAAACTAAAGCGAAGAACCACATCGCCGAGCTATTGTGTGTGAAAGGCTTTTTTTTTCACGTGTGTATGTGTGTGTATGTAGGGTATGTGTGCTCGAAAAATCAGTTACGACAGAACAAAACGAATCAAACCCCCTCCTACCCCCTTCCACGTCCCTCTACCCATCACATTTCTCTCACCCTACACGCCTCCCTCTAAGCCCATCATTTCTAACCCACTCTACCAAAACCAACTCTGTTCCTCAGTTAATGTATAGCACTAGGAAAACAAAGATAAGAGCACAGGAGCAACTAACCGCTACAGAACGCACGGATAACTAAAGTGCTTGGCGTGTGATAGAACTTCCCTTTCTCTTAGGAAGAATAACAAAGATATTGCTAAATACGGGCACGAGGTGACGTCATCCCGGTCCCGTAGCCGGTTTGTTCCAGCATTTCATCGGTTGTTGTTGAAATCAGTAGATAAAATTTCCCAGAAAACCAATAATGTGGGTGACCGGGACTTATATTACTACTAGCAAACGTGACTGGACAAAGAAAAACGTGAAGTTTACTGACACATGTCAGTAATAGGTTGATACAACACACTACAACTTACGTAATGCCTGTTGTAATTTAACTGCAACATCGTGTAAAACAAGACTGCCGTCTAATGTGAGTAGTTAAACGTACAGCTGAACTCGGTTATAACGTCATGAAAAGGACAGAATGATTTCTGTCGTTATAAGCGAGTGTTGTTATAACCGAGGAGTATAATGTTAAGGTTAACAGAGGAATGAATTGGTTAACACAGAACATGTGACGCTATAGGCGAGGTGCCGTATGAACCGATGTCGTTATAACCGGGTTCGACTGTATTTTATAAGAAAATCAAGACTTCGACACATTTAAGCCTAAATCCCGCTTGAACATTTAACAATTCACTTCGCACGCATACAGTAACCACTCAATTTGAAATGGTTAAGTAACCTACAGAGTAGACACACTTTCAATTGAATTGCTGAATCCCGCGTGTGACAAAGTAAACAGACATTAACAGCATACACGGCGTATCGAGACAAACTTTAGTCAGACACGAATTAACAACTTTACCGTATTTAAAAACTTATCTACACTTTAAATGTTGTTAAACATTGCATGACACACTGTATGATGGAGTTACCACAACAACAATAACTAACTAACTAACTAACTAACTCCATGTAGCACAGTCCTTCTTGAGAGCTAACAGGTCGTCAGCTAGTCAGAAATTCCCGCGTTTTATGGAACCGAAGGTTCATTACCGCATTCACAACAGCCCGCCACTGTCCTATCCTAAGTAAGGCCCATAATAACTAACTAACTAACTACTCCATGTAGCACAGTCCTTCTTGAGAAGCTAACAGGTCGTCAGCTAGTCAAGAAATTCCCCGCGTTTTATGGAACCCGAAGGTTCATTACCGCATTCACAACAGCCCGCCACCTGTCCCTATCCTAAGTAAGGCCCCATAACTAACTAACTAACTAACTAACTCCATGTAGCACAGTCCTTCTTGAGAAGCTAACAGGTCGTCAGCTAGTCAAGAAATTCCCCGCGTTTTATGGAACCCGAAGGTTCATTACCGCATTCACAACAGCCCGCCACCTGTCCCTATCCTAAGTAAGGCCCCATACTAACTAACTAACTAACTAACACTCCATGTAGCACAGTCCTTCTTGAGAAGCTAACAGTCGTCACTAGTCAAGAAATTCCCCCGTTTTATGAACCCGAAGGTTCATTACCGCATCACAACACCCGCCACCTGTCCCTATCCTAAGTAAGGCCCCATAACTAACAACTAACAACAACCAGTAGCACAGTCCTTCTTGAGAAGCTAACAGTCGTCAGCAGTCAAGAAATTCCCCTTTATGGAACCCGAAGGTTCATTACCGCATTCACAACAGCCGCCACCTGTCCCTACCTAAGTAAGCCCATAACTAACTAACTACCTAACAACTCCATGAGCAGTCTTCTGAGAGCTAACAAGTCGTCACTATCAGAAATTCCCCGCGTTTTATGGAACCCGAAGGTTCATTACCGCACTCACAACAGCCCGCCACCTGTCCCTATCCTGAGCCATATCTATCCAGTCCATGCCCCTCCAATCCCACTTCTTGAAGATCCATTTTAATATTATCCTCCCATCTACGCCTGGGTCTTCCAAGTGGTCTCCTTCCCTCAGGTCTCCCCACCAAAATCCTGTATGCATCTCTTCCCTCACAAAAACAACAAGAACACCAACAACACAATATCAGAAAAATCAGCAAAAATATTTCATAACTGCAAGAAGAACAAGCTGTGTCCACTGGTCTTCCAACCACCACACCAAGTACCAAAACATCTCATAGCCTTACACAGAAACACACTATAGAGCAGCTGCAAAGCAATGTAAATTGACAAAAACAGATTACGGCTTCTTATGATGGAGGTTCTAAATTATCAGCTACAACATATAAGACTTTAAATCATGGTTATTCAAGACCATCTTGGTGACAAACGTGAGTACAGCAACGTGACTCACACTCAGGCGCTTAAACGCTACATTCTTACTACGAGTGGTTTCATGGCCCACCACGAGGTTGAAGGATCACCGCCTGTCGGCTGTTCGCGATTCTATTTTGTTCCCAGCCCGTCTCCTCCTCCCCCACAACCACACAATGAGGTACAGAGTGATTAAACGATAAAAATTGTCACAATTTAAATTCTTATTGTAAGAGGCTCGTTAAAATTCCCCCCCCCCCAAAAAAAAAATTTATAAATTCGCTTTACCTCCTACTCCCCATCCTTCCGTATTCCTTTCCCATCCTGCGATATTCGTCCTTGAAATAAGGGCAGTACATGTCGAGGCAACGCGACGATTAATGCCATCTGTTAGGCACTAAATAAAAATACATACAAAATTTTGGTGAAGAAACCTGAAGGAAGAAACCAGTGGGAAGACCTAGGTGTAGATGACAGTACGTATTAAATGGATCTTAAAGAAACTGGATGGGATGGCGGGGGCTGGATTCATCTGGCTGAGGACCGGGACAAATTTGAGGGTTCTGGTGAACATGTTAGGATGTTCCGGGTTCCCTAAAAATGCGTGAAATGTCTTTACCAGCTGAAAAGTGATTAGCTGGTCAAGAAGCATTCCGTGTCTGTCTGTCTGTCTGTCTGTCTGTCGGTGGGGCACTGCACGTAACTACATGCTCCGTGTCTGTCTGTCGGTGGGGCACTGCACGTAACTACATGCTCCGTGTCTGTCTGTCTGTCGGTGGGGCACTGCACGTAACTACATGCTCCGTGTCTGTCTGTCGGTGGGGCACTGAACGTAACTACATGCTCCGTGTCTGTCTGTCGGTGGGGCACTGAACGTAACTACATGCTCCGTGTCTGTCTGTCGGTGGGGCACTGAACGTAACTACATGCTCCGTGTCTGTCTGTCGGTGGGGCACTGAACGTAACTACATGCTCCGTGTCTGTCTGTCGGTGGGGCACTGAACGTAACTACATGCTCCGTGTCTGTCTGTCGGTGGGGCACTGAACGTAACTACATGCTCCGTGTCTGTCTGTCGGTGGGGCACTGAACGTAACTACATGCTCCGTGTCTGTCTGTCGGTGGGGCACTGAACGTAACTACATGCTCCGTGTCTGTCTGTCGGTGGGGCACTGAACGTAACTACATGCTCCGTGTCTGTCTGTCGGTGGGGCACTGAACGTAACTACATGCTCCGTGTCTGTCTGTCGGTGGGGCACTGAACGTAACTACATGCTCCGTGTCTGTCTGTCGGTGGGGCACTGCACGTAACTACATGCTCCGTGTCTGTCTGTCGGTGGGGCACTGAACGTAACTACATGCTCCGTGTCTGTCTGTCGGTGGGGCACTGAACGTAACTACATGCTCCGTGTCTGTCTGTCGGTGGGGCACTGAACGTAACTACATGCTCCGTGTCTGTCTGTCGGTGGGGCACTGCACGTAACTACATGCTCCGTGTCTGTCTGTCGGTGGGGCACTGCACGTAACTACATGCTCCGTGTCTGTCTGTCGGTGGGGCACTGCACGTAACTACATGCTCCGTGTCTGTCTGTCGGTGGGGCACTGCACGTAACTACATGCTCCGTGTCTGTCTGTCGGTGGGGCACTGAACGTAACTACATGCTCCGTGTCTGTCTGTCGGTGGGGCACTGAACGTAACTACATGCTCCGTGTCTGTCTGTCGGTGGGGCACTGAACGTAACTACATGCTCCGTGTCTGTCTGTCGGTGGGGCACTGAACGTAACTACATGCTCCGTGTCTGTCTGTCGGTGGGGCACTGCACGTAACTACATGCTCCGTGTCTGTCTGTCGGTGGGGCACTGAACGTAACTACATGCTCCGTGTCTGTCTGTCGGTGGGGCACTGAACGTAACTACATGCTCCGTGTCTGTCTGTCGGTGGGGCACTGAACGTAACTACATGCTCCGTGTCTGTCTGTCGGTGGGGCACTGAACGTAACTACATGCTCCGTGTCTGTCTGTCGGTGGGGCACTGAACGTAACTACATGCTCCGTGTCTGTCTGTCGGTGGGGCACTGAACGTAACTACATGCTCCGTGTCTGTCTGTCGGTGGGGCACTGAACGTAACTACATGCTCCGTGTATGTCTGTCGGTGGGGCACTGAACGTAACTACATGCTCCGTGTCTGTCTGTCGGTGGGGCACTGAACGTAACTACATGCTCCGTGTCTGTCTGTCGGTGGGGCACTGCACGTAACTACATGCTCCGTGTCTGTCTGTCGGTGGGGCACTGAACGTAACTACATGCTCCGTGTCTGTCTGTCGGTGGGCACTGAACGTAACTACATGCTCCGTGTCTGTCTGTCGGTGGGGCACTGAACGTAACTACATGCTCCGTGTCTGTCTGTCGGTGGGGCACTGAACGTAACTACATGCTCCGTGTCTGTCTGTCGGTGGGGCACTGAACGTAACTACATGCTACGTGTCTGTCTGTCGGTGGGGCACTGAACGTAACTACATGCTACGTGTCTGTCTGTCGGTGGGGCACTGCACGTAACTACATGCTCCGTGTCTGTCTGTCAGTGGGGCACTGAACGTAACTACATGCTCCGTGTCTGTCTGTCGGTGGGGCACTGAACGTAACTACATGCTCCGTGTCTGTCTGTCGGTGGGGCACTGAACGTAACTACATGCTCCGTGTCTGTCTGTCGGTGGGGCACTGAACGTAACTACATGCTACGTGTCTGTCTGTCGGTGGGGCACTGCACGTAACTACATGCTCCGTGTCTGTCTGTCGGTGGGGCACTGCACGTAACTACATGCTCCGTGTCTGTCTGTCGGTGGGGCACTGAACGTAACTACATGCTCCGTGTCTGTCTGTCGGTGGGGCACTGAACGTAACTACATGCTCCGTGTCTGTCTGTCGGTGGGGCACTGAACGTAACTACATGCTCCGTGTCTGTCTGTCGGTGGGGCACTGAACGTAACTACATGCTCCGTGTCTGTCTGTCGGTGGGGCACTGAACGTAACTACATGCTCCGTGTCTGTCTGTCGGTGGGGCACTGAACGTAACTACATGCTCCGTGTCTGTCTGTCGGTGGGGCACTGAACGTAACTACATGCTCCGTGTATGTCTGTCGGTGGGGCACTGAACGTAACTACATGCTCCGTGTCTGTCTGTCGGTGGGGCACTGAACGTAACTACATGCTCCGTGTCTGTCTGTCGGTGGGGCACTGCACGTAACTACATGCTCCGTGTCTGTCTGTCGGTGGGGCACTGAACGTAACTACATGCTCCGTGTCTGTCTGTCGGTGGGGCACTGAACGTAACTACATGCTCCGTGTCTGTCTGTCGGTGGGGCACTGAACGTAACTACATGCTCCGTGTCTGTCTGTCGGTGGGGCACTGAACGTAACTACATGCTCCGTGTCTGTCTGTCGGTGGGGCACTGAACGTAACTACATGCTACGTGTCTGTCTGTCGGTGGGCACTGAACGTAACTACATGCTACGTGTCTGTCTGTCGTGGGCACTGCACGTAACTACATGCTCCGTGTCTGTCTGTCGGTGGGGCACTGAACGTAACTACATGCTCCGTGTCTGTCTGTCGGTGGGCACTGAACGTAACTACATGCTCCGTTCTGTCTGTCGTGGGCACTGAACGTAACTACATGCTCCGTGAGACACATCAGTGTACAGTCAATCACAAACCGTGTATTACTTGCACAGACATACAAGCATGACCACAAATAACGTTATGCGAACTTCATCACTTCCCAAGTGTCACTGCTCACAACACAAGTGTCACTGCTCACAACACAAGTGTCACTGCTCACAACACAAGTGTCACTGCTCACAACACAAGTGTCACTGCTCACAACACAAGTGTCACTGCTCACAACACAAGTGTCACTGCTCACAACACAAGTGTCACTGCTCACAACACAAGTGTCACTGCTCACAACACAAGTGTCACTGCTCACAACACAAGTGTCACTGCTCACAACACAAGTGTCACTGCTCACAACACAAGTGTCACTGCTCACAACACAAGTGTCACTGCTCACAACACAAGTGTCACTGCTCACAACACAAGTGTCACTGCTCACAACACAAGTGTCACGGCTCACAACACAAGTGTCACTGCTCACAACACAAGTGTCACTGCTCACAACACAAGTGTCACTGCTCACAACACAAGTGTCACGGCTCACAACACAAGTGTCACTGCTCACAACACAAGTGTCACTGCTCACAATACGATGGTGACGCAGATACTTCGGTCTAAGTGACGGTAAGTAACGAAGTGTTGTGCAAAGTGACGGCATGTCTGTCAGTGCCTGTGTCATGCACAGTTACCTTCCAGCCGCTATACCGAGTCCACTGCCTATTTTGTCAGCCCGTCAGTTGAATGTACATTGTATTGCAGTACAACACTGGGTGGAACAGACCGAAAACATTTCAAATCTTTTTACAATTTCCCAAAACAAAAAAGGAAGTCAAACAGAGATGTCTATAAATTCTAAAAGGCTCTGACGACGTACGTAACATTGAGAACTAATGGGTTTCTGGACTTTGTCCATCGTCCGGAAATCTAAAATAACTAGATCACACGACGTTTCGGAAACTGGATCTGCTTCCGTCCTCAGGTGTAGGGGGAGGGAGACACCTACTCTGTTGGGTTCCTTAGATAGAGCTAAAATCATCACTGGACAACCTAAGCCAGTTAAACCACAGCTATATGAGTACCTGAGACCGGGATATATACGACAATTTTTTATTGCTTATTGATCTGTTATCTTCCCTTGACATATCCCGGTCTCAGGTACTCATATAGCTGTGGTTTTACCGGCTTAGGATGTCCAGTGATTGAGGTTAGCTATATCTAAGGGACCCAACAGAGTAGGTGTCTCCCTCCCCCTACACCTGAGGACGGAAGCAGATTCAGTTTCCGAAACGTCGTGTGATCTAGTTATTTTAGATTTCCGGACGATGGACAAAGTCCAGAAACGCATTAGTTCTCAGAGATGTCTATTTTCCAAAAGAAAGTATGTAATAGAAAGAAGGCTAAAGTGTTAGAATACTGAGAGGGAGGGTACTAAGGGAGGAAAGGGGTAGAACAGAACGCGGTCATGTGAGAGACAGAGACAGATAAAAGACCATAGCTTGGATTCGAGGGACTCCCTTCTAGCTATGATGAATCACCACAACCTATCACTCAATTAACGCCTGATTCAAACCGTCGTGTCTGCCTACGTAATAATATACAGCGACACAGAAATTCTGCACCATTCAAAATAGGGACTCATAGAAACTCCCCTTCCTCTCAAATTTCCAATGATTCAATTTGTCAGTAACGCCAAAGCTATCGCGTGATTATGCACAGCGCTATGAAGTAACAAACATGACCAGCCACTTCAGTGTTGAACAGTCCATACATCTGCGACCGAAACATGAGGTTCTCACAACGTGGTCCGCAAACCCATTCAATGTCAGTACAAGTATGTTAAGCAAACTGTCTGCTTTCAACTGCCGTACAGTTCAGTTCATTTGCATTGAAACAGGAAACAAGGCAGACGGACTACAAAAGGTATGACATTAATGGTAAGGATAGGAGACGGTCTGTACATTGTTTTGGGTTCTAGTGAAACTGTGGAAAATAAAACGCACACAAAGACAGAGAGAATGTTTGAGAGACACTTGCTAAACGGCGGGGGGGGGGGGGGGTATGTTAGTAACATGGGGCAAATTATACAACGATGATTTTCAGGGTCTATTTTCAGCTCATATTATTAGGGTGATGAAACAAAGAATGAGATGGGCGGTGTATGTAGCACGCATCCGACGTTCTGCCAACGTTGAGTCCTACGCCGCGTGTCGGGAAGGTTTAACAGTCGATGACAGGAGCTAGACAAACGATCGCAGTGATGATAACTTTTAGCAAGTCCAATAAAAACTTACTAGGAGCGTCGGGCCGGCGCTTATCGGTCAAGTAGGAAAAATAAACACCCTGTAGTATATTAACACGAAACGTTCGTAGTTGCAGGACATCAAGGACGGACACGGCCTGAAACTGGGAGACAGACACCGGCTGCAGTGTTTCAGTACAAAGCGGTGAGATCATCATTTGTATCTAAGAAAGGATTAAGGCTGGACGATTGCCGGTAGTAAAGTGGCCGGGGCGTGAAGCTGACTACTCATGTCCATCTAAAGTTAAGTCAAGAATGCGTGGAGCTATACCTCAACTAATCCATACGCGTTCACGACGTAGTGCTTATCTAAGCTGAAAGATAAATTAATTTGTAAAGGGAAAAAATTACATAAATGTCCGTTCCGTGCAGACAAAATGTGTAAATATATGACAACGCTTGGTCCATCGTAACAGTGGGATTATGTTGATTGTAACGTAGCCTCTGGTGCTCTGTAAGATAAGAAGTTTATCAGCTAGAACTAAACATTCTGTGTGTACATGATCCGAAACGTTTAACAGGCACAGTCTACGGTGATCAGCCGTGTCAGTATAGGGTGTCTGGGTTCATCTGATCAGCCGTGTCATTATGGGGTGTCTGATCAGCCGTGTCAGTATAGAGTGTCTGATCAGCCGTGTCAGTATAGGGTGTCTGTTTGCCGTGTCAGTATAGGGTGTCTGATCAGCGCGTCTCTACCTAATGAAGGATCAGAAGTGTTGGTGCTGACTGATTTATCAGACCTGTACGTGCGGAATTAATATTCATTGTATGCGTGAGATCGTATTTCGTATGGGACTAGTTGTGTTCATTATAAATTCATAATAATAATATAATATAACCATGGCCTCAACAGCCCTATATGGGCCCGGGCCTCCTCTGCCTCCTCTTTTCGAGGTTACTAAGTCGTGCGCATTCGGTGGCAGTTGGTGACTGGTCAACTGGCCGCGTACTGTTCTATCGATCCTGATGTGTCCGCCAGAGCCATCTGGCAGGCAGTCAGGAGACTTGGGTGAGAAATGGAGGCAATTTAGCTTACGCAACATTTTTATTCATGCCCGTAAGGTTCTTTTACATGCCGTAAATCTACGACATGGGACCGACGGCTTTATTCCCCTCCGAAGGAAGTTGGTGCTCCGGATTTTTATCACCCTTAAAAATCCATCGACCTCGGTCGGGATCGAACCCGCGAACCTTGGGTCCAGTGGCGAGCACGCTAACCACTAGTCCACCGAGGTCGACAGTTGTGTTGATTACAGTTTTTAAATTGGTGGTTCATTTATAAGGGAGAAAATGTATCAATTACATTGATTTTACTCAACATATTAAGTGGATGATTTATAAATATATTTATTTATTTATTGGTCACTAGGTCAGTAGGTCCTTTCATTGAATTACCTTTTAAAGGTTTAATAGACATTTTTGTTTCGGTTATGCCGGTACCATTATATTATTGTTAATTTATTAGAATAATAACGTGGCTTTATTCAAGCGTCTAATTTCTTTTGTTAGTACACATTTGCTTAGTTTTTCCCTCTTTCCTTGTGTGCATATTTTATTAGCTTCCAATTATATGTTCACGGCGTGAATAAAATCTGAAACGATTTACACATGATTGAATTAATTATATTTAATTGAAACGTGTTAAAGTAACTGTACTGTTGTATGAAGACAACAACAGTTCGGAAAATAGATCAGAAGTATCTGGAAAGTATTGAAATGTGGTGCTGGAGAAGAATGGAGAAGATCAGTTGGACCTATCGTGTGAGAAATAAGAAGTATTACACAGAGTCAAGGAGGAGAGGAATATCGTACATACAATAAAAAGAAGAAAGGCTAACTGGATTGGTCACATCTTGCGTAGAAAATGCCTTCTGAAACATGTGATTGAAGGAAAGTTAGAGGGAAGGATAGAAATGACGGGAAGACGAGGGAGAAGAAGTAAGCAACAAGGATATACACACCTTAACGACGAAAAATTAACCTGAAATACATTTAAAGAAACCAGTCCGTACCGCCAGTAAACACACTACCGTCTCAGTTATACAAACCAGTCAGTTAATTTGTAAGTGAAATAATCGCTGTTTGTTCTGAGATCCACACAAAACACATAAATACAGTGTAGCGGCAGAACGTTAGTTATAGTTTGTGAATGTTAATCGCGCTGAATCAACAATAAAATAATACAGCTCGTACCGCGCAGTAAACACACTCCGTCTCAGTTATACAAACCAGTCAGTTAATGCTGTACAGTGAAATAATCGCTGTTTGTTCTGAGATCCACACAAAACACATAAATACAGTCCGTACCGCGCAGTAAACACACTCCGTCTCAGTTATACAAACCAGTCAGTTAATGTGTACAGTGAAATAATGCTGTTTGTTCTGAGATCCACACAAAACACATAAAACATAACAAGTCCGATTTATACTGCGCAGTAAACACACTCGTCTCAGTTATACAAACCAGTCAGTTAATGTTGTACAGTGAAATAATCGCTGTTTGTTCTGAGATCCACATAAAACACATAAATACACTGTGTGGGCAGAACGTAGAATTTGTGAATGTTAAACCTGGCGGTACATATAGTAACCACTGGGCTTTAAAGGGTTAATATGAGTATCATATCATAGTCCCATTCTGTGCTACGTCAAAGCTAGATTACAACAAATAACCGTTGACCCGAATATTATCGATATGCTAATAAGAGTAACAGGATACACAACGGTACCGAACACAGGCTACCTAGGTACCAAATCCCTGTTACTCACCCCAACCCCCGCGGACAGCAAACAGTTTGGTGTCACACGTAGCTATGCGACTGACCACACGCCAGTTGAAGCCCAGTGTTTCCAAACAAGTGGCACGCCACACTCCACTGGGTACCGCAATATCAAATTCCTATTCTCACTTTCTTGTCATCGCATGTCCAGATCATTCAGCGCCACAGCAGACACCATGCGGCCCCTCAGTCACTGTGACAACCGGACAAGTACCACTTTGTTACGTACGGAGCGCAGACACCCACAGCCAAGCCTCGGGACAACATATCCACAGGATACAGACTCCTCCAAGAACAACCAGCTGCCAGCAGTTTCAAAACATTTTTAAATTTAAGCTTTACCACACCACAACAGCCACTAACAACGCAACATCTTACAACGAATACGGACTGTAATTTAATCAACGCCTCAACAATCTCAACATCAACACCGCAGCACCGTACAACGTACACAACAGAATATAGACTACAGTATAAAGAAACCAACGTTTTAACTGTTTTAAAATTGTTTTAGAAAATGCGACGATCTTAAGTGACGGCAACTTAAGTGACGGCAACTTAAGTGACGGCAACTTAAGTGACGGCAACTCAGCACCCTACAAATAGTGTAGTGCATAAATGTCAGTGTAAAAATAACAACACTGACAAAACAATAGTGAATTAACAGTACCAAATTGGACAACGTGAAGTGAAGTGTGTGTATATATATATATATAATAATATATATATATATATATAAATAATACGTTACCCCTGATGATGGCCACAGAGGGGCCGAAACATATGTAGGGTAATAGTGAGAGACAAATCTTAATAGTGCATTCGTTGGTTAAGTGAGTGAATACTAATACTAAGATGCACGGTGAACAAAAAGTAAGATTTTATACACCCTGTATGACGGCGATGATGATGATGATGATAATAATAATAATAATAATAAAGGTGAATATTGCAACAGGACCTGACGATCAAACACTAAATACCAAAACCTGCAATCTCACAGGATCCTACACCCAACGCCCTCCACTCCCTTTCCTTACAAACCCAAGTCTTTGATGTATGTATCAACGGAATCGTTCCATCTCATTTTCGTTCTTCCATTTGGCCATCTTCTAGAAGGTCCACCAGCACTAGTGATCCCTGCGCACACTGTCACGCCTGTCTGTCTTTACTTTGAAGTACAAAATTAATCTACAGGATATCTAAACGTCTCACAGCTCACAGAAAACAAAGCGACTGCATATGTTATGACGTCAGCAGCTTAGTGACATTACGGAGACAATCGCTGTATTTTTCGCTGCCCTTTGATACATAACTAACTAACTAACTAACTAACTAACACCATGTAGCACAGTCCTTCTTGAGAAGCCAACAGGTCGTCAGCTAGTCAAGAAATTCCCCCGTTTTATGGAACCCAAAGGTTCATTACCGCACTCACAACAGCCCGCCACCTGTCCCTATCCTAAGTAAGGCCCCATAACTAACTAACTAACTAACACCATGTAGCACAGTCCTTCTTGAGAAGCTAACAGGTCGTCAGCTAGTCAAGAAATTCCCCGCGTTTTATGGAACCCGAAGGTTCATTACCGCACTCACAACAGCCCGCCACCTGTCCCTATCCTGAGCCAGATCAATCCAGTCCATGCCCCCCATCCCACTTTTGCTACACAACTGCATAGTTTACAGTGCCGTTCTCTATAGGCAACTTCTCCATCACAGCTGTCAGACGGGTCAGCACAGGCCTACCCGATGGCGTTCTACTCAACGTAAGTACACGGTTGCAAGGTTCCTTAAAGATGCACTTCTGAGCACAGCTTATGTACCTTCGGTAACGAACGTAAACTGGCACGATATTACGTCATCCGCGACGTGGGGCCGTTAAGTTTGGTGACACCTTAAAGGCTTAGAAGAAATCCTGCTGAAGCCATCTTGCGTCCTGAATATGTAGTCAGCAGGTTCCTCCGAAACGTTCTTACTTTTAAAGAAGGCTAAACGGCTTGTTTGTGTAACTCACACATGCATATTATCATAATTAATACATCAACCAACTTATGTACTTAATAAAATACATTCAGAAGTAAGTATAAAATTCCTACATGTTTCGACACCGAGGTGCCATCATCAGGGAGTTATTCTGAACAGAGGAGTACAAGGCTAACACGCTTACTAGCCTTGTATTCCTTTGTATTAATGTATTAATTACGGTTAAACAGCGTCACAGTGCAGATAAACTCAGCGGTCACCACTGTTACAACCCCAGACCGCACACAAGCAGCAGCCTGCCAAGTACAAGCATCACCGGTGACACAGAACTTACGCAATTCCACATAATTTCTAAACAAAAAGACACATAGCAAGACCACAGTACAGAAGGAAATATAACATATACAACCGGCTTACAAGCGCACAATTCCCACGACAAGGGACAAAAGAGAATCGAAGGCAGTCCCTTGAACTGCAGGACCGCCAGTATGTAAATGTCTCACATTCACCAGCCGCGATAGCTCAGTCGGTATAGCGACTCCCTACGAGCTGGACGGTCCGGGGATCGAATCCCGGTGGAGGCGAGATTTTCAGCAACCGTCCAGACCTGCCCTGGGCCCCACCCAGCCTCATGTACAATGGGTACCGGGTCATTGCCGGGGGTAAAGCGGCCGGGACGTGGCGTTGACCACCCCCGATCTAACGCCGAGGTTAAAGAAAGAGTAGAGCTATACCTCTACTCCCCCTCTGGGCCTTCATGGCCTGTTTTTAGGGCGAACTTTACCTTTTACCAGCTGCGAATGTCTCAAGATAGCCTGCAATAGTGACAATCAGCGTATCTGGTGAAATTCTGCACTGGTGTCAACGCACACATTCCGAGTAAATCTGCACAGCTATAATCGTGCATTTGTATCGATCTGTGCGTTGCACTGCGCTCAGACATGTGCATTGCGTTGGTCTCTCATTTTATTTCAAGCAATTTTGATTTGTAAACATCCTATACTCTCTACTGGCATGCTAAATTCGATGCTAATTTCTGCTCTAACATACAAATTTTGCAGTACTGTCGTCTCGTTTAATATCCGCAATTTTCCTGGCTTTCTCTTCAGATTTAAAAATCCAGCGCTAAACAATACGTCGTTCTGTTTTCACTCAAACATCCTTTATTCTACCTATATGAAACTTTCACATCAGTAAAGGCAATTCCCTAGAATATTATTTGTAATCCATTTAATACTACATATTTTCAAACAGGGGCATATTTTAGATTATAATTTCATATTATTCTTTAATTTAACTTCATGTAATCTCCTAATAGTCTCGTATACAAGAGAACAGACAAATGATAAGTGATAGAATGTACGAGTTTTACTGAACAATCAATTAATAAATCAATTAAATTGTTTAGTCTTTAAGGCCTGAATGGTTTATACACCGATAAATTTAATTTCAGCAGTAAGTATGATATTATGAAATCGAAAACATAAAACATCCTTTAAGGTTTTAACTGGGCTCAAATTTGATAATTTTGTTAACCTAACAATATGGACAACTTAAATCCTATATCCAAAACTACAATTTATTGTTAATCACACTTGTTTGGACAGTACATCGCGGATATACAAATAGCATTACATGAAATTATCAGTCAATATATTACCTAACTCCAAATTATTGAATTAATTATTCTGTATAAACAAGACTTAATTTATATTTCAAACTAATACGACTGCATTATATACAGCGACGTGCGTAATGCGATAAACAAATAAGGTGTCGTTAATTAGTTTAATTCTGTTTTGAAATGAACGCACCACAGGATAACTAACGAATACAAATACTGCTTAATGACAGACTGTCTCCTGTCTCCACGACTGTCTCCTGTCTCCACGACTGTCTCCTGTCTCCACGACTGTCTCCTGTCTCCCCCTGTCTCCTGTCTCCACCACTGTCTCCTGTCTCCACCACTGTCTCCTGTCTCCACCACTGTCTCCTGTCTCCACCACTGTCTCCTGTCTCCACGACTGTCACTTCTCCACGACTGTCACCTCTCCCGATGTCTCCTGTCTCCACGACTGTCTCCTGTCTCCACGACTGTCTCCTGTCTCCACCACTGTCTCCTGTCTCCACGACTGTCTCCGTTCACGACTGTCTCCTGTCTCCACGACTGTCTCCTGTCTCCACGACTGTCTCCTGTCTCCACGACTGTCTCTGTCTCCACGACTGTCTCCTGTCTCCACGACTGTCTCCTGTCTCCACGACTGTCCTTCTCCCTGTCTCCACGACTGTCTCCTGTCTCCAGATGTCTCTGTCTCCACGACTGTCCCTGTCTCCGAATTCTCGTCTCCACGATGTTCTGTCTCCCGACTGCTCGCTCACGACTGTCCCTGTCTCCACGACTGTCTCCTGTCTCCACGACTGCTCCTGTCTCACGACTGTCTCCTGTCTCCACACTGTCTCCTGTCTCCACGACTGTCTCCTGTCTCCACGACTGTCTCCTGTCTCCACGACTGTCTCCTGTCTCCACGACGCGCTCGGCCGCACTTCCCACTACCTTGCAGACATCACTGCACGCTTCCTGCACTTATAAATGCGCTTAAATACGTTGCTGTCAGAGCCTGATGACAGTGTTCTGGGTTCATACACCAGGTAGGATAACAGTCCGTTCAGACGTTTCGGTTGAACGAGCTGCCTCCATCTTCAGGGTGACAATTCGGTTCAGGTGGAAGCAATTCACCGCGCTGAAGTATATCTACTAATACAGAACTGCGAAATTCGAAGTTCTCACAGCGGTGGTGCTGAAGATTAAAAGTCTTTCGGCATGTGACGCCGTGTCGCCTGGTAGACGGTTATCGACGTTTCCGAGGATCATACTACCGTCGTCTTCAGGGTTAAGTACTTACAATCAACACACGCTAAAAACTTTGCATTTTGCCCACACAGTGCGTGTATGCGTACCGTACGGTTCTCAGAACGCACCGACCACTTCTCTAAACAATATTACACGTTTGGCCTCTGCAATGGTAAAGAAATATTTCTGGGTGTGTCGCAGGAAGTGAATTTAAAAACATTATTTAGATAAATTTGAGACTGAAACACCAACTGATTTTGGGTGGGACACTCTCAACAAAAATGCTACCCACCGTTCGGGCCACGCACAATATTCAGGTATCCCACTGTACACACAGTACACATAAAAACATAAAAAATAAGAGCTTAGAAAAAAGTATTTCAACAGAAGCACTACATCAAAATACCACACAATTTCAATATATAATTTCAAGATACAATTCAATACTTATTTTAACACAGATTCAGCCAACAAAACCAAACGCCAGTCACATGTTTATAACATACAAAACCAGTCTTTTTTAACTAATAATGTGTTGTATGTAAGTGCTGATCTTCTCATATGTTTTAATGCCTGTGCCTGATGGTGTGGATAAGCCGAAACGTGTAGCACTATAAACAATACAAGACATTGTCTAAAAATACAGTTGTGATTAACCGTCCGTTAGTTAATACATCAACCAACTTACGCACTTCATAAAATACATTCAGAAGCAAGTACAGGGCATACACAAAATAATGGTGCGGTTTCAATCAAAACGCAATTGAAAACGCACCATTCTTTTGTGTACGCCCTGTATAAAACTGCAACATGTTTCGGCACCGGGCTGACATCATCAGGGAGTTATTCACAACAAAGTAGTAACAAGGCCAAGTAGATATTGTGTCGCCGTTCTTAAAAATGATTGAAATATTAAGATTCTAAAATATGCAGCAAGTTAATAACCAATAAAAGTACAGGGTATACAAAAAGAATGGTGCGGATTTCAATGGTGAATAAAGGCAAACCGCACCATTATTTTATGTATACTCCTGTACTTTAAAAGCAAAAGCCTTGTACAGCGGTCCGTTAGCTCGTACTTACGTTCACAACGCAATGTGTCACGCTAAGTTTAACAGTTGTACATTTTACATTGCTGTCACCGTGCATTTTCACTAATACAATTTATTATACAGGGCATACACAAAAGAATGGTGCGGTTTCAACAGTGAAAGGAATTTATACCGCACCATTCTTTTGTGTATGCCCTGTATTTACACCAACTAATGCACACGTAAAGTCGACCTCGGTGGACTAGTGGTTAGCGTGCTCGCCACTGGACCCAAGGTTCGCGGGTTCGACAGCCGATCCCAGTGGCCGTGCGGTCTAAGGCGTGGGTCTTCGGCCGCTCGCTTATTAGGATCGTGGGTTCGAATCCCAACGGGGGCATGGATGTTTGCGTTGTGTTGTAAAAAAGACGGTTGTAGACCGTAAGTGACATGAAAGGACGAAAAAGGACTAATACAGAACAAAAATGGATCAAAGGGGAAAACCCAGGATTAGTAAAAAAAATAAAAAAAAAAAAAAAATCCCGACCGAGGTCGATGGATTTTTAAGGGTGATAAAAATCCGGAGCACCACTTCCTTCGGAGGGGATTTACGGCAAGTAAAAGAATCTTACGGATCTTAGAGATAAGTTTTAAAACTTTCGCGGCGACATGATTCAATATAGTCTTCACGGGCGCACAGCCGCGTCAATTCATTTGAATACAACGTTTCGGGGACTAGCAAAACAGTTTTGCCTGAGGATGGGGACGGAGCTAGTCCCCGAAACGTTGTATTCAGATGAATTGACGCGGCTGTGCGCCCGTGAAGACTATATTGATCTTAGAGATGTTGAATGGCCATTTCTCACCCAAGTCTCCTGACTGTCTGCCAGATGGCTCTGGCGGTCACATCAGAATCGACAGAACAGCAGCGCGGCCAGTTGTCCAGTCACTGCCACGAACGCGCACGACCCAGTAACCTCGGACAGTGGAGGCCCGAGCCCATATAGCCATGGTTATTATTATTATTATAATGCACACGTAAAACCACATTTTTGTAGTTTTTAGTGTAAATTGTCACCCCCTACACGTGTTTCGATCCTTGGATCATCATTAAAAAACCCCCTGATAATGATCCGAGGATCGAAACACGTGTAGGGTGACAATTTACACTAAAAACTACAAAAATGTGGTTTTACGTGTGCATTAGTTGGTGTAAATATAATAAATTTGACAGTTGTAGTTTCATATCTAATTGTTTGAAAACTGTATGTGGTGAGAATGCTTCTCAATAAAGGATGGTAATTTTATGGACCATGTCTTCTGGCCCTGTATATGTACTGATGTCCCGTGATTACGTGCGCGGACTGTCAGCATTAGATATGCATGTGATGTAGACAGCAGCTACTAGGCACTGCCGGTCTTGTATTAAGCTCCACACACTTTTCAACACACGGAACGTAATGCACGTTAATTTATTCTGGAAATCTGATTAATTTTGTTCCCCTCTTTAATTCTAAACACTTTTTTATCCTCATTCCTCGTTCTACGGACTGGAATTAAAAAAAATAAATTCAAATCAAATTAGATTAACTTGATTTTTGTGAATATCTGCTACGCAACAAAATAATAAAAAAAAACACACGCAATGAAATGAGATGGAATGGAACAAATGAAGATCTGTCTGACGCAGGGATCAGTTTTTATTTTACATCTCTCTTTCATTAAAAAAAAATACTCTGTTTCAAAAGAGGAAGAATAAATGCGTTGGGAATCGATTAAAATAAAAAAAAATGATACCGGTTGGCGGCATTCTGAAACATTTGTTACGCACTTCTTTCGCACGCCCGTGCGTCAGCAGAAGAAATCAGATTATTCGTGTTTCACACACACCGTTCGATTGTGCATTTACGTGGAAAACGGTGTTGCAAATATGACTGAATCACATCTTTATCTCACTGCTTTAATGTGGATTTACAACCTTCAACACAGACATTCCCTCTAATTATACTTTCCATATGGAATTCATAAACATGAGTGGGCCGCGATAGCTCAGTCGGTATAGCGACTCGCTACGGGCTGGACGGTCCGGGGATCGGATCCCGGTGGGGGCGAGATTTTCTGCACACGTCCAGACCGGCCCTGGGGCTGACACAGCCTCCTATACAATGGGTACCGGGTCTTTATCCCGGGGTAAAGCGGCCGGGGCGTGGCGTTAACCACCCACCCCCATTTAGCGCCGAGGATAGAGAAAGAGTAGAGCTATACCTCAGTACTTTATTCTTAGTTTATTCATAAACTTTACAAAGTTGCTCGCGTACTTAATTAAGCACACATTCATACTCGCGGCACTAAGTTGATATAATTAACCAGCTTCACGTTATGGCCGTTTAACACTGGGGAAAAAAACTCCCGGTATTCAATAGACAGGCGAATGGGTACGCTCCACAGCCTGTGGAGAAGACAGGACTGTCTTGTCTCAGACGGGGATGGAACCCTCATTGTACAGTCCGTAACATACTTACTATACCGAGTGACGTTCCCCACTTCCGCACGTATGCATATACACTGCACATAAAGCCTACATACTGCATTTAGTTTCTTCGCTGCGACTCTGTCATCAGTTATCTACGATCAAACACACGTGAACACCATTTATTTCCACAAAGGCATCAAATTAAAGCGATATCAAGACTGTCTGCGCCGTTATTTAACCAGTCAAACCTCGGAAGATGAAACTAATGTATATCATATTCAGTTCGTACCTCACAGAGAATACCGTGCATTTACATTAGCAAGACGAATACAGGAACAATCCTTGTTTACTGCAGCTTAAATTGAACACACAAGTACACTGTGTGGGCACAATGCTAGGGTTTATACAGTTACCGAATAGTTTTTTTTTTTTTCCAATGGCTCGACAGCCCCTTGGGGGCCTAGGCCGCCTCATTTTTTTCGACACTTCACGATCACATTCAGACACACCACACTCGGTAGGACTCCTCTGGACGAGTGACCAGCCCGTCGCAGAGACCTCTACCTGACAACACACAACACTCACAACAGACAGACATCCATGCCCCCGGTGGGATTCGAACCCGCAATCCCAGTAAGCGAGCGGTCGCAGACCCAACAAACATTAAAAATTCTGAATTTTATAAATGTATTTACATATTTAGTGTGATTCTAAGAACATACGAAGAATGTTTTCCTAAATAGCACAGACGGTTTCACTCCTGTAATGGAGACACAATGTCTTTTGTCTGAAAGCACAAAAATATATTTCATGTATTCTGTAAACAAGCTGTATTCTTCAAAACATCAAAATGGTTAATGACGAGTTCATGGTTAATATGGTTAATGGATATTACTGGAACCAAACACACCGTAAGGCCAATAAAATGACGTCACTTGAAGGCCACGCAGACAACGCTGTGATGCACGCCGTGACTCATGATACAAGCAGTTTCTATTAACACGTAACACAATGGTAAGGCCAGGCGCACTCAAACAAATGGTTATTCTGAGCCAGAGGTTTTAATAAGTAATGCGGGTCGTCAGTCGTTCTTACAATAGCTACAGCGTGGAGAACTCGACGCATGCGTCTTCAAGAAACAGGCTGTAAGGATAAAAACTGGATTGAGCTAGCTCCTGATAGCGTCAGGTGGCAGTTTATTCAGAACACGATATTATAAAACTTTATGTTATATATATACAGCTTGCATTTTTTATAATTAATTAATTTTATTTCAATCCAATAAATGCACTACACTTTCTTTCAGTGATTTCTTGCCCCTACATGTACACAATACACCATAGGACAGTAAACAACAGAGATAAAGGACAAGATCAAACGTCATCGAACAATTAGTGTACATACATTAATATATTTTTATATTTTACACTACAAATACCTTCAATTCTAAATTGAATAATTTTAACAAAAAATATTCAAGAAATAAAAACTAATTACTATAAACATAAAGACACGTGATATTTAGTGCTGTGACTTACAGTAATTATGTGTTGTGAAAGTGTGTGAAAAACAGTTGGATGTATTGAAGACTGTGAACTGTCGACGACCCCCCTGAGGATGGCACAAGGTGTGCCGAAACATATGTATGGGCAAGAAATCATTGCAAGTAAGCGTAGTGCATTTGTTGGATTGAAATAAAATTAATTAATCCAACGATATTATAATGACGTCACTAACAAATGGCGGAGAATTTGAAAGGAGGAATTACATTCTGGTGTTCAGAGTTGTGACATCTTCTAGTGTGCTAGCTGGTTTGTTGGCCACCTACAACACTACGTTTCCGAGGGACACGTTACCTTGACTACCACGCGGAGATGGAGCACGAAACTTACTCCGAAACCAGACTACACGGTGTCATGTACTAAAAACCACACTCTAAAGTCTTACACTGCCCTACCAACTTCATAAAAATAATCATCTTCCATATTTGGCGCGTCTGCGATGAAACGTTGCGAACAGGCCAATCGCATCTTCGCCATTAACGTCTGTCCGAATTTTAACATTTAGAGGGGTGCTGAACAGATTTGGATGAAATTTCATATCGGCGACTTCTGCTACAGTCTGTCAACTACTTCCCACTGAAATCGTGCCAGTGTGACGGACACTTTACGTAACTGCTTAGCTATTTATCAGACAATAGACTGCGAACTAAAGCTTGCATGGAGAAATGCAGCATCTTATGTACAGGTTTAGAGATAATTACAAAAATGTAAATGAGGACGAAAGAATTTATGCCATGTGTATATCGGGTAACGTAACATATACACTGCGAGTAGTTAGTGGCAGCCACGCTGTAGGGACATCTAACTATTCATTTCCCTGATGACGAGAACACTTGTCGAAACGTCGGTTTTCCGTCGCTGTCGAACCTACTGACACCGCTGATAGCCCGAAGAAATGTTACTGAATGTTGGTTGAAGGCATTTACCGCGGTTCTAATTGGATTTCTTCCGAAACGTCGGTAACAAAGCCCACATCCACAGCACGCCAACACCAAACAGCAGTTATCAACATCAGCATTTCCTGACTTTCCTTATATTGGCCAAAGACTCGTTATGACGTCAACTAGATATGGCGGCCACAATTAGTTAAGTTTTTCTGTTGCTGCAACATCCTAATTATACGTAATTAGCAAGAAATGTAATGGTGCTCCATGTCCTGCAGTATGTACGGACGGACGAGCGGGCACAACGGGGCAGCGAACGAATACAGACGTGACGTGCCACAAAGATTACTTATTAACCTCCTGTGGGGGTGGGAAAAGAGTTACATTCTGTGGGGCCGATAAACTGTCAACCGCCTTCGTATAGCTACTGAAACAAAGGGCCTTGTTACTGTTGACACTGCGACAGTGTCAGTACATAAGGTTATATACAATACCAATCGTCTTAAGTACATGCAGTGGGCGTGGTCTAGTTTAATGCATTTTTAGCAACTGTCTGGAGACAGTGAGAAAATAACGGATTTTTATGTGAAGCCTAGAGGCTTATTGTGCAACTCTGTGATGAAGATGATTAGTTTTTTCGTTTTCCTTGTAAGGAGCATCGTGGAATGAAATTGACAGGGAAAACCGAAGTATTCGGGGAAAACCTGTCCAGGGCTACTTTGTCACCACAAATCCCACATCGACTGACCCGGGATAGAATCCGGGCTTCCGCGGTGAGATGCCGGCGACTGACCGCCTGAGACATGGATGATACAACGGACTTAGTGGTCAGGAGAGTAGGCCACCGGCTTGTACTCGAAATGGTCAACTGCAGAAGAAAGTCATAACGCGTACAATTTGAGCCACGTCTGCTGGGCGATAGGTCCTACAGAAGGAACTACACGCGCAACTCCACTGCATCTTATCACGCGCAACTCCACTGCATCTTATCACGCGCAACTCCACTGCATCTTATCACGCGCAACTCCACTGCATCTTATCACGCGCAACTCCACTGCATCTTATCACGCGCAACTACACTGCATCTTACCCACGCGCAACTCCACTGCATCTTATCACGCGCAACTCCACTGCATCTTATCACGCGCAACTCCACTGCATCTTATCACGCGCAACTCCACTGCATCTTATCACGCGCAACTCCACTGCATCTTATCACGCGCAACTCCATTGCATTTATCACGCGCAACTCCACTGCATCTTATCACGCGCAACTCCATTGCATCTTATCACGCGCAACTCCACTGCATCTTATCACGCGCAACTCCACTGCATCTTATCACGCGCAACTCCACTGCATTTTATCACGCGCATCTACACTGCATCTTATCACGCGCCAACTCCACTGCATCTTATCACGCGCAACTCCACTGCATCTTATCACGCGCAACTCCAACTGCATCTTATCACGCGCAACTACACTGCATCTTACCACGCGCAACTCCACTGCATCTTATCACGCGCAACTCCACTGCATCTTATCACGCGCAACTCCACTGCATCTTATCACGCGCAACTCCACTGCATCTTATCACGCGCAACTCCACTGCATCTTATCACGCGCAACTCCACTGCATCTTATCACGCGCAACTCCACTGCATCTTATCACGCGCAACTCCACTGCATCTTATCACGCGCAACTCCACTGCATCTTATCACGCGCAACTACACCGCATATTATCACGCGCAACTACACTGCATCTTATCACGCGCAACTCCACTGCATCTTATCACGCGCAACTCCACTGCATCTTATCACGCGCAACTCCACTGCATCTTATCATGTCTGAAAACGAAAACAGGTGGCAATACACAAAATACACAGATGTATGATCAGTGAAGCAGAGTCCTTGTGTGGCTGACAGTACAATAATTTAACTTTCTGTAGCAAGTACATTACAAACTACGAAAACTAATCCTTATGAAAATCGCATTGAAAGTTCTGACGGCGGTGAAAACTAAGTTATGGAGAAACCTGCTGCGTGTCTTCTACACTGAAGATGGAGCTAACAGATGTCTCCGAAATTTTGGAATCTGTTTACCAAACCACACGGCACTATAATTAAATTAATTGGGGCACTAGAACTGACCGCGTAAACAAGAAGATGTTGACACAATGGACAATTGCATGACACTGACATGGATCATGGCACGGGCTATATTTGTGGCATATCCTGGCCGTACTGACAGTAATAAGCGTTTCAATTAAAAGCGATTTTAATTACAAGAGACTTTTTGTTTCCAATGGCTCGACAGCCCCTTGGGGGCCTTGGCCTCCTCATTTGTCGAGGCTTCACGATCACACAAATTAGACACACCACACTCGGTAGGACTCCTCTGGACGAGGGATCAGCCCGTCGCAGAGACCTCTACCTGACAACACACAACACTCACAACAGACAGACATCCATGCCACCGGTGGGATTCGAACCCGCAATCCCAGGAAGCTAGCGGCCGTAGACCCACGCCTTAGACCGCGCGGCCACTGACATCGGCACAAGAGACTTTACCTGAACAAATGTGTAATATTTTAATACACACGTTTCCTTTATTACAAATCCTTCATTGCAAAACATAACACAGCGCTTGTGTCTCTCAAAATGGTTATAATTTTTTTTTTTACCAATAACGCAGTACACTTCACGAAATTATTCCTAATAGCCCCACCTGAAAAAAAAAGCCTTAAATTCGTTCAGTTGTATTTGTTCTTTAAAACTATACACAAAATAGAAGTACTATGTGCAATTATCACAAATAGAAATTTCACGGCTGAGAGACCTCAAAAAGGGGCTCATTCCACACAAGTTTAAACAAAAAAAAAATTCACAAAAAATACGAGTCACCAGTTTCTGTTCTTGTAGTAAGCCTCAACTGTATCAGGCAAGCTCCTTTGTTTCAAACAATTCAACGCTTTTATTCCTGGACATAAACTCTTTGTCATCTGTTTTCCGCAGCTTCCTAACCGTACTGCGTCTCCGATAGTTACGCAATTTTATACACGCAACCGCAGAACATATCCTGCCTCAACGTGACAACCAGTGAGGTCCTCACGAGGCTCTCACGTCGTGTGTATGAAGGTTGCTGTCTGATGGGATGTGACGTACCGTAAAGTCCTACAAATTACACGATACTTCGGAGTACGTTACTGTTTCAGTCTTCAGGAAGGCGGTAAGTGGTCTGACGCGTCGGAATGTTTCTACCAATCTACAGGGAGTCACATTCTATAATACGATACTTATCAACTACAGGTGTTTATATTATCGTGTCTCTGAGCACGGTATGTCCCAGAAGATGTAGACTTTCTGAGCGATAAAACTACCGCACTTAGGGAGACACGAAAAAAAATACACACTGTATAAACCGTACTTCAGAATTAGCCGACAGTTCTGACAATACTCTTACGATATCTTGTATGTTACTTGTAAGAGCAGTACGGTATTTAAATGACTGCCTACTACGAACTGTACCGGAGTTAGAATTCCGGATGGGACAGGAATATTCCTAAAAATACTGAATTTTGGGAATAATTCTTTGTGGTCTGATAGAAATCTGGCGAGGTGTCCGAGGAACGTGCTACCTGCATAATCCGAAACGTCGGTACATTTATAACATTCTATATGACGTCATAAGGCAGAAGACAGTATTGTGCATACAAATCGCTACGATAACCTCGCATTTCTCTTCACCGCTGCGTCCAGGCGGTGGCGCAGTTGGTTGAGGCACTGCGTTACAAGCCGGAAGGTCGCGGGTTCGATTCCCGATGGTGTAATTGGAATTTTTCACTGACATAATCCTTCCGGCCGCACTATGGCCCTGGGGTCGACTCAGCCTCTAACAGAAATGAGTACCAGGAGTATTCCCTGTGGGGTAAAGGCGGCCGGTGCGTAGGGCTGACAATCTTACCACCTTCATGTGCCGATTGTCTATAAATCTGTGAGCCTCAACCTCCTGGAACCCTAAGGGCCTGTCCAGGTCTGTACAGGGATTGCTTTACCCTTTACTTTAAAGCAAAATGCTTATAACCAGACCCACGGCAGACTCAAACAACAGCGAGTGAGTGAAGCGATCTGATTTGCCAAATAAAATAACGTCCTTGGACTTCTCCAATTTAACACAGATGTCAACAAGCAAGTCGGCTCAAGCAGTGACAATTCTGACAGATTCCGGAGGTGCGTTGATCGAATCTCGGTTGGCACACCGACAACCTTGACGCAGTTCTCATGATTTTCTTCAGTCCCGCCAAACGAATAATGGAATCTTACTTGCAATTAGGACACGGCGGTTTCCTTCCATATCCTTATCCCATCATTATGAGTTAGTGAAAGGGTCGTCTGGCCTAAATAAAGCATAAATACGAAGACATGGACGTCCTGACCGTCACAAATTATTGACCCCACGATAACAAGACACACATCTGCCAAGTCCAGCAGCGAAAAGATGAGGAAAATAAACAGAGAAGTACAGACCAATTCAATGAGAACAACAAGATGGAATTACACGTCAGTGGTCTACATCGCTGAAGAACAGAAAACTATCCAATTGAAATAATTCCTTTATTACGAAAGGGAACAATACAGTACATGATGCAACTTAAAACATTGTGTTCATATCTGTTTATTACGTAACTGAACATAAAAAACTCATCATTCCTCCAAAAGAATTACTTATCCTTAACAGAAGACGTAATTACAACTAATTTGTTGTACAGACGTCTGTAATAACGGGAAGGGACACACGTCACATGGCTTGCCGCTCAATTTCACTTCATTCGAACAAAATAACCCGTTAAAACAGACACTGCGGGATAAGTACTAAGATAACTTGAAATTATTATTTGTTTTCCAATGGCTCGACAGCCCCTTGAGGGCCAAGGCCGCCTCATTTTTCGACGCTTCACGATTACACACTCAGACACACCACACTCGGTAGGACTCCACTGGACGTGTGACCAGCCCGTCGCAGAGACCTCTACCTGACAACACACAACACTCACAACAGACAGACATCCATGCCTCCGGTAGGATTCGAACCCGCAATCCCAGTAAGCGAGCGGCCGCAGACCCACGCTTTAGACCTCACGGCCACTTGGATCGGCTAACTTGAAATTATAAATCACATACATAATAACAAATGTCCTCTTCCTATGCTAGACTATAGTACAAATTTTGTTAAGAGGTGTCACTAAGTGTAACGCACTTACACGACGCTACAACACAACAAATCAACGCACGCACGCACAGGGTAACATTCCTGCACACTTTCCCCGTTACACCTGGCAAACCGCGAGACTTACGACGTAAGTGCAGTCACACGGACACAAAACACTTCGAAGTTCACCGTCCACACACTCTCGCTGTGATCCACATTTAGCAAGTTACGTTCCCATAATGGCCAGGCGCGCGCACGCACGTCACACAGCACGTAATGTATCGGTTACACTTGTCACATTTCAGCCAAAACTTCAATGAATCGGAAACTTAATCTTTGTAATATTAAAATTCACTAAAATCTGCTTAGGGGTTCTAGGGTGGTGTCGTACGGACGGACAGACAGAAACAGCGATATTAATACGTTTTCAGCAGTGACGTCACCGCACCTAGAAACGTACAGGACGCTTGTATAATTGGAACACTTTCTTAAATAAACAAAACACTGAAAGTCAAATAAATGCCTGTTGATACGTTAATTACGATAAATGACAGACATTGGTCGTGGTGGTAACACGGTGTAAGTCCAATAACATCTTAGACCCCTCGGTAACACGGTGTAAGTCCAATAACATCTTAGACCACTCGGTAACACGGTGTAAGTCCAATAACATCTTAGACCACTCGGTAACACGGTGTAAGTCCAATAACATCTTAGACCCCTCGGTAACACGGTGTAAGTCCAATAACATCTTAGACCACTCGGTAACACGGTGTAAGTCCAATAACATCTTAGACCCCTCGGTAACACGGTGTAAGTCCAATAACATCTTAGACCACTCGGTAACACGGTGTAAGTCCAATAACATCTTAGACCCCTCGGTAACACGGTGTAAGTCCAATAACATCTTAGACCACTCGGTAACACGGTGTAAGTCCAATAACATCTTAGACCACTCGGTAACACGGTGTAAGTCCAATAACATCTTAGACCCCTCGGTAACACGGTGTAAGTCCAATAACATCTTAGACCACTCGGTAACACGGTGTAAGTCCAATAACATCTTAGACCCCTCGGTAACACGGTGTAAGTCCAATAACATCTTAGACCACTCGGTAACACGGTGTAAGTCCAATAACATCTTAGACCCTCGGTAACACGGTGTAAGTCCAATAACATCTTAGACCCCTCGGTAACACGGTGTAAGTCCAATAACATCTTAGACCACTCGGTAACACGGTGTAAGTCCAATAACATCTTAGACCCCTCGCCGGTAAGTATTGCTGATTCAAATCCTGCCTTATCTTAAACCAACAAAATGCACACTTTCTATTTATTACACAATAAATTTTTTTGCAGTAAAATCAGTCCAACATGTTTCGGATCCCTATTTTGAGACCATCATCAGGGACCCGTAACGTGAAATTACACAAAATCACAAATCAACAAATAATGGTACATATTAATAGTTTGAGAGGTAAAATGTAGGTTTTCTGTTTTGTGTAATTCACGATACGGGTCCCTGACGATGGTCCCAAAATAGGGATCCGAAACATGTTGGACTGATTTTACTGCAAAAAAAATTTTATTGTATAATAAATAAAAAGTGTGAATTTTTTTGGTTTAAGAAATATGTGATCGAATGAAAATGCACGGTGTGAACAGTATAAAACAATTCCTGCCTGTTATATGTACGTGCAATGCACGGTGTGAACCGTATAAAACAATTCTGCCTGTTATATGTACGTGCAATGCACGGTGTGAACAGTATAAAACAATTCCTCTCTGTTATATGTACGTGCAATGCACGGTGTGAACAGTATAAAACAATTCCTCTCTGTTATATGTACGTGCAATGCACGGTGTGAACAGTATAAAACAATTCCTCTCTGTTATATGTACGTGCAATGCACGGTGTGAACAGTATAAAACAATTCCTCTTTGTTATATGTACGTGCAATGCACGGTGTGAACAGTATAAAACAATTCCTCTCTGTTACATGTACGTGCAATGCACGGTGTGAACAGTATAAAACAATTCCTCTCTGTTATATGTACGTGCAATGCACGGTGTGAACAGTATAAAACAATTCCTCTCTGTTATATGTACGTGCAATGCACGGTGTGAACAGTATAAAACAATTCCTCTCTGTTATATGTACGTGCAATGCACGGTGTGAACAGTATAAAACAATTCCTGCCTGTTATATGTACGTGCAATGCACGGTGTGAACAGTATAAAACAATTCCTCTTTGTTATATGTACGTGCAATGCACGGTGTGAACAGTATAAAACAATTCCTCTCTGTTACATGTACGTGCAATGCACGGTGTGTGAACAGTATAAAACAATTCCTCTCTGTTATATGTACGTGCAATGCACGGTGTGAACAGTATAAAACAATTCCTCTCTGTTATATGTACGTGCAATGCACGGTGTAAACAGTATAAAACAATTCCTCTCTGTTATATGTACGTGCAATGCACGGTTGTGAACAGTATAAAACAATTCCTCTCTGTTACATGTACGTGCAATGCACGGTGTGAACAGTATAAAACAATTCCTCTCTGTTATATGTACGTGCAATGCACGGTGTGAACAGTATAAAACAATTCCTCTCTGTTATATGTACGTGCAATGCACGGTGTGAACAGTATAAAACAATTCCTCTCTGTTATATGTACGTGCAATGCACGGTGTGAACAGTATAAAACAATTCCTCTTTGTTATATGTACGTGCAATGCACGGTGTGAACAGTATAAAACAATTCCTCTTTGTTATATGTACGTGCAATGCACGGTGTGAACAGTATAAAACAATTCCTCTCTGTTACATGTACGTGCAATGCACGGTGTGAACAGTATAAAACAATTCCTCTCTGTTATATGTACGTGCAATGCACGGTGTGAACAGTATAAAACAATTCCTCTCTGTTATATGTACGTGCAATGCACGGTGTAAACAGTATAAAACAATTCCTCTCTGTTATATGTACGTGCAATTCTCCTGCTGAGCGTTCCCCTGAAGGTGGTATAAAAATTACGTAACGCCACGCCCTTGAGTAAACAGATAAAAAAAACTACATGGCGTTCCATACCAGAAGGACACTGTCTTCAGGTTTCTACCGAAACAATAATTCACATATTAAGCAATATTAACCACTTAAGCGTAGAAAGGTAATCGATTGTAATGTTAATCGATTGAAGTTCGAAACCCGTGACTGTACAGTCCAGTACCAGTGCATGTGGCACACACGTTACTCTATTTGGCCTCTTTAAGTCTCCGACACGATATGTGGCCACCGTTTTAAATACAAATGCTCGCAATTTATTAACACAGCACCACGTGGATGAGAAAAGGGAGGGGTTGAAGTTGGGTGGGGGGCGGTACTGGAGAGGGGAGACGCGACCGCCCGTAACCGTGTCGACTCCGCCTGCTTCCACTGACTAGGCAACCCATCACACACCAACTTGGATTCCTGTACGTAAGGGTAAATCACAAACATTGATCAAATACAGAAATATATATATATATATATCCTACGACTGACTTCAGCATTCCTCTTTTTCCTAAAATTAAGCTCTTTACTAAACTTATTTCTGTGAAGACCGCAAATAAATCTGTATAATAAATAACGAAAGTTATTTTCTGTTAAGTCGCTTGAGTCATTCTTTTTCTTGTTACAAGACTTGATGTTTTACAGCAGTGAAAGTTTGCATTGTGGTCTTCTGAGTTATGACACCGTGTAGCCTGGTACATGGGTACCAACTTTGCGGAAGAATACACTACTACCAACTTCATCCCCGCAATATTCATCCCCACAAACCTGACCACACACAATCAGAATATGCAATTGCATTATATGGATCTTCCATTCTCCAAAAATGTACTGACTTATGCATTGCTGTTAGACACTGTCCATTATCTGAGGTATCTTTGATATACACGACGTTTCGGAAGTTACTTCTCTTTTCATCCCTCTAACGGACTCAACATAATCTGTATTTAGTACGTGTTCCGATTTTACATGACATGCAGAGTTACTGAGGTGTGTATACACAGTACAGTGTTTAGAGGGATACCTACGGTTTCGTCAAACTTGCTGCCTCCATCTTCAGAGCAAAACACTGATGGAAATTGAAGACATAGGCAGCAACTTGTCCCGAAGCATTAGCTACACCAAGCGGACTATACGGGGTGTTTATTGCAAAGAAACCCTGTAAGAAAATGAAGTTGAATATTGATTGGAGGAGATGTCCTGGTAATATAGCGCAACACATTTGGGCAAATGTGTACGGTGGCAGACAAATAGGAGTGAGCAGGACGAACTGCAAATAAGCTACGTGCCACACATAATTATGCAAAACAAGAGCGCTACATTTTCCTTCTTTCATAAACTTATTCCAGAACAATGCCAATGTATTGGCGCGCCTGTTCCACTAACAACTTCCCTAACTAATCGCCTGATTTTTACTAAACTTGGCAAACATAACAACTCCTTATAGGGCACCCAACCTCATCCATTGATTCTGCAGTCTGTCTTACGACAGGTCCTTAGCCTCTTCCAAAGCGAGTTCTCCACACGGTGCGATCTAGTGCTTCCTCTTTCAATTTCCAGTATCCTCTCCTTTCCTTAAGGTTATCCAGTAGCTGCTTACGCCTTCTTCCTCGTCTTCCCGTCATTTCTATCCTTCCCTCTATCTTTCCTTCAATCACATGTTTCAGAAGGCAGTTTCTACGCAAGATGTGACCAATCCAGTTAGCCTTTCATCTTTCCATTGTATGTACGATATTCCTCTCCTCCTTCACTGTGTAATACTTCTTAGTTTCTCACACGATCGGTCCAACTGCACGGTCTTAATTTACTGCTTTCAAAAAAAGCAATATGACGGATGCAGTAAATTTCAGATGCAAGCTACACCCCACCACCACCACCACCACCAACACTACCGTACCATCCAAAGATCTACAAAACACGGTATGGTAACAGAACAAAAGCATCCAGCGCTTATTTAGGCGACATTTCAAAATAGAAGACACTTTAACCTCAACTTCTGGCCTGACCAATGATGACAGTCCATGCTACAATACAACAACAGCACACATGACATCTGGCAAGGTGACGGACCACAAGCGTTCCTCAAATTCAGTATAAAACTGCGTTATACTTAGAGTCTACACTGAACTATGACGACAGCTAGAGACACCTTTCAACGAACCATGAAGACGGAGTGCGGACAGAGTGGACGGGCGGAGTGTCGGACATTTAACTGCCTTCAGGGCTCTTTAATCAAAGACTGGACACACCACACAGCACTGTGCGCCTTCATTCTCCGAAGACAAAGCACACAGACAGAAGCACTTCCGCTCCGCACATAACACTTGTTTAGTTAGCTCCCTATTATGAGGCAGCGACCGTGTCAGGGGTTGGAAAGGAGACACACCAGCAACTGGCGCAACAAAAGCCGAAAGCTGAGTAACAATAAAAGATGGAGACTAAGGCTGAATGTTTTCGATGACAGTGCGTCATAGTAAACACGACGATTGCTTTGGGCCTCAAACAACTGCGCCACCGCGCCCCCCCCCCCACCACCTAACAGTAAGGTAAAAGGTAAAGGTAAAGTTCACCCTCGATGGCGGTGGGTGGTCAACGCCACGCCCCGGCCGCTTTACCCCCGGGAAAGAGACCCGGTACGCATTGTACAGGAGGCTGGGTAGGCCCCAGGGCCGGTCTGGACGGGTGCGGAAAATCTCGCCCCCACCGGGATTCGATCCCCGGACTGTCCAGCCCGTAGCGAGTCGCTATACCGACTGAGCCATCGCGGCCCACCACCTCAGAGTAAACACAAACTAATTTTAAAGATAAATTGGTCAGTGCTGGATAGGAAAGCGACTGCTGGTAATTCTTAGAATGTAGCAATAAATCCACTATGTGGGTAAAACAGAGAAATGTTTTAACGTCGAAGTAGGTGGTACGTACAGTAACCATTCTGCTTTACACGGCCTATTGTTATGTACAATATATTTACCTCGTCTGTAAAAGGCCCGAGGTAAAGGCAAAGTTTTTCTGCGCATAATTAAGCGCCATGAAATGAAAACATACGGGTAAGTGGAGGTACAACTCCATGAATTTTTAACCTCCGAGAGGTGAGCATCACACGGTGGGCACTATACTTCCGGAGGAAAGGGCCCACGTTACTCGCCGGAAAGGAGACTCGGTCTGCCCGAGGGCCAGTCTGCGTATGGCGGCCAACAGAAAAAAAAATTCATATCCCTGGAAGGTATCGTACTCAGGTCGTCCAGACCGTAGCCTAGTCACTAAACTGACTGAGCTATCCCTGCCCTATTAAATGCTCCTACCAGTATACATAAAAAATTGGTAGGTTACTTATAGACGGCGTTTTG
The DNA here is from genome assembly GCA_021186555.1 of Reticulitermes speratus. Lineage (NCBI taxonomy): Eukaryota > Metazoa > Arthropoda > Insecta > Blattodea > Rhinotermitidae > Reticulitermes > Reticulitermes speratus. The sequence continues at coordinate 54,590,636 of JAJKFL010000005.1, forward strand.
ATTACAAGAGTTTATGTAAGACTGGGTGAGACAGGAAATGATAGCGAACAGTTTGTGGGCAGTAACGCGACGTCGACAGTCAAACTGAAGGCAAGATCGCGGAATTTGACTCCAGAAAACGTAACAAAAGCCGCAGTCCGGATATCCGATAATCCTTCCGCCATTAAAATGAAATACCCCCCCTCCAAATTCAAGATTAGAACGTTGGTGATAAAATAGATGTGGTTTTTCTAAATTTGGAATTTTACTTCGTAAGCGACCCATACCCATTTTATGTCATGCCGAATCAACCAGCTCTTCTCCGAAACGTCCAGATATCCAGCCTTCTATTCAATGGATAACAGGCACATTTTACTCGGCAGCAGAGCGGTCGGGACGTGAATCTGACTATTAATCTATTGCAGAGGTTAAGAATGCGTGGAGCCATAACGCCATTCCCCCCGTATACCACCATGATATGCATAGGGAAAACTGCGCCTTTACCTACGGCTCCGATGTGACTTCCTTCGTCAGACTTATGTGAATCAATTATTTTCACGGCTCAACAGACCTAGTGGAGCCAGGCCTCCTCATTATTGAGGTTTCGAGATCGCGCTCAGACACACCACACTCGGTAGGACTCCTCTGGACGATTGATCGACCCGTCGCAGAGACCTCTACTGACAAAATCCATGAACCCGGTAGGATTCGAACCCGCAATCCCAGCGCGCGAGCGGCCGCAGATCCACGCCTTAGACCGCGCGGCCACTGACATCGGCACTTAGTTAAATTAGTTGGCTGTTCTCATCTCGAATTTGGAGGCCTCATTATCTCAACGATTATAATTTATACGTAGAGTAAAAATTAATTGATTGCTATGGTTAGTTAGAACACGCCATGAAGAAGCACAGGGTAAAGTACCCCCTAGTGGCAGGTTGGGTGGGTCACAGAGCCGGTCTGAATGCTCTGGACAACAGAAGACATCGAACCCCGATTCCTCGGCCGTCCGTGCAGTAACCTAGTCACTACACTGACTCGAACGTCACGGCTGTATTATTTGTGAGCAGCTACAATGCCGTCCAGACCGGCCCTGGGGCCCACCCAGACTCGTATAAAATGGGTACCGGGTCTCTTTCCCGGGGGTAAAGCGGCCGGGGCGTGGCGTTGACCACCCACCCTCATCTAGTGCCAGGGTTAAAGAAGAGTGGAGCTATACCTCTACTCCCCTCTGGGCCTTCATGGCCTGTTCTAAGGAGAACTTCACCTTACAGTTACAATGTACCAGTCTCCCTATATCGTTCGTTCATTCTGTGAACATATTCATTCCTTCTACATATGTAGCTAATCTAGTCGTGTTCGCATCCCTGTGGAGTTCAACGGAGTGTACATTTAAAACAAGTCAATCAAGCGTACATTTAGATTAGACGTAAGTACTGCAGGATTTTATAAACAATTTTCTTGCCGTTTCTATTTTCGTTCAATTCTGAAAATTTTATCGCGCACTTCACCCACAAGTATAAACAGTACGGCGCCTAAAAGCTCAAGACAAAGATGTTTCACTAAACTGGCGCATTTGAGTAACTGAACTTTTCGATTCCGGGTTAGTCCATGTGGGATTTGTGGTGGACAAAGTGGCACTGGGACAGGTGTTTCCCCGATTACTTCGGTTTTCCCCTGTCAATTTCATTCCACCGGTGCTACATTACTTGGAAAATTTTAAAAAATTCATCACCTTCTCTTCATCTTCATCACAGGGTTCCACAATAAGCCTTAAGGCTGCGGTGCGTCCGTAGTTTCTGCTGCGGGGCCCTTCTCCACAAAAAAAACCTGAAGAAACGTAAAGTAGCGGACGCTATTCTTCGGGGACAACAACTGTTCCCATCGAGTGGATCCAAAAGAGTAGATATCGTAAGTTTATCTGATGAAGGCAGTACAATCAGCCACCGAAACACTGTTTCTTTTACCAAAGCCAGAAGATGAAAAGTTACCAATATGTGCGAGGGTTTAAAATATTCTCCAGTGCATTCTGCTGTTTATATTAACATTTCAGCGTTTATTTGTCAGCGTTATTTCCTGTAAGTTTAACAATGCAAAGAAAAACAAAATCATTATGGGCCACCCCTGAAAGCAGCAGTGTGTCCCACCCCCACAGAGAGAAACACGGACAGTAGCAGGGTAGACTGTGAATATACTAGAAACCAAAATGCAAGACAGCGTGAAATTACATGTGCGGGCAGACTGTTGGGTTCATACAGCATTGGAAAGGGATAGTTGCACTAGCCACGGTCCTACTGGGAATCTCCCAAAGGACATCTTCCCCCATTCCTCTTTGACCTCCTCCCCTTCATCTCCCTGACCCGCTCATCCCTTCTGCCCCTGCCACTCCCACCACCCGCCGTGTCTTGATGTACGACTGTTTGCATACCACTAACTTACGAAGAATACATGACGTCGTCTTGTGTCTATGCACAGCAAGTACTGCACACTACAGTACTTGAAAGTCTGCAATGATGGACCTATGCCACGCAAATGAATGGCGACTGTCTTTTGTAGACACGACTTCAACAAGCATCACAGTTCACGCCTAACCTAAGACCAAGAAAAATTATCATACTAACCATACAATTAACAAAGCCTCCTACATACAATAAAAAGAAGAAAGGCTAACTGGATTGGTCACATCTTGCGTAGAAACTGCCTTCTGAAACACGTGATTGAAGGAAAGTTAGAGGGAAGGATAGAAATGACGGGAAGACGAGGGAGAAGACGTAAGCAGCTACTGGATGACCTTAAGGAAAAGAGAAGATATGGCAATTGAAAGAGGAAGCACTAGATCGCACCCTGTGGAGAACTAGCTTGGAAGAGGCTACGGACCTGTCGTAAGACAGACTGCAGAATGAATGAATTAGCTACGTTGAAGCAGTTACACATAAGACGCAAACTGCTATACTAAACTGAGCTCAATGTATTAATTCATGTTAGCAGTACTCAAAAGTGACAGTGAACGGCCGAATAGCTCTATAGGCCTAACATGCATGTATATGGATAAATTTCATTAACTGCTTTGTACACATACACGATTCGCCCACATATTTTGATAATCACATATCAATCATATGTATTTAAAATTAATGGACCAGGTAGCTACTTTCTGTAACAAGTTCATTCAAATGAGTCTCTCTTATTGCCAACAGATCTCAGCCATTCGTCCATTGAGTAGTAGAGGCGAAGACGTGGAGGCCTCACATGGATCGTGATGTCACGTGCGCACTGCAAATGTGGCCGAAACAAACAAAGCAACTAACTAGCTAACAAGCTGCACGGAGCACAGTCATTGAGAAGTCAACTGTTCAGAGTGTGAGAAAAATGCCAGGTTTCTTTACGGCATCCTGAGGCCCATTACAGCCGGCCAGTAAACCTGTCATGAACTTGATAAATCCATTCCACACGATAACACCCTTTTACCTTGAGGTCCCTTTCAATACAGGGTGCGTTCCCTTTATCGTGTCCTTGAGCATGGCTGCTGTCAGAAGATGTTCTTACGGATGCAGACTTTCCATACAATAAAAGCTGTCGCGCTTAGAGACACGTTAAAATGGGCATCTTGTATTTTCTTCCTTCCGTGCCTTCGAATTTCCTATTAAATTTGTGTAGAAGTTTCAGGTACTCCCCACGTTATGTTCAGCATCTGTCCATGCCTCAGGTACTCCCCACGTTATGTTCAGCATCTGTCCATGCCTCAGGTACTCCCCACATTATGTTCAGCATCTGTCCATACCTCAGGTACTCCCCACATTATGTTCAGCATCTGTCCATGCCTCAGGTACTCCCCACGTTATGTTCAGCATCTGTCCATGCCTCAGGTACTCCCCACGTTATGTTCAGCATCTGTCCATGCCTCAGGTACTCCCCACGTTATGTTCAGCATCTGTCCATGCCTCAGGTACTCCCCACGATATGTTCAGCATCTGTCCATGCCTCAGGTACTCCCCACGTTATGTTCAGCATCTGTCCATGCCTCAGGTACTCCCCACATTATGTTCAGCATCTGTCCATACCTCAGGTACTCCCCACATTATGTTCAGCATCTGTCCATGCCTCAGGTACTCCCCACATTATGTTCAGCATCTGTCCATGCCTCAGGTACTCCCCACATTATGTTCAGCATCTGTCCATGCCTCAGGTACTCCCCACGTTATGTTCAGCATCTGTCCATGCCTCAGGTACCCCCCACGTTATGTTCAGCATCTGTCCATGCCTCAGGTACTCCCCACATTATGTTCAGCATCTGTCCATGCCTCAGGTACTCCCCACGTTATGTTCAGCATCTGTCCATGCCTCAGGTACTCCCCACGTTATGTTCAGCATCTGTCCATGCCTCAGGTACTCCCCACGTTATGTTCAGCATCTGTCCATGCCTCAGGTACTCCCCACATTATGTTCAGCATCTGTCCATGCCTCAGGTACTCCCCACGTTATGTTCAGCATCTGTCCATGCCTCAGGTACTCCCCACATTATGTTCAGCATCTGTCCATGCCTCAGGTACCCCCCACGTTATGTTCTGCATCTGTCCATGCCTCAGGTACTCCCCACGTTATGTTCAGCATCTGTCCATGCCTCAGGTACTCCCCACGTTATGTTCAGCATCTGTCCATGCCTCAGGTACCCCCACATTATGTTCAGCATCTGTCCATGCCTCAGGTACCCCCCACGTTATGTTCAGCATCTGTCCATGCCTCAGGTACTCCCCACGTTATGTTCAGCATCTGTCCATGCCTCAGGTACCCCCCACATTATGTTCAGCATCTGTCCATGCCTCAGGTACTCCCCACGTTATGTTCAGCATCTGTCCATGCCTCAGTACCCCCCACGTTATGTTCAGCATCTGTCCATGCCTCAGGTACTCCCCACGTTATGTTCAGCATCTGTCCATGCCTCAGGTACCCCCCACATTATGTTCAGCATCTGTCCATGCCTCAGGTACTCCCCACGTTATGTTCAGCATCTGTCCATGCCTCAGGTACTCCCCACGTTATGTTCAGCATCTGTCCATGCCTCAGGTACCCCCCACGTTATGTTCAGCATCTGTCCATGCCTCAGGTACTCCCCACGTTATGTTCAGCATCTGTCCATGCCTCAGGTACCCCCCACGTTATGTTCAGCATCTGTCCATGCCTCAGGTACTCCCCACGTTATGTTCAGCATCTGTCCATGCCTCAGGTACCCCCACATTATGTTCAGCATCTGTCCATGCCTCAGGTACCCCCCACGTTATGTTCAGCATCTGTCCATGCCTCACGTCCTCAACACATTTAGTTCTACATTCCGCTGTTTTTTGTTTCCTTTACGAGATCGCAACAGGAAATATGCCCCAAACAGGGCACTTTTACCGCTGTTCGTTTAGAATATGTTATGCGAAAACTGTCAAAACCATTTAATACGTTAGAAAACAAAATAAAAATGAATCACGGTGGATTCAGACAAACACAACAATTCATTCACTCAGTAAAAAAAAAAAAAGACATTCATCACGTCTTCAATTTTTAAGTTCTGGAGAAAAACGTTTATATTACAAAGTGTCACTTCTAGCCTACTTACCCTGTTTGACTAGCTGACACTCGCTCGGCTAATCAGCAATTTCAGAAATACTTGCACTGACCGACAGAGAAGCCTTAAATGTCTGCTGACGTCAGTAGTGATTCAGTGTGTAGGACGGAAACCATTGACTGGCACGCAGTAGGTGGGATTTAAATGATGCTGTATCGTGGTCACAATTACCTAACTACGTTCTTTTGTCTTAAACCCACCAATTAAAATTATAGATTATGTTATACAGTATATATATATATATATATATATATATGTACATATATGGACAGGACGACTTGGCATTCGGCTATGCAGGCACCGCGCCTCTATTGTCATTAATATCCTACAGGAAGAAATATTTATTCGTATATTCATAATAATGTACGCGCGGTTGTATATCCGATGTGTAGACGGTTTATAGAAACTTTGCCCGGTGGTAAAGCGCACTGCCGATCTTAGTGGCCGCGCGGTCTAAGGCGTGGGTCTGCGGCCGCTAGCTTGCTGGGATTGGAACACGAGACACATCAGTACACGGCACAGAGACTGGATGTTTATGTGACAGCAACCACGCACAACATAAACAGCATTACATCTCACTTTATATTCACCGTGCATCTTTTTATAATTGAATTATTTGTACCAACAAATGCACTAAGACAGTTTTTTCACTGTTTTCTTTATTATTACGATGCCCCAATACGCATTTCGGCAGTTATTCTGCCATCATCAGGGGGTATTTTAAGTGAGTTTTTACATAGACCAATTCTTTGGTTACGTCATAACAGTGAGTCAGTATTTTCAATATAGTCTTCTCGGGCGCACAGCCGCGTCAATTCGTTTGAATACAACGTTTCGGGGACTAGCTCCGTCCCCATCATCAGGCAAAACTGATTTAACATACAACTCGTCTGTCCCGTGTTTTTCTACCTGCCGCGGCAGGGAGAATTTGTCAGTATTTGTTACCACATCGTATAAAATTTTGTATAATTAGTGGTATTGTTAAGCTGCTAAAAGTTATTACATTTTAAAATTACAATAAAATCAAGCAGTATATTATACTACCCTGTATAGTATAATTATTAATTAATGGCAGCGTGGTCCTATTGTCAGCGTGTATTCCAGTTATCTGTGTGTTATGTGTTGGTAGGACCTCATTGCCTCCTGTCTGCGTGGTTAGTCAACCACTGGAACACACGCTGAAAATAGGACCACGCTGCTATTAATTAATAATTATACTATAGAGGGTAGTATAATATACTGCTTGATTTTATTGTAATTTTTATAAGTTTTAATAATTTAATAAGTTTTAGCAGCTTAACAATACCACAAATTATACAAAATTTTATACGATGTGGTAACAAATACCGACTCACTGTTATGACGTAACCAAAATTGGTCTATGTAAAAACTCACTTAAAATACCCCCTGATGATGGCAGAATAACTGCCGAAATGCGTATTGGGGCATCTTTATAATAAAGAAAACAGTGAAAAAACTGTCTTAGTGCATTTGTTGGTACAAATAATGCAAGCATTACACCTGTTAATTTTATTCAAGAACATGGCAGCATTACGTTCTGATATGCACATCTGCATCTTTACGGCTGCCACTGCTTATTTCTAATATTCTATTTAATCTTAATACTGCATGTCAATTGGACGTTGGTTTTGTATGTCTTTGTATTACGTCTACCTGGGGATATCGATTTGGCGCTGAAACATGTAGGAGATTTCATTGAGAACTAATGGCTTTCTGGACTTTGTCCATCGTCCGGAAATCTAAAATAACTAGATCACACGACGTTTCGGAAACTGGATCTGCTTCCATCCTCAGGTGTAGTGGGAGGGAGACACCTACTGTGTTGGGTCCTTTAGATATAGCTAACCTCAATCACTGGACAACCTAAGTCAGTTAAACCACAGCTATATGAGTACTGAGACCGGGATGTGTCTGAGGAAGATAACAGACTTTATATTGCTTATTGATCTGTTATCTTCCTCAGACACATCCCGGTCTCAGGTACTCATATAGCTGTGGTTTAACTGACTTAGGTTGTCCAGTGATTGAGGTTAGCTCGGTCTAAGGGACCCAACTGACTAAAGCAGATCCAGTTTCCGAAACGTCGTGTTATCTATTTATTTTAGATTTCCGGACGATGGACAAAGTCCAGAAACCAATTAGTTCTCAATGTTACGTACCGCCGTCAGAACCGTTTAGAATTTAGGAGATTTCGTGTGTATAGATTATGATTTTATATAAACTGTGTGCATCTGTTGGTGTATGTGGGTGACAAGGACGTAATATGTGGCCTATCTCAGTACCAAAGCCCAAATTTCTAGCGCTGATGCTTCTTTGGTTATCCCCCACCCACCACCTCTCCACCCCCCACCCACCCCCCCCCCCCACCCCCCAAAAAAAAGGGAAAATTAAAGAAACTTTACTACGGCCTCCAACTTGTCATTTCATATCATGCCAAAAACTTTAGCAAAAGTTTTACAATTTTCAACGGTCTGCTCAAGGCTCTAAACCACGTGACACCAACGTCGCATATTCCCTCGTCAGCCACATTGTTATCAGACATTGTAGAAAATTCGAAAACAGTACGTCGAATATTACATAGGCCAACCTGTCTACCAAAGTACGTGACGTCAAATGAAAGAAGGCGGCCATCTTCAGAGTGATCTCCGTAAGAGCTTCAAGACTCGCGACATATAAATAGCCTTCACAACAAACTGTCAACACAGTGTCAGTCCTCACCCGCTCACGCAAAGACAGAGCCAGATATAAACCCCGTCCGTCCAATTCACGCGAAACAAAGCACAGTGCGCCACACAATGTCACGATGAATTGCTCATTGTCATGGTCTTCAGAGAATGACGAGAAACCTGTCACGCGCACGTCAACCATCGCCTGACAGGGCATCAAACCCGGGCTACTCAATGGGATGACATCAAGCAATCAAGCATGATCAACAATGGCTACTTCTTGAACACAGCTCAGTCGGTTCAGGGAACAGGACATGGACAGAACGCAGTTTCATTCCCAAAAGGGAGACGAATTTTTTCTTTTCATCAAAATATCGATACACGCTCTGGGGACCACGTATCCTCGTATTCAATCGGTAGCGAGGACCCTCTCTGCGGCGGTAAAGCGGACGGAACGTGAAGCTGACCAATCACATCTGTCTAGGGCACATAATTACGCGGAGTTATACTTCCACTCCCGGCTTGGTATTTAATTAAACACAGGTACCTTTACCTTTAAGTATGATCATCAGCAGTAGGTACCTGTAACTATCTAACTGGAAGAACTGGACATTTATGAAATATACAAGTAACAGATTAAATTAATACATGAACCGTTGCCAGCACTAAACTAAATGTGTGATAACTGAATTACGAATTACATTATTCCAGTGCAGACATTTGGAGGGAAACAACATGAGGAGTACGTAGCCACTAGCAGAGCAAATACAAGCATCACTTTTTTTAATATTATCTTCACCGCGCATTTTTAACAAATCACAAATTACACACCAACAAAATGCACTATATTTCCACTTTTTATTCTTTAACCCCTACATATGTTTCAACCCTTACAAGGCTATCTTCAGGGGGCTCGTAATCTACATTTACTTTACATCCATTGTTGTCTGCTATTATGTTATGATACAAAACACAATAGCAGACAACAATGGATGTACGTTACGTGATACAAAACATAATAGCAGACAACAATGGATGTACGTTACGTGATACAAAACATAATACCATACAACAATGGATGTACGTTACGTGATACAAAACATAATAGCAGACAACAATGGATGTACGTTACGTGATACAAAACATAATACCATACAACAATGGATGTACGTTACGTGATACAAAACATAATAGCAGACAACAATGGATGTACGTTACGTGATACAAAACATAATACCATACAACAATGGATGTACGTTACGTGATACAAAACATAATAGCAGACAACAATGGATATACGTTACGTGATACAAAACATAATAGCAGACAACAATGGATGTACGTTACGTGATACAAAACATAACAGCAGACAACAATGGATGTATGTTATGTAATACAAAACATAACAGCAGACAACAATGGATGTAAAATAAATGTAGATTACGAGCCCCCTGAAGATGGCCTTGTAAGGGCTGAAACATATGTAGGGGTTAAAGAATAAAAAAGTGAAAATATAGTGCATTTCGTTGGTGTGTAATTTGTGACAAGCATTACTGCCCGAGAAATGAAAACAAAGCCAAGCTGAAGTGTAACATACAGTACTTTGAGTGGTTACGTCCCCTGGGTGTTTTATACTGAAGGTGTTCAGACGTGATTCACAGCACGCGCTGTCTTCATCTGCACTACAAGCCTGAGTGAACTAACAATTTCATACGTAATTAAATTATTTCATACACTCACATTACAATATCACGACATTCAGCATTGTTTTAATCTGCTATTATCATCCGAAATGACAATCATTATTATACGCTTGTCAATTCGACGCACTTCATTTCCAAATTACCAAACCACAAGCTAAACTAATGGGACAGTTCAGTCCGCACCCTGCCTGACCGCGGGGTGTACGATAGGTATTCAATTACCGACAGGGGAAGAATGTCTCTCTCCGTGTCCAGATCGGCTACAGGGTCCAACACAACCTGCAGTTCACCGGGTACCGGGCACTCTCTCCGCGAGAATTAAGCGCCCGTCTGTGAAGCTGACCACTCAGGTGAACTTAGCGCCGAGGTTAAGAACGACCGAGGTTTTGCCTGCACTCCTCCATACGCTTTAGAGGTGTGGTGCTGAATTTTGAGGAATAATTTTACTTTGATACTTAATCTGCAGGTAGCAGCACAGGCGTGTTTCGCCCGAGGTATGGTGCCTTCCCTTGTCAGCATGTTGACACACAGCAGCTCATGCTACACAGCAGTAACATCAGAATTAAGAAACTAAGCACGACTTCTCATGTAATTATCCACGCACTTGACAATCCGGGGGTTTGCAACCCGGCACAATCAAGAAACGTTTCTCTTATCAAAAACATCCAGACCGGCTGTGGGCCCTTCCCCAGCCTCCTATTCAATGGGTACCTGGTCATTCACCGCGGTTAAAGCGGCCGGGGTGTGAAGGTGACCACTCATCTGCACCTAGTAAAGGTAAAGCAACCCCATTACAGACCTGGACAGGCCCTTAAAGGTTCCAGGAGGTTGAGGCTCCCATATTTCTAGACAGTTGGCACATGAAGGTGGTAAGGTTGTCAGCCCTACGCACCGGCCGCCTTTACCCCCCACGAAATATTCCTGGTACTCATTTCTGTTAGAGGCTGAATCGAACCCAGGGCCATAGTGCGACCGAAAGGATTATGTCAATGAAAAATTCCTAAGACACCATCGGGAATCGAACCCGCGACCTTCAGGCTTGTAGAGCAGTGCCTCAACCAACTGCCATAAAGTAACGCACGGCTAGATGTATGAGGCCATGTACACCGACCTACCGCTAAGTGTGACGATACGACGTTGTGCAGTTCCGTAGACAGCTACCGACGTTTCCGAAAAACCGCTGCTTCCATCCCCAGGATACAGGAGATCTAAAGATGGCAGGAACAGTTTCCTTGGAAATTTTGACACGTTCTAACCAAATTACACGACATACGCCAGACAACAGTAATCTTGTTACATATTTAGCTACTCCGATGATGCGTGCAGGGCAGCACGGATAAATAGCGATGTTGAACCGACAGTCGCCGATGTAACGGCCCATTCTACACGTCCAACAGCTGCATCTCTTTCCGTGCCCACAAGGAAGGCAGCACTAGCGACTGGGAAGCTTCGTTTTTACTTTGTCGCTTCTGACACACTGTGTACTGTACTGGCTAACCCACTCAATATTCATCTCTCGGCGGCTGGGCAAGGGTAGAGACGGTCCACCGCCCCACGCTAGCTGCTGTCTGCATCTCTTGACTGCTCCGACAGCCCAAGCCTGCAGTAGTGACCCAACATGCATATAAAGCACAGTTCAGTTATCGGCTACGAAGATACGCAGAATAGATGGCCTGTGGCGTATCAGATGCGTTTTCAGAGTCAGTGCATGAGGCAAGATATAAGATTATTCAAGGATGACATGGCGTAGGGTACGGTGATCGGGCAGGCCGCCCCAGGCCCATGAAAATTTATCTTGGTCGATTAGTGAGCATCGATGGTTTCAAGAACGTATATTGAAGGAAGCATTTTGGTCAAATATTTTGTTGGAAATTTTTAGGTTTTCACATCGGCGAAGGGAAAAGTTAAGTCCTAAATAAAGGGATGTTTCAACTAAAAACTTAAAAAACTTTCATTAGGCACTAACTCAGTATTGTCTAAACAAGACAAGACGAATATTACGGTCTTACAGCTTGTGACGCCGTGTAGTCTGGAAGAAGCAGCGTAACCGAATAACGAAATCGCCGTAAGGAAAAAGCTAAAGTTGTCGATGCACTTCACTATGCGGTAAAAGAATAATGACGTATGGGGGAGTGACTGTATAGCTCCATACATTACTAACCTAGGCCCCAAGGGGCTGTCGAAACATTGGAACAAAAAAAACTACATCACGTACAAATAATGATGCAGATCGTACCTCACAGAGATCACAGTGGGCTTACATTAGAGAGACCGATCGGTGATGCTGTATATGGAAATAATTTGTGTTTATTGTGTGAATCATACGGACACCATAAATACTATGGTGGTACACCATGTGAGAAAAAAATACAGAGTTTTTAGTGTTCAACCTACCGGTATACATAGCCTATTAACCACTAAGCTTTAAAAAACTTACATTTTAAACAAGATAGGAAATGTAAGCGTGGCACAAGGATTCTGACAGACGAGCTCACGCTTCTGTTTATTCATGTTAAAAGTGGCAAGACGTATGGAATAAAGTGTATTGAGCATAAAGTGTATTGAGCATAAAATATATTCGTACGTTTAATCTTGGTATCCAGAACTTTAGGTCGAGTAATTTTCCGCCATGACAAACACGAGTAGGCGTCTTGCGCGAACTGCTACGCAGACGTGCGTACGACGGCACGTAGGGCTTCACGTGAACGTCACTGCTATGCAGACGTGCGTACGACGGCACGTAGGGCTTCACGTGAACATCACTTACTGTCGTGAGTCCTTAACAGAAACCGGAATGTATTAACACGTTTCAGTAAATGCCACAATATCATATTTGACGGAAATCCTTTCAGCATTTTTAGAACTGTTATACGCAGACAGACAGACAGACAGACAGACAGACAGACAGATGAGCTTGAAGACGCATTTCAGTAACATCTTCGCTGTGAATGCGCCAAAAACATGTATAATAAAGAATGTCCTGAGCGAAAAGCCTTAGAGATGAAACAACCTCCGGGAAGAATACATGTTTTTTTTTATTCTAGTTAATTTTTTCCCCCAATGGCTCGACAGCCCCTTGGGGGCCTAGGCCGCCTCATTGTTCGAGGCTTCACGATCACACTCAGACACACCACACTCGGTAGGACTCCTCTGGACGAGTGATCAGCCCGTCGCAGAGACCTCTACCTGACAACACACAACACTCACAACAGACAGACATCCATGCCCTAGGCGGGATTCGAACCCACAATCCCAGTAAGCGAGCGGCCGCAGACCCACGCCTTAGACCGCGCGGTCACTGGGATCGGCTTCGGAAAGAATACATTTTTTATTTTAGTTAATTTTATTTAGATTAAAGAACACCCGCTGACAAATATCAATCATGAGTTGAATGGGCCAACCGTGAGAAGTATGACACTCGACGTAAGCAGTGCCTTCTACTTGCCCAGCAGACAGACGCATATTCTGACACCGTGCACGTGTCCACTGCACTAAAATACATTCAACAGCTGACCCAGGTATTGCAGTAAGCAATACACACTTCACTGGCTACAAGAGCTATGTCCATATGAAGTCCAGAAGGGCTGCCTGCTATTCGTATTGAAACTGTGACATACGTAAGTACGCAGCTCGGCAAATACTTCGCGCACCGCTGCATACATTGTCCGCTGTATATAATGACACTTGCGATGATAATGATGACGACGAGAAGTAACTGGGATTCGATGACAGACTCTATACACGAGAACAAGGAACTCGTATTCGGCGCAGAATGCAGAGAAACATCTTCCAATTGATGTTGAAAACAACTGTGACAAATTTGGGGGGGGGGGGGAAGGATGTTGAGTTTGGGTGTAATATTAAGTTCTCATGGCAGCATGAAGATTACGGTCTTGTAAGATGTGACGTCGTGTAGTTTGGGAGACAGCTACGTGTAGGATAGAGCAGCTGCTTCCGTCTTTCTATTCTAGAAATGGAGGAAGCAAGTTATTTTGAAATATTGGCATTCATAAAGCAAACTACACGGCGTCACATTCTGTAAGACCATAATGTATATGGCCTGAGTGTATAATTACGTCTCTTATAGTAGTCCGAGAAGGTTCAACACCATCGCTAATACGAGAACCCGTCATTGGACACGAATCTGAGCCAGCATCATCCAATTCCGACTGAAAGAAAATATATTTCCAAGTTCCATCATGTACTGTCGGCAGGTTCAACACGGCTGCAGGCACAAGCTGACATCGGACACAATCCTGGGCCAATCTCACCAACTTTATATTCTCATAAATTTTCTCTTACATTGATATTAATTTAATAAAATTAATATGAATGTAAGGCGGCACGCGGTGACGCAGTTGGTTGAGGTACTGCGCTACAAGCCGGAAGGTCGCGGGTTCGATTCCCGATGGTGCCATTGGAATTTTTCATAGACGTAATCCTTTCGGTCGAACTACGGCCCTGGGGTCGACTCAGCTCTAACAAAATGGAGTACCAGGAGTATTGCCTGGGGGGTAAAGGCGGCCGGTGCGTAGGGCTGACAACCTTACCACCTTCATGTGCTGATTGTCTAGAAATCTGGGAGCCTCAACTCCTGGAACCCTAAGGGCCTGTCCAGGCCTGTAATGGGATTGCTTTACCTCTAATATGAATGTAAGAGAGAATTTCAATTTCTCTTTCGGTATTCCAAGTGACCGGTTCCTAAAACGTGTTATCACCAAACCTGTGTATCACCAAACCTGTGTATCACCAAACCTGTGTACAACCAAACCTGTGTATCACCAAACTGTGTATCACCAAACCTGTGTACAACCAAACCTGTGTATCACCAAACCTGTGTATCACCAAACCTGTGTACAACCAAACCTGTGTATCACCAAACCTGTGTATCACCCCGTCCCAATCACATTTTAAACCAATCCCACTTCCACATAATTTTTAGTGCCACGTTTAAATAACGGCGATATTCGTTACAAAATAACTCCATGCGCTCTGTTTATGTACCCATCTCAGGCCCACATATTTCCCGAAGCATTTTGCTTTCAATTATTTATACCTTATGTCTTACGTCCAAGTAAGCAACCAAGTTCTACACCCACATAAAATGAGTGACGAAGTTATTGTTATATAAGTATACCGCGAGATGTACTAAAGATACACCAGACAGATATTAGACGTTAGACAGCAACACCTTCTGTGAAGTAACGAATTTATAGAAATTTCAGGCAAAAAGGAAGCAGAAAGCAACTAAAATACAACAGTTTATGTATAGAGATACAACGAGTATGGAACACGAAATGTGTGATTATACCGGTAATAATTGGAGCCACCGGAGTGGTAACAAAAGGTTGAAAGAAAAATTTATAAGCCATAGCAGTAAAACATTCAATATATTCACTACAAAAGACAGCTGTACTTGGAACGTCACACGTAATGCGGTCAGTACTGCAGTCTGAAACTTAAAGTGTGAGCGGTGGGGATCGCCGTTGGTACAAGAGGAGTACCGGGGAGAAAAGGACTGTGACACGAGACATAATATAATAATAATAATAATAATGGCATGCCCAATATTGAAAAAAGACAATACATAAAGATACACGATACAGTGTGTGCTTAACTACACTTTAACATATGCAAGGCGACAGTTAGACAAGGAACATTGGTGTCAGCTGTACCGAAATTGGTAGAAACAGGTCACGAAGGTAAGGTAACTGTATTACAGAATTAACAAGTGCAAACGGACAGAACCGTCCGTAACAATAAACCGGACATCATAATGTGTGGTAATGAAAAAGGAACATGTGTGTTAATAGATGTTGCAATATCAGGAGACGGAAATGTGATCAAGAAATTAGCGGAAATGATTTTAAAATATAAAGACCTTGCAACATAAATACAGCGTGCGTGGAACGTAAAAACAAAAGTGATACCAGTAATAATAGCGGCAACAAGAACCGTCTCAGAACCACTCACAAAATACGTCAGCAACACACCGGTAAGCACGACATCAAGCAACTACAGACAACAGCCATATTGGACACTGCTCACGTACTGCGGCAAGTACGAAGGTCACTCAGTCAATAAACAACAGCAACATGCTAAAACTCACACATGAAGAAAGTCACATAAAAGTACAACGTGTCATTTGTCTACAGTCTCCCCGCTTTTCAATGCACTTGGTCCAACGTTCAACCAACTTTGTGATTCCGCTAATGTAACGGCACAAAACATTTATCATGGGAAATAACATTACATTTAGACTGACAACTTTGTACCCTAGATGCATGGTTTGCTTCAGGTACATGATTATAAATACCCTGCATAAAGGTGATAATGAATAATAATAATGGTAAAAAATGTGAGCCGGGATAGCTCAGTCGGTATAGTGACTCGCTACGGGCTGGACGGTCCGGGGATCGAATCCCGTTGGGGGCGAGATTTTCTGCACCCGTCCAGACCGGCCCTGGGGCCCACCCAGCCTCCTATACAATGGGTACCGGGTCTCTTTCCGGGGATAAAGCGGCCGGACGTGGAGTTGACCACCCACCCTCATCTACTGCCAGGGTTAAAGAAAGAGTAGAGCTGTACCTCTACTCCCCCTCTGGACCTTCGTGGTCTGTTATAGGGTGAACTTTACCTTTACCATAATAATAATAAAAACAATAATAATGTAAAATTTATCTACAATGGGGCATCTAGGGCGTTTTGTCAGTTGAAGCTGCCTCCACGCCGTCACACTCATCTCCTCTTGCAATAACTGACAATATATGGCACACGCGTTCTTCCCACCATTTTTACATCAAACACAATCATTTGCATTTCCAGCAGAAAGCCAATTAACTAAAAATCAAATCACATTAGGGTCATTCGATACGCGCCATTCTTCGAACTAATAACAAAAGCTAATTGTACGTTCAGCAATTTTATAAATTCATATTTCAAAAATACAAGATTAATATCCATATTCAGAGACACAAAATATTCCAGAAATGCGTACGCAGACAATTTCTACTACAACACGGACTGGTCAGTAATAGTACAGGCACAGTAATAGTACAGGCACAGTAATAGTACAGGCACGTAATAGTACAGGCACAGTAATAGTACAGGCCAGTAATAGTACAGCAGTAATAGTACAGGCACAGTAATAGTACAGGCACAGTAATAGTACAGGCACAGTAATAGTACAGGCACAGTAATAGTACAGGCACAGTAATAGTACAGGCACAGTAATAGTACAGGCACAGTAATAGTACAGGCACAGTAATAGTACAGGACAGTAATAGTACAGGCACAGTAATAGTACAGGCACAGTAATAGTACAGGCACAGTAATAGTACAGGCACAGTAATAGTACAGGCATAGCAACCAGTAATAGTACAGGCACAGTAATAGTACAGGCACAGTAATAGTACAGGCACAGTAACAGTACAGGCACAGTAATAGTACAGGCACAGTAATAGTACAGGCACAGTAATAGTACAGGCACAGTAATAGTACAGGCACAGTAACAGTACAGGCACAGTAATAGTACAGGCACAGTAATAGTACAGGCACAGTAATAGTACAGGCACAGTAATAGTACAGGCACAGTAATAGTACAGGCACAGTAATAGTACAGGCACAGTAACAGTACAGGCACAGTAACAGTACAGGCACAGTAACAGTACAGGCACAGTAATAGTACAGGCACAGTAATAGTACAGGCACAGTAATAGTACAGGCACAGTAATAGTACAGGCACAGTAACAGTACAGGCACAGTAACAGTACAGGCACAGTAACAGTACAGGCACAGTAAAGTACAGGCACAGTAATAGTACAGGCACAGTAATAGTACAGGCACAGTAAAGTACAGGCACAGTAACAGTAAGGCACAGTAATAGTACAGGCACAGTAACAGTACAGGCACAGTAACAGTACAGGCACAGTAATAGCACAAGGCACAGTAATAGAAACAGGCACAGTAATAGTACAGGCACAGTAACAGTACAGGCACAGTAACAGTACAGGCACAGTAATAGTACAGGCACAGTAACAGTACAGGCACAGTAACAGTACAGGCACAGTAACAGTAAAGGCACAGTAATAGTACAGGCACAGTAACAGTAAAGGCACAGTAATAGTACAGGCACAGTAACAGTACAGGCACAGTAACAGTACAGGCACAGTAATAGTACAGGCACAGTAATAGTACAGGCACAGTAATAGTACAGGCACAGTAATAGTACAGGCACAGTAACAGTACAGGCACAGTAACAGTAAAGGCACAGTAATAGTACAGGCACAGTAACAGTACAGGCACAGTAATAGTACAGGCACAGTAATAGTACAGGCACAGTAATAGTACAGGCACAGTAACAGTACAGGCACAGTAATAGTACAGGCACAGTATAGTACAGGCACAGTAACAGTACAGGCACAGTAACAGTAAAGGCACAGTAATAGTACAGGCACAGTAACAGTAAAGGCACAGTAATAGTACAGGCACAGTAACAGTACAGGCACAGTAACAGTACAGGCACAGTAATAGTACAGGCACAGTAACAGTAAAGGCACAGTAATAGTACAGGCACAGTAACAGTACAGGCACAGTAACAGTACAGGCACAGTAACAGTAAAGGCACAGTAATAGTACAGGCACAGTAACAGTACAGGCACAGTAACAGTACAGGCACAGTAATAGTACAGGCACAGTAACAGTACAGGCATAGTAATAGTACAGGCACAGTAACAGTACAGGCACAGTAATAGTACAGGCACAGTAATAGTACAGGCACAGTAATAGTACAGGCACAGTAATAGTACAGGCAGTAACAGAATGTGCATCATTTTCAAAGCCTATTCAGATAAACACAGAACGCGGTTTGGCAGGAGCTGAGAACTAGCTGATGAGAAAGTATTGAGATAAATACATAACCAACAGCTTCATGCCAAGATTACGATCTTACGGACCGTGACGCCGTGCAGTTTAGCAGATGGACACCGACGTTTAGAATGAACCTGATGCTTCCACCTTCAGGGTACCTACTGGAGGCAGGAGATTCCTCCGAAACGTCAATACCCAAGTACAAGACTAAACAGCGTCACATTCCACAGGAACAAAATATTGACATTAACCGTCGTGCAAACAGCAGATCTGACTGAAGCTTCATAAGATATAATTTACACATAATATTGGTTGTCGCAGTACGTCGCTACTCTGTAAACTGCGATGTCTGACATCCTGGCTAATCCAGTCGGGGAGCAAGAGAGGAGTGGAACTGCGAGAGATAAGCCGGCATTGTGGTAGAAACAAAACTTGTTGAAGGTCGCGCGGTTCACAGGAGTCCGTTTATGAGAATTAAAAACCGCCCCCAGTACCACAGGTAAAGGTAAAGGTCACCCTAGAACAGGCCATGAAGGCCCAGAGGGGGAGTAGAGGTATAGCTCTACTCTTTCTTTAACCTTGGCGCTAGATGGAGGTGGGTGGTCAACGCCACGCCCCGGCCGCTTTACCCCTGGGAAAGAGACCCAGTACCCATTGTACAGGAGGCCGGGTGGGCCCCAGGGTCGGTCTGAACAGGTGCGGAAAATCTCGCCTCCACCGGGATTCGATCCCCGGACAGTCCAGCTCGTAGCGAGTCACTATACCGACTGAGCTATCCCGGCCCACCCCAGTAACATAACCATTCACAATATTAGCCATGTTCATACAAATCCTTTCGGTCACAAACACCTAGGAAATCATCTCGTACAGTTATGTTCATAACTAATGAATCACCCTGTATATGACTGTGTGTGTGTGTGTGTGTGTGTGTGTGTGCGCGCGCAGTTCATTTAACGACGCCGTCAATAACACACTTATAGGAGAAGATGATTAACGGTGGACTGGAAAGTGTCTGAAAGGAAGCTATCCCTGGAAGGACCGAGACAAATCACACAAAACGCCAATCATGACGACCGGTGTGCGGGCTGAGATTCGATCAGCGGTCCTCCTGAACACAAGTCAGACGCGTTTGTGCTTTAGCCAGCCTTGCCGGTAATCAAAATAGTTCAATATTGCACATTAAGCATACGATTGGCTATTCGTCATCACAGAATTACCATTAAATTATAAAATAACCGACTTTTTAATCCCTTGAGGCTCAATAAAATTAAATGAGTCGGACTTTACTATATACAGATTTGCACTTCCCAAAATTTTGTTCATAAAACCAACAAGTACCAGAGTTTACAGACCTCCAAAACCAATTAACCGCAATATTTTGTGCGCAGAAAAATAACTCAATACTACTTTCATGTGCATAATTATGGGGCGTTCTAAGCCTCGACATCAGCACACGTTTAGTACTTCGAATTTATACAAACCAATGAGATTTCAATAACATTCTCCATTATAACATAATCCAAACAATTTATCCGGAATAAAAATCTACTTTCACGAATTACAATCAAAATTCCATGAATTAAGAGAATTGCTTTAGTTCATGCAATCCTGCAATAACGTAACAAATCTAATACCTGCTGTTAGAAGCTACAGTACGATGGGACAAAACATATTTATAGAATGTGCAAGTTTGTAACAAACAACATTTAAAACAACTGCCTGCACTGGCAGTAGGACACTCGATAATATCAAACACAGCACATTCTATCTATTAACTTCACGAACGAAGTGATGTCGTGTAAGGATCACTTATGGTCACAAAACGCACACAATAAGATATAAATCGTACAGGGCATACATAAAAGAATGGTGCGGTTTTAATAGTGTTCCCATTCTTTTGTGTATGCCCTGTATATACGTCCTAGAAAACTGCCACGTGTTTCGGCACCGAGGTGCCATCCTCGTGCAGTTATAACTAAAAGGTAAAGCAATCCCATTACAGGCCTCGACAGGCCTTTAGGGTTCCAGAAGGTTGAGGCTCCCAGATTTGTAGACAATCGGCACATGAAGGTGGTAAGGTTGTCAGCCATACACACCAGCCGCCTTTACCTCCAGGAAATATTCCTGGTACTCATTTCTGTTAGAGGCCGAGTCGACCCCAGGGACACAGTGCGGCCGAAACGATTATGTCAATGAAAAATTACAGTGACACCATCGGGAATCGAACCCGCGACGAAGTTATAAGTACAAAGGGGTATAAGTACGAACACATCAATGTTGGTAGTACAATGCACGGAATGTGTAATGTCAAACTCGCAAATTCTCAACAAGCAAACTCAAATTTACAATTACAAAAACACAAATACAAGTTTTATATAAGACCAACGCAGCTATTTGGTTCAACAAAACACGCATTGTGTACGAAGATTTACGGGTGTGGTTATACTCTTTTGCATTTGTAACTCCCTGAGGATGGCACCTCGGTGCCGAAACATGTAGCAGCTTTCTACGAATTATGTCTTATTGTGTGCAATTGTTGGTCAATATAACTGATTATTAGATTAATGCACCGAATTTATAATATCAAAATCGTGTAGCGATGTTTTGTACATTTGTTGTCATTGCTAGGAGAAAATTCCAGGGACTGATTCACATGCATTGACCCTGAGAAGTGAAAAATGAGACAGGACATTCTAGGCGGATATGTGGTAATAAGTTAGGCACTCATCATTATCAACCACCACCAGGAGCAGCAGGGTATAAGCCCTTCCAGGGTTGTTCCTTGTTCACTGATGTTGGTCTGTCCATCTTTCCCTTGGTCGATCTACATTTCTTCCGTCTGCCGGAGTGTATTCATACACTAACTTGGCAATACGTGTATCGCTCGTTCTTGATAAATACCGTGTCCTCTATTTAAAGGACTATTTGGGGGGAAGGGGTGTCCGCTATTGCCGAAATTCCGTTAAATCGAATGTATTTTAAAAACATATATTAATAACGAACTTACAATGTACAGGGTGTATCAAAATGTTATTATAATGTGTAAGTATCAACAAAATATTATTATAATGTACATTCAGTAATTTATACACGTCACTAAAACATGTTAAAAATATAAAAATAAATTTACGACAGGAACCAAACTTTATCTTAATTAACCACGTCAAAAACTGTACAATGTAACTAGTGCAGTGTTGCCGCTGTACAATGTAACTAGTGCAGTGTTGCCACTGTACAATGTAACTAGTGCAGTGTTGCCACTGTACAATGTAACTAGTGCAGTGTTGCCACTGTACAATGTAACTAGTGCAGTGTTGCCACTGTACAATGTAACTAGTGCAGTGTTGCCACTGTACAATGTAACTAGTGCAGTGTTGCCACTGTACAATGTAACTAGTGCAGTGTTGCCACTGTACAATGTAACTAGTGCAGTGTTGCCACTGTACAATGTAACTAGTGCAGTGTTGCCACTGTACAATGTAACTAGTGCAGTGTTGCCACTGTACAATCTAACTAGTGCAGTGTTGCCACTGTACAATCTAACTAGTGCAGTGTTGCCACTGTACAATGTAACTAGTGCAGTGTTGCCACTGTACAATGTAACTAGTGCAGTGTTGCCACTGTACAATGTAACTAGTGCAGTGTTGCCACTGTACAATGTAACTAGTGCAGTGTTGCCACTGTACAATGTAACTAGTGCAGTGTTGCCACTGTACAATGTAACTAGTGCAGTGTTGCCACTGTACAATGTAACTAGTGCAGTGTTGCCACTGTACAATCTAACTAGTGCAGTGTTGCCACTGTACAATCTAACTAGTGCAGTGTTGCCACTGTACAATGTAACTAGTGCAGTGTTGCCACTGTACAATGTAACTAGTGCAGTGTTGCCACTGTACAATGTAACTAGTGCAGTGTTTCCACCACTATTTTTTTTTATTTGTGAATAAATAAAAAAAAGGTTCTAAATTTTTCCTTTAGGGCAGAAATTTTTTGTCCGTTAAATCCGAAGTCCGTTAAATCGGGGTCCGTTAAATCGAGGGCCTACTGTAATACATTAAATTCTTCGCGCATGCGTTTTGCTGGCTTGGGAATCTGTCACGGTCTATCAACACCGAAGTGCCTCAGCAGCAAGAAAAGTCAGAGAAACAACTAGTCACACAACTGCACCGTGATGTCTATAGAACAACTAGTCACACAACTGCACCGTGATGTCTATAGAACTAGTCACACAACTGCACCGTGATGTCTATAGAACTAGTCACACAACTGCACCGTGATGTCTATAGAACAACTAGTCACACAACTGCACCGTGATGTCTATAGAACAACTTGTCACACAACTGCACCGTGATGTCTACAGAACTAGTCACACAACTGCACCGTGATGTCTATAGAACTAGTCACACAACTGCACCGTGATGTCTATAGAACTAGTCACACAACTGCACCGTGATGTATATAGAACAACTAGTCACACAACTACACCGTGATGTATATAGAACTAGTCACACAACTGCACCGTGATGTCTATAGAACAACTAGTTACACAACTACACCGTGATGTCTATAGAACAACTAGTCACAAAACTGCACCGTGATGTCTATAGAACAACTAGTCACACAACTGCACCGTGATGTCTATAGAACAACTAGTCACAAAACTGCACCGTGATGTCTATAGAACAACTAGTCACACAACTGCGCCGTGATGTCTATAGAACAACTAGTCACACAACTGCACCGTGATGTCTATAGAACAACTAGTCACACAACTGCACCGTGATGTCTATAGAACAACTAGTTACACAACTGCACAGTGATGTCTATAGAACTAGTCACACAACTGCACCGTGATGTCTATAGAACAACTAGTCACACGACTGCACCGTGATGTCTATAGAACAACTAGTCACACAACTGCACCGTGATGTCTATAGAACAACTAGTCACACAACTGCACCGTGATGTCTATAGAACAACTAGTCACACGACTGCACCGTGATGTCTATAGAACAACTAGTCACACAACTGCACCGTGATGTCTATAGAACAACTAGTCACACAACTACACCGTGATGTCTATAGAACTAGTCACACAACTGCACCGTGATGTCTATAGAACAACTAGTTACACAACTGCACCGTGATGTCTATAGAACAACTAGTCACACAACTGCACCGTGATGTCTATAGAACAACTAGTTACACAACTGCACCGTGATGTCTATAGAACAACTAGTCACACAACTGCACCGTGATGTCTATAGAACTAGTCACACAACTGCGCCGTGATGTCTATAGAACAACTAGTCACACAACTGCACCGTGATGTCTATAGAACAACTAGTCACACAATTGCACCGTGATGTCTATAGAACAACTAGTTACACAACTGCACAGTGATGTCTATAGAACTAGTCACACAACTGCACCGTGATGTCTATAGAACAACTAGTCACACGACTGCACCGTGATGTCTATAGAACAACTAGTCACACAACTGCACCGTGATGTCTATAGAACAACTAGTCACACAACTGCACCGTGATGTCTATAGAACAACTTGTCACACAACTGCACCGTGATGTCTACAGAACTAGTCACACAACTGCACCGTGATGTCTATAGAACAACTAGTCACACGATTGCACCGTGATGTCTATAGAACAACTAGTCAGACAACTGCACCGTGATGTCTATAGAACAACTAGTCACACGACTGCACCGTGATGTCTATAGAACAACTAGTCACACAACTGCACCGTGATGTCTATAGAACAACTAGTCACACGACTGCACCGTGATGTCTATAGAACAACTAGTCACACAACTGCACCGTGATGTCTATAGAACAACTAGTCACACGACTGCACCGTGATGTCTATAGAACAACTAGTCAGACAACTGCACCGTGATGTCTATAGAACAACTAGTCACACAACTGCACCGTGATGTCTATAGAACAACTAGTTACACAACTGCACCGTGATGTCTATAGAACAACTAGTCACACGACTGCACCGTGATGTCTATAGAACAACTTGTCACACAACTGCACCGTGATGTCTATAGAACTAGTCACACAACTGCACCGTGATGTCTATAGAACAACTAGTTACACAACTGCACCGTGATGTCTATAGAACAACTAGTCACACAACTGCACCGTGATGTCTATAGAACAACTAGTTACACAACTGCACAGTGATGTCTATAGAACAACTAGTCACACGACTGCACCGTGATGTCTATAGAACAACTTGTCACACGACTGCACCGTGATGTCTATAGAACAACTTGTCACACAACTGCACCGTGATGTCTATAGAACAACTTGTCACACAACTGCACCGTGATGTCTACAGAACTAGTCACACAACTGCACCGTGATGTCTATAGAACAACTAGTCACACGACTGCACCGTGATGTCTATAGAACAACTAGTCACACAACTGCACCGTGATGTCTATAGAACAACTAGTCACACGACTGCACCGTGATGTCTATAGAACAACTTGTCACACAACTGCACCGTGATGTCTATAGAACAACTTGTCACACAACTGCACCGTGATGTCTACAGAACTAGTCACACAACTGCACCGTGATGTCTATAGAACAACTAGTCACACGACTGCACCGTGATGTCTATAGAACAACTAGTCACACAACTGCACCGTGATGTCTATAGAACAACTAGTCACACGACTGCACCGTGATGTCTATAGAACAACTAGTCACACAACTGCACCGTGATGTCTATAGAACAACTAGTCACACGACTGCACCGTGATGTCTATAGAACAACTAGTCAGACAACTGCACCGTGATGTCTATAGAACAACTAGTCACACAACTGCACCGTGATGTCTATAGAACAACTAGTTACACAACTGCACAGTGATGTCTATAGAACTAGTCACACAACTGCACCGTGATGTCTATAGAACAACTAGTTACACAACTGCACCGTGATGTCTATAGAACAACTAGTCACACGACTGCACCGTGATGTCTATAGAACAACTAGTCACACAACTGCACCGTGATGTCTATAGAACAACTAGTTACACAACTGCACAGTGATGTCTATAGAACTAGTCACACAACTGCACAGTGATGTCTATAGAACTAGTCACACAACTGCACCGTGATGTCTATAGAACAACTAGTCACACAACTGCACAGTGATGTCTATAGAACTAGTCACACAACTGCACCGTGATGTCTATAGAACGCTGATCTTCTGATTTAAAAATTTACTAATTAAAATAATGTAACAATTAAATTTACCACGCGTTGAAATTTGCTGTTTGTTTATACCGCTAATATGTATGTTTACATGCTGCATAACGGCGTGTAATTGGTTCCTCGAAAACATCACACACAAAAAATTGCGGAACAAAATACAATTCAGATTCTCGAGAAGAGGGACATACGGATATGAAACCAGTATAAAATAAAATAAAATGTGGGAGGAGGGAAGGGGGAGAGTGGCAAAGTTTCAGAACCTAGGGGCTAAACAGGAACTTTCCTACATGACGTCTTTTGTTAACCCAAAAGCAAACCAAACACTGCAGCTGACCTCACACGAAGTTGCAAAGTGCCTAAGTTACTGCAGTGCTAATTTTACAACACACACACCATAGTGTAGGGTCAATGTAAACTGCATAATCGCTTATACAAATACTGAGATAAAACGAGTCGTGCGCTGCGAATACACCTAGTTCATCACAAAGTAAATTATGAAATGAGTCCATTTTCACTGAACTGCTAAATACACGAGTATATATATATATATTCACTGTCTTTTATATGAACAGGGAATAGCTTTAGAAAATTTAAACAGAGATTCGAGATACAGAGACGAATTGAGAACCAAAACTCATCGTCCGGTAACACAAATTCTCCACTTAATTAGATGTGGGTGCAGAAATTTTTGAAAGTAGCAGCGATAAAAG
The DNA here is from genome assembly GCA_021186555.1 of Reticulitermes speratus. Lineage (NCBI taxonomy): Eukaryota > Metazoa > Arthropoda > Insecta > Blattodea > Rhinotermitidae > Reticulitermes > Reticulitermes speratus. Next base: position 54,617,443 of record JAJKFL010000005.1, read on the forward strand.
AGAGACAGGAGATCTGATGTGTGTTTTGTTACTTCGACTGCTCGTTCCACCCATAAAATTTTGATGCTGATGACAATTATTTATCTATTTACAAAAAATTGTACTGGTTTCCCGACTGGCCAAAAATTCTGAACGAAATGCAGAATCCAGTCTTGTAAGCGAAAGCTAACACAGCCCCGATAATGGCAGAGGTAAAACGTCTTGCTATCAGCCCTAGGGCAGCTGCAAAATTACGCCATTTACAGTCGCCATACTTGGGCCACGTTGAGTTAAACAGGTCTTCGAAACAGGTCAAGAAAGAGCGAAATGTTTTCTTGTTGCAGTGTGTTGTTACAATATGTGACTGATCATAATTCACGTGAACTGTGCTTAGGCATATTTATTATGGAATGTGAATTCGATCACGACTTAGACTGTCTTTTTTTTTTAAACTAGGCACATAACTATATATCATTACAAACCAGTTTAGTAAAAATGAGCCAACAGCTGTAATCTGGAACCTACAAGCTACCTGAAACGTACGCCTGATATATACCGGTATATACTGCGACGACAATTACAGCTTACCACACTGTTTGTCCTGACATCTATAGGAACATCACAACACACACATATACGTGAACTCTGCCTGTATATTTCTCCAATGACTCAACAGCCCCTAGTGGGGCCCCTCATTATCGAGACTTCACGATCACACTCAGACACACCATACTCGGCAGGACTCCTCTGAACGAGTGATCAGCCCGACGCAGAGACCTCTACCTGACAACACACAACACTCACAAGAGACAGACATCCATACCCCCGGCGGGATTCGAACCCGCAATCCCAGTACGCGAACGTGTTTAGCAGCAAAATATTACTCTGATTGCGGTGTGTCACCAGTCACACACACCCACACACAATATCCGTCTGCCTGTTCGTCAGGCGCCGTATCTGGAAAACTAATGATAGCGAAGAAGTGTTCTTATAAGGTGAAAACGCCCGGACAACGTGTCAATTTTGCTGTCACATTCGTGGGCTACACCTGCAGTTTCGTGCCTCCTACGTTTCGCCATAACGCAAGCATTGGGATAACGACAGTCAGTACCGTTGTAATACGACGGGCTCCCCGTCTGCAGTTTTCATCGGACTATTGGGCCAGTTCCTTTCACGCTTTGGAACACTTGAAGACCATTTCACGTGGACCAAACGATCAATTCCTCTCACGTTCCATGTCCCGTGGAAAGCCAGTCAAATTGGCCACTGGGCCAAATCCTACCCCACCCGGTACTGGGATTAAATTTACGTCGAAGGACTCCTCAACTACTACAGCAAACGGACCACCACGATCAATAAACGTTGAACCTCAAATTTCAAGTGTAATTTTTTTTTCTGAATCAACACGCTACTGTTATACGATCTATAGAGTAGAGACGTATTTTACTGTATTTAGTGAGCCGTCACGTGCAAAGTACAAAGCACAAGTACAGCATTAGGAAGTAATTCTTCAAACCAACTCACCTCAGACTTCAGCGTGAGCGGTGCGTCGGGGTCCCGCTTGATAGGTGCCCCAGAAGAGGCAGTGGTAGGAGTGGTGACCGTTGCCAACATTACGCCACCGCTGTCCTCCTCCTGACCTCCCTCGGCCATGTCAGCCTCGCATCCTGACTCGTCTGAAACAAAGTAACAAAAAACTTCCCGTGTCATATCCGTCCGAACAGGGGGACATTATCAGCTGATACGAGACTTAAACAGATTTTGAGATTCGTACGGCGGTGACTGCGAAGACTGCCGAAGATGTTGGCAACAGGTTCAACCTAAACGTCGATACATATCTACCAGTCTTGTTATACTCCGTCCCACGTCATTCCACGAAACAGCACTAAAGCCTCTTGTTCGAGAGCCTCCGGGTTCGAATCTTCGCCACTATATCGGTCTTCGTGGTCATCCTAAATCCGTCCTGACTAATGTACTGGAAGACAGCCTCAAACCAGGCCACCTACCGCAGCAATTTACAGCGTAGATAAACAAATCTAACTAACTAACTAACTAACTAACTCCATAGAGCAGAGTCCTTCTTGAGAAGCTAACAGGTCGTCAGCTAGTCAAGAAATTCCCCGCGTTTATGGAACCCAAAGGTTCATACCGCATTCACAACAGCCCGCCACCTGTCCCTATCCTGAGCCATATCAATCCAATCCATGCCCCCCATCCCACTTCTTGAAGATCCATTTTAATATTATCCTCCCATCTACGCCTGGGTCTTCCAAGTGATCTCCTTCCCTCGGGTCTCCCCACCAAAATCCTGTATGCACCTCTCCCCTCACCCATACGTGCTACATGCCCCGCCCACCTCATTCTTCTTGATTTGATCACCCGAATAATATTTGGTGATGAGTACAGATCATGAAGTTCCTCGTTATGTAGTCTTCTCCACTCTCCCGTTACCTCGTCCCTCTTAGGCCCAAATATCCTCCTCAGCACCCTATTCTCGAACACCCTCAGCCTATGTTCCTCCCTCAGTGTGACAGACCAAGTTTCACACCCATACAAAACAACAACAAAATTATAGTTCTGTATATCTTAATGTTTGTATTTTTGGATAGCAAACTGTAAGACAGAAGATCCTGCACCGAATGATAACAAGCATCCCCCCCCATAAATAAAAAATGAAGCGTTACTAAGTCAGTTCGACCCTCAAGGAGGACGACGAGGAGGCAGGTTATAGCGAAACGTCAGTAATATTTACCATCTGTGGACAGTGCGATATGCAAACGACGTCTGTACAATGAACTTACGCAGTTACACAGAACATTCAGGTACCACTGAGGAGCTGGAATAGCTCAGTCAATATAGTGACTTGGTTACAGGCTGTACGACCAAGGAATCAGAGTTCGAATTTCGGCGGGGGCAGAAACTCCACCCTTCACCACAACGTCCAGCCCAGCCTTGGGAGGCACCCAGACGCCTTCCTAATGGTTTCCACGGTTTCTTCCCCGGGGAGTAAAACGGCAGGAACATGAAGCTATTGCCGTGCTTTAGAAATCGCGAAGTTACACTTCACCTGCCGCGTACGTATTCAGAGCAGCAGACAGCGAGTACTGCGCCTTCTGCCGTCGTTACCACAGGATGGCACAGTTCTTAAGGGTCTTGAGGCCGCGCGGTCTGCCAGGAACCTGCCCAACCGACCGTTCACAAGAAGACAAAACAGATATGTACCACTACCTAACTCCATGAAGCAGAGCCCTTCTTGAGAAGATAATGACTTCTCAGTAGTCAAGAAGTTTCCCCATATTTTATGGAACCCGAAGGTTCATTACCGTCCTCACAACAGCACGCAAATGGTCCCTATCTTGAGCCAGATCAAACCAATTCAAGACAACCTATGCCATTGTAACGCCTATTTTAATATTATCCTCCCATCTATGGCTAGGTCTTCCAAGGGATCGCTTTCCCTCACATTTCTCCACCAAAACCCTATACGCACCTCTCCTATCCCCTATATTGACACACGCTCCGCCCATCTCATTCCAGTTAATTTGAACACCCGAATGGTATTTGATGAAGCTTTCCAATCGTGAAACTAATTACTATGCAATTTTCTCCAGCCTGCGTCACTTCCTCCGTCTTAGGCCCAAATAGCTTCCTCAGCACCTCACTCTCAAACACTCTCAGCCTGTGTGTTTCCCTTAATCTGAGAGATCAAGTGTCACACGTATTGGACACATCACAAATGGAAGACAAGTGACTTTAAGAGAATTACATCTTGTTCCAATTCTATTGCCAGTTACAGTCTTTAATAAAACTGATCTTTCTATCTACTTCTGGGTCTCCCCACGTCTCTACATCCTTAGCACAATTACTTCATTCTAAGACTAACTACTACTACTAACTACTACTATCTACACCCACCACCACATTTGGAAACTGTTTAAATTCCTAAAGTATATACACTTACGCACTTTGTTAAATTTGGCACCACATAAGCATTAAACAGAAAGAATAAATGAGCACTGCTGGCTTGTATAACACTAACACAAAATGAATGAGAAAAAGAAACAATTACCTAATGTCTGTTGTGCTGCTTCTATCCTTCTTAAAACCCACTCTGATACTACTTTTTATTGCCCATCATATAAATCACACCATAGACCCCCATCGCCGGAACATGTTTTATTAAAATGCGAGGAGAAAGAGAGAGAGAGAGAGAGAGAGAGACGAGTGGGTGGAGTCTCATCGCGGGAAGCAGTCGACCTTAGTACCAAAGTGAACTAACCAATTACTTTATTTTGTGAGAAGCTGATACTTCTTCAACTGGCCAAACAATTCCGTGCATTTTCGGAACCCGAAGGTTAATCAGGATGACCACAGCCTGCCACACTGAACCCTACCGTCAGCCACCTTAATCCAGTCCACATCTTCACGCCCTCTTTCAACAAAGACTATTTTAATAGTATCTTCCCATCTATTAACGCTTTTAACATACGATGTCTTCATTTGAATCTTTCCGGCTCAAGTTTCCTAAACGTGTGTTATCTCCCAGAACGATTTCCTGTTTGAAACTGCACCCTATGCTACTACTTGCACAGTGGATATTATTATATTTATGGATACTATCTGCCTTTACTAATGCTGGGCCCCGCAGATAAACTAATTTGGTGCACACAACAAAGATACAAGATACTAAAGAAACAATATATTGTAACACACAGATAAAGAAAATACAATAAAGCCAATCAAATACAAAATTACAAAATACACACGACGAGAGACTTACCAAGCAATTGCTTGTCACATACATACCAAAATATAGTTACCTTGGCGTCGTCGTGGGGCTAAACCCAACTAAAACCAAAGACCTGGGACCACGTCGACCGCCAAGGGACTCCAACCCCACCAGCTCACCGCCAGACAGAATTTAGCCCCCATGGCCGAGACGAAAATTTGGAAGTAACTTGAAGATGGCTTGGACAAGAATGATTACATCAACCATACTCTCGTAGGAAGAAAACTCGGGACAGGAGGGGAAATGGAGGGGAACCAAGTAGGAGGGAGTGATGCGCGCGTAGAAAGTCCAAGGTTCGATTCTCGTAGAGGGTGCTGTGACAAATCTCGGCACAAAACAAAATGTGCCTATTTAAAGATTTAGTTCGTACCTCACAGTAAACACGGTACATCTTGGTTTCGAATAAAGCGAGGTACTTTCTGAATAATAAACGTAAGTGACAGCACCACTGTACCGCGCATACAGCTGCACTGTGCGTGTCACAGCAACCTCAACACAATTTAATCCATCAGAACTCTGATTACAGACGGAAACTCTCTGTGCCCCACGAGTGATATCGCAAGTGATATCGATATGCAATCAGCAGGTACACGATTATCCCCTGTCTGGCCAAGTGCCTTCTAAATGTATACGACCGCCACATTGCAAATCCTATGCTTTCGTGTTTCGTGGACTCTTTTCCCGTTTCATGTAATACTAAATAATACATTCTGTTCAAACCCCATATGTTAAAAATTCAGGAACAGTGGAGACTTAAAACAGCAGACACTGCGTTATGAATTATGCATGTATTAATAATTAACTTTCTCATTAATGACTTTATTAACAGAATAACACTTTACAGTAAAGTAAAGGTAACGTCCACGCCATGGACGCATACAGGGGGAGCAGAGGTGTGGCTCCACTTATTCTTAACCTCGGCATGATGCATGTGAGTGTTCAACTGCATGCTCCGACCTCTTTACCCTCTGAGAAGAACCCGGTACGCATTGACGATGAGGCTTGGTGAGCCCCAGAGGCGGTCTGGACGTTTTGGACAAGTTAAAGTTTTAGAGCTTTACAGACTAAATTAAATTAAAATATATAAAAATTCAGCTCGTACCTCACAGAGAATGTACTGTGCTTCCATTACAAAGACCAATTAATTTTGTGTAGGGAAACGATACTAGTATAATGTAACTATCATATGATGCATATAAATATACTGTGTGCAGTCTAAGGTTAACAGCAGGTGGTAAAGATAGTAACCACTGGTCTTTTAACGTATTAGACACTACCTCTTACAGCTTTTATCATACGCACACGACGTATCATTTAGAGGTCAATTTTCCTCCCCCATTTCTGTGAACAATTCTAAAAATACAGCACGACAGAACACTAGCGAGTGAATTCAAACATTTCTCCGCTCGTCTGTCTTAATTTCTGCCTGCTCACGGATGAGCAACGGGTGGCTTCTTGGGCCTTGGTCACGTGATCTGCTAGCCATCTGCTGGACTGCGATAATCGGTGGCATAAAAATAAAAATAAACATAAACATCAAGGTATGGTTTTCCTTCGTTTCTAAGTCAGTCGTTCATATGGTACTTGTAATACAGGGCATACACAAGAGAATGGTGCGGTTTTAATAGTGTTCACTATTAAAACCGCACCATTCTTTTGTGTATGCCCTGTACAGGGGTTGTTTCCCTGAATAACATCACTAGTTGGTCTTTGTAACAGCGACATGGTGTTTTCTAAAAGGTAGGGACATAAATTATATATATATATACAGTAAAATATGTGTCGAGCTTGGCTTGTGCGCTCAGTACAGTAAGAGAACACAGACGAAATGATGTGACTAAACATCACAGCAAAAAGGCGTATAGAGCGTATAGAGGTAAGGCTCCACAATCCAACATTCTACCTATTTACGCGTACTACTAACGTATTTAAAAATTAGAGGTTCTCACGGCAGTGGAAATTATATTATAGTCGCCATGCAGCTTGGTACACGGGTGTCAACGTTTCAAAAAAAAAATCCACTTGCCTCAATCTTCAAGGTAGCTGAAAAAAGTCAATGTAAAAAATTCGTGGCTTGTGTACGGACACAACCGCAATCGTTTAAGGCGCGAATCCGTCTTTGTGTTATTAGAGGAAGGGTAAGATGTAAATGAATAAAGTCTTGGTTGTTATAAGTGAAGTGTAATTGTATTTATCAAAGGCCGATGATAGGAGAAGTAAGATACATTTGGCATAGTAGCGGCGCACTCGAAGTACTCGCGCCGGCGTTGACGCGCTCGGCTTTCTTACGCTCTCTATACAATCTGCATCGTTCGGCATTAGTCAATTTGGGCTTTTCTGATTCCTTTTGAATTTTCCTTTCCAATGATATACGTTTCTTACATTTCTGTTCATATTTCCTTTGCAATTTGTCGACATTATGAAAATTTTCTTCAACTCAGCACAATTATCGGCTTATAACTTTACAAATTTTATTCTACCGGTTATTATTGCTAAATAATATTGTAGTTCCTGTTATTCTCTACACATCGACACCAATTTCAACGTCCTATCTCTTCGCAATCCAAAGTTACACTGCCCAAACGCCGCGCGGCGTCGCCATTTTCAGTGTTCACGCGCAAGCGCTACCCCTCCCCCCCTCACCGCTGCACACCCCCACTACCCACCATTTTAGATACGGACATCAACCCTCTATCCAACAAAATTTAAATCATTACATTATCGTTTATAGTTTACGAGATATAAGCGCGACAAATCTTGTCATTTTTTTGGTCGCTAGAGTTTTCGTAGAGACCCCCCTACACCGAACCGAATTTAAAGACGTATTCACGTCAAAAAAGGCGTATTTAGAACGTATTACTACTTTTAAACAGGACATTATAGATTGCTGTCTCTTCGTTGATCGGACACAGTAATAATGCCTTAAACCGCTTAACTGTTTACAACAGCATGAACAATTACACGGCCATAAAAGATGCGGTTATGGCCTGCTGTTAGTCCAGCAGAATTGCAGTCAGTGACCTTGGGGAAGCAGATGAAATACAGGGTATACACAAAAGAATGGTGCGGTTTATATGTATATATACATATAAACCGCACCATTCTTTTGTGTGTATCCTGTACAGTGCATTCTGAAACACGTCCAGGGGAAACACTGACATCGTGCGTATTAATCTTGGTGGGTGGGCTGTTGGCAAATCAAGATACAAGCTTAATCTGAAAAGTGGTGGAAATTAGAAAGTTCCAAGCGCGCTCCCAGACTGAACCATTAGTACATATATACTCACATATATGAATGTGTATTTATATAAAACCGGTCTATATTACTGAACTAGCCGAATTATACAACTGTGAAGATAGAGTGCGGCTGGTTGAACCGATCAAACCACAAGGCGATACATAAAAAGTTGTCCATGTCATTTTAATTTATTTCATATGACAACAGATATGATTCAAACGCCAAGCAATTCCCTTTACAAAGCAGCACAAATTCAGCACATGTACACCCTCAGTCATAAATTCTTCTCATGCGCCGTGAAAGAAGCAGCTTCAATCAGAGCCGAAGGGTTCAATATATTCCTATATCTAACACTCTGTTGTTTTGAATAATTAAAATTATAATTATTTTTCGACAATTATTATATCAGTAATCCATTCATTCATGCATTAATTCATTCATCCTGTAATCTGTCTTACGACAGGTCCGTAGACTCTTCCTAAGCGAGTTCTCCATTGAGTGCGATCTAGTGCTTCCTCTTTCAATTTCCAGTATCTTCTCTTTTCCTTAAGGTCATCCAGTAGCTGCTTACGTCTTCTCCCTCGTCTTCCCGTCACTTATATCCTTCTCACTATCCTTCCTTAAAGAAACTGTTTTAGAAGGCAGTTCCCACGCAAGATGTGACCAATCCATTTAGCCTTCCTTCTTTTTATTGTTTGTAGGATATTCCTCTATTCCTTGACTCTTTGTAATTTTTTTTCCAATGTCGCAACAGCCCCTAGTGGGCCAGGGCCTCCTCATTACCGAGGCTTCACGATTACACTCAGACACACCACACTCGGTAGGACTACTCTGGACGAGTGATCGGCCCGACGCACAGACCTGTACCTGACAACACACAACACTCACAACAGACAGACATCCATGCCCTAGGCGGGACTCGAACCCGCAATCCCAACAAGCGAGCGTCGCTGACTCAGTAATACTTCTTCATTTTTACACCATCAGTCTAATAATACAGTATGATACAATATTATATCATATTGTAATATACTGTATTCCGAGCGTGACGCCGTGTAAACTGGTACAGTCTTACGTACGTTCCTCCCAAACGTCAGTAAATATCTACCAGACTTCACGGCGTCAAATCCAGGAATACAGAAATCCTCACAGTCACAGATTTCGCCTCACTTAATGACACGAAGAACCGTTTGGTTCTACAACAGACGCTGACCGGCCATCAGGTTCTGGAACACTTCTAGATATTAACTACTGCCAATCACCATAATTTATTACAAAAAATTCTCAATATAATGAACTTATTATCTGTGTATCGTAACTCAAGCGAGAGAGAAATAATAGTGTTTTCTCGCAGCCTACACAAAGCACATTATAATAACATTTACAGCGAGGTCAGCAGGACAGAGATTAAACGCACTGCTACGTACACTAGCCATTATAATTCACAATGTAGGCAGCTCTCCTTTCAAACGTGACAAGCTGTATGATCATTTGGACCCATAAAGCATTGGATCGTGCTGCTCGCAGCCAAACCCCAATGTCACGTGACTACAAAACACAGTCACTAACGCACACGATTTCCACGACACGCACAATATATACAGTTACATTTTTATTATTTAAAGCGTATTGCATTATATAATTACTGTCATAAAAATTGAATTAGAATTTATTTTCCTTACATATTGTATGAAAAAAAAATAGATTTTTTTGGCTTAAATGAGAGAATTAAGGAAAAATAAAGTGTTTACATTGTCTGAACTCACGTTTCAGCCTCAGTCAATGGACAGCGGTTTTGTCTGACCGCTCGTTAATACAGACGGGTCAACGAATTGACATATATATATACATATATATTTATTACTCCAAGTGGGTTTATACCCGGTCGCAGTGGTACTACAATGACACACAACACACAATAACACACATCACAAAAATAACACACAACACTCAAAACAATACACAACACACAAACTTACAAAACAATAAAACACACACTACAAAAAAAAAGACCAGCTAAGCGTAACAAAAAAACCTAACGTAGATAAATCAGAGTTAAAAATAATTTGGTATACAAAGCAATGAGTAACCGTACTATACAAAAATAAAACTCCGTATCTTGAAGCGATGAACACACATTTCACAATGACCTTCACTTCACTCCACTTCACTACGCTTATATACACTTCACGGCACCCTCCGTTAATATTTATATACATATTTATATACTCAGATCGTTGATAAGACACGTCAGGTTAAAAGCCTTGGATGTACGAGGGGCGCCCAGAAAGTAATGCAACACATTTTTTTTCTCATTCACAATTGATTTCATTAAAACTTCAAATACGTCACATCATTACACGAATCTTTGGCTACCTAAACCTATTTTTCAACATAGTCTCCTTCTAAATCTTTGGCCTTACGCCACCGAGATGCGAGAGCATGTGTGCCTTCGAGGTACCACTCTGCAGGTCTCTGTCGCAACCACCTCTTTACTTCGGTAATGACCTCCTCGTCGTCCTCAATCCTCTTTCCGCGGATTGCATCTTTCAAGGGACCGAAAAGATGGTAGTCAGAAGGAGCCAGATCAGAGCTGTAAGGTGGATGAGACAGGACAGTCCACTGAAGCTTTGTGATGGCCTCTCGGGTACGCAGACTTGTGTGTGGCCTCGCATTGTCGTGGTGAAGAAGCACTTTTGTCACATCTTTATGGGAACGAACCCTCCGGAAACGTTTTCTTCAGAGTTTCCCTTGAAAGATGCAATCCGCGGAAAGAGGTTTGAGGACGACGAAGAGGTCATTACCGAAGTAAAGAGGTGGTTGCGACAGAGACCTGCAGAGTGGTACCTCGAAGGCACACATGCTCTCGCATCTCAGTGGCGTAAGGCCAAAGATTTAGAAGGAGACTATGTTGAAAAATAGGTTTAGGTAGCCAAAGATTCGTGTAATGATGTGACGTATTTGAAGTTTTGATACAATCAATTGTGAATGGGGAAAAAAAATGTGTTGCATTACTTTCTGGGCGCTGTAATATAATATGTGATAAAGTAGATGAAGATGCCAAACAAATGCTGAAAAGGCTGACAATGTATGACACAGTGGAGATAATAATGAAAAAGACAATGAGAAAAGGCGATCTGCCACATAAACAGGAGGAGTAAGTTTGTGGCCTTTCAAAAGCGTCGCAACGCCTCCACATTCAGTGTCAAGCGATTACAGAAGACTGCCTTAGGACTGCTTCACACTGAATATGCAGGCATTGCGCTACTTTGAAACGTCATTTAACAGCCGACATGGTATAACATCCCAGAAGATTTGAATCACTATTCGTTTCCTGTTAGATGTTTATAAACATTTATACCGTATACAGGTAGCCTTCGATTTACGCCGGGGATGCGTTCCTGGACCAACCGGCGTAAATCGGAATCGGCGTAAATTGAAACTATTTTATAATGTAAATCAATGTGAAGTCAGTGACAAGCGTTCCCGGCACCCAAATATTGTCGAGTAATATAATGGCGTTGCATTTAAAGCTCTGAAATAACGGAAATATAATAAAGGGAATTTATAAAATATATTTTGTACACTTACGACCGGCAATGGCGTAATGAAGCAGCGTTAGTTCTCTGACGAAGTCACTGGTTGAGGATCGTCACGTTTTTTAAAGAAAGCGTGCAGTGTGGACTGTCGTGATTTCTTCTTTCTTTCTATCAAAATGTCACGATAAGGCCTCACGGATGCCATAACGCTACTCTTCGCTGTAGCACTCTGCTCCCAGTCGTGGTCAATCTCGCAGAGCTCATCAGTGAGTTTATCTGTCTGAGAGGATGCGCTGGAGATCGCTTGTCTTATTTCACGAACAGGAAGTACTTCCTCTATAGAAAATCACGTAATAAAAATAACCCCGTGATCTCCGCAGAGATTAAATTTGTCCTTTGATAGGTTGAAGCGTCGGGAATTAAATCGCATAAGAGCAAACTGGCATATGTAAAAGTTTACATTTTACAAGCAGCTTTTACAGATTAATCGATCTCATTAGAGCAAATTCGCGTTAACGAAACATACGTAATTGCAGAGATGACTGTATTTATAATTTTTATTGAAAATCAGCGATGTAAGTTACGATTTAGTATAAGAAGCAGTACGAGAAAAATGGTAACACGTTATAAATGATAGTAAAACATATTTTTTTTCACTTTTTGACCTCCTGATTTCAAAATCGGCGTTATTCTGAATCGGCGCAAATTGGACCGGCGCAAATCGAGGGCTACCTTCAATTTGTGTTGCTACTGCCTCCACACAAAAACTACATCACTGTCAAATTCTAAAAGGCTCTGACGACGGTACGTAACATTGAGAACTAATGCGTTCTTGGACTTTGTACATCGTCCGGAAATCTAAAACAACTAGATAACACGACGTTTCGGAAACTGGATCTGCTTCCGTCCTCAGGTGTAAGGGAAGGGAGACACCTACACTGTTGGGTCCCTTAAATAGAGCTAACCTCAATCACTGGATTGTGACTGAGGTGATTGAGCTTAGCTCTATCTAAGGGACCCAACAGTGTAGGTGTCTCCCTCCCCCTACATCTGAGGACGGAAGCAGATCCAGCTTCCGAAACGTCGTGTTATCTAGTTATTTCAGATTTCCGGACAATGTACAAAGTCCAGAAACCCACCAGTTCTCAATACATCACCGACGTACCAACCGGCTTGCATCTAATCACAACGCACAGTACCATCTACAGCTGAGGTGTCCAGTCCGCATACACAGCACATAACAGTTTAGGCGGTTACGTATAAACACTCGTAATTTTTACACGTGCGCCCCGCGAACGAACCAGTAATAACGGCGATGGTCCTTTTCCGCGAAAAAAAAAATGTTGGATACACCGAATTAGAGTGTTCTGTATGATTTTTTCGGCCCAGCATGTGGCTACTGCTTTTGCTCAGGTCTGTACAGATCACGGATCGTGAGCGGCAGTTCACAGACGCAACGCAATGAGGAATCACTGCCTGTCAGAAAGAAAAGTGCTCTGATTTCGGATTCACGAGTTGAACGAAATTAGCTGTAGGAAACAACAATTTCAGATTACTTAAACAGTTAAAGTTCACTCTAGAAAGCACACAGGGGGAGCAGAGGTACAGCTGTACCCTTTAACCTCGGCACTACAAGGGGGTTCAAATAAAAAATGAGATGGGCGGGGCATGTGGCACGTATGGGGGACAAGGAAGGTGCATACAGGGTATGGTGGAGAGACCTGAAGGAAAATGACCACTTGGAAGATCTGTGCGTAGATGGGAGGATAATATTAAAATAAATCTTCGAGAAGTGAGATGGAGGAGCATTGATTGTATTAATCTGGCTCAGGACAGGAATCAGTGGCGGGCTGTTGTGAATGCGGTAATGAACCTACGGGTTCCATAAAACGCGGGGAATTTCTTGACTAGCTGACGACCTGTTAGCTTCTCAAGAAGGACTGTGCTGCATGGAGTTAGTTAGTTAGTTAGTTAGTTATGGGGCCTTACTTAGGATAGGGACAGGTGGCGGGCTGTTGTGAGTGCGGTAATGAACCTTCGGGTTACATAAAACGCGGGGAATTTCTTGACTAGCTGACGACCTGTTAGCTTCTCAAGAAGGACTGTGCTGCATGGAGTTAGTTAGTTAGTTAGTTGGTTAGTTATGGGGCCTTACTTAGGATAGGGACAGGTGGCGGGCTGTTGTGAATGCGGTAATGAACCTTCGGGTTACATAAAACGCGGGGAATTTCTTGACTAGCTGACGACCTGTTAGCTTCTCAAGGAGGACTGTGCTACATGGAGTTAGTTAGTTAGTTAGTTAGTTATGGGGCCTTACTTAGGATAGGGACAGGTGGCGGGCTGTTGTGAGTGCGGTAATGAACCTTCGGTTTCCATAAAACGCGGGGAATTTCTTGACTAGCTGACGACCTGTTAGCTTCTCAAGAAGGACTGTGCTACATGGAGTTAGTTAGTTAGTTAGTTAGTTATGGGGCCTTACTTAGGATAGGGACAGGTGGCGGGCTGTTGTGAGTGCGGTAATGAACCTTCGGTTTCCATAAAACGCGGGGAATTTCTTGACTAGCTGACGACCTGTTAGCTTCTCAAGAAGGACTGTGCTACATGGAGTTAGTTAGTTAGTTAGTTAGTTATGGGGCCTTACTTAGGATAGGGACAGGTGGCGGGCTGTTGTGAGTGCGGTAATGAACCTTCGGTTTCCATAAAACGCGGGGAATTTCTTGACTAGCTGACGACCTGTTAGCTTCTCAAGAAGGACTGTGCTACATGGAGTTAGTTAGTTAGTTAGTTAGTTATGGGGCCTTACTTAGGATAGGGACAGGTGGCGGGCTGTTGTGAGTGCGGTAATGAACCTTCGGTTTCCATAAAACGCGGGGAATTTCTTGACTAGCTGACGACCTGTTAGCTTCTCAAGAAGGACTGTGCTGCATGGAGTTAGTTAGTTAGTTAGTTAGTTGGTTAGATGGGTATTTCAGATTATTTGAACTACTTTTTCCCATCCCACCATTAGCCTGTCTTCAGAATACATTCGATAAGCGAAACAGGTTATATACTTAAACGCAAACAGTTGTCAACAGTTGTCAACAGTTGTCAGCAGTTGTCAACTGCCACGCAAAACGCTTCACAAAGCTACAAGCTACAGAGATTAAGTATAACACTTAATAAATGGTTTGCGTCTGAAGAAATCGACATTCAAGCCAATATGTACTGCAACTCTATACACCACACAAAACAGAACTTCTACACTAAAGCCCGCTGAAATGAAACACTTTCCTGCGCAGAATGTCTTAGCCTTAACCCTCTATATCCACGACCGGGAGATACCGTGAATCTTTGTTGGGCTACTGCCACACCACACCACACTCGGTAGGACTCCTCTGGACGAGTGATCAGCCCGTCGCAGAGACCTCTACCTGACATCACACAAACTCACAAGAGACAGACATCCATGCCCTCGGCGGGATTCCAACCCACAATCCCAGTAAACGAGTGGCCGTAGACCCACGCCTTAGACCGCGCGGTCACTGGGATCGGCACGATTTGTTTTTTTTTTAATGGCTCGACAGCCCCTTGGGGGCCTAGACCGCATCATTTTTCGACGCTTCACGATCACACTTTTTAGACACACCACACTCGGTAGGACTCCTCTGGACGAGTGATCAGCCCGTCGCAGAGACCTCTACCTGACAACACACAACACTCACAACAGACAGACATCCATGCCTCCGGCGAGATTCGAACCCGCAATCCCAGCAAGCCAGCGGCCGCAGACCCACGCCTTAGACCGCGCGGCCACTGGGATCGGCACGATTTCTTTTTTTTAATGGCTCGACAGCCCCTTGGGGGCCTAGGCCGCCTCATTTTTCGACGCTTCACGATCACACTTTTTAGACACACCACACTCGGTAGGACTCCTCTGGACGAGTGATCAGCTCGTCGCAGAGACCTCTACCTGACAACACACAACACTCACAACAGACAGACATCCATGCCTCCGGTGGGATTCGAACCCACAATCCCAGTAAACGAGTGGCCGCAGACCCACGCCTTAGACCGCACGGCCACTGACATCGGCACGATTTGTTTCACCTTAGTGAATTATAACTGATATACTATTTGGATATCAACAAAAATAAAATCGCCTAATAAAACTTGCATACAAATTGCGGGAGTGAGATTACTTCGTACCTGCAGTCCACCAAACGCAGGCTGAACATTGAATGCCAAGGTGTGACATTGAAATCTCTACAGCCTCGCCTCAATATAAACTAGATTCATCTCTAAGCAATAATTTCGTTGTTTATGACTGTCAAGGTCACAAAAGCAATAAACAGTTTTCCGGCTATATACAAAACTTGTTTAAGTAGAACCAGGGTTAAATGAAACAATGTTGAAGGTTGACTTCTTTTGATTACGAAATTTAAGTAGGGCAATCTTGCCTTTCTGCGCAAGACAAACTCATTTACAAAGCACCTATCCACATGCTGTGGTTTTCATTAATTAAATTATCAATGTTTTGTCCTTAAACTGAGAGACCCAACTTCATACAGAAGAGTAGACGGCTTGGGTACGACGTCGTACAGTTTGGTAGACACGTAGCAAACTAGCAGTCTCCACCTTCACGGGACACCTGACGTCACACAAGTTTCATACCATAAAATCACACTTCTCTGAATGTTTTCACACTGGCCTCGGGAATAACTACATTCTGGGCTTAACAACAGCAAACATTTAACTACATTCTGGGCTTAACAACACCAAACATTTAACTACATTCTGGGCTTAACAACAGCAAACATTTAACTACATTCTGGGCTTAACAACACCAAACATTTAACTACATTCTGGGCTTAACAACACCAAACATTTAACTACATTCTGGGCTTAACAACACCAAACATTTAACTACATTCTGGGCTTAACAACACCAAACATTTAACTACATTCTGGACTTAACAACACCAAACATTTAACTACATTCTGGGCTTAACAACAGCAAACATTTAACTACATTCTGGGCTTAACAACACCAAACATTTAACTATATTCTGGGCTTAACAACAGCAAACATTTAACTACATTCTGGGCTTAACAACACCAAACATTTAACTACATTCTGGACTTAACAACACCAAACATTTAACTACATTCTGGGCTTAACAACAGCAAACATTTAACTACATTCTGGGCTTAACAACACCAAACATTTAACTACACTCTGGACTTAACAACACCAAACATTTAACTACATTCTGGGCTTAACAACACCAAACATTTAACTACATTCTGGGCTTAACAACACCAAACATTTAACTACATTCTGGCTTAACAACACCAAACATTTAACTACATTCTGGGTTTAACAACACCAAACATTTAACTACATTCTGGGCTTAACAACACCAAACATTTAACTACATTCTGGGCTTAACAACAGCAAACATTTAACTACATTCTGGGCTTACAACACCAAACATTTAACTACATTCTGGGCTTAACAACAGCAAACATTTAACTACATTCTGGGCTTAACAACACCAAACATTTAACTACATTCTGGGCTTAACAACAGCAAACATTTAACTACATTCTGGGCTTAACAACACCAAACATTTAACTACATTCTGGGCTTAACAACACCAAACATTTAACTACATTCTGGGCTTAACAACAGCAAACATTTAACTACATTCTGGGCTTATAAACAGCAGACATTTAACCAACGACATCAGTTT
Organism: Reticulitermes speratus; assembly: GCA_021186555.1. Classification (NCBI taxonomy): domain Eukaryota; kingdom Metazoa; phylum Arthropoda; class Insecta; order Blattodea; family Rhinotermitidae; genus Reticulitermes; species Reticulitermes speratus. Next base: position 54,634,720 of record JAJKFL010000005.1, read on the forward strand.
CAAATTGTTACCGTATTTGTACAGCAGCTAACGATTCGGTACAGGTAAAGCTCTCCCTAGAACAGGCCATGAAGGCCCAGAGGGGGAGCAGAGGTACAGCTCTACTCTTTCTTTAATCTCGGCGCTAGATGGGGGTGGGTGGTCAACTCCACGCCCCGGCCGCTTTACCCCCGGGAATGACCCGGTACCCATTGTATAGGATGCTGGGTAGGCCCCAGGGCCAGTCTGGACGGCTGCGGAAAATCTCGCCCCAACCGGGATTCGATCCCCGGATAGTCTTAAAATATATCAATCTATTCCAGGGTATTTTTAATACCCGTTAACCCTTTGGCTTGTTAAGCCCACGACAACTCAACTAGCACAGACTGTAGCACGTGACTTTAACGGGATATCGAAGCGCAATACGTCAGCATTTTTAAAACTGTCCGATGATACGATCACCGACAAACTGCGCACACTGCGCCATCCTCTGGCCCAATATTTGCGAGTCCTCGTAAGTCCGCGAATCAGCAGACGACGGCTTTTCAGGTCTACAAGCACATCACCGTACAAGCAAACAGTACAGACACAGCAATAAGCACCACCTGCATAGACCAAATGCCAACCTATCTTGTTTTCAAAAAGTACAGTCTATGCCAGTATCACAATTTTCAACAGACTCCCTCTGAGTCTCATAAGTCTTAAGAATGAAAAGACAAAACTTGAAGTAGCATGAAGAATATACTTAAATACAGGGTATACACAAAAGAATGGTGCGGTTTCAATGGTGAATAAAGGGAAACCGCACCATTGTTTTGTGTATACCTTGTACACACTGCTTTTACTGAGTAGATGAATTTGTTATGTATAAAGACGGTTCATAGTGCGGTGTGTAACATGTTTATAGTGTTTTAGTGTATAGTGTTCAGATGTAAAATTGTGTAGTCTGTATAGCTGTATATTTGTGTATTGTGACTTATTGCACATACAGTTGTCACTTGGACAGACTTATGGATCCATGGAATGTATGTAATGTATGTATGCATGTGTTATGAGTTATGTAGTATGAAGCCTCCTCACTCCTATGAGATAAAATTTTCAAAAGTCCTGAATGTTTGTAACTTCACGTCTTGCCATTACAGGCACAAAACAAGCACGCAAACTACAGAATGCTGTGTTTAAACCTTGAGGAACGTGCCAATAGCATGACGGGCAGAAACGAGATGCTACGGGCGATTTTATTGTTCATTAACACGCCCAGCACACACACAAACACACACACACTTCACGCAACTGAAACCTTCAACACAAAACTGTCTCAGTCCTGTTCAAACACTTGTCTACAGTGACCCCTAGCAAGCTGGACACGATATAGTTTGTCTACCTTCATGCATCTTTCTGGTCTGCAGTGTTTTTGGTGTCTGATGACATTGGTGTCTGATGACACTGGTGTCATCCCTCAACATACAAAACAACCAACTTGCTGCATCTAAACAACACCCCTGAAGAATGCAAGCACGAAGCTACACACACATACAGCAGGCGCAGAAAATGTAACTTAGCTCATTCTTCGCCTTGAAACGACACAAAAGCATGTGGTTAGTTTCACGGCCCGGCCGCTTTAACCCCGCGGAGACAGCTTACTGTACGCAACAGAAAGGACAATGGATGTGTCCCAGTGACGGTCTGGGTGCTGTGCTCAAAGGAAAACCAGTTCAGCCCCTGCCGGAAACCGAAAACCGATTCGGTGTTGTCCAGCCTGTGGTCTAGTCACTGTACTGACTGAGCTATATCGCCTCAGCAGTAACAGCTATACGCAAATACAGGTCTCTTTTATATAGAATTTCCAGCTTCCAGCGAAATTAGTTCATGGAGTGTACAATAACAATTCTTACTATACAAAGCGTCTTTTTATCAAGAGACTACTTGCCGTAGAGCGGACGACATCGTTGCTGCATAGCGACCGAGGACGCCGCCCGTTCTGCAATGTTCAGTCCTGCTCAGTCCCGCAAGACAACACAAGAAGAAGTTTAATATTATTTATTAATTTACAGATTGATTGATTGATTGATTACAAACACAAAACCAGTTACCAAGGCGGCGGTTTCACGTGCGTTTATACGTAACCTACATGTCTTACTGCGACAATTCAGCTAAAGCACATAACATTTAAGAGGCTCATATAAGCAAATACGAAATTTATAATTTATGTATTACATAATTAATTTTCGCTTTTGTAACTCATTCACCATCAGTTTTTCTATATCGTCAAAATTTAACCATTTACAGGGCATACACAAAAGAATGGTGCGGTATCAATAGTGAATTCTTTTGAAACCGCACCATTCTTTTGTGTATGCCCTGTATTTAGCACATTAAAAGATAATGTTATACCTGTGCACGCCATGAAGGCATGTGGAGGGGAGTGGAGGTATAGCTCCACACATGACCTCCGAATTAAATGGAAATGACAGGCCACCTTCATGCTCCGGCTGCTTTATACCTATAGAAAGAGCTCCCGGGTACCCACAGAAGAGGAGGCTGGCAGGGCAGCATGTGGAAGCTACCTGTCAGAAATCGAATGCGATTAGTCGATTGTCCAGTCCGACTACGCTATCCCTCCTCCGTGTGTATAGCACAGTCGTTACCAGATTGTACGGCGGGCAGTAACGTTACCTGCAGTTCTGCATTCTGCCCACACAGTGTGTCGTGTGTTCTGCATAAGGCCGCGTTCTCACGGGGCGTGAACCACGCGCGTGAATCACACTTTCGTGGGCCACTATCCGTGTGAACGCGGAGTCGTGGACCTTGCGTGTGACGTCAGCAGTCCACGATCCTGTCGTGGCAGAATCAAACCATGTTAGATTTTCAGTCGTGGTACTGGCGTTCGTGATGTAAAAGATGTCCTAACGTGTGCTAAGACTCAGTGACAACGAAACGTTACGTTTCTCGGATTTATATCAAAATGAACCTGTTCTGTATAATGCCACTTTGGAGGAGTATTGGGATCGAGATTTAAGGGCGGCGGCAGCAAAACGAATATCAGCCGCTTTACACATATCTGGATTCGGACCTGCAGAAATGTTAGTGAAGTTGAACACTTGAGAAGTTGATACTGTCAGCAAGCAGCAAGCCAGAGATCGGGATTTTATGTGCTAAACTTACACAAAACACAGAGCACACTACGGCACAGCCCTCAGCAACTGTCCCGTCTATGGTCACGATTGTACTGAAACATTTTGTCCGTGTGAACAGCTCACGCTTTCCACCAAGCGTGGAGGCAACACGAGTGAGCACGCCAGTGTGATTCACGCGCGTGGTTCACGCCCCGTGAGAACGCGGCCTAAGGCAGGACAAATATCGACAACTTGCCTGTACAGTATTCATCTTTATAATACATAGTACGAATGTTGTCTGTGTCACAGGAACTAACTTTGTACATACCGTCTGCAATAATTACGTCACAGTGTCGCAGTGATTATCAGAAAGCTGTAAGTAATGAAGGTGGGCCACGAACTGCCACAAACAGCTGACAGAGTACTACGATTTTTATAATTACCGTTCTGAAAAAAAGTGCAATAAAATAGTGTGATGAGATCTGCGCTCTTCTGGGATATTACGCAGCGTCGAGTGGTAATTCTTTACCGACGTTTCGGGACAACCTATCGGTCCCATCTTCAAGGTTCAAGAAGTTCTGGACTTCTTGACACTTGAAGATGGGAGAGTAGGTTGTGCCGAAACGTCGGTAAAGGATTACCACTCGTACTTCTTGATCCTTGAAGATGGGAACGATAGGTTCTGCCAAAACGTCGGTAAAGTATTACCACTGGTACTTCTTGACACTTGAAGATGGGACCGATAGGTTGTGCCAAGAGTCGGTAAAGTATTACCACTCGTACTTCTTGACACTTGAAGATGGGACCGATAGGTTCTGCCAAAACGTCGGTAAAGTATTACCACTCGTACTTCTTGACACTTGAAGATGGGACCGATAGGTTGTGCCAAAAGTCGGTAAAGTATTACCACTCGTACTTCTTGACACTTGAAGATGGGACCGATAGGTTCTGCCAAAACGTCGGTAAAGTATTACCACTCGTACTTCTTGACACTTGAAGATGGGACCGATAGGTTCTGCCAAAACGTCGGTAAAGTATTACCACTCGTACTTCTTGACACTTGAAGATGGGACCGATAGGTTCTGCCAAAACGTCGGTAAAGTATTACCACTCGTACTTCTTGACACTTGAAGATGGGACCGATAGGTTGTGCCAAAAGTCGGTAAAGTATTACCACTCGTACTTCTTGACACTTGAAGATGGGACCGATAGGTTCTGCCAAAACGTCGGTAAAGTATTACCACTCGTACTTCTTGACACTTGAAGATGGGACCGATAGGTTCTGCCAAAACGTCGGTAAAGTATTACCACTCGTACTTCTTGACACTTGAAGATGGGACCGGTAGGTTGTGCCGAAACATCGGTAAAGGATTACCACTCGTACTTCTTGACCCTTGAAAATGGGACCGACAGGTTGTCCCGAAACATCGGTAAACAATTACCACTCGACACTGCGTAATATCCCAGAAGAGCGCAACAACATGGCAGCAGAAGACTGAAATCACGAAAATACTGTGATTGTTAGAAGGACTGTACTGGCACCATAAACATACACACGTGTACACGTGTCTTGAGTAATTACGAGGTGTGAAATAGGTCTTCGTTGATTCGTAAACTCTCAGAAGTAAAGATTTAGAGTGAACTATAAATACAATGAAACAAATTAAACAAACTGGCTCTTCACTTCTCAACAAACAGGTATCGGAAGCCTTAAAAACAAAGTTTCGAAGTTCATATAACTTTTCATAGGACAAACCGAACAGGGTGGAGAGAGAAAGAGACGAAAAGTATTCCGAAGTTATAAATGGAGTCTGCGCTATTACAAGAAGATAAGGCAAGGAGGGGTGGAAAAGAGCGACAGAGTGCGAGAAAACTGTAGGGGAGAGGAAAGTATGAAGCAAGGGGAAGCGTAAAGACGACCTTGGTAGAGGCGCCTCCTGCCATCACTTGGGACCCTGACGTCGCGCCGGCTTGTGGGCCGATCTGCTCGCACCGCGGCAGCTGTGTGGCGATGTCGCCATTCGCAAAACGCACTACGCGGGCAGCACGTCAGTGTATCTGCTGCCCTCGCATTTTTATCCTGAAGATGGAGGGAACAGGCCCCTCAGAAACGTTCTCTAACTACACGGCGTCAATTCCAGAAAACCGTAATTATGAATTATTTACAAGTCATTAGCGATTAGACTGGAGCAGCAGTAACTTAGCACGGCTGGACCACTGAAGAGTCACCAAGTTTCAATCCCCGGCAGACGCAAATAATTATTCTCTTATACAAACCTTCCAAACCGGATACAGACCTCCCCCGGTCTCTTATTTAATTCGTTCCTGGGGCTCTATTTCCCCTGGGGGTAAACTGCACGGAACATACAGCTGATCACTAACCTCCCTAATATGCCGAGATTAAGAATGCGTGGAGCTATACCACCATCACCCCACATTCCTTCATGGCATGGCGATTAAGCATACAGGCAACTTAGTGATGTGATACAACACAGTCACAGTAGCAGTGTTACGAGGACTAGAAATAGTTGTACTGGTTCCTGGTCTCCGTAACTAGAATATATACCTTCCTAAAGACACATAACCTGAAGATGGAGACAGCAAGTTCCTCCGAAACGGCGGTAAATTCTGTTCACTACATGCCGCCACAATCGGGAAGACAGCAATGTTTACAGTGAATATCACACGTCGAAATCCTTCATTTAACGTTAGGCGCGTTCGCAAAATTGCGAAAATCGACTATGAAATTTGATGTTTATTTTTTATTTTGAAAAATCTGTCGAGAAAATTCAAGTTTCGTTAAAATCTGACAAGAATAACGGTACTTTACGTAAAGTTAAACATGCACAGATACTGTGTCAAGTGTGCACTGATACTGTGTAAAACATACAAAGATACTGTGTCAAGTGTGCACTGATACTGTGTAAAACATACACAGATACTGTGTCAAGTGTGCACTGATACTGTGTAAAACATACACAGATACTTGTCAAGTGTGCACTGATACTGTGTAAAACATACACAGATACTCGTCAAGTGTGCACTGATACTGTGTAAAACATACAAAGATACTGTGTCAAGTGTGCACTGATACTGTGTAAAACATACACAGATACTTGTCAAGTGTGCACTGATACTGTGTAAAACATACACAGATACTTGTCAAGTGTGCACTGATACTGTGTAAAACATACAAAGATACTGTGTCAAGTGTGCACTGATACTGTGTAAAACATACACAGATACTGTGTCAAGTGTGCACTCATACTGTGTAAAACATACACAGATACTTGTCAAGTGTGCACTGATACTGTGTAAAACATACACAGATACTTGTCAAGTGTGCACTGATACTGTGTAAAACATACAAAGATACTGTGTCAAGTGTGCACTGATACTGTGTAAAACATACACAGATACTTGCCAAGTGTGCACTGATACTGTGTAAAACATACAAAGATACTGTGTCAAGTGTGCACTCATACTGTGTAAAACATACACAGATACTGTCAAGTTTGCACTGATACTGTGTAAAACATACACAGATACTGTGTCAAGTGTGCACTGATACTGTGTAAAACATACACAGATACTGTGTCAAGTGTGCACTCATACTGTGTAAAACATACACAGATACTGTCAAGTTTGCACTGATACTGTGTAAAACATACACAGATACTGTGTCAAGTGTGCACTGATACTGTGTAAAACATACACAGATACTGTGTCAAGTGTGCACTCATACTGTGTAAAACATACACAGATACTGTCAAGTGTGCACTGATACTGTGTAAAACATACACAGATACTGTGTCAAGTGTGCACTCATACTGTGTAAAACATACACAGATACTGTCAAGTTTGCACTGATACCGTGTAAAACTTACACAGGTACTGTGTCAGGTGTGCACTCATACTGTGTAAAACATACACAGATACTGTGTCAAGTGTGCACTGATACTGTGTAAAACATACACAGATACTGTGTCAAGTTTGCACTGATACTGTGTAAAACATACACAGATACTGTGTCAAGTGTGCACTCATACTGTGTAAAACATACACAGATACTGTCAAGTTTGCACTGATACTGTGTAAAACATACACAGATACTGTGTCAAGTGTGCACTGATACTGTGTAAAACATACACAGATACTGTGTCAAGTGTGCACTCATACTGTGTAAAACATACACAGATACTGTCAAGTGTGCACTGATACTGTGTAAAACATACACAGATACTGTGTCAAGTGTGCACTCATACTGTGTAAAACATACACAGATACTGTCAAGTTTGCACTGATACCGTGTAAAACTTACACAGATACTGTGTCAGGTGTGCACTCATACTGTGTAAAACATACACAGATACTGTGTCAAGTGTGCACTGATACTGTGTAAAACATACACAGATACTGTGTCAAGTTTGCACTGATACTGTGTAAAACATACACAGATACTGTGTCAAGTGTGCACTGATACTGTGTAAAACATACACAGATACTGTGTCAAGTTTGCACTGATACCGTGTAAAACTTACACAGATACTGTGTCAGGTGTGCACTCATACTGTGTAAAACATACACAGATACTGTGTCAAGTGTGCACTCATACTGTGTAAAACATACACAGATACTTGTCAAGTGTGCACTATACTGTGTAAAACATACACAGATACTGTGTCAAGTGTGCACTGATACTGTGTAAAACATACAAGATACTGTGTCAAGTGTGCACTGATACTGTGTAAAACATACACAGATACTTGTTCAAGTGTGCACTGATACTGTGTAAAACATACACAGATACTGTGTCAAGTGTGCACTGATACTGTGTAAAACATACACAGATACTGTGTCAAGTGTGCACTGATACTGTGTAAAACATACACGATACTGTGTCAAGTGTGCACTGATACTGTGTAAAACATACACAGATACTGTGTCAAGTGTGCACTGATACTGTGTAAAAACATAACAGATACTGTGTCAAGTGTGCACTGATACTGTGTAAAACATACACAGATACTGTGTCAAGTGTGCACTGATACTGTGTAAAACATACAGTACTGTGTCAAGTGTGCATGTACTGTGTAAAAATACAGATACTGTGTCAAGTGTGCACTGATACTGTGTAAAACATACAGATACTGTGTCAAGTGTGCACTGATACTGTGTAAAACATAACAGATACTGTGTCAAGTGTGCACTGATACTGTGTAAAACATACACAGATACTGTGTCAAGTGTGCACTGATACTGTGTAAAACATACACAGATACTGTTCAAGTTGTGCACTGATACTGTGTAAAACATACACAGATACTGTGTCAGTGTGCACTGATACTGTGTAAAAACATACACAGATACTGTGTCAAGTGTGCACTGATACTGTGTAAAACATACACAGATACTGTGTCAAGTGTGCACTGATACTGTGTAAAACATACACAGATACTGTGTCAAGTGTGCACTGATACTGTGTAAAACATACACAGATACTGTGTCAAGTTGCACTCATACTGTGTAAAACATACACAGATACTGTGTCAAGTGTGCACTGATACTGTGTAAAACATACACAGATACTGTGTCAAGTGTGCACTGATACTGTGTAAAACATACACAGATACTGTGTCAAGTGTGCACTGATACTGTGTAAAACATACACAGATACTGTGTCAAGTGTTGCACTGATACTGTGTAAAACATACACAGATACTGTGTCAAGTTGCACTGATACTGTGTAAAACTACACAGATACTGTGTCAAGTGTGCACTGATACTGTGTAAAACATACACAGATACTGTGTCAAGTTGCACTATACTGTTGTAAAAACATCACGATACTGTGTCAAGTGTGCACTGATACTGTGTAAAACATACACAGATACTGTGTCAAGTGTGCACTGATACTGTGTAAAACATACACAGATACTGTGTCAAGTGTGCACTATACTGTGTAAAACATACACAGATACTGTGTCAAGTGTGCACTATACTGTGTAAAACATACACAGATACTGTGTCAAGTTTGCACTGATACTGTGTAAAACATACACAGATACTGTGTCAAGTGTGCACTGATACTGTGTAAAACATACACAGATACTGTGTCAAGTGTGCACTGATACTGTGTAAAACATACACAGATACTGTGTCAGTGTGCACTGATACTGTGTAAAACTACACAGATACTGTGTCAAGTGTGCACTGATACTGTGTAAAACATACACAGATACTGTGTCAAGTGTGCACTGATACTGTGTAAAACATACACAGATACTGTGTCAAGTGTGCACTGATACTGTGTAAAACATACACAGATACTGTGTCAAGTGTGCACTGATACTGTGTAAAACATACACAGATACTGTGTCAAGTGTGCACTGATACTGTGTAAAACATACACAGATACTGTGTCAAGTGTGCACTGATACTGTGTAAAACATACACAGATACTGTGTCAGGTGTACACTGATACTGTGTAAAGCATACACAGATACTGTGTCAAGTGTGCACTGATACTGTGTAAAACACACAGATACTGTGTCAAGTGTGCACTGATACTGTGTAAAACATACACAGATACTGTGTCAAGTGTGCACTGATACTGTGTAAAACACACAGATACTGTGTTAGGTGTGCACTGATACTGTGTAAAACAAACACAGATACTGTGTCAAGTGTGCACTGATACTGTGTAAAACATACACAGATACTGTGTCAAGTGTGCACTGATACTGTGTAAAACATACACAGATACTGTGTCAAGTGTGCACTGATACTGTGTAAAACACACAGATACTGTGTTAGGTGTGCACTGATACTGTGTAAAACAAACACAGATACTGTGTCAAGTGTGCGCAGATACTGCAACAAATAAACACAGATACTGTACCAAATATACAAAAATACTGTGTAAAACATACACAGATACTGTGTCAAGTGTGCACTGATACTGTGTAAAACATACACAGATACTGTGTGAGGTGTGCACTGATACTGTGTAAAACAAACACAGATACTGTGTCAAGTGTGCGCAGATACTGCAACAAATAAACACAGATACTGTACCAAATATACAAAAATACTGTGTAAAACATACACAGATACTGTGTCAAGTGTGCGCAGATACTGCAACAAACAAACACAGATACTGTACCAAATATACACAAATACTGTACCAATATGCACCGATACTGTGCCAAATATGTACGCCTATTAGTCACAAATGTGCCAAGTACACACTGATACTGTATTCATATGACTCACGATCTAGTCTCGGAGTTGCATGACATAATGGGAAATCCTCTTCACCATCAAAACCTTGGCAAAGCCACCGATGCGTCACTCACAAGAATTGATTCTACACAGCAGTTGAGTACTCCTGTATTCGCCATTAATCTTGTCTCGCATTACGACAACTTGGCAATTAAAACAATCGATACCAGCACCACGACACACTTCGACAGTGCATTGGAGGTTCCGTTTGCCACCTCCACAAGACATTCGGAGGTTATCGACTATTCCGCTCCTTCCTGTAACTTTTCTCACTCATCATCTTCTTCTTCTTCCTCTTCTTCTCCTTCTCTTCTTCCAGTCTTTCTTCTTTCATTTTACATAAACGTTATATGCTCGTTGCTCCTCTTTCTCTCTCTTAAATTTTTTAACTAATTGTTCTAATTCCTTTTTAATTATGCAGTCCTTTTGACAAAGATTATTTTATCATTCGTTCTTTATTCCAGTTTTTCATTGACATAATCCTTTCGGCCGCACTGTGGCCCTGGGGTCGACTCAACCTCTAACAGAAATGAGTACCAGGAGTATTTCCTGTGGGGTAAAGGCGGCCGGTGCGTAGGGCTGACAACCTTACCACCTTCATGTGCCGATTGTCTATAAATCTGGGAGCCTCAACCTCCTGGAACCCTCAGGGCCTGTCCAGGCCTGTAATGGGATTGCTTTACCTTCATCTTCTTTATTCCAGTTTTGCAAGCATCTTCATTCTTATTTTCTTCGTTTCTTCTTCTTCTTCGCTTTGGCTGTATACTCCGGCTGACGTCTTGGCCTCCTCTACTAAACCAATTTTCCGTCTTGGCCTCCTCTACTAAACCAATTTTCCGTCTTGGTCTCCTCTACTAAACCAATTTTCCGTCTTGGCCTCCTCTACTAAACCAATTTTCCGTCTTGGTCTCCTCTACTAAACCAATTTTCCGTCTTGGCCTCCTCTACTAAACCAATTTTCCGTCTTGGTCTCCTCTACTAAACCAATTTTCCGTCTTGGCCTCCTCTACTAAACCAATTTTCCGTCTTGGCCTCCTCTACTAAACCAATTTTCCGTCTTGGTCTCCTCTACTAAACCAATTTTCCGTCTTGGCCTCCTCTACTAAACCAATTTTCCGTCTTGGCCTCCTCTACTAAACCAATTTTCCGTCTTGGTCTCCTCTACTAAACCAATTTTCCGTCTTGGCCTCCTCTACTAAACCAATTTTCCGTCTTGGCCTCCTCTACTAAACCAATTTTCCGTCTTGGTCTCCTCTACTAAACCAATTTTCCGTCTTGGCCTCCTCTACTAAACCAATTTTCCGTCTTGGTCTCCTCTACTAAACCAATTTTCCGTCTTGGCCTCCTCTACTAAACCAATTTTCCGTCTTGGCCTCCTCTACTAAACCAATTTTCCGTCTTGGTCTCCTCTACTAAACCAATTTTCCGTCTTGGCCTCCTCTACTAAACCAATTTTCCGTCTTGGTCTCCTCTACTAAACCAATTTTCCGTCTTGGCCTCCTCTACTAAACCAATTTTCCGTCTTGGCCTCCTCTACTAAACCAATTTTCCGTCTTGGCCTCCTCTACTAAACCAATTTTCCGTCTTGACCTCCTCTACTAAACCAATTTTCCGTCTTGGTCTCCTCTACTAAACCAATTTTCCGTCTTGGCCTCCTCTACTAAACCAGTTTTCTAATTCTTCATTAATACTCGTACATATGGACATTATTTCAAGCTGCACTTGCCTGGAAAGAATGCCATGACAGCCCGTGTCCGCTGCAACTAGGCAACTCCCGAATACAAACCAGAATCATCATCACCCGCTCACACCTTCCATGAGACAAGCGGCAGCACAAAGCCGCGCTCCGAACGGTTCGAAAACGCACGCCTTGAAGCCTGAAACTCACCTAAATAATTCCTATCTCACACAAAGAATATTACATATCCATTACAAAGGACATCCGGGTAATATTAGGCAAATAATCGCTGTTCGTTGTGAGTGTAACACGAAACACAAGTATACTGTTAGCGCTAACTGCAAAGTATTCTAATGTTCAATCAGAAGACTCATGTAGTAACCACAGTGTTTTAGAGGCTTAACATCCATCTGACGGAAAATCACAACTAAGAGCACCCATAGCTCCTCTTGCGTCCACATGTGTATGACGTAAAGCCAAATGCAAGGTAAACGAAACACTGTCTTGTATCTAACGAACAGTCTAACGGTACTATTAACCTACACAAATTGTGTTTACAGATATAAAGCATAAAGTTATCCCTCTGCAGTCAATGAAGGCGTATGTAGAACTAGAGGTACAGCTGCACGCGTTCTTAACCTCACGACTACATCGGAGTATTTTCAGGCCACGACTGCTATCGGCCAAACGGAGGCTGGGTGGGCCCAAGAGTCAGTCTGGACGCTTCGGAGAAGCGAAAAATCTCCGTTCCCTGCTGGAAAATTCCTTGAAAGAAGAGCCCGTAGCCTATTCACTATATTGACTGAGCTATTCTGGTACCATCACAGCTGTTAGGGCCCTAGACCGTTGATTTAAGTGTCTCAATTCCATGTGCACCACAGAGCATGCGTGGATCACAGAGTTCGTCTGTAAGCGAAGACGAAATGTCGCCAAGCTAATCCCATTTCGCGGCAATCCAGCTAGCAGCTTCCTCACTACACTGAATCGAAATAAGTCCATTTATTTTAAAGACGAATTTTTCAGACATGTATGTGTCCAACTGCGCATGTGCTAATAAATGCCAACCAGCAGTCGCAACCCTGCAGATTGCAATTGCGCTGCCAAGACTTTGTGCTGATATGGCAACAGCTAAACTACACACACTATATTCTGACATCTGCGGGAGACCTAAGCTTCACTAATGGAGTCTAAGCGAGATAAGCGGTGAGGAAGGAAAGGCACCGGGGGGGGGGGGGGGTTGATACGTATGAGGGATGCTACAGCACTCTGCCCCTGATTGTGACAATAATATTATTACACAAGATCACGCTAAAAACTGTGTTATTATGGCGATACAAATGTGTGTCTAATTTAGCAGCGACACTGTCAACAACGTTACACAATGCCGGTGTAGTACGAAGCACCAGTGGAGAGATGAACATTGCATCGATATTTTCCAAGGATTGTAGACGAGACCAACAAGATGTCCCGAAACGTCGGGCAAGAGTCACCCAGTGATGAGGTGCCGTATCCCAGAAGATGGAGACCTCAACTCTTAGGTTTTCAAGGACACTGGCATATGGAGTTAATTATGAACGAGTGTAAAATTCCTTACAAGTAAATCGCCCTTTCAGAAGTGGCTCAGGAAACGAGGTTCATCGCAATCGGCGTACTTTGACACGATTGCTAACAAACGCCGAAGGAACTCGTTTCAGAAGTGCAGCAGGCCTACTCAGAACGTGACATTTTGCTTATAAAGCAATCACATTACAGACCTGGACAGACCCTGAGGGTTCCAGGAGGTTGAGGCTCTCATATTTCCAGACAATCGGCACATGAAAGTGGTAAGGTTGTCAGCCCTACCCACCGGCCGCCTTTACCAGGAAATATTCCTGGTACTCATTTCTGTTAGAGGCTGAATCGACCCCAGGGCCATAGTGCGACCGGAAGGATTATGTCAATAAAAAATTCCAATGACACAATCGGGAATCGAACCCGCGACCTTCCGACTTGCAGAGCAGTGCCTCAACCAACTGCGCCACCGCGTGTCCCGACATTTTACTTATTGGTGTGACATTTGGGCAGACGCTACTGTCCTCTACGATGTGATGCCGTGTAGTCTGATATAAATATTACAAACGTTTCGGAGAACCGTACTGCTTCCATCTTCAGGGTATAAGGGTAACCGCTGCGGGAAAAGAACAGGGTACGGTGTAGCGACAACAGAAAAGTACGTAACTCTTAGAGTGAGCCAATGGAAGATGGTGAGACCAGGACCGAACAGGGCCGAAACACCAGGGAAAACTCCAGGAGAACGAAATGAGTCGAGAAGCTAAATGGATAAGATACTACTGCCTCCTGTCCCTCACCTATTTCCGTACCTCTTATATATGTACCCTGAAGAAGGAGGCAGTAATTCCCTCTTAAAATACGGAAACGTTCTATCAGACTACACGGCGTCGTATACCAGAACACAATATTATTCACAGAACCTCACGTGCTTGTTACATGTTTCGTCACGAAATGAGGGAATGAGAACAGGGCTGGGTTTGGGCACCAGAGAGCACCACACTTGCGTCAGAGATGCAAGCACCGCCATATAAAATGACTAATTATTATAATTCCTACACTAAATTGTTCACATCCTTCCCGCCCGACATTACATAATTATCCCATTTAATGATGGAAGCACACAATAAAGCATGATGCATTTGAGCAGAAAGATTAATATGTACTAATGTTATGTAATTTTTTTTAAGTTGAATGGTACGTTTTTTTATTTTTTTAATTTATTTCCACTGACCACGAGGCCCTCAAGGAAGCGGTATTACAACATGCAGTGATTGAAACTACCTCATCATTAGTACCTTCATTACATTTTGTTCGTAATTACTACATATACCCACCTTCAAACAGCTTAAAGTTTTCATTAGCCTAATATCCGAACGAAAGTAATTACAGCTCTCAACTGGTCGCATTATACGCTAATCAGCAGTCGTTCTGAGCATCCTCAACAACAATAATGACAACTGTTATTATTATTATTATTATTAATTATTAATTATACATACATGAATGTATATATAATATTCTTAAACAGCGTTCTAGGGTACACCCAGCATGCAATTTAATGAATGACTGGAGTCATTCCTCAGCGTAAAGCTGATCAGTGTTTCCATCTGGTGCCGAGTTTAAGAATACGTGGAGCTATAGTGCAGTGCGCAATATGTCTTTAGAGCGCGGTGCTTTAATGAAAACCACCGACAAAGTGACCAGAGCATTTTAGAACTTACGTTGACTTAAAGAAAATAGCCAAATCCAGCATTGTCAGTATCGTTACTGCTGCTGTTGTTGTCACTGTTACTGCTGCTGTTGAAGATGATGATGATGGTGGTGGTGGTGACGTTCCATAAAATTAAAATGTAACAAAAGTGATCCCACGCTAACAATTAAACAGACACTTCTTAACACATTTTTACGAAAACCACATTTAACTAGCTTAAAGGTGCCCGGCGACCCGTGCAGGCAAGGCACACTCATTTACAAAGTTGCCGTGGAAACCTGAAGAATAAGTATGTATATTATACTTTCGTAGTGGTGCCCGTAGTTAGATTGGAAACCCGAATAATGTGTAAGCACCTATATTATACTTTAGTATTAGCACCCGGCGACCCTTGACGTAGTTACCGTGGAAACCCCAGTTAGTGGTGTCCGTTATATATCTGCGCATCCGTGATACTGAATTCTGTGTAATGGCGTCTCCTGCAATCTTGTTAAGCCTAGTGACGTCACCTGCCATCTGGTGGCGGTCTGCCTAACTCCAACGTGGGAGTGTGACATTTGGATCGCGGACGGACTGACACTACTAAAGTATAGTATAAGATGTTAAAGTTCACCACCCGGATACGAGTGAGAAGATGGGGACAGCATGTTACTCCGATACTGGGATCGGCTGGCCGTACACCATACCTTGCTAAAAAGTCTCCTGAAAGATGACCACGAAGTTTCTCCAAACACTTTGAAGATAAGACGTAAATCTGACAAACATATATGACAAGTTATGTGCTGGTGGAGTTCGTTTCAACAAATGAGAACAACAAAACAGAAGCATGAATACTAACTGGATCTTCCCAACCAGTTTTAAAGACATACATCGCTAGAGGCAAGGACATTAGTGTGCACATGACGATCACCACCTTGCTGAGCCAAACATCGCCTGCACATCACCGTTTCTGCAATACAACACAATGCAGTATTATAGTTAGTTACCAACGTTTCGATGCAAGCTGCTACTCCCATCTTAAGGTAACGAGATAAAGAAATATATGGTATTACGTCCCACAGGACCAAATCTTGATATTCAAAGCCGCGAGAAAGTCAAATTTCGTAACCTTCACACCAACCTTACATTCGACGCTAGCGTCTGAATAGTCGCACGTAGTCACAGTGCCTGTGCACTGATTTCTGTATGACCCTGTATATCCTAACATGTAGATAGACTCAGGAAAACCTCCACCCCTGTGGCCCTTGTTATGACTGGAACTAACGCAGAATTCCCTGTGCAAGTCAGGGGTGGAGCATTATTTGTCTTACATCGTTATGTATGATTACGTGAATTGCTGTGTATGAATAGAATACACTGGAGTTACCCCACGCCTCCTCCCCTCCACCCAGACCCCGCTACAATTGGAACAGTTACAAATCGAATCTTGCATGTAATGTCCGTAGCAGGGTTGTCCAAAATTGCTTCGCCGTGTATTACATTGCAGCCAAATGGTATTGAGGCGACCGCGGGAATCAATGCGAGATAGAGTTGCCCTTGTGTATGTCCTAATGACATCAGGGAGGGGGGGGGGAGATGAGGTATAGCTCCACTCATTATTAACCTCGGTACCTGGAGGTAAATGACCAGCTTTACAAACCGACCGCTTTACCGTCGGGAAAGAGTTCCTGGTTCCCATTGAATAAGAGGCTGGGTGGGCCCCATTTCTCGTCCGGAACATTTGGAATAGAAAAAAGTCTCTTGCCTCTTCCGGGAATCGAACTATGATTCCCTTGGTCGCCCATCCCGCAGCGTACTCGTTATATCGAACTATGATTCCCTTGGTCGCCCATCCCGCAGCGTACTCGTTATATCGAACTATGATTCCCTTGGTCGCCCATCCCGCAGCGTACTCGTTATATCGAACTATGATACCCTTGGTCGCCCATCCCGCAGCGTACTCGTTATATCGAACTATGATTCCCTTGGTCGCCCATCCCGCAGCGTACTCGTTATATCGAACTATGATTCCCTTGGTCGCCCATCCCGCAGCGTACTCGTTATATCGAACTATGATTCCCTTGGTCGCCCATCCCGCAGCGTACTCGTTATATCGAACTATGATTCCCTTGGTCGCCCATCCCGCAGCGTACTCGTTATATCGAACTATGAGTCCCTTGGTCGCCCATCCCGCAGCGTACTCGTTATATCGAACTATGATTCCCTTGGTCGCCCATCCCGCAGCGTACTCGTTATATCGAACTATGAGTCCCTTGGTCGCCCATCCCGCAGCGTACTCGTTATATCGAACTATGAGTCCCTTGGTCGCCCATCCCGCAGTGTACTCGTTATATCGAACTATGAGTCCCTTGGTCGCCCATCCCGCAGCGTACTCGTTATATCGAACTATGAGTCCCTTGGTCGCCATCCGCGCGACCGTATATCAACTGAGTCCTGGTCGCCACCCGCGTGTACTCGTTATATCGAACTATGAGTCCCTTGGTCGCCCATCCCGCAGTGTACTCGTTATATCGAACTATGAGTCCCTTGGTCGCCCATCCCGCAGCGTACTCGTTATATCGAACAGGCTATCCCGCCTTAATGACTGTGAGATTATTTGGGCAATTAAAGATTTGCCGTAAATTTATCTACTGTTTTAGATGGTTCCCAAAAATGTGGTCTTACAAGCTTAGAACAGAAACGGAATGCGACATTTCTCAAGCTTTTGATTCACAGAAGTTCAAAGTTTGCATCTAGCAGAAGTCTCAAGGCAGTTCCAAGGTACGTAACTAGGCCGTGCCATGGCTCAGGCGGTTAGTCGCCGGCCTCTCACCGCGGAGGCCCGGGATCGACCCCGGGTCAGTCCATGTGGGATTTTGTGGTGGACAAAGTGGCACTGGGACAGGTTTTTCCCCGAGTACTTCGGATTTCCCCTGTTAGTTTCATTCCACCTGTGCTATATTACTTGGAAAGATGAAAAACACTAATCAACTTTCTCTTCATCTTCATCGAAGGGTTGTACAATAAGCCTTAAGGCTGCGGTGCGTCCGTAGCTTCTGCTGCGGGGCCCTTCTCCACACACAAAAAAAACTACAGACACGAGAAAAACTTTATACTGTAACGACAAACCGTAAGACCTGACCCTTATAACTTTCAACTGCTATTACCGTTATTAGTACCTGCTACTGTTATTATTATTATTATTATTATTATTATTACATGGTTTTAATTTCTTTCACCGTCCTTCCTTTCAGCGCCGGTCTGTTGTCAATTACGTTGGACTAAACGAACTGAAATGCTATAACATGTTCATCACTTCTACTACTACTACTGTTACTGCTGCTGCTGCTAGTACTACTGCATTTTCCTACTTTCAATAAATGAACTGAAGTGAATTCAGTTATTACCACCATCCTCCTCCACCACCATCCTCCTCCACCACCATCATCACCATCACCAATGTCAACTGCAAAACAATTCGTACTAATCTTTTTCTCTTTTCAATGGCTCGACAGCCCCTTGGGGGCCTAGGCCGCCTCATTTTTCGACGTTTCACGATCACACTCAGACACAGCACACTCGGTAGGACTCCTCTGGACGAGTGATCAGTCCGTCGCAGAGACCTCTACCTGACAACACACAACACTCACAACAGACAGACATCCATGCCCCCGGTGGGATTCGAACCCACAATTCCAGTAAGCGAGCGACCGTAGACCGACGCCTTAGACCGCGCGGCCACTGAGGATCGGCTTCGTACTAATCACCAGATATTATTATGATAATCGACTCAAAAACTGCACAGGACATGCAGCATGCACGGCTACACGAGACATGCAGACCATAAAATATCTGGTAGGAAAACCGTAAGGGAAAATAATACTCGGACAGAACAGCCACAGAAATCAGGATAATATTAAAGTTTATCATAAAGGAATAATACATGAGTGGAGGAGATTATAGCACGGTCAGGTAGCACGCAATGAACCAGCAGTTACTATAAAGGACAAAAAAAAATTTTTTTTGACCAGCTGAACGACCAACGGCGTCTCAAGAAGAAGTCTGTTTCAGAGAGCCTGCGCAAGCATAAATTAAACACGAACAACTGTATAATTACAAAGCGGTCAGTCCTCGATAAGGCAACACAAAATTATGCCGGTACGCAAAAGTGTGTGTGTTACAGCATTGCGTAACTGCGTCACGATTAACGGTTGCACAACGTAACACATCTACCGTACGTGTTATGATTCTGTAACAGATTCTTAATAGCTTCTACATAATTACACAGCAGTGAAGACAGCACAAGCCTTGTCAGAGCAGTGAAGAATTTTTTAATAAATGTTTTGGTATTTGGATGGTTTGTTGTTATTCAGCTGTGAATCAGAAATAGAGCACAAAATTTAAAACCAACAAAATACACTGAACTTAAGAAGAAACCTCTTCTTTCATTCTATAGTCTGTCTTACGACAGGTCCGTAGCCTCTTCCAAAGCGAGTTCTCCACAGATTGCGATCTAGTGCTTCCTCTTTCAATTTACAGTATCTTCTCTTTTCCTTAAGGTCATCCAGTAGCTGCTTACGTCTTCGCCCTCGTCTTCCCATTGTTTCCCCTATTATTGTCTACAATTAGTCTACTACATGTTTCGGCCCTTTTGGGCCATTATCAAACGGCTTCAAGTAATTACAAACAGCACTGTCATATATCAACAAAACACTTAACATATAACACAAGGGCATAAAAGAGATAATATAATATTTAAATTCCACTTTCAATCGAACAATTTTATGAACGGCTGCGTTATCCAAATGTAGGAGACAAACTACAGAAAATGAGGGCGTTCTTGCTAAATAAAGTGTATTCTGGTGATTTTAATTTCTGTAACTGTATAAAAAAACTCACAGTAATATGTAACGCTATAAGACACAAACAGAGCAGTAAATAAATCTGTCGTCTTTCAAAATCAATTCCAATATATTCAAGTTTGAATCCCAATCTATGAGTAACTGTAAGATATTATTAAGTTAAGAATTTTTCTCCCTGGTACACAGGCCTATATTAATCAGTTCCCAGACACTACCTTTTAAAAACAAAAACAAAAATGTAATTATATATGCTTACACGCTACAGTAAGTACAGGGCAATACTTCGAACTCTCGTCCTTAACATCCAATTTGTACAGGCGTCACTACGAATTCATCTGGTACCATTACAAAAGGCTAAGACCTAATTCTCATGGTGCCGGACAGACAGACAGGACTGCCTATTGTACACATTCTCTCGTACAACTACCAAGGTTACTGCAGTCAATTTCTGTATTAACCCTTTATAGCACAGTGGTTACAATATGTACCACCACGTTTAACGTTAAAAATTCTGCGTTCTGCCCACACAGTGTATTTATGTGTTTTGTGTGGATCTCAGAACAAACAGCGATTATTTCACTGTACAGCATTAACTGACTGGTTTGTATAACTGAGACGGAGTGTGTTTACTGCGCGGTACGGACTGTATTTATGTGTTTTGTGTGGATCTCAGAACAAACAGCGATTATTTCACTGTACAACATTAACTGACTGGTTTGTATAACTGAGACGGAGTGTGTTTACTGCGCGGTACGGACTGTATTTATGTGTTTTGTGTGGATCTCAGAACAAACAGCGATTATTTCACTGTACAACATTAACTGACTGGTTTGTATAACTGAGACGGAGTGTGTTTACTGCGCGGTACGGACTGTATTTATGTGTTTTGTGTGGATCTCAGAACAAACAGCGATTATTTCACTGTACAGCATTAACTGACTGGTTTGTATAACTGAGACGGAGTGTGTTTACTGCGCGGTACGGACTGTATTTATGTGTTTTGTGTGGATCTCAGAACAAACAGCGATTATTTCACTGTACAGCATTAACTGACTGGTTTGTATAACTGAGACGGAGTGTGTTTACTGCGCGGTACGGACTGTATTTATGTTTTTTGTGTGGATCTGAGAACAAACAGCGATTATTTCACTGTACAACATTAACTGACTGGTTTGTATAACTGAGACGGAGTGTGTTTACTGCGCGGTACGGACTGTATTTATGTGTTTTGTGTGGATCTCAGAACAAACAGCGATTATTTCACTGTACAACATTAACTGACTGGTTTGTATAACTGAGACGGAGTGTGTTTACTGCGCGGTACGGACTGTATTTATGTGTTTTGTGTGGATCTCAGAACAAACAGCGATTATTTCACTGTACAGCATTAACTGACTGGTTTGTATAACTGAGACGGAGTGTGTTTACTGCGCGGTACGGACTGTATTTATGTGTTTTGTGTGGATCTCAGAACAAACAGCGATTATTTCACTGTACAACATTAACTGACTGGTTTGTATAACTGAGACGGAGTGTGTTTACTGCGCGGTACGGACTGTATTTATGTGTTTTGTGTGGATCTCAGAACAAACAGCGATTATTTCACTGTACAACATTAACTGACTGGTTTGTATAACTGAGACGGAGTGTGTTTACTGCGCGGTACGGACTGTATTTATGTGTTTTGTGTGGATCTCAGAACAAACAGCGATTATTTCACTGTACAGCATTAACTGACTGGTTTGTATAACTGAGACGGAGTGTGTTTACTGCGCGGTACGGACTGTATTTATGTGTTTTGTGTGGATCTCAGAACAAACAGCGATTATTTCACTGTACAACATTAACTGACTGGTTTGTATAACTGAGACGGAGTGTGTTTACTGCGCGGTACGGACTGTATTTATGTGTTTTGTGTGGATCTCAGAACAAACAGCGATTATTTCACTGTACAACATTAACTGACTGGTTTGTATAACTGAGACGGAGTGTGTTTACTGCGCGGTACGGACTGTATTTATGTGTTTTGTGTGGATCTCAGAACAAACAGCGATTATTTCACTGTACAGCATTAACTGACTGGTTTGTATAACTGAGACGGAGTGTGTTTACTGCGCGGTACGGACTGTATTTATGTGTTTTGTGTGGATCTGAGAACAAACAGCGATTATTTCACTGTACAACATTAACTGACTGGTTTGTATAACTGAGACGGAGTGTGTTTACTGCGCGGTACGGACTGTATTTATGTGTTTTGTGTGGATCTCAGAACAAACAGCGATTATTTCACTGTACAACATTAACTGACTGGTTTGTATAACTGAGACGGAGTGTTTACTGCGCGGTACGGACTGTATCTTTAAATACAGTTCAGGTTAGTTTTTGTCGTTAAGGCCGTACCATGTTTCAGGCGGTCAGTCGCCGGCCTCTTCAACGCGGAGAGCCGAGTTCAGTTCCAGGCCAGTACACATGGGATTTTTGGTTGAAAAAGTGGCAGTGGGACAGGGCTTTCCTCCCAGTAATTCGGTTTCTACTGTCAGTATCATTCCACCAATGCTCCACATTCATCTTCATGGCATGACGCTGTGTACTTTTGTAGATAGTTATGACGCCGTGTACATTTGTAGAAAGGTATCGGACTTTCGTAGAAACCTACTGCCTTGAAGGTAAAACTTCTACCTTAAAGACAGAGTCAGCAAGTTCCTAAAAAGATTGGTATTTACCTACCAATCTACACGGCGTCATATTCCAGAAGACAGCAATCTTTGTAGTCACCGGCGTGCAAATTTCAACCCTCATGTAAACGAAATGCACGTTCGCGGATCTTACGTTACAGAACACGCGGTAAAACACTGCTGAGAGTAATGAAATAAGTTTTATAAATACTCGAACATGGGACAAACATACAAAGTTGGCTTCGCAAACTCGCGGCTCCTAAGACAAATGTCTTCTTACGCACGTCAGAGAAGTTGAAAATTGTTTTGGGAACCTTGTCACTGTCACGCGGTCTTTCTCATCTCGTTCAAGGAGTAAAATTGATCTTGGGACGGAGGTGGGGGGGGGGAGGGGGGGTCTACAAACGGTTTATAAATCAGATTCTGATTCGTGAGGTGAAAGTGCGTTAGGAAGTGAAACTGGTTCCTGCGCGTCGCGTTCCAGTTAGCCTGCACGTACACACACTGCTTCATTTGTACTTAACCAGCTATGACGTGTCAGTTAGACGTTCCAGTTAGCCTGCACGTACACACACTGCTTCATTTGTACTTAACCAGCTATGACGTGTCAGTTAGACGTTCCAGTTAGTCTGCACGTACACACACTGCTTCATTTGTACTTAACCAGCTATGACGTGTCAGTTAGACGTTCCAGTTAGCCTGAACGTACACACACTGCTTCATTTGTACTTAACCAGCTATGACGTGTCAGTTAGACGTTCCAGTTAGTCTGAAGTACACACACTGCTTCATTTGTACTTAACCAGCTATGACGTGTCAGTTAGACGTTCCAGTTAGTCTGCACGTACACACACTGCTTCATTTGTACTTAACCAGCAATGACGTGTCAGTTAGACGTTCCAGTTAGTCTGAACGTACACACACTGCTTCATTTGTACTTAACCAGCTATGACGTGTCAGTTAGACGTTCCAGTTAGTCTGAACGTACACACACTGCTTCATTTGTACTTAACCAGCTATGACGTGTCAGTTAGACGTTCCAGTTAGTCTGAACGTACACACACTGCTTCATTTGTACTTAACCAGCTATGACGTGTCAGTTAGACGTTCCAGTTAGCCTGCACGTACACACACTGCTTCATTTGTACTTAACCAGCAATGACGTGTCAGTTAGACGTTCCAGTTAGTCTGCACGTACACACACTGCTTCATTTGTACTTAACCAGCTATGACGTGTCAGTTAGACGTTCCAGTTAGTCTGAACGTACACACACTGCTTCATTTGTACTTAACCAGCTATGACGTGTCAGTTAGACGTTCCAGTTAGTCTGCACGTACACACACTGCTTCATTTGTACTTAACCAGCAATGACGTGTCAGTTAGACGTTCCAGTTAGTCTGCACGTACACACACTGCTTCATTTGTACTTAACCAGCTATGACGTGTCAGTTAGACGTTCCAGTTAGTCTGCACGTACACACACTGCTTCATTTGTACTTAACCAGCTATGGCGTGCAAAAAAAAACTTATTCGCTCTTGTGGCCACGGTGATGAACTTGGATGTCGCAGAACGTGGGGACTTAGTTCACCAGCTAAGCACTTACTAAGTTCCAAGCTTCTCAAAATCTAAGGCGTTAGATAATTCGTCCATTTAGACATATCCACGTGACAGTAAAAAAAAGCTCGAAGTCAGGTAAGAGCAAAAACGACTTATACAGTAAAATTATATAAATATTCCATTTCTTGTATTCAATGTAATTTACGTTTTATCGAACATAACTGTTCACAAAAGGATAAATACAGGTTTGTCACGGTTTTTTTTTTGGTCTGGGCCATCAGAAATTCAGTTTTATACCGGAATCCGGTCAGAGTTTATAAAATCAACGAAATATCCGGATTTAGCTTCGATTGGCCAGTCACATAATCTACACCGAAACATCGATATCAAGGTTCAGACAGTGTGCCATCGTAGCTGGTTATCAACGGACGTCGCGAAAATGCAAAAAAGGATATTCCTCAAAGAACTGACAACCAGCCACTAACCAGACTAGACGATGTCATATGCCAGAAGGCCACAATACACATGTAAATTTCCACCTCATAATGTTTATAGTTTAAAGCCCAAGTACTGTGTGATTGCAGTGGTAATTATATTAACCTTTTATTTAAAATAATTCCACACTCTTTGCGTGCTATGAATATAAATAAGACTACTCAGACGAGTGCACAATGCGTGTAGCAACTAACTACACGCAGAGGACTTGAGAAGCCAATATTTCCTCTCACGTTATGCAACCCAAAACCTCTTCCCGCCACCTGTCCCTATCCCGAGCCAGATTAATCCAGTTCAAGCTCCCATTGTTTCTTTAACATATAATTTAATATTATCCTCCCAATGTTTTCCAAGACGTTTTATTCCTTCAGTGACACACCAAAACCCTTCATTCTTTACGTTTATCCCCCCATACGTGCCACATACCCTGCCCATCTTGTCCTCCTTAATTTGATGATCCGAATAATATTTGGTGTGGAGTGCGAATTGTGACGCCCCTAATTATATACTTTTCTCCAGTCTCCTGTTCCTACCTATTATGCCCAAATGTCTTCTTAAGCACCTGTTCTCAAACACCCTCATCCTATGTTCTTCCCTTAATATCAGAGACGAAATTTCACACCCATACAAAACACAAGGAAAAATTATAATTCTATATATGTCAGTCTTTATAAATTTCGATAGCAAATAGGAAAACGAAAATTTTGGGCGGAACTGTAGCAGTCATTCCCTGAATTTAATATACACTTCATTTCTTCATAACGCAGTTTTGATTTGTTGGTGACGTTCCGAAATAGTTTATATCTGCCGCATTTTTAAAGGATTTAACTAGCACTGTTAAGTGGCGCAACGTACTTTTAAACTACACAACACTGATCGTCTGCCATACAACTTCAGCAGCTCGTGTCAACCTCTTGGAACCCTTAATTTTTCTATTAAAACTGAAAAAATCCATTTACCACCTCACGGAAAAACACAATGCGTCTCCATCACAAACGCGCATGGATTAGTGTTCTATAGGGAAGTAATGGCTGTTTGTTCTCAGAAACAAACAAAACACATAAATACACTGTGTGGGCAGAACGTAGAATTTGTGAATGTTAAACCTGAATTATGTATAAAGATACAGTTCGTACCTCGCAGTAAACACACTCCGTCTCTGTTATAAAAAGCAGTCAGTTAATGCTGTACAGTGAAATAATCGCTGTTTGTTCTGAGATCCACACAAAACACATAAATACAGTTCGTACCGCGCAGTAAACACACTCCGTCTCAGTTATACAAACCAGTCAGTTAATGCTGTACAGTGAAATAATCGCTGTTTGTTCTGAGATCCACACAAAACACATAAATACAGTCCGTACCGCGCAGTAAACACACTCCGTCTGTTATACAAACCAATCAGTTAATGTTGTACAGTGAAATAATCGCTGTTTGTTCTGAGATCCACACAAAACACATAAATACAGTCCGTACCGCGCAGTAAACACACTCCGTCTCAGTTATACAAACCAGTCAGTTAATGTTGTACAGTGAAATAATCGCTGTTTGTTCTGAGATCCACACAAAACACATAAATACAGTCCGTACCGCGCAGTAAACACACTCCGTCTCAGTTATACAAACCAGTCAGTTAATGTTGTACAGTGAAATAATCGCTGTTTGTTCTGAGATCCACACAAAACACATAAATACAGTCCGTACCGCGCAGTAAACACACTCCGTCTCAGTTATACAAACCAGTCAGTTAATGTTGTACAGTGAAATAATCGCTGTTTGTTCTGAGATCCACACAAAACACATAAATACAGTCCGTACCGCGCAGTAAACACACTCCGTCTCAGTTATACAAACCAGTCAGTTAATGTTGTACAGTGAAATAATCGCTGTTTGTTCTGAGATCCACACAAAACACATAAATACAGTCCGTACCGCGCAGTAAACACACTCCGTCTCAGTTATACAAACCAGTCAGTTAATGTTGTACAGTGAAATAATCGCTGTTTGTTCTGAGATCCACACAAAACACATAAATACAGTCCGTACCGCGCAGTAAACACACTCCGTCTCAGTTATACAAACCAGTCAGTTAATGTTGTACAGTGAAATAATCGCTGTTTGTTCTGAGATCCACACAAAACACATAAATACAGTCCGTACCGCGCAGTAAACACACTCCGTCTCAGTTATACAAACCAGTCAGTTAATGTTGTACAGTGAAATAATCGCTGTTTGTTCTGAGATCCACACAAAACACATAAATACAGTCCGTACCGCGCAGTAAACACACTCCGTCTCAGTTATACAAACCAGTCAGTTAATGTTGTACAGTGAAATAATCGCTGTTTGTTCTGAGATCCACACAAAACACATAAATACAGTCCGTACCGCGCAGTAAACACACTCCGTCTCAGTTATACAAACCAGTCAGTTAATGTTGTACAGTGAAATAATCGCTGTTTGTTCTGAGATCCACACAAAACACATAAATACAGTCCGTACCGCGCAGTAAAACACACTCCGTCTCAGTTATACAAACCAGTCAGTTAATGTTGTACAGTGAAATAATCGCTGTTTGTTCTGAGATCCACACAAAAACACATAAATACAGTCCGTACCGCGCAGTAAACACACTCCGTCTCAGTTATACAAACCAGTCAGTTAATGTTGTACAGTGAAATAATCGCTGTTTGTTCTGAGATCCACACAAAACACATAAATACAGTCCGTACCGCGCAGTAAACACACTCCGTCTCAGTTATACAAACCAGTCAGTTAATGTTGTACAGTGAAATAATCGCTGTTTGTTCTGAGATCCACACAAAACACATAAATACAGTCCGTACCGCGCAGTAAACACACTCCGTCTGTTATACAAACCAATCAGTTAATGTTGTACAGTGAAATAATCGCTGTTTGTTCTGAGATCCACACAAAACACATAAATACAGTCCGTTCCGCGCAGTAAACACACTCCGTCTCAGTTATACAAACCAGTCAGTTAATGTTGTACAGTGAAATAATCGCTGTTTGTTCTGAGATCCACACAAAACACATAAATACAGTCCGTACCGCGCAGTAAACACACTCCGTCTCAGTTATACAAACCAGTCAGTTAATGTTGTACAGTGAAATAATCGCTGTTTGTTCTGAGATCCACACAAAACACATAAATACAGTCCGTACCGCGCAGTAAACACACTCCGTCTCAGTTATACAAACCAGTCAGTTAATGTTGTACAGTGAAATAATCGCTGTTTGTTCTGAGATCCACACAAAACACATAAATACAGTCCGTACCGCGCAGTAAACACACTCCGTCTCAGTTATACAAACCAGTCAGTTAATGTTGTACAGTGAAATAATCGCTGTTTGTTCTGAGATCCACACAAAACACATAAATACAGTCCGTACCGCGCAGTAAACACACTCCGTCTCAGTTATACAAACCAGTCAGTTAATGTTGTACAGTGAAATAATTGCTGTTTGTTCTGAGATCCACACAAAAGACATAAATACACTGTGTGGGCAGAACGTAGAATTTGTGAATGTTAAACCTGGTGGTACATATAGTGACCAATGGGCTTTAAATGGTCAACAATCGCTCTGCAAGTCCTTTACTGAACACTTACAAAGCAAATAATCAGGACAAAGGGAAAGACATTTGGCTATTTTTAAATAAAATACATGTCTTATATCAGGAGTCCACAAATTTCCCCCCAAATACAGAAGCTACCACCAAATTCCGGGCGCCAATAGGGTGACATAAGGCAAATTCCATACTGAGGGCCCACAATTCTGGCGTGACCTATGAACCTGTCACCTGGTGCTTTGTCTTCAGCGCATGTAAACTGTTACACATTTTTGTACGTAAATAAAAAGCTGCAATAATTACGCTGAAAACATCAGGTGTCACGGTACAAAACATCAGGTGTCACGGTACAAAACATCAGGTGTCACGGTACAAAACATCAGGTGTCACGGTACAAAATTTAGCCGCCTCAGCGACCATGCGCCCGGGATTTTGTGTAACCCTGATTTATATGACAACTATATTTACATGTGTCCCTGGAGGGACCATGCTTTTATTTGCGATCAAAAGCAACAGGAGGTTCCCGATTACACACACCAAATTTCCGGACTAGATACGCCTGATAGGAAATATCTCACCCTACTCACTCCAGTTTCAAAATACTTTCAAAAACAACAAGTAACAAATCAACTGGATGCTTTTGTAAGGTGTGGATGTTTTTGTAAGGTGTGGATGTTTTTGTAAGGTGTGGATGTTATTGTAATGTGTGTACGGTGTTCTAATGTGTGTACTTGTATTTACTGTATGTATTTTGTTTTGTAATTGTGTATAGTTTGTTTTGTATTGTTATTTTTATGTATATTTATATGTCCATTTGTATTGTGTGTACTAGTGTAAGGACTACTGCCACCGGGTGAAAACATTTGTATTGTGTGTACTAGTGTAAGGACTACTGCCACCGGGTGAAAACATTTGTATTGTGTGTACTAGTGTAAGGACTACTGCCACCGGGTGAAAACATTTGTATTGTGTGTACTAGTGTAAGGACTACTGCCACCGGGTGAAAACATTTGTATTGTGTGTACTAGTGTAAGGACTACTGCCACCGAGTGAAAACATTTGTATTGTGTGTACTAGTGTAAGGACTACTGCCACTGAGTGAAAACATTTGTATTGTGTGTACTAGTGTAAGGACTACTGCCACCGGGTGAAAACATTTGTATTGTGTGTACTAGTGTAAGGACTACTGCCACCGGGTGAAAACATTTGTATTGTGTGTACTAGTGTAAGGACTACTGCCACCGGGTGAAAACATTTGTATTGTGTGTACTAGTGTAAGGACTACTGCCACCGGGTGAAAACATTTGTATTGTGTGTACTAGTGTAAGGACTACTGCCACCGGGTGAAAACATTTGTATTGTGTGTACTAGTGTAAGGACTACTGCCACCTGGTGAAAACATTTGTATTGTGTGTACTAGTGTAAGGACTACTGCCACCGGGTGAAAACATTTGTATTGTGTGTACTAGTGTAAGGACTACTGCCACCTGGTGAAAACATTTGTATTGTGTGTACTAGTGTAAGGACTACTGCCACCGGGTGAAAACATTTGTATTGTGTGTACTAGTGTAAGGACTACTGCCACCGGGTGAAAACATTTGTATTGTGTGTACTAGTGTAAGGACTACTGCCACCGGGTGAAAACATTTGTATTGTGTGTACTAGTGTAAGGACTACTGCCACCGGGTGAAAACATTTGTATTGTGTACTAGTGTAAGGACTACTGCCACCGGGTGAAAACATTTGTATTGTGTGTACTAGTGTAAGGACTACTGCCACCGGGTGAAAACATTTGTATTGTGTGTACTAGTGTAAGGACTACTGCCACCGGGTGAAAACATTTGTATTGTGTGTACTAGTGTAAGGACTACTGCCACCGGGTGAAAACCCAATTGCAGTAAATAATAAGAATAATAATACTACTAATAATAATAAGTCGATTCCTCAAATCGAGTCTTTACGGCGACCTCTTACATACACCACGACACATCTGACCCACCAGGATTCCACAAAGCGACCTGCATGTAAAAATAATTGTGTTTAAAAACTACGAAGCCTTAACTAATACGTTCGAATTTTCCCGCACTTACCCGACGTGGTTGTAGCGGAAGTTCGTCCCCGCAGCGCAAGCCTTCTTCTCCGTCTCCCTTCCTTTTCTCCCTTGTCTCTCTCTTTTCCTCGTACCCACGTAGAAAAGTTAATTAGATGAACTAAATGCGACGAAAAAAAAATAGCTATCCTCACAGAGACAATAAAACTTTTCTAATATCAAACAACACACAAAGTACGCTCTGTCTCTTGTTTTATGTGAATTAACACGTTAACCTTAAAAGTTTAGAACTTGCTGTCTTTGTATAAATGTTTTAGAACAGTTAACTCGCTCGCTGTATGTAAACACACAACAACAAGACTTAAAACTTCATTACCAGCTACAGACATTCACTCTCTTAGAGTCAGTATTAATAACGTTTCTTCTTCTTCTTCTTCTTCAAGTTAGTCACTGACAGGTGAATTTCTTTCACACTGTCTACACATTTTTTTTTATTTGCTTCAATCTTTCACTAAAGTGTGAGGTTATGTTTACTGATATTTTCACTATTGTATCTCCCACGAACTCTGTTCCACCTCTTATCTACAGTTCTTACTAGTCACCTAAAAGCAATGATACTCTATTTCCTTCCAGCAGTGACGTCGTTTAATGCGGACGCTATGATATTCGTGGACTTGACGTCAGGTTCCTTTTACCAGCCTGTAACTAAGGCGACATTCCAATTGTTAATGAAAATAACAATTAAACCACTCGACCTGGTACACTTCAGTCTGTAGGACATGTCCGAAATAGTCTGAAAAACCAGTCATTTTTTTTTCAAACGAATTTCACATTAGTTTATCACACGTGCGTTTTTAAGACACTACACACCTGTCATTTCCGGTTTACTGTAACTCAGTGTTAACATACACAAATGTAAACAACTCTAACAGCTACACAATGCGAAAATGGTACTTTATGCGTCACACTGTTCGTAGTCTATTACGCAGCTCGAATGTAATTACAAACACACAAGTCATTTCTTTACATTACAAGCTTCTCAGGCTTAGCCACGGATATCAGATACTTCCTTAAGTCTCCCTCATGTTTAGATTTATATCAATAACATTCGTATGAGAACAACGACGTTTACTTGTGATGACAATTACCATTTATTAGACGGAGCTAATCGTAGGCAAGCACAGCATGTAAACATCACAACACGCAATCTATACGTCCTCTACCGAGCTCCACCTGAACCACACTAAACTCTCCACGCGTTTCTCCTGAATACAAACTATCCGGGAGGCGTACACAACATGTCTCCACCAGAGCCATCTACGAGATCAACGTTGAACTGTTTATCCCCACTCCTATACCAGTATTCTCCTCCATCTCTTTGTCTCTCTCTTTCCCGCTACGCCTTCTGCATCTATCTCATCTCATTTTCCCAACACAGCAGTGTTTCTCCTTTATTACTTTGATGAATCCCTTACAGTGCCTCTACCCCGCCATTCCCCATCCCCTTCTACAACCCCTTTTCTCTTGACAACTTTCGTCTCACTCCCCTCTTTCAATGCCCACCCGCGCCAACACACACAGCGTCACGTTTGCGCATGACCGGGAATTATAATTAGATTCGTAATGTCCAGTTATTATTCTTTATTGTAGTAGCATTTCTGAAAACATCGGATTATCACGATACTAAAGCAGCTCGCCTAGCAACCCAAGACATAACAAAGATCAATAATTTTAACGGAAAAATAAAGAACGTGTTTATGACGGGTTTTCGTGTTTTTCAGTCATTTGGTTCAGATGTGAAGAACGCCTGCTGGGTAACAAGACGTGTGGTAGTCAACAAAAAATCATTCATTCTGTACTCTGTCTTACGACAGGGCCGCAGCCTCTTCCAAAGCCAGTTCTCCACAAAGTGCGATCTAGTGCTTCCTCTTTCAATTTACAGTATCTTCTCTTTGCCTTAACGTCATCCAGTAGTGCTTACGTCTTCTCCCTCGTCTTCCCGTCATTTCTATCCTTCCTCTAACTTTCCTTCGTACCTCTCAGGTCAACATCCAATATCGAAGAATTAAAACACATTCGGCGAACACTAATGTCAACAGCTTCAGCCAAACGAAATGTAACACAGCACACACACGTACCAGTATACCACAAACACAGCACACACACGTACCAGTATACCACAAACACAGCCACACACACGTACCAGTATACCACAAACATAGCACACACGTACCAGTATACCACAAACATAGCACACACACGTACCAGTATACCACAAACACAGCACACACACTACCATGTATACCACAAACAAGCACACACACGTACCAGTATACCACAAACATAGCACACACACGTACCTGTATACCACAAACACAGCACACACACGTACCAGTATACCACAAACACAGCACACCACACGTACCAGTATACCACAAACATAGCACACACACGTACCTGTATACCACAAACACAGCACACACACGTACCAGTATACCACAAACACAGCACACACACGTACCAGTATACCACAAACACTAGACACACACGTACCAGTATACCACAAACACAGCACACACACGTACCAGTATACCACAAACATAGCACACACACGTACCTGTATACCACAAACACAGCACACACACACGTACCAGTATACCACAAACACAGCACACACACGTACCAGCATACCACAAACATAGCACACACAGTACCAGTATACCACAAACACAGCACACACACACGTTACCAGTATACACAAACACAACAACAGTCAGCTACCAACCAGCACACACGTCCAGTTACCACAAACCACAGCACACACACGTACCAGTTACACAACACAGCACACACACGTACTATACCACAAAACAGCACACCACGTACAGTATACCACACAAACACAGCACACACACGTACCAGTATACCACAAAAACACACACACAAAACAACCAACGTACCAGTATAACCCACACAAAACCACAACACACCACACACGTACCAGTATACCACAAACACAGCACACACACGTACCAGTATACCACAAACACAGCCACCACGTACCAGTATACCACAAACATAGCACACACACGTACAGTATACCCAAACACAGCACACACACGTACCAGTATACCACAAACACAGCACACACACGTACCAGTATACCACAAAACATAGCACACACACGTACCAGTATACCACAAACACAGACACACACACGTACCAGTATACCACAAACACAGCACCAACTACCAGTATACCACAAAACACAGCACACACACGTACCAGTATACCAACAACACAGCAACACACACGTACCAGTATACCACAAACACAGCCACACACACCGTACCAGTATACCACAAACATCAGCACACACACGTACCAGTATTACCACAAAACACAGCACACACACACGTACCAGTATACACATAACACACATAACCAACACGCACCACGTACCAGTATACCACAAACACAGCACACACACGTACCAGTATACCACAAACACAGCACACACACGTACCAGTATTACCACAAACCAGCACACCACACGTACCATGGTATACCACAAACACAGCCACACACGTACCAGTATACCACAAACACAGCACAACACACGTACCAGTATACACAAACACAGCACACACACGTACCAGTATCCACAAACAAGCACACACACGTACCAGTATACCACAAACACAGCACACACACGTACCAGTATACCACAAACACGCACACACACGTACCAGTATACCACAAACACAGCACACACAGTACCAGTATACCACAAACAAGCACACACACACGTACCAGTATACCACAAACACAGCACACACACGTACCAGTATACCACAAACACAGCACACACACGTACCAGTATACCACAAACACAGCACACACACGTACCAGTATACCACAAACACAGCACACACACGTACCAGTATACCACAAACAAGCACACACACGTACCAGTATACCACAAACACAGCACACACACGTACCAGTATACCACAAACACAGCACACACACGTACCAGTATACCAAAACACAGCACACACACGTACAGTATACCACAAACACAGCACACACACGTACCAGTATACACAAACACAGACACACAGTACCAGTACACAACATGCACACAACGTACCAGTATACCACAAAACACACCACACGACAGTATCCACAACACAGCCACAGTACCAGTATACCACAAACAAGCACACACACGTACCAGTATACCACAAACACAGCACACACACGTACCCCGTATACACAAAACAGCACACACACGTACCAGTATACCACAAACACAGCACACACACGTACCGTATACCACAAACACAGCACACACACGTACCAGTATACCACAAACACAGCACACACACACGTACCAGTATACCACAAACACAGCACACACACGTACCAGTATACCACAAACACAGCACACACACGTACCAGTATACCACAAACAAGCACACACACGTACCAGTTTATACATCTACATACAAGTAAACAAACCAACCAACGTTCCACATTAAAAACACAAAATAAATACAACAGTACATGTATTTTCCCATGTGCAGCAACAGATACCGTATTTTTACACAATCTAATAAAGCGACACATACATATACCACAAACAAGTGGCCTGTATTCCTACACGTACAGTATACCCACTGACATCACACAGTGCCACACAGTACCAGTTATTATACTTAAGTACTTTTATTACAAGTCGTCACACGTTACAATGTATTACACAAAAAACAAGTTCACACAAAAACCCTAGTACAGTTATTACCAAAACATTGCTTGCAACACGAAAGGTTTCAGTATTACCAAACTTGCACACACAATACCAGATTCTTTCAAAACACATCTAAACTACGTTACCTTATTGACCAACTCAAACACTAACTCACAACGTTAACCAGTATACCACAACATAGCACCCCACGTTCAGTTGTAAAGACAAACTTCTGACCCCTATGAATAAATCATACCTGTAGTTGACATAGTCCAGCATAAACACGCAACACATACAGTATTCTAACAAATAACGCATCACATACAGTATAACAAACATATAGGGAACACACAAAATCGTATAACAAACATTGAACAGCAAACCCTGTACCATGTAATACCACAAATAAACATCAAACAAATATGCCAACACACATACCAAAAGTATACCAAAACACAGCACTACACACGTTACACTGTTACAACACATGCACACACAAAGTACAGCATTTTATACAAACAAAAACAACATTGTACAGGTATGTACACCGGTCCTGTATTGACCTGAAACTCACCGTTGCATACACCAGACGTATCTCAGTTTACCATCATGCGCACGTATGCAATAAACTAAAGGGTACCAGTATCCAAAAATGAAGAAGTACAAACTCACGTATCATTATACGCACAACATAGCAACACACAGTACAGTATACCACAAACACAGCACACACACGTACCAGTTAATACCACAAACAAACAGCACACACGTACCGATAAACCAATAGTATACCACAAACATAGCACACACACGTACCAGTATACCACAAACACAGCCACACACACGTACCAGTATACCACAAAAAACACAGCAAAACACACACACGTACCAGTATACCACAAACATCAGCACAAAACACGTACCAGTATACCACAACACAAGCACACACACGTACCAGTATACCACAAAACACAGCAACACACGTTACCAGTATACCACAAACATAGCACACACACGTTACCAGTATACCACAAACACAGCACACACACGTACCAGTATACCACAAAACCACAGCACACACACGTACCAGTATACCACAAACAAGCACACACACGTACCAGTATACCCCAAAACAGCACACACACGTACCAGTATACCACAAAACATAGCACCCACACACGTACCAGTATACCACATGTTTGTTATACATGCTTCATACAGAGTGTAAACAACTGCAAACGTCTGCCTGCAACATCTCATTAAAAAAAAAAAAATTAAATTTACAATATTGTGATTTTATGATTGTTGCCCTTTGTGCATTTTGGAATTTTAATATCTTAATTATTTTAATCATTTTAATAAAGGCGACACAATAACTACACAAGCGTGCTGGCCTTGTATTCTTTTGCTCAGATAACTCCCTGACGATGGCACCACAGTGCCGAAACATGTAGCAGTTTTATACTTCTGAATGTATTTTATTAAGTGCGTAAGTTGATTAATGTATTAATTGTAACAAAAAAATTCATTCATCAAAAACTCCTAGATAAGTTTTGTTGACAAACATTTTGTCTTGTAACCCGGAAAGGTGTTTCGGTTTTTCCAATTTGACTTGCCACAAAAAAAATTTGTTGGTCAAAACCTTTTTTTATAAAAGATAGGCGTTCACCTTATTGTGGAGGCAGAGCTCCAATCTTTCTTAACTTTCAGCAATAGACAGTGGTTAACGTCAGGTGTCAGCCCGTTTACCACAGACAATAGGTCCACCGGTGGGCCCAGAGCAGTTCTGGAGGTGGTGGCTAAGAGACAAACTTCTGACCCCGCTTGGAAATAAATGCAATAGTCCTGTAGGTCTGACAATAGTCCAGTCAGTATATAGACGAATCCAATCAGCTCATACAGCTATTCTTAAACAAATAACGGCATTCAATAGCTTATGAAACAATATAGGAAACAGCAAAATTCGAAAAACAATTTGAATCAGCAATGACGGCCTGTAGACGCCGACTGGAATCGTCACAAATAATTAACATCAAACTGAAAATATTGCTAAACATACCAAAAAAAAAAATAATGAAAAACATCACTGGAAAAATTGTGTTAACTTTGTTAATCAACATGCCAAAAATGTTAATTAACACTGCATTTTGTTAATTAACAATACAAAATATTTATCAACAATGTTTGTTAACAGGTTATGTGAGCAGCGCGGTGCTTGTTTAACTTGACTGAAACAGTCACCTGTGTGCAATTTTTACAGCTAGGACGTAATCATGCCAGTGTGTGCATGTGTGCATGTGCGCATGTATGGGCGAATTAAACTTTAAAGGATACGTGAGTTTAAATGAAATTTGTTGGTTCCAAAATATGGAAAGAAGTTACAAACTTCCTTTTGTATTAATTTTAAAATTCGTGTCGTGATTCATAAGACGGAGGTTCCATCATTTCTCAACTGGTAGTTCATAAACCAGCGAGCTTACACATGACCTTAAACTACAACTTCTCACTGCGGAGTCTCGGGTTCGAAACAGGCGATATCACGCAAGACTAGTGGTAGAGGACAAAATGCTATAGCAGGGTTCTCTCCGACATTCCTCAGTTCACTCCCCCTAACAAGCTTTCCGCTACTGACCCGCACACCATTATAACCGACCCGTAAGTTGGAATCCTCATATCTGACTCGGGATACAGCTGGTTCCGGATTTAGGAAGCCGAGCTCTTGAATATACAAAATACATTAATTTTCAATTTTTTTTAACCAACGAACGCACTTTTTTATTTTCGTATTTTGTTCAATTCACCCTACATGTGTTTCGGTCGTGACTCGGCCCTGATGATGGCCGAATTAAGGCCGAAACACATGTAGGGTGAATTGAACAAAATACGAAAATAAAAAAGTGCATTCGTTGGTTAAAAAAACTGAAAATTAATGTCAAGATGCACGGTGAACACAACGTGACATGTCAAGATGCACGGTGAACACAACCAAACCGTGACAATGTCAAGATGCACGGTGAACACAACGTGACATGTCAAGATGCACGGTGAACACAACGTGACATGTCAAGATTGCACGGTGTAACACAAACGTGACATGTCAAGATGCACGGTGAACACAACGTGACATGCAAGATGCACGGTGAACACAACGTGAAATACAAAATACAGTCGAACCCGTTATCAACGACATCGGTTTATGCGACATCTCGTCTATAACGTCAGCTATCTGTCGTACCAATTAATTCCTCACTGTTAACCATAACATTCTACTGCTCGGTTATAACGACACTCGCTTAATAACGACACACAATACTCAGTACTCTTCATGACGTTATAACCGAGGTCGACTGCACAATCACCTCTGTCGCTGAACGTACTATTTCGCAGTCAGCTAACTACATAACTACTAACTCTGTAAGTAACTGTCACCACGGAGGACGGCCCTTACTGAGAAGCTAACAGTTCCTCAGCTGGCCGAGAAATTCCATGCATTTTATCAAATTCGAAGTTTCATTATCGTCTACACTACAGCCTGCCACTTCTCCCTATCCTGAGCCGAATAAATCCAGTCCATGTCCCATCTTAGGCATATTTTTTTTTAAAATCCATGTTATAAATACCGTTCCATCTAGTCTCAGGTCTCCCAAGTTGTCTCTTTCCTCCAGATTTCCACGCCCAAAGCCCGTATGCATACTATTGGACTGCTTGATCCTTGAAGATGGGACCGATAGTTTGTCCTGAAACGTCGGTAACTAACCACAAATATACGCTCTGTAACATCCCAGAAGAATGAATATCTCATTTACACCGCGGCGGAAGCCTGAAATCACGTAAAGTTTAACATTTTCTTCGAAGAGACGCTGTGAAGTCCGTGCAATGTATCGACTTTCAGAGTAACCTACTGCCGCAATCGTCAACCTTGCATTCATTCATTTCTCCCCACAAAGTACCCATTTTAGTTGTTTAAGGACGTCTATTCGAGAACACAGTGTCGAAAGGAAATATGATAGTGGGCTATGGATTTGGAAGGATGCAGAGGAAAAGAGACGAGACCAGGAGTGGACAGATGACGGCGCCAGCACGCCCGGGCGAATAAATTTTGTACAGTGGCGCCCAATATTTGTGGGTCCTCAGTTTGGAACTTGATTTTTATAATCTTTCCGAGGTCCCGAATTATGAGATGGCTACTAGACTTTTGAAAAATTTGTGCATCCCTTGCAGGAAACCATTTTATATAACTACCCCTGAGGGTACTGGTAAAAACTGTGAAAAAAAGCCTCGTTAATATCGGACATCCGAGCCAAAAACTGAAGCTGGGTCCACAGTGCTGCGAATGCAGACTGGAGCAGGTAGGAGTCGTCTGTCCTCGCTACATGCCTGACTGAGGCTTTTCGTGGCATTCCTCAGTCTCAGGACAGTGTCTCAAATTCCGCCACGACCCATTCCTTTCTCATCCTTTCCAATTCATTATTCACTAATCATCCTGTCAGTAGCACGCTACATATATAACGTGCTACTGACATCGTCTTGTAACGAACGAAAAAGAATATTGTGAATTGTGAATATCTAAAAATGCGAAGGAATGCAAATGCAGTATATTTGAAGGGTATTCCCCGGTATTCGTCCGGATTGTCTGAGTGACGTCACGATAATTTTAGACAGGAAAGCCGGCAGCCCGACGCAGCTCATCGGTCTCTGGATGAACCGTAATGCCGTGGCGTTGGATTATAGCACGGCTCACAGTATTAAGTTAGACTTCAATGCGGTAGGTCGACACAGCGTCGTGTGCATTTGTTAATCACCGCTACGTATTTTGTTCTGAGTGCCACAACCGACTTGATCTGACGCATTTGTGGTGGGTTTTGACTGACTTCTGATTGTGTTCAGCTTTCGACACTCTGAACTGAATGTCAAAAAAAACAGAAGAGAAACAGTAAACGCAAAGAACTTGATCGTGCAGACATCACAAAGTAGTGTCATCGTTACGACGTCGACAGACGAACAAAACAATACAAATATCCTGAGGATTAGCCATTCATTTTCAAGGTCAAGACAGTACGTTATTCTGAAATGTCTGCAAGCCTTTACCAGACTACACGGTGTCATATCTCAGGGGACGAAAATCTTCCTACTCACCCCTCGTGACGTCACACTTATGTCACACCTCTTACTTAAGGCTATTTGCTTACGACTCTTACTCGTTGCTGAAGTCAGATAATCGCGTTGTATGGTGGGGTCATTACTCAGCATTCCCCGCCTAATTTGAGGTTCTACTCAGGCACTTACCTCCTCTTGCCTCAACCTCAGAGTAGCGGTCTGCGGGCATGCATTTGAACCCGTAATTCCCCAAAACGCACCAGTACTTCCCACTACGTCGCGACGTAAAGTGGATGCTACGGTAAAGAGACAAAACTGTTCCCTCTTTTTAATTAAGCACCACATCATGAAGACATATGGGAAAGTGGAGGTATAACTCCAGGCATTTTTCACCTCTGCAAGAGATACAGACGAGTTGTCAGCTACACGCCATGACGGCCGTACCCCCAGGGAAAGAGCTCCCGACATCAATTGGATTGGAGACTTGGTGGGGCCCTGAGCAGGTGAGGGTGCTGTAGAGAGAAGAATTCGGATTCCAAGGTCGTCTATCTGGCAGTCTACACACTACACTAACTTAGCTACCCCGGCTCCAATGCAAGACACGTACGACAGTCGCTTCATCGGTAACACTGCACATTTTTATTCAGGAGATCCGATTCCAATCTCAATAGAGCCCTACGATTCGCTGGATGAGATTTTTCGCGGGCTCCCTCAGTCACCCCAGACAAACTCACGGACATGAGCGACTCCTTCCAAATTCTTCCCGTATCCTCAATCATAAATCGGGGCTCGAAACCCGACAGGGGCGAGGGACTTTTCTCCCAAAATTCCAGACCGGCTCTGGAGACCACCCAGCCTCCTATTCAATGATATTTCCCCGGGGGTAAAGCGGCCAGGACGTGAAGTTAACCACTGAACTCCATCTAGTGCCGAGGTTAAGAATGAGTGGAGCTGTACCTCTACTCCCCCTATATGATTCCATAGCGTGGACAGGGTTAATATTACCCCGTTTTTACATTCATGAATCATCGTATCAATTGATTGTGCATTGTGCAATAGCTTCGAACCTCTTTCCCCTGACCACGTTCAGGACCATCCTCATGTACTTAACCTTTTTTCCCTGACCACGTTCAGGACCATCCTCATGTACTTAACCTTTTTTCCCTGACCACGTTCAGGACCATCCTCATGTACTTAACCTCTTTTCCCTGACCACGTTCAGGACCATCCTCATGTACTTAACCTTTTTTCCCTGACCACGTTCAGGACCATCCTCATGTACTTAACCTTTTTTCCCTGACCACGTTCAGGACCATCCTCATGTACTTAACCTCTTTTCCCTGACCACGTTCAGGACCATCCTCATGTACTTAACCTTTTTTCCCTGACCACGTTCAGGACCATCCTCATGTACTTAACCTTTTTTCCCTGACCACGTTCAGGACCATCCTCATGTACTTAACCTTTTTTCCCTGACCACGTTCAGGACCATCCTCATGTACTGCAGTTTTACCTAGCGACTCAGGACCCACAAGCATCCAAAACGCTGACATTTAGTGACGTGTTTGTTAACTTGTACTGTGAGCACGGCGTACTGAAGCCGGCTTTGTGTATGTGCAAGCAAAGCTGATAGCTGAAATGCAGCAGCTAGCAGTTTTATGGGCCGTAGTATCCATTAAACATTACAGGCACTCTGGCGACAATGAAAGCTCTCACACGGTCCGGCCAAACATCCCATTAACCAACTGCGTCGCCCGTTCTGCTCTCCAACTCCCCTAGTTCCTCTAGTTATAATAACTACGCAGAGATACCAACTTAATAACAAAGTAGATCACGTCTGTAATGAGATGTGACTCATCCCCAATGCTATCATTATCATAATGAATGGCATTGTCGTCATATACTGAGGGTTCCGTACTGCACAGGGCAGCTTTTCATGGTGAGCCCTCAAGAAGCGGACCCTGAGCACCGAAGTTTTTGATTACACGTTGTATCTAATGACGTCACTTGTTATTTATGAAACTGAGTACCACAAGTTGTCTGTAGTTTCGTCTGTGTCATTCTTTACACGGTGTAACATGGATTTTTCCTAATCAAACGTACAAAGATATTCAGTGAAGGGTGATATTCGTGTGCGAAGGTCATAAGCCGGGGTAGCTCAGTCGAATCAGTCACTCGGCTAAGCGTTAGAGAACAGAGGAACAGGGTTCGATCACCGAAAAAGAAATAAATGATCTTACTCAAAGTGTTCAGACCGGTTCTGGGCCCACCCGGCCTCCGAGAGTAAGCGGCCGGGCGTCAGGCTGACTATTCACTTGCATTTAACACCCAGGTTTAGGAATTCGTGCAGCTGTCTCTACTCGCCATATGTCTTCCTGTCCGTAGTGGTTTGAGGTGACAACAAGCAAACTTATGTTTAGTGGATTCTAAAATATAATTAGCAGTAGCCGCAGCTAACAAAAGCAGCCGTGTATCTTCCTATCTTAAAACAAAATTCACCAAAATAGGCAAACTGCACTTCCATTACAAAAATATTCTGAACCACTAAACGGGCGATCCTCAACGACAGGTCCATAACACAACACATTTAATACAATACATTTAATACAACACATTTAATACAATACATTTAATACAACACATTTAATACAATACCTTGCACAGGCAAACGAATGTTTCTCTTCGCCAAAGCATCCAGAATTAACCTCGGTCACTCCAGCTTCCCACGCAATGGACACAGACAGCCGGCTCTTTCCAGGGGGAAAGAAGCCAGGGTCTGAATCTGCCCATTCAACTTCTACAAGTGTCGAATTAAAAAACGTGTAGAATTATACCTCCACTCCCGCCTACGTCTTCATAGCACGGTGCTTAATAAAGAACAGGGACAACTGTCGTGACATCTAGTTATGTTCCGCTTCCTGTTGAACTAACACATTGACAACTGTCATGACATACAGTTATGCTCCACTTCCTGTGGAATTAGCACAGGGACAAGTGTCATGACATACAGTTATGCTCCACTTCCTGTGGAACTAGCACAGGGACAAGTGTCATGACATACAGTTATGCTCCACTTCCTGTGGAATTAGCACAGGGACAAGTGTCATGACATACAGTTATGCTCCACTTCCTGTGGAATTAGCACAGGGACAAGTGTCATGACATACAGTTATGCTCCACTTCCTGTGGAACTAGCACAGGGACAAGTCTCATGACATACAGTTATGCTCCACTTCCTGTGGAATTAGCACAGGGACAAGTGTCATGACATACAGTTATGCTCCACTTCCTGTGGAATTAGCACAGGGACAAGTGTCATGACATACAGTTATGCTCCACTTCCTGTGGAACTAGCACAGGGACAAGTCTCATGACATACAGTTATGCTCCACTTCCTGTGGAACTAGCACAGGGACAAGTGTCATGACATACAGTTATGCTCCACTTCCTGTGGAATTAGCACAGGGACAAGTGTCATGACATACAGTTATGCTCCACTTCCTGTGGAACTAGCACAGGGACAAGTCTCATGACATACAGTTATGCTCCACTTCCTGTGGAACTAGCACAGGGACAAGTGTCATG
Source organism: Reticulitermes speratus (assembly GCA_021186555.1). Classification (NCBI taxonomy): domain Eukaryota; kingdom Metazoa; phylum Arthropoda; class Insecta; order Blattodea; family Rhinotermitidae; genus Reticulitermes; species Reticulitermes speratus. The sequence continues at coordinate 54,678,686 of JAJKFL010000005.1, forward strand.
ACATACAGTTATGCTCCACTTCCTGTGGAATTAGCACAGGGACAAGTGTCATGACATACAGTTATGCTCCACTTCCTGTGGAATTAGCACAGGGACAAGTGTCATGACATACAGTTATGCTCCACTTCCTGTGGAATTAGCACAGGGACAAGTGTCATGACATACAGTTATGCTCCACTTCCTGTGGAATTAGCACAGGGACAAGTGTCATGACATACAGTTATGCTCCACTTCCTGTGGAATTAGCACAGGGACAAGTGTCATGACATACAGTTATGCTCCACTTCCTGTGGAACTAGCACAGGGACAAGTGTCATGACATACAGTTATGCTCCACTTCCTGTGGAATTAGCACAGGGACAAGTGTCATGACATACAGTTATGCTCCACTTCCTGTGGAACTAGCACAGGGACAAGTCTCATGACATACAGTTATGCTCCACTTCCTGTGGAACTAGCACAGGGACAAGTGTCATGACATACAGTTATGCTCCACTTCCTGTGGAATTAGCACAGGGACAAGTGTCATGACATACAGTTATGCTCCACTTCCTGTGGAACTAGCACAGGGACAAGTGTCATGACATACAGTTATGCTCCACTTCCTGTGGATTAGCACAGGGACAAGTGTCATGACATACAGTTATGCTCCACTTCCTGTGGAATTAGCACAGGGACAAGTGTCATGACATACAGTTATGCTCCACTTCCTGTGGAACTAGCACAGGGACAAGTGTCATGACATACAGTTATGCCCCACTTCCTGTGGAACTAGCACAGGGACAAGTGTCATGACATAACAGTTATGCTCCACTTCCTGTGGAACTAGCACAGGACAAGTGTCATGACATACAGTTATGCTCCACTTCCTGTGGAAACTAGCACAGGACAAGTGTCATGACATACAGTTATGCTCCACTTCCTGTGGAACTAGCACAGGGACAAGTGTCATGACATACAGTTATGCTCCACTTCCTGTGGAACTAGCACAGGGACAAGTGTCATGACATACAGTTATGCTCCACTTCCTGTGGAAACTAGCACAGGGACAAGTGTCATGACAACAGTTATGCTCCACTTCCTGTGGAATTAGCAAGGGACAAGTGTCATGACATACAGTTATGCTCCACTTCCTGTGGAACTAGCACAGGACAAGTGTCATGACATACAGTTATGCTCCACTTCCTGTGGAACTAGCACAGGGACAAGTGTCATGACATACAGTTATGCTCCACTTCCTGTGGAACTAGCACAGGGACAAGTGTCATGACATACAGTTAGCTCCACTTCCTGTGGAATTAGCACAGGGACAAGTGTCATGACATACAGTTATGCTCCACTTCCTGTGGAACTAGCACAGGGACAAGTGTCATGACATACAGTTATGCTCCACTTCCTGTGAACTAGCACAGGGACAAGTGTCATGACATACAGTTATGCTCCACTTCCTGTGGAATTAGCACAGGGACAAGTGTCATGACATACAGTTATGCTCCACTTCCTGTGGAATTAGCACAGGGACAAGTGTCATGACATACAGTTATGCTCCACTTCCTGTGGAACTAGCACAGGGACAAGTGTCATGACATACAGTTATGCTCCACTTCCTGTGGAACTAGCACAGGGACAAGTGTCATGACATACAGTTATGCTCCACTTCCTGTGGAACTAGCACAGGGACAAGTGTCATGACATACAGTTATGCTCCACTTCCTGTGGAATTAGCACAGGGACAAGTGTCATGACATACAGTTATGCTCCACTTCCTGTGGAATTAGCACAGGGACAAGTGTCATGACATACAGTTATGCTCCACTTCCTGTGGAACTAGCACAGGGACAAGTGTCATGACATACAGTTATGCTCCACTTCCTGTGGAATTAGCACAGGGACAAGTGTCATGACATACAGTTATGCTCCACTTCCTGTGGAATTAGCACAGGGACAAGTGTCATGACATACAGTTATGCTCCACTTCCTGTGGAACTAGCACAGGGACAAGTCTCATGACATACAGTTATGCTCCACTTCCTGTGGAATTAGCACAGGGACAAGTGTCATGACATACAGTTATGCTCCACTTCCTGTGGAATTAGCACAGGGACAAGTGTCATGACATACAGTTATGCTCCACTTCCTGTGGAACTAGCACAGGGACAAGTCTCATGACATACAGTTATGCTCCACTTCCTGTGGAACTAGCACAGGGACAAGTGTCATGACATACAGTTATGCTCCACTTCCTGTGGAATTAGCACAGGGACAAGTGTCATGACATACAGTTATGCTCCACTTCCTGTGGAATTAGCACAGGGACAAGTGTCATGACATACAGTTATGCTCCACTTCCTGTGGAACTAGCACAGGGACAAGTCTCATGACATACAGTTATGCTCCACTTCCTGTGGAACTAGCACAGGGACAAGTGTCATGACATACAGTTATGCTCCACTTCCTGTGGAATTAGCACAGGGACAAGTGTCATGACATACAGTTATGCTCCACTTCCTGTGGAACTAGCACAGGGACAAGTGTCATGACATACAGTTATGCTCCACTTCCTGTGGAACTAGCACAGGGACAAGTGTCATGACATACAGTTATGCTCCACTTCCTGTGGAACTAGCACAGGGACAAGTGTCATGACATACAGTTATGCTCCACTTCCTGTGGAATTAGCACAGGGACAAGTGTCATGACATACAGTTATGCTCCACTTCCTGTGGAACTAGCACAGGGACAAGTGTCATGACATACAGTTATGCTCCACTTCCTGTGGAACTAGCACAGGGACAAGTGTCATGACATACAGTTATGCTCCACTTCCTGTGGAACTAGCACAGGGACAAGTGTCATGACATACAGTTATGCTCCACTTCCTGTGGAATTAGCACAGGGACAAGTGTCATGACATACAGTTATGCTCCACTTCCTGTGGAACTAGCACAGGGACAAGTGTCATGACATGCAGTTATGCTCCACTTCCTGTGGAACTAGCACAGGGACAAGTGTCATGACATGCAGTTATGCTCCACTTCCTGTGGAATTAGCACAGGGACAAGTGTCATGACATACAGTTATGCTCCACTTCCTGTGGAACTAGCACAGGGACAAGTGTCATGACATACAGTTATGCTCCACTTCCTGTGGAATTAGCACAGGGACAAGTGTCATGACATACAGTTATGCTCCACTTCCTGTGGAACTAGCACAGGGACAAGTGTCATGACATACAGTTATGCTCCACTTCCTGTGGAACTAGCACAGGGACAAGTGTCATGACATACAGTTATGCTCCACTTCCTGTGGAACTAGCACAGGGACAAGTGTCATGACATACAGTTATGCTCCACTTCCTGTGGAACTAGCACAGGGACAAGTGTCATGACATACAGTTATGCTCCACTTCCTGTGGAATTAGCACAGGGACAAGTGTCATGACATACAGTTATGCTCCACTTCCTGTGGAACTAGCACAGGGACATGTGTCATGACATACAGTTATGCTCCACTTCCTGTGGAATTAGCACAGGGACATGTGTCATGACATACAGTTATGCTCCACTTCCTGTGGAACTAGCACAGGGACAAGTGTCATGACATACAGTTATGCTCCACTTCCTGTGGAACTAGCACAGGGACAAGTGTCATGACATACAGTTATGCTCCACTTCCTGTGGAACTAGCACAGGGACAAGTGTCATGACATACAGTTATGCTCCACTTCCTGTGGAACTAGCACAGGGACAAGTGTCATGACATACAGTTAAGCTCCACTTCCTGTGGAACTAGCACAGGGACAAGTGTCATGACATACAGTTATGCTCCACTTCCTGTGGAACTAGCACAGGGACAAGTGTCATGACATACAGTTATGCTCCACTTCCTGTGGAACTAGCACAGGGACAAGTGTCATGACATACAGTTATGCTCCACTTCCTGTGGAACTAGCACAGGGACAAGTGTCATGACATACAGTTATGCTCCACTTCCTGTGGAACTAGCACAGGGACAAGTGTCATGACATACAGTTATGCTCCACTTCCTGTGGAACTAGCACAGGGACAAGTGTCATGACATACAGTTATGCTCCACTTCCTGTGGAACTAGCACAGGGACAAGTCTCATGACATACAGTTATGCTCCACTTCCTGTGGAACTAGCACAGGGACAAGTGTCATGACATACAGTTATGCTCCACTTCCTGTGGAATTAGCACAGGGACAAGTGTCATGACATACAGTTATGCTCCACTTCCTGTGGAACTAGCACAGGGACAAGTGTCATGACATACAGTTATGCTCCACTTCCTGTGGAACTAGCACAGGGACAAGTGTCATGACATACAGTTATGCTCCACTTCCTGTGGAACTAGCACAGGGACAAGTGTCATGACATACAGTTATGCTCCACTTCCTGTGGAACTAGCACAGGGACAAGTGTCATGACATACAGTTATGCTCCACTTCCTGTGGAACTAGCACAGGGACAAGTGTCATGACATACAGTTATGCTCCACTTCCTGTGGAACTAGCACAGGGACAAGTGTCATGACATACAGTTATGCTCCACTTCCTGTGGAACTAGCACAGGGACAAGTGTCATGACATACAGTTATGCCCCACTTCCTGTGGAACTATCACGTTGTGTGTATGATGATGCTCTGTACACACAACATGCCTTTGTCGCGATGAATTGAAATGATAAAAATATTTCAAAACCTCAGCAACATTTGAATCTGTATTACTTAATCAATGCTGCCAGGTCTGGAATAAAAGTAATCAAGCGTTCTCAATGATTGGAAATAATAATGCCATTGTAATTTGTTTCTGTAAAGAGAAAAATTCCATATAAAAACTGTAACATGATCCCACGATTTTAACGGTAACCAGTACCTGAGAGAAATAATTGTGCTACCTGGTCGTTAACAAACGGACGGATTTGCTTGCTGATGTAGTAGTAACTGCCTCACTCTGAAACATAATATTAACTAGCGGATGGAACGAGTGCATGGTGCTACTGTCATTCACATCTCGAAATGATTTTACGTACTGCAATGACTGACATTGTTTCAATAAATCTACGGGTGACGAAGTCAAGTAATGATCAAATCCGTCTGCATTAAGGCAACGGTCCCAGGAAATAATTGGTATCTGCGAACAGCACAAAATATCGTTTGGTAAATATCGATAACTATCGTGAGAGTTCACAAAATGATTAGCGTCCTTCATGCGGGATTTGCGGAAGAAAACAAAACTGCTTATTTATGACGACAAACTCCTGGCCTTATATTTACGTGAACTGACTGTACTGTAAGATGCAAATTCTGAATTGTTCTTATAGATGTTTAAATTAAGATTCTTATGTTATCCACACCGTGCATATTATTATAATTAATACAACAACCAACTTATTGCACTTAATAAAATACATTCAGAAATACAAAATTCCTAAAAACTCCTACATGTTTCGGCACCGAGGTGCCATCATCAGTGAGTTATTTAAACAAAGGACTATAAACGCCGGCACGCGTGCTGGCCTTATACTCCTTTGTCAGATTAACTCCCTGATGATGGCACCTCGGTGCCGAAACATGTAGGAGTTTATAGGAGTTTTAGACTTCTGAATGTATGTTATTAAGTGCAATAAGTTGGTTAATGTATTAACTTTAAGAGTCTAATAAAAAAAAATAATGTGAGAACAGACAACCACCGCAGTTAAAACAACGTCGTTAAATAGTCAATAGATCAATAAATTAAATTTTCACGTCCTCCATCAGAATCAATCGCAGTCAACAAACGTCCTTCTGACATGCGCAGAACTGTGCACACAGAACAGTGCAGATAGTTGTGAACAGCCATAAGCGTAACATAACTGAAAACTGGCGTTCTTTGACTTCATCTAACAAAGATGGATTTGTTTCTATGACATAACAACGTATACAAACATAACCAAAGATTGACGCCTTTCGTTCGCGATATCATTTGACGCAGTTGTCAACTGATGTACATACAGTGCGATATGCCTTAATTTCTGGCTTTACACGTTCTACAGTGGCTTAACACTTAATGGAGTCTGTCTTTTGTGGTGTTTTTTTTTGGCTTGACAGCCCTAGTGGAGCCAGACCTCCTCATTACTGAGGTTTCGAGATCAAACTCAGACACGCCACACTCGGTAGGACTCCTCTGGACGAGTGATCAGCCCGACTCAGAGACCTTTACCTGACAACACATAACACTCACAAAAGACAGACATCCATGCCCCCGGCGGGATTCAAACCCACAATCCCAGTAAGCGAACGGACGCAGACCCACGCCTTAGAACGCGCGGCCACTAGGATCGGCCTTTTGTGGTGTTACCAGACCCGTAACTTTTTATTCACACAGGCCGATACAATATGCGTGTAGTAAAATTTTCGGTTACAGCCACGTAGGCCCTACTGACACATCAAAATGCTAGTAGCGATGTTACGGTTGACAATCAGCATATGTTGATACAGCATTTGTTACTCAAAATGATTCACATATTAACACACTGAAGTTGGCACACCTTATGCACAACATTCACCTCTGAAGAGAACAAACGTACACTATTACAACGTCCAGGTAGCAACTGACTATAATTGGATATACAGGTATACACAAAAGAATGGTGCGGTTTCAATAGTGAATACTATTGAAACCGCACCATTCTTTTGTGTATGCCCTGTATATACCACAATTTAATATTCTGCTCCGTTCCATATAATAAATAACTCATCAGTATGGCAGAAATCGGCAACAGGATGTAGACAGCAGTCTTGGGCTTTGACACAGGTGTTTAGGAGAGAAATGCTGCCTCTGTCTTCAGGGTTAAACAAATTGGGTCCAAGTTGACGCTAAAGTGACTACAGGACGATGTGATTTTCTTATGTAGCAAGGGATGTTGGCAATTAGAACCACAAGAAGTGAAGAGTTTATACTGGAAGCAGGTCCGGGCAGTAGGAACTACGAAGCCCGCAAACTGGCACACCAGGTAAAGGCAAAGCAATCCCATTACAGGCCTGGACAGGCCCTTAGGGTTCCAGGAGGTTGAGGCTCCCAGATTTATAGACAATCGGCACATGAAGATGGTAAGGTTGTCAGCCCTACGCACCGGCCGCCTTTACCCCCAGGAAATACTCCTGGTACTCATCTCTGTTAGAGGCTGAATCGACCCCAGGGCCATAGTACGACCGTAACGATTATGTCAATGAAAACTTCCAGTGACACCATCGGGAATCGAACCCGCGACCTTCCGGCTTGTAGAGCAGTGCCTCAACTGCACCACTGAGACATCCAGGATGCAGACAATTTGCTTTGAAGTGTAGCAAAAGGAAAACACATTGCAGCTCGACCTCAGTGACCTGTCGAGGGATCAGATATAATTTGCTACACTGGGAAGTGAGGTTCCATACACAGGACAGTAGCTGCTATGTAAGGACAGTCTGTATAGTGCTGTATACTGACAGTCTGTATAGTGCTGTATACTGACAGTCTGTATGTTGCTGTATACTGTTTATGGTTTTACAGAAAACAACAATAAAAGCATTTGTCTGGTCGCTAACAAAGTCATAATTTAGCCCGTTTTAATTCTCGTACTAACACGATAGTAGCTGGTAATTTCACTTTGGCTGGAATAAAGCCCGTGCCTATTACAACGCTGCCCCATTCACATGATGCAGGTAATATAAAGGCCACTCAGGCAGTGTGCTGTGTCGAGTGGATCAGACACGTGAACACATCTCACAAATGTTCACGTGTCGGTCCCGCAATTCCGCATACGATTCTCAGAATAAGTGGTGAGACCACGTAACAAAAGTTTTTATTAAACTATTACAAACATAAAAATTATATACAATGTCGTGCTTTACAACGCTCCAAAAGGCATGTTCACAGATGTCAGATAATTACAACAGTTGATGCCATTTAAATGACATTTACAAAATGTTCGGCCATTCAGTCTGCTTTATTTTAAAGTTAATGTGTTTTGTTTTTAAAAGCAGCAGCATTTAAAATAAATTTTTCCACCGTCACAAAAATACTCAGAACAACACACTACGTTTCGGAAGCAAATCGCTTCCTTCTTCAGGTGAAAACAGTAATCCTATTAAGGGAGGCAGGTAGATAGTGTATGACATTAGGGTGCTAAGAAAATATGCAGACCTGGGAGAGATAGTGAGATGAAATAGAGGAATAATGAGATGGGCGGAGAATATAGAAGGCGTGGGACAGCTAGAAAATTAATGTCAAGTTTCATTAGCTTTATTACACATAATTGAGAAGATAATATTCAAATGATGCTCAAAAAATATGGACGGGAAGGTGTGGCCCGGAACCACGTGGTTCAGGAAATGGTTCAATGGTGGGAACTTGTGAATATGGTAATGAATATCCGATTTAAAAGAGATACGGGAAATGTCCTTACCAGGAGAGCGAATAGCAAATTATGCACAAGGACTGTGGCCAATTAAATCAATTAATTAGTTTCTCTGATAGCCAGTCAGTCAGTCAGTCAGTCAGTCAGTCAGTAGTTCACCAGGTCGGTATGTCAAAAATCTAGGGCCGTGCCATGGCTCAGGCGGTTAGTCGCCGGCCTTCCACCGCGGAGGCCCAGGTTCGATCCCAGGTGTCCATGTGGGATTTGTGGTGAACAAAGTGCCACTGGAACAGGTTTTTCCCCCAGTACTTCGGTTTTCCCCTGTCAATTTCATTCCACCGGTGCTCCATTACAAGTAAAAACGGAAACAACTAGTCATCTTCATCACAGAGTTGCACAATAAGCCTTAAGGCTGCGGTGCGTCCTTAGCATCTGCTGCGGGGCGCTTCTCTACAAATCAAAAAGGTCAGAAATCTAATTTTATGAACCTGAAGATCAAGACGGACCAGATGCTGCATGCTCAGTAACAGACAACTGCAGGGTGGGGAAACAACACATGGATCTGATACAGTCGTGTTCTGAAGTAGACACGGCTATACGAATAGTCGCGATACAATGGCTGGCCTGCTCACTGGCTCAAGGACTTGAATGCTAACGATAACCGATATATTTTTTGTCTCTGATGTGTGCAGATGAAGCAGTACGTGTACAGACAATTAAATTTTCCACATCCAGTATCCGTTTAATGACACTACCTGACGGTGCAGCTACATACGCGTTGTTACTCGCTGTAGCAATTTACAGGAAGATCAAACACATATGGCAGGAGCATAGAAAGCACTTCAAAAACACGTGTGATACGGGTTATGAAATTTGCAGTCAATTTTTCAATAATTTTTTGGTGTATGTTGAAATTATCTCTCCTGTTTTCAATTTTTACTCCTGCCACTCTGTAGTAATACAGAAAATATGGCTGTAGGCTCCGTGTGACACACAATGTTTGTTTTGTGTTCGAGGGAAGCCACTTCTATCCTGCCTAAACTTCAAAGATCTTCATTGCCGCCGTGTTCAACCCGCTGCATTAACACTCAGTTGTTTTGTCATCCCATAAATGTGGGTTCAATTTCGCCCGAAGAAACTCTGTGTATGTCTTCTGGTCATTTCGTTCAGTTTGACAACACTTAAAAGAAGCCGCTACTCTTTGCTTCCATTAATTTTGTACGCTGCCCGTTTGATAATTGTCAATTAGCATAAAGCCCGTTCAAATTCCAACCAAAACATATTGCAAACGAACATTCTGCACAATACTTTAGCCCCAATAAATTGAAAAGTGTTGGCAACACTGTAACGTTTGTACTGCTATTCTAAACGTGATAGAATAACAACAAAACTCGAACTGTAGGGGTGCTGCTATTTAGGGCAACATTTTCGGGAAAGGTAGACAATATAATACCGACTGAAACACAACTTCCTCTTCTGTTATTTGCTACTCGTATTAGTAACTATTTGTAACATATATATAGCGACAGAATAACAGCCTTATATACGTAGATATACATACATACACATACATACTACATACACAACATACATACATATAACATACATATATACATAAATACATACATATATACATACATACACATACATACATACATACATAACATACATACATACACATACATAACATTACATACATATATATACATACATACATACATACATACATACATACATACACATACATACATATATATATACATACAAATACATACATATATACATACATACACATACATACATATATATATACATAAATACATACATAATATACATACATACATACATACATACACTGCATTTAATCGCATACGATACATCCCAAAATCCTACGGTCACAATTAACGACTAACGAAAACCCTGAAAAATTACGAGGCAGGATAATTGGTCCTCCAGGAGGTACACGGAACAGAGAACTTCGCTGTAATAAGGAAGTTCAGGAACTGTCAGAGAATGTCAAGAAGACATGACGAGAGAAAAGGACAAGTTAGGAACTGTACACATATTTGTAGATTAAGAATTCTGGCGCGCTTTCTCCATTTCATTTTGTCTCCAAAACTGTCACAATCACTAAGACTGTGTGGGCAGTAACACGCGTGTTCAATTGTGTGGGCAGTAACACGCGTGTTCAATTGTGTGGGCAGTAACACGCGTGTTCAATTGTGTGGGCAGTAACACGCGTGTTCAATTGTGTGAGCAGGAACACGCGTGTTCAATTGTGTGGGCAGTAACACGCGTGTTCAATTGTGTGGGCAGGAACACGCGTGTTCAATTGTGTGGGCAGTAACACGCGTGTTCAATTGTGTGGGCAGTAACACGCGTGTTCAATTGTGTGAGCAGTAACACGCGTGTTCAATTGTGTGGGCAGTAACACGCGTGTTCAATTGTGTGAGCAGTAACACGCGTGTTCAATTGTGTGGGCAGTAACACGCGTGTTCACTTACCCTCTGCAACTGCAATTCCTTACACTTTAGCTCTTCTAATTATTCTGCGAGTTACTCGAGAAGCGCCTACAAAAGTGTAAACTAAAGCTCCGAGGGCTTTTGTCATATCTGAGACAAAATTACAATATGTCGACAAATCTTACTTAAACTGTACATCAACAAGTCTCACGAAAACAGTTCGTTTTACTTACAACTGCTTCGGTTAATTACATAAAAGCATCAGTAAGATATAAGTCCTCCAGAACTATTCAGTCAATTCAGTTATTCAGTATTGCAGACGTCTGTCTCCCTGTTGATGGCCTATAACTAAATCGAAACACGCAGGAGAAGGAACTGTACAGGTATTATTGTACACTGAATGGTAACTGTACAGGTATTATTGTATACTGAATGGTAACTCTGATGGCCGTTGACTGAATGTTGAATAAAGTAACAATGATGGGCATTCCTCAGGTGTGTAAATGAGTCTAAAAGGGAATGAGTGCCTAATAAACACAGTAAATATAAAAGCAAGACAACACAGAGAAGGCACTTTGTGGACAAGGCCACAACAAACTTTGTGGACGAGGCCACAACAAACTTTGTGGACGAGGCCACAACAAACTTTGTGGACGAGGCCACATCAAACTTTGTGGACGAGGCCACAACAAACTTTGTGGACGAGGCCACAACAAACTTTGTGGACGAGGCCACAAAAAACTTTGTGGACGAGGTCACAACAAACTTTGTGGACGAGGCCACACCAAACTTTGTGGACGAGGCCACAACAAACTTTGTGGACGAGGCCACAACAAACTTTGTGGACGAGGCCACAACAAACTTTGTGGACGAGGTCACAACAAACTTTGTGGAGGCCACACCAAACTTTGTGGACGAGGCCACAACAAACTTTGTGGACGAGGCCACACCAAACTTTGTGGACGAGGCCACAACAAACTTTGTGGACGAGGCCACAAAAAACTTTGTGGACGAGGCCACAAAAAACTTTGTGGACGAGGCCACAACAAACTTTGTGGACGAGACCACAACAAACTTTGTGGACGAGGCCACAAAAAACTTTGTGGACGAGGCCACAAAAAACTTTGTGGAGGCCACACCAAACTTTGTGGACGAGGCCACAACAAACTTTGTGGACGAGGCCACACCAAACTTTGTGGACGAGGCCACAACAAACTTTGTGGACGAGGCCACAACAAACTTTGTGGACGAGGCCACAAAAAACTTTGTGGACGAGGTCACAACAAACTTTGTGGAGGCCACACCAAACTTTGTGGACGAGGCCACAACAAACTTTGTGGACGAGGCCACACCAAACTTTGTGGACGAGGCCACAACAAACTTTGTGGACGAGGCCACAAAAAACTTTGTGGACGAGGCCACAAAAAACTTTGTGGACGAGGCCACAACAAACTTTGTGGACGAGACCACAACAAACTTTGTGGACGAGGCCACAAAAAACTTTGTGGACGAGGCCACAAAAAACTTTGTGGAGGCCACACCAAACTTTGTGGACGAGGCCACAACAAACTTTGTGGACGAGGCCACACCAAACTTTGTGGACGAGGCCACAACAAACTTTGTGGACGAGGCCACAACAAACTTTGTGGACGAGGCCACAAAAAACTTTGTGGACGAGGCCACAAAAAACTTTGTGGACGAGACCACAACAAACTTTGTGGACGAGGCCACAACAAACTTTGTGGACGAGGCCACAACAAACTTTGTGGACGAGGCCACAAAAAACTTTGTGGACGAGGCCACAACAAACTTTGTGGACGAGACCACAACAAACTTTGTGGACGAGGCCACAAAAAACTTTGTGGACGAGGCCACAAAAAACTTTGTGGAGGCCACACCAAACTTTGTGGACGAGGCCACAACACACTTTGTGGACGAGGCCACACCAAACTTTGTGGACGAGGCCACAAAAAACTTTGTGGACGAGGCCACAAAAAACTTTGTGGACGAGGCCACAACAAACTTTGTGGACGAGACCACAACAAACTTTGTGGACGAGGCCACAAAAAACTTTGTGGACGAGGCCACAAAAAACTTTGTGGAGGCCACACCAAACTTTGTGGACGAGGCCACAACAAACTTTGTGGACGAGGCCACACCAAACTTTGTGGACGAGGCCACAACAAACTTTGTGGACGAGGCCACAACAAACTTTGTGGACGAGGCCACAAAAAACTTTGTGGACGAGGCCACAAAAAACTTTGTGGACGAGACCACAACAAACTTTGTGGACGAGGCCACAACAAACTTTGTGGACGAGGCCACAACAAACTTTGTGGACGAGGCCACAAAAAACTTTGTGGACGAGGCCACAACAAACTTTGTGGACGAGACCACAACAAACTTTGTGGACGAGGCCACAAAAAACTTTGTGGACGAGGCCACAAAAAACTTTGTGGAGGCCACACCAAACTTTGTGGACGAGGCCACAACACACTTTGTGGACGAGGCCACACCAAACTTTGTGGACGAGGCCACAAAAAACTTTGTGGACGAGGCCACAAAAAACTTTGTGGACGAGGCCACAACAAACTTTGTGGACGAGACCACAACAAACTTTGTGGACGAGGCCACAAAAAACTTTGTGGACAAGGCCACCACAAACTTTGTGGACAAGGCCACCACAAACGTTTACGCCATGCATATTTGTCTCTAAGTCTTACTATGCCGGTGGTTATTAAAATTCAGAGGCCTAGTCAGATGTGTTACTGTAAACACTCCGATCAACTTTCGGCTTCAGTAAGACACTGCATTCCCTCGCCATCCAAACATCTACAAACTGCACCAAGCAGACAGCAGTTCCTGCACCCAACAGTGAGGGGCGCTACACGCTCGAACCTGTCGTATCAAAATGTTACAGCGACAAGTTCGGGCTGCGGTAAGCTGCAGGCGGAATACTTCATGAGGACCTCGTTCTCTCTAAACCTGTCGCAGTTAACGACGAAATAAATCGATTTTAAGCGTCGTGCAGGTGCGTGGCAGAGACCAGCCACAGCCTACTTGATCTACAGAACGATCCCAGTTCGACGTTTTCAATATAAATACAATAAAGCAGACTGATTCAAATTAAACAGGCGAAACATAAACACATCGTCCGACTGTTACCGTTTGTCCGCTTCCTACAAACACAGGCTTAAACATTTTCCGAGCGGATGAAAACTGGTATTAGTGGTGCATTTTACTGTCCGAATCATAAAGCCTTGTAGGCCAACAAAATTTTGTTTCTGTGGCTTAAACCATAGGACATACAAGGGAAAGGGAACGAACATACACAAAACATCCAAATGGGAAAACTGAACAAAAGAGGCGAATTTGGAAACATAGGTGTAACATAGAGTATGATATTAAACAATGTATTAACGGAATAAGATAGGGGGATGTGGATTGGTTTAAGTGGCTCTTTACACGTTGTTTTGCACACGGCAATCAACCATCTGTTTTCTACAAAATCCTCCAGTTTTCGGATCGTATATTTGTATTCAGATATCATTACTTAAACAGGTTTATCGCTGCAAATAGGCAAGGCTGACGCCCAGTGCGATATCGTAATGTTAATATCCACACGGTCCTACGTACTTCCAAACATACATAAATATCGCCTGTAAAGTGTTAATTGGAGTCACCATTATCCTTGGTAACAGAGTTTGATGTTAATCAAAGGAAACAAACTACAAACATCACTCATTTTGAACAGGAGTTATTTCACAGAGAACTGTGACTTTTTAAAAAAAATACACAGGCAAAAAAAAAATGTTTATATTTTGAAACACAACACATATCCTCTATTAAGCTTACGAACCCGTTATGATTTGTATACATATTGCTGTTAGGATTTTGAAAAATGGTCACACTTTTCATTCCATACCTGTCGTTAGTTAATGTTAGAGAAAACAAACAGAAAATATTCCCATAACTGATTTATAGGTCGATTGTACAATCAGCTCTTGGTTAAGTTGATAAAGTGTGCCATAACACTGACAGATATACATTAACGTGTTAACGTGGGGAGGACGGATCACGACCTCGTTTAAATCTACTGCATGGGTCCTAAGGTTCAGCACCAATACATGACATTTCAGCCGAGTTCGAACATACAAATTTAAAATAAAAAAGAATATTTTTCAATTAATATACGTTCTGCGTTATAATTTCAAATCTGTAGCAGGAGTCGGTGTTTAAGTTTAAATAACCAACTTTACAAACCCTCAACACAACACACATTCATGCAAAAGGAAGTTTCTTATTTAGTACTTTAGAAATGTAAAATTTTCCTATTGCACGCCATTAAAACATATAGGGGAGTAGATGTATAGCCCAAATTATTCGTAACTTTGGCGCTAGATGGATGAGGTGATCAGCTTCAAGACCTGGCCAATTTACCCCCTCGAAAGAAAAAAACCTTGTAGGCCATTAAATAGGCTGCGTGGGACTCCAATCCGAGTCCTTTAGCTCTTTTGTAGGCCTATGACAGTTTTCTTCCAACATCCTTCTCAAATCATTATTAATCATTTGAATGTTGGAGATCATCTAAATAACAAGTTATGTAAAAACAATCTGTCGCATAGAAAACACACCCGCTGTCTATTAAGAAGATCAATCGGTTAATGCTTTTTAACCCTCTAAAGCCCAGTGGTTACTATATGTACCATCAGGTTTAGCATTCACAAATTCTACGTTCTGTCCACACAGTGTATTTATGTGCTTTGTGTGGATCTCAGAACAAACAGCGATTATTTCACTGTACAGCATTAACTGACTGGTTTGTATAACTGAGACGGAGTGTGTTTACTGCGCGGTACGGACTGTATTTATGTGTTTTGTGTGGATCTCAGAACAAACAGCGATTATTTCACTGTACAACATTAACTGACTGGTTTGTATAACTGAGACGGAGTGTGTTTACTGCGCGGTACGGACTGTATTTATGTGTTTTGTGTGGATCTCAGAACAAACAGCGATTATTTCACTGTACAACATTAACTGACTGGTTTGTATAACTGAGACGGAGTGTGTTTACTGCGCGGTACGGACTGTATTTATGTGTTTTGTGTGGATCTCAGAACAAACAGCGATTATTTCACTGTACAACATTAACTGACTGGTTTGTATAACTGAGACGGAGTGTGTTTACTGCGCGGTACGGACTGTATTTATGTGTTTTGTGTGGATCTCAGAACAAACAGCGATTATTTCACTGTACAACATTAACTGACTGGTTTGTATAACTGAGACGGAGTGTGTTTACTGCGCGGTACGGACTGTATTTATGTGTTTTGTGTGGATCTCAGAACAAACAGCGATTATTTCACTGTACAGCATTAACTGACTGGTTTGTATAACTGAGACGGAGTGTGTTTACTGCGCGGTACGGACTGTATTTATGTGTTTTGTGTGGATCTCAGAACAAACAGCGATTATTTCACTGTACAACATTAACTGACTGGTTTGTATAACTGAGACGGAGTGTGTTTACTGCGCGGTACGGACTGTATTTATGTGTTTTGTGTGGATCTCAGAACAAACAGCGATTATTTCACTGTACAACATTAACTGACTGGTTTGTATAACTGAGACGGAGTGTGTTTACTGCGCGGTACGGACTGTATTTATGTGTTTTGTGTGGATCTCAGAACAAACAGCGATTATTTCACTGTACAACATTAACTGACTGGTTTGTATAACTGAGACGGAGTGTGTTTACTGCGCGGTACGGACTGTATTTATGTGTTTTGTGTGGATCTCAGAACAAACAGCGATTATTTCACTGTACAGCATTAACTGACAGGTTTGTATAACTGAGACGGAGTGTGTTTACTGCGCGGTACGGACTGTATTTATGTGTTTTGTGTGGATCTCAGAACAAACAGCGATTATTTCACTGTACAACATTAACTGACTGGTTTGTATAACTGAGACGGAGTGTGTTTACTGCGCGGTACGGACTGTATTTATGTGTTTTTGTGTGGATCTCAGAACAAACAGCGATTATTTCACTGTACAGCATTAACTGACAGGTTTGTATAACTGAGACGGAGTGTGTTTACTGCGCGGTACGGACTGTATTTATGTGTTTTGTGTGGATCTCAGAACAAACAGCGATTATTTCACTGTACAACATTAACTGACTGGTTTGTATAACTGAGACGGAGTGTGTTTACTGCGCGGTACGGACTGTATTTATGTGTTTTGTGTGGATCTCAGAACAAACAGCGATTATTTCCCTATACTACTTCGTACATTAACTGATTGGTTTTTATAACCGATACGGAGTGTTTACTGCGCGGTACGAGCAAATCTTTAGACACAGTTCAGATTAATTCGTCTTTAGAAGTTTAAGGAAATGATCACTTTGTATACTATTTACTTGATATGCGTGCCTCAAACAGTAAGGCAGCTAAACTTCAGAGGCGAATAAGAAAATTGCAAAAAAAAAAACACTGTAACGAAAGTTGGCTTCCGGGCCGAGAATGAACGTGTAACCACCAATACGATTGAGATGTTTGGCAAATAAACGAAATGCAAATTGTTTTTATACTAAAACTCGGACCGTCAGACCAAAGGCTATACAGACACGTGTCAGTCACACGTTTGTACGGGATTCTTGAAACCAATTAATGAAGAAAGCAGCGTCCGTGTCCTGCAGCTCACAGGTAATAAAGAGGTGAAGCTTTGCACAGACTGCATGGGCAAGCCCTGCAGAAAGCGAGTAAGTAAATAGATACACAATAATCTATTGTAAATAAAGGCTTTTATAAAACCACAGACTTAGAGTCAAAAGCGACAGAAATCAATTTTTTGTGGTTTACTTCATGACGCTGACAATGACAGACTTATGTGCCGTCTATGTGAAGGTAATTGATGAATGATGAATCGGAAAACATCTGGAAGGATGCGATCGTAACATTGCCAAGGTACCTATTATCCCAGACTTTGCCTAGGGTACTGAGAAAGACCGCGAGAGACATCAGAGAGCGCTCCTGCCGCTACGCCAATCTGCTCGACAGGAAGTACCGGGCGTGTCTTGTTTCGGATCGTCACTTCAGGGAGCATAACATGGGCCGAGCCTGTAGCACGTGTGATACAGACAAACAATGAATACCAGCTATCTGTCCGACTAGCTGAAAAAAGTGACCACGTATAAGGTCCAAGCGTAGAAATTTTGATAATATTAAAATGGGTCTTAAATATACACAGGGTGAGTTATTGAGCTGGATTCATCTGGCTTATGATAAAGCACAATGGGATGGTCTTGTAAATATGGAAACGGTCTTTGTTATATTTACCGTGAATTTTAATAATTAATTAATTATATTATTCCAACAAATGCACTACACTACTTTAGTGTTTTCTTGTCCCTACATATGTTTCGACACTCCTTGTGCCATCCTCAGGGGTGTCGTCGAGAATTCACAGTTTTCAAATGCATCCAATTCACTTTCACAACATAAATTCACTATCACTTAATATCACTTATCTTCTAGTTCATGGCGGTCAGCTTGTCTTGTTTGGTGTTTTATTAAAACTGAATAATTAAAACTTTATAAATAAAAATAGTCGTATTATAAAATGTTATTAAAAGTTATTAAGATTTGTTCGACAGTTGGAGTATATTAGTTGTGTGATCGTATTTGAACCGACAAATACGCATTTCATGCATAAAATATAGTCTTATATTGATGCTACATGTTTCGGCGTAACGCCATCTTCATGGAGCTTTACACCAAAATTTAAAACTTTATAAATAATATTACAAAAGTAATTCTTGTTATATTACAGCAAGCATGAAGCTAGTGTCAACATATAGTTTATTATTTAAGAAGGTACAGAGTTTCTTTTTACAAAATATAATACATTACAACAATAAAATAGTAATACAGGGCATACACAAAAGAATGGTGCGGTTTTAATAGTAAACACTATTAAAACCGCACCATTCTTTTGTGTATGCCCTGTATATTTATGATGTGTTGTCAGTTCTGTGTAGCAGTTACAATACATCATACAGGGACAACATCAATAAGGATCGAAGACAAAATTATATGTTTGTATGTTAAAAAGAAACTACAGCATGTCACAATTAATAAATGCACCGTAGAAAAAATATTATTTTATTGTTTTAATGTATTACATTGTCGACCTCGGTGGACTAGTGGTTAGCGTGCTCGCCACTGGACCCAAGGTTCGCGGGTTCGATCCCGACCGAGGTCGATGGATTTTTATGGGTGATAAAAATCCGTAGCACAACTTCCTTCGGAGGGGAAGTAAAGCCGTCGGTCCCATGTCGTAGATTTACGGCATGTAAAAGAACCTTACGGGCATGAATAGAAATGTTACGTAAGCTAAATTCAAAGCCTCCATTTCTCACCCAAGTCTCCTGACTGCCTGCCAGATGGCTCTGGCGGACACATCAGGATCGATAGAACAGTAGCGCGGCCAGTTGGCTGGTCTCCGAACTGCCACAAATGCACAAGACCACATAACCTCGGAAAAGAGGAAGCCCAGGCCCATATAGGGCTGTTGAGCCATGGTTATTATTATTATTATTATTATGTATTACATATTTTTAAAAAGTCTGTACCATCTTCATCACAAATTAAGAAACCTGCCTGTTGACTAACTGTATGAATGCTGTGATATACAGGGCATACACAAAAGAATGGTGCGGTTTCTTCGCTGAAGCCGCTGATACCGCACCATTCCTTTGTGTATGCCCTGTATTAAGAACCTATTGCAGTTCAGTAATTTTAAGAATCTGGGGTAAAGCTCCCCGAAGACGGGGTAAATGATGCCGAAACATGTAGCAGCAATATAAGAATATATTTTTAGGTATCATATGTGCACTCGTTGGTGTGGTAAATGAATATTTCATATTGTGATATTTTGGGTATGAAAACGTGAAATATATTAGTTGCCCCCCCCCTCCCGGTATGAAATTGGTGGCAAGATACTCCTCCAGAACGTCGGTAACCCGCTAGCATTAGGTGTCGTAACTCAGAAGACAAACACATTACATTTCACCCACTACACCAGTGGTATTCAACCTGGGGTACGAGTACCCCCGGGGGTAAGCGAAGACATCTTAGGGGCACGTAAAATTAAAAAAAAAAATCTATTATTTCATGATAAACACTGAATAATCAAGGCCAGATTTAGGGTTAGCCACAAGAGACCGGAAGTAAGGACATGCGATTTGGGAGCGCCATTTTTCCTCTCTATCTCCCCTTTATGTGATTCTTATCTGGGCGGCTAGTTTAATTTTATCCCACATAGTGCGTTGGAACGTGACTGAACACTATTGGGCGGGACTAACGTTTTGCCTAATACTGTTTTTAACTCCTCTTAACCATGCAATGAAGCTACTTCAAACTACTGTTGTGGCAACAAACAAACAGACGCACTGCTTCATATTACCTTGTTCTTTGACAATTGCCGCTGCCATCGTTTAATAGCTTGATTCTCCTTTTTTTCATTTAAAACTTATTATTTAATACATTATTTTGGATGTAATTTATTTAACTTATTTTAGATGTAGATTATAGACTATGTATAACTTGAATTATGCACCAACAATTTTGGGGGTACAAAGTTGAAGATAAATTATATCTGGGGGTACGCGAACAAAAAATATTGAATACCACTGCACTACACGACATCAACAACAGTCAGAAGTCTATGGCAGTAACAAGGGTCGAGAAGAACGCAAGAGATTTCTCCATTACACAAACAAACTAAAAAAAAAAATCACATCCCTTTCTGACCATTGTTATAAGAACCTTAGCCAGCGGCAACAGAGATGTGACTCCGTGATAAACAATTGCCATACTCTTTGTATTACACAGATGTGTATATTCACTTGTTACGACAATGTTTTCTTTTATTACAGACTATACATAAAAATGCTCAATATGTAATTTGACCTAAGGCTTTAAATACATATCTACGTGTCAAAGTCAAATCAATCCATTTGTTACTTCAGTCTTGTTTTATGTATTTTAACAAGCGACGTCATATAAAATAAAAAAACCTCTATTTTCAGAGAATCGGCCCTAAGCGTTTCAAAGTATATCTCTACTGTTTTATACGTTAGGCAAATAATTTTTCTCTCTTTCTTATGCCACATCAATGACATGAAACAACAAACAACCGCATAGCCTCAGAGCAACATGGCCGGTTCATCAAACTGTTATTCATTACTCCATGAAAAACGAATATAAAAACATTAAACCGTAATTTAACTTATTCAATGAAACAGATTCTCAAGCCTTAAAGGTCAGCTATAAGTCTGTAAGATGTCCACTGATGCCAGCGTGCAACAATACTCAAATAAAGCATATTATGTACTGTACATCAGCATTTGTCCAAACACAACTAAACTCTTTATTCTAATTTCACCGTGCATTTTTAAATACAAATACTGTTTTACACCAACCAAATGCACTATTTATGTAAAGGTAAAGGTAAAGCAATCCCATTACAGACCTGGACAGGCCCTTAGGGTTCCAGGAGGTTGAGGCTCACAGATTTATAGACAATCGGCACATGAAGGTGGTAAGGTTGTCAGCCCTACGCACCGGCCGCCTTTACACCCCAGGAAATATTCCTGGTACTCATTTCTGTTAGAGGCTGAGTCGACCCCAGGGCCATAGTGCCGAAAGGATTATGTCAATGAAAAATTCCAATGATACAATCGGGAATCGAACTCGTGACCTTCCGGTTTGTAGCGCAGTGCCTCAACCAACTGCACATGTACAACCATTGCTCAACAGCCCTATATGGGCTCGGGCCTCCTCTTGCCTCCTCTTTTCGACGTTACTAAGTCGTGCGCATTCGTGGCAGTTGGTGACTGGTCAACTGGCCGCGCTAGTGTTCTATCGATCCTGATGTGCCCGCCAGAGTTATCTGGCAGGCAGTCAGGAGACTTGAGTGAGAAATGGAGGCAATTTGGCTTACGCAACATTTCTATTCATGCCCGTAAGGTTCTTTTACGACATGGGACCGACGGCTTTACTTCCCCTCCGAAGGAAGTGGTGCTCCGGATTTTTATCACCCTTAAAAATCCATCGACCTCGGTCGGGATCGAACCCGCGAACCTTGGGTCCAGTGGCGAGCACGCTAACCACTAGTCCACCGAGGTCGACTCATTTCAATCATCGTACTGTTAATTCATCAACAAAATTAATCATAAAATCGATCACCAAGTTATTATTGTAATGCATAACGTTCAAAAGTTGATACACATTAACGTTACGTAACTTGTGTGTGTGATTATATATTGCGACTTTATATTCGTTCTGTATAACAATGACCATTAATTGCTTATAGTTACAATTAGGGTAATTAAAAAAAATTATTCCCCCCCCCACAAACAAACGGCAATAGATTAAAAGCTGAATCAGGTATATTCACATACAAAGGCATTCTAATTATTAATTACATATAATACCAACCCTTTGACCTATGTTATTCTGCAATGTGGTTTATAATTAGCCCCATTAGCACTAGGCAATTTCAAAACAAGCTTTATTCCACACACACACACACACTTAACTGTGCGTTTTACATCACCGGTAACTAATAGTGACCAAGGTTTTATGATTAATTGCGTAAACAACTATGCTGTTAATAGTATAATGTGTAGAGACTATTACTGTGGAAATTAAAGTGTGAGAAACGATTCAGGTGTCAAAGAGTTTTTTTTCCGGTAATAAACATTATTATCATAGCCTGAAGCGAAGTTATCAACAGGATGCGACACAAGCTTGTGCTCTTCGCTACACCTATACCAAATTTCTTAATAATTACCTTTCCGGCATTATCGAAAAAAAAAAATTCAGTTTGTGTATTGCCACGGAAATTTGGTGTCCTTCACATAAAAGCCATATATACAGGGTATACACAAAATAATGGTGCGGTTTCAATGGTGAATAAAGGGAAACCGCACCATTCTTTTGTGTATACTCTGTATATAAGATATCCGTTGGCACATATAGTTGTCAAATAATTACACAGGTAGCAGCACTATGTCGGAAACAATGCCATCTGAAGGATAAATATGTAACTGAAATCACTGTTTTCAAGTAACGCAGATGAGAGTTAGGAAGGAAGGGGGAGACGTATGAAAGACAAAGTAAAGAAAAAGGGAGATGAAACACGAAATAATTTATTCGCCGTTCAAATTTAATGGCGTTTTTTTTTTAATAGCAAAATACTAAAACATAGCTCGGAAAGGGTGGCCATATAATTCGTTCAGAGACATATGAAAGCACACAAAGATTTGAATCAATGCTCGCAGGAATTTTCTTTGCAACAAGGGGCTCAAAATATACAGGGCATACACAAAAGAATGGTGCGGTATCAAAAGTGAATAAAAAATGTATTTCTCACCTTACACGGGTAAAACATACACCGTCAGCGGCGGCAACTGTCCAAGTTTCTCATTTGGTAATTACAATCCTTCAATGTGTGCACCCTGGGTCACACGACACACATCCACACGGTAATCAAACTCATCCCAGACCCGGTGTAGCATGTCCGCTGTAATGGCCTGCAGTGCATGCGTTATCCGATCACGAATTTCATGGATGGACGTGAGCAATGGTGGTACATAAACGCTGTCTTTAACGAACCCCCAAAGAAAGAAATCGCACGGTGTAAGATCTGGCGAACGGGGTGGCCAAGGAAGAAGGTTCTTGTCTCCATTTACAGCAGCACGTCCGATCCAGCGCTGTGGAAGAACACGATTGAGAAGCACTCGTACATTCCTGTGAAAATGGCGGGGGAGCTCCGTCCAGTTGTAGAATGTAATCGTCATAATTGGTATTCAGTTGGGGTAACAACCAGCTTTCCACCATTCTTTTGTGTATGCCCTGTACAAGCATTTACGTACAGTATTAACGACCCAAGGCTGCTTTTAATATAGATTCTGTTTACGTCTTTTGACTGAGGCTTGCGCTGAAGAATGGCTTGTTATGACATATGTTCGTATAAACAACGGCATATGTTATATCGAGTATGTAGCTGCAGCAACCTGAGGGCTTGATTACTCGGCTAGTTTCCTTTACATGTTTGCCCACGGCACGCACACATACACACATACCATGCCAGAAACCAAGAAATTTTATACATATAGACGGTGCACTTACGACTGTACTCCGCCATTACTACAAAACTAAGGGTATGTCGTAACCATGTCGTTACTAACAAAAAAGCAGAACCCTTAGTTGCATCTCCTTGCTTTTTTTTTTTACCCCTTGGAAAACAAAAACATTATTAAGTGAAATAAAACAGGTTGCTTCAAATAACGCGAAAATGTATGAGTATACGGAAATCGGATATACGTAAATAATTTGTCAGAACTGAATTGTAATACACTGCTTCAATTACACGAGCGAAACTGATGTCATTACGACACAATTATAACGGTTAATTAAAGTACAGTCTGTTCTGGGCTGTCACAGCTTTCGGTGTAGGCTTACTATTTTGGTACGACGTTTGACAAGGATAAATGGTTGTGGCCCAAAAAAAGGGCCGTTTTAGAATTCTAAGATTCGAATATCTCGAGGCAAGTCATGATGGCCAAAATCTCTCAACTGTTCCTATAGATCGTCCATATTTTGTTCCCTTCAATCAATTCAGCAGCCACTTGAACCTAATCCAGTCGCCCTAAAGACTGAGGTAATACGTTCCTCCGAAACGTCGGAACAAATAAAAAATTACCATATGACGCCGCGTAATATCCCAGAAGAGCGTAATCTCATCAAATCAAAAACACTGCGTGGTGTACAAATCCACCACAACAACCACGCTGAACACGTGGAAACGTAAAACTTGTTTAGTTGGGTGACAAATATCTGTTTCAGTCGAAGGACATGCGTCAGATATTTTGATAAAATATCTATAGAGCACAAATACATCAGTTAAGATATTCAAGCTCTGAGCCAAGATTTCAACCCGTAAAATCTGAAACGCGGAGGAAGCTCTCACATGAATCATCTGTGGGCGAGGTTCATGCAAGATCGAAATAATTAGGAGACACTGACCAAAAAAAAAAAAAGCGTCAACCAGGTTACCCTGTCGCCGAGCAAGGATTAGAACGTGAGCCCTCTAACATAGCCTACATAGCTGGAATGTTAACTAACGGACCGCAACGTTCGGTTGCTGCACCTTAAATTTATTGGAGCGTGCAAGTTTAACGATCGAATTGACGTTGAGATATTGTGAATGCTGAGACATGCTGTTGGTGCAGCTGAAGCTCTGTGCACAGTTTCTTGGCTGTGATTCGCGGACAGAGCTGGCAGCAGTGCTGAACGTACGTCTGTAAGTGCTGAGGTACTGAACGTACGTCTGTAAGTGCTGAGGTACTGAACGTACGTCTGTAAGTGCTGAGGTACTGAACGTACGTCTGTAAGTGCTGGGGTACTGAACGTACGTCTGTAAGTGCTGGGGTACTGAACGTACGTCTGTAAGTGCTGGGGTACTGAACGTACGTCTGTAAGTGCTGAGGTACTGAACGTACGTCTGTAAGTGCTGAGGTACTGAACGTACGTCTGTAAGTGCTGGGGTACTGAACGTACGTCTGTAAGTGCTGGGGTACTGAACGTACGTCTGTAAGTGCTGGGGTACTGAACGTACGTCTGTAAGTGCTGAGGTACTGAACGTACGTCTGTAAGTGCTGAGGTACTGAACGTACGTCTGTAAGTGCTGAGGTACTGAACGTACGTCTGTAATTGCTGAGGTACTGAACGTACGTCTGTAAGTGCTGAGGTACTGAACGTACGTCTGTTAAGTGCTGAGGTACTGAACGTACGTCTGTAAGTGCTGAGGTACTGAACGTACGTCTGTAAGTGCTGAGGTACTGAACGTACGTCTGTAAGTGCTGAGGTACTGAACGTACGTCTGTAAGTGCTGAGGTACTGAACGTACGTCTGTAAGTGCTGAGGTACTGAACGTACGTCTGTAAGTGCTGAGGTACTGAACGTACGTCTGTAAGTGCTGAGGTACTGAACGTACGTCTGTAAGTGCTGAGGTACTGAACGTACGTCTGTAAGTGCTGAGGTACTGAACGTACGACAAAAGAATGTCACTTCAGAGAGAAACAATCTATCTTCACGGTTACATTAAAGGAACTGGCCTTCCTCGAGTCGAAACTCCTTCCTTTAAAGGAACTGGCCTTCCTCGAGTCGAAATTCCTTCCTTTAAAGGAACTGGCCTTCCTCGAGTCGAAACTCCTTCCTTTAAAGGAACTGGCCTTCCTCGAGTCGAAATTCCTTCCTTTAAAGGAACTGGCCTTCCTCGAGTCGAAATTCCTTCCTTTAAAGGAACTGGCCTTCCTCGAGTCGAAATTCCTTCCTTTAAAGGAACTGGCCTTCCTCGAGTCGAAACCCCTTCCTTTAAAGGAACTGGCCTTCCTCGAGTCGAAACTCCTTCCTTTAAAGGAACTGGCCTTCCTCGAGTTGAAACTCCTTCCTTTAAAGGAACTGGCCTTCCTCGAGTCGAAACTCCTTCCTTTAAAGGAACTGGCCTTCCTCGAGTCGAAACTCCTTCCTTTAAAGGAACTGGCCTTCCTCGAGTCGAAACTCCTTCCTTTAAAGGAACTGGTCTTCCTCGAGTCGAAATTCCTTCCTTCTAAGAAACTGGCCTTCCTCGAGTCGAAACTCCTTCCTTTAAAGGAACTGGTCTTCCTCGAGTCGAAATTCCTTCCTTCTAAGAAACTGGCCTTCCTCGAGTCGAAACTCCTTCCTTTAAAGGAACTGGCCTTCCTCGAGTCCAAACTCCTTCCATCACAGCTCATAGCAATGTCGCCTTGTGAAAACGTGGTTAGAGCAACACAGATATAATTTATCGGGAAATATTAATTCACCTCGCCGACCCGCACACTAGACTGCGGACTGTGAGACCACGATGTTTGAGGTTAAACAAACAGTAGCAAAATTTGCTCAAACATTGGGAATTTTAAACAACACTTTTAAACCAACTTGGGTCCAGAAATATTCAGGAATAAAAGTATACAATGCACTACCCCCCCCCCCCCCATTCTTCTACATCGAAGCGAAATTTGGACCCTCAGACAAAAGGATAAAAAAAACGATTAACGTCAATCGTGATTAAATTTTTCAGAACAGCCAGATACACACTTTTTGACATTCACAAAATAACTGAAGAAATTTTGGAACAGTTGCAAGTATAACCAGTCGATGAGAAACTAAGAAGACACAAATCAAATTGGCTACAACGTGTAACAAGAATGAACAACAAAAGGATGCCAAAAATAATGCTGAATTATAGACCAAATGGGCAAAGACGACTTGGAAGAACTTTGAAGAGACTATTACAAGAGGCCTTCCAGTGGCCGCTCGCTTACTGGGATTGCGGGTTCGAATCCCGCCGACGGCATGGATGTCTGTCTCTTGTGAGTGTTGTGTGTTGTTAGGTAAAGGTCTGTGCGACGGGCTGATCACTCGTCCAGAGGAGTCCTACCGAGTATGGTGTGTCTAAAGTGTGTGATCATGAAGCCTCGATAATGAAGAGGCCTAGGCCCCCTAGGGGCTGTCGAGCCATTGGAAAAAAATATATACGAGGCCTAACTAGTGAAGGATGATGATGATGTATGATTATGATGATTATGATTATGATGACAGTGGTGTCTCTTCTGGGATGGTAATTACATCAACAATTCTGGACTTAACGTTTTGACGCAATGTTTCGTACTAAAGTCCGGTCAAAAGTGACTGATGGGAAATGAAGTCGGCCGCCTGCTCTCCCACTTCCCCTGAATATTTCACCCCCCCCCCCATAACACTAATAAGGAAATGAGAATGCAAAAAGAGAGACAGAATGGAAGCCAGAATACAACTGATAACTCTTGGGATTGGGGGAAAGCATGCATAAGAGGGTAGTTGTTAGGCAGACGGATGGGGGAGAATCCGTGAATCGTTCTTTCATTGACCCGACTTGTGATTTACAGCGAAATTCGCCGATTAGTCCTCGCCCACCCCATTTACCTTTTCTTCTAGATAACAGTACTGACTGCGCAACCGCACAAAAGCACCAGACGTTATACAGTTCCGTATAATTGAGGCATACTCAAGTTTTGATCTAACTAGTGTTAAATAAAACACGAATAAGGCATGAAGGGCAGAAAGGGAACAGCTTATAGCTCGAATTCAGCCCAGCATCGTTATGGATTGGGAGAAAACACAGTCTGTATGTGCGTGGAAAGCGGCACGCGGTGGCGCAGTTGGTTAAGGCACTGCGCTACAAACCGGAACGTCGCGGGTTCGATTCCCGATGGTGTCACTGGAATTTTTCACTGACATAATCGTTTCGGTCGCACTATGGCCCTGGGGTCGACTCAACCTCTAACAGAAATGAGTACCAGGAATCTTTCCTGGGGGGTAAAGGAGGCCGGTGCGTAGGGCTGACAACCTTACCACCTTCATGTGCCGATTGTCTAAAAACCTGGGAGCCTCAACCTCCTGGAGCCCTAAGGGCCTGTCAAAGCCTGTAATGGGATTGCTGTACCTTTTCATGTGCGTGGAAATGCAGTTTCGAATCGAGTTGCAGCCCAAGGTCCTTGATGATGATAATGATAATGATGATAATAATACACCACTGTCATTACTTTTCTAAACTGCATTGCTGTAAATGTGCTTTTTATGTTTCATCTGTATCATAACACGTACACACAGGGGGTTGAGTGCTTCATATAATATATAATCCTGATAACCTTCCCCACGCTGTCTGACCGTCAGTCAGCATCCTGAATACCGGCCATAATGCGTAAGTGACTTTAGTGCATTACCTATCGATACATGCGCAAACTGCTCTATAACATTGTGTAGACTTTGGAGTTAAAAGTCAACACAATAGGGGTTAATAAGATAAATATATTCTGAAAACATAATACTACAGATTATAGTATTATCCACCAAAAAAACATAACACCATCTTTACGTGGTATTGCACTGGCTACAGATTTTTCGTTCCTTGATGCACACACAGTTGTTATTGTGAAATTTAAAAGGAAGAGATCATTTTTGAAACTTAGAAGCTCATGGGTAAATAATATTAGCATTTGCATGGAACTGTACACAGTTACGGTATTAACTCAATTTGCTAAATTGGGCTTTCTTAAGCATAAACATAGGCCTAAACATTCGCTTTTCTCAAAATAAGGAAAATTCTTTATTTCCTTCGATAAATTTCAAACGCTGAAGTAGACACAGTAAACTGTAGGAACTAACAAACATAATGATTTGAAATGCGTAGTAAATTTAGTTCTCATGCATTCGGAAACTAAATAAGCTTGCAAATGTCGGCGTTATTGTGTGCATGAAGTGCCTCAACATTAAAAACTGTGTATTTGTGTGTTTCGTGTGATTCTTACGCAAAACAGTGATTATTTCACCCTTACAACATTAACGGACTGGTTTGTATAACTGAGACGGAGTGTGTTTACTGCGCGGTACGGACTGTAATCTTTTATTTATAATTCAGGTTATCATTAACAATTCTGACTGTTTGTTCTGGCCTCGCTACGACTGTATTTATGTGTTTTGTGTGGATCTCAGAACAAACAGCGATTATTTCACTGTACAGCATTAACTGACTGGTTTGTATAACTGAGACGGAGTGTGTTTACTGCGCGGTACGGACTGTATTTATGTGTTTTGTGTGGATCTCAGAACAAACAGCGATTATTTCACTGTACAAGCATTAACTGACTGGTTTGTATAACTGAGACGGAGTGTGTTTACTGCGCGGTACGGACTGTATTTATGTGTTTTGTGTGGATCTCAGAACAAACAGCGATTATTTCACTGTACAAGCATTAACTGACTGGTTTGTATAACTGAGACGGAGTTGTTTACTGCGCGGTAGGACTGTATTTATGTGTTTTCGTGTGGATCTCAGAACAAACAGCGATTATTTCACTGTACAACATTAACTGACTGGTTTGTATAACTGAGACGGAGTTGTTTACTGCGCGGTAGGACTGTATTTATGTGTTTGTGTGGATCTCAGAACAAACAGCGATTATTTCACTGTACAAACTTAACTGACTGGTTTGTTAACTGAGACGGAGTGTGTTTACTGCGCGGTACGGACTGTATTTATGTGTTTTGTGTGGATCTCAGAACAAACAGCGATTATTTTCACTGTACAGCATTAACTGACTGGTTTGTATAACGAGACGGAGTGTGTTTACTGCGCGGTACGGACTGTATTTATGTGTTTTGTGTGGATCTCAGAACAAACAGCGATTATTTCACTGTACAGCATTAACTGACTGGTTTGTATAACTGAGAGGGAGTGTGTTTACTGCGCGGTACGGACTGTATTTATGTGTTTTGTGTGGATCTCAGAACAAACAGCGATTATTTCACTGTACAACATTAACTGACTGGTTTGTATAACAGAGACGGAGTGTGTTTACTGCGCGGTACGGACTGTATTATGTGTTTTGTGTGGATCTCAGAACAAACAGCGATTATTTCACTGTACAGCATTAACTGACTGGTTTGTATAACTGAGACGGAGTGTGTTTACTGCGCGGTACGGACTGTATTTATGTGTTTTGTGTGGATCTCAGAACAAACAGCGATTATTTCACTGTACAACGTTAACTGACTGGTTTGTATAACTGAGACGGAGTGTGTTTACTGCGCGGTACGGACTGTATTTATGTGTTTTGTGTGGATCTCAGAACAAACAGCGATTATTTCACTGTACAGCATTAACTGACTGGTTTGTATAACTGAGACGGAGTGTGTTTACTGCGCGGTACGGACTGTATTTATGTGTTTTGTGTGGATCTCAGAACAAACAGCGATTATTTCACTGTACAGCATTAACTGACTGGTTTGTATAACTGAGACGGAGTGTGTTTACTGCGCGGTACGGACTGTATTTATGTGTTTTGTGTGGATCTCAGAACAAACAGCGATTATTTCACTGTACAGCATTAACTGACTGGTTTGTATAACTGAGACGGAGTGTGTTTACTGCGCGGTACGGACTGTATTTATGTGTTTTGTGTGGATCTCAGAACAAACAGCGATTATTTCACTGTACAGCATTAACTGACTGGTTTGTGTAACTGAGACGGAGTGTGTTTACTGCGCGGTACGGACTGTATTTATGTGTTTTGTGTGGATCTCAGAACAAACAGCGATTATTTCACTGTACAGCATTAACTGACTGGTTTGTGTAACTGAGACGGAGTGTGTTTACTGCGCGGTACGGACTGTATTTATGTGTTTTGTGTGGATCTCAGAACAAACAGCGATTATTTCACTGTACAGCATTAACTGACTGGTTTGTATAACTGAGACGGAGTGTGTTTACTGCGCGGTACGGACTGTATTTATGTGTTTTGTGTGGATCTCAGAACAAACAGCGATTATTTCACTGTACAGCATTAACTGACTGGTTTGTATAACTGAGACGGAGTGTGTTTACTGCGCGGTACGGACTGTATTTATGTGTTTTGTGTGGATCTCAGAACAAACAGCGATTATTTCACTGTACAACATTAACTGACTGGTTTGTATAACTGAGACGGAGTGTGTTTACTGCGCGGTACGGACTGTATTTATGTGTTTTGTGTGGATCTCAGAACAAACAGCGATTATTTCACTGTACAGCATTAACTGACTGGTTTGTATAACTGAGACGGAGTGTGTTTACTGCGCGGTACGGACTGTATTTATGTGTTTTGTGTGGATCTCAGAACAAACAGCGATTATTTCACTGTACAACATTAACTGACTGGTTTGTATAACTGAGACGGAGTGTGTTTTACTGCGCGGTACGGACTGTATTTATGTGTTTTTGTGTGGATCTCAGAACAAACAGCGATTATTTCACTGTACAGCATTAACTGACTGGTTTGTATAACTGAGACGGAGTGTGTTTACTGCGCGGTACGGACTGTATTTATGTGTTTTGTGTGGATCTCAGAACAAACAGCGATTATTTCACTGTACAGCATTAACTGACTGGTTTGTATAACTGAGACGGAGTGTGTTTACTGCGCGGTACGGACTGTATTTATGTGTTTTGTGTGGATCTCAGAACAAACAGCGATTATTTCACTGTACAACATTAACTGACTGGTTTGTATAACTGAGACGGAGTGTGTTTACTGCGCGGTACGGACTGTTTTAATGTGTTTTTGTGTGGATCTCAGAACAAACAGCGATTATTTCACTGTACAACATTAACTGACTGGTTTGTATAACTGAGACGGAGTGTGTTTACTGCGCGGTACGGACTGTATTTATGTGTTTTGTGTGGATCTCAGAACAAACAGCGATTATTTCACTGTACAACATTAACTGACTGGTTTGTATAACTGAGACGGAGTGTGTTTACTGCGCGGTACGGACTGTATTTATGTGTTTTGTGTGGATCTCAGAACAAACAGCGATTATTTCACTGTACAACATTAACTGACTGGTTTGTATAACTGAGACGGAGTGTGTTTACTGCGCGGTACGGACTGTATTTATGTGTTTTGTGTGGATCTCAGAACAAACAGCGATTATTTCACTGTACAACATTAACTGACTGGTTTGTATAACTGAGACGGAGTGTTGTTTACTGCGCGGTACGGACTGTATTTATGTGTTTTGTGTGGATCTCAGAACAAACAGCGATTATTTCACTGTACAACATTAACTGACTGGTTTGTATAACTGAGACGGAGTGTGTTTACTGCGCGGTACGGACTGTATTTATGTGTTTTGTGTGGATCTCAGAACAAACAGCGATTATTTTCACTGTACAACATTAACTGACTGGTTTGTATAACTGAGACGGAGTGTGTTTACTGCGCGGTACGGACTGTATTTATGTGTTTTGTGTGGATCTCAGAACAAACAGCGATTATTTCACTGTACAACATTAACTGACTGGTTTGTATAACTGAGACGGAGTGTGTTTACTGCGCGGTACGGACTGTATTTATGTGTTTTGTGTGGATCTCAGAACAAACAGCGATTATTTCACTGTACAACATTAACTGACTGGTTTGTATAACTGAGACGGAGTGTGTTTACTGCGCGGTACGGACTGTATTTATGTGTTTTGTGTGGATCTCAGAACAAACAGCGATTATTTCACTGTACAACATTAACTGACTGGTTTGTATAACTGAGACGGAGTGTGTTTACTGCGCGGTACGGACTGTATTTATGTGTTTTGTGTGGATCTCAGAACAAACAGCGATTATTTCACTGTACAACATTAACTGACTGGTTTGTATAACTGAGACGGAGTGTGTTTACTGCGCGGTACGGACTGTATTTATGTGTTTTGTGTGGATCTCAGAACAAACAGTGATTACTTCCCCATACAGCATTAACGGACTGGTCTCTAGAATGAACGTCTTTGTTTATTGTGAGGTACAAATTCAATTTTTAAACTTCTTTGGACGACTGCATACTTCAGAGATTTAACCCCAACAGTTTATAGTCGTCTTGTGTTCCATAATATTATTAAAGTGTAACACCTAAAGGTTTTCAATAAAGATAATACTATTTATATACCGTACAGCAGTACAGATGATATTATTCAAACAAAAAGCACTTAACAGATGAAAGATATTTAAATTGTATCAACTTAAATTACATACTGTCCTATATGTTTCGGCTCGCATGAACCATCTTCAGGGAGACTCGTATACAAAAAATATCGACATATCGACAACCATAATTCCTTTTTATACGAATTTCCCTGAAGATGGCTCATACGAGCCGAAACATGTATGACAGTATATATTTCAAGTTAACATAATTTATATACGTGTCAACTTTAAGTGCATTTTGTTGGAGGTTTATGAATAATTTTTCAACAATTTTTTTCTTTAAGGGTGGTTATCATTAATTACTTGTTAACGTCCCGTGAGAGCCCAAAACAGTTGACTAGATCAGAGATGAGAGCAGAACAGCTGCTAGCCTTGCACGTGGAACCTTCCAAGTATGCTAATTTATTCGTCTCCTGTCTAACTATATGTCTCTTATTATTCATCGATAATTACGTTTCATTCAACTGGCATTATGTGAGCAATATCATTTTATCTATCCCGCACCGTTTCTACCTCACATGTACCGTATTATCTGGCAAACCAAATTTTATGTGAACCCCACAAATTCCATCCCACACGCTTTGCATTATCCAGTCCCTGTAATTTCTATCCCATACCTACAGTATTATCTAGTCCCTATCATTCTATCTTGTCTGTACAATTTCTACCCCCATGTACCCTCATCCACGATAAGTCGGTCCTGTCACCCGATAAGTCGGTCCCTGTCACCACGATAAGTCGGTCCCTGTCACCACGATAAGTCGGTCCCTGTCACCACGATAAGTCGGTCCCTGTCACCACGATAAGTCGATCCCTGTCACCACGATAAGTCGGTCCCTGTCACCACGATAAGTCGGTCCCTGTCACCACGATAAGTCGGTCCCTGTCACCACGATAAGTCGGTCCTGTCACCCATAATCGGTCCTGTCACCACGATAAGTCGGTCCCTGTCACCACGATAAGTCGGTCCCTGTCACCACGATAAGTCGGTCCCTGTCACCACGGCATGGCGCGTTCTCAGGTTGCTGATAGAGGAACGGCCTGCGGATATGGAGGGTAGCTACGAATACATTGAATAAGCAGTCGCGGACAACCGACAAGGGGTGGTCCTCCAGCTTGGGGGTTGGGCGAGGTGCTAACAACGCCTCGCCTTAAAAAATTATAACGTTACGAAACATTTGACAAAGCCTCGGATCTGGACTGATTCTTTGGTACTACTTAGCTCAGGATAGGGATAAGTGGAAGCTCTTGTGAATGCGGTAATGAACCTTCGGGTTCCATAAAACCCGGGGAATTTATTGACTAGCTGACGACCTGCTAGCTTCTCAACAAGGATTCTGCTGCATGGAGTTAGTTAGTTAGTTAGTTAGTTAGTTATGTGCCCTCATTACACAGTCCCTATAATTTTATCTATTCCTTCGCAGTTTTATACCGACATTACTATTTATCCGTCCTTTACATCATCCAACCTCTACCATTTTATCCAGGTAGGCCTCTTACAATTTAATCCGTCTCCCTACACATTATCTAGTACCAATAATTTAATCCGATCTATGATTCTAGCCGTTCCCATAAAACTGTTGGCCAAATCCATAACAACGTAACTTACAGTAAATCTGTTTCAGCTTAAATTCATGCATTATAAATCTGAGGCGCTTTGCGCAGTATTACAGTAGTATTCTAATAAGCAAGCCAGCGGCGCGCAGCGAGTCCTGCTGGGCGGATGGATACAAACTGATGGCGGATCTGTGAGACCGGAGACACGAAGTCTAACTATCTAACCCAAAGGAAACCCGTACCTGTTCAGAATCTAATGGTTGCTAAGCTACTCAAAGAATTCCCATCATTTTATGGAATAATATTGTCATTACCGTGCTCACAACAGCCCGCCACCTTGCCCCTATCCCGAGCCAGATACGTCCACTCCACGTTCTACCATCTTCCCCACATTTCAACATGATGTGACGTCTAGGTCTACCACGTGGCCTCCACACGTGACGGTTTCACGTCAAACGCTTGTGCGCACTGCTCTTCCCTTCCACGTGTCCTGTTACTTCCACTATTTTCTGAGTAAACGGTTAAACAGCCACAAATTATTCACTCCAACTGATTCGTAAACATAGAACTTTAAAGCCAATAATAAATTGATGCAAGCCGATAGCCACCAGCTACTTAAATTCGTAGTCTTTTATCCATAGTGTAGTTTTATTATCATGTCAACAGGGGGTCACAGTTGCATCATTATCCGCTTTAATATTATCCTCTCTCATAAGCGTGTGAATCGAAAGCAATCCCTTGTCTTAAATTTTAAGACTAACAATTTATACCAATTTCCCACCTAATCCTTCTGTGCTGTATCTCCCGCCCTTGTCTCCTTTTTCATTTCGTCATCTTAGTAACACTTGGTGGAGATCACAAATATATATACATAACAAACAGATTATTATTGCTCCTGACACATTCTGAATTCTGATTGGCTTTAGAGGTGTTAAGACACGCGTTACGTCAAATGTGCCTTCGAGGCCAACAACTTTATTAACAGTTTTTTCCCCCAACGGCTCGACAGCCCCTTGGGGGCCTAGGCCGCCTCATTACCGACGCTTCACGATCACACTCAGACACACCACACTCGGTAGGACTCCTCTGGACGAGTGATCAGCCCGTCGCAGAGACCTCTACCTGACAACACACAACACTCACAAGAGACAGACATCCATGCCCTAGGCGGGATTCGAACCCACAATCCCAGCAAGCGAGCGGCCGTAGACCGACGCCTTAGACCGCACGGCCACTGGGATCGGCATTAACAATTTTAGCAGAATAAAATTAAAACAATGGATCCTGTAGTTACGGACGGAAGCCTTCGACGGCCGCTACATCGCACAGTACAACTCCTCCCTACTTTGTTTAAGAAAACCCGGTCTTTTTCTATCAATACCGGTATTTGAATACCGGAAAACAAAAAGATCGGGATCCAGCTATTCGGGATCCCGGGATCACGTTATTGTAACCCCTCCTGCCTACATAGGTGGCAGCACTGTGCCCTAACCTGCGCCTCCTGAAGGTAAGGATCTAAGTTAGTTCACCGTTGTGACGGAGAAATGAGGGAATGACTGAATAGCTCTGCAAACAGTAACGACATTAAGTGTCGTGGAATTCCAACCGCCTTCTCCATTAGTTTCTTTACAACGTCTGAACTGTCACAGGTAGGATTACATTTTCCACGACGCACACACCTTCTGTTTATTGCGGTACTAGACCTTACTGGATCCAGTAAACGTCTCATGGATATATTCTGTTCTTCTCGGACCTTATATAACTCAACAAAACTATCTCTGTGGTCTACGGACATTTTTCGAACAGTCCATGCGGAATTTCGGGTATAGAAACCACACATTGGTCGACTCCCTCACGATCCCCAATACTCCCTATCATTCATTCCGTCATTCAATTGTTCTCTCTCATCAGTACTGAAAAAAAAACCAAAATAACATTAGCATCTGATATGGTATCGTTAACGTACATGTATAAAAATGTCTGAAATCAATGTGGCTATTGTCATGTCCTCTGTTGCAATGCTATGGAACTAAGAACCGGTCATCATATCGCAATAATTGGTATGTTAAACGAGCTTCACCCAGAGGCAGGCCCCTCGCAACACGGACTGTACCGATTGTGTGACGGCGAATTGTCCCAGGATTATTCATGTTAAATGCAGTAGCAACAAGCCTTCAGGTTAATCTGTATTCCCACACATAAAACCGTACACAGCTGTGTAACGGTTAGCACTGCCGCTTAATAATTCGGGAAGTCCCACATTCGAATATCGGCATGTAGGCCAGATTATCTCACTAAGGACTGTAGATCGAGTGAGGCAAAGGTCATATTTTGCAGTAGGCCACGGCCACTCTCTCCTATAATCATCATAAAATTCATTTCCTTATAACTTAAGCAGCTGAATAACAGCCGATAATTAACCTAATAGGGGTCAAAAGGCTGACTTGTGTCCTGGTGAGGCATACCGATGCCCATAGTTATGCACCATTAAATATCAGGAAATGCCCCCTGTAACGGGGTTGGGTCAGCAAGTTCTATCTCTCACCTCCAAGTGGTGACCCTGGTAATACGCTCTGAGGTGAGAGCTCGGAGCGTAGCTGAGAGAGAAGGACGAAAGGCGAGTTTCCGGCGCCTTAAAACGGGAGCATTGGGCTAAGGAAGGAAAACCAAGGGGGAGGGGGGCCTCTGTAGGGGGGTAAAACCAGCCTCCCTAGGGGAAGGAACCCTGATTACAAACCCGGTCCTCCAGGGTGGGGGTTGAGCTTAGGGCCAACAAACCTATCTCGGAAAAAACGTGTTACGAAACCTCATGATGAGCCTCGGATGGAAGTGGAGACGAATTGTCGAGGAAGCTAAGGTCGACCGCGGGCTGTGATGCTAAGGAAGAAGAAGAAGAATTAACCTAATAATTCCACACAAGGCGTAGCATACCTACAGGGTGTTTGAAATGTTCTCTGCAGCCTTAATATCAATGTGTGAACGAAAATTTTCATTATCTGTCTAATTAGAGAGGCCGAAATATGCATGTGCTTTATTACATTTCTGCACTAAGGACTGAACACGTTCGTTTCACGGGACTAAATGTTGACTGGCGAGTTACTGCTATTAAAGGGCCGGGTAATGAGATATGGAAAATACAGTCAACGAAGGAAGGGGGTTTCAGGAGTCGGGGAACGGGGTTAATAAACAAAACAAAAAACATATATGAAAGCGAGGGAGAAAGAGAACCCCTCCCTATACACTTCTTGTCCCTCCCCCCCCCCCCCAAAAAAAAATTCCATGTATTTATAGGTAGACATATTTGGATACGACCTTTGGTTTACGGAATAAAATGCATGTATTAGAACAGGACTAACGCTGATATTGATATCAACATATCGAAGCAGGAGGCTATAAATAAACTTTAAGTTTTGGTTACGAATTAGAAATACTGCCTGGGGGAAAAGTGAAACGTGCATTGAGAATGAAATTTTTTTAAAACAAAAACTTGTTATGATTTGTTAGAGCTAATAAAATTGTAGACTCAAAAGTTGGGTTCTTGCTTTAAAATTCTCTCACATTCTACATTATTTTAAATTTGGAAGAACAGAAAATATATCCACTATACAATACACACCACACAGAGACGGGATCCAATTTGGATCAAGGCCGAACAGATGTCTGTACACAAAGACTTAACTACAACGTCAACACGTATAAATTCGTAACCATTTTAACACACAAACTGTATTACTGTTTCAACAACATTATGTTATAGAAACTTAACTTTGTATTTACCGTGCATTTTCAAATGAGATGTGTTCAAAAATCACCAACTAATGCACATAAACTTTTTCACAATAAACTTAACGTTGTATCTACCGTGCATTTTCAAATGAGATGTGTTCAAAAATCACCAATTAATGCACATAAACTTTTTCACAATAAACTTAACGTTGTATCTACCGTGCATTTTCAAATGAGATGTGTTCAAAAATCACCAACTAATGCACATAAACTTTTTCACAATAAACTTAACGTTGTATCTACCGTGCATTTTCAAATGAGATGTGTTCAAAAATCACCAACTAATGCACATAAACTTTTTCACAATAAACTTAACGTTGTATCTACCGTGCATTTTCAAATGAGATGTGTTCAAAAATCACCAATTAATGCACATAAACTTTTTCACAATAAACTTAACGTTGTATCTACCGTGCATTTTCAAATGAGATGTGTTCAAAAATCACCAACTAATGCACATAAACTTTTTCACAATAAACTTAACGTTGTATCTACCGTGCATTTTCAAATGAGATGTGTTCAAAAATCACCAACTAATGCACATAAACTTTTTCACAATAAACTTAACGTTGTATCTACCGTGCATTTTCAAATGAGATGTGTTCAAAAATCACCAATTAATGCACATAAACTTTTTCACAATAAACTTAACGTTGTATCTACCGTGCATTTTCAAATGAGATGTGTTCAAAAATCACCAACTAATGCACATAAACTTTTTCACAATAAACTTAACGTTGTATCTACCGTGCATTTTCAAATGAGATGTGTTCAAAAATCACCAATTAATGCACATAAACTTTTTCACAATAAACTTAACTTTGTATTTACCGTGCATTTTCAAATGAGATGTGTTCAAAAATCACCAATTAATGCACATAAACTTTTTCACAATAAACTTAACGTTGTATCTACCGTGCATTTTCAAATGAGATGTGTTCAAAAATCACCAACTAATGCACATAAACTTTTTCACAATAAACTTAACGTTGTATCTACCGTGCATTTTCAAATGAGATGTGTTCAAAAATCACCAATTAATGCACATAAACTTTTTCACAATAAACTTAACTTTGTATTTACCGTGCATTTTCAAATGAGATGTGTTCAAAAATCACCAATTAATGCACATAAACTTTTTCACAATAAACTTAACGTTGTATCTACCGTGCATTTTCAAATGAGATGTGTTCAAAAATCACCAATTAATGCACATAAACTTTTTCACAATAAACTTAACGTTGTATCTACCGTGCATTTTCAAATGAGATGTGTTCAAAAATCACCAACTAATGCACATAAACTTTTCAATAGTTTATTCTTAAAATTCCCCTATAAGAAGTGGACAATATCAGCCCGCTCATATTCTACATATATAATATAACCACATATGTAATAACTCTAAGTCTATGCATAATAATCTCTACGCCCCCCTGAAGATGGTGGTTTAAACCACCGAAATACGTATAGGGGAATTTTAAGAATAAACTATTGTGAAAAAGTTTTATGTGCATTAGTTGGTGATTATTGAACATATAACATTATAATTTTAAGTTTTAATTCACCGTGCATTTTATTATTTAAGATAAAACACCAACAAATGCACAAATTATAAGGTGCAAATTTGCTCCCTATATCATGATTTACCCTACGCGTTTCAGCTCCTCATGAGCCATCATCAGGGGTTATTTTCTCTATTATAAAAGGTGCTTTACAAATGCTGCATCTGTGGATGGCACTTTTGATTATGCACTATTTTAGGCATAAGACACTTGTTCATAAGTTAAAAAACACACGAGTCATAAATCAAAGTTAAAATGATGGTTTGCAAACAATTTTTTATACAATAGACGCAGTGAACAGTGCTTTTAACAAAATTTTTTAACAAACCATCATTTTAACTCTGATTTATGACTCGTGTGTTTTTTAACTTATGAACAAGTGTCTTATGCCCAAAATAGTGCATAATCAAAAGTACCATCCACAGATGCAGCATTTGTAAAGCACCTTTTATAATAGAGAAAATAACCCCTGATGATGGCTCATGAGGAGCTGAAACGCGTAGGGTAAATCACGATATAGGGAGCAAATTTGCACCTTATAATTTGTGCATTTGTTGGTGTTTTATCTTATATAACATTATATTATATTTATGTTGACTATTTTAACTAAAACCTGTAATATTCTGCACTATTGACACCACAACATATACACGCTGATTGTGACCATTTTAGGGCTATATTTTTATAGAAAATTTGGTGTCAGCTCACTGAAGATGGCGAGATAATAACGCCGAAACATGTAGCAGCTATGTAAAAGATAATACGAATAAAATACAGACGAGTGCATTTGGTATTACATACGTTGCTTGAACGATACTATGTTCATATGTTCGTTTTTTATGCACGTAATATGTCCACGGCGTGTTGTTATGTTACCGATGGAACAGACGGCTTGCAGGTAAGAAGGTGGTAGTCGTCAGAAGGTCACAAGGTCATAAGGGCTAACAACACTGACCTTACAAGCTAGTAGGCTTGTGTAACTGAGGGTCTCACATTTGGACGGCTTCTATGGTAAGATTTAGGAAGGAAACAGAATGTTCTGATATGCGGAACGTGAAACAGCAGGAACCTTTAAGGCATGTTGTAAGTCGGTGTCAACAGGAGAAGCAAGGTGGAACAGTTCAGGCGGTTAATCGCCGGCGTCTCAACACGAAGGTCCGCGTTGAGACGCCGTCATTTCGCGTGGGATTTGTAGTAGAAAGAGTGGAATGAGACAGATTTTCAGTGCGGTGTACATTTGGATTTTGGTCTTTGTTATGGTAAAGTAAAGGTAAAGGTCTCCCTATAACAGGTCATGAAGGCCCAGAGGGGGAGTAGAGGTATAGCTCTACTCTTTCTTTAACCTCGGCGCTTTACCCCCGGGAATGACCCGGTACCCATTGTATAGGAGGCTAGGTAGGCCCCAGGGCCGGTCTGGACGGGTGCTGAAAATCTCGCCTCCAACGGTATTCGATCCCCGGACCGTCCAGCTCGTAGCAAGTCACTATACCGACTGAGCTACCCCGGCCCACTCATTTTTATGGACACTCTATAATTCGGAACATGGTTACGACTGTTTCGGAGTAACACGTTGCTTCCAGCCACAGAGTATAACACCAAATATTAGTCCTCACCTGCCAGTCTAAACGGTGTCACATATCAGTAGATGACAACCCAACTATTAATGAGATGATAAAATTAAATAGGTTAAAACGGGCGGTGGACTGTAATGCACAGGGGATAAATGAGATGTATACAAAATTTTAGTAGGGCATCCTGAAGGGAAGAAGACATACATAGATGGTAAGATAATAGTAAAGGTGTTGTTAAGTCACCAACTGAATGCACTATTTATTTTAAAAAACACTACAAGGTTCCTTAAAATATTTTGGTAAACACCCTACATATGTTTCGGCTTCTTCATGAAGCCATCCTCAAGGGTGTCAGAAAACTTGCTTGTATATACAAGCAAGTTTTCTGACACCCCTGAGGATGGCTTCATGAAGAAGCCGAAACATATGTAGGGTTAATAAATTTATAACCAACTGATACACAATGGAACCACTTTTATTGTAGCGTCTATATTATTATACGTCTATATTATTATACGTCTATATTATCCTCAGGGATGGACTGAGGTCCGAAACGTATGTAGGGGCGTAAAATAATATAGACGTATAATAATATAGACGTATAATAATATAGACGTATAATAATATAGACGTATAATAATATAGACGTATAATAATATAGACGTATAATAATATAGACGCTACAATAAAAGTGGTACAATTGTGTATCAGTTGGTTATACATTTATTAATTCATAAAGATGCACGGTGATATTAATATGAAATATGTAGTGTGTTTACCAAAATATTTTAAGGAACCATATAGTGTTTTTTTAAATAAATAGTGCATTCAGTTGGTGACTTAACAATAATTGTGAAAAATGCACGGTGATTATAGAATAAAGTATTAAGGGTGTTTGCTAAAGGAATGAGTAAGGTGCGGATAGTCTTCGTGTAGTTCATTATTGTAACACGATAATAAAACTTCGAGTTTCAAAACAACGAAGGGTGCAGAATTTCATGACTAGCTGATCAACTATCAGCTTCTCAAGAAGCGATATAATTTAGGCAAATCTGCTTTAAACTCCAGGGTACCCAGTCTAGGATTGATGGTGAAGAAAAGTGACGTCGAGCCTGAAGTATCTCCGAGTTAGCCTGCAATGATTTTCCCACGCTAATCATCATTTTATTACACGTCTGTAAAGCGCCCTGAGATGTGAAAATGCCCCAACGATATTACAGCCACGGTTATGTTTGTCACAATGGGTAGAAGCACCGTGAAGATGAAGGCAATAGGTACCTCCGAAACATAGGTACCCATATACCAAACTTCACGACGTCACATCCCAGAAGACTGCTTTCATACCAGGCCGTACAACAGCGCTGTATTGCTCCTAAATGACACCGTTACCATCAGCACTAAAAACATACAAG
Organism: Reticulitermes speratus; assembly: GCA_021186555.1. Taxonomy (NCBI): domain Eukaryota; kingdom Metazoa; phylum Arthropoda; class Insecta; order Blattodea; family Rhinotermitidae; genus Reticulitermes; species Reticulitermes speratus. The sequence continues at coordinate 54,722,081 of JAJKFL010000005.1, forward strand.
GCAACTGTCAGTTTCTACATGCTACTCCATGTCCCCAGTACCGAAACTTTCCCCAGTGCCCTCCCCTCTCCCCACTCAACCCCCCCCCCCCCCCACAGCCCAATCTTCTATTAAAGTAGTAATTTAGCAGGAAATTAAGTCTCTGTCAGTTGGCGGCCTACTGCATACATATACTGTAACGCACACAAAAGTTTGTCGTCATCATATTGCTTATGCAAATGAGCCCCCACCATCGTCTGTACATTATGAGGAATGATTAACTTGTGGGTGGTTGTAGATGGAGGGGTGGGGGGACTGAACGTGGAGGAAATCTATTAATGGTATTTTTGTGTTACTGCAGAATAAATCAGTGAGGACAGACATCATGATAAGAGAGAAATATGTCACTAGGAGATGCCTAAAAAGCAAAGTAGAGAATATATAAAGTACATTGTCACCTTTTGGAATACGACGTCGTGTAAAGGTAAAGGTAATGTTCTCCCTAGAACAGGCCATGAAGGCCCAGAATGGGAGTAGAGGTATAGCTCTACTCTTTCTTTAACCTCGGCGCTAGATGGTGGTGCGTGGTCAACGCCACGCCCAGGCCGTTTTACCCCGGGAATGAACCGGTACACATTATATAGGAGACTGGGTAGGCCCCAGGGTCGGTCTGGACGGGCGCTGAAAATCTCGCCCCTCACCGGGATTCGATCTCCGGACCGTCCACCTCGTAGCGAGTCGCCATACCGACTGAGCTATCGCAGCCCTACAACGTCGTGTAGATCTGGTAAAGTTTTTAACAATGTTTTGGAGAAACCTGCTGCCTCAATCTTCTACCCAGAAGATGGAGACACTTGTTCCTCCGAAACGTCTGTAAATTTTCATCAGGCTGCATGGTATCGCACCAACGCCGTGATACCCAAATCACACAGCAGTAAAGCTGTCCCTGTGATACATCAACCATCACAGCACGCAGACTTGCCGGGGAGTTAAAGCAGACATCGGCACACTCCCAAAGTCAGCACCAGACTGCGCTGCTTGCTCTGCACACCTGACACTCCTTGCATTGATACTTACAGCACAAGATTTTCACGACGAGCAAACAGCAGAGTTCTTGAATTGTAATAGATTTGGTACTATATAGTAGGACTAACAACTATACTGATATAACTGATGTGGTGGGTTAAACATAAATACGATTTATGTAACAGACTTTTTTTTCAATGGCTCGACAGCCCCTTGGGGGCCTAGGCCGCCTCATTGTTCGAGGCTTCACGATCACACTCAGACACACCACACTCGGTAGGACTCCTCTGGACGAGTGACCAGCCGTCGCACAAACCTCTACCTGACAACACACAACACTCACAACAGACAGACATCCATACCCCCCGATGGGATTTTTTTTTTTTGCCTGTCCGGGGTTTTTCCCCTTTGATCCATTTTTGTACTGTTTAAATCCTTTCGTCCTTCATGTCACTTTACGTTCCATGCTACCGTCCTTATACAACAAACACAACACACACATCCATGCCCCCGGTGGGATTCGAACCCACGATCCCAGTAAGCGAGCGGCCGCAGACCGACGCCTTAGACCGCGCGGCCACTGCGATCGGCATGTAACAGACTAGTCTACCAAATAATACTTTGTTACTAGGGGACCACTGGAACTTGTCCGAAGTTATCTGGAGCCACTTGTTACCATCACACTATTTTCAGGATCGATTTCTTACCTATGCTTATTCTAGTACGAGCACATGAATTAAATGTCATGTAAACATCATAATTTAAACAGGTAACATACTACTGTCTCTGCGACGGGCTGATCACTCGTCCAGAGGAGTCCTACCGAGTGTGGTGTGTCTAAAGTGTGTGATCGCGGAACCTCGAAAAACGAGGAGGCCTACGCCCCCTAGGGGCTGTCGAGCCATAGGGGGGGAAAAAAACTACTGTTACGACAGCGAAATTGAGCGGGCAAGTGGCCAGAGTGAGAAAGGCAAATATCGCATACAGAATTTTCATACGGAAATCTGTTGGAATACCTATAAGAAGACACAACACAGACGTAACATCATAAATTTTATGACACGTAAGCCGTTAAGACAAATTCATGAGATTTAGGAATCTTATGGCTATGAATATTATGATCACTGTGTTCAAGGATGTAATAATCTCTGTCCTGAAGAAAGAAGCAGCATGTTCCTCCGAAACGTTAAGTATCTGCCAACCAAATTAAACGGTTTCATACATCATACAAAATTGCTCTTAAGAAAAATTCAGTGTGTATTTCTTGTAGTGCACTGCCACGCATGTTTCAGTTAAGCACATTTGTGCCCTCATTATTTACGCTGTTTGTTACGTCACATTACGCTCATTACGCACATATAACTGAACATGTCGTATCAAGCACTGACTTTTGGTTACACGACTACTTGATTTGCCCGGGCATACGTATAGGGATTTCGGCAGTTTTCCATTTTCCATAATGTTCATTCACATATGTACAAATTTCCACTATAAATCCGCCTGTAATTATCGGGACGATAAGCATCAGATTATGCTTAAACATTTATTGCACCAAAGTTTAAATTTCGTGTGTGATACTACAGGCCTGTATCTGACTAGCATGTATTACAACGTCTGTAGCTAGGATTACATTGTACAAGTCAACCAACTGACTTACCAGAAACTCTTGTAACATCCTCCGAAACTAACTCCGCTGACACGCATATTACAACCGAAGAAGTTAGCTAACCACCACGCAGTATAATAACGCAGGTTAAATTATTCAGGCGTCTTGTAAGCCATTAGACCATTAAGTACAATAGATTGATAGGATAATATATCAAAATTGCGAAATATCAGAGGTAGTTTAAAAGCATGACTTAATTCTTGACCAATTTTGTAATGTAAATACCTCAATTACAGCAAGCAACATCTCAATTATAGAAGGCTCAGAATACGAAAGCAAAACGCGGACGGTTTATGATACAGTGCAGTTCGCTTTAGAGATAATTGGCACAGAGGCTGGCTAATGCAATGGAGGGTATCCTATAGGGTAATGTAAGAAAACTGAATACACTTCGAAAATATAGGATGAGTAGAAGATCCCGTTACTCTAATGTTGTGGTCGCAGCACCCTGAAGAAGCGGACAGTAAGTTCCTCAGGAATGTCTAATCAAGACGGCATTATAACCCAAGGACCAAAGAATGAACCTTCACAACCGTGAAAAGTTTTTGCTCTCATATAAGAATCTTACAATTTGCTTTAAGCAAACTTTCCTGCTCAACAGAATTGGCGTCGTTGAGTAAGGAGACTTAATACTTAAAAGTCATACTGTAGCAACTGGCTACCATCCTGTAGAATGGACACAAATACAGCCGTACATTCAGGTTTAATCTAAACAAAAACTTTTTTAGGCGTGTGGTAGGTCTCTTTGTTCAATATACCCTTCAGACTTTCGGCAGATCTTGTTCAATATACCCTTCAGACTTTCGGCAGATCTTGTTCAATATACCCTTCAGACTTTCGGCAGATCTTGTTCAATATACCCTTCAGACTTTCGGCAGATCTTGTTCAATATACCCTTCAGACTTTCGGCAGATCTTGTTCAATATACCCTTCAGACTTTTGGCAGATCTTGTTCAATATACCCTTTAGACTTTCGGCAATCTTGTTCAATATACCCTTCAGATATTCGGCAGATCTTGTTCAATATACCCTTCAACTTTCGGCAGATCTTGTTCAATATACCCTTCAGACTTTCGGTAGATCTTGTTCAATATACCCTTCAGACTTTCGGCAGATCTTGTTCAATATACCCTTCAGACTTTCGGCAGATCTTGTTCAATATACCCTTCAGACTTTCGGCAGATCTTGTTCAATATACCCTTCAGACTTTCGGCAGATCTTGTTCAATATACCCTTCAGACTTTCGGCAGATCTTGTTCAATGTACCCTTCAGATTTTCGGCAGATCTTGTTCAATATACCCTCAAGACTTTCGGCAGATCTTGTTAAATATACCCTTCAGACTTTCGGCAGATCTTGTTCAATGTACCCTTCAGATTTTCGGCAGATCTTGTTCAATATACCCTCAAGACTTTCGGCAGATCTTGTTCAATATACCCTTCAGACTTTCGGCAGATCTTGTTCAATATACCCTTCAGACTTTCGGCAGATCTTGTTCACTCTACCCTTTAGACAGGGGACAGGCTCCATGTTCAACATACAGTCGAACTCGGTTATAACGTCATGAAAGGGACTGAATATTTTGTGTCGTTATAAACGAGTGTTGTTATAACCGAGCTGTATAATGTTATGGTTAGTACTGAGAAATTAATTGGTACCACAGAACATGTGACGTTATGTACGAGGTGTCGCTTAAACCGATGTCGTTATAACCGGGTTCGACTGTATCTTCTAGTCGGGGGGCATAGACTTCCTGTTGAGTATATGCGTTTCACTTACGGCTGATCTTGTCGCATAAACTGTACCATCAGACGCAAACACAAGAAGGAAACAAAGACTTTTTCTTCGTGGCGCAACAGCCCAACTCAGGCCTACGCTGCCGCATTATTGAGCTTTCTAGATCACACACAATTATATACAAACACCGGGTATGAGTCCTGTGAGCGAGCGATCAGCTCGTCGCAGAGGCCGCTACCTACACAACACAGAAGAAAGAAAAGAGACGAACGCCCATGCCCTCAGTGGGATTCGAACCCGCGATCCCAGCAACCAAGTGGCTTCAGACCTATTACGCCTTAAACAGCACGATCACAGGAATCGGCAAAGATAATACATGGATATAATTCATTTCCTAAGCGGGATTAGAAAACGTAACTTGGGATTCCGAGTATAATTTCAGACCTCATGGACACTACAAATACAGTTGCGAGCATTCAGCTTGTCTGTGACACGCGGTGTCTAGTAATCGTAACGAGTGGATGGCGTTTTCACCCTGAAAAAGGAGGGAATATGCTCCCTCGAAACGTCGGTAACCATGTACCAGTCGACACGGCGTAACGTCCCAGAAGGCCCAAATCTTTACCAGCACTGCCGTTAGAACCTCGGACGTCACGCGAAAAAAAAAATTCTTTGTGCGAAATGTGCACATGTGTTTCTGCAGGCATCAACTTTCCGCAGTAATGTATGTCCTTCAGTATAAATAAGAGTAGACGGGGGGGAACGGGGGAGGGGGCACGCAGGAGCGTCATACTCATTTCCTTTACCCCACGAACCTATTTAAATTTGAGCCTATTAATTATTTTTTTTATTTCCCCTACGTCTATCCCCCAGTCATTCTCCCTAACTTCCTCATTTCTCAAGTATTGCGCTTTTGTGCTCAGCAGCACCCATCACCGTTACGGCGAATCGCATTAGAACTGAAATCAACTCTGAGGACTGGCCTTAACGCCGTCTGTCACACGACTTCAAGCGTCCTACAGCTACAGTTCTCCCAATTTATGCTGTGACACGAATTACATTTAATTAGTCCACACAAGGCTATTATTTCTTTTAGGTGTATTGTGTTTCAGCCTCAGCCTTCCCCTATACAATTACGTACAGACTGGTTGCGACTCACAGCTCGCCTCGGTCTTTCCACAGCGCTAAAAGACTTTCTGCGGTAAATCAGATCTTAGAAAAATCTAATAAACAGTTCTATGTAAAATCTAACAGTGAAGAAAGAACATGAAGCTTCATGGTTAGTACTCTTTATTAAGTAAGGTACTAGGGTAAAGGTAAAGGTCTCCCTAGAACAGGCCATAAAGGTCCAGAGGGGAAGTAGAGGTATACCTCTACCCTTTCTTTAACCCTGGCACTAGATGAGGGTGGGTGGTCAACTCCACGCCCCGGCCGCTTTATCCCCGGGAAAGAGACCCGGTAACCATTGTACAGGAGGCTGGGTGGGCCCCAGGGCCGGTCTGGACGGGTGCGGAAACTCTCGTCCTCACCGGGATTCGATTCCCGGACCGTCCATCCCGTAGCGAGTCGCTGTACCGACTGAGCTATCGCCATAGGGTGACCAAAACGAGGAGAAGGTAGGCGGATCACGTGGAAGGACTAGGAAGAAGTAAATGCACAAAGGGTTTAAGCGGGAAAAGGTAAAGTAAATAAATCGCCTGGAAAACCTAGACGTAGATGGAAAGATTTAGTGAAATGGAACTTAAAGGGATGGAATAGGACTGTATGGATTGGGTTTACGTGGCTCAGGACACGGCCAGTTACGGGCTTTTGTGAAAATGGTAATAAATATTTGAGGTTTCATAAAATGCAGGGCATTTTTGGATCAGCTGAAGAATGTTATATCCTCACGAAGAGATTCAGAGATTTAAAAATTTATAAAATTTAGTTTTAACCTACCAAGAAGTTCTTACATCCCAGTGGCAGCGGAGCCTAAGGCGTGGGTCTGCGGCCGATCGCTTGCTGGGATTGCGGGTTCGAATCCCGCCGAGGGCATGAATGTCTGTCTGTTGTGAGTGTTGTGTGTTGTCAGGTAGAGGTCTCTGCGTCGGGCTGATCACTCGTCGAGAGGAGTCCTACCGAGTGTGGTGTGTCTGAGTGTGACCGCGAAGCCCCGATAATGAGGAGGCCCTGGCCCACTAGGGGCTGTTGCGCCTTTGGAAAAATAGAAGCCCTTATGCTTAATTAAGCACCATGCCACGAAGCCGTATGAGGGAGTTAAAATGTAGCTCCACGCATTCTTGGCCTTGACACTAAAAGGAAACAGTAGTGAGCGTCTCCTTCCGATCGCTTCACCCCCGAGGAAAGACTCGGATGAACTTTGCAATGGACACCGTGGAGAACAGAAAGGCTGTGTCGGCAACTGAACGTCTAAACGTCGACATGCCGTCGCTCAGGGCACAGGCAGCTACTGACAACTGAGTTAGCTCACTGAGTTAAAATAACTTGCATTTGTATGCGTATCGGCATGCTTATGACGCCGACACACCCACACACTGCCTGCGTACACATCTGTCGTCCGTCTGCCTACCTGTAATATCTAACCCAACTCGAAACAATACAGGCAATGTACGTATAAACGTAACATTGCGGCGCGTTCGCGTAACCATTGTTGCCGAGGAAAAGCAGTTAGTATGACATATTCTGAGTGTGTGTCTGTAGCCTTAGTTATCCAGCATGCAAAGCGCATGCGCCGTATTATATTGTCATCTGTGGCCTGTCTGGCTCTACCATATTTTTCCACTTTATCTCATAAACGGCACGATTTTCGGAAAAAAGTTATTGAACATAAAATGTGTGTTTTGATTTTCTCTACAACTTTTGTCTGAAACATTTCTCATTATAAGAAGTATTCAGCGAGATATCATAAATGTACATAGGTCTTTACGTAAAGTACCGTTATTGTTGTCAGATTTTAATGAAACTTGAATTATCTCAACAGATTTTCGAAAAATCCTCAAATATCAAATTTCATGAAAATTCGTCCAGTGGGAACCGAGTTGTTGCATGCGGACAGACGGACAGACATGACGAAGCTAATAGTCGCCTTTCGCAATTCCGCTGACGCGCCTAAACAAATTACAAAACCAATGTAAACAAACCAATGGCTGTGCCATAGCTGGGCTCTGGTCTTGACGTGAGGCTCAAGTAGGTAATTCCACAGCACTGCTGTTTAGCCTTCTTAATTATCAAACAAGCAATTGGCACATCACAGGCCGCACTGCCCTACACGCAACATCTCATTCCAACACAAGAAAGAAAAATAAAGACCCGACAGCAAGCTAAACGCCTGGACACTTCCCTCAACGTATTGTCAGCTACTGCAATACGAAGCAAAGCAATATACAAGTAAGCAAATACGAAGACCAGCAGGTTCAACGCACGGTTAGTGTGCAGGAGTGACAGCACGTGAGTAGATGGACAAAGGTGCTGCAGACAAGCAGACGATTGGAAATCGCCGGTTGGCTTGCTGGATAACTTACGTAGCAGGACGCAAATGCCGCTAATGTTTAGTGGAGAGAGAGAGAACGATGGACAGCGCTAAGAGAGCATGCGCGTACATGATGTTGAGGCTCAGAGAAGGAGAGAGAGAGAGAGAGAGAGACGTAAGATGTAGTAAGAGTAAACGGAAGGGAAAAGCAGGGAAGAAGTGAAAGACACTGTATATTGCGGAGGTGTGAAAAAAAAGAGAATCGCTGTAGAAAGATTCACAGGCTTCGCCCGCTCGTCCTTTTGATAGGAGTAGCATGAAAATAAGGACGTTAGAATGATAAGAACTGGTGGCTTGAAATAAGGTTCGAGGAATTTTGATTTATTGATTCATGTTAAAGTCCGTAAGTTGGAAAGACAGTTTTAGTGTCTTTGGAGAAAGTGGTAACATTTTGGTGGAATTTAACTCGATGGAACGGCGGGGGGGGGGGGGGGGGGGGGGGGGGGGCTGGAATCCTTCCATAGGTAAACACAACTTATGAAAAACAGTGGACCCACAAATAGCAACTGAGAAAACCCACATTTACATCTCAAACTTTTACTATGTACCATTACTTGTTGTTTTATGATTTTATGTAACTCAAGATACGGGTCCCTGATGATGGTTCCATAATAGGGAACCGAAACATGTTGGACTGATTTTACTGTAAAAATAAGTTATATGTTATAATAAATAAGAAGTGTGGATTTTGTTGGTTTAAGAAATTTGTGATCGAATGAAAATGCACGGTGTGAACAGTATAAAACAAATAACTGGTATTTATTGTGAGGATCACACGAGACACACAAATGCACTGTGTGGGGAACATGTGGAGCTTTTTAATGTTACATCAGGTGGTACACATAATTACCACCGGGCTTTAACGGTTACAGACACACCTCCACACTAACTGAACGCACCTCAACGTAATCTAAACATTACGCTAATCTCATCTGGTCTCAGAACGACGTGACTGCGCTCCGAAGACTTCCACAATGTCAAGCAGCAGGCTCAGTATAGAACCAAAGTACGCATAACGCAATATTATGGTGCGTTCGCCTACCGACTGTTGCCATGGAAAGGCAACAATACCTTCCATTTATATTGTTGTAGCTGTCAACAATATAAAACCATGGAGTGTTGCCATGGAAAGGCAACAATACCTTCCATTTATATTGTTGTAGCTGTTAATAATATAAAACCATTGAGTGTTGCCATGGAAAGGCAACAATACCTACCATTTATATTTTTGTAGCTGTCAACAATATAAAACCATGGAGTGTTGCCATGGAAAGGCAACAATACCTTCCATTTATATTGTTGTAGCTGTTAATAATATAAAACCATGGAGTGTTGCCATGGAAAGGCAACAATACCTTCCATTTATATTGTTGTAGCTGTCAACAATATAAAACCATTGAGTGTTGCCATGGAAAGGCAACAATACCTTCCATTTATATTGTTGTAGCTGTTAATAATATAAAACCATGGAGTGTTGCCATGGAAAGGTAACAATACCTTCCATTTATATTTTTGTAGCTGTCAACAATATAAAACCATGGAGTGTTGCCATGGAAAGGCAACAATACCTTCCATTTATATTGTTGTAGCTGTTAATAATATAAAAACCATGGAGTGTTGCCATGGAAAGGCAACAATACCTTCCATTTATACTGTTGTAGCTGTTAATAATATAAAACCATTGAGTATTGCCATGGAAAGGCAACAATACCTACCATTTATATTTTTGTAGCTGTCAACAATATAAAACCATGGAGTGTTGCCATGGAAAGGCAACAATACCTTCCATTTATATTGTTGTAGCTGTTAATAATATAAAACCATGGAGTGTTGCCATGGAAAGGCAACAATACCTTCCATTTATATTGTTGTAGCTGTCAACAATATAAAACCATTGAGTGTTGCCATGGAAAGGCAACAATACCTTCCATTTATACTGTTGTAGCTGTTAATAATATAAAACCATTAAGTATTGCCATGGAAAGGCAACAATACCTTCCATTTATATTGTTGTAGCTGTTAATAAATATAAAACCATGGAGTGTTGCCATGGAAAGGCAACAATACCTTCCATTTATACTGTTGTAGCTGTTAATAATATAAAACCATTGAGTATTGCCATGGAAAGGCAACAATACCTTCCATTTATATTGTTGTAGCTGTTAATAATATAAAACCATGGAGTGTTGCCATGGAAAGGCAACAATACCTTCCATTTATATTTTTGTAGCTGTCAACAATATAAAACCATTGAGTGTTGCCATAGAAACGCAACAATGGGCTCCCTTCGCACTGCTGTCAACAATACAAACGTACTAGGTTCTGTGTGTAAAGTGCCCGATATTGTTGTCATATTGTAACCAAATCTGGAGTTTGACAGATTTTCGTAAAAGTCCCCAATATCACATTCATGAAACTCCGTCCAGTGAGCCGTACTGACACATACGGACAGACATACGTGACGAAGCTAACAGGCGCTTTTCGCTATGTATGCGAACGCGCCTTAAAAAAGCAAGACGATTACGCTGAAACCGACGTACTGCGCGCACCTTCAGTGATCGTCACAATTCCTTCTTCCTCCGCCCCTCTTCTCACGCCTTCTAGTTTGCTTTCTTTTGAGTCACTCAACTTCATCCCTTATTTTCTTTGTTTAAAAGTATGCAGAATCATAGACACCACCCTTCATCATTTTCCACCTAAGGCGATTCTTCGTTATGTCTATTGTTTTACATCTACTTGCATCGCCCCCTTCTTGTACTCCATTATTTTATTCTGCCACTCTCGTCCCCCTTGTAGCGTTCTGACGCGGTCAAGCACACTACACAAGTCACAACAATAGGCCTCTAAGCTTACCCTCTGATGTACTTAAATTCCAAGTGGTCTTTCCCTTTCTTTTTTAAATTCCTTCTGTCTTCCGATTCTTCTCCCCGTAGTACGGTGCGCTGTATAGCCGCATTGTGCGCTGTATAGACGCATTGTGCGCTGCCCGCTAGGAGGTCTTACGTTAAAAGACAAAAATGCGCGGGTCCTCAATGACTTGTACATAATACCGGCGTATTATTTGTTATTCACTGTCCGTTACAACTTCATAAAAAGGAGATCACGGAGATGTGTAAGAAACTAAACTGCAGGCGGATAAGACGCCTAACGAAATCTGATAGCGCCCAATTCGTCCTCCAGAACAGCGGAAAACAGAAAGAGAAGAAACAGAGGAGGAACTATATCTTGATAAAATTCACGATTCGAACAAATCAGCTGCTCTGCGTTACCCTACTTTATTCCTCTGAACTGACATCACGGCTCAAAGACTGTTGACTTCCGGAACATGGAGCCGTACAGTCCGGTAGATACACACCGACGTTTCAGAGGGTACGAGTGTCTCCGTCATCAGATATAACCTGATGACAAGAGACGCAGCAGGCTCCTCTTCCACAACACTACAGCGTGTTACCGTCCCGACGACAGCAATGTTCACAGTCAGCGTCGGCAAAAACCCTCGAAAATCGTTTAATATGAAGGCCGATGAAAGGCCGCTGTACGCTGTACGCTGTATGCACTCACAGCACCGCTAAACATGCACGCCATCATCTTGAACTCACCCATTTCTTATTCTCCTCTCAACCTCCTCATTTATTACTTTTTGTCTTCAAGTTTTCTTGTTTTTTTTTTTCATTCTAATTCATGTCTTATTTTACGTCGTTCTTCCCACACCTCTATGTCTCATCATCTTCTTCCCTTCCTTCTCCTTCTTTGTTACATTTTCCTTGTATTTTCTTTGTCCTTCCTCTTCGCCTCCTTCGTTCTCTCTACCTTCACCTCCTTCTTCGTCGTCTCTAATGTCCACACAGTTAAGCACTCAGGTTCTGAACGCGATACATCACGACGCTCGGTACGGACATTTTGACATCTCTGATCCATGTCTGGCATTATACATGACAAGGGACATGTAGAATGCACATCAGGATCCTTTTACATGTACAGCATACAAACATGGCGGTTCATAATGTTATGTAGTCATTACCGATGCACTGATACATGTTCACGTGATGTGAAACTTTAGTTCCTTCTTAGTGAGGTTGTAAGTGCTACAAGACGCTGTATCCGTAATGCCAAAAGCAAACAGTGGCTTAGTCTGCAGTCTGCTGGTGATCGGCACTTATCATAATGACTGCTGTAAACAGGGCTGCTCGCCCTCTCCGAAGTTTCCAAATTTGGATACGTAAAGCAGAGTAAAAATTAAAAAAAAGACACAATTGAGTGGAAACAATGTGTGTCTGTGTGTGGGTGCGTGTGTGTGTGTGTGTGTCTGTGTGTATGACGTAATCACCATAAACCATCAGTTACCGAGAAATTTTTTCCCTATCTCTCACTTACTCGTTTATTCTCTTGTTCTCCCTGTCTCTCTCTCTCTCTCGTACCTCCTACCCAACTCCGCAATTCTAGCCTACCATAGGCTTATATGTAATTAGTCCAGACCCGATCGTAATTAGAAAATGCCACGTTTAATTGCTAATTGAGTTTCTGATGCGAGGTCTAATTTTAATCACCTAATTACGTTGCTAGCCACTAGACATCAGCAGTTGCTGCATGGGGACTAAGCTTGTGTACTAATTATCATGGGAGAGAGAGCTGAAAGGGAAGAGAGAGAGAGAGAGAGAAGAGAGTAAACTAGAGAAAAGAGAGAGACAAGAAAAGGCGGAGAGATGTAGAAGGTTCATTAGCATATTTTATACCCGTTGTTTTATAGCTGTAATACTTGTTATCTGACCGAGCTAGCAGAGGCGAATGAAGAGTCAGCTATGCTGTTAGCTAACTTGCCACACTACATGCGGCATGCATATGTACAGATTTTGGAAGTTTCTACTTGCAAAGTGTCACGTAATAATGCTGCATTCTTTTTTTTTTGCGTGGTGAAGGGCCCCACAGCAGATGCTACGGACGCACCGCAGCCTTAAGGCTTCTTGTGCAACCCCTATGATGAAAATGAGCAGTTTTTTTTTACCAATTTTTACAATTAATGGAGCACCAGTGGAATGAAATTGACAGGGGGAAAACCGACAACTCGGACAACTGCATTGGGCCACTTCCCTTTCTCAAGCTGCAACATTTGCTATGTTCAAAGGCGTCCAACGAGGCGCACAGTCTTACGTTATTCGTGTTTCTAAATCGTATTTATAGCGACAGGATAGAAGTTGCGGGCCACGGGAACTGCCCGCCGCTAGGCCTCTGCCCTCACAAGACGTGCGGACATACACGACTGGAGTGGCAGTAAGTAGCCAGGCCCGACATACTTGCCCGTAGACACCGACACATGTCAACGGGATGAGTTTCTCTCTAATTCGTCTCAACGCGATCAGCAGCTTTCGTCACGCCGGGGTCGCGCAAGTTTGTGTCATTCCACGTGGTCGCGGCAAACACAAGTGTGAGAACACACGGATAGTCATTACGACCTTCAAAATGATAAGGATAACGGGACAGTGAAAGGAAATCCTTAGTTTTTCAACCAACGAATGCACTTTTTATTTTCGTAATTTCGTTAAGTACTTAACAAGGTGCCCCTGATGATGGCCGAGTTACGGCCGAAACATATGTAGGGTGTAGTGAACAGAAATTACGAAAATAAGAAAGCATTTGTTGGTTGAAAAACTAAGGATTAATGTTAAGATGGACGGCGAACAGAGCGTGAAATTAGTGAAAGGAAAGTCGTGGGGTAATAATAACGCTACATTTAATACGGAAAATCTGACAGAAAGTTTTACGGTTCTGAAAGTTCCCAGTCAGTGCCTGCTCGTCCTTCTGGTAAAGGCAAAATTAAAATTACCCTGTGTATGGCGTGAAGGCATATGTAGGAGCTGAAGTATGACTCATTCTTAACTTCGGCCTTAGATCGATATAATGCAGATTCAAGCCCTGAACGCTTTAGCCCCCAGTAAACAGTTCCCGGTACCCATTGGGTAGACTGCAGGGTAGGCCTCAGAGACAGTCTGCAAAATTAACCGGGTAAACAGAAGAAAGCGTTCGGATACGAACAAGGAGTCATGGAGAGTGGACTGCTTTGAGTTAAGCAACAAACGGAAGACATCGAACAGAAATTTTTTGTAGCTCAAATTTTGACATTAATACTGTGAGCGTTTTTAAGTGAAAGTTGTGAACGAGCAGTGTACACGTAAACGCCACTCACAGACTAAGCTCCAACTCACAGAACAAACCGCGTCACCAATAGGACACTGATTAATGCCGTGTACTTAAATAATCTTAGTTTATTCTGATAATCATAAGTAAACTGTAATATATTCTACGTGGATTAACTGCAGAATCCTCTTAATGTAAAGCCACATATTATATGAATCAATGTGCTTTGGATCAGCAACAACAAGGTACAACGGCGGTATAATACCGAAATTCGAGACGGACTGGAAATGAACACTCTACACCTCAATGTGTAGCCTGCATTAGCTATACGGAAGCCAGGGTAGCTCAGTTAGTAGTGTTACACGATTTGATGGCCGGAGTTTGATTCCTGGAAGGACAGATTTTGTCTTCACACAACCAAAGTCTGGGGATAAAAAGTGCTCTTTGCCAGCAGACAATTAGCATAAAGTAGTCAAATAAGTACAAAACACAACGGCAATTATCCAACTCAACATGTGAGTCCTTGAGATTTATAATAGCTGCTATGCGAGTCGATAAATCTTGCTCGAAGTACCCGACGTTTCGTTACCGTGTTCACAAGACGGCGCAATTGGTCTTTATATGAACGAGATACATCCATTCACACCGTTCCACTCTATTTAGGGTCCAATTTAATATATATTCCATCTACAACTAACTAACTAACTAACTAACTCACAAATAGCAGAGACCTTCTTGAGAAGCTAGCATGTCGTCAGCTAGTCAAGAAATTCCGCGTTTTATGAACCGAAGGTTCATTACCGCACTCACAACAGCCCGCCACCTGTCCCTTCCTAAGTAATGGCCCATACTAACTAACTCCATGTAGCAAGTACTTCTTGAGAAGCTAACAGATCGTCAGCTAGTCAAGAAATTCCCCGCGTTTTATGGAACCCGAAGGTTTCATTACCGCATTCACAACACCCGCCACCTGTCCTATCCTAAGTAAGGCCATAACTAACTAACTAACTAACTAACTAACTCCATGGAGCAAGTCCCTCTTGAGAAGCTAACAGGTCGTCAGCTAGTCAAGAAATTCCCCGCGTTTTATGGAACCCGAAGGTTCATTAGCGCACTCACAACAGCCCACCACTGTCCCTATCCTAAGTAAGGCCCCATAACTAACTAACTAACTAACTCCATGGAGCACAGTCCTTCTTGAGAAGCTAACAGGTCGTCAGCTAGTAACAAATTCCCCGCGTTTTATGGAACCCGAAGGTTCATTACCGCACTCACAACAGCCCGCCACCTGTCCCTATCCTAAGTAAGGCCCCATAACTAACTAACTAACTAACTCCATGGAGCACAGTCCTTCTTGAGAAGCTAACAGGTCGTCAGCTAGTCAAGAAATTCCCCGCGTTTTATGGAACCCGAAGGTTCATTACCGCACTCACAACAGCCCCACCATCGTCCCTATCCTAAGTAAGGCCCCATAACTAATAACTAACTAACTAACTAACTCCATGAGCAAGTCCTTCTTGAGAAGCTAACAGTCGTCAGCTAGTTAACAAAATTCCCCGCGTTTTATGGAACCGAAGGTTCATTACCGCACTCACAACAGCCCGCCACCTGTCCCTATCCTAAGTAAGCCTCTGAACTATAACTATACTAACTACTCCATGAGACAGTCCTTCTGAGAGCTAACAGTCGCAGCTAGTTAACAATTCCCGTTTATGGAACCGAAGTTCTTACCGCACTCACAACAGCCCACCACCGTCCCTATCTAGTAAGCCCATAACTAACAACTAACTCATGTAGCACAGTCCTTCTTGAGAATCTAACAGTCGTCAGTAGTCAGAATTCCCGCGTTTATGGAACCCGAGGTCATTAGCGCACTCACAACAGCCACCCTGTCCCTATCCTAAGTAAGCCAACTAACTAACTAACACTCCATGGACACGTCCTTCTTGGAAGCTAACAGGTCTCACATTAACAAATTCCCGCGTTTTATGGAACCGAAGTTCATTACGCACTCACAACAGCCGCCACCTGCCCTATCCTAAGAGGCCCCTAATAACTAACTAACTAACTCCATGGAGCACAGTCCTTCTGAAAGCTAAAGTGTCAGCTAGTCAAGAAATTCCCCGCGTTTTATGGAACCCGAAGGTTCATTACCGCATTCACAAGAGCCGCCACTGTCCTATCCAGAATCATCGGTCTGAGCTTGTCAATGTTCGTAACGTGATAATTTTTACGGTCAGAGTTGTTAGCACGTCGCCATCTCCCCAACGCTGGCGAAACCCCAGCTGGGCCCTGTCCGCGACTGCTTATTCAAAGTATTCGCAGCTACCCCCACATCCGGAGGCCGTTCCTCCATCCGCAACCTGAGGACGCGTCATGCAGTGGTGACAGGGACACACTTATCATGGTCCATCTACAACTAGGTTTTCAAGTGGTTTCTTTCATTCAGATTTTGTACTAAAACCATAATGTATTTCTCTTCTCCCCTATGTCAGCCACCCCCCCCCCCCCCGCCCGTCTAATTCGCCTCCATCTGATCACCCCAATGACATTTAGTGAGCAGTACCATTCATTAAGCTCCTCACTACACCACCCTCCGTCCTCCTGCTACTGCGGTCCAAACACTGTCCTCATCACACTCAGTCTAACCTCCTTCTCTTAATGTGTGAAACCATGTTTCACACCCACATCAAACACCCGGCAAAACTATCGCTCCGTGTATTACAGCGTTCTTTTTTTTCTTTCCAATGGCTCGACAGCCCCTTGGGGACCTAGCCGCCTCATTTTTCGAGGCTTCACGATCACACACTTTAGACACACCACACTCGGTAGGACTCCTCTGGACGAGTGATCAGCCCGTCGCAGAGACCTCTACCTGACAACACACAACACTCACAAAGACAGACATCCATGCCCCGGCGGGATTCGAACCCGCAATCCCAGCAAGTGAACGGCCGTATATCCACGCCTTAGACCGCGCGGCCACTGCGATCGGCAATTACAGCGCTCACGTCTTTAAATAGAAAACGGGAACACAAAACATGTGAGCTGAATGACATACAGCAATACTGTTAAGTAATCCACAGAACACATAATAAATTGTGCCCCAATTATAAGAGTTTACTGCAAAAGTTTGATAGCATTATAGGATAATTAATTGTCAGTAAATAAAGTGGTCTAAATATGTTTTAGAAAAGAGGACAATTAAACCCGCAATTATTCTGTACTCAAAGCTTTCGTCCTCTTCGCTTGCACTAAATCATGAGCTTTAAACCCAACGACTCGCAAGTTCTCTGACAAGTCCGTTCGGCCATTCAACAAAGCTTCAGAACAGCCTTGCTTCAGTTCCCACGTATTAAATACTCAATATACAATATAATGGTCCAATATACTAAAAATTACATCCTTTAATTGTATTAACTTCGTCAGTCGAGTAAGTCAGCCAGTATAGTGACTAGGCTACTGGCTGGACTACCAAAGAACAGAGGTTCAATTCTCTGACGGGCGGATATTTTCTGTACGTTAATATGGCCAGTCCAGCTGGGAAGTTCATCCTGTCCAGTGTGGACCGGGGTGTCTGTCCGCGGGGAGAAAAGGGGTTGAGGCTACAGCTGACGACTTACCGCCATGCTATGCCAAAAATTAAGAAATACTAAAGTTATAAATCCACCCCCTCCCCATGTCATTACCAGAGCAATGTTCTGTTAATTAGACACAAAGCACAAGCAGTTGTATCGCTCCTAATGCCGTAACTCATAACCTCTCTGCTGTATTTTGATGCCTAAACGTGTACATGCGGGGTAAGCCGTTTTTGTATGTTGACCGATAGGCCAATGGTTCGCAACATATGGGACGCGTACCCTGGGTGGTCACAATGGTCATCTCAATGGATCCGCGAATTCACATACCTTCGCAGCAAATCTTTCTCCTCCAGCGAACGTTTCGTTTCCCCTTATTATACTACTACTATTATATACTATTATTATTATTACTGTCACGAACAAAACGTGAATTCATTTATAACGATCAACCATAACCTCGACCAAGTGCAGTGCCCTGCCGATATCATTCCCAAATTACATTTAATTTGAAATTAAATATTTTCCAAAATGTTTTAAGTCTGAGAACTAATTGGTTTCTGGGCCTCAATCAGTCTCTGTTGGGTCCCTTAGATAGAGCTAACCTCAATCACAATCCAGTGATTGAGGTTAGCTCTATCTAAGGGACCCAACACAGTAGGTGTCTCCCTCCCCCTTCAACAGAGGATGGAAGCAGATCCAGCTTCCGAAACGTTGTGTTATCTAGTTATTTTAGATTTCCGGACGATGGACAAAGTCCAGATACCAATTAGTCCTCAATGTTACATACCGTTGTCAGAGCCTTTTAGAATCGTTTTAACTCTGATAGACCGATACCGTTTAATACAAGCATTTTCTTATAGGATAAATTCAGGATTCGTATTCAGCCACCCAATATACAAAAATTTTTCTCTCAAATTTTTTCGTTTCCAAAACTAAGGGTCATAATCCCCTCCCTGCTCGCCTTACGCCTCATGACAGAGCCTTCAGTATTCGTCGAACAGGACGCTCAGTGGACCCCATAACTGCAGGACGCTCAGTGAACCCCATAACTGCAGGACGCTCAGTGGACCCATAACTGCAGGACGCTCAGTGAACCCCATAACTGCAGGACGCTCAGTGGACCCCATAACTGCAGGACGTTACGTGGACCCCATAACTACAGGACGCTCAGTGGACCCCATAACTGCAGGACGCTCAGTGAACCCATAACTGCAGGACGCCCCAGTGGACCCCATAACTGCAGGACGCTCAGTGGAACCCCATAACTGCAGGACGCTCAGTGGACCCCATAACTGCAGGACGTTACGTGGACCCATAACTACAGGACGTCAGTGGACCCCATAACTGCAGGACGCTCAGTGGACCCCATAACTGCAGGACGTTACGTGGACCCCATAACTGCAGGACGTTACGTGGACCCCATAACTGCAGGACGTTACGTGGACCCCATAACTGCAGTGACGCTCAATGGACCCTCATAACTGCAGGACGCTCAGTGGACCCCATAACTGCAGGACGCTGTGGACCCCATAACTGCAGGACGTTACGTGGACCCCATAACTGCAGGACGTTACGTGGACTCCATAACTGCAGGACGTTACATGGACCCCATAACTGCAGGACGTTACGTGGACCCCATAACTGCAGGACGTTACGTGGACCCCATAACTGCAGGATGTTACATGGACCCCATAACTGCAGGACGTTACATGGACCCCATAACTGCAGGACGTTACGTGGACCCCATAACTGCAGGACGTTACGTGGACCCCATAACTGCAGGGACGTTACGTGGACCCCATAACTGCAGGACGTTCACATGGACCCCATAACTGCAGGACGTGTTACGTGGACCCCCATTACTGCAGGGACGTTACGTGGGACCCCATAACTGCAGGACGTTACAGCGAGGATAGAAATCTCTTCTTCTACCTGGAATCGAACCTTGGTCTTCCAGCCCGCAGCCAATCTGGGCCAACAGCTCTTAAGGTTGATGTCATGAATTGCCTTTAAGATGCTCGGCCCTTCTACACGGACACGAGGACTTCTGTTACACTGTATTGCAATTATGACCGCGTTTTGTGCGGCCAATACGGATGCCATAATGCAGTCTCTTAATATGTTAGACCTTGGACTCCTATCATTAGAATGGATGTTTCGTCTATTATAGACTGAGTTACGTAGATGGGGCGGGGTGGAGGGGTGGGACTAATATGGGTGCGGGAAGGGGGGATTTAAGAGGGCCTAACCACTGCTGGCTGGCTGCTAATTTACCTCGATTGAAGCAACATTACTGTCAGTATAAAAGCACATTACCCAGTGTTGTTATATACTATTAAGGCTATTCAGGATGTATTAGCATTAATATATGTAGTAGCCTACATTAAAGGGAGTCAGTTTATAAAACCATGCTACACATTTAGTATTACTCTAGCCGGCGAGAGTTAGTGGAAATGGTGGAGGGAGTATCGGACCGGACATAAATTTGAACAGCGGGGCCTAACATTCGGTTTATTCAGTTTGCATTAGCCAATCAAACTCTATATTATGATGAAGCTGGACACGGCTCGGCATAATATGAAGTCATGGCACTGCAGTGCTCTAGTCTGCCTTCTGTACCAAAATCTGTTCTACTCGTAACTGTAACGGCCGACGTGCTCACTGTAGCGCTCAGGGATGTGTTTATGTTGACGGACAGTGCTGAGATTACTAATTTGGACTACGTATGTTTGTGTGTGTCAAATCGATAATCGATAGTCTGAACTTGCAGCCAGAGCAAGGTGCGACAGTTCGAGTTCTCGTGCCCCTTGGTTACAAAGATATGGTCTTCTGGGAAACGACGCCGTGTGTACTTTGGGAGAGAGGTCCCGAAGTTTCGGAAGAACCTGCCGACACCGTCCATTGGGTGACATAGAGGCAGCGGATTCCTCCAGAAATCGGTACCATTTAAAGAACTACATAGCGTCGCGTGGGCCGCGATAGCTCAGTCGGTATAGCGACTACGCTACGGGATGGACGATCCGGGGATCGAATCCCGGTGGGGGCGAGATTTTCCGCAGCCGTCCACACCGACCCTGGGGCCCAACTAGTCTCCTATACAATGGGTACCGGGTCTCCTTCCCGGGGGTAAAAGCGGCCGGGGAGTGGAGTTAACCACCCACCCTCATCTAGTGCCAGGGTTAAAGAAAGAGTAGAGCTATACCTCTACTCCCCTCTGGGTCTTCATGGACTATTCTAGGGTGACCTTTACCTTTACCTTAACATAGCGTCCCATCCCGAATGTCGTTACGTCAATAGCAGGCCGCCCTATGTCAATTTACAACACTACAAAGCTGTAAACCAACATCGTACTGCGCCAGGCAGTACATATATATACTACATTTTGGAAAAAAACTTGCTTGGAATTCCGCCTACCCTAACGGCACTGATACGCGTATACTGCACGTAAGTACTTCTTACTGGGAACCGGGTAGCTCTGTCACTGTAGTGAACACAGATAGAATCAGACTCCTGACAGGGACACACTTTTCTTAGGCAACGCTCCTAAGACTGGCTCTCAGGCCCTTACAGCCTCCTAAGGGGCACAATAAGCTTTTTGAGTAGGCGCAAAGTGACAGAACCGTGAGGCTGAACATCCATGTCCACAGTGCTGAGGTTAAGAATAAGTGGAGTTGTACTTCCACTCGTCAGTAAGTTTTCTTGGCGTGGTACTTAATTCAACACGGAGACTTTACTGTCACATATCTAAAGAATTACATATAAATATCTACTGCCATATAACTATTAATTTGTGAAAATATCTTTCTCTTCTAGACCCAGTTGTTTAAATATACACCATATAAAAATATTCCAAATTAAACTCGTACATACGGGCAACATCAACAGCGTATATTACGTTACACGGCCATCTTTTTTTTTAAAAAAACCTGTGTGTGTGTTTCAAAAAATAATGAATTTCAGTTCACGTCGATATAAAGTGATGATATTCAATTGATATGGACCAAAATTCAATGCGCTCTACAATGTGAAGACAAACGGTACTAAATTTAATATAAAATCAGTCAGGTAAACACATAAATGAAACCTGAGCTTTCTTAAGAGAGATTGATTTTATTGTAACAATAATGGACCATTCACTATAATGTGTTTAATTAAGTCGAAAACCATAAGAGATGTACTGGGCATAAAATGTGTGTTTCATTCTCCACAAATCCTGTTAGAAACATTTTGTCTCGACAAGCATTAGAATTTATCGACAATTTGTAGAAAAACTTTTCAGCAAGAAATTTCATAAAAATCAGTTGAGTTCTTCTGGAGTTGTTTCATTAGTATAGACAGACAGACAGACAGACAGACAGACAAGGGAAAAAAAGACAGCTTAACAGGCGCTCTACACTCATACGAAAGCGCCTAAATATTTATAATTACTAAATTGCTAAACTAAATGAGACAGTAAAAAAATCAGCAGCCTAATGCTGCAAGACAACAGAACATGATAACCAAATAATTGGTAATTACACTACAGTCCGTCACGTAACAATTAATTTAATGCATCACGTATTAATATAATGGAAATTCAAAAAAATTGAACAGAAACAAAATTAAAAAGAAAAAATATAATGAATGTATATCGGTCACAATTTATATTATAAATCTGACCATTTCCAATTAGTGTCTGAAATGCCCCAATTCTGTGTGAATTTGTATTCTAATACATCCTATCTCAGCATAAACGAAAAATTGGATTTGAAGTTACGATGATTATGGTCAGTTGCAAAATATTAGCGGCTGAAAAGTTGGCTAATTGCCTTTGGAATATGTGAGCGTTCAGGTAAGTGTATCCGTATTTAGGAGCGCAATAACTGTTGTAACGTTAGCTAAATTGTAACACTTGTAACAGTAGCCAAATTGTAACACTTGTAACGGTAGCTAAATGGTTTATATGGGATTTATTTTATTACACTTGAAAAATCGGTCAAAAACGGAGTATTTACATACATAGAACACATTATTCACGTATTTACATACATAGAACACATTATTCACGTATTTACATACATAGAACACATTATTCACGTATTTACATACATAGAACACATTATTCACGTATTTACATACATAGAACACATTATTCACGTATTTACATACATAAAACACATTATTCACGTATTTACATACATAGAACACATTATTCACGTATTTACATACATAAAACACATTATTCACGTATTTACATACATAGAACACATTATTCACGTATTTACATACATAGAACACATTATTCACGTATTTACATACACAGAACACATTATTCACGTATTTACATACATAAAACACATTATTCACGTATTTAAATACATAGAACACATTATTCACGTATTTAAATACATAGAACACAATATTCACGTATTTACATACATAGAAACACATTATTCACGTATTTACATACATAGAACAAATTATTCACGTATTTACATACATAGAACACATTATTCACGTATTTACATACATAGAACACATTATTCACGTATTTACATACATAGAACACATTATTCACGTATTTACATACATAGAACACATTATTCACGTATTTAAATACATTAACACATTATTCACGTATTTACATACATAGAACACATTATTCACGTATTTACATACATAGAACACATTATTCACGTATTTACATACATAGAACACATTATTCACGTATTTACATACATAGAACACATTATTCACGTATCTACATACATAGAACACATTATTCACGTATTTAGAATGTAAAATCTTTCAAAGCGTAGAAGTACGAATACAACGCATTTTGTAACAACACGTAAGATACATAACACATTTATACTCAAACTGTTATCAAATATACAACCATCTGTGCTACACTTGCACATATTTCAAACTCAACATGTTACATTCTGACGCAGTACATGTAAGACAATAACACTAATTCCGTGCCTTATCACCAATCATGAAGGAACAGGACAAAAACATTTAACATTCAGTGTTATGTAGTCGCGATGTAAAAAAAAACACAGATTTGTCCCTGGCACACCTTGAAGGCAAACAAAGGAAGAGGAGGTAACCTTCCACTCATTCTTAACCTCAGCAATAAAATGAGGCGGGTTAGGTGAAATAAACGACAAAACCGAAGTTCATTTGTTAGGCTTACAGATTATTATTTGTATCCAGATATGAGATATCACGCAACTAATATCCAGATATGTGACATCACGCAACTAATATCCAGATATGAGACATCACGCAACTAATATCCAGATATGAGACATCACGCAACTAATATCCAGATATGAGACATCACGCAACTAATATCCAGATATGAGACATCACGCAACTAATATCCAGATATGAGACATCACGCAACTAATATCCAGATATGAGACATCACGCAACTAATATCCAGATATGAGACATCACGCAACTAATATCCAGATATGAGACATCACGCAACTAATATCCAGATATGAGACATCACGCAACTAATATCCAGATATGTGACATCACGCAACTAATATCCAGATATGTGACATCACGCAACTAATATCCAGATATGAGACATCACGCAACTAATATCCAGATATGTGACATCACGCAACTAATATCCAGATATGAGACATCACGAAACTAATATCCAGATATGTGACATCACGCAACTAATATCCAGATATGTGACATCACGCAACTAATATCCAGATATGTGACATCACGCAACTAATATCCAGATATGAGACATCACGCAACTAATATCCAGATATGAGACATCACGCAACTAATATCCAGATATGAGACATCACGCAACTAATATCCAGATATGAGACATCACGCAACTAATATCCAGATATGAGACATCACGCAACTAATATCCAGATATGAGACATCACGCAACTAATATCCAGATATGTGACATCACGCAACTAATATCCAGATATGAGACATCACGCAACTAATATCCAGATATGAGACATCACGCAACTAATATCCAGATATGTGACATCACGCAACTAATATCCAGATATGTGACATCACGCAACTAATATCCAGATATGTGACATCACGCAACTAATATCCAGATATGAGACATCACGCAACTAATATCCAGATATGTGACATCACACAACTAATATCCAGATGAGACATCACGCAACTAATATCCAGATATGAGACATCACGCAACTAATATCCAGATATGAGACATCACGCAACTAATATCCAGATATGAGACATCACGCAACTAATATCCAGATATGAGACATCACGCAACTAATATCCAGATATGTGACATCACGCAACTAATATCCAGATATGAGACATCACGCAACTAATATCCAGATATGTAACATCACGCAACTAACAACGCCCGTTAAAATTTCAACGGGCGTAATGGTAACATTTATTAAATGCTTCAAATCAGAATTACAAAAAGAAGCATTTGAAATTTAAAATATAAATCATCTCTCTTATTTACCGCTATTTAACAAAGAGCGAGAAATGACGATGGTCCAGTTACAGGGCGGGGGTGGGGGGTTCCTACCCTCACACTTAAATTAATGCAACTGACTGGGTACTCGCGGCAGGTAACTACACCCCCTTCCACATCCTATATACGAATTAAAACGATCCTCGCTTCCCAGCACACCGCAGCCAAGTCCATCAACAATAACGATGCCCGAAACAACTGACACAGTATTTCACAATAATTAACATTCCCACACATTTTTATCTCTAACCATCCCCCCCCCTCTCCCCATCTCTTTCGTTACAAAAAAAAATACGCTTTGCAATATTTCCCATTTATAGCGAGTCATGCCATTCTATTATAGCCCTATACTGTATATCTCCATAACCCTCCATATCAATAGTTATAGCCTTAACTATATATTATAACATTGAATACACGTTTTTTTTTTTTTTGCTATGAAGTCAGTCACGTATAGGGCTGTATATATTAGATTGTTCATCTCGCGTTTTCAAAAACCACACGCCTGCATGGTGTAATATACTGTCCTGAGCACTGCATAAGTTACGGTTTTATTGCGTGAGATGCTTTGAAGGCGTGTACATGGAATTGATTTCAAGTGCGCTAAATAGGCTGCTCCATATTTCTTGTTCGTTAGATAATATATTATTCCATCATAAACAACGAGGGCTCAGATAAAAATAACTCCTTATATTGAATAAAATTCCTGCAGAATCGACTATGTTCGAAATTATTTAAAACGCGAGATTTTAGGCTCTCAGGCGCTGTATAGTGTGGTATTCAGTTACTGACGTTTCGGAGGAACATACTGCTCCATCCTCAGGGAAGCTAGAAGAGGGGTTGCAGATTCCTCTAAAATGTTGGTAGCTAGATACAGGACCACACGGTCTCACGTACCAGAAGCACACACCTTCAATTGTAGTTACGATGACATGCTAAAACGACTGACTACTGACCGGTCAGCCAGGGCGCTATTCTCGGCAGGGGCACACACTTTTGTCTAGACGAGCCCTTCCATACAGATCCTGCGGTCCACCAATGGGTACAGGAAGGTACAGCTGTCTGCAGATACGTTACATGAAGACCTACATGTGTTGCTGCACCTCTATTAATTAATTAATTCATTCATTCATTCTGCAGTCTGTCTTACGACAGGTCCGTAGTCTCTTCCAAAGCGAGTTCTCCACATAGTGCGATCTAGTGCTTCCTCTTTCAATTTCCAGTATCTTCTCTTTTCCTTAAGGTCATCCAGTAGCTGCATACGTCTTCTCCCTCGTCTTCCCGTCACTTCTATCCTTCCTTCCAACGTTCCTTCAATCACATGTTTCAGAAGGCAGTTTCCACGCAAGATGTGACCAATCCAGTTAGCCTTTCTTCTTTTTATTGTATGTACGATATTCCTCTCCTCCTTCACTCTGTGTAATACTTCTTCATTTCTCACACGATCGGTCCAACTGATCTTCTCCATTCTTCTCCAGCACCACATTTCAAAACTTTCCAGATACTTCTGATCTACTTTCCGAAGTGTCCACGTTTCAGCATCCCTAACTAGCTAAAATTACTCCACATAAACTTAGAAAATTAACAGCATCGTTAAACAACACTATTAAATGCTACTACTACTACCACTATTACTACTACTACTACTGCCTTCTTCATGTAGTGGTGCTCAGGCATAACATGACGATTTGCGTTTCGCGTCTAGAAGCTAAAAGCACTTCCATTTCCATCGCTGACATGTCTGTCTAGATCACGCTATGAAAGTCTCTGACATACCAGTACCACACTTCAATATCAGAAACTTTTATTTTATGGTCAATGTACAGGTTTCAATGAAGTGCCATAATTTTTCGCCACTTACGAAAGTACCGCGAGTTTCAGGTTAAAGCGGACATGACTCAGCACTCCAGCAATTTAAACGCTAGTCAAAAGTTTGACACACTCGTGCCTAACCTGCAGACTCGTTTCATGTAGCTTCTAATTCGCGTTTGGAATTTTCAGCTTCGGCCACCCCCCCCCCCCCCCCCTCAGTCCCAAACTGAGGCCTGGCATTCCGTCCAGAAATTACACACACCTTCAGAAATCAAATGTAGACAGCCGCCAATCTCACTTAACAAGACACAAGCCGACACAAATGCCAGTACCTGCACAATCACCCAGATAACTTAATACCTGCACTACGGGCTAGAATCGTGACAGCATATGACAGTGTCTCAGCCAGTCAATAAATTACGTATGTTTTTTGGAACTGGAAGGATCATTATCGTGTTCAAACACGCCCACCATTGGATTCGCTCTCAGCCACATGACTCCAGTGCAAGCTCTCCTATTATATATTTATACCATACAAATAAAAAAAACATACGCCATTGGTTTGTAATTGGGGAACTGTTGAGCATAAATATTGTTCAGAAAATTATTTCCATGCAGCAAAACAGTTTTGCCTAAGATTCAAACTTTGTGGTGTTCAGCGCCCAGCGTAACGCACCGTAAGACTAGAAACATCAACACAGCTTCAAGAACCTCCAGCCTAGCACCTTCTGCCTGTAAACATAGACGCATCCGACCACAGCACATCAGATTATAATACACTTCATTACAAAATGTACAAACTTTGTCATCTAGGAGTGTACGTGTACTAACTTCCTGCAACGCTGATTGTTCAATAATATATTCCAGTGCCTTTCATTAACTCCATCGTATGTTACTATTCGCAACTACTACCAAATAAGCCACTTTATGCTGCGAACTCATATTTAGTGATCTGAAATTTCTCTGTAGGACGCATTCATACTCCACAAGAAGCATGTCCGCGTACCTCTGAGTTATTCTGTTCCGAGTAGGGAGACATCTTGGCAATGGGACATCTCTCATTCAAAGGGTGCTGGATACGGTGGAGAAGAGGATAATCTGACAACGACTGACTGAGATACCACAAATTACATAAACATTTAGTGTGACCTCCAATACGAAATTTAATTGAAATCCGTTTCAATTCACCCAACTGGAGGCAAAGAATACAATTATGAATGGATTGAAAAAGTCAACAAGCATACAGAATCCGCATACCTGCAGACAGTAAGTAAAGTAGCCCCCTGTTCCAAGTTTCCTAAAAGTAGTGACGCCCTATTGCCAAGTTGCGCTACAAACATAATTATAAACATTTGCACATTAAACTTCCTAATTAAACACCGAAGCGTAGACGGATTAGTAAAATTCTGTACTACATTATGCTAAATGTTTCAGATTAATAATTCACTATACAACTTCACGGTCGCAGCGACTACGTCCTCAAGTGCACAGTGTTTAAAAGGACACAGACCAGCAAGTGCCGTGTCCATCACTCGAGCAACCGTCCTTCAAAACGTCCCTCAAAATCCTCTATACTTTTAAAAAAAGCAAAATAAAAATACATCTATCCCTTATCTGACTCTCATCCCCAAGCACGCCCCCCCAATCTACATTAACACCCCAGTTGTATGCATTAAAAAAAAAGGGAAGTTTGGATTGGAGCGTCCCTCGGTAGCCGCTGAACTGATGTGTTATATACAAGCATGCCACTTGGATTTCATTTTTATGCTCAGCTATAGCACAGGGAAACCAAAGATACGGCACAATATTCAACGTGCTTACTGCGGGTCACTTGGGAGTGCCAAAAACTACATGACAGTTCATCTGTCACTTGTCATCTAGAAGTTATAAAGAATCCCGCACACAGAGTTGTACATATGTTTCCGATCTAGCTTGGTACCAAATGACATAAACCTAGCTTCGGTGGTGACCGCTGGGAAGACCAAGGCATAGATGGGTGGATAATATTAAATTGTACGTTAAAGAAAGGGGCACGCGGTGGCGCATTTGGTTGAGGCTACAAGCCGGAAGGTCGCGGGTTTATTCCCGATGGTGTCATTGGAATGTTTCATTGACATAATCTTTCGGTCGCACTATGGTCCTGGGGTCGACTCAGCCTCTAACAGAAATGAGTACCAGGAATATTTCCTGGGGGGTAAAGGCGGCCGGGCTGACAACCTTACCACCTTCATGTGACGATTGTCTAGAAATCTGGGAGCCTCAACCTCCTGGAAACCTAAGGGCCTGTCCAGGGCTGTAATGGGATTGCTTTAGCTTTTTTACGTTAAAGAAACAGACTGAACCATGAGTGAACTCGGTTTATCTAGTAGAGGATAAAACAAGTGGAGCTCTCGTGGAGAGGAACATGACTTCGGGTTGCATACAATGCGGGGGGTTTCCTGGCTAACTGAGGAAATGTTGGCTTCTCAAGAACTATGCTGCACGGACTTCGGTATTATCGATGGCAGAACAATAAGAAACGTTTGAAAGTTGGCTAGTATCCTATGTAACAGCACAGTCTTCAAACCAAGAGTCTTGAAAATCGGTCAGTCACTTAGTGTAAGCGAGATTATGAGTGACCCACACACAAGAATATGCCTTTACTGAGGTCCTACATTGTACAGCGTCTCTTGTGGGTCACAGACTCATTCCGCAGTCTGTCTTACGACAGGTCCGTAGCCTCTTCATTCTGCAGTCTGTCTTACGACAGGTCCGTAGCCTCTTCATTCTGCAGTCTGTCTTACGACAGGTCCGTAGCCTCTTCATTCTGCAGTCTGTCTTACGACAGGTCCGTAGCCTCTTCCAAAGCGAGTTCTCCACAGTGTGCGATCTAGTGCTTCCTCTTTCAATTTCCAGTATCTTCTCTTTTCCTTAAGGTCATCCAGTAGCTGCTTACGTCTTCGTCACAGAATATATGTTTGGTAATACATCTTAGAAAAATATTTAATTTTTTTAAGGTAATGAAACTGCTGTGTGTTGTCAGGTAGAGGTCTCTGCGACGGGCTGGTCACTCGTCCAGAGGAGTCCTACCGAGTGTGGTGTGTCTGAGTGTGATCACGAAGCCTCGAAAAATGAGGAGGCCTAGGCCCCCTAGGGGCTGTCGAGCCATAGGAAAAAAAATGAATCTGTGGAATACAAAACAGCAACAGGGTGACCTGCATAAAATATCTCAGCTTCCGGTGGAGACAGACCATAAGTAGTTAATTCATTATGCGTGAAATATTGCTTGTAAGCCAAAAATTATTGACCGTTTGACAATACGCAACCTTGACGTTATGTCTAACAAACATGAGGCACAAAGACTCTCCACTTCAAGTAGCGAGTTCTCAACAAAAAGGGTAAAGGTAAAGGTAAAGTTCACCCTAGAACAAGCCATGAAGGCCCAGAGGGGGAATAGAGGTATAGCTCTACTCTTTCTTTAACCTCGGCGCTAGATGGGGTGGGTGGTATACTCCGCGCCCAGGCCGTTTTACCCCCGGGAATGACCCGGTACCAATTGTACAGGAGGCTGGGTAGGCCCCAGGGCCGGTCTGGTCGGGTGCTGAAAATCTCGCCCCCACCGGGATTCGATCCTCGGACCATCCATTTCGTAGCGAGTCGCTATACCGACTGAGCTATCGCGGCCCTTCTTAACAAAACACAGTTTGTAATAAAATAAAAAGACACAGCACGCGTTCTGCTCGCTGCACTAGTACAAACATTGCGGCACCTGGCTGCAATAGGCGGCACGTCTTGGTGTCAAGAACAATAGACAGACGCACTCCTATCGGACAAGCCACCCCTGCTCGGTCAATGGCCAGCTCCCTTCATCTACACGGGGATGACCGGCAGTGTTACAGAGAGATAACGCCACAATGCACAACCCCTCAAGTGTCCAACCCTCTCCCAACACCCACTAGCAATAATGTATAACACAAAAGAGCACGGGAGGCAGGGGTGGCCATTGCAACTAAGGCGGTGCACATATCTTCACTTGTTCTCTCAAAGACTTCCATCAACTTTAACCTCTTGAAAAATGAAAGTAGACTAAATCAGGTTTAAAGCCGTGCCATGACTCAGACGGTTTGTCGCCGGCCTCCCATAGCGGAGGCCCGGTTTCGATCCCGGGGTCGGTCCATGTGGGATTTGTGGTGGACAAAGTGGCACTGGGACAGGTTTTTCCCCCCCAAGTACTTCAGTTTTCCCCTGTCAGTCTCATTCCACCGGTGTTCCATTAGTTGGAAAAATTAAAAAAACTGATCATTCTTATCTTCATCTTCATCACAGGGTTACACAATAAGCCTTAAGGCTGCGGTGCGACAGTAGCTTCTGCTGCGGGGCCCTTCTCCACAAAAAAAAAAATCATGTTTAAAAATTGAGTTCCTACGTCACAGAAAGCATACTGCATCTCAAACTCAGTATTTTCCGTGACGTGATGCTGTGTAGTTGGTACCGACATACCAGAGTCTGGCTGCAACCTGGTGCCCCTATTTCAGGGAAGAAAAGGTCCCATATACCAAACTGCACCACGTCACTCTGGATAAATTTAACACTCACGACCATTATGACCTCAAAATCTCACATGACAGGATCGGTATGTCGTAGGCCCAGTCTTTTTAAGTATTTGCAGACTAGAATGCCGCTCCACGTCATAAAGAGACTACATTATGTAATATATGAAGACGAAATTGTGGGGGGAAAAAATCGAGCCCTACTGTGTGCAGCATATCATCAGCATGTGTTAGAGCAATGGTATGCAACCTGGGGTACGCGTACCCCGGGGGTACGCGAAGACATCTTATGGGGTACGTAAATTAAAAAAAAAATATTTCATGATAAACACTGAATAATCAGGGCCAGGTTTAGGGTTAGCCACAAGAGACCCGGACGTAAGGACATGCCATTTGGGAGCGCCATTCTCTCTCTATCTCTCTCTCCTTTATGCTATTCTTATCCGGGCGGCTAGTTTCATTTTATTCCACATAGTGCATATAATTTTGCTTTGCTAAAATACCTTTGTTCCTTTATTAATTTTTATACGATAGACAATAATATATTTGTTATTTAATAGCTTGACTCTCCTTTTCTCATTTAAAACTTATTATTTAATACATTATTTTGGATGTAATTTATTTAACTTATTTTAGATGTAGATTATAGACTGTGTATAACTTGAATTATGCACCAACAACTTTGGGGGTACAAAGTTGAAGAGAAATTAAATCTGGGGGTACGCGAACAAAAAAGGTTGAATACCACTGGGTTAGAGGCACGTACTGTACACAGTAACCTAGACTGCGTTGAAAAACGACAAAGCTGTACACATTTTTTCTGCAGTATTATAAAACGCACATCGCCTCTGTCCAGACTTAGGCTACGCAGCTAATCATGTCTTCATATACGTTTTCAGATTTTCATGCTGTGAACATTCAAAAGATGGTCTCTTGAATGTTCACACCATGTCGTGTGCTTTTTTCTTTGTTCCAAACGTTTCGGAGTCATATACTGCCTCAATCTTCACGGTGACAGTTCCCCCTAAGCGCCGAAATAAATAACGCTGCACGACAGTCACTTTACTTAGCTTATGTGACGACAGTTTGCCGATCCCAGTGGCCGCGCGGTCTAAGGCGTCGGTCTGCGGCCGCTCGCTTACTGGGATTGTGGTTTCGAATCCCACCGGAGGCATGGATGTCTGTCTGTTGTGAGTGTTGTGTGTTGTCAGGTAGAGGTCTCTGCGACGGGCTGGTCACTCGTCCAGAGGAGTCCTACCGACTGTGGTGTGTCTGTGTGTGATCGTGAAGCCTCGAAATATGAGGCGGCCTAGGCCCCCAAGGGGCTGTCGAGCCATTGGGGGAGAGAGAGAGAGAGAGAGAGAGAGAGAGACGACAGTTTGGTACTTACTGGTACTGACTGTCCTAACGAAGAGAAGCAGACAGGGTGCCTGCCAAATACCAAGTTACTTGAAACGCACAACCTGAGCAGAACCAATACTTCATCAGACACAGCGGACACCTCTAACACCGCACTGCAGGCATTGTGAATATGTTCGACCTAGCATTATCCCCAGTATTAATATCTTGAAAGAGGTCATCCATTACCAGCACGCTACCCCCACAAATTGCCTTTGATGACGGTTTAGACGTAACGTAGAGTTACGCTAACTCAAGCCAAATCTGAAATCTAAGCCCACCTCCTAACCCCCCACCACAACCACCCCCTCACACGAAACCACTTATAACCTAATTTGACAACTACGTATCTGACGGAAACACATCAAGCAAATTGCGTAATGAATTATTATCTAAGTCAACGTAAATTATAATCAGGAGAGTAGTGGTCATTTGTGTCGCGCCTAATGCCACACGATAGTATTAATGGTGGTGCCTTGCGTTGGGCGCTGTACGTGTATGATCATTATGGTGATGAATTGCTCCTGTTGACGGTGATTATGATGATGATACATCATATATAATGCATTTCGACTGGACAAGAGCAAGCAGTCCGACAGAATGATTCCGAAAAGGTCGAAACTAGAGGCTACCACCGAGGAATAGCCTCAGTTCGTTTTAGTAAGTTATCTGAATTGACCATTCACTGGATTTTATGCATGGGGTGGTTTCAGCGAGTGTGAAGCAGTATGAGGGGTAAAGGGGTTAGGTTTCGAAGAGGAGGGATGTAGAAAAGAGGGAACTACATTATGCTGATGGCTAGCTGTTCAAGTAGGTACAGAACAGCATCACAGACAGAGATGGAGAGACGAACACATCAGTAACGACACACAAAACTTCCCCCGCGGGACTGAACAAGGGCAGTGACACTAAGTCGATAGGGCAGTACACTGTTATACCACTTGTACGTCACAGCGGTCGATATGCGTTAACGTTCAAGTTATGTGAGGTGTGAGATTTAGAAAGTGTTAGTGCAGGACGAGGAACTGGAGTGATTTATACAGGTCAGGTCAGCTACTGCAAGCTTCAGACATGACGGTGCGGGCCTGACAGCTCTTAGCACGGAAAGGGACAGTTCCAAGGTTACGATGTTGCCAAGTCTTCCCCCTGAACCTGAAATTATACCGGTAAGAACTAGCAGTGCAACCTTACGGTTTGGCAACACGTACGCCAATCTCCGGTTCTTGTGTGAAATAATTTAAAACGTGTTCATAACTATATTTTTGGACTTCATGTGCAAAAAATCTGAAGATTTTCGGTTTGCGAAGCTTTTGCAAAAATTTTGGCAAAAATATGCCTATTAGTTTCGCCAGGCAAGTCTCTCTGTCTAACATGAAACAACTCCAAAACCGCGGTGGGCATTTAAAGGAAGTTCACACTATGACGCTAAATTAAACTTGGTCGAAAGAGCTCAATTTTGGTTACTTTAACATGAACAAACGTAACCAGCGCCAAACAAGCAGCGACAGGACCAGCAAGAAACACTAACGGCAGCTGATTTGTCTGTCTGTCCACGTGACGAACATTTGCATGATTTCAGACTATCCGCCGAGGTGTAAATTAGATCTTCGCTCTTCTGAGATGTTACGCGTCCTAGATTTACCGACGTTTCGGGACAACCTAATATATAATACAGATATAACATGGAGAAGTAACGTTTATTCAAATTAACAAACATATAAATTATTCCGTGTTAACCCTCTCCAAAACGACGGCTGCTGTATCTACTAAGTGACGAACTGAGCATTCTTCTCAAACAGTGCATTCACATTCTCCATCACTCTGCAATGAGTGCGTGCTGTGATGCGCAATGTCTCTTATATTAAATTCGTGGTAGAATGTGGGATTTTTGGTGGACAAAGTGGCACTGGGACAGGTTTTTTCCCCCGAGTACTTCGGTTTTCCCCTGTCAATTTCATTCCACCTGTGCTCCATTACTTGGAAAGATGAAAAAACTGACCATCTTTCTCTTCATCTTCATCACAGGGTCGCACAATAAGCCTTAAGGCTGCGGTGCGTCCGTAGCTTCTGCTGCGGGGCTCTTCTCAAAAAAAAAATCGCGGTACAAAGGTTAGAGCTTCTAAGTTTGCTGGACACCTGTTTAATACAAGCTACGGCAAGGTAACTCACACTGCGTACTGCAGACAAGGATCAGCGCAAACCGGTCAGTGCTTCGTGCAGACATAGCGGACTGAATTAGTAAGTGGCTAAATGGCCGAACGTGTAAGCTGACTGCAACGAGCTCTGATATCCGTCGATCGAATCCGAAAGCCCGATTACCTGTAATGCATCATTCTACATGCACACATTTCCTGGTCTAGGTTTCAAACAATACTGGCAGAACCCGCAGTATAGAGATACATTGTATCTTGCAAGTGGTTTATTCTCTGTACGCAATTCTTAACGCTCCCATGCGTGCTATATGACACCCCATCTCTTCACAAAACCTCCTCACTACGCAATTATCGTCATCCTCCTACACCCCCTACGTATACAGCGCTATGAGTAAGAAAAAATGGAGATGAAACAACGAGAAATAATTCTGACAATATTTCGGAAATGTATTTACATGTCTTGTGACTGTGATTCCGGTAGCGCCCTGATGTTGGTAACCTGTGTTATACGCCACCGTCGTGTAATAACAGCGGCGTATCGTTCAGGACAACTGAAAATACAATTAAAACGCTCTGTGTTTAATCTCTTTAGCAGTTTTGTAATTTTGTGGTCTTCATTATAAGCTACGTGGTTTCTGTACCTTACATATAGACATAGCACAGCAGACGGCACTGTGACATCGCTGAGTAGAGGCCAATACACAGTTTTTGTTTGGCTGAATAATATTCAAAAAGAAATTCAATTCGATTGGAATTTTATTGGGGAAAAGGGTTAACTAACTGATAACGAATTTTTAATTTCCAATCAGTGTAATAACGTAAAAATAATTGAAATTTCAAAATGATTTAGGAGACGGAAAATTATTAATTCAGATGCTGTATTAACAATTTCCAAAGGTCTGAACAGCCCAATAAATTTGTTGAGATCGACACTCCCATGCATATCGATTACTGATCATTAAGTGTGGACATACATACATACGTACCTTTCTTTTGAAGTTGAAACATTGGATTTTTATAACAACATTGCGCGCTGTTAGGTGAACATGGAATAACGGAACTGAAAGTAATATCAGAGGGGTCTTTAGTAATAGTATTGGGATTATTATTATTATCATTATTATTAAATTGAATTAAAACCCCATTGAATTGAATTGAATTATCATTATTATCATAATAAAGGAAGAATTGAATTAGTACTACAACATACACCGCCATAATAATAATAATAATATAACAATAATAATGTGCAACAATGATCTACCTATGTCTGCAAGCGAGAAATTGACGTAAAAATTAGCCGAAAAACGTGAAATAAAATCACGTGGGAGACCTAGGCATAGATGGGAGAATAATATTAAAATGAATTTTACAGTGGCAGAATATGAGGATCTGGACTGGGTGACTGCGGCTCAATATAAGATCAGGTAGGCGGCTCTGATCGACACGGCAATGAACGTAATTTTTCCATAAAAGGCGGATGAATCTGGTAACCAGGCGAGCGACTATTAGCTTCTAAAAAGAGAATCTGTTCTATGAAGTTAGTTAAGGATAATTGTAAAATTCTCGCCTGTCTAATAACACCGCCATTAAAACGTTTAAGCGAAGAGGAGATAAGGTTTATGTGAGATTTGAGTATGTAGACTGTGGTCAGTGTACGTCGTGGCGTGTAGTCTGCTAAATGTGTACGGACGTTTCGGAAGAACCCGCTGGAGCAGCAAGTTCTTATGAAATATTGCTCGACTTAGCCGAAACAGGCTTAGTACTCGTAGTTTCAGAGAAGTGAGGCCATTTTTTTTTCCAATGGCTCGACAGCCCCTTGGGGGCCTAGGCCGCCTCATTACCGACGCTTCACGATCACACTCAGACACACCACACTTGGTAGGACTCCTCTGGACGAGTGATCAGCCCGTCGCAGAGACCTCTACCTGACAACACACAACACTCACAACAGACAGACATCCATGCCCTCAGCGGGATTTTTTTTTTATTTTTGCCTGTCCGGGGTTTTTTTCCCTTTGATCCATTTTTGTACTGTTTAAATCCTTTCGTCCTTCATGTCACTTTACGTTCCATGCTACCGTCCTTACAACAAACACAACACAAACATCCATGCCCCCGGTGGGATTCGAACCCACGATCCCAGTAAGGGAGCGGCCGAAGACTCACGCCTTAGACCGCGCGGCCACTGTGATCGGCCTAAGCAACTACTAGCTTATCAGAAACGACTCTGAACCATGGACTCAGTCAGTTAGTTATCTTTGTAGAAATAATACCAAGATCAACAGACAACAAGGAAAAGTTGTCCACCCACGGTCTATGTACGTTTAACAGAACTAAACAATACAGCGCAGTGGTTTTCCTCATAAAGCGAATGGAGATCTAAAAGTCCTTAAAACCTGTAAATCATGAGTTCTACAGTCACTGAATTAAACACTTTAACTTCCGTATTGGTTATGTGTTGGCAGCCCTTAATGAAACTCAAGTCTCCTTGGACATCGAGTGGTAAATATGTACCGACGTTTGGAAAAAACAAAATGTCATCATCTTGTGGGTACTAGACTGTGACGGCTAGAGGTCTACCTGTTGTAACTGATGACACGCACTAGATTGTGACGGCTAGAGGTCTACCTGTGTAACTGATGACACGCACTAGACTGTGACGGCTAGAGGTCTACCTGTGTAACTGATGACACGCACTAGACTGTGACGGCTAGAGGTCTACCTGTGTAACTGATGACACGCACTAGACTGTGACGGCTAGAGGTCTACCTGTGTAACTGATGACACGCACTAGACTGTGACGGCTAGAGGTCTACCTGTGTAACTGATGACACGCACTAGACTGTGACGGCTAGAGGTCTACCTGTGTA
This sequence comes from Reticulitermes speratus, assembly GCA_021186555.1. Taxonomy (NCBI): domain Eukaryota; kingdom Metazoa; phylum Arthropoda; class Insecta; order Blattodea; family Rhinotermitidae; genus Reticulitermes; species Reticulitermes speratus. The sequence goes on from JAJKFL010000005.1 coordinate 54,759,999, forward strand.
ACTGATGACACGCACTAGACTGTGACGGCTAGAGGTCTACCTGTGTAACTGATGACAAGCACTAGATTGTGACGGCTAGAGGTCTACCTGTGTAACTGATGACACGCACTAGACTGTGACGGCTAGAGGTCTACCTGTGTAACTGATGACACGCACTAGACTGTGACGGCTAGAGGTCTACCTGTGTAACTGATGACACGCACTAGACTGTGACGGCTAGAGGTCTACCTGTGTAACTGATGACACGCACTAGATTGTGACGGCTAGAGGTCTACCTGTTTTAACTGATGACACGCACTAGACTGTGACGGCTAGAGGTCTACCTGTGTAACTGATGACACGCACTAGACTGTGACGGCTAGAGGTCTACCTGTGTAACTGATGACACGCACTAGATTGTGACGGCTAGAGGTCTACCTGTGTAACTGATGACACGCACTAGACTGTGACGGCTAGAGGTCTACCTGTGTAACTGATGACACGCACTAGATTGTGACGGCTAGAGGTCTACCTGTGTAACTGATGACACGCACTAGACTGTGACGGCTAGAGGTCTACCTGTGTAACTGATGACACGCACTAGACTGTGACGGCTAGAGGTCTACCTGTGTAACTGATGACACGCACTAGATTGTGACGGCTAGAGGTCTACCTGTGTAACTGATGACACGCACTAGATTGTGACGGCTAGAGGTCTACCTGTGTAACTGATGACACGCACTAGACTGTGACGGCTAGAGGTCTACCTGTGTAACTGATGACACGCACTAGACTGTGACGGCTAGAGGTCTACCTGTGTAACTGATGACACGCACTAGATTGTGACGGCTAGAGGTCTACCTGTGTAACTGATGACACGCACTAGATTGTGACGGCTAGAGGTCTACCTGTGTAACTGATGACACGCACTAGATTGTGACGGCTAGAGGTCTACCTGTGTAACTGATGACACGCACTAGACTGTGACGGCTAGAGGTCTACCTGTGTAACTGATGACACGCACTAGACTGTGACGGCTAGAGGTCTACCTGTGTAACTGATGACACGCACTAGATTGTGACGGCTAGAGGTCTACCTGTGTAACTGATGACACGCACTAGACTGTGACGGCTAGAGGTCTACCTGTGTAACTGATGACACGCACTAGACTGTGACGGCTAGAGGTCTACCTGTGTAACTGATGACACGCACTAGATTGTGACGGCTAGAGGTCTACCTGTGTAACTGATGACACGCACTAGACTGTGACGGCTAGAGGTCTACCTGTGTAACTGATGACACGCACTAGATTGTGACGGCTAGAGGTCTACCTGTGTAACTGATGACACGCACTAGACTGTGACGGCTAGAGGTCTACCTGTGTAACTGATGACACGCACTAGATTGTGACGGCTAGAGGTCTACCTGTGTAACTGATGACACGCACTAGATTGTGACGGCTAGAGGTCTACCTGTGTAACTGATGACACGCACTAGACTGTGACGGCTAGAGGTCTACCTGTGTAACTGATGACACGCACTAGATTGTGACGGCTAGAGGTCTACCTGTGTAACTGATGACACGCACTAGACTGTGACGGCTAGAGGTCTACCTGTGTAACTGATGACACGCACTAGATTGTGACGGCTAGAGGTCTACCTGTGTAACTGATGACACGCACTAGATTGTGACGGCTAGAGGTCTACCTGTGTAACTGATGACACGCACTAGATTGTGACGGCTAGAGGTCTACCTGTGTAACTGATGACACGCACTAGATTGTGACGGCTAGAGGTCTACCTGTGTAACTGATGACACGCACTAGATTGTGACGGCTAGAGGTCTACCTGTGTAACTGATGACACGCACTAGATTGTGACGGCTAGAGGTCTACCTGTGTAACTGATGACACGCACTAGATTGTGACGGCTAGAGGTCTACCTGTGTAACTGATGACACGCACTAGATTGTGACGGCTAGAGTCTACCTGTGTAACTGATGACACGCACTAATTGTGACGGCTAGAGGTCTACCTGTGTAACTGATGACACGCACTAGATTGTGACGGCTAGAGGTCTACCTGTGTAACTGATGACACGCACTAGATTGTGACGGCTAGAGGTCTACCTGTGTAACTGATGACACGCACTAGATTGTGACGGCTAGAGGTCTACCTGTGTAACTGATGACACGCACTAGATTGTGACGGCTAGAGGTCTACCTGTGTAACTGATGACACGCACTAGATTGTGACGGCTAGAGGTCTACCTGTGTAACTGATGACACGCACTAGATTGTGACGGCTAGAGGTCTACCTGTGTAAACTGATGACACGCACTAGATTGTGACGGCTAGAGGTCTACCTGTGTAACTGATGACACGCACTAGATTGTGACGGCTAGAGGTCTACCTGTGTAACTGATGACACGCACTAGATTGTGACGGCTAGAGGTCTACCTGTGTAACTGATGACACGCACTAGATTGTGACGGCTAGAGTCTACCTGTTAACTGATGACACGCACTAGATGTGACGGCTAGAGGTCTACCTGTGTAACTGATGACACGCACTAGATTGTGACGGCTAGAGGTCTACCTGTGTAACTGATGACACGCACTAGATTGTGACGCTAGAGGTCTACCTGTGTAACTGATGACACGCACTAGATTGTGACGGCTAGAGGTCTACCTGTGTAACTGATGACACGCACTAGATTGTGACGGCTAGAGTCTACCGTGATAACTGATGACGCACATAGGTAAGCTAACGATGACACACTGATTGTGACGCTAGAGGTCACCGTGTAACGATGACACACTAGATTGTACGGCAGATCTATGGTAACTGATACACGCACTAATTGTGACGGCTAGAGTCTACCTGTGTAACTGATACACGCACTAAATGTACGCTATAGGCACCTTGAACTGATGACACGCACTAGATTGTGACGGCTAGAGGTCTACCAGTAAACTGATGACACCACTCAATGTGACGGCATAGATCTACCTTTAAACGATAAAACGCACAGATGAAGTGACGGCTAGAGGCTACACATGGTAACTATGACACGCACTGATTGACGGCAAAGGTCTTACCTGTTATAACGATGACTCAACGCACTAGAATTGAAGCTAGAGTCTAACCTGTGATAACTGATTGAACACGCACAGAATGTGTACGCTAGCAGGTCTACCGCTGTAACCTTGATGCATACGCACTAATTGTGAACCTGAGCAAACGTTAATGATGACAACGACTAGATTGAGCTCGAGGTCTACCTGTTAACTGATACACAGCAACTAGATTGGCGGCTAGAGCACTGTTAAACTGTTGACATCGGCACTAAATTGTACGGCTATGAGTCTACCTGTGAACTAAGACACGCACATAGATGTGACAGGCAGGTCAACCTGTTAACTGAACACTCAAAGTTGGACGCTAGAGTCATACATGTTAACTGATGACAGCACAAATAATTGTGACGGCTAAGCTCAAACCATGTGAGATGATGCATACGCACAAACGTTGCAGGCAAGTGACTACCTGCATCAACGATGCACGCATAGATGTGAACGGCAGGTTCTCACTGTGTACACAGAGAACAATCTACAACATAAAGATTGATAGAGGTGTATATGCGTTAGTGGTAGTGGTGGGGGGTGAAACAACACACGAAAGGAAATAAAACACAATAATACCCCCCTGTAATGCTATCCCAGACCACCAGTCCAATGAACACACGTACAAAATGTCAATGGAGGATAAGGAATATATGCGACCATATATTTTTCCCTTTCCAGATAAATAATTTACACATTTAATTACCATAATGGACGAGCTTGAACGTGAAGCGAGAGGAATACACACACCAAAAAATTATATATATGATTTTATGCTTTTCACATTCATTCTACTTAACGATATATCAAACACACATAAAAGTAGCAGCAGTATAACATCATGGCCATCACCCCCCCTTCCCCCCCTACACCCCCCCCCCCCCCCCCACCAACAACTTCCCTTTTCTATCTATACATAACCAGGCAGGGACGCGCTGTAACTTTGCAAAAGCATTAGGGCAGCACACCCATCGAGGGACAAGTACAGACTCCCTGCCCGAAACAAACAAAACGAATGCCGATATTTACCGTCGGTTTTACAGCGTTTCACATGTAACACTATAAATTGCTGCATTACCTTTACACATTCGGGAACACAAATATAAGATACGAGATATATATAGTCTTCTGGAAGGGAAAGACATTTGTTTTAATTCAAGAATTAAAGCTGCAGCAGACAAAGGTAAAACTGTCTGCTGGAGCACTCAAACAGTTGCATGCAGTGACATACATAAAGCACTCAAACAGTTGCATGCAGTGACATACATAAAGCACTCAAACAGTTGCATGCAGTGACATACATAAAGCACTCAAACAGTTGCATGCAGTGACATACATAAAGCACTCAAACAGTTGCATGCAGTGACATACATAAAGCACTCAAACAGTTGCATGCAGTGACATACATAAAGCACTCAAACAGTTGCATGCAGTGACGTAAAGCAATCAACGGCAGTTCCTTCACTACAGTGCCTACCAACAGAAACATATTCTACAACAGTCGAAAAATATTAGGTCTAAATGCATATAAAACTGAACAAGTGAGAAATTTCACGTGTGACGTAACACTGAGGCGCGTTAGGATCTCTGCACTCTGTACTCTCCGCACCCTGTACTCGTTACACCCTCTACACTCCGCAGCCTGTACTAGATACACCCTGTACTCTCCGCACCCTGTACTCCATACACCCTGTACTCTCCGCACCCTGAACTCCATACACACCTGTACTCTCCGCACCCTGTACTAGATACACCCTGTACTCTCCGCACCCTGTACTAGATACACCCTGTATTCTCCGCACCCTGTACTAGATACACCCTGTACTCCATACACTCTGTACTATCCGAACCCTGTACTAGAAACACCTGTACTCTCCGCACCCTGTACTCGACACACCCTATACTCCATACACTCTGTACTATCCGCACCCTGTACTAGAAACACCTGTACTATCCGAACCTGTACTAGATACCCACTGTACTCTCCGCACCCTGTACTAGATACACCCTGTACCCTCCGCACCTGTACTAGAAACACCTGTACTATCCGCACCCTGTACTATATACACCCTGTACTATATACACCCTGTACTATATACACCCTGTACTCGACACACCTGTACCCTCCGCACCCTGTACTAGAAACACCTGTACTATCCGCACCCTGTACTATATACACCCTGTACTCGACACACTCTGTACTCTCCGCACCTGTACTCGACACACCTGTACCCTCCGCACCCTGTACTAGAAACACCTGTACTATCCGCACCCTGTACTATAGACACCCTGTACTCTCCGCACCTGTACTCGACACACCCTGTACCCTCCGCACCTGTACTCGACACACCCTGTACTCTCCGCACCCTGTACTCGATACACCCTGTACTCTCCGCACCTGTACTCGACACACCCTGTACGCTCCGCACCCTGTACTCGATACACCCTCTACACTCCGCACCCTGTACTAGATACACCCTGCACTCTCCGCACCTGTACTCGACGCACCCTGTACTCTCCGCACCTGTACTCGACGCACCCTGTACTCTCCGCGCCTGTACTCGACGCACCCTGTACTCTCCGCACCTGTACTCGACGCACCCTGTACTCTCCGCACCTGCACTCGACACACCCTGTACTCTCCGCATCCTGTACTCGACACACCCTGTACTCTCCGCACCTGTACTCGACACACCCTGTACTCTCCGCAACCTGTACTCGATACACCCTGTACTCTCCGCACCTGTACTCGACACACCCTGTACTCTCCGCACCTGTACTCGACACACTCTTTACTCTCCGCACCTGCACTCGACACACCTGTACTCTCCGCACCTGCACTCGACACACCCTGTACTCTCCGCACCTGTACTCGACACACCCTGTACTCTCCGCACCTGTACTCGACACACCCTGTACTCTCCGCACCTGTACTCGACACACCCTGTACTCTCCGCAACCTGTACTCGATACACCCTGTACTCTCCGCACCTGTACTCGACACACCCTGTACTCTCCGCACCTGTACTCGACACACTCTTTACTCTCCGCACCTGCACTCGACACACCTGTACTCTCCGCACCTGCACTCGACACACCCTGTACTCTCCGCACCTGTACTCGACACACCCTGTACTCTCCGCACCTGTACTCGACACACCCTGTACTCTCCGCACCTGTACTCGACACACCCTGTACTCTCCGCACCTGTACTCGACACACCCTGTACTCTCCGCACCTGTACTCGACACACCAATTAAGTCGCTGCTGTCGCACTTGTTCCAGTTTTACACGAATTATACAATGTTATTGTGTACACACTTCTCCATCCCACCCCACCACCCATGCGTGCCACACGTCCTGCCCATCTCCTCCTCCTTGATTTGATCTGCCGAAGAATATCAGTTCAGTAACACAAATAACGAATGTTCCCGGTAAGCAGTCTTCTCCAGTCTCCTCCTACTGCCCCTCTACCTATCTCAGTAACTGTACACAAGTACAGACTTCTACCGCCTTCACAGAAGCACAAAACCGACAGCGAACTGCCAAGCAGTTTCTAAGTCTCCAACTACTATCGGCTAAAAACCTAACACCACTACGAGGGCTCATTACATTAATTAAATGTGATTAATGGTACATGTATGTATGTATGTACGTAGGGTCACTCGGTGTCAAAAGATTTGTTAATTTTGAAAAATCGCTAAACGTTACGTGGGATGACATGGGGTAGATTTTGCCCATGGGGCCACCTAGGATGAAGATTGGTTGTTCGCTACCTGTCGCACAGTTCCAATCAAGCTATATGGGTCTTCGTAAAAAAAACAAAGCAAAACTAAAACAAAAACAGTGTCCGCCGAAAAACAGTCAATGTTTTGTCGTCCATTTCACAAAATGTGCACATGACTGCCGCCGTTCAATGTTTTACGGCTCTTCAAATTATAATTATCTCGGACACGCAATAAAATACAACATTGCGTGGCTTTTCGTTGCAGTACATAAAAAAAAAGTACAGTTCACACCATAACTTCCCATGACCGCACAGAAGGGGTGTAGAGGTATCGCCCTACTTTTTCTTTAACCTCGGCGCTGGATGGGAGTGAGTGGTTAACGCCACGCCCCGGTCGCTTTACCCCAAGGAATGACCCGGTGCCCACTGTGTAAGAGGCTGGACGGGCTCCCAGGGCCGGCCTGGACGGGTGAGAAAAATCTCGCCCTCACCGGGATTCGATCCCCGAAACGTCCAGCCCGTAGCGAGTCGCTATCCCAGCACAGCACATACAAAAAGATTCTAACACGATGCCTCGTATTGTTTACCCTCCAACATATGAAGGACTCTGACATAACTGCTACATTAGACCTTACAGTATGGCTTTAGGCATGTGACATTCAGCTTTAACATGCCAATACGAGATTTCTGCCACTCAAATCATGTAACAACGTACACTCCAATACAGGGCATACACAAAAGAATGGTGCGGTTTCAAAAGTGAATAAAAAATGTATTTCTCACCTTACACGGGCACAACATACACCGTCAGCGGCGGCAACTGTCCGAGTTTCTCATTTGGTAATTACAATCCTTCAATGTGTGCACCCTGGGTCACACGACACACATCCACACGGTAATCAAACTCATCCCAGACCCGGTGTAGCATGTCCGCTGTAATGGCCTGCAGTGCATGCGTTATCCGATCACGAATTTCATGGATGGACGTGGGCAATGGTGGTACATAAACGCTGTCTTTAACGAACCCCCCAAAGAAAGAAATCACGCTGCACTGTAATCACAGATCTGGACACCTCAAAACGGAGCACACAGAAAGCCTTCTCCTGCTGCAACGCCATCTTTGAAACTGGCTCCGCGGCCACGCAGTAAACATGAGAAGCGAACTGCTGGTAGCGCATGAGAAACTTGGACAGTTTCCGCCGCTGACGGTGTATGTTGTGCCCGTGTAATGTGAGACATTAATTTTTTATTCACTTTTGAAACCGCACCATTCTTTTGTGTATGCCCTGTATAAATAACTGACACGTTTTGAATTCCCCAAACATGCAAAGTATATTTAAATGACAGTTCCAATCATTAATACGTGTGTATACACGAGTTCGCTCGGTCAGTATAGATACTACGTTACCGGCTGAAACACCGGGATTCGATTGCTGCCACAGGTCACCACGTGAAGATCAGTTCTGGGGCCCACCCAGTCTGTTACTCAATGCGTCCCACGCTTTCTTTCCCGGAGGATAAACCGATCGAAACGCTAAGGTGAACCACTCAACTCCATCTACTGACACGCTAGTAAATGCGTGGAGTTACCTTCCCGCTCCACCATACATTTTTATTGCGTGGTGCATAATTAAGCATGGGGGAAATGTTACAGTCACATTTTACATCCTGTGATAACTCTGTTACGGAATGTGATGCCATGTAACTCGGCACCTAATGCCTCCATCATCAGGGCAGATGTAACAGAGTGCTCGGCGTCATATCCCACATGACAGTAATCTTCATACTAAACGTCACAAAAACCCTGCGTTTCGCGTCTTACAGATTGTGCATACAGAACGGAACTTTAGATAGGCTGTAAGGATTCACGATCAGAAGAGAAATTTATGTCTGGCAGAGAGAATGATAGATTCTGTCAGCCTTTCAGACTCTTCCTTAAAATAACTTGCGAATGGATAGATGGGCTGGCAAACTGACGGAAGACTCGAAGATCGACGTCTAATTCTTCAACGTTTTGGATCGGTACGACGAAACGGGAAGGTACACGGTGTTCCAGAAATTGTTTGTAACATTGATTTTCATCGTCTCTGTGTGATGTAAGTACACACGTCCTGACTTTGTGTGATGTCAGTACACACGTCGTGACTTTGTGTGATATCAGTACAGACGACGTCCTGACTTTGTGTGATGTCAGTACACACGTCCTGACTTTGTGTGATGTCAGTACACACGTCCTGACTTTGTGTGATGTCAGTACACACGTCCTGACTTTGTGTGATGTCAGTACACACGTCCTGACTTTGTGTGATGTCAGTACAGACGACGTCCTGACTTTGTGTGATGTCAGTACACACGTCCTGACTGTGTGATGTCAGTACAGACGACGTCCTGACTTTGTGTGATGTCAGTACACACGTCCTGACTTTGTGTGATGTCAGTATACACGTCCTGACTTTGTGTGATGTCAGTATACACGTCCTGACACTTCTCCTATTCGACAGTTTCCGCCTTCAAATCTCTGCCCGCAGACCGACTATCGTGGTTGATGAATTTCATGGTTTTCCTCCGTCTCAGCAGACCAGTGTCGGTCTGACACTTCAAACCAGATCACAAACGTTCCCTTCTACGATATTACAAGTCTTTATTCAACTGACACTTTACGCTACACGTATACAGACACTAACCTGACCTACTGACAGGATCGCTAAATAAACAGTAAACATAATGAAAGTATTAGACGGCATAGTAAACAATGCTAACAAAATGTCAATAAGTTACTACAAATGATGTCTACTGCATACAAACATGTACAATATCTTCAAAGATGACACATTTTCTACGCCAATTTTCAATGTACTTGTGACACTACTCACCTCCACAGTCACCTGCCGGCCACGTGTACCGTAGACAACGCCACACAACTGAAACAACGAAAACCATCCAGTAAAATCTGGCGTAGTGTACATAGCGTAATACAGCAATACGTACATTAGAATTCTGAATACGAGTTTTCCATACGCATTTCTTGTGATTTTGTAAACGTCAGACGCATGGAACTTAATTTGTTACCAACTCAGACTGCATAAGACGGAATGGTAAAGATTATCAGGTAGACCTAATGGATAATGTGTAAGAAATTACGTGACATAATTTCAGGGCTTATTTTAGATTGACATGAGCTCCGCATTATGAGCTCATTTCATACATTATGTAGACATAACGCATAAAAATCAATTGCAAATAGAACTATATATATGCTCTCTACTTATATCTCACAAATGCTTTGACATTCCGCATTTGAACTAAACAGGACGATGCGCTGCCAGGTTGCCTAATTGCTAGCATTCGCGCTTCATATTCTGAAGATGTAACTGTTTCGACTTGCGGGCAGGAGATCAATTACACTGACTGAGGCTCTGTGCAGCTTCGGCTCTTCTGGTTCATTTAGTTTTATGGAAAAAATAATTTGTTTAAACTTAACACAAACACATTTTGGAAATCAACAGTTGCAGACAAGTTCACATTTTGTACTGTTCACACCGCGCACTTTCATTCGATCACACATTTCTCAAAGCGACAAAATGCACACTTCTTATTTATTATACAATATAACTTCTTTTTACAATAAAATCAATCCGACATGTTTCGGTTCCTTATTATGGAACTATCATCAGGGATCTATATCTTGACTTACACAAATTTTCAACACAAGTAATGGTACATATTAAAGGTTAAAAATGTAAAATGTGGGGTTTCTTGGTTGTTATATTTGGGCCCACTGCGTATCAGAAATTTTGTCAGTGGAAGGCAAGGACAGTACTGTCCTAGCCTTTAACATGTGCCATAACTTGTGTTGTAAATTTGTGTAACTCAAGATATAGATCCCTGATGATGGTTCCATAATAAGGAACCGAAACATGTCGATTGATTTTATTGTAAAAAAAAGTTATATTGTATAATAAATAAGAAGTGTGCATTTTGTTGGTTTGAGAAATGTGTGATCAATTTCAGATTTATTAAATAATTCCCAACTCTATCTGGAGACCAATAATCAAAAGGCATCGTTTTCAGTACAGCGACTATACAAAGGGGCTGATAACTGAGGATGGAGGTTCGATTCCTTGCACATGCAAATTTATTTCTTAATGGCCCACATTACCCCTTATCCATTGCCTTCAGGAATAATTTTCTGCGCGTAAACAGGGCGGCGCGTAGAGCTGGCCACGTACACGTACACGCATCTAGTGTCACGGTACTTCCCCACTCCCCCACGTACACGCATCTAGTGTCACGGTACTTCCCCACTCCCCCACGTACACGCATCTAGTGTCACGGTACTTCCCCACTCCCCCACGTACACGCATCTAGTGTCACGGTACTTCCCCACTCCCCCACGTACACGCATCTAGTGTCACGGTACTTCCCCACTCCCCCACGTACACGCATCTAGTGTCACGGTACTTCCCCACTCCCCCACGTACACGTATCTAGTGTCACGGTACTTCCCCACTCCCCCACGTACACGCATCTAGTGTCACGGTACTTCCCCACCCCCACGTACACGCATCTAGTGTCACGGTACTTCCCCACTCCCCCACGTACACGCATCTAGTGTCACGGTACTTCCCCACTCCCCCACGTACACGCATCTAGTGTCACGGTACTTCCCCACTCCCCCACTTACACGCATCTAGTGTCACGGTATTTCCCCACTCCCCCACGTACACGCATCTAGTGTCACGGTACTTCCCCACTCCCCCACGTACACGCATCTAGTGTCACGGTACTTCCCCACGTACACCCATCTAGTGTCACGGTACTTCCCCACGTACACGCATCTAGTGTCACGGTACTTCCCCCACTCCCCCACGTACACCCATCTAGTGTCACGGTACTTCCCCACTCCCCACGTACACGCATCTAGTGTCACGGTACTTCCATCCCACATGTCACGACTCCCCACGTACACCCATCTAGTGTCACGGTACTTCCCCACTCCCCCACGTACACGCTTCTAGTGTCACGGTACTTCCCCACTCCCCCACGTACACGCATTAGTGTCACGGTACTTCCCCACTCCCCCACGTACACCCATCTAGTGTCACGGTACTTCCTCACTTACACGCATCTAGTGTCACGGTACTTCCCCACTTACACGCATCTAGTGTCACGGTACTTCCCCACTTACACGCATCTAGTGTCACGGTACTTCCCCACTTCCCCACGTCTTCATGGCATTGTCCTCAATGAACAGGACAGTCCGCCATCGCTCTGCCTCCACGTACGTTATGCCGACAGATGCAGTTCTGCAGACCCGCCCTTCTGCCTACTGTACGACACTAACGCACACAAATCGGTACTCTACAGACTTGGTCACTAGGTTCCGTGTCATAAAATAACCATTACTGAAGAAGTCAAGTTGGTGTGTCCAACCTTCCTCGTCACGACAAACCACATCATTAAAGTTACATAAGTCTGTGGACCAACAGAAGTGTCACCATGACTTATTGCTCGAGCCAGGGCAAGGCTCTGCAATATCGACACGAGCGATTCAACAGACGGACAGACAGTACGAGCTCTGACGTCAGATTGTGGCACAGTTAGATTGGTTTCGTACTACTGAATCTTAAATCGCTGGCAATACTGTTCGCGAATGGGTAAGGGTAAAGCAAGAGCAATTTTAAGATTTCATCTTCTGGGGTTATAGTTCCCGACGTTTCGAACAATCGTAGTTATCATCCTTTTCAAAGAAATGGCACAGGCTAAGATGATAGGACGTGTACCGAAGAGTATTAGTTCAAAATTATAGTGTAAAATGTAGAATTCTGATACAGGCCACGTGACTAATTCATTATAGCCTAATACACACGAGCGTGTGTGTGTGTGTGTGTGCATACTCGTAATTAGATCTGCGCTCTTCTGGGATATTACGCGGTGTCGTGTGGTAATTGTTTACCGACGTTTCAGGACAGCGTATTGGTCCCTTCACGGGTCAAGAGTCCGAGTTGGAAAGGAAGAAAGCCAGCAACCTATAACGTAGATTCTGGAAAGTACGGCAGGGTAGCAATCAGTAGGCGTTATGACAGCCGACAGGGTAGAACAAAGGTGAGAGAGGGGTGGATACAAACAACGTAAAGCTGCTAGGGGTAACGAGAATGCAAACAGCTAAGGCTGCTTTTCCTTTAGCTGCATCTGTTTCTATCACAAGACGCCGCGTAATATCCCAGAAGAGCGCAGATGTCATCAACATCGCGGCGGAAGCCTAAAATCAAGGATACTCGTAATTATATACAAATCTTTCTTTTGTTTTATTTTCTACAAGTCCAACTGTTAGTAACAATGGGCTCAATAAAATACTTAAATACATTCACAGAGCTTAAAATTTCAACACCTAGTGTTTTAATGCCGTCCATACTTTACTACTAGACCAATATCGAAGTCGAAAGTGGGTAGAAATTCTGCTGCCTATTCTGGAGATACGGAATTCATATCTCCGTTCAGAAACTCGGTGCTTTCTCCGCAACTTCACGTTAAATTCCCCAGTCCTTCCAGGCAAATACCAGAATAGTAAATCTATGTAAATTCAGGCCAGCGATTGCCTCCTTCCACATCCTGTCCAATTCATTATTCATTAATCAGCCTGTAATTAAGCGTTAGGTACTGTGGCTGTACCATACAATTATTTGACAATGATGTAACGTGCGAAATATCACTGATGTGTATTTGAACTTCTTCCATCGCCACTGAGCATTAAACAAAAAGTACAGCGTTTCAAAAGCAGTTTGCTTTCATCTCCAGGTGATTCACCTTAAGACGAAAGCAGTTTGTTTTGAAACGTGGCGTTTGTATACTCAGTGACGATGGGAAAAGTTCAAATACATATCAGTGACACTTCGTTATGTAGTCTGGGATAATAAAAGGGTCGTTAAATAAATAAATACATAAAAAATACAACTCTGACAGAAAATCATCCACACTGAATGTCAAGCACTATAGAATACAGAAAATCATCCACATTGAATGCCAAGCACTATAGAATACAGAAAATCATCCACATTGAATGCCAAGCACTATAGAATACAGAAAGTCATCCACATTGAATGTCAAGCACTATAGAATACAGAAAATCATCCACATTGAATGCCAAGCACTATAGAACACAGAAAATCATCCACATTGAATGCCAAGCACTATACAATACAGAAAATAATCCACATTGAATGCCAAGCACTATAGAATACAGACAATAATCCACATTGAATGTCAAGCACTATAGAATACAGAAAATAATCCACATTGAATGCCAAGCACTATAGAATACAGAAAATCATCCACATTGAATGCCAAGCACTATAGAATACAGAAAATAATCCACATTGAATGCCAAGCACTATAGAATACAGAAAATAATCCACATTGAATGCCAAGCACTATAGAATACAGAAAATAATCCACATTGCATGCCAAGCACTATAGAATACAGAAAATCATCCACATTGAATGCCAAGCACTATAGAATACAGATAATCATCCACATTGAATGCCAAGTATTATAGAGTAAGAAATATTCACAGCCTCGAAATTCCATCAACTAGAATTCGAATTACGACCGATTGGATTCCCTTAATCATTATGGATATTTTTAATTAAGACAGCAATTTTAATTTAAAATGAGTTTTCTATGTTAATTCTTTTTAGCATTTTTTTCGCTCGTCCAAAGACATTTAAAGTATGGGTAGATGGGGAGAAAACTATAAACTTTTCCCTTTTTTCATCCCTCCGACCACCCATTTTGAAATCTAACCTGGGCCTACAGTTTCGTCATGTTTCTGTGGACAGATGAAGTCAACACAATTGACGGCAGAGTGCTGATGGATAAAGGCAGGCTCTCGGACTGCAGTACGCTCACATTACGCACTGCATTTCTAAACCATCTTTGTTCCTTTTCGTCCTGAATTCTTTTCGCCCGTTTGGCTGCATCACTTCGTTTTACCACCTTCACTTTCCACAACAACCTGCTCCCCCAGGCACCAACTTCCAAAGCTCCATCTTCCACAATAGACTTTATATGAGTCTTCAACTTACACAAAGGCCCCCCTGCCCCTCGGTGCAACACATTTTTCTGTAGCCTTTCGTAATTAATACCTTCACTATGACCTATCAGCCGATCCCAGTGGCCGTGCGGTCTAAGGCGTGGGTCTGCGGCCGCTCGCTTACTAGGATTGTGGGTTCGAATCCCACCGGGGGCATGGATGTTTGTGTTGTGTTTGTTGTAAGGACGGTAGCATGGAACGTAAAGTGACATGAAGGACGAAAGGATTTAAACAGTACAAAAATGGATCAAAGGGGAAAAAAAACCCGGACAGGAAAAAAAAAAAAAATCCCACCGGGGGCATGGATGTCTGTCTGTTGTGAGTGTTGTGTGTTGTCAGGTAGAGGTCTCTGCGACGGGCTGGTCACTCGTCCAGAGGACTCCTGCCGAGTGTGGTGTGTCTAAAGTGTGATCGTGAAGCGTCGAAAAATGAGGCGGCCTAGGCCCCCAAGGGGTGTCGAGCTATTGGGAAAAAAATGACCATAACAACTTATTACTCTACCACAAATAAGGTAACATAATTTCTTGCCAAAATGTTTCACATTCGTTCCGCTGCCCTTCCGGCAAGATATAATCAAATTTTACCGTCCTTATTTTCTCACAAAAATCTTCAGTCAATAGTCATAGCACAATAATTTCATCTCCGTAACATTTTAACAAACAATATTCCTACCTCTGCCTCTATTACAGAAACCAATCGCTTTAACATTGTTTAGAAAAGCAATCGTATTATATTCTGAATCACACAACTCACGCAAATAAACTTTGTGTTCAAAATGCGCAGTCTGCAACGTTAAAACAGGCGTCGTGAATACTACTTGCTATGCTTCAAAGGGTTAAAACTTCTGTGTGGTTCGACTAGAAGCACAGAGGCGCGAGACTGTGACTGCGTCCGCATAAGTTTCAAATTTGAAGCCCACATCTAAGCCTGGTGTAAGTGCGGCTGTTACAGCAAAATGTAGGGCAGAAAATTTATGAAACGACGATGATACGTTGAGAAGTGATTAAAATGGGCCGGCCTGACGACTAAACAGACCAACATATTATTTATTAACCCTTCAAAGCTCACCTATTATTATTAATACCTGATTTAGTATAAAAACTTTTAATTTTGTCCACACAGTGTAAGCATGTTTTTAGTGTAATTCATTCATTCTGCAGTCTGTCTTACGACAGGCCCGTAGCCTTTTACATTGTCTACGTCAGGTCCGTAGCTCATTCCAGTCGTCTACGACAGGTCCGTAGCCTTTCATTCTGCAGTCTGTCTTACGACAGGCCCGTAGCCTTTTCATTCTGCAGTCTGTCTTACGTCAGGTCCGTAGCCTCTTCATTCTGCAGTCTGTCTTACGACAGGTCCGTAGCCTCTTCCAAAGCCAGTTCTCCACAGGGTGCGATCTAGTGCTTCCTCTTTTAATTTCCAGTATCATCTCTTTTCCTTAAGGTCATCCAGTAGCTGCTTATGCCTTCTCCCTCGTCTTCCCGTCATTTCTATCCTTCCCTCTAACTTTCCTTCAATCACGTGTTTCAGAAGGCAGTTTCTACGCAAGATGTGACCAATCCAGTTAGCCTTTCTTCTTTTTATTGTATGTACGATATTCCTCTCCTCCTTAACTCTATGTAATACTTCTTCATTTCTCACACGATCGGTCCAACTGATCTTCTCCATTCTTCTCCAGCCCCACATTTCAAAACTTTCCAGATACTTCTGATCTACTTTCCGAAGTGTCCACGTTTCAGCACCACACAAAGCAATGCTCCAAATGTCCCTATACAGTATTAACTGCCTGGTCTCTGCAATGCAGAAACAATGTTTTCTGTGAGGTACGAACTGAATTCTTATAATTTATCTATATGACTTTTTAGACTAGAGGGTTACCCTGACAGATGGCGTTTGAAACAGCAAGCAAAATCATAATCTTTCTATACTCTAATCATTATGGCAATTGATAACACTTAAAGCCCGCAGGCAAAAAGCATTTCCCAAACGTGCCCAAAACTCCAATATGAATACATTGCCGGCCTGTTGCAGCCGTCCTGACCTGCCCTGGGGCCCACCAGCCTCCTGTACAATGGGTACCGGGTCATTCCCGGGGGTAAAGCGGCCGGGGCGTGGCTTTGACAACCCACCCTCATCTAACGCCGAGGTTAAAGAAAGAGTAGAGCTATACCTCTACTCCCCCTCTCTGGGCCTTCATGGTCTGTTCTAGGATGACCTTTACCTTTTATTTCCGGCCTGTTACTGTCGTTTCCAAGATTCCTTCGTTTTCAAACAATACGTTAAATCCCCACTTTTCAGCTTGCACAAAAAGAGTCACAAAATAAAAATGAAGTATATTCCAGTCACGAAAGTCGGGCCCGGGGATCGATTAAGGGTTTGTCGGAATAGAATTCTGTCGCATCTTTCATTGAGGTGGCACGTATACAGGCTTCCGTGCAACAGTGTACCAGGAAACACGTTATACACATTATCCATTCATTCTGCGATACAGGCTTTGTGTAAAGTTACACAACTGACGTCACAATACATAGCTGTATCGAAGTTCATGTTGTTAGAAGTTCTGGTAGGCAGTTTCTTTTATTAGAATGTACATTACATTATTTTCTCTTTATAAATCTCTTCAAACTTACATTTATGACTAAGATTTGTCATAGCTTTCTTCAATCTTTCAACTAAACTCCAATACACTAACCGCTTATCAACCATAATTTCTTGGTTGTTTGTTTAACTTAGGTTATAATAATAACCATGGCTCAACAGCCCTATATGGGCCCGGGCCTCCTCTAGCCTCCTCTTTTCGAGGTTACTAAATCGTGCGCATTCGTGGCAGTTGGTGACTGGTCAACTGGCCGCGCTATCGATCCTGGTGTGACAGCCAGAGCCATCTGGCAGGCAGTCAGGAGACTTGAGTGAGAAATGGAGGCAATTTGGCTTACGCAACATTTTTATTCATGCCCGTAAGTTTCTTTTACATGCCGTAAATCTACGACATGGGACCGACGGCTTTACTTCCCCTCCGAAGGAAGTGGTGCTCCGGATTTTTATCACCCTTAAAAATCCATCGACCTCGGTCGGGATCGAACCCGCGAACCTTGGGTCCATTGGCGAGCACGCTAACCACTAGTCCACCGAGGGCGACTTAACTTAAGTTAGGCCGCTCAATTACACCGGTTATTACAAATTTTTAATAGACACATACTTTAAAAAAAGACCAACACTTTAAAATCTAAACCAAATTAACAAAAATTTTATAGCGGTATTTTCTTAACACCAAATACAGAATGTCCCACCATTACTATGCACTGAACAACAAAATCAAGTACAGGGTGTACATACAACACTTTATTGCAAAAATGTGGGTTATACCATACACAGAAAATGTTCTCTGTTAATATTTAAAAAATTTTTGAAAGTCAGGTATGCACTTTATGCATTTGCATTTATACTTTGTCCCATCAAATCAAGGTTATATTATCCGTGATTTCAGGCTTCCGCCGCGATATTGACGAGATCTGCGCTCTTCTGGGGTATTACGCGGCGTCGAGTGGTAATCCTTTACCGACGTTTCGGGACAGCGTGTCGGTCCCATCTTCAAGAGTCAATTAGTCCAAGAAGCAAAGAAAGTTATGTTTTGTACTTTTAAATTCAATTCTTTATCACTGCTCGTATATTCTGCATAAGTTTCAATTTATGGCAAGGTTTTTGAAAAGGGTCGTGGAATTTCCTGACATATATATATATATATATATAAGGTTACACTGCCACAATTCGATCGCCAGAGCCCCGTTTATTACGGCAGGTAAATACACCTCATAAGGGTCACGTTCAAGTTAAATAGGGAAGGCATCAGATAACACACCCTGTATAATACCAAATGTTACTTTAAAATTGAAATTAAAACCAACTTGATGCACCTTCACTATTAAAAAACTTTAATAGTAGATTAATTAACTCTTAATTAACCCGACATGTTTCGGTCAGGTACCTGACCATCTTCAGGGGTTTACTACATTTATTTGCGTAGACCATATAAAAAACATACACAAGACATGATCCCACAGGTCTCGTCGCATATAAAGTTTTCACACATCACTAAAAATCACTAAAAATCACTAAAAATCACTAAAAATCACTAAAACCCTTTTAAAAATTATTTTAACAAACAGTTAACACCTGAAATACTGACGCGTGGGTGAATATGACAAAGTATTGTGCAATAACAGTGCTATAAGTTTTGAAAAGGTGGTACTATTGCAGTATTGCAGGTGTTGACTGTTTTTTTAAGAGTTTTTTAAACGAGTTTTAGTGATTTTTAGTGATTTGTGAAAACTTTATATGCGACGAGACTTTGTGGGATCATGTCTTGTGTATGTTTTATATATGGTCTACGCAACTAAATGTAGTAAAAACCCCTGAAGATGGTAAGGTACCTGACCGAAACATGTCGGGTTAATTAAGAGTTAATTAATCTACTATTAAAGTTTTCTAATAGTGAAGATGCATCAAGTTGGTTTTAATTTCAATTTTAATTGATACAAGATGCACGGTGAATACGATATTAAATACCAAATGTTACGTTCAGTTTCTGTAGCTGAGGCAGCATCATCAGATAGACTACAAAGCAAGAGCGATGCTAAGTTTTAAGTCTGTGAGGAGTTTCCAGCGATGTCCCTGTAGACTTCTGTTGATTCTGTCTGCAATTCAGACAAATCTTGGGCACAGAACTGACAACTGTCACACAAGATCAGCGTTACGTGACGCAGCTGTGTATATCAAACGAAACCAGAAATCGTTTGCAGTTATTCTTATGGGAAACAAACTCGACGCCATGCAAAGTCCATCTTGTGCTTCTACATACAGTTTCAGACAGGGCACAGAGTGAGGACAACATATAGATATTATTATGGAAATTGAGTAAGCTATGTATGTATTGGTCAGTAAAAAAGGGCGTTATATATTTTTTTATACTGTAAGGGTTTTGGTCAACGATTGGTCCAGAATTCGTGACGTAGATGATGGAGGTGTAGGATGAGGGAGAAAAGAGAGTGAGATAAAAAAAACCGTGGTATACTGAAAAAGAGCGAGACGGAGAGAGAATACGTGGGTATTGAAGTGAGGGAGAAAAAGGATGGGGCGAAAATAGGAAGGGGGGTAAGAGGGGGGCAGAATGGAATTGGATGGAAATGCCATTATATTGGCAGAGGCTCCCTCAAGCCTAAAACTGACCGCCCGAGAGGGGGGAATACGAAAAAAAAAAAAAGAGGGGTAGATTTTACTATGTAAAAAATAATAAAAATTGGAGATGGACTTTGAATTATGTAGTAGGCAAAGAGGCAAGTTCTACAATTCTCATGTCTCTTGATGTTTCTGCATGCTGCTGTATTTGTCTAATCTTCATATATACATATGTAGGGACAAGGATGGGGTGTGTGGCATAATGCACTGTGCATATGGACCGCGCAGCAATCCGTCCGTCTGTGCTCTACCGCAATCATTGCGCATCTGTCACGTCATTAAGACGTCTCAAGGCTATCTCACTAATCACATCAACATGGTTAGTAAATACGGAACTTTCTTTGACCCTATGGAGCAAGAAATTTATTTTCGTACTGTTCAACAAAAATTCAGGTCCTACCTCACAGAAAACAATAAGCTCCTTCATTACAAACACCAAATGATTGGTGGTATTTAAGAAACCAAGCGCTGTTGATCCCCACAACCGTAAGTAGCTAAATACAGTCGAACCCGGTTATAACGACATTGGTTTATAAGACGACTTCGTCTCTAAATTCTAAAACGTTCTAACGAGGGTACGTAACACAGAGAACTAATGGGTTTGTGGACTCAATCACTGGACCAGTGATTGAGGTTAGCTCTATCTAAGGGACCCAACAGTGTAGGTGTCTCCCTCCCACTACACCTGAGGAAGGAAGCAGATCCGTTTCCGAAACGTCGTGTCATCTAGTTATTTTAAATTTCCGGACGATGGACAAAGTCCAGAAACCCATTACTTCGTCTATAGCGTCAGATATTCTGTAGTACCAATTAATTCCTCACTGTTAACCGTAACATTATTCTGCTCGGTTATAACAACACTCGTTTATAACGACACAAAATATTCAGTCCCTTACGTACCCCCTAAGATGTCTTCGCGTACCCCCGGGGGTACGCGTACCCCAGGTTGAATACCACTGAACTAGAGAGACATTTTGTGCACAGCGTGTCTGCAGACGTTCTGCATTTTGTGCACAGTGTGTCTGCAGACGTTCTGCATTTTGTGCACAGCGTGTCTGCAGACGTTCTGCATTTTGTGCACAGCGTGTCTGCAGACGTTCTGCATTTTGTGCACAGTGTCTCTGCAGACGTTCTGCATTTTGTGCACAGCGTGTCTGCAGACGTTCTGCATTTTGTGCACAGCGTGTCTGCAGACGTTCTGCATTTTGTGCACAGCGTGTCTGCAGACGTTCTGCATTTTGTGCACAGCGTGTCTGCAGACGTTCTGCATTTTGTGCACAGCGTGTCTGCAGACGTTCTGCGCTAATTGTAGACAAAACAGAGATTACAAGAAACGTCGCTGCGCTCTGGCTGGTCTTAGGGGCGATTGGAGTGGACGCACAGGGCGTCAAAATTTTGTTGGCGTGAGGGGGGCGGGTGGGTGGGATCCGAAAGTGAAAAAAAGACGATGTAGTATGCGAATCTTATTCTCAAATTAATTAATGTGCTTCACAAGCAACCTGCTTCGCCGGCTGTTTTGATTCCTATGTTCAAGGTATTAAAATTAATTTTTGCACATCGTGTTCGTATTAAGACGGCAAGACGAGCGTTCAAAATAAGGTGACGACCTTACGTAAATAAGATGGAGGGTGTACGAGAACCGTCAGACTTATTCCGCACTGCGCGCTGAGATGGCTAAGGCCAGTTCTGCCGTACAGTTTGGCAGGCACAAACATTCCGAGCAAAGCTGCTGCGTCCACATTAAAAGTCCTTCTACCTTGTAAACGGACACAGTTATGTAATTTGGTGTAAGATGTTCTATTTTACAAATTTTGTTAAACCAAATGGCAATAATATTTATCAATACCGTAACATCAAGGAGAAACTTCACAAGACGAACGCATCCATTTGGTTTAACAAAATTTCTAAAATAGGACACAGTTCCCCTGAAACGTTGGCAGCCACCTATCACACGTGCCATGGGACAGTCTCCTTCACAGTCACCCTTGTGACGAACTGAAATCACAAACGACGGGGATTAACTTTCCGGTAAGAACCTGTTTTCTGTGAGGTTCGAACTTGATCTGTAAAAACACATAAATGTAATTTGTGTATCAGCAGTTTAGAGTTATAACAAGTGATGCAAGGTGTAGACGTGAAATTAAATCCAGAATTGCCATGGCAAAAGCAGCATTCAACAAGAAGAAAAATCTTTTCACCAGCAAACTGGAATTAAATTTAAGGAAGAAACTAGTAAAGTGCTACATTTGGAGCGTAGCTTTGTGTGGTGCTGAAACGTGGACACTTGGGAAAGTGGATCAGAAGTATCTGGAAAGTTTTGATATGTGGTGCTGGAGAAGAATGGAGAAGATCAGTTGGACCGATCGTGTGAGAAATGAAGAAGTATTACATAGAGTGAAGGAGGAGAGGAATATCGTACATACAATAAAAAGAAGAAAGGCTAACTGGATTGGTCACATCTTGCGTAGAAACTGCCTTCTAAACTGTGATTGAAGGAAAGTTAGGGGAAGGATAGAAATGACGGGAAGACGAGGGAGAAGACGTAAGCAGCTACTGGATGACCTTAAGGAAAAGAAAAGATACTGGAAATTGAAAGAGGAAGCACTAGATCGCACTTTGTGGAGAACTCGCTTTGGAAGAGGCTACGGACCTGTCGTAAGACAGACTGCAGAATGATTGAATGAGTTTGAAGTTGAATGCCGTCGATGGCTTGCAAAATGCAATGCGTGTTCTTACTACATACTAAACACTTGTCTTGGCATCTAGACGCCCGCTAAGGCATCAGTCATGGTGGCTGTTTTCAAAAATAAAAATAAAAAAAAAAAGGCAAATTCGTTATTTCAAAGGTTCATTTCCCTCGCGCCGATATTTTATTGAACTTGTGGTTCATTTTGTATATTTTCATACATTCCAACATCGATATGATTAAAACCTTCTCTCTTCCCTCACCGGCCCATTCCCCAAGCCGCAAAAAAAAATAGTCAGCAGAAAAAAAAAAGCGTGGCTCAATGGGATGAATATTTGATGCAAATATGAGGCCAGCTTATATCATTCGAATAGTGTTTTGTGGAACGAAAGGAGGGGGAAATTGAAGTTGGGGTTGGTATGCTAAAATATGGAAAATAATAGATGCGTTTCCATTTTAGTTTTTTTTTTTGTGTGTAACGGAATTTTTATTTTTCATTTCTCTTTATATTCCGTATACATTCAGCTCTTCTCCCTGAAACCAAACTGGATCATGAAAGACACACTAGCATAGCATAAGACTATTTTCATATATGGATATCAGCAACACACACACACTATCCCAGGCCATGTTTATTTTCACGTCGCCAGAGATTCCAATCATATACAGTATTAAAACCGGAATACGTTATACTGTGATTTGTTTAATGATGCATTTATATTACAGAGGAATGTGGTAGGCATTGCTGGTAAACACCACAGATGCCACGGACATCTGAATACTGCGAACACGAAATGTCCTCCTGAAGGCAACAGCACACTAAACATTAATGACATATAAACTTAACTGGAGGCGAAGATATTGAAATTCAACGGAGAAAAATCTTTCTTCTTATCTTCATCCTTAAACCGTTTCTTCCTTTCCTCTAAGGCCTTCAACCACTTAATTCCTTCCCCCACCATGAAAGTGATGTGAGTCACGTACTCATGTATCAGAAGGTATAATACCGAGGACAGAGCTGCCATCTGTGTAGGTACATGCAAACTACTACGGGGTAAGAACATAACATAACATAGGCAAATAGTTCGATATACAGGGCATACACAAAAGAATGGTGCGGTTTCAAAAGTGAATAAAAAATTTATTTCTCACCTTACACGGCCACAACATACACCTTCAGCGGCGGCAACTGTCCAAGTTTCTCATTTGGTAATTACAATCCTTCAATGTGTGCACCCTGGGTCACAAGACACATATCCACACGGTAATCAAACTCATCCCAGACCCGGTGTAGCATGTCCGCTGTAATGGCCTGCAGTGCATGCGACCAGGACTCTTGCCTTTACACAAGCATCCAGTTTCTACAAACTGTCGGTACCACCTGCTTATGTTATTCTTGTGTGGTGCGTCATTTTTAAACCGTGCACGAAACTCACGCTGCACTGTAATCACAGATCTGGACACTTCAAAACGGAGCACACAGAAAGCCTTCTCCTGCTGCAACGCCATCTTTGAAACTGGCCCCGCGGCCACGCAGTAAGCATGAGAAGCGAACTGCTGGTAGCGCATGAGAAACTTGGACAGTTGCCGCCGCTGACGGTGTATGTTGTGCCCGTGTAATGTGAGACATAAATTTGTTATTCACTTTTGAAACCGCACCATTCTTTTGTGTATGCCCTGTATACACTCATCCATCGCTTTACGCAAGTTCGTACATCGCGGGCTCGCAAATTCGCGGGGTTGCCCCAAGAATAAAAATACGTCTCTCGGACCATTCAGTGGATCGCAGCACCAAAAATGTCCGACAACTCGAACAGGTCTTCAGAGTCATACCGCGTGATGGTCAAGGAGATGAAGGAAAAAAATAAAGAATCAGCTCACACCACAACGTTTCTACAAGACAAAAAAAATTAAAACATTGGGTTTTTTTGGAGGGCGGTCAATTATTCGCGAATTTTCGCTTTCGGTGGGGATGGGGAACCTAACGCCCGCGAAAAGCGAGGCATGAGTATATATATGACACAAACAAAAAGAGTCAAACCGTCTCGTCTCGTGTAAGTACGACACTAAATCTGCTTAAATGAAACTCCAGTACGACACACGACATACAATTTTAGTCCAGATGTCATGGTTGATTCATTTTGATTTTAACGTTACTAAAAGTGTTCTAAATTGTACTAAATATTCCTAAACCCTTACCAGTGTTAAACAAACTCACCCAATAAACACGGTACATCTTATTTCGGTTACACAATGAACAGTTTTTGAAAGTTGCTTCTCTCTACTTCACACTACTGTAAATATCAGACGCAACTGACCTCTGTCTACAGAGGTCAGTTGCTTCTGATATTTACAGTACTTTTACCGGGCAAAGACAGAACCATCCCTCTCTGCAAACAAACTAGAGGAGACAGTGTCACTTTCATTACGTACCGTCGTCAAGAACTGTCAAGAGCGTAGTTGTCCGTATAACATCAACGTATTACACCAGGGGTGCACAAATTTTCAAAAAACCTAGCAGCCACCTCAGAATTCTGGGCTCTAGAAGGGGTACATGAAGCACGTTGCACATAGAGGCCCCATACATAATAGGTGCCACAGTAAAAAGAATCCTGTCGCCCGGACGTCCCGGTGCCCGGGATGTTAGCATCTCTGAAAAACACCATCTACATACACATTAGTGTATGTTACAGGTTACGTAAATTTATTCACAGTTAGAAAAAAAATATTTGTAAATCTTATTTATGTAACTCCGAAAAAAGTTATGCAAAATCAAACTTGCCTGTGCAGACGGTGTAACGAAGTCATGCTGCCGAGCAAACCTCCGTCATAACACTGGCTATCGTATCTACCAAGGCTAATGTTACGATAGAGTATTGGCTATCGTATCTACCAAGGCTAATGTTACGATAGAATATTGGCTATCGTATCTACCAAGGCTAATGTTACGATAGAGTATTGGCTATCGTATCTACCAAGGCTAATGTTACGATAGAGTATTGGCTATCGTATCTACCAAGGCTAATGTTACGATAGAGTATTGGCTATCGTATCTACCAAGGCTAATGTTACGATAGAGTATTGGCTATCGTATCTACCAAGGCTAAAGCTAGGATAGAATATTGGCTATCGTATCTACCAAGGCTAAAGCTAGGATAGAATATTGGCTATCGTATCTACCAAGGCTAATGCTACGATAGAATATTGGCTATCGTATCTACCAAGGCTAATGTTAGGATAAACTGTTAAAATAGACCACGGCCGCCTTGGAGGCTATGACACAAAATTTAAAATGCGTCACAAAATAACACAATACTCAAGCACCTGACACTCAAGCACGTCACAAAATAACACAATACTCAAGCACCTGACACTCAAGAACGTCACAAAATAACACAATACTCAAGCACCTGACACTCAAGCAGTCACAAAATAACACAATACTCAAGCACCTGACTCAAGCACGTCACAAAATAACACAATACTCAAGCACCTGACACTCAAGCACGTCACAAAATAACACAATACTCAAGCACCTGACACTCAAGCACGTCACAAAATAACACAATACTCAAGCACCTGACACTCAAGCACGTCACTTTCTTCACCCAACAAATGTCTTTCGCAGATTCCAGGTAAAGGTCAAAGGTAAAGTCACCGTACCTAATTAAGCACCACGTCATAAAGGTGTATGGGGTAGGAGAGTCATAGCTCCAAGCATTCTTAACGTCGGAAACAGACGGAGACGAGTGGTCAGCTTCACGTCCCGACCTCTGGTTGGACCCAGAGCCGGCCTGCATGTTGTGGGACAGTTAAAAACTTCTTGCCCTCGCTGGGAATCGAACCACGATTTATCGGTCGTTCACCTCGTAGCCTAAGCACTGCACCGACTGAGCTACCTCGGCTCCTTGTACAGATTTCGGTTAACGATTGAGACGTTCTTTCATTAAGAAACGCCGTCCATAGCGTTGCAAAATCCTGAATAATCTGATATAGGCCTTTGTACAAAGTTGACCGTAGAACAGGCCATGAAGGCCCAGACGGGGAGTAGAGGTATAGCTTTACTCTTTCTTTAACCTCGGCGCTAGATGGGGGTGGGTGGTCAACGCCACGCCCCGGCCGCTTTACCCCCAGGAAGGAGACCCGGTACCCATTATACAGGAGGCTGGGTGGAACCCAGGGCCGATCTGGACGGGTGCGAAAAATATCGCCCCCACCGGGATTCGATTCCCGGACCGCCCAGCCTGTAACGAGTCGCTATGCCGACTGAGCTATCGCGGCCCAAACTCCTGATTATAAACACTTATTATTTCTTGACGATTGAAGCCAAGGAAATTTATTAAGTACCGCTTACATAGGGGCACAAGATGACTTATTTTAAAACTTACACAGGCGGGGACAAGGGTCAAGTTTGAAGAGGAACTTGGTTGAGACTTGACATTCTCACGGTGGCAAAAATTTAGAGTGGATTATGACGCCGTGTACCTGGTAGGTAGAGGCAGTACAAGCCTCCGGAAGCACTGGTAAACGGCGACTGGATTACACAACATGATAGCCCAGAAAACCACAAACAATAAACACAAATTCATTCACTCGTTTGCGGATACATTCAATGTTTTATGTTTAACGTGTGTAAATATATTTTGTATCTAGCATCGTATCACGTGAATACAACATTATGAAAGTCGAATCACAGATCCGACCCAAGAAGGCAACAACACAGAACTCGGCTTCGTGTGACGCTAAGCCGATATATCGATAAAACGTACTTCAGCTCTCGACGAGCGGAACTGAGCCGTGAGCAGCTGGATGATAAACACAGGCAGCCGGCCGGCCGGTTAATCCCGTTTAGTAAGGAAGTGTAGATGTTGGCGTAGCTCAACTATCTCACAGGTCCGTACACTGTATACAGGTCCCGGCCACATCCGTTCAGAATTCATGTAAATGTACAATGTAAATGTACAATGTCCTCACACTTAAAACACGGTCAAGACAGCGACTTAACGTAACGTAACGTAATACAATGTAAACTAACATGTACATAAAACTACAGGCAATATACGCATAACGTAACATTGAGGGGCGTTCGCGTAACCACTGTTGCCGTGGCAAAGCAATAAGTATTACATATTGTTAGTGTGTGTCTGTAGCCTTAGTTATCCAGCATGCAAAGCGCATGCGCCGTATTATATTGTCATGTGGCCTGTCTGGCTGTACCGTATTTTTGCACATTATCTCATAAACGGCACGATTTTAGGGAAAAAGTTATTGAACATAAAATGTGTGTTTTGATTTTCTGTACAAGTTTTCTTCAAAACATTTTCATTATAAGAAGTATTCAGCGAGATATTATCATAAATGTACATAGGTCTTCGTGTAAAGTACCGTTATTGTTGTCAGATTTTAATGAAACTTGAATTTTCTCAATTAGCAGTATTATAACCAACAAATGCACTTATTGTATTTCTGTTACACTTTACCCTACATATGTTTCGGCTGTGGTCCATCCATCATCACGGTACACCAGTAGGTTCACCTCACTGTCACCGGTTCATTTGGTATTATCACACGTCATCACAATATTTTTGTAGTTTCTGTTCATTTTCAAATGCAGGTTGTGTTTGTTATATAAATATTTTAATTCTTCATTTAGGCGGCATTTTGTTGCGGCATTCTTGGTGTTTGGGCATTTTTTATTATCTCCATTTACTGTGATGTGTATGTAATTTGGTGTGAGATGTTCTATTTTACAAATTTTGTAGAACCAAATGGACGCGTTCGTTTTGTGAAAGGTAAAAGTGTGACAGAAATACAAAAAGTGCATTTTTTGGTTATAATACTGCTAATTGAATCAAAATGCACGGTGAAAATAACGTGAAAATTGAATTTTCTCGATACATTTTCGAAAAAAAATCCTCGAACATTAAATTTCGTGAAAATCCTTCCAGTGAGAGCCGAAGTATTTCATGCGGACACACAGACGGAGACAGACAGACAGACAAATAGACAGACATGGCGAAGGTAAGTCGACTTTCGCAATTTTGCGTACGCGCCTAAAAATATGCCGATGATTAGACGAAGAGAGGCATACAAACGTGTAAGTGCATGTAACAAGCAGAAATGAACCCAAACGGCACAAGCCCACAAGAACCTAAGTGGAGGTGAGCAGTGAAACATTGCACGGCGATGAATTTTGTCAAAATAAATTTAAGAGGGTTGAAATAAATGGCAGATGGACCTTTACCAAGGAACAACGACATAACGCAATACGAAGTAGGCAAACTGTTCGTTACCATGCGTTAACACACTGAGTGCGTTGATATACCAGTAACTGATAATCCATACTTTCTGTTTAGTTTTTGAAGCACCCGCAAAGAAAAATCAGAAAAATTTGCCTACTAAATTTTTCATGCCTGCTCGCCCTTAAAATGTAACAACTCAAAATGAAAGTATTATCATGAAATTTGTTGTTGTGGGGGTGAAGTACTTATGCCAGTGTTGGAATAAAATTGGACAAAAAAAAACCAAACGTTTTAATTTACCTGTGCATTTCTTAATTCGGCGAAAGCTTATCGAAACTAAAACATTTCAGAAGTTGTAGAGATATACGGAATAAATATTTCGTGCCCAACAATCTTTTCTCGCGAAACTTACGGTTTTAAATATAATTAAACAAATTGGGATTTTAATGCTGTTATCTCACAGCTGGAGAACCATTAAACTGATTTTTCCCCGCTTGTCCCTGCAACCCCCCCCCCCCCCCCCCCCCCCCCGCCGTTTTACAAGCCGCGCGGACCATTCGGAGGTAACGGAGGAGAAGAGCCGAGGTTGCGAGAGAGTCAATGGAGTTTGTGGCCCTTAATGGGGCAAGAAAGGGAAAAGGTGTCACAACGACAAGACAGCAATTTTACTTCCTAACTTGTTTCATTTAACCCTTTAAGGCCCAGTGGTTCCTTCATGTACGACCAGTTTTAGCACTCAAAAGTTCTGCTGTGTATAGCGCGTATTTACGAATTTTGTGTGGATCTCAGAACAAACAGCGATTATTTCACTGTACAACATTAACTGACTGGTTTGTATAACTGAGACGGAGTGTGTTTACTGCGCGGTACGGACTGTATTTATGTGTTTTGGGTGGATCTCAGAACAAACAGCGATTATTTCACTATACAATTTTAACTGGTTTTTATAACCGAGACGGAGTGTGTTTACTGCTCGGTACGGACTGTATTTTGTGTTTTGTGTGGATCTCAGAACAAACAGCGATTATTTCACTGTACAGCATTAACTGACTGGTTTGTATAACTGAGACGGAGTGTGTTTACTGCGCGGTACGGACTGTATTTATGTGTTTTGTGTGGATCTCAGAACAAACAGCGATTATTTCACTGTACAGCATTAACTGACTGGTTTGTATAACTGAGACGGAGTGTGTTTACTGTGCGGTACGGACTGTATTTATGTGTTTTGTGTGGATCTCAGAACAAACAGCGATTATTTCACTATACAATTTTAACTGGTTTTTATAACCGAGACGGAGTGTGTTTACTGCGCGGTACGGACTGTATTTGTGTTGATCTCAGAACAAACAGCGATTATTTCACTATACACATTTTAACTGGTTTTTATAACCGAGACGGAGTGTGTTTACTGCGCGGTACGGACTGTATTTTGTGTTTTGTGTGGATCTCAGAACAAACAGCGATTATTTCACTCTACAACATTAACTGACTGGTTTGTATAACTGAGACGGAGTGTGTTTACTGCGCGGTACGGACTGTATTTATGTGTTTTGTGTGGATCTCAGAACAAACAGCGATTATTTCACTATACAATTTTAACTGGTTTTTATAACCGAGACGGAGTGTGTTTACTGCGCGGTACGGACTGTATTTATGTGTTTTGTGTGGATCTCAGAACAAACAGCGATTATTTCACTATACAATTTTAACTGGTTTTTATAACCGAGACGGAGTGTGTTTACTGCGCGGTACGGACTGTATTTATGTGTTTTGTGTGGATCTCAGAACAAACAGCGATTATTTCACTGTACAACATTAACTGACTGGTTTGTGTAACTGAGACGGAGTGTGTTTACTGCGCGGTACGGACTGTATTTATGTG
Source organism: Reticulitermes speratus (assembly GCA_021186555.1). NCBI lineage: Eukaryota > Metazoa > Arthropoda > Insecta > Blattodea > Rhinotermitidae > Reticulitermes > Reticulitermes speratus. The sequence goes on from JAJKFL010000005.1 coordinate 54,790,963, forward strand.
TTTTGTGTGGATCTCAGAACAAACAGCGATTATTTCACTGTACAACATTAACTGACTGGTTTGTATAACTGAGACGGAGTGTGTTTACTGCGCGGTACGGACTGTATTTATGTGTTTTGTGTGGATCTCAGAACAAACAGCGATTATTTCACTGTACAACATTAACTGACTGGTTTGTATAACTGAGACGGAGTGTGTTTACTGCGCGGTACGGACTGTATTTATGTGTTTTGTGTGGATCTCAGAACAAACAGCGATTATTTCACTGTACAACATTAACTGACTGGTTTGTATAACTGTGACGGAGTGTGTTTACTGAGCGGTACGGACTGTATTTATGTGTTTTGGGTGGATCTCAGAACAAACAGCGATTATTTCACTATACAATTTTAACTGGTTTTTATAACCGAGACGGAGTGTGTTTACTGCGCGGTACGGACTGTATTTTGTGTTTTGTGTGGATCTCAGAACAAACAGCGATTATTTCACTGTACAACATTAACTGACTGGTTTGTATAACTGAGACGGAGTGTGTTTACTGCGCGGTACGGACTGTATTTATGTGTTTTGTGTGGATCTCAGAACAAACAGCGATTATTTCACTGTACAACATTAACTGACTGGTTTGTATAACTGTGACGGAGTGTGTTTACTGCGCGGTACGGACTGTATTTATGTGTTTTGGGTGGATCTCAGAACAAACAGCGATTATTTCACTATACAATTTTAACTGGTTTTTATAACCGAGACGGAGTGTGTTTACTGCGCGGTACGGACTGTATTTTGTGTTTTGTGTGGATCTCAGAACAAACAGCGATTATTTCACTGTACAACATTAACTGACTGGTTTGTATAACTGAGACGGAGTGTGTTTACTGCGCGGTACGGACTGTATTTATGTGTTTTGTGTGGATCTCAGAACAAACAGCGATTATTTCACTGTACAACATTAACTGACTGGTTTGTATAACTGAGACGAGTGTGTTTACTGCGCGGTACGGACTGTATTTATGTGTTTTGTGTGGATCTCAGAACAAACAGCGATTATTTCACTGTACAACATTAACTGACTGGTTTGTATAACTGAGACGGAGTGTGTTTACTGCGCGGTACAGACTGTATTTATGTGTTTTGTGTGGATCTCAGAACAAACAGCGATTATTTCACTGTACAACATTAACTGACTGGTTTGTTATCTGAGACGGAGTGTGTTTACTGCGCGGTACGGACTGATATTTATATATATTTCAGGTTTAACCCTAGTCTTTAACAAGTTGCTACGGCATGCATCTCATGCAGCCCTTCAGATGTAAATTTATCAAAATTAAACCCCTTGCTTTAAAGTCAAAGATAAATCATACATACGTCCAAATTATTCACTTTAGCATTAACGAGAAATCAAAATTCCGCAAATCTTATTTCAAGTTACTTCTGTCACCATTCTAACGTCTTCATATACATTTTCAATTTCCCACTACTCGTACCAGAAACACTTGTTGGCGAATTGCGGGCGACGCCTGGAAACCTGGGGTTCTGCACCCCCAACCCCCCCCCAATATAAACCGTCTCTCACCGCTCCATCGTTCTTCAGTTTCTCTAATCCTCTACATCTCTCTCCCTCTATCTCGTCCTAGTGTTTAAAGGGTTAATTTTCTTATTTTAAACCCACGCATTCAACAAGTCAGTGTTAATTGCTGTAATCTTAACTCGTACATTAAATGCATTAAACATAAATATTGCAGCCCCTCAGCACACATCGTGCGCTAGTCAGATGTTCTCATGTAAGAGTGACGTTATCTCCTCTGTGGTGGATTAACCCAGCCCTACGCTTTTACCCCACACTGTTAAGTCACGTTACAGTACATTTCGGCAGCTATGAACCAAACTTAAATTTAGTCAGAGTTCCCTCATCCCTCAAGATAAAAGATGACGATCGGCCTTAGGGCCGCTGAGGTGGACTACGGGCAGACAGAGCAACACGGCAGTGCATATGTATATACTGGTCGAACATCATTATGTGAGGTTCCCATGGAAACCTCACCCTCTTCTCCTACACGTGAGACAGAAGTGTGGGGGACGGGCGTGTAGGGTAGCTGATTGAAGCTCGCCTGTAATTTGGTCCAGCGGGTTGGTTGGGTAAAGAGGGAAATGAGAGGGTAGAGGGAGGATGGTGTGGAGGAGAACGGAATGATGCAGCATAAGCTGTAGTGCAAACGTGAAAAAATAGCCAGTCTCTTGCAATGTCTGTTTCTCTTGTAACCCCTAAACCTAACCACAAACGATACTGCGATACGAGTGTTCGGTTTTAATGTATATGATGGCCACAAACTGTGCAGAACACAGTAAATACTTAGGTTTATATTTACAAGAAAAGCTAACAACAATTCTAATATTGCTACATGAAATTGTATGCTTATTGCTCAAGCAGTTAAGAAAATGTCAGCAATTTTTAACTCGAATATTGCTATGAACAAATAGTTACCATCGTTTCGAAGGAAAGCATTGCCTTCATCTTCATTCGTCTACCGTAAATATCAAGGAAGCAAGTTTTTACGAAACGGTGCTACCAAGCTATGTGACGTCATAATCACAGACGACAGCACGCTTCATAGTCAGCGCCATGAGTCCCACAAATATCAATTTTCATCGCTTTGTTTTGGATAGGTGACATGATTTAACTTCTCGTCGGGGGTCACGACGCGACTCTTATTTTGTGCTTTGGAGGTCACGCGATCCAGTCTCAGCCCCGAGATCGGCTGTCTTGACTCAGGTTCTCCATGATTTTCCCCAGTCCATGCAGTAAAATTCCCTGACTGTACCTCAAGTTATTTCCTTTCACATGCTACCAACTACACACACGTCACATGCTACCAACTACACACACGTCACATGCTACCAACTACACACACGTCACATGCTACCAACTACACACACGTCACATGCTACCAACTACACACGCGTCACATGCTACCAACTACACACGCGTCACATGCTACCAACTACACACACGTCACATGCTACCAACTACACACACGTCACATGCTACCAAGTACACACACGTCACATGCTACCAACTACACACACGTCACATGCTCCAACTACACCACGTCACATGTTACCAACTACACACACGTCACATGCTACCAATACACACACGTCACATGCTAATCCCAGACTGTACTACACACGTCACATGTTACCAATACACACACGTCACATGCTACCAACTACACACACGTCACATGCTACCAACTACACACACGTCACATGCTACCAACTACACACACGTCACATGCTAACCAACTACACACAACGTCACATGCTACCAACTACACACACGTCACATGCTACCAACTACACACACGTCACATGCTACCAACTACACACACGTCACATGCTACCAACTACACACACGTCACATGCTACCAACTACACACACGTCACATGCTACCAACTACACACACGTCACATGCTACCAACTACACACACGTCACATGCTACCAACTACACACACGTCACATGCTACCAACTACACACACGTCACATGCTACCAACTAACACACGTCACATGCTACCAACTACACACACGTCACATGCTACCAATTACACACGTCACATGCTACCAACTTACACACACGTCACATGCTACCAACTAAACACACGTCACATGCTACCAACTACACACACGTCACATGCTACCAATACACACACGTCACATGCTACCAATTACACACCAGTCACCTGCACTTCTCCAAGAAGTAAGACGCTTCTCGCTTCTCTGACGAGTCCAGCTCGAAGTTAATGGAGGCCTGCCCGCCTGGGGTAAAGCTACCTAGACGTGAAGCTGACCACCCATATCTAGTGTAGACGTTAAGAATTAGTGGAGCAATACCTCCATTCACATATATGTCTCGATGGCTTCGTACTTAATTTCGCGGGGGTGGGAGAATTTTAGCTTCCCTTGCGATCCTATTATGCATGCAGAACATTCTCAGCTATTGATATAGTCTTTAAACAAACCGTAACAATAAATGGTATTCGCATTTCTGTGTTTGTGTGGGTAAACAAAATTAAAGACCGTGCATTTATCGTTACGTTCCAGAAGGCAAAATAAAAGAGGTTCACTACTAACAAATCCTTTCAACAACTCTACAGTTACATTCAATATTTACGTAAATATTACACAACTGGCTTGTAAAATCTGTCGGAATGGACGGCGTCTGAAATCTCTTACAGACAAAAGACGGAAATGTAAGTGCGTACAGACAGCAGAGTTAGGCGAAGTAAGTGCGTACAGATAGCAGCGTTAGGCGAAGTAAGTGCGTACAGATAGCAGAGTTAGGCGAAGTAAGTGCGTACAGATAGCAGAGTTAGGCGAAGTAAGTGCGTACAGATAGCAGAGTTAGGCGAAGTAAGTGCGTACAGACAGCAGAGTTAGACGAAGTAAGTGCGTACAGATAGCAGAGTTAGGCGAAGTAAGTGCGTACAGATAGCAGAGTTAGGCGAAGTAAGTGCGTACAGGTAGCAGAGTTAGGTGAAGTAAGTGCGTACATATAGCAGAGTTAGGTGAAGTAAGGGTGCACAAATGCCACAGTTAGGATAAGTAATCGCATACAAATGCCACAGTTATAAGTAAGCGCATACAAATGCCACAGTTAGGAAAATTAAGCGCATACAAATGTCACAGTTAGGAAAAGTAAGCGCATACAAATGCCAGTTAGGAAAAGTAAGCGCATACAAATGCCAGTTAGGAAAAGTAAGCGCACACAAATGCCAGTTAGGAAAAGTAAGCGCATACAAATGCCAGTTAGGAAAAGTAAGCGCATACAAATGCCACAGTTAGGAAAATTAAGCGCATACAAATGTCACAGTTAGGAAAAGTAAGCGCATACAAATGCCAGTTAGGAAAAGTAAGCGCATACAAATGCCAGTTAGGAAAAGTAAGCGCACACAAATGCCACAGTTAGGAAAAGTAAGCGCATACAAATGCCAGTTAGGAAAAGTAAGCGCATACAAATGCCAGTTAGGAAAAGTAAGCGCATACAAATGCCACAGTTATAAGTAAGGGCATACAAATGCCAGTTAGGAAAAGTAAGCGCATACAAATGCCACAGTTATAAGTAAGGGCATACAAATGCCAGTTAGGAAAAGTAAGCGCATACAAATGCCAGTTAGGAAAAGTAAGCGCATGCAAATGCCACAGTTATAAGTAAGGGCATACAAATGCCAGTTAGGAAAAGTAAGCGCATGCAAATGCCACAGTTATAAGTAAGGGCATACAAATGCCAGTTAGGAAAAGTAAGCGCATACAAATGCCACAGTTATAAGTAAGGGCATACAAATGCCAGTTAGGAAAAGTAAGCGCATGCAAATGCCACAGTTATAAGTAAGGGCATACAAATGCCAGTTAGGAAAAGTAAGCGCATACAAATGCCACAGTTATAAGGGCATACAAATGTCAGTTAGGAAAAGTAAGCGCATACAAATGCCAGTTAGGAAAAGTAAGCGCATGCAAATGCCACAGTTATAAGTAAGGGCATACAAATGCCAGTTAGGAAAAGTAAGCGCATGCAAATGCCACAGTTATAAGTAAGGGCATACAAATGCCAGTTAGGAAAAGTAAGCGCATACAAATGCCACAGTTATAAGTAAGGGCATACAAATGCCAGTTAGGAAAAGTAAGCGCATGCAAATGCCACAGTTATAAGTAAGGGCATACAAATGCCAGTTAGGAAAAGTAAGCGCATACAAATGCCACAGTTATAAGGGCATACAAATGTCAGTTAGGAAAAGTAAGCGCATACAAATGCCACAGTTATAAGTAAGCGCATACAAATGCCACAGTTAGGAAAAGTAAGCGCATACAAATATCACAGAAGTAAGCGTGTACATATGCCACAGTAACGCTTTACAATACCGCAAGTAGTACAAACCCAAAACACTTTACGCCAATTCTCAGAGACAACCCACAGGCCAAACTATATAGATAATTAGTGTTATCGTTACGGAGTTTGTTTGTTTAAATTTGCATCGAACTTGCTATTATGTTAAGCCTATTGAAAGCAATAATTAATTCTAGGGTGATAATGCACTGCACTGGCGAGGATCAGGTCTGCTGTACATAAGCCAAAATAGCCTCGATAGCTGGGAGGATCACAAAATTGACCTCTCGAGGTAACTGAACCCAGGGCATCCAGAATACGGAAGAAAACGTAGGTTAACATGCCGCATATGACTTTAACATTACAATAAATCCGTAGTTTTGATAGATCCTTCAAATGCAATATTCTGTCCCTCGCAGACTTCTGCTACATTCTGATGCATCTCTACTTTCATCTCTTGTCCCCTCTTCATCAAGTTCTCAACAGGGAAGTGTTAAGAGAAGGGGGTAAAGAAGGGGAAATAGTTAAAAGTTAGTTTATTTAACCCCTTTTCTTTCCTCGGCCCCTTTAACCTACTCCCACCCTCCTACCCCCTTTGAAGTTAAGTTGATGTAGAAACTTTCACAAAATCAGACCTCCGTCTCCCTCTCCTGTTCTGGTTCGTTGTCGTCGTCTTGCTTTAAATTGGCCGTTTTCAGGCGCGTCAGTAGACACGTCTCATCGGGCGGGGATTTCACAGAGAGCAGGATCGGTAAGCCTGATGCAACCAGACGCATAATTACGGGCAATTTGAAAAACATCACCCTTCGTGTTTATTGATAATTTTAGGTCAAATTCGTTTCAAATGACATAAAAATGATGACCATCTTCCTAAGCACGAATAAAATAGAACGTGTCTTACAAAACGGAACATCGAAAGGTTGAAAGAATAACGAAGGATGTGTCTAGGATCTTTACTGCGAATTATGGGAGTTGCTTGTAAACAGAAAGCTCCAGGCACAAATTACTACGCCTGCTTTGTTATTGCATACATTTATGTACATATGCATCTGTTACTATTATTAGTATTACTATTGTGAAGAATTTATTAGACTTGAAATATCTGGAAACGACACTACCAAAATAAAATTTCATGCACGAAGCTATTAAGAGCAGATTAAATTCAGCCAATGCCTGCTACCACTCGGTCAAAAATCTTTGCCTTCCCGTTCAATTCTTCACTGTTGCCATCCCGTTGTGTTAAGTAATATAATAGAACCACATATAAATATATAAAGAACCATCAAAACATCAAGCAGTGCCACACCATCAAAACATCAAGCAGTGCCACATCATCAAAACATCAAGCAGTGCCACACCATCAAAACATCAAGCAGTGCCACACCATCAAAACATCAAGCAGTGCCACACCATCAAACATCAAGCAGTACCACACCATCAAAACATCAAGCAGTGCCACACCATCAAAACATCAAGCAGTGCCACACCATCAAAACATCAAGCAGTGCCACACCATCAAAACATCAAGCAGTGCCACACCATCAAAACATCAAGCAGTGCCACACCATCAAAACATCAAGCAGTGCCACACCATCAAAACATCAAGCAGTGCCACACCATCAAAACATCAAGCAGTACCACACCATCAAAACATCAAGCAGTGCCACACCATCAAAACATCAAGCAGTGCCACACCATCAAAACATCAAGCAGTGCCACACCATCAAAACATCAAGCAGTGCCACACCATCAAAACATCAAGCAGTGCCACACCATCAAAACATCAAGCAGTGCCACACCATCAAAACATCAAGCAGTGCCACACCATCAAAACATCAAGCAGTGCCACACCATCAAAACATCAAGCAGTGCCACACCATCAAAACATCAAGCAGTGCCACACCATCAAAACATCAAGCAGTGCCACACCATCAAAACATCAAGCAGTCACACCACAAACATCAGCATCCAAACATCAAAACATCAAGCAGTGCCACACCATCAAAACATCAAGCAGTACCACACCATCAAAACATCAAGCAGTGCCACACCATCAAAACATCAAGCAGTGCCACACCATCAAAACATCAAGCAGTGCCACACCATCAAAACATCAAGCAGTGCCACACCATCAAAACATCAAGCAGTGCCACACCATCAAAACATCAAGCAGTGCCACACCATCAAAACATCAAGCAGTGCCACACCATCAAAACATCAAGCAGTGCCACACCATCAAAACATCAAGCAGTACCACACCATCAAAACATCAAGCAGTACCACACCATCAAAACATCAAGCAGTGCCACACCATCAAAACATCAAGCAGTGCCACACCATCAAAACATCAAGCAGTGCCACACCATCAAAACATCAAGCAGTGCCACACCATCAAAACATCAAGCAGTGCCACACCATCAAAACATCAAGCAGTACCACACCATCAAAACATCAAGCAGTACCACACCATCAAAACATCAAGCAGTGCCACACCATCAAAACATCAAGCAGTGCCACACCATCAAAACATCAAGCAGTGCCACACCATCAAAACAACAAGCAGTACCACACCATCAAAACATCAAGCAGTGCCACACCATCAAAACATCAAGCAGTGCCACACCATCAAAACATCAAGCAGTGCCACACCATCAAAACATCAAGACGGATGAATGTAAGTGCTAAATCAAAACATTAAGTAACAAAACAAAACTACAATCTGCCAGAAGCAAAAGCAAAGCAAGCCCCCCTGCTAACACAGTAAGTAAATTAAGAAAATCAAACAAGAACTCGAACACACTTACCAAAAACGAACTAACAACTACAAAACACAAATTCAGCATCATATACATGTACTGTCTTCGTTTTAAAACAGACGTCGCCTGAATGTAACCTACACAGGTTGAAACGTGTCATTTTTACGTAGTCATTTAGGACATAACAAAGATTGTCACGTTATTTACAACTGAAACGTCATTCCCGCGGGCTACCTAAAAATATGAAGATTAAAATAAACAGAACTACAACGTTGCCTGTTTTTGATATGGGTGTCAAACTTGGTCACTCAGAGTGAGTGAAGAACATAGGCTGAGCGTCTTCTAGAACAGGGTGCTGAGGAAGATATTTGGGTCTAAGTGGGAGAAAGTGAAAGGACACTGGCGAAAACAGCACAGTGAGGAGCATCCTCACCAAACACAATTCGAGTGATCAAATAAAGCGGGGAGAGGCATGTGCCACGTCTGGGGGGAGAACAGAAATTGATACAGAGTTTTGGTGGGGAAATGTAAGGGTACGGAGCAAACAATTAGTTTGAAGATACAAAAAGAATCCGTAGAGACAACTTGAGATATCACCCTGCAAGGGGCTGAGAAAGACCACGAAACCAGTCAGACTGGACAGTCGGTCTCCGGTCTCAGGATTAAAAGTAGATTTAATGTCTGGGCAACCGGCAGGCGGCTAAGAGATCCTCCGACCATTTGAGTTTAAATTCAGTTGCACTCAGATCACGGTCTTGCATACGAAATGTCGCAGAAGGTAGAAGCAAGGAGCTCCCCGGGGACAGCGGCTACGCGATGTCCACTCTGATTACAATGCCACTAGAAAAACCGAGCAAAATGCCTCACGAGTCTATCCAAAGTGCCACATTCAAGAGCATTAAACTTTTGTGTAGTGCAATCCGATTAAGTAGTTGTTACGTCTGAAATACGAAGAGAAATGTGTGATCAATTTACACATTTGTTGCTAAATCACCTTCACGTCAATCACAGCGGTCATGGGCTTAAGATGTAAAAGACATGGAGATAGTCGCACGATGGCATCGCGAGTCTGAACCACGCAAAGAACATAGGTACAGTATATTTTCATACTGTTCTGAGAGGGTACAGTCCTTGCGAAAAAGTGATAACCCGGCCTAGCAGTACAGTCCAACCACGTGTCTGCAGGAGTGAGAGACTCTTACTAAATCCAGAATCAGAACTGATCAGAGGGTCAAAACAGTGAAACCTGAAAAAAAGATGGATTATTATTATTGACAGTATCCGTTAAAATGTTTACAGTATCTGTTAAACTGTTTACAGTATCCGTTAAACTGTTTACAGTATCCGTTAAACTGTTTACAGTATCCGTTGAACCGATTACAGTATCCGTTAAACTGTTTACAGTAGCCGTTAAACTGTTTACAGTATCCGTTAAACTGTTTACAGTATCCGTTGAACCGATTACAGTATCCGTTAAACTGTTTACAGTATCCGTTAAACTGTTTACAGTATCCGTTGAACCGATTACAGTATCCGTTAAACTGATTACAGTAGCCGTTAAACTGTTTACAGTATCCGTTAAACTGTTTACAGTATCCGTTGAACCGATTACAGTATCCGTTAAACTGATTACAGTATCCGTTAAACTGTTTACAGTATCCGTTGAACTATTTCAATCGCAATTCAGTGACCGCGAAGGTACCTACATTTTTAGTAGTGTTCAACGTTTAAAATTACCAACGATAAGTTTAGTCTTGAAAGCGCATTATACAGTTCGCTAACAGCAGTTCCTGCCATTAGCGAACTGTTTTCACAGTAGTTCTGATTCCTACGGAAATCTTATTTCACCGCCAATGACATAAAACACGCCATTAATACGAACTCTGTCCGAAAGCAGACACACAGCAAGCACCAACACGACGTCGAACCAAAGACATCCCCACTGTCTCCGGTCAGTGCAGCGTCAGTAACGCCTGTAAACACCTGAAGCACTTCTTGTCGCCAGGACCATGATGCAACATTAGAGCAGTGCACATCTGACATACGGCAGAGACAGTGGCGTTGGGAGCATTCCTATCACGCCTATAATACGACGACAAAACAGCGACAAGCTTCGCAACTTGTACTTGCCACCAAACATCATTAGGAGCATTTGCGAAGCCTGATCCATAGTCAGGTCTAGCGGAGCGGTACAGTGCCGCGTTCTGCACCCTTCCGCTAGACCTGGCATTCTGATCAGGATTCGCCGTTGTCAGAAGGATCGAATAAAGGCGGACGTCACTGAAGAATAAGCGTGCAGTATGTACGCAGAAAGGCAGTGCGAACATACTGTGTTGGAAAACTTCAAACGGAGATCCTGCTTGGGAGTTCTAGATATATATGGAAAGATAAAATTGAAAACAAATTTAAATATATATATGGTGTGACGGTGTAGATTGGTTTTAACTGGCTCAGGACAGGTCCCGATTGAAGACGGTTATGAAACTTTGGGTTCGGCAAAACGCGAGATATTTCTTTACTGGGTGACTTTTTTTTTTTTGAGTGAAGGGCCCCGCAGCAGATGCTACGGACGCACCGCAGCCTCTAGGCTTATTGTGCAACCCTGTGATGAAGATGATCAGTGTTTTCGTTTTTTCAAGTAATGGAGCACCGGTGGAATGAAATTGATAGGGGAAAACCGAAGTACTGGGAGAAAAACCTGTCCCAGTGCCATTTTGTCCACCCCAAATCCCACATGGACTAAACCGGGATCGAACTCGGGCTTCCGCGTTGACTAACCGCCTGAGCCATGGCACGGCCTACTGGATGACTTACTATCAGCTGTTAAGGACTCTGCTCCATGGAATTGGTGCAGCTTATGCAGGAGGAACCGTTTTATAATATCGACAGATCTTTCTTCTTCTGTTTGCTTTGTTTTGCTTTGCTATTCTTTGTTATTTTTCTGTTTCCTTATTCCTATTCCTTCGCATTTCATTTCTATTTTCTTTTCTTTGAGATATTCTCTCTTTCCTTAATTTATTCCTCCCCTTTTACGTGTACCTCAATATCTGCTTTCTTTAAAGCCCCTCTTCCCTTCTTCTTTAAATTTTTCTTTTCGTTCGTCTTTCTTTATTTCTGTACTTCACTTTTTCTTTTCTCTCTTCCTTACATTGCATGTTTCTCTGTTGCTCTTCTTCATTATTTTCCTCCTCCTTAAACAGTGTTACAGGCACACTACATAAACAGTGTTACAAGCACACTACATAAGCAGTGTTACAGGCTCAATACATAAAGTGTTACAGGCACACTACATAAACAGTGTTACAGGCACACTACATAAACAGTGTTACAGGCACACTACATAAACAGTGTTACAGGCACACTACATAAAGTGTTACAGGCACACTACATAAACAGTGTTACAGGCACACTACATAAACAGTGTTACAGGCACACTACATAAACAGTGTTACAGGCACACTACATAAACAGTGTTACAGGCACACTACATAAACAGTGTTACAGGCACACTACATAAACAGTGTTACAGGCACACTACATAAACAGTGTTACAGGCACACTACATAAACAGTGTTACAGGCACACTACATAAACAGTGTTACAGGCACACTACATAAAGTGTTACAGGCACACTACATAAACAGTGTTACAGGCACACTACATAAAGTGTTACAGGCACACTACATAAACAGTGTTGCAGGCACACTACATAAACAGTGTTACAGGCACACTACATAAACAGTGTTACAGGCACACTACATAAACAGTGTTACAGGCACACTACATAAACAGTGTTACATGCACACTACATAAACAGTGTTACAGGCACACTACATAAACAGTGTTACAGGCACACTACATAAACAGTGTTACAGGCACACTACATAAACAGTGTTACAGGCACACTACATAAACAGTGTTACAGGCACACTACATAAACAGTGTTACAGGCACACTACATAAACAGTGTTACAGGCACACTACATAAAGTGTTACAGGCACACTACATAAAGTGTTACAGGCACACTACATAAACAGTGTTACAGGCACACTACATAAAGTGTTACAGGCACACTACATAAACAGTGTTACAGGCACACTACATAAACAGTGTTACAGGCACACTACATAAACAGTGTTACAGGCACACTACATAAACAGTGTTACAGGCACACTACATAAAGTGTTACAGGCACACTACATAAACAGTGTTGCAGGCACACTACATAAACAGTGTTACAGGCACACTACATAAACAGTGTTACAGGCACACTACATAAACAGTGTTACAGGCACACTACATAAACAGTGTTACAGGCACACTACATAAACAGTGTTACAGGCACACTACATAAACAGTGTTACAGGCACACTACATAAACAGTGTTACAGGCACACTACATAAAGTGTTACAGGCACACTACATAAAGTGTTACAGGCACACTACATAAACAGTGTTACAGGCACACTACATAAAGTGTTACAGGCACATTAAACAAACAATTCTCCGTTGCACAAAATAAGTGATGACACCACCTTCATCGGGATTCGATTACAGAACACTCTAAATGCGAGTGAAGCACACTAACTGTCCACAAGCAACCACAGACCGTTACACCGTCTACTGACCAACAACCGCATTTTATTAGCCCCACATTGGCAACGTAGAACAATAAACGAGCGTAATGTACACGGGTGACACAGAGACAGAACGAACGAGGGCGTTCGGGTTCGATTTTCAAGCATTCACTACTATACACGGACTGAGTCTACTGAAGTACCAGTTACTTCTTAAACACAGTTATGATTCTGTTAATCGATACCTGGACGTAATTACTGCAGCAATATGTTTCTCTTAACGGCCGCATAAAATACGTCACACTGCGAAGCCCTTCACCTTGTATGTGAAACATAAATGTGTTATTATTGCGGTCGGCTTATAAAGGAGATGGAAGGCAGTGACGACCATATTGGGCACTTGTAATGATGTTGCGTGTTCCTATGACTCACATCTTCATTGTTGCGAAGCTTTTACATTGTTGATTTCTTTGACGCTGTAGCGTATTTAAACGGGCATTTAATGTAAGCTCAGGCTTCAGCTAAGCTGTAACTAACTAACTAACTAACTGCATGTAGCACAGTCCTTCTTGGAAGCTAACAGGTCGTCAGCTAGTCAAGAAATTTCCCGCGTTTCATGGAAACCGAAGGTTCATTACCGCACTCACAAAAGCCCGCCACCTGTCCCTATCCTAAGTAAGGCCCCATAACTAACTAACTAACTAACTAACAAACTAACTCCATGTAGCACAGTCCTTCTTGAGAAGCTAACAGGTCGTCAGCTAGTCAAGAAATTCCTCGCGTTTTATGGAACCCGAAGGTTCATTACCGCACTCACAACAGCCCGCCACCTGTCCCTATCCTAAGTAAGGCCCCATAACTAACTAACTAACTAACTAACTAACTCCATGCAGCACAGTCCTTCTTGAGAAGCTAACAGGTCGTCAGCTAGTCAAGAAATTCCTCGCGTTTTATGGAACCCGAAGGTTCATTACCGCACACACAACAGCCCGCCACCTGTCCTTATCCTAAGTAAGGCCCCATAACAACAAACAAACTAACTAACTAACTAACTCCATGCAGCACAGTCCTTCTTGAGAAGCTAACAGGTCGTCAGCTAGTCAAGAAATTCCTCGCGTTTTATGGAACCCGAAGGTTCATTACCGCACTCACAACAGCCCGCCACCTGTCCCTATCCTAAGTAAGGCCCCATAACTAACTAACTAACTAACTAACTCCATGCAGCACAGTCCTTCTTGAGAAGCTAACAGGTCGTCAGCTAGTCAAGAAATTCCTCGCGTTTTATGGAACCCGAAGGTTCATTACCGCACTCACAACAGCCCGCCACCTGTCCTTATCCTAAGTAAGGCCCCATAACAAACAAACTAACTAACTAACTAACTCCATGCAGCACAGTCCTTCTTGAGAAGCTAACAGGTCGTCAGCTAGTCAAGAAATTCCTCGCGTTTTATGCAACCCGAAGGTTCATTACCGCATTCACAACAGCCCGCCACCTGTCCCTATCCTGAGCCATATCAATCCAGTCCACGCCCCCCCCCCCAACCCACTTAAGCTGTAACTAAGGGCTCCAAAATCCAGATGTCTTGGCAACTAGCAACGTTACTGCTGCAGACCAGTTTTGTATCTACACAACAATTAGCCTACATCTGTGTGCAGACTTCTGTAAAGTCTTCCGGTGACCGCAGTTGCGAGTGAACGGAAGTACCTGCAGAAGTGTATGACCGCCCACTGGAAAGCTAAAGGTCACTTAGTGCTTTAAATTACCTAGTAAAGGTACAGTTGTATCTGTTCATGTCATGAAGGAATATGGGGGGGAGTAGATGTATGGCTCCATGCAGTCTTAACCTCGCCACCAGATACAGGTGAGTGGCCAACTTCTTTCCACTGCCAATATACTTGAGGAGAAAGATTACCGTTAGGCCGTGCCATGTCTCAGGCGGTTAGTCGCCGGCCTCTCAAGATGGAGGCCCGGGTTCGATCCCGGGTGAGACTATGTGGGATTTGTGGTGGACAAAGTGACACTGGGACAGGTTTTTCCTCGATTACTTCGGTTTTACCCTGTCAATTTCATTCCACCGGTGCTCCATTACTTGGAAAAATGAAGAAAAACTGATCATCTTCATCACAGGGTTGCACAATAAGCCTTAAGGCTGCGGTGCGTCCGCAGCATCTGCTGCGGGGCCCTTCTCCACGAAAAAAAATCCCGTTACTCACTGCACAACAGAATGCGGGGACCCCAGAGGGGTGCACCTACAATTTCCGAATCTTTTCTCATAAGGTTAGAATTAAAATATCAGATCAATAAGGAAGATACGGAATTGGGTGTGTGAGAGGAGAAATACAGTTGAACTCGGTTATAACGTCATGAATGGAAGTAAATATATTGTGTCGTTATAAACGAGTGTCTTTATAAGCGAGGAGTGTAATGTTATGGTTAACAGTGACGAATATGTTGGCACCACAGAATATCTGACGCTATAAGCGAGGTGTCGTATAAAACGATGTCGTTATAACCGGGTTCGACTGTGTATGTGACTGAAAGAGGCTACTTGGTAGACCTAGGCGCAGATGGGAGGACAACATTAAAGGGGATTTAAAAAAAACAGTACTTGAAGATGCGGATTGGTTTCATGTGGCTTATAACAGTGACAAATGGCGGAGTGTTGTAAAGACAATAATAAACCTGTGGGCTTAATAAAATGAGGGGTATTTCGTCACTAGTTCAGGGTCTAGGTGTCGAGTCTCTGTAGAAGGACTGTGTTCCAAGTTTTCAGTTGATTAGTAAGTCTACAATTATTAATTCGTAAAAGCAGGGGGGCACAACGATTCGTGTCAGATGTGAACAAAAGCCTACATCAGACATGTCTGTCTCGACGCCTAGTTTCACCATGTTGCTTCTCATTTCAATTACAAATCTGTTTTCGAAGTGTTAGCAGGAAACATTTCTTCTACCTACTTTGCCATTCTCAAACCATCTCAAGCTTCAGGTTTAGAAAGTAAGGCGGTTGTAAGAAGGGGGATGCAGATGATGGGAAATTTAAGGAATAACATGATGGTAAGGGTTCAGTATCAGGAAACCAGTAGAAACATCAGCATCAGAAGAATACTGAGTAGGAAGGAAGAAGGAAGTATGGAGTTAAAAGATTTTAATCGTTTAAGAGGATCCTCTCTTACTACAACGTTACTTTGTTATGCTGAGCCGGAATTTTGGTATCACTGAGTCAAGGGAGGGTAGCAAGAAAGAATAAAAAGCAAAAAAAAGAATAACGCGTGTTGTATAACAAATGATGGTAAGTTTCTCGCCAAAGAAAGGGGGGGAGAGAAGTAGGGGTAGATTTTCATCCCTCTAACTTCGGTCTCTTTCTGTATTAACGAAAGAAAACTTTGCTTGGTCTTAACTGCAGCGTGGAGAGGGTGGAACTCACGTTAGCAGCAGCAACCCCTTCCTACAACCCCCAAACCCTGACTCTGAAACAGAGATTTAAAGTAAAACCAGAGTATATTTAACAGAGAAAAGAAGCTTCCCTCTTTCATCGTTTATAACTACAGGATGATGAATATATTCACACAAGGTCGATAGAATCTTTTCAATCTCTGTTACTCTCTGTGTCTGACAGATGGCGTTAATGGTCAGACGGCCTCTACACGAACACAACAGACTTCTCGCTAAATGTTCAACGGTTCCTTCCTTCTAGAGTACTTAAACGCATAAATTCGGTAGAACCTTAAAGACTGAAACTTTCATGAGAATTTGCAGCCCCAAATAAACAGGCTATCGACTGTCAGTGTCCGTCTGGCATTACCGTTTTGTATGCAGGCACGGCGACACGTGAGTTCTGGGCCACTCGCAATTGCGAAATAATAAGTAGGCGTATTGTGAAGCCACTCAGCGTTGGAGTGATGCATTGCGTAATTACGAAATACAGTAGAACCTCGATTATGCGACATAAAGGGGGGCGGACCTGATTTAGGATACGCAATATTTCGGATAATTCGGAAATTCGGCTTTACGTGATACGGTGCAATACAAATAACATATATTCATAAACACGTCTTATGTTAACAAAATTTACGACACAACAAAGTGTACGATATTTACAGGTACAGTCCGCACAGTCAACTTTTGACAGCAAACTGACGGGGAGAGGCTCAGAGGCGTCTCGCGACATAACGCGTAAAAAAATGGCGTTTCGGTTAACCCGAGTTTCGGTTAAGCGAAGTTCGGATAACCGAGGTTATACTGTACCACAATCGAAATAAATCTCGAGGGATCAACGCCACTGACATCAAGGCCCACTACGGGGCACAATCATCAGTCAGTTCTATGCAACTTCCATCTTCACAATTCTTTTTCTGTCCCACTGCTCTCCTCCTACCGAACACGAGTCTTCCACAAAGTCTACCCATCCCAATGCTGTACACAACCCCTCTCTTCCCTCTTTGGCTCACACCCAATCCACCGTCCGCACCGTTATGCTGACCAACCATACACGTTTCATGGAATATACAGGGTATACACAAAAGAATGGTGCGGTGTCCATACTAATTACATAGTAAACCGCACCATTCTTTTGTGTATACTCTGTATTTCTCCATGGAGTACTCTTCCTTTAACCCCGGCACTAGATGAGGGTGGGTGGTCAACTCCACGTCCCGGCCGCTTTACCCCCGCGAAAGAGACACGGTACACATTGTAGAGGAGGCTGGGTAGGTCCCAGGGCCGGTATGAACGGGCGCGGAAAATCTCGCCCCCACCGGGATTCGATACCCGGACCGTCCAGCCCGCAGCGAGTCGCTATACCGACTGAGCTATCGCGGCCCAGCTCCTGGTGTTCCTGTCCGTTAAGAACTGCTACGCAACGACATAATGGTAATTCTTAGCATTTCGTACACTCCAACAAAGATAATGCAGTATGTGTTAGTGTTTTTATCAAATGTTTCGCATTTACGTTCAACTACGACACTCTTTGTGTGTGTTACTGATAATTCAACAAACAGCAGCTGACATATCGACTTTCAGTTTCTAACTAACACAGTGACACACATTCCTGCAAAACACGCATAATATATCACAAATCGTACCCGATTACAGACAGATTCGTTGTGTTTGGCACAAACATACACCTAAACCGTGGTGTATGATACGAAGACGTCACAGTGGCTCTGCTAATGCCTCAAATGTTGACTGGTGTTCCGCCCAGTCGATTGGTACATGTTTACCTACCTTTCAAAGGATCTCAGTGCCTTCGTCTTGAGGGTCAAGCAGTCAACTCACATCTTGACCCTCGACACGAAGGCAGTACGATTCCTTCAGACGTCGATATTGCTCACAGCGTAATATCCAAACAAGGATCCTCGTAAGCAATGTGACTGTGTATGATTACGTTATAGCCTTTAATTCCCACCTCAAGACGCCAGTAAAACATAAGCAATGCTCACATAGCCTTATAATTCGACATAAATGAGAAATTAATACTCACATAAAACTCCAAATAAAGTACGAACGGCCTTCTAAAGAAGCTAGCGCAGTGAACACAATAACGTTGAAGCTTCCAGTCCTTAAATTTACTTTCCGATCGAATAACATTTTAGATGCGTCTGTATTCCCACACAGCTTTAAAACATTTAGGAAGCCCTGCCCACCCCCACCCCTCCCATCCACAATAGCAACCCTTTGTAGGTTTAATTTTCTCAAATAACCCACATTAAATTGCGTTAGCAGCTATACTACACAAGACCGGGACAAAACATCAGAAAAGAACAATAGTTTATGTAAGTTTCTAACGTAATCATATTCATTCCCCCGAGGCCTATAATCCATTTTGGCGCATGTAGAATGAGTTATTTGCGCATATAGTCACTGGAAACTAAGCACTGTCTCGCTGGTGACAGTGACACTAAGACAGTCATCTTAACACGGCAAAACGACAGGTCTTAAGAAATAAAGAAATGTTGGGTAAACTTCGTTTGAGATTAAAATTTTCATGGCGGTGAGAATCTTATATGAAGTGACATCGTGTAGTTTAATAGACAGACGCTGACGTTTCGGACTACCGCATCTGCTGACTTCATCTTCAGAATAGAAATCTACTACTCTGAAGATGGAAGCACCAAAATATTCACAACATTTTATACAAATTCACCATACTTCACCTATGCCGTGACAAACAACACAAAACAGCAATTTTGTTTTTACTTATTTAACAATTTTGTTCTGTTTTCGTCCTGCAAGCCGGAAGGTCGCGGGTTCGATTCCCGATGGTGTCACTATAATTTTTCATTGACATAATCTTTTCGGCCGCACTATGGCCCTGGGGTCGACTCAGCCTCTAACAGAAATGAGTACCAGGAGTATTTCCTGGGGGGTAAAGGCGGCGGTGCGTAGGGCTGACAACCTTACCACCGTCATGTGCTGATTGTCTACAAATCTGTGAGCCTCAACCTCCTGGAACCCTAAGGGCCTGTCCAGGCCTGTAATGGGGTTGCTGTACCTTTTTATTTTCGTCAGGTTTTTTACGACAAATCTCATGACCCTAAATTAAACGGGGCTAGTTTCGCATCCACCTCAAAAGTTCGCACTTCCGCCAAGTTTTTACTACTGATTTACGGTATCAAACGCAATTATATTCAAATGGCGTCCAAAGGCTTAATATTCCAACCAAAATGCACAAAAATGCGTCAGATGGTTTAAATAGAAACCCCACCCACACACACACACCCAGCCTCCTGTACAATGGGTACCGGGTCAATTCCGGGGTAAAGCGGCCGGGGCGTGGCGTTGACCACACACTCCCATCTAGCGTTGAGGTTAAAGAAAGAGTATAGCTATACCTCTGCTCCCCCTCTGGGCCTTCATGGCCTGTTCTAGGGTGACCTTTACCTTTACCTTTACCCACACACATACACACACACACACACAGTGTGAAACGAAACAAATGAATTTAGGCATTGAAGTGATTAACATTTTGTTTAACAATTAAATGGCATTTTTAAACAAACAGTTTCGCATATTCTTATTAAAAGAACACATAAACACAGAAGTCTTTACGTGTGTGTGTGTAACATGTTTTTAGAATTGTTACGCAGTGCGTGTTTATAATCACAGTTATCAAATGTTCACGCACGTTTTGACGCATTTTATGGTCTGCCTCACACATGCACATCATTTTCTCTAATTGTCCCGCACATGTTAAACACTTTCCCCAACAAAACACATCTGCTGTTTAAAACAGTTTAGCCAACTATCACACGCAACGCTCCCAACACTTTCTCCGTCAGGTCACGTATTATTCAGTGACTAGCAAACAAGCCCATCAGCATTAATCCCGCAGCTACTGATTTAATATGACATAACGTCATTACGATAGGAGCAAAGTGTGCTGAAAATCGACATTAAAAACCGTTCTAAACGATTAATTTATCGAAGTTAGTTACGAGTTTAAAGCACTTGCATCTTATATCTGTCTGTCCCTCCGTGTAGTTACGAGTTTAAAGCACTTGCATCTTATATCTGTCTGTCCCTCCGTGTAGTTACGAGTTTAAAGCACTTGCATCTTATATCTGTCTGTCCCTCCGTGTAGTTACGAGTTTAAAGCACTTGCATCTTATATCTGTCTGTCCCTCCGTGTAGTTACGAGTTTAAAGCACTTGCATCTTATATCTGTCTGTCCCTCCGTGTAATTACGAGTTTAAAGCACTTGCATCCTATATCTGTATGTCCCTCCGTGTAGTTACGAGTTTAAAGCACTTGCATCTTATATCCGTCTGTCCCTCCGTGTAGTTATGAGTTTAAAGCACTTGTATCTTATATCTGTCTGTCCCTCCGTGTAGTTACGAGTTTAAAGCACTTGCATCTTATATCTGTCTGTCCCTCCGTGTAATTACGAGTTTAAAGCACTTGCATCTTATATCTGTCTGTCCCTCCGTGTAGTTACGAGTTTAAAGCACTTGCATCTTATATCTGTCTGTCCCTCCGTGTAATTACGAGTTTAAAGCACTTGCATCTTATATCTGTCTGTCCCTCCGTGTAATTACGAGTTTAAAATACTTGCATCTTATATCTGTCTGTCCCTCCGTGTAGTTACGAGTTTAAAGCACTTGCATCTTATATCTGTCTGTCCCTCCGTGTAGTTACGAGTTTAAAGCACTTGCATCTTATATCTGTCTGTCCCTCCGTGTAGTTACGAGTTTAAAGCACTTGCATCTTATATCTGTCTGTCCCTCCATGTAGTTACGAGTTTAAAGCACTTGTATCTTATATCTGTCTGTCCCTAAGTGTAGTTACGAGTTTAAAGCACTTGCATCTTATATCTGTCTGTCCCTCAGTGTAGTTACGAGTTTAAAGCACTTGCATCTTATATCTGTCTGTCCCTCCGTGTAGTTACGAGTTTAAAGCACTTGCATCTTATATCTGTCTGTCCCTCCGTGTAGGTACGAGTTTAAAGCACTTGCATCTTATGTCTGTCCCTCCGTGTAGTTACGAGTTTAAAGCACTTGCATCTTATATCTGTCTGTCCCTCCGTGTAGTTACGAGTTTAAAGCACTTGCATCTTATATCTGTCTGTCCCTCCGTGTAGTTACGAGTTTAAAGCACATGAATCTTATATCTGTCTGTCCCTCCGTGTAGTTACGAGTTTAAAGCACTTGTATCTTATATCTGTCTGTCCCTCCGTGTAGTTACGAGTTTAAAGCACTTGCATCTTATATCTGTCTGTCCCTCCGTGTAGTTACGAGTTTAAAACACTTGTATCTTATATCTGTCTGTCCCTCCGTGTAGTTACGAGTTTAAAGCACTTGCATCTTATATCTGTCTGTCCCTCCGTGTAGTTACGAGTTTAAAACACTTGTATCTTATATCTGTCTGTCCCTCCGTGTAGTTACGAGTTTAAAGCACTTGCATCTTATATCTGTCTGTCCCTCCGTGTAGTTACTAGTTTAAAGCACTTGCATCTTATATCTGTCTGTCCCTCCGTGTAGTTACGAGTTTAAAGCACTTGCATCTTATATCTGTCTGTCCCTCCGTGTAGTTACGAGTTTAAAGCACTTGCATCTTATATCTGTCTGTCCCTCCGTGTAGTTACGAGTTTAAAGCACTTGCATCTTATATCTGTCTGTCCCTCCGTGTAGTTACGAGTTTAAAGCACTTGCATCTTATATCTGTCTGTCCCTCCGTGTAGGTACGAGTTTAAAGCACTTGCATCTTATATCTGTCTGTCCCTCCGTGTAGTTACGAGTTTAAAGCACTTGCATCTTATATCTGTCTGTCCCTCCGTGTAGTTACGAGTTTAAAGCACTTGCATCTTATATCTGTCTGTCCCTCCGTGTAGTTACGAGTTTAAAGCACTTGCATCTTATATCTGTCTGTCCCTCCGTGTAGTTACGAGTTTAAAGCACTTGCATCTTATATCTGTCTGTCCCTCCGTGTAGGTACGAGTTTAAAGCACTTGTATCTTATATCTGTCTGTCCCTCCGTGTAGTTACGAGTTTAAAGCACTTGCATCTTATATCTGTCTGTCCCTCCGTGTAATTACGAGTTTAAAGCACTTGCATCTTATATCTGTCTGTCCCTCCGTGTAGTTACGAGTTTAAAGCACTTGCATCTTATATCTGTCTGTCCCTCCGTGTAGTTACGAGTTTAAAGCACTTGCATCTCATATTTGTCTGTCCCTCCGTGTAATTACGAGTTCAAAGCACTTGCATCTTATATCTGTCTGTCCCTCCGTGTAGTTACGAGTTTAAAGCACTTGCATCTTGTATCTGTCTGTCCCTCCGTGCAGTTATGAGTTTAAAGCACTTGCATCTTATATCTGTCTGTCCCTCAGTGTAGTTACGAGTTTAAAGCACTTGCATCTTATATCTGTCTGTCCCTCCGTGTAGTTACGAGTTTAAAGCACTTGCATCTTATATCTGTCTGTCCCTCCGTGTAGTTATGAGTTTAAAGCACTTGCATCTTATATCTGTCTGTCCCTCCGTGTAGTTACGAGTTTAAAGCACTTGCATCTTATATCTGTATGTCCCTCCGTGTAGTTACGAGTTTAAAGCACTTGCATCTTATATCTGTCTGTCCCTCCGTGTAGTTACGAGTTTAAAGCACTTGTATCTTATATCTGTCTGTCCCTCGTGTAATTACGAGTTTAAAGCACTTGCATCTTATATCTGTCTGTCCCTCCGTGTAGTTACGAGTTTAAAGCACTTGCATCTTATATCTGTCTGTCCCTCCTGTAGTTACGAGTTTAAAGCACTTGCATCTTATATCTGTCTGTCCCTCCGTGTAGTACGAGTTTAAAGCACTTGATCTTATATCTGTCTGTCCCTCCGTGTAGTTACGAGTTTAAAGCACTTGCATCTTATATTGTCTGTCCCTCCGTGTAATTACGAGTTTAAAGCACTTGCATCTTATATCTGTCTGTCCCTCCATGTAGTTACGAGTTTAAAGCACTTGCATCTTATATCTGTCTGTCCCTCCGTGTTATCACCAAATGCATCAGAATTCTTCTTAATGCTTGTGTGACGAGAAGAGGAAATTTAACGCATTCGGAATTTATCGCGGCAAATGTTGGGTGACCATTAAAATACTTACTTTCTGCATGGACGTTTCGCTATTCGGTCGTATGCGTCGGCCATAAGTACACTATTAAGAAATTGTTCAATTTAGGGAGAGGAGCTATAAATAGGTCTGACATTCGTTAACATAAATTACTATATACAAAGTTACCGCAAACAGCGTCAGAACTGGTAAGCTGTTGTATTTAAATATCGCCTATACAAACCACCTGTTGTTAAATTATGTTTGTCCGTATGCATGCTTGAACTATCCGACCTCTAACTGTGACTTGGACCAAACTGGCTAACATTACTGAGTCACTTTATTTGAGGGCCTAAATATCACTTCAATTGTATTTCCTGTCTCTAAGGCACATTTAAGTACAACCTTGCACAAACAGGCTTATTACAGCGTGTTCTTCAGTCACTTCGTTTTCGTATTAACGTCCATAAAGCCATAAATACATTTCCATACTTATCTCCTTAAATATTACCCTGTATATATAAATGTCTTAATTAAAGATGGAAACTTCAAACCATGAGTATACGTTTAGCTGTATATTACACAATACAGTCATACAAGTATACGTTTAGCTGTATATTACACAATACAGTCATACAAGTATACCTTTAGCTGTATATTACACAATACAGTCATACAAGTATACGTTTAGCTGTATATTACACAATAGTCATACAAGTATACGTTTAGCTGTATATTACACAATACAGTCATACAAGTATACCTTTAGCTGTATATTACACAATACAGTCATACAAGTATACCTTTAGCTGTATATTACACAATACAGTCATACAAGTATATCTTTAGCTGTATATTACACAATACAGTCATACAAGTATACCTTTAGCTGTATATTACACAATACAGTCATACAAGTATACCTTTAGCTGTATATTACACAATACATCATACAAGTATGCCTTTAGCTGTATATTCACAATACAGTTATACAAGTTTACCTTTAGCTGTATATTACACAAAGTCATACAAGTATACCTTTAGCTGTATATTACACATACAGTATACAAGTATACCTTTAGCTGTATATTACACAATAGTCATACAAGTTATACTTTAGCTGTATATTACACAATAGTCATACAAGTATACCTTTAGCTGTATATTACACAATACAGTCATACAAGTATACCTTTAGCTGTATATTACACAATACAGTCATACAAGTATACCTTTAGCTGTATATTACACAATACAGTCATACAAGTATATCTTTAGCTGTATATTACACAATACAGTCATACAAGTATACCTTTAGCTGTATATTACACAATACAGTCATACAAGTACACCTTTAGCTGTATATTACACAATACAGTCATACAAGTATACCTTTAGCTGTATATTACACAATACAGTCATACAAGTATACCTTTAGCTGTATATTACACAATACAGTCATACAAGTATACCTTTAGCTGTATATTACACAATACAGTCATACAAGTATACCCTTTAGCTGTATATTACACAATAGTCATACAAGTATACCTTTAGCTGTATATTACACAATACAGTCATACAAGTATACCTTTAGCTGTATATTACACAATACAGTCATACAAGTATACCTTTAGCTGTATATTACACAATACAGTCATACAAGTATACATTTAGCTGTATATTACACAATAGTCATACAAGTATACCTTTAGCTGTATATTACACAATACAGTCATACAAGTATACCTTTAGCTGTATATTATACACATACAGTCATACAAGTATATCCTTTAGCTGTATATTACACAATACAGTCATACAAGTCAGTCCCCGATATCGATAAAATCAACGACACTATTTTTTTTTCCAATAGCTCGACAGCCCCTTGGGGGCTAGGCCGCCTCATTGTCCGAGGCTTCACGATCACACTCAGACACACCACTCCTAGGATCTCTGGACGAGTACGCCGTGCCGAGACCTACTGAACAACACACTCACATAGACAGAATCCTACTCGTGGTTCGAACCCCAATCCTAGCGTGCGGCCGCAGACCCAGCTAGACCGCACGGCCTGGACGCTAACACTTACTAAGTAACTAGAGTCCTAAGAATGGTGTAACGTACTGTACTGGTACGTCCCGCTGATCTTGGAGATGCTCGTCATAAACCGGCCTGGACACCGGCGATCCTGACTTATGTATGTATGTCTGTCACACTCCTCATTCCAAGACAAATTCCAGGATGGAACCACAATTACACAACTGGCTCAGTCAGAAACAGCAGATACACGTCATGTGAACTGCACCAGTCTACTGCCACCCTCAGACGCAATATCCGACATTCTTGATGAGGTCCCATACGTCACTTCCTTCGATCAGAGTTTTAACTTTGCAGGTAGAAGTACCCCCTTCGTTTCAGAGTTAAAACTTCACGTGCCTCTTGGTCTCAGAGAAACACCGCATGTACTCCTGTCACAGTGTTAACCTTTCAAACTCTACTGGTTACTTGACACACCAATAGGTTTAACATTCACAAATTCTACGTTCTGTCCACACAGTGTATTTATGTGTTTTGTGTGGATCTCAGAACAAACTGCGATTATTTCACTGTACAACATTAACTGACTGGTTTGTATAACTAGACGGAGTGTGTTTACTGCGCGGTACGGACTGTATTTATGTGTTTTGTGTGGATCACAGAACAAACAGCGATTATTTCACTGTACAACATTAACTGACTGGTTTGTATAACTGAGACGGAGTGTGTTTACTGCGCGGTACGGACTGTATTTATGTGTTTTGTGTGGATCTCAGAACAAACAGCGATTATTTCACTGTACAGCATTAACTGACTGGTTTGTATAACTGAGACGGAGTGTGTTTACTGCGCGGTACGGACTGTATTTATGTGTTTTGTGTGGATCTCAGAACAAACAGCGATTATTTCACTGTACAACATTAACTGGCTGGTTTGTATAACTGAGACTGAGTGTGTTTACTGCGCGGTACGGACTGTATTTATGTGTTTTGTGTGGATCCCAGAACAAACAGCGATTATTTCACTGTACAACATTAACTGACTGGTTTGTATAACTGAGACGGAGTGTTTTTACTGCGCGGTACGGACTGAATATTTATATATAATTCAGGTTTAACATTCAACAATTCTACGTTCTGCCCACACCCTGTATTTATGTGTTTTGTGTGGATCTCAGAACAAACAGTAACTTTTGCTCTATGTAACCTAAAATGATTTGTTTTTATAACCGAGATGAAAAGAGTTCACTATGCGGTACGAAATGGGTCCTTAAATAAAACAGTTTATGCTTCGTCTTTAAAGGGTTAAACCCCACCTAAGATCCGTCACAGACTGACATTTCACGTGCCCCTTCGTCTCAGTGAAATGTGACGTAACATTTGTCTCAGAGCAAAATTTCAATACGCCTTTTCATTGTCGATTTAATTTGTGCTGCACGTCAAACGATGCATATTGTTGTATTGCAAACGCAACGCACAGACACGTAAGCATTCTAGGTGTCATGTGGAGGACTGTCTAGATTATGATCTTCAGGGTCTTTACAACACGCAGTTACGTATGTGGTTTCCATGCTTCGAAGGAACATGATGCTTGCTTCTTCACGGGTTGAAGGATTACGTCAAATTTTGACTCTGAAGTGATACATTCACTATCTAAAACAGTTTAATTTAGGTGAAAGTTTCCAACTGGAATGACTTCAGTGTCAAAATTGTACCTACTATTACAAGACCAGACTACACACATGGTTTCAGAAACGAGAAAACCGCCACTGATTACATGAAGACTCTTTCTTCGTCTGTGATTTGTTTAACATTGCCATCACTGTCTCACACTATATGTTATCGATGGAAAGACGTTTTGTGAATGAATGGAAAGGATCTGAAAGGAAGCTGTCGTAGCTTAATTAAGTACCGTACTACCTCGGCACGTGCCTGCAGAGACTGAGGAAAACTACGAAAAATCAGAGTCAGGATATGTGAGGTCCTGGCACAAATACGAACACGACGCTTCTCTGACACACGTCTAGAGCGTCACGCCTATTATAGTCTGCCCGGTAAGAAGATTCTTAAGTAACAGACTTTACTTACATGACCAGAATAAGTTGGGCTCAAGCAAGCTGTCAACATGTTTCCTTGGGCCCTTTCGATCGTGTTTCTCAATGTGTGAAATATACGACACACTTTCACTAGGCCAGATTCTCTACGTCATCAAAATTAAATAAGGCGTCATCAACCCTAAAAAATCGAAATTCCATTCAGGAAGAAATTAAGAGCAGACTGAAGTCACGCAATGCTTGTTATCATTCGTGCAGCATCTTCTGTCTTACAGTTTGCTGTACAAAAATACAAAGATTAAGATATACAGAACTGTAATTGTGTTGTTGTTTTGTATGGGTGTGAAACTTGGTCTGTCACACTGAGATTATACTGAAAAATATATTTTAATGGAATATATGAGCTGCATTTAATGCCGCAATGACTTGTGGTTTAACTTTTAGGTCCCGGCGAAATTTACTTACTGAAACTGCTTCGTATTTCAAGAACTTCCCTGATAAGACCTGACGGACCCCCTGATGAGGCCTCGCGTGTCTCTGTGGGTACACGAATGCCACGTTAGGTCCGCTGAATCATGAAACGAGTCTCTCACGCAGGATTCGAAATGGGAACCCACAAATACGGACTGGCAGTGCCAGCAATTAGATGGTGACGCTCGGTAAATGGACGGATGTGTTACGTCACAGCGTCACTCAAAGACAACGGCCTTCGTTTCAAAGTTTAAATTATGAGCAGGTCATGTGTAAGTACGTCACAGGACTCGTATCTTCAAAAAGTAACTCCGAAGTTTAAAATGTCAGAACTGATCAAAACTCCAACGTTCCTTCAAGATTTAACAACCAACTAAATGCATTTTTTTATTTAAAACTATTTAATAGTTTTATGAATTTATCTAAAAGCCCCTACATATGTTTCGGTCTGATTTCAGATCATCTTCAGGGAGTCACAACTACACTTGGACGTGTTATAAGTGTAGTTGTGACTCCCTGAAGATGATCTGAAATCAGACCGAAACATATGTAGGGGCTTTTAGATAAATTCATAAAACTATTAAATAGTTTTAAATAAAAAAAATGCATTTAGTTGGTTGTTAACACACAACTACACTTATAACACGTCCAAGTGTAGTTTATGACCCCCTGAAGATGATCTGAAATCAGACCGAAACATATGTAGGGGCTTTTAGATAAATTCATAAAACTATTAAATAGTTTTAAATAAAAAAAATGCATTTAGTTGGTTGTTAACACACAACTACACTTATAACACGTCCAAGTGTAGTTTATGACCCCCTGAAGATGATCTGAAATCAGACCGAAACATATGTAGGGATTTTAGATAAATTCATAAAAACTATTAAATAGCTTTAAATAAAAAAAATGCATTTAGTTGGTTGTTAACACACAACTACACTTATAACACGTCCAAGTGTAGTTGTGAACCCCTGAAGATGATCTGAAATCAGACCGAAACATATGTAGGGCTTTAGATAAATTCATAAAACTATTAAATAGTTTTAATTAAAAAAATGGATTTAGTTGGTTGTTAACACACAACTACACTTATAACACGTCCAAGTGTAGTTTGAACCCCTGAAGATGATCTGAAATCAGACCGAAACATATGTAGGGCTTTTAGATAAATTCATAAAACTATTAAGTAGTTTTAAATAAAAAAAATGATTAGTTGGTTGTTAACACACAACTACACTTAACACGTCCAAGTGTAGTTGTGACCCCCTGAAGATGATCTGAAATCAGACCGAAACATATGTAGGGGCTTTTAGATAAATTCATAAAACTATAAAATAGTTTTAAATAAAAAAATGCATTTAGTTGGTTGTTAACACACAACTACACTTATAACACGTCCAAGTGTAGTTGTGACCCCCTGAAGATGATCTGAAATCAGACCGAAACATATGTAGGGGCTTTTAGATAAATTCATAAAACTATTAAATAGTTTTAAATAAAAAAAATGCATTTAGTTGGTTGTTAACACACAACTACACTTATAACACGTCCAAGTGTAGTTGTGACCCCCTGAAGATGATCTGAAATCAGACCGAAACATATGTAGGGGCTTTTAGATAAATTCATAAAACTATTAAATAGTTTTAAATAAAAAAAATGCATTTAGTTGGTTGTTAACACACAACTACACTTATAACACGTCCAAGTGTAGTTGTGACCCCCTGAAGATGATCTGAAATCAGACCGAAACATATGTAGGGGCTTTTAGATAAATTCATAAAACTATAAAATAGTTTTAAATAAAAAAAATGCATTTAGTTGGTTGTTAAATATTGAAAGAAAAATGCACGGTGACTGTAAGATAAAACTGCCAACGTTCCCGTCACCGTCAGCCGAAAGGGCGTCTTGTTATTAAATTCATAATTTATTACCTCTATTAAATCGAGTATAGAGCAGAGATGTAACACACAATATTGATCCTTGTACCAATGTGCTATCCTATGCTTTGCGCATGGAATTGACAGTTAATGACATATGATTATCACATAATCCTGATCAAGTGTGTTAGGAAGGTGACTGAACCAGGTCACTCGTAATGTGCTTTATTGCACTGCCACTTCGAACTGTCGTTTCGGCTTCAGGTTTACGGACACAATGATGTCTGTCCGGACCGAGTGGCATTACTTACACCGCTGTACGACAGAACAATAAATTTGTGTGTCTTGCTATAGGTGTCATGGCATCGGTTGGATAAATATGGGTGGGACATGCAGCATGCAGGGAAGGTAAGAGAAATATATACAGTATTTGGTAGGAAAATTTGAAGGAAGGAGACCGCATGGAAGAACAACTCTTAGATCATAGGATAATAATAAAATGGGTCTTAAGAAAATGAGTGGAAAACTGACTTCATCTGCCTCAAGATAACAGCCAGTTGCAGATTCTTATGAACATGGTAATGTGTGATTTGAGGCTTCCGCCGCGATGTACATGAGACCTGCGCTCTTCTGTGATATTACGCAGCATCGAGTGGTAAGTCTGTACCGACGTTTCGGACAACTATCGGTCCCATCTTCAAGGTCAAAAAGTCTTAGAATTCTTGACCCTTGAAGATGGGACCTTTAAGTTATTCTTGGACTTCTTGACCCTTGAAGATGGGACCAATAGTTCTCCCGAAACGTCGGTACAGAATTACCACTCTACGCTGCGTAATATCACAGAAGAGCGCAGGTCTCATGTGCTTTTATATTAAGACCTATGTATTTTGCTGACATGTGGTTCTCGTAATACATAACAATTACTTCTCATAATCATTTATCTTCGTAATGAATAATTACATTTTCTGTCAGGCAGTAAACTGGTATTCATATATTATGTATGTGAACTCAGGTTCACTTGGTCACAAGTTTGAATGGTAAGTATATGAACATACTGAAACCAGCACTAAGAAATAATTCTGTCTCATTCCCTGCATTCTGTAGAAGATTTATTTTAGTTACAAATTATTAGTATTCTAAATATTAGAAACAAACAGCTCTTTAACATGATTACATTGCTCTGCATAATTTAACATTCCTAAAAGATGTGTATGTTTTGTGTAAATACTGTATAGTTGTCTTTATATCTCTACAAATCAGTAGCCTCGCATTAAATGCTGTCTTTGCGTTTGTGATATGTGTTCCATATCATTGGCTTATTTCTATGAAGGATCTACAGAATGTAAATACGTTTCTAAAACACACAAATCGATCAAACACTACACACCTGTAATTGGGAATTCCTGCTTTCGCATGTTGGCCATGTACGTGTTCTGTAGGCCCTTTGTAAGTGTGAAGCAGTTCTGTCCAATGCTCCCCGATAACGTAAAGGAGCACTGCTTTGTTTGAAGGTGTCCAGGGTTCGCCCGATGGACATTCTCATAAGAATAGTGAGAAGATGACGATAAAGATGAGTGAAGATGGAGAATGGAGCATTGGTGGAACGATAATGAGACGAAAAACTCGAATTACTTGGAGAAAAAAAAACCCCGTACCACTGCCACTTTGTCCACCACAAATCTCACATTTATTGGCCCGGGATCGAACAACGGACCTACGCAGTGAAGTCTAAAATTAACCTGAATTATATATAAAGATACAGTCCGTACCGCGCAGTAAACACACTCCGTCTCAGTTATACAAACCAGTCAGTTAATGCTGTACAGTGAAATAATCGCTGTTTGTTCTGAGATCCACACAAAACACATAAATACAGTCCGTACCGCGCAGTAAACACACTCCGTCTCAGTTATACAAACCAGTCAGTTAATGTTGTACAGTGAAATAATCGCTGTTTGTTCTGAGATCCACACAAAACACATAAATACAGTCCGTACCGCGCAGTAAACACACTCCGTCTCAGTTATACAAACCAATCAGTTAATGTTGTACAGTGAAATAATCGCTGTTTGTTCTGAGATCCACACAAAACACATAAATACAGTCCGTACCGCGCAGTAAACACACTCCGTCTCAGTTATACAAACCAACCAGTTAATGTTGTACAGTGAAATAATCGCTGTTTGTTCTGAGATCCACACAAAACACATAAATACAGTCCGTACCGCGCAGTAAACACACTCCGTCTCAGTTATACAAACCAACCAGTTAATGTTGTACAGTGAAATAATCGCTGTTTGTTCTGAGATCCACACAAAACACATAAATACAGTCCGTACCGCGCAGTAAACACACTCCGTCTCAGTTATACAAACCAATCAGTTAATGTTGTACAGTGAAATAATCGCTGTTTGTTCTGAGATCCACACAAAACACATAAATACAGTCCGTACCGCGCAGTAAACACACTCCGTCTCAGTTTACAAACCACAGTTAATGTTGTACAGTGAAATAATCGCTGTTTGTTCTGAGATCCACACAAAACACATAAATACAGTCCGTACCGCGCAGTAAACACACTCCGTCTCAGTTATACAAACCAACCCGTTAATGTTGTACAGTGAAATAATCGCTGTTTGTTCTGAGATCCACACAAAACACATAAATACAGTCCGTACGCGCAGTAACACACACTTCGTCTCAGTTATACAAACAACGTTAATGTGTACAGTGAAATAATCGCTGTTTGTTCTGAGATCCACACAAATACACATAAATACAGTCCGTACCTGCAGTAAACACACTCCGTCTCAGTTATACAAACCAACCAGTTAATGTTGTACAGTGAAATAATCGCTGTTTGTTCTGAGATCCACACAAAACACATAAATACAGTCCGTACCGCGCAGTAAACACACTCCGTCTCAGTTATACAAACCAATCAGTTAATGTTGTACAGTGAAATAATCGCTGTTTGTTCTGAGATCCACACAAAACACATAAATACAGTCCGTACCGCGCAGTAAACACACTCCGTCTCAGTTATACAAACCAACCAGTTAATGTTGTACAGTGAAATAATCGCTGTTTGTTCTGAGATCCACACAAAACACATAAATACAGTCCGTACCGCGCAGTAAACACACTCCGTCTCAGTTATACAAACCAATCAGTTAATGTTGTACAGTGAAATAATCGCTGTTTGTTCTGAGATCCACACAAAACACATAAATACAGTCCGTACCGCGCAGTAAACACACTCCGTCTCAGTTATACAAACCAGTCAGTTAATGCTGTACAGTGAAATAATCGCTGTTTGTTCTGAGATCCACACAAAACACATCAATACACTGTGTGGGCAGAACGTAGAATTGTTGAATGTTAAAGTTGGTGGTACATATAGTAACCACTGGGTTTTAAATGGTGAAAGCAGTTTTTCATCATTTAAACGCGTGACCTTTAAGCTAAGAATCACCATCAAAACTAAACATCATCGCTTTCAGACGCGCTTGCAATATTTCTCTGTCTTTTACACTCGGCAGTTCAAAATCTCCTAACACAAAGTGTTGAATTAGATACCTAAAATAATTACGATATGCGATGAATTAATCTGGCTGAAGTCAGGCTCAAATGTCTAGCTGCTACAAACCTACACGCTCCATCGAAGCGCAGAACTCCTTGACCAACCGAACGGCCGTGCTCTTCACGGATGTGACGTCATGTGGTTCTGTACACAAATACCAACATTGAGAACTAATTGGTTTCTGGACTTCGTCCATCGTCCGAAAATCTAAAATCACGACGTTTCGGAAGCTGGGGGTTAGCTCTAAGGGACCCAACAGAGTAGGTGTCTCCCTCCCCCTTCAACAGAGGACGGAAGCAGATCCAGCTTCCGAAACGTCGTGATTTTTATATTATATTCTAATATTTTATCCGGACGATGGACAAAGTCCAGAAGACAGTTGGTTCTCAATGTTACATATCATCGTCAGAACCTTTT
Source organism: Reticulitermes speratus (assembly GCA_021186555.1). Lineage (NCBI taxonomy): Eukaryota > Metazoa > Arthropoda > Insecta > Blattodea > Rhinotermitidae > Reticulitermes > Reticulitermes speratus. The sequence goes on from JAJKFL010000005.1 coordinate 54,825,148, forward strand.
AGAAATACCAACGTTTCGGAGAAACCCTGCTACAACACCAATCCGTCACAGTGAATAATAGCGTCAAGACGCAGCGTCACACGAGCATTTGACGCCAATTAAACATTCACGCCAAAAACTTCAGCAAAGCTGAATGCAAGCTGCTTGTACTTAAACAGACGATTCTCAAATTTAGACGACATGTCCGCAATTATAGACGAATAAAAAAAAAAAAAGCAGCCCATCTTCCGCGGCCAACAACTATAACACCGACCCAGAGGAGTGAGACAGAAAGACAGTGCTGCCGCCGCATGTGAGTGGGAATCGAATGAGTCACATAAAGTAAATTATACATTGAAAAGGGGCTTTTATATAATGACTTCATTCATATTCATGAGGGGCCCTACTAGTAGGAGTAGAAGCAGGCGAACCGACTGGCGGGCAATATTTGGTGCTACGTAATGAAATGAATTTATGCAGAACTGTAATGCTGAATATTTAGTATGGGGGTCTCTCTCCCTCTCACTCTACCCTTACCGCGCCCCCCTTATAACACCCCCCCCTACCACTCCTTCCCACCCCTCTCATCATCAATATGCAAACAAGATTTAAAATAGGAAAATGAAGAGTCTGTGTGCATGTATATTCAAAGATTTAGCATTTGATTATATTATGTGAATAAGACTGGTTATTCTTTTCATTATTGTTAGTATTATTACTATTATTTTTATATTCTTTAGTCTCCCTCCCTCGTTTAGTAATAACAATAATAATAATGCGGCTCTTTGTCATATAAAGAACTGAATGAACAAGACTGTAGCACTTAATTAGAACTACGGTGCTACGAATGATAATGATTTGTGTCTCTTATGTTACGTTTCTTTATCGTGACGTGTCACACGACGAGAAGCAAAACATAGGAAGATAATGAGAAGGGAGAGAGAGAGAGAGAAAAGGACTAATAAAGTATGCATTCATTATATCGCAGGAGTGACGTGAGGCGAAGCAAAGCTTAGCTAAGCGTTAAGGATTACTGTATACCGGAGTGTTTGTCTTGAGAATAGGCCCAAATATTTACACAAAATCTCTGTACATTGCAAAGGGACCAAACGACAAGCGGAACGTTCTGCGCGTACTGCACGTACTGCACGTACTACACAGACCCGTTATTATCACATACTGCCAGGAAGCAAAGTGCTGATCCCCAACATGTAGGTCGCTCAACTCACGATCAGACACTCGTATCTGATCGTATCAGGGGAAATAGGGGAACGACTTTCGGTAACATTCCATTTTTACAAAATGAACTAAATATTTTTGGGAGAACCGAAAATTTGATTTATATTGGATGAAAATTACACCCCCCCCCCCCCCCCGTTACAAGCAGATAAACACATAGTTTATATTTTGACCTCCTGGACTAAGGTTTCGGAGGAACATACTGCCCCCATCTTCAGGGTTGTAGTAGATATCAACCCAGAAGATGGAGTCAGTATTCCTCTCAAATATTGATACGTATCTACCGGACTAAAACAGGGGTGTCAAAATCCATAGCTGTAAAAACCTCATATCTTACAAAACGAAATTTTCTCCTTTAATAAAATAGTCTAGTGAACCAAGTAGTGAAATAACAAACGATGCAAGCTGCACACGTGACATTAAATCCAGAATTGCCATAGCAAAAGCAGCATTCAACAACAAGAAGACGCTTTTCACCAGCAAACTGGAATTAAATTTAAGGAAGAAACTAGTAAAGTGCTACATTTGGAGCGTAGCTTTGTGTGGTGCTGAAACGTGGACACTTGGGAAAGTAGATCAGAAGTATCTGGAAAGTTTTGATATGTGGTGCTGGAGAAGAATGGAGAAGATCAGTTGGACCGATCGTGTGAGAAATGAAGAAGTATTACACAGAGTCAAGGAGGAGAGGAATATCGTACGTACAATAAAAAGAAGAAAGGCTAACTGGATTGGTCACATCTTGCGTAGAAACTGCCTTCTGAAACATGTGATTGAAGGAAAGTTAGAGGGAAGGATAGAAATGACGGGAAGACGAGGGAGAAGGCGTAAGCAGCTACTGGATGACCTTAAGGAAAAGAGAAGATACTGGAAATTGAAAGAGGAATCACTAGATCGCACTGTATGGAGAACTGGCTTTGGAAGAGGCTACGGACCTGTCGTAAGACAGACTGCAGAATGAAGAGGCTACGGACCTGTCGTAAGACAGACTGCAGAATGAAGAGGCTACGGACCTGTCGTAAGACAGACTGCAGAATGAAGAGGCTACGGACCTGTCGTAAGACAGACTGCAGAATGAAGAGGCTATGGACCTGTCGTAAGACAGACTGCAGAATGAAGAGGCTACGGACCTGTCGTAAGACAGACTGCAGAATGAAGAGGCTACGGACCTGTCGTAAGACAGACTGCAGAATGAAGAGGCTATGGACCTGTCGTAAGACAGACTGCAGAATGAAGAGGCTAAGGACCTGTCGTAAGACAGACTGCAGAATGAAGAGGCTACGGACCTGTCGTAAGACAGACTGCAGAATGAAAATGAAAGTGAACTAAGAGGCTGCATGATATAAAATTTGAGCTTCCTTAAGCCCTCCAAGTCTTACTTGAAACACTCGACGCTTGCCACCAAGCTTCACTGCATGTTGGCCTCACAAGAATGAGCATCGCTACTGCCAGGTTTCACAAAAGGACATACAGTAAATCCATTCTAAGAAAGGAACCTCAGCTAAACGGAAAACTATCACCATAAACGTCACATCCTTTGGTACAGCGGGCACAGAGGGGAACCGGAGTAAAATTACCTCCAAGACACGAAACCTGTACGAGAATGCAATAACATGCAACAAACCTGTAAAGTGGGACCGACATCAGAGTGATCTAAAGCGAAGTCTGACATGGCGTAGGATAACAAACGTTCGTTAAAACACTGTGTGCAACAGGAAAGGGAAAACATTTTGTCAGAAAATTCGTTAATTATTGATTCATAAATCCTATGTATTTTATATAATTCGCTTCTAAAATTTATCGTAATGGACGTGGGTGTGTGGAGGTGTGAAAATAAAATAATTACCGTTTTAAAGCCTTGCGGTAACTACACGTACCACTTACTGTAACACATAAAACTCTTGATTGTCACTGTACGATGTATTCAAGTGTCCCGTATGATTACCACAACAAACACAAATAACATTTCTAAACGTCCTTAACACAATGTGTTCTCCATGAGGTAAGAAATTAGTTTGTACGTATAAAGCAGATGAATATCGCTAAGATGGCGGCACGATGGAAGCAAATATAACAATGTACCATTGTTATGAGATGTAATCCAAATTACATAAAGCAACAAGACCATTTTATATTATATGCACGCGGTGGAGCTGTTGGTTGAGGCACTGCGCTACAAGCCAGAAGGTCGCGGGTTCGATTCCCGATGGTATCATTGGAATTTTTCATTGACATAATCGTTTCGGTCGCACTATGGCCCTGGGGTCGACTCAGCCTCTAACAGAAATGAGTACCAGGAATATTTCCTGGGGGGTAAAGGCGGCCGGTGCGTAGGGCTGACAACCTTACCACCTTCATGTGCCGATTGTCTAGAAAGGTGGGAGCCTCAACCTCCTGCAACCCTAAGGGCCTGTCCAGGCGTGTAATGGGATTGCTTTACCTTTACCTCTCTATATATAAAAGTTATACTGTGTGTGAGCTTAAAATGTAAGAAAAAATATGATTTTCCTGTTTTTTATCTAATCTTTTTTCAAATATCAAACGACTCGGCCTTTTGGGTTTAGGCAGTGCCTACACTGACGCACTCTCGTCAAGACGGCAATGCCGGAACTTAGGGGTTCCACGAAAGACTAAAATTTCTTGACTAACAAAGCAACTGTCAGCTTCTCAAAAATACCTCTGCTCCATGAAATTAAATTTGTAAATTCCGATTTTGTATCGAGTTTTCACCTTATTTCTCACGTTACACAATACTTAAAGTTTCATTACAAAAACATACACAGAATGTTGTTACATGTGACAACTATGCAAATAATTTATAGCAGTCAGTTAAGAATTAATCCGCACATTGAAGGGCCTTGACAGGTTAGGAATGCCGTGTAACAGCGTTTCCATTACATCAACATAATGTGAAAGCATTTATATGCCTTGACATATCTGACACTAATAACTGTCACTCATGAGCACGAAACACGCTTTTACAAGACTGGAAGGAAAGACGCAGGCAGAGACCTCATTACGCACATTACGCACGTTACGCACGCCATACTTGCCCAATCAATCCCATTAACGCACTTCTATATTCTTACACCGTCACCCTCGGTGGACTAGTGGTTAGCGTGCTCGCCACTGGACCCAAGGTTCGAGGGTTCGATCCCGACCGAGGTCGATGGATTTTTAAGGGTGATAAAAATCCGGAGCACCACTTCCTTCGGAGGGGAAGTAAAGCCGTCAGTCCCATTGTCGTAGATTTACGTAAAAGAACCTTACGGGCATGAATGGAAAGTTTCGTAAGCTAAATTCAGCGACCATTTCTCACCCAAGTCTCCTGACTGCCTGCCAGATGGCTCTGGCAGTCACATCAGGATTGAGTCGAACTTGTGCGGTCAGTGGGCTGGTCACTCACTACATCAACGAACATGACCATAGAAAACTCCGAAAGGAGGTTTCTATGCTCCACGTTGGAGCGACAGAGACAAACAATATTCTTACACCGATCCAGCAAACCAACGTAACTACATAATTAATTAACAACGCGACGACGCCAAATTTAAAGCGAAGAAACACATTAACGTTATTTTCGGATAATTCGGAATAATGCATGGTTAAGAGATTTTAGAGCCGATCCCAGTGGCCGTGCGGTCTGGCGGCCGCTCGCTTGCTAGGATTGCGGGTTCGAAACCCACCGGGGGCATGGATGTTTGTCTCTTGTGAGTGTTGTGTGTTGTCAGGTAGAGGCCTCTGCGTCGAGCCGATCCCTCGTCCAGAGGAGTCCTACCGAGTGTGGTGTGTCTAAACTGTGATCAAAAGAAAATCACAAACCTCGACACTGAAACGGGAAAACCGGAGTAGGTAGAAGTGGAGGACTTAAAAAATAAATAAATAAAAATAAAAAAATAAAAAAAAAATTTAGAAAAATATGCAGATTTCCTTAGAGTAAAATATATATATATATATATATATTATCGTAATTGAAACTAATGTTATGGCGGTGGTGAGAACCGTTGTTTTTGGCTTTCCGTTTTACAGCCATGACTAACCCGCCACTGCAACCAGACAAGTGAAACAACTTGCAACTTCTACCTGGAAAGACTCACTTTAAAAATTATAAATTTACAACATTGTAACTTTACGATTATCAACTTTGTATATGTTAGAATTTAATATTTTAATCACTTTAAGAAGGCAGACACAATACCTAGATTAGCTGTTGGCCTTGTACTGCTTTGTTCTGAATAACTGCCTGATGATGGCACCTCGGTGTCGAAACATATAAGAATTTTATACTTGCTTCTGAATTATTTCATTAAGTTTTAAGCTTGGTGACGTATTAATTATTAATTAAGTGAAATTTAATATACAGCTAAAGCAATCCCATTACAGGCCTAGACAGGCCCTGAGGGGTCCAGGAGGTTGAGGCTCCCAGATTTGTAGATAATCGGCACATGAAGGTGGTAAGGTTGTCAGCCCTACGCACCGGCCGCCTTTACCCCCTAGGATATATTCCTGGTACTCATTTCTGTTAGAGGCTGAGTCGATCCCAGGACCATAGTGTGACCGAAAGGATTATGTCAATGAAAAATTCCAATGACACCATCGGGAATCGAACCCGCGACCTTCCGGCTTGTAGCGCAGTGCCTCAACCAACTGCGCCACCGCGTGCCCCGCGGATGGGGGGGGGGGGGGATGGTTTATAGACATACCAACACAATGTACAATGCCTTGTTTGTAAGTCAAAGATTAGAAACATCCGACAAAATTTAAACACGTGTTTAAACATAATCTGTACTTAAATAATAAATTTTCACGAAACAAAAATCAAAGGACAAAAACAACAATGCTAACAGACATGTGTCTACAAAACAAAAACAACAATGCTAACAGACGTGTCTACAAAACAAAAACAAACAAAGCTAACAGACATGTGTCTACAAAACAAAAAAACAATGCTAACAGACATGTGTCTACAAAACAAAAACAACAATGCTAACAGACATGTCTATAAAACAAAAACAACAATGCTAACAGACATGTGTCTACAAAACAAAAACAACACAATGCTAACAGACATGTGTCTACAAACAAAAACAACAATGCTAACAGACATGTGTCTACAAAACAAAAACAACAATGCTAACAGACATGTGTCTACAAAACAAAAACAACAATGCTAACAGACATGTGTCTACAAAACAAAAACAACAATGCTAACAGACATGTGTCTACAAAACAAAAACAACAATGCTAACAGACGTCTACAAAACAAAAACAACAATGCTAACAGACATGTGTCTACAAATATATGCAACAGGAAATTGGCTTTATAAATTGTATTCGGAACGCCTTGCTTATATTAACTTTTCTGTATAATTTTATGTAAAAAAGTGGGGTGTAGTTTGGAGGTGGTGTAATTGAACAAACACGGCGCCACGGCTTAATCGTGAATCCAGCTGTAATGTCCCATGGGTGGTGACCTTCATTACAGAACGGCGATATGATAGATAGGCATAAAGTTTTAGAACTGAAACAGCAGGCATTCAGTCACATTTAAAACTTATCATAACACACTGAAGTTTACATGCGTGATTTTACACGAGAAGCACTACACCTTTACAGCGTGGTGGTGACGATTATGTGCCATTATTCTGCACATTAAGCGAACTGCGGTTCAATAAAGGCACATCCTGTAGCAGAAGCAGCTGAGACAGAAGCCTGCCACTACAAGTGTTCATCACCGAGCACCATAAAGCTTCCATCACACAAACATATGTACATACTTTAATATATCCTCCCATGTACTTCTTGGTCTTACAAGGAGTATTTCCCCATCAATATTCTAGATGCATATTTGACTTCCCACCACCCGTCAACGCGAAGTTAACACATCACTCTAAATCACGGCCAATGCTTGCCATTAAATGATCTATATCCTGAGTCAAACACATAAATCCTAAACTCTCCCAACTTCCTTCAAGATCAATTTTAATATTGTCCTCCCATCTACATCTAGGTCTTCCAAGCGATATATTCTGTTATATATATACGTACGTACATACATTAATATCGCACTGCACAATATAATATACGTACGTACATACATTAATATCGCACTGCACAATATAATATACGTACATACATACATAATATCGCACTGCACAATATAATATACGTACATACATACATAAATATCGCACTGCACAATATAATATACATACGATACATACATTAATATCGCACTGCACAATATAATATACGTACATACATACATTAATATCGCACTGCACAATATAATATACAGTACATACATTAAATATCGCACTGCACAATATAATATACGTACGTACATACATTAATATCGCACTGCACAATATAATATACTACGTACATACATTAATATCGCACTGCACAATATAATATACGTACGTACATACATTAATATCGCACTGCACAATATAATATACGTACGTACATACATTAATATCGCACTGCACAATATAATATACGTACGTACATACATTAATATCGCACTGCACAATATAATATACGTACGTACATACATTAATATCGCACTGCACAATATAATATACGTACGTACATACATTAATATCGCACTGCACAATATAATATACGTACATACATACATTAATATCGCACTGCACAATATAATATACTACATACATACATTAATATCGCACTGCACAATATAATATACATACATACATTAATATCGCACTGCACAATATAATATACGTACATACATACATTAATATCGCACTGCACAATATAAATAATACATACATTAATATCGCACTGCACAATATAATATACATACATACTACATTAATATCGCACTGCACAATATAATATACATACATACATTAATATCGCACTGCACAATATAATATACATACATACATTAATATCGCACTGCACAATATAATATACGTACATACATACATTAATATCGCACTGCACAATATAATATATGATACATACATACATTAATATCGCACTGCACAATATAATATACGTACGTACATACATTAATATCGCACTGCAAAATATACAGGGCATACACAAAAGAATGGTGCGGTTGTATGTAAAGTCACATACAAACCGCACCATTCTTTTGTGTATGCCCCGTATAATATACATACGTACATTAATATCGCACTGCACAATATAATATACGTACGTACATACATTAATATCGCACTGCACAATATAATATACATACATACATACATTAATATCGCACTGCACAATATAATGTACATACGTACATACATTAATATCGCACTGCACAATATAATATACGTACGTACATACATTAATATCGCACTGCACAATATAATATACGTACTACATACATTAGTATCGCACTGCACAATCTAAAGAAATGCACACAGAAGCATGCAAGAACGTCAGGTTCCTGGTTCACTATCAGAAAGGCTTCAATAAAAACCGTACATATCTACGTCCTGTAGATAAAGGTAAAGGTGTTCCTGTGCGCGCCATGAGGACGAAGGGGACATGGAGGCTAGCGCCGCTCATTCTTAACCTCGACATTAGTTTCACATGAACAGTCAACTTCATGCGCCGGCCAATTTACCCCAGGGAAAAGTTCTCCAGTACCCCTTAGTAGAAAATTGGGTGGGTCCCAGAGCAGGCGTGGGCGCCTTAGAGAAGACAATAATGTCTTGCTGTTGCTGGGAATCGAACTAGATACATACATACATTCCACAGATCCATAAGTCTGTCGAAGTGACAACTGTATGTGCAATAAGTCACAATATACAAATATACAGCTATACAGGCTACACAATTTTACATTTGAACACTATACACTAAAACACTATAAACATGTTACATAACTCACTATGAACCGTCTTTATACACAACAAATTCATCCACTCAGTAAAAGCTGTGTGTATTTAAGTATTTTCTTAATGCTGCTTTAAGTTTTGTCTTTTCATTCTTAAGACTTATGAGACTCAGAGGGAGTCTGTTGAAAATTGTGATACCGGCATAGACTGTACTTTTTGAAAACAAGATAGGTTGGCATTTGGTCTATTCCGTGGTTGGCCAACTCGTAGCCTCGTCACTGTACTGACTGAGCTGTCCCGTACCTACAGCCAATAATATACGGTGCAATGTGCGTGTGTTACGCAGTAAAATCGATCACTGACAACAGCTAAGAGCTGGACCAGAAGGCATCAGTAAACGGCAGAGAGGTACTTACACCTCAGTCGGTATAGCAGTTTTGGCATTTTCTCGAAGTAACAAAGCGAGCTTATTCAGTGAAACAGTCACTTCAGAGTGTCCCTCAAGGGTTACAGAGTATAATAGTAGCAAAATCGAAAGCTCGGCTGTATGAAGTAAAGGTAAAGGTCTCCCTAGAACAGGCCATGAAGACCCAGAGGGGCAGTAGAGGTATAGCTCTACTCTTTCTTTAACCTTGGAGCTAGATGGGGTGGGTGGTCAACGCCACGCCCCGGCCGCTTTACCCCCGGGAAAGAGACCCGGTACCCATTTTAATGAACTATAATTAGACATGCTAATGTGCAATTTTCCAGTTGAATTCTTACATGACATTTCGATAGTGTTCGATATTGCTATTACACACAAGCTTGTAGTCTAAAAGAACAGCAATAGACTGCCTAGCTATGCAAACACTCGGTGTTAGAAATGAATGATATCAATTTACTGTTACATATTTCACCAACAAGTCTATATTTATTAAACATAAAGTAACTCCATTTGCTGCCATTACGAGCGCAACAACGAATATCAAACACAAAGCATACAAAACGAAGCACAGGCTACATTCTAGAATATGATTTTTTTAAATGCAGCCTTGATAATAAACAAGAGGCGACCAACGAATGTGCTGTTATATAAACTGAATACAATATGATGTATTTCAAATCCAAACAGTGGGAAATGTGATAAAGAAATAAATAACTTTACATTGGGCAACGATATAATTGGAACAACTACGAGCGCCATTAGATTGGTTATTATAAAGTAACATGGGCGAAATTTGTATACATTATTAAAGTGCGCCGTTAAATGACTAGGGCTTGATTGCGCTTCACTGCATACATTATTATTATTATTATTATTAGTTATCTCGTGTGGGTGTGAAACTTGGTCTCTCACACTGAGGGAGGAACATAGGCTGAGGGTGTTCGAGAATAGGGTGCTGAGGGGGATATTTGGGTCTAAGAGGGACGAGGTAACAGGGGAGTGGAGAAGACTACATAACGAGGAACTTAATGATCTGTACTGATCTGAATAGTGTGCTGAGGGGGATATTTGGGCGTAAGAGGGACGAGGTAACAGGGGAGTGGAGAAGACTACATAACGAGGAACTTAATGATCTGTACTGATCTGAATAGGGTGCTGAGGGGGATATTTGGGCGTAAGAGGGACGAGGTAACAGGGGAGTGGAGAAGACTACATAACGAGGAACTTAATGATCTGTACTGATCTGAATAGTGTGCTGAGGGGGATATTTGGGTCTGAGAGGGACGGGTAACAGGAGTGGAGAGACACATAACGAGGAACTTAATGATCTGTACTGATCTGAATAGTGTGCTGAGGGATATTTGGGTCTGAAGGGACGGGGTAACAGGAGTGGAGAAACTACATAACGAGGAACTTAATGATCTGTACTGATCTGAATAGTGTGCTGAGGGAGATATTTGGGTCTGAGAGGGACGGGGTAACAGGAGTGGAGAAGACTACATAACGAGGAACTTAATGATCTGTACTGATCTGAATAGTGTGCTGAGGGGGATATTTGGGTCTGAGAGGGACGGGGTAACAGGAGTGGAGAAGACTACATAACGAGGAACTTAATGATCTGTACTGATCTGAATAGTGTGCTGAGGGGGATATTTGGGTCTGAGAGGGACGGGGTAACAGGAGTGGAGAAGACTACATAACGAGGAACTTAATGATCTGTACTGATCTGAATAGTGTGCTGAGGGGGATATTTGGGTCTGAGAGGGACGGGGTAACAGGAGTGGAGAAGACTACATAACGAGGAACTTAATGATCTGTACTGATCTGAATAGTGTGTGAGGGGGATATTGGGCGTAAGAGGGACGAGGTAACAGGGGATGGAGAAGATAATACGAGGATAATGATCTGTACTGATCTGATAGTGTGCTGAGGGGGATATTTGGGTTGAGAGGACGGGGTAACAGGAGTGGAGAAGACTACATAACGAGGAACTTAATGATCTGTACTGATCTGAATAGTGTGCTGAGGGGGATATTTGGGTCTGAGAGGGACGGGGTAACAGGAGTGGAGAAGACTACATAACGAGGAACTTAATGATCTGTACTGATCTGAATAGTGTGCTGAGGGGATATTTGGGTCTGAGAGGGACGGGGTAACAGGAGTGGAGAAGACTACATAACGGGGAACTTAATGATCTGTACGATCTGAATAGTGTGCTGAGGGATATTTGGGTTAAGAGGGACGGGTAACGGGAGTGGAGAAACTACATACGAGGAGCTTAATGATCTGTACTGATCACCAAATATATTCAGGTGATCAAATCAAGAATAATGAGGTGGGCAGGGCATGTAGCACGTATGGGAGGGAAGAGTGCATACAGGATTTTTGTGGGAGACCTGGGGAGGGAGACCACTTGGAAGACCAGGCATAGATAGGAGGATAATATTAAAATGGATCTCAAGAAGTGGGATGGGGGGCATGGATTGGATGATATGGATCAGGATAGGGACAGGTGGCGGGCTGTTGTGAATGCGGTAAGAACTTTCTGGTTCCATAAAACGGGGAATTTCTTGACTAGTGACGACTGTTAGCTTCTGAAGAAGGACTGTGCTACATGGAGTTATTTAGTTAGTTATTAGTTAGTTATGGGGCCTTAAACTTAGGATAGGGACAGATGGCGGCTGTTGTGACTGCGGTAATGAACCTTCTGGTTCCATAAAACGCGGGGAATTTCTTGACTAGCTGACGACTGTTAGCTTCTCAAGAAGGACTGTGCTACATGAGTTAGTTAGTTAGTTAGTTAGTTATGGGCCTTACTTAGGATAGGGACAGATGGCGGGCTGTTGTGAGTGCGGTAATGAACTTTCTGGTTCCATAAAACGCGGGGAATTTCTTGACTAGCTGACGACCTGTTGCTTCTCAAGAAGGACTGTGCTACATGGAGTTAGTTAGTTGTTAGTTAGTTATGGGGGCCTACTTAGATTGGGACAGGTGGCGGGCTGTTGTGAATGCGGTAATGAACTTTCTGGTTCCATAAAACGCGGGGAATTTCTTGACTAGCTGACGACCTGTTGGCTTCTCAAGAAGGACTGTGCTACATGGAGTTAGTTAGTTAGTTAGTTATGGGGCCTTACTTAGGATAGGGACAGATGGCGGGCTGTTGTGAGTGCGGTAATGAACCTTCTGGTTCCATAAAACGCGGGGAATTTCTTGACTAGCTGACGACCTGTTAGCTTCTCAAGAAGGACTGTGCTACATGGAGTTAGTTAGTTAGTTAGTTATGGGGCCTTACTTAGGATAGGGACAGATGGCGGGCTGTTGTGAGTGCGGTAATGAACTTTCTGGTTCCATAAAACGCGGGGAATTTCTTGACTAGCTGACGACCTGTTGGCTTCTCAAGAAGGACTGTGCTACATGGAGTTAGTTAGTTAGTTAGTTATGGGGCCTTACTTAGGATAGGGACAGATGGCGGGCTGTTGTGAGTGCGGTAATGAACTTTCTGGTTCCATAAAACGCGGGGAATTTCTTGACTAGCTGACGACCTGTTAGCTTCTCAAGAAGGACTGTGCTGTATGCAGTCAGTTAGTTGTCTCTTGTCACAGGCCTTTTTCTCCCGGTACATCTCTTGTGCCAACGGCGATCCCACCGCTCAGACTTCAAGTTTCAGACTGCAGTACTGACCGCATTACGTGTGACGTTCCAAGTACAGCTGTCTTTTGTAGTGAATATATGGAATGTTTTACTGCTATGGCTTACAAATTTTTCTTTAAACCTTACGGCTCCAATTATTACCGGTATAATCATACATTTCATGTTCCACATTCGTTGTATCTCTATACGTAAACTGTTGAATTTTTATTATTATTATTATTATTATTATTATTATTTCGTACACTTTCAGCTCATGTTAGAATCGCAAATAGTTCTTTTCTTTAGGCCCTTGGCTAATTTTCGCCTGAGTACCTTTCATGACACAAATATAACTTGAGTTTCGGTTTCTCTGTGATTTACTACACGACGCTATCAGCAATATCGAGACCACGCAACGTCGGATGTTACGGCGACCACTACGCCTGCGACACGACGTCACACGTCACCTGAATCCTCAACTGCACCGCTATGGAATGTTCTTCTACCCTGAACGTGGAGACAGCATGGTCCTCCATATCTTTGTGACGTCACATCCCAGAAGGCAGCAGTTCTCATAACTAAGCCGTTACGACTTCAAACGTCACACGAAGGACGGTTCATTTGTGCAGTCTTATGTACCACGCCGTCACAACGTTCTAAATAAGCCCCCCTTCCAAATTTGGAAGTTCTGGCGTAGGCTGCCCCCTGATATAAATAAAACTGTCACAGACTGTACACCGCGAGGTATTTCTGAAAAATGTCAAAGATAAAAAAGGGTCAATTTGTCCCTGCCCACGCCATGAAGAGATATATGGAAAGCAGAGGTATAGCTTCACTCATTCTTAACCCACTAGACGGAAGTGAATGGTCAACTTCACGCCCCGGCCGCTTTATCTCCGGAAAAAAAACCCTGGTTCCCATTGAATAGGAGGCTGTGCGTGCCCCAGAGCCGGTCTTAACGGCATTGGAAAAAAGAAAAATCGCTTGCTCCTGCCGGGATTCGAACCCCGGATCGTCCATCCCGTATGTAGTCGCTAGACCTTCGGTATAAATAGGCACATAGCAAAGACAACCATAAGTGACTTAAATCGGCGTAACTGAATGAGATATGTGGCGATGATGGAGGTTCTCACCGTCGAGAGTATGAATACTAACGTCTTCTGAGGTACGACGCCGTGTAGTCTTGTAGAAGTTAAGGCCTTTTCACAGGAACCTGAGACATATTCCAGAACGCAGTCTTGTAGAAGTTAAGGCATTTTCACAGGAACCTGAGACATATTCCAGAACGTAGTCTTGTAGAAGTTAAGGCCTTTTCACAGGAACCTGAGACATATTCCAGAACGCAGTCTTGTAGAAGTTAAGGCATTTTCACAGGAACCTGAGACATATTCCAGAACGCAGTCTTGTAGAAGTTAAGGCATTTTCACAGGAACCTGAGACATATTCCAGAACGTAGTCTTGTAGAAGTTAAGGCCTTTTCACAGGAACCTGAGACATATTCCTGAACGCAGTCTTGTAGAAGTTAAGGCATTTTCACAGGAACCTGAGACATATTCCAGAACGCAGTCTTGTAGAAGTTAAGGCATTTTCACAGGAACCTGAGACATATTCCAGAACGTAGTCTTGTAGAAGTTAAGGCATTTTCACAGGAACCTGAGACATATTCCAGAACGCAGTCTTGTAGAAGTTAAGGCATTTTCACAGGAACCTGAGACATATTCCAGAACGTAGTCTTGTAGAAGTTAAGGCATTTTCACAGGAACCTGAGACATATTCCAGAACGTAGTCTTGTAGAAGTTAAGGCCTTTTCACAGGAACCTGAGACATATTCCAGAACGCAGTCTTGTAGAAGTTAAGGCATTTTCACAGGAACCTGAGACATATTCCAGAACGTAGTCTTGTAGAAGTTAAGGCATTTTCACAGGAACCTGAGACATATTCCAGAACGTAGTCTTGTAGAAGTTAAGGCATTTTCACAGGAACCTGAGACATATTCCAGAACGCAGTCTTGTAGAAGTTAAGGCATTTTCACAGGAACCTGAGACATATTCCAGAACGCAGTCTTGTAGAAGTTAAGGCATTTTCACAGGAACCTGAGACATATTCCAGAACGTAGTCTTGTAGAAGTTAAGGCCTTTTCACAGGAACCTGAGACATATTCCAGAACGCAGTCTTGTAGAAGTTAAGGCATTTTCACAGGAACCTGAGACATATTCCAGAACGTAGTCTTGTAGAAGTTAAGGCCTTTTCACAGGAACCTGAGACATATTCCAGAACGCAGTCTTGTAGAAGTTAAGGCATTTTCACAGGAACCTGAGACATATTCCAGAACGCAGTCTTGTAGAAGTTAAGGTATTTTCACAGGAACCTGAGACATATTCCAGAACGTAGTCTTGTAGAAGTTAAGGCCTTTTCACAGGAACCTGAGACATATTCCAGAACGCAGTCTTGTAGAAGTTAAGGCATTTTCACAGGAACCTGAGACATATTCCAGAACGCAGTCTTGTAGAAGTTAAGGCCTTTTCACAGGAACCTGAGACATATTCCAGAACGTAGTCTTGTAGAAGTTAAGGCCTTTTCACAGGAACCTGAGACATATTCCAGAACGCAGTCTTGTAGAAGTTAAGGCATTTTCACAGGAACCTGAGACATATTCCAGAACGCAGTCTTGTAGAAGTTAAGGCCTTTTCACAGGAACCTGAGACATATTCCAGAACGCAGTCTAGTAGAAGTTAAGGCATTTTCACAGGAACCTGAGACATATTCCAGAACGTAGTCTTGTAGAAGTTAAGGCATTTTCACAGGAACCTGAGACATATTCCAGAACGCAGTCTAGTAGAAGTTAAGGCCTTTTCACAGGAACCTGAGACATATTCCAGAACGCAGTCTTGTAGAAGTTAAGGCCTTTTCACAGGAACCTGAGACATATTCCAGAACGCAGTCTAGTAGAAGTTAAGGCCTTTTCACAGGAACCTGAGACATATTCCAGAACGCAGTCTAGTAGAAGTTAAGGCCTTTTCACAGGAACCTGAGACATATTCCAGAACGCAGTCTAGTAGAAGTTAAGGCCTTTTCACAGGAACCTGAGACATATTCCAGAACGCAGTCTAGTAGAAGTTAAGGCCTTTTCACAGGAACCTGAGACATATTCCAGAACGCAGTCTTGTAGAAGTTAAGGCCTTTTCACAGGAACCTGAGACATATTCCAGAACGCAGTCTAGTAGAAGTTAAGGCCTTTTCACAGGAACCTGAGACATATTCCAGAACGCAGTCTAGTAGAAGTTAAGGCCTTTTCACAGGAACCTGAGACATATTCCAGAACGCAGTCTAGTAGAAGTTAAGGCCTTTTCACAGGAACCTGAGACATATTCCAGAACGCAGTCTTGTAGAAGTTAAGGCCTTTTCACAGGAACCTGAGACATATTCCAGAACGCAGTCTTGTAGAAGTTAAGGCCTTTTCACAGGAACCTGAGACATATTCCAGAACGCAGTCTTGTAGAAGTTAAGGCCTTTTCACAGGAACCTGAGACATATTCCAGAACGTAGTCTTGTAGAAGTTAAGGCCTTTTCACAGGAACCTGAGACATATTCCAGAACGCAGTCTTGTAGAAGTTAGGGCCTTTTCACAGGAACCTGAGACATATTCCAGAACGCAGTCTTGTAGAAGTTAAGGCCTTTTCACAGGAACCTGAGACATATTCCAGAACGCAGTCTTGTAGAAGTTAAGGCCTTTTCACAGGAACCTGAGACATATTCCAGAACTCAGCAGTCTTCATCGATTTAGCACTTTTACTAAAATAACTCAACAAGAGTTGCGTGTTTTAATATTCGGATACGAACAGCATGTGACCCAGTGTTTTACATTTAACTGTACAAACACCAAAACAACACAATACAAACAACATGCTCTCTCTATGTTTCTCGTACATTCAGCATCTCTGCAGGAAAAGCAATTTGGACATTCTCCAACAAACTTTCAATCCAATCTAAAGAGAACTACGCCTCATTAAAATATGCAAATTTTGCAACATAAAGAAGGCAAAGTATTTATGACTGATTCATCGTTCTTCTCCGCAACTTGGATAAAACATTGTATTTAGCTACCAGAGCCGTCAGACAGACCTAACGTCCAATCACATGCTCCTGAGCCGTTTACACCAATCAGCACGAGGGACCTGATTATCTTTACTCCTCGCCAAACAGTATCCGGGCGATGAAATCTAACAAAATGGGACTGACGGGGCATGTGACAGGTACTGGGGGAAATGAAAGATGCACACAGCGTTTTGGTGTGGAGATCTAAGCGAAAGAAGTCGCTTGGAAGATATAAGCTTAGATATAACGATAATATATAATCGGGTTCGCAGGACGTGGTTGGATTGATCTGGCTCAGAATAGGGACAAGTGGTGGGCTCTTGTGAATGCGGTAATGAACCACTGGATTCATTGTTGCATTCAGTTTCTTCAATAGCTGAGGAACTACTAGTTCAAGAAGAATTCTGCTACACGAAGTTAACTGGTTGGTTTGTCAGTTATAACAAAAAGTTGTAACACTTCATCCACCAGCTCCATTGTGTCTGTCTGTCTGTCTGTGTGCCTGTCCGCACGCAACTCGAGAATACCTGAACATGTTCTTATCAAAGTTGATATCAAGAAGATATTCTAAACACTGTTGATCAATTGCAGCTTTGAATGAAACCGTAGACAATATCAAACGTAAATTCTAAAAGCTTCTGACGACGGTGTATAACATTGAGAACTAACTGTCTTCTGGACTTTGTACATCGTCTAGATAAATTTTTTTTTTTCCAATGGCTCGACAGCCCCTTGGGGGCCTAGGCCGCCTCATTACCGACGTTTCACGATCACACTCAGACACACCACACTCGGTAGGACTCCTCTGTACGAGTGATCAGCCCGTCGCAGAGACCTCTACCTTACAACACACAACACTCACAACAGACAGACATCTATGCCCCCGGCGGGATTCGAACCCACAATCCCAGTAAGCGAGCGGCCGTAGACCCACGCCTTAGACCGCGCGGCCACTGGGATCGGCCCGGATAAAATATTAAGATATAATATAAAAATCACGACGTTTCGGAAGCTGGTTCGTCTTCCGTCTTCAGGTGATGGGAGGAGGAGACACCTACTCAGTCCTACTTCGTCCAGTGATTGAGATTAGCTCAGTCACCTGAAGACGAACCACCTTCCGAAACGTCGTGATTTTTATATTATATTTTAAAATTTTATCCGGACGATGGACAAAGTCCAGAAGACAATTGGTTCTCAATAACAAACGTATTCTTGGCCGCAACTCCATATTAACTCAGTAAACATTTGTAGCAGGACAACGCGACAGAAGTTGCCGAACCAACAACACACACGTCTTAGGTTCAGTAGGCCTACACGTTTGCGCCTTGCAGTGTTTGAGGCAACTAAGCAAAACATTCCTTCAGTCCTATCTAACCGACACGTCATTCTCAGTGACTGTTTCCGGATTTTTTTGCCCCTAAAAAACCTCTCACGGCCGGACTCCCACAGGGTGCAATACTCTCACCAATTCTTTTCACCCTATATACAGCCGATATCCCACGACCCCCCATATACAATTAGCCCTGTTCGCAGACGACACGGCGATATTCACCCAGTCATGGCGTCCTGACACTATAACCCGCCGTCTCTCCCAAGCGGTGGTTCGACTCCTCACCTACTTAACCCACTGACGCCTGAAAGTAAATATAGCCAAAACTGAAGCAATCATATTCACCAAAAGACGGCCAAAACTCCCAGCGCCGATCCGGCTGGAGGGAATGGTGATTCCGTGGTCGGCGGAAGTCACCTATCTGGGACTCCGGTTAACTTCCACCCTTAACTACTCATCACAAGTCAAACGAGCGGCTCACACGGCAATCGGCAATCTAGTACAACTCTTCCTACTACTGGCCAAGCACTCCACACTGTCAGTAACCACAAAGCTGCACATCTATAAGGCAACCCTCCGATCCGCCTTAACATACGCGGCACCTGTATGGTGCTCCATAAATGATTCGACATATCAACATCTTCAAGTGGTGCAAAATAAGTGTTTACGGGTCATTTCTAATTCCCCCCGCCGCACGCCCATATTCCGCCTCCACTCGTCCTTTAGTACAGGACATACACAAAATAATGGTGCGGTTTTCATATAACTCAAGTTGATACCGCACCATTCTTTTGTGTATGCCTGTATTGACTATATACAATCATATGTCCGACAACTAGCGTCCAGGTTTTATTCCAATCCCCTCATCGGGTCCTTAGGGCAATATACAATCCACGATCTGAACACTGTGTACAGACGATATAAACACAAACGGCCAAAGCATATCTTGCTCTAATTAGAGAAGGCTGAAAGGTAGTTTTTTTTGTTGTTCCCAGTATTTCACTACAACTACTGTTTCTTCGCTCACTCTACGTTGCGGTCAGGGCGGATGTCCCGATTGTCGTGAAATTACGGAAGTTGGTAAATGGTACAACTTGCTAACATTTTGGTTACTTCATGTATACTGATATTGGTAATAAAGCTTTTATTAAAAAAAAATAAATAAAACTAAGCAAAGCTAACGCTGCCGCCAGTATTATTGCGATACGTACGGACTTTCTAACGTTTCGAGATTTCAGGCTTCCGACGCGGTGTAGTCGAGACCCTCACTCTTCTGTGATGTTATGCGGCGTAAATTGGTATTATGATTACCGACGTCGGTAATCATAATACCAATCTATGCCGGCTAACATCCCAGAAGAACGAAGGTCATTTTATAGTTCCTCAATACTGAGCTTCAAACACAATTACACATAACCTACAACAGGGGTGCACAAATTTTCCAAAAAAATTAGGAGTCATAAAATTTCTGGGCACCAGAAAGGTGATACGAAGCAAGTTCCATACTGAGTATACACAAACATTAGGTACCACTGTATAAAACGCACTCGCCACGGCAACCTCGAGCCCGGAATTTGTGCAGCCCTGCCCTAAAAATAGGCCTACTGCGTTCAACCTACGTCTCCCATAATGCCTTTTTGAAAAAAATGTAACCCCATGCATTCTTAACCTAGAAACGAGAAAGAGAGTACTTACCTTCACGGCCCGGCCGCTTTACCCCGTCCGATAGAGCATGCGGTATCGGGCTGGGCGGGCGACAGAGCCGTTATGCAAAAGAAGATGAACAGACAAATGTCTGGCCGGTACCGCGACTCGAACTCCGGGTCGTCCAGCCCGTAGCCTCCTCACTATACTGACTACTCTCATACGCAGTACAGTCATGTAATGCCTATGTGTACCAAAATCACATTCGACCAATAATTTGTACTGTGTATCCCTAAAACCAAGATTTATCGAGAAGAAACACGCGCGCGGAGAGGTACGATGTTCCTATTATGCGTTCATTTTACGAACTTCATGCATTCAACACAAGGAGACTAGATCACCGTCACTGCTGTTTGTGAATCTTATACCCTGAAAATGGAGGCAGCAGTTTAATCTGAAACATGAGTACATATCTACCAAACTGTACGGTGTCGCTTCCCAAAGGACCGCAGTCTTGATACCACTGTGATAACCTTTGATTTCACTAAATATATATTTACCAAATGATACGAAGAAGGCGAGTGGGCCGCGATAGCTCAGTCGGTATAGCGACTCGCTACGGGCTGGACGGTCCGGGGATCGAATCCCGGTGGGGGTGAGATTTTCAGCACCAGTCCAGACCGGCCCTGGGGCCCACCCAGCCTCCTGTACAATGGGTACCGGGTCATTCCCGGGGATAAAGCGGCCGGAGCGTGGCGTTGACCACCCACCCTCATCTAGCGCCGAGGTAAAAGAAAAAGTAGAGCTATACCTCTATTCCCCCTCTGGGCCTACATGGCCTGTTATAGGGAGAACTTTACCTTACCTTTTTTTTATGAAGAAGACGTAAGCAGCTACTGGATGGCCTTAAGGAAAAGAGAAGATGCTGGAAATTGAAAGAGGAAGCACTAGATCGCACCCTGTGGAGAACTCGCTTTGGAAGAGGCTACGGACCTGTCGTAAGACAGACTGCAGAATGAAGAGGCTACGGACCTGTCGTAAGACAGACTGCAGAATGAAGAGTCTACGGACCTGTTCTAAGACAGACTGCAGAATGAAGAGGCTACGGACCTGTCGTAAGACAGACTGCAGAATGAAGAGGCTACGGACCTGTTGTAAGACAGACTGCAGAATGAAGAGGCTACGTACCTGTCGTAAGACAGACTGCAGAATGAAGAGGCTACGGACCTGTTGTAAGACAGACTGCAGAATGAAGAGGCTACGGACCTGTCGTAAGACAGACTGCAGAATGAAGAGGCTACGGACCTGTCGTAAGACAGACCGCAGAATAAAGAGTCTACGGACCTGTTGTAAGACAGACTACAGAATGAAGAGGCTACGTACCTGTCGTAAGACAGACTGCAGAATGAAGAGGCTACGGACCTGTTGTAAGACAGACTGCAGAATGAAGAGGCTACGGACCTGTCGTAAGACAGACTGCAGAATGAAGAGGCTACGGACCTGTCGTAAGACAGACCGCAGAATAAAGAGTCTACGGACCTGTTGTAAGACAGACTACAGAATGAAGAGGCTACGTACCTGTCGTAAGACAGACTGCAGAATGAAGAGGCTACGGACCTGTTGTAAGACAGACTGCAGAATGAAGAGGCTACGGACCTGTCGTAAGACAGACTGCAGAATGAAGAGGCTACGGACCTGTCGTAAGACAGACCGCAGAATAAAGAGTCTACGGACCTGTTGTAAGACAGACTACAGAATCAAGGGGCTACGGACCTGTCGTAAGAGAGACTGCAGAATGAAGAGTCTACGGACCTGTTGTAAGACAGACTGCAGAATGAAGAGGCTACGGACCTGTCGTAAGACAGACTGCAGAATGAAGAGGCTACGGACCTGTCGTAAGAGAGACTGCAGAATGAAGAGTCTACGGACCTGTTGTAAGACAGACTGCAGAATGAAGAGGCTACGGACCTGTTGTAAGAGAGACTGCAAAATGAAGAGGCTACGGACCTGTCGTAAGACAGACTGCAGAATGAAGAGTCTACGGACCTGTTGTAAGACAGACTGCAGAATGAAGAGGCTACGGACCTGTCGTAAGACAGACTGCAGAATGAAGAGGCTACGGACCTGTCGTAAGACAGACTGCAGAATGAAGAGTCTACGGACCTGTTGTAAGACAGACTGCAGAATGAAGAGGCTACGGACCTGTCGTAAGAGAGACTGCAGAATGAAGAGGCTACGGACCTGTCGTAAGACAGACCGCAGAATGAAGAGTCTACGGACCTGTTGTAAGACAGACTACAGAATGAAGGGGCTACGGACCTGTCGTAAGAGAGACTGCAGAATGAAGTCTACGGACCTGTTGTAAGACAGACTGCAGAATGAAGAGGCTACGGACCTGTCGTAAGACAGACTGCAGAATGAAGAGGCTACGGACCTGTCGTAAGAGAGACTGCAGAATGAAGAGGCTACGGACCTGTCGTTAGAGAGACTGCAGAATGAAGAGTCTACGGACCTGTTGTAAGACAGACTGCAGAATGAAGAGGCTACGGACCTGTTGTAAGACAGACTGCAGAATGAAGAGGCTACGGACCTGTTGTAAGACAGACTGCAGAATGAAGAGGCTACGGACCTGTTGTAAGACAGACTGCAGAATGAAGAGGCTACGGACCTGTCGTAAGACAGACTGCAGAATGAAGAGGCTACGGACCTGTCGTAAGAGAGACTGCAGAATGAAGAGGCTACGGACCTGTCGTTAGAGACTGCAGAATGAAGAGTCTACGGACCTGTTGTAAGACAGACTGCAGAATGAAGAGTCTACGGACCTGTTGTAAGACAGACTGCAGAATGAAGAGGCTACGGACCTGTCGTAAGACAGACTGCAGAATGAAGAGGCTACGGACCTGTCGTAAGACAGACTGCAGAATGAAGAGTCTACGGACCTGTTGTAAGACAGACTGCAGAATGAAGAGGCTACGGACCTGTCGTAAGAGAGACTGCAGAATGAAGAGGCTACGGACCTGTCGTAAGACAGACCGCAGAATAAAGAGTCTACGGACCTGTTGTAAGACAGACTACAGAATGAAGGGGCTACGGACCTGTCGTAAGAGAGACTGCAGAATGAAGAGTCTACGGACCTGTTGTAAGACAGACTGCAGAATGAAGAGGCTACGGACCTATCGTAAGACAGACTGCAGAATGAAGAGGCTACGGACCTGTCGTAAGAGAGACTGCAGAATGAAGAGTCTACGGACCTGTTGTAAGACAGACTGCAGAATGAAGAGGCTACGGACCTGTTGTAAGAGAGACTGCAAAATGAAGAGGCTACGGACCTGTCGTAAGACAGACTGCAGAATGAAGAGTCTACGGACCTGTTGTAAGACAGACTGCAGAATGAAGAGGCTACGGACCTGTCGTAAGACAGACTGCAGAATGAAGAGGCTACGGACCTGTCGTAAGACAGACTGCAGAATGAAGAGTCTACGGACCTGTTGTAAGACAGACTGCAGAATGAAGAGGCTACGGACCTGTCGTAAGAGAGACTGCAGAATGAAGAGGCTACGGACCTGTCGTAAGACAGACCGCAGAATGAAGAGTCTACGGACCTGTTGTAAGACAGACTACAGAATGAAGGGCTACGGACCTGTCGTAAGAGAGACTGCAGAATGAAGTCTACGGACCTGTTGTAAGACAGACTGCAGAATGAAGAGGCTACGGACCTGTCGTAAGACAGACTGCAGAATGAAGAGGCTACGGACCTGTCGTAAGAGAGACTGCAGAATGAAGAGGCTACGGACCTGTCGTTAGAGAGACTGCAGAATGAAGAGTCTACGGACCTGTTGTAAGACAGACTGCAGAATGAAGAGGCTACGGACCTGTTGTAAGACAGACTGCAGAATGAAGAGGCTACGGACCTGTTGTAAGACAGACTGCAGAATGAAGAGGCTACGGACCTGTTGTAAGACAGACTGCAGAATGAAGAGGCTACGGACCTGTCGTAAGACAGACTGCAGAATGAAGAGGCTACGGACCTGTCGTAAGAGAGACTGCAGAATGAAGAGGCTACGGACCTGTCGTTAGAGACTGCAGAATGAAGAGTCTACGGACCTGTTGTAAGACAGACTGCAGAATGAAGAGGCTACGGACCTGTTGTAAGACAGACTGCAGAATGAAGAGGCTACGGACCTGTCGTAAGAGAGACTGCAGAATGAAGAGGCTACGGACCTGTCGTTAGAGAGACTGCAGAATGAAGAGTCTACGGACCTGTTGTAAGACAGACTGCAGAATGAAGAGGCTACGGACCTGTTGTAAGACAGACTGCAGAATGAAGAGTCTACGGACCTGTTGTAAGACAGACTGCAGAATGAAGAGGCTACGGACCTGTCGTAAGACAGACTGCAGAATGAACGAATGAATGAATGATACGAATTATAACAAAACCAGAATCCATGCACCGCCTTCGTACCAACTAAATAAATTAATTTGCTGTGAATATAAATAAATCAATAAGACGATACAGTCAATAATACAGTAACAATACAGCCCCACTAGGCAGCAGCGTGACGCTATGTACAGCACACGGACAGCCCATCCCCTAACCCGAATGACCACCACTTTAACGCGAAGTGCGGTAAATTAATGGACAGCACTTGTACCCCAGATTAGAGGACGGTGGTCAGATCCTGAGGTTCAACCTCATTGAGGCTTCTATGGTTTTCCTACATACTCCGATAAAATACACGTACTTGTATACAGAACAGAGTAGCACTGTTGACACTCGGCGCACGGCAGGCAATATCTCACACAAGTGCTGTCATAGGCCTGCCTGCCTACTTATTTCACCCTATCTGATAGTCAAGCAGCTTTGAAGGCTCTTCAGGCTGCTACAACAACGTCCCCATTGGTACGGCAGTGCCAAAGGGCGTTGAATGATATCTCCACCCATTATTCTGTGGGACTCTTTTGGGTCCCCGGACATACTGGAATACGTGGAAATCAAATTGTCGACGAGCTCGCAAGGGGGGGGGGGTTCTGAAAACCATTTTATGGGACCAGAACCGGCCCTGGGAGTCTCGAGGCAAAGTATAAGGAAGAAATAAGTTTTAAAACTTTCGCGGCGACATGATTCAATATAGTCTTCTCGGGCGCACAGCCGCGTCAATTCGTTTGAATACAACGTTTCGGGGACTAGCTCCGTCCCCATCCTCAGGCAAAACTTTGCAAAGTTTTGCCTGAGGATGGGGACGGAGCTAGTCCCCGAAACGTTGTATTCAAACGAATTGACGCGGCTGTGCGCCCGAGAAGACTATATTGTATAAGGAAGAAAATTCAGTGCTGGACAAACAGCACTTGATAATGTGGCAGGGACTAGCTGGCACTCAGAGACAGGCTCGAGAGTTGATCTCGGGCCCCTGTATTGCCATTAGGACCAGACTGCTGTCCTTTACTAGGACACAATCCAGAGTGGTTATTGGCCTACTTACTGGACATACCAGACTGCTGTCCTTTAGTAGGACACAATCCAGAGTGGTTACTGGCCTACTTACTGGACATACCAGACTGCTGTCCTTTAGTAGGACACAATCCAGAGTGGTTACTGGCCTGCTTACTGGACATAACACTTTGAGAAGACACCTCTACATAATGGGACTGAGTGACAGTCCCTTATGTAGGAAATGTGGAGCAGAGGAAGAGACCTCAGCTGATGTTTTGTGCAAATGTGAAGCCCTGGCGACACACAGACACAGTCATTTGGGTTCTTTTTTTCTGAACCCTGTAGACATAAAAGAACCAGGTCTAGGGGCGATCTGGACCTTAATTACAAGGACAGGGCTCCTGACTTATATTTGGTTAAGGGGCACAAAGAGCCTGTTAAAGGCCTACGTGCATCGGGACCGTGAAGGCCCGACCCATACTTCTATTCTATTCTATTCTATTCTATTTCACCCAATTACTGTAAACTGAGGCCTAAATACAGGCGTATCGGCTTTTGCATTCCAAATTAAACATTATACAAATAATCTAATAATAACGATTATGCAGTTGGGTTAGATTTGAAGTTATGACAGTGTGTGACGCCGTGTCGTCTGGTAGAAATTTACGAACGTTTCGAAGGAACATGTTGCTTC
The DNA here is from genome assembly GCA_021186555.1 of Reticulitermes speratus. Lineage (NCBI taxonomy): Eukaryota > Metazoa > Arthropoda > Insecta > Blattodea > Rhinotermitidae > Reticulitermes > Reticulitermes speratus. Next base: position 54,851,437 of record JAJKFL010000005.1, read on the forward strand.
CGTATGCGGGGTAGAATACGGACGCAGCACGTTCCGTCAAATACGTCGATAAAGGTAAAAAGGTAAAGGTCTCCCTAGAACAGGCCATGAAGACCCAGAGGGGGAGTAGAGGTATAGCTGTACTCTTTCTTTAACCTCGGCGCTAGATGGGGGTGGGTGGTCAACGCCACGCCCCGGCCGCTTTACCCCCCGGGAATGACCCGGTACCCGTTGTACAAATACGTCGATAGGCAGATTTTGTGGTTAATTCAATGACGTCATCTGTCAGTAGCTCAGATGATATAGTGTGTCATAGTAGGATGACGACGGAATAACGGATTCCATAAGACGTGAGAGGGAGCGATCATGACGTGTCTCGACATGTGCTTTGGGCGCACTGAGGAAAACTGTGAATTTCCGGCTAATCCTGACGTCGTATCTTAACCACTCGTCCATTTATCAGCTTTCCCATAACGTCCGGACTACAGCACAGTTACACCCTTCAACCAGCTATATCGCAAGTGATCCATATTGCTGTCTTCGTACTTGACACCGTGCATTCTGGTAGGTGGGGAGGCTCACCAACATTCCTCAGGAACATACTACTTGAGTACTCCAGGCTTCTGTGATGTTACTCCATGTAGATTGGTAAATAGTCACCGACGTTTCGAAGGACGGTGGAGCCTTCATCTTCACCGCAAAGCAGTCCACGAAGACGTGCTTGACTCTGAAGATGAAGATGCCACGATTTTTGAAACGTCGGTATCTACTTACCAATCTACATTGTGCAACATCCAAGAATACCCGAATACCCAAAAACACTGCTGTGAGAACCTCATATCTCAAAATATTACATCTGTATTTAAGAATATAAGTGGTATCCGTCTTCCAGACTATACGGTGTCATAACACAGGTCACACAACATGCATTTACATCGCCGTGGAAATCCAGAATGTCATAAGACAATGGAAAAGGAAACCCTTAACGCTCTAAGCCTGACATGCGTCTATATATTACATATGCAATCAGAACTACACACAGAACACACTGACATTAGACTGCGTCTCCATTACTAACACGAAGTAGTTTAGGGAAAGAGTCGCTGTTTGTTGTCAGAAACACGTGGAAACATAGAAGTATTCTATGTGGAAAAGACTGAGTATCCACCCCTCTCTCACCCTATTGGCTATCATCACATCACACATTTTGCTACCCTGCCGTACTTTCCAGAATCTACGTTATAGGTTTTCTTTCCCACTCGGGACTCTTGACCCGTGAGAATGGGACCGATACGTTGTCCCGAAACGTCGGTAAACAATTACCACACGACGCCGTGTAATACCCCAGAAGACCGCAATTTCAAATACAGAGTTGTTTAATATAGTTTTCTCGGGCGCACAGCCGCGTCAATTCGTTTGTATACAACGTTTCGGAGACTAGCTCCGTCCCCATCCTCAGGAAAAATCAGTTTTGCCTGAGGATGGGACGGAGCTAGTCCCCGAAACGTTGTATTCAAACGAATTGACGCGGCTGTGCGCCCGAGAAGACTATATTGAATCATGTCGCCGCGAAAGTTTTAAAACTTATACAGAGTTGTTTAATTTTTAAATCAGGTGGTACATATAATAACCACTGTGCTTTAAAGTGTTACGTCCTAGCCGCGTGCGCATATGACAAAACAACTCAAAATCTAAGGCCAAAGTGTCGGCAATCCTACGTGAACATTTACACCGCTACAGAAGAAAGTCTCTCTGGGATGCAGGAAGCACTCTAGCGGCCGCAGCCGGTACTGCGGCGTGTACAACCGTTGAACTCATTCCCCAGCCAGAAGCACGGAGCTACATTACAAAGGATTACCAGAACGTGTTTAACGCCTGACGGACTGCATTACACACTACATATTTTGCGAGTGTTTTGTCTAGAAAAAACAAAATTAAATAAAACAATATTTAAACCGTAGATTAGATACGGAGAGTTATTTTGGACGAAAGAGCACCAGAGTAGAAGCCAGGAACTTCAACCCCCAACATAATTCATTTCGTATGGAGCACAAATGAGTGTGAGAGAGGGGGTGAGAAACCGTACAGCAAGCAAGCCACAGACTGGAGACCCTCGAAAACTCAACTAACCTTCATACATGGCTAATATATATACGAGATAGAGAGGGAAAGAGAGAGATTCTGTACCGTTACACTCCGCAGATAGCCGGAGGCTAAAAGTTATAATTAATTCTGAACCCCCCCCCATCCCCCCCTTACCACCCTGCCACTGATTAACTTTGAATGATCAGTGCCACGAAAACGCATTAAAACTGAACGAATGCAGATGAAACTTCGGTCAAAATCAAGAGACCACAAAAACCAAAAAAGCCTGCTCTCACGTCCGAATTGGTAGATAACATATATATGCAACTGTAGCATAAAATGATGACCAAAAAACCTCAAAATCATATCCCCCCCCCCCCCTTCTCTACCACACAAGTATACAGATAAAAAATGAAACAAGCTGCCAAATTCACAATTTGTTCAACTCTTTTTTTAGTTTCATTTTCACCGGCGGTGGTTGAGTGTGTTATTAAAGTCTAAAACCCGAAGGGATGATAAATATATAATTTCATTAATTCATAAAATTGCTTCGGGCACCAATCCAGCTCGCATTTCTCCATTATCGACCTTTATACGTGGAGTGTTTTTTTTTTATTTTTTTTTCCTCTGTGTGTATGTGTTATGTGTGTGTGTTGTTGTGTGTAGACTAGCAATCCAGAAAATAGATTAAAAAAAACTCTGGACTTTTCGTGTAAAAGCGTGCGGTTTTTGTTACATCTAAAATTCAGCACCAGTGCTATAGCAAATTAATCAATTAGCTTTTAAAAAAACAGATTGTACTGCACACAATTAAACTATGCAAATTGGAAAGTAATTTAACATGCATCGCATTTCCACCAGCAGCGTGCAGACAGGGGAAGGCTTGTTCGTTCAATTTCTCGGCACCGTCCCTGCTGGCTCGCCCACCTCTCTGTCGTAACTTCATACTTCTAACATCTGACGGCCATCGGCCATCGGCCACCCTCGCGTGCTAACAGTCTAGCTCCTCAAACTGTTGAATGCCAACACACAAAACGCTCAAACCCGCAAACAATCTCCCAATTGATCGATTGACTCTCTACACAATGTAGAATGTTCAAGGCGTGTCGTCTGGTATGTTACGTCGTGTCGACGTTTCGACTGGCCGCAGTGCCTTCATGTTCAGGGTCAAGCAGTCCAAGCAGAGTAGCCGCGCCTCAAGACATATCTTCCTTATATTACGTTATATTATTTTTTTTTCCAATAGCTCGACAGCCCCTAGGGGGCATAGGCGTCTTCGTATTTCGACGCTTCACGATCACACTCAGACACACCACACTCGGTAGGACTCCTCTGGACGAGTGACCAGCCCGTCGCAGAGACCTCTACCTGACAACACTCACAAGAGACAGACATCCATGCCCTAGGCGGGATTCGAACCCGCAATCCCAGTAAGCGAAAGGCCGTAGACCCACGCCTTAAGACAGCGTGGTCACTGGGATCGGCCCTACATTATATTATACCACGTAATATCTCAGAACAGCGCAGATCTCATCAACATCGCGGCGGAAGTCTGAAATCCTTATACAGGGCATACACAAAAGAATGGTGCGGTTTCAAAAGTAAATAAAACATTTATGTCTCACATTACACCGGCACAACATACACCGTCAGCGGCGGCAACTGTCCAAGTTTCTCATGCGCTACCAGCAGTTCGCTTCTCATGCTTACTGCGTGGCCGCGGGGCCAGTTTCAAAGATGGCGTTGCAGCAGGAGAAGGCTTTCTGTGTGCTCCGTTTTGAGGTGTCCAGATCTGTGATTACAGTGCAGCGTGAGTTTCGTGCACGGTTTAAAAAAGACGCACCACACAATAATAACATAAGCAGGCGGTACCGACAGTTTGTAGAAACTGGATGCTTGTGTAAAGACAAGAGTCCTGGTCGCATGCACTGCAGGCCATTACAGCGGACATGCTACACCGGGTCTGGGATGAGTTTGATTACCGTGTGGATGTGTGTCGTGTGACCCAGGGTGCATACATTGAAGGATTGTAATTACCAAATGAGAAACTTGGACAGTTGCCGCCGCTGACGGTGTATGTTGTGCCCGTATAAGGTGAGAAATAAATTTTTTATTCACTTCTGAAACCGCACCATTCTTTTGTGTATGCCCTGTATAACACTTTAAAACATCGGTAACTACCAAAGAAAGCTAAACATCTCAGAAGACTCGAGCCTTCGGAGACACCGCTGTGGGAACCAAAAGCCAGGCATTACAGCCTGCCCTTGTGGATTTTAATGCGGTACGACTCGCCAGATAACAGCTGAACACCACATACCATTTCCTGATTTGTTACTCCTAATCTTGAATGTAAGCAAATATGAATTAAAATTGAAATTAAAACCAACTTGATGCACCTTCACTATTAAAAATTTTAATAGTAGATTAATTAACTCTTAATTAACCCGACATGTTTCGGTCAGGTACCTGACCATCTTCAGGGGTTTTTACTACATTTAGTTGCGTAGACCATATATAAAACATACACAAGATATGATCCCACAAAGTCTCGTCGCATATAAAGTTTTCATAAATCACTAAAAGTCACTAAAACTCGTTTTAAAAAAAAAACTCGTTTTAAAGAACTCTTAAAACGAGTTTTAGTGACTTTTAGTGATTTATGAAAACTTTATATGCGACGAGACTTTGTGGGATCATATCTTGTGTATGTTTTATATATGGTCTACGCAACTAAATGTAGTAAAAACCCCTGAAGATGATCAGGTACCTGACCGAAACATGTCGGGTTAATTAAGAGTTAATTAATCTACTATTAAAATTTTTGATAGTGAAGGTGCATCAAGTTGGTTTTAATTTCAATTTTAATTTATACAAGATGCACGGTGAATACGATATTAAATAAATACGAATTATTTTGCTTTCTCTACCGCCTAAAGTTGCTATGTTTTGACACGCTGTTGGTAACGGTGTTGGACTGCACTTGTTACACTGCGAGCACGGACACGTAGTAACATTCGGCGAGTGGCTCAGAAAAAGGCTAAGAACCGCTTAACTGGAGTCTGCAGACTCCTGGCACTGCGTCACAAATTTCCTTCCTTCTCCGGCCTGACCAGCCCACCTGTACTCTACACACGGACCGCTTCATTCGTTGACGTATCAGGTTCGAATACTGCTCAACAACCAGCTAACAAAAATGGTCTTCTCCAGTTACTCCTTATAGCAGTGCTTCCCAAACCTGTGTAAACTACCCAAAATTGTGGAAAATTGTTTTTTTTTTGGGTAACGACACATCACGGAATACACATTAAAATTTACCGTAAAAGTGTAGAAGAAGAAGTGCTCTGAAGAACGTGATCAGTCAGTGTGCACCGATACTCTAAAACAGTCTAACAGTGGCATTATACCGACTGGCTGGGACCTGGGTGATGAAATGTGCGTGGTGAATAGTTACTGAATTGTTTGTGGCTGCTGAATGTTTAGAGGTGTTTAAACTAAAGACGTTGCATCAAACATAATGTTTGTGGCTGCTGAATGTTTAGAGGTGTTTAAACTAAAGACGTTGCATCAAACATAATGTTTGTGGCTGCTAAAATGTTTAGAGGTGTTTAAACTAAAGACGTTGCATCAAACATAATGTTTGTGGCTGCTAAAATGTTTAGAGATGTTTAAAATAAAGACGTTGCATCAAACATATTGTTTGTGGCTGCTAAAATGTTTAGAGATGTTTAAAATAAAGACGTTGCATCAAACATAATGTTTGTGGCTGCTAAAATGTTTAGAGATGTTTAAAATAAAGACATTGCATCAAACATAATGTTTGTGGCTGCTAAAATGTTTAGAGATGTTTAAAATAAAGACATTGCATCAAACATAATGTTTGTGGCTGCTAAAATGTTTAGAGATGTTTAAACTAAAGACGTTGCATCAAACATAATGTTTGTGGCTGCTGAATGTTTAGAGGTGTTTAAACTAAAGACGTTGCATCAAACATAATGTTTGTGGCTGCTAAAATGTTTAGAGGTGTTTAAACTAAAGACGTTGCATCAAACATAATGTTTGTGGCTGCTAAAATGTTTAGAGATGTTTAAAATAAAGACGTTGCATCAAACATATTGTTTGTGGCTGCTAAAATGTTTAGAGATGTTTAAAATAAAGACGTTGCATCAAACATAATGTTTGTGGCTGCTAAAATGTTTAGAGATGTTTAAAATAAAGACATTGCATCAAACATAATGTTTGTGGCTGCTAAAATGTTTAGAGATGTTTAAAAAAAGACTTGCATCAAACATAATGTTTGTGGCTGCTAAAATGTTTAGAGATGTTTAAACTAAAGACATTGCATCAAACATAATGTTTGTGGCTGCTAAAATGTTTAGAGATGTTTAAACTAAAGACATTGCATCAAACATAATGTTTGTGGCTGCTAAAATGTTTAGAGATGTTTAAAATAAAGACATTGCATCAAACATAATGTTTGTGGCTGCTAAAATGTTTAGAGATGTTTAAAACAAAGACGTTGCATCAAACATAATGTTTGTGGCTGCTAAAACGTTTAGAGATGTTTAAACTAAAGACGTTGCATCAAACACATTGTTTGTGGCTGCTAAAACGTTTAGAGATGTTTAAAACTAAAGACGTTGCATCAAACATATTGTTTGTGGCTGCTAAAACGTTTAGAGATGTTTAAAACAAAGACGTTGCATCAAACATAATGTTTGTGGCTGCTAAAACGTTTAGAGATGTTTAAACTAAAGACGTTGCATCAAACATAATGTTTGCTTTCTATTTTTACCGATCTCTCTTCACTTGTCAAATAAGTTTCCTGTGCAGTTAGTGTTTTACCTACATTGGGTAAAAAGGACTTTCTGATAAGCCGTTTTGGGTAATGAAGGAAAAAGTTTGTGAAGCAGTGCCTTATAGTGTACTTAACGACGCCTTTAGCAACTCCGGTAAAGAACTGGAGACAGCAGGAAGGAACAGTTCGTACCTTAATCAAACGGACTTGTTTCAGCTAGCAAAACTTTGATACAACTTATTAGCATCGACTGCATTACTTAATAACCAACTAAATGCACATTCATTTGAAACTATTTTATAGTTTATTAAATTCCCCTAAATTCCCCTACATATGTTTCGGTCTACTTATAGACCATCTTCAGGGGGTCACAAACTACACTTATGTCACATCCATATGTTCAGTCAATTGCTACATGCAGTCTAGATCACTTTTGTCTTATATGTAGGTTGTAAAAACACTTTAACACGGATACACGTTTAAAATTGTAAATATATGTAAAACACCCTGTATAACAACTTAAAGTCTTGTCTAAGTTGTGTGTACAAAGTTAAAATAGCAGCACAGTTGTCTTGTTATAGCTTGTCATTGGCTGATTGATGCATAAAATGTGAAATAAGTGTAGTTTGTGACCCCCTGAAGATGGTCTATATGTAGACCGAAACGTATGTAGGGGAATTTAGGGGAATTTAATAAACTATAAAACAGTTTCAAATGAATGTGCATTTCATTGGTTATTAAGTACTGAGTGAAAATGCACGGTGTAAGTAATATAAAAAAAATTCGGCCGCCATGTTTCGGCCCATAAATTAAGTCCTCATCAGGCCTATAGGTAAATATACGTAGAAAAAATTATACAGAAGAATTCAAAATAATGCTCATCGGTGAAGTCCTTTGAATTTCTCTAAATAATACAGGGCATACACAAACGAATGGTGCGGTTTCAATAGGAATCACTATTGAAACCGCACCATTCTTTTGTGTATGCCCTGTATTTATATATAAGCCTACTGATGGCTTAATTTGTTAACCAAAACATATCGCCTATATTAATAAACTGTAACAATTAAACTTAATATTGCACATCTTCCATGCAGTATTGTGTATATATACATATATATATATATATATATATATATATGCCCACTAATATTGAAAAGAAGATGATTAGACGCACAAAGTTTTACTGACTGTCATCTTAGCCTACACATCATCGTCTAATTTACACGAACACACTGTCATTAACTTTGAAATGTACACTTTACCTTAATCTTCGACAGTGTTATACATTTTTAACCAAACCGAAACTTTGTGTGTACTCCCTGAAGATGGCTATATATATATAAGCCGAAACATGTTGGAGTAACTTGTATATGGTATAAACTGTACAATGATTTGGAATAAATCTTATCTCGATCAACTAAAGTTGTAAATTCTAAAAGGTTCTGACCCGGGTTCAATCCAAGGTCAGTCCATGTGGAATTTTGTGGTGGGCAAAGTGGCACTGGGACAGGTTCCCCCCCCCCCCGAGTACTTAGGTTTTCCCCTGTCAATTTAAGTCCACCGGTGCTCCATTACTTGGAAAAATGAAAAAAAACTGACCATCTTTCTCTCCATCTTCATCACAGGGTTGCACAATAAGCCTTAAGGCTGCGGTGCGTCTGTAGCTTTTGCTGCGGGGCCCTTCTAAAAAAATCTGGCGATGGTATGTAACATTGAGAACTAATGGGTTTCTGGCCCTTGTCCATCGTCCGGAAATCTAAAACTAGATAACACGACGTTTCGGAAACTAGATCTGCTTCCGTCCTCAGGTGAAGGGGGAGGGAGACACCTACACTGTTGGGTCCGTTAGATAGAGCTAACCTCAATCACTGGACCTTGAATATGAGACCGATACGTTGTCCCGAAACGTCGGTATAGGATTACCATTCGACGCTGCAGGACTTCTTGACCCTTGAGATGAAACCGATACGTTGCCCGAAACGTCGGTAAAGGATTACCATTCGACGCTGCAGGACTTCTTGACCCTTGAAGATGGGACCGATACGTTGTCCCGAAACGTCGGTAAAGGATTACCATTCGACGCTGCAGGACTTCTTGACCCTTGAAGATGGGACCGATACGTTGTCCCGAAACGTCGGTAAAGGATTACCATTCGACGCTGCAGGACTTCTTGACCCTTGAAGATGGGACCGATACGTTGCCCCGAAACGTCGGTAAAGGATTACCATTCGACGCTGCAGGACTTCTTGACCCTTGAAGATGGGACCGATACGTTGCCCCGAAACGTCGGTAAAGGATTACAATTCGACGCCGCGTAATACCCCAGAAGAGCGCAGATCTCATCAACATCGCGGCGGAAGCCTGATATCACGGATGCTTCTTCCATCTTCAGGGTACAACCTTTGACACCTACCTACAAAACTACACTACGACACATCGCAGAACTTAGTACCTACCGCCAAGAGAAACTCAGATCTCAGAACAACGAGGGACATGGTCAAGATTTGAAACTGCTGAATACAAACCGAATAGTTTACCGCACGCTAACCTGCCCGGTCAAGGAAAAAGGTACACAGCGAGCGATTGTTACCGCTGACAATTACCGTTCCTTTTTTTTTTTTTTTTTTACATGTGCTGGGACCTGTCATGCGACCACAACAAATCATGCAAGTCAAAACAATAATTGTGTATTCCGTATAAGTTTCTTCTGGTATTAAAAAAAAATTGAATTAATATCTCTGTATTACGTCAATTGGAACATAACATACCGCAGGCTCTATTTGTTTTCGTTCCATGTGGAATGTATACGATACATTTTTACAATAACACAACTTTACTCAGCCACATTCCTCCATGTACGAAAAAAAAAAAACAGTTTTCGTGTTATGGAAAATCTTGTTTTTTTTTTTTTGTGTGTATGTATGTGTGTGTGTGTAGCAGCGAATGTCAAGCTGATCGTGTCAACTGAGACAGAGCACTGAAATAATGTACCTCTGCTTAATATTTCTAGCATTTCAAAACAAGCTACAGCCGCTACAAAAGTATCTCCATTATACGTCATAAATTTACGTAGCCAAAAACTCACAAGTTATCTTTATATTACTCAACATCTATCCACTTAACGACGCCATCTCGCTGTTAAAAAAAAAAATACAAGTCAGGGAACGAAATTAAATACTGAAAACTATAACTGCAAGCTTTTAAGAGAGAAAAAAAATGGTAACATTTCACAGTGACAAAAGAGACTAAATGACTAACTAAATTTTTCAAAACTTCCAGGTTTGTATGTTTGTTCTTAATTGTGAGACTTTTTAAATTGTATAATGTACCGCGTTTTAAATTAAGCTATACATTAGAGTACCATTTATTGTCAATATTAAAGACAAGCCTGACACGCTTAGCATACCTAAATGTCGTGTCACTGTTTATAAACTCCGTCTCTCTACGCTCTTTAATGCAATTACTTTTTTAGTCAAGCTGTAAAAATACTTTAAAATCCGAGGCAAAATTCGTAAAACTTGTTGTGCTTTCAGCCTGAAATAGCTGCGTGTTTTGTTAACATTCGGAACGCTGGCAAGTACTTACGAATATTACCAGAAGATGTCATTAACCGCTTTCTACTCTGCAATTATGTATGTTTGTCTTTAGCGACACAAAATGAAAACGGTGATAGTATTTATGAATAGGAACGGTAGATAACAGCAATACTTGGCACTAAAACGTCAACTTCAGTAGACACTTCCGCCGTAATATTCTTACAATTAATACACGAACCAACTTACGGGCTTCATAAAATACATTCGGAAGTAAGACTAAAACTCCTACATGTTTCGGCACCGGGGTGCCATCATCAGGGAATTAACTGAACAAAAATGCCAGCACGCTTACGTAGGTATTGTGTCGCCTTCACTAAAATGATTACAATAATTAAAATATTGAAATTCTAAAATGCACAACGTTGCGATTTGATGATTGTTAACATTGTGCATACAGAAATTTAATATTTGATGATTGTTAACATTGTGCATACAGAAATTTAATATTTGATGATTGTTAACATTGTGCATACAGAACTTTAATATTTGATGATTGTTAACATTGTGCATACAGAAATTTAATATTTGATGATTGTTAACATTGTGCATACAGAAATTTAATATTTGATGATTGTTAACATTGTGCATACAGAAATTTAATATTTGATGATTGTTAACATTGTGCATACAGAAATTAATATTTGATGATTGTTAACATTGTGCATACAGAAATTTAATATTTGATGATTGTTAACATTGTGCATACAGAAATTTAATATTTGATGATTGTTAACATTGTGCATACAGAACTTTCATATTTTAATCGTCTTAATGAAGGCGACACAATACCTAGATTGGCTGTTGGCCTTGTACTCCTCTGTTCTGAATAACTCCCTGATGATGGCACCTCGGTGTCGAAACATGTAAGAGTTTTATACTTCTGAATGTATTTTATTAAACTTCTGCCGTAAGTTTACTATCACAAAAACTGATTTATTGGGTTTACATGTCTGCAGAAGTCTGATTGTACAGGAAATAAAGGACAACTGTTTTCGCAATAGATTTCATACGCAAAAATTTCCTGTTGACATTTAAAAGGGTTTATCTCTGATTGTGCGTAAAGAAGTCTGTTCTTTACGCACGCACCAACTTTTAAACGTTACCAGTTAACAAGCCTTCCAATTATGCTTGATGGTGTCATTTCTCTCTGTGCATTATGAAACTGTTACCATCAGGAATACCAACAAAAATTGTTACCGTCAGGAATATCAACAAAAATTGATACCGTCAGGAATACCAACAAAAATTGTTACCGTCAGGAATATCAACAAAAATTGATACCGTCAGGAATACCAACAAAAATTGATACCGTCAGGAATACCAACAAAATTGTTACCGTCAGGAATACCAACAAAAATTGATACCGTCAGGAATACCAACAAAAATTGTTACCATCAGGAATACCAACAAAAATTGATACCGTCAGGAATACCAACAAAAATTGTTACCATCAGGAATACCAACAAAAATTGATACCGTCAGGAATACCAACAAAAATTGATACCGTCAGGAATACCAACAAAAATTGTTACCGTCAGGAATACCAACAAAAATTGATACCGTCAGGAATACCAACAAAAATTGTTACCATCAGGAATACCAACAAAAATTGTTACCATCAGGAATACCAACAAAAATTGATACCGTCAGGAATACCAACAGAAATTGATACCGTCAGGAATACCAACAAAAATTGTTACCATCAGGAATACCAACAAAAATTGATACCGTCAGGAATACCAACAAAAATTGTTACCGTCAGGAATACCAACAAAAATTGATACCGTCAGGAATACCAACAAAAATTGATACCGTCAGGAATACACAACAAAAAGGCCCTAAGGAAAATCTGGGGAGTGAACGACACTAGCACCACTGAATGACAGGTCCTTATATCTGTGTTGTCAAAACGAACTGGAACACACGCAACTTCTGCGTAGAAAACTTTCTTTTATAACACAAAATAATAACATGGCGGACACGCGAAATCTACACTTATTATTCAGTTTTGCGGTGACAGCTAATGAATCATGAGAAACATATGCGAAATTTGATGTGGACACACCGTACACATGTGCCTACAAACTGAGTATAAAACAATGTTCGGAGATTAACCGGAAACACAGCGTGGTGTAAAAATTGTAATGTCTACGGATAGAGCATGGTACAGTCGTGGTATATTTCCAGGTACAATGGTGGAATCTGCCTGCAGATACTGGAGAAGACCATGAAAGATCAGACAGGATAACGAGTACCTCAGTCGAGAATGTAACAGCTAAATACAAGCGTGAAGCATCACAGATACATAAGACAGAGCATAAGACTAACTTAATGAAAATAAAAACCGTAGGTAACAGAATACACCTGAACAGTGTTGGTCTGAAGACAGTATACAGAATACACCTGAACAGTGTTGGTCTGAAGACAGTATACAGAATACACCTGAACAGTGTTGGTCTGAAGACAGTATACAGAATACACCTGAACAGTGTTGGTCTGAAGACAGTATACACAATACACCTCAACAGTGTTCGTCTGAAGGCAGTATACAGAATACACCTGAACAGTGTTCGTCTGAAGGCAGTATACAGAATACACCTGAACAGTGTTGGTCTGAAGACAGTATACAGAATACACCTGAACAGTGTTGGTCTGAAGACAGTATACAGAATACACCTGAACAGTGTTGGTCTGAAGACAGTATACAGAATACACCTGAACAGTGTTGGTCTGAAGACAGTATACAGAATACACCTGAACAGTGTTGGTCTGAAGACAGTATACAGAATACACCTGAACAGTGTTGGTCTGAAGGCAGTATACAGAATACACCTGAACAGTGTTGGTCTGAAGACAGTATACAGAATACACCTGAACAGTGTTGGTCTGAAGACAGTATACAGAATACACCTGAACAGTGTTGGTCTGAAGACAGTATACAGAATACACCTGAACAGTGTTGGTCTGAAGACAGTATACAGAATACACCTGAACAGTGTTCGTCTGAAGGCAGTATACAGAATACACCTGAACAGTGTTGGTCTGAAGACAGTATACAGAATACACCTGAACAGTGTTCGTCTGAAGGCAGTATACAGAATACACCTGAACAGTGTTGGTCTGAAGACAGTATACAGAATACACCTGAACAGTGTTGGTCTGAAGACAGTATACAGAATACACCTGAACAGTGTTGGTCTGAAGACAGTATACAGAATACACCTGAACAGTGTTCGTCTGAAGGCAGTATACAGAATACACCTGAACAGTGTTGGTCTGAAGACAGTATACAGAATACACCTGAACAGTGTTCGTCTGAAGACAGTATACAGAATACACCTGAACAGTGTTCGTCTGAAGACAGTATACAGAATACACCTGAACAGTGTTCGTCTGAAGGCAGTATACAGAATACACCTGAACAGTGTTCGTCTGAAGGCAGTATACAGAATACACCTGAACAGTGTTGGTCTGAAGACAGTATACAGAATACACCTGAACAGTGTTGGTCTGAAGACAGTATACAGAATACACCTGAACAGTGTTGGTCTGAAGACAGTATACAGAATACACCTGAACAGTGTTCGTCTGAAGGCAGTATACAGAATACACCTGAACAGTGTTCGTCTGAAGGCAGTATACAGAATACACCTGAACAGTGTTCGTCTGAAGACAGTATACAGAATACACCTGAACAGTGTTGGTCTGAAGACAGTATACAGAATACACCTGAACAGTGTTCGTCTGAAGACAGTATACAGAATACACCTGAACAGTGTTGGTCTGAAGACAGTATACAGAATACACCTGAACAGTGTTCGTCTGAAGGCAGTATACAGAATACACCTGAACAGTGTTCGTCTGAAGACAGTATACAGAATACACCTGAACAGTGTTCGTCTGAAGGCAGTATACAGAATACACCTGAACAGTGTTCGTCTGAAGGCAGTATACAGAATACACCTGAACAGTGTTCGTCTGAAGGCAGTATACAGAATACACCTGAACAGTGTTCGTCTGAAGACAGTATACAGAATACACCTGAACAGTGTTGGTCTGAAGACAGTATACAGAATACACCTGAACAGTGTTCGTCTGAAGGCAGTATACAGAATACACCTGAACAGTGTTCGTCTGAAGACAGTATACAGAATACACCTGAACAGTGTTCGTCTGAAGGCAGTATACAGAATACACCTGAACAGTGTTCGTCTGAAGGCAGTATACAGAATACACCTGAACAGTGTTCGTCTGAAGGCAGTATACAGAATACACCTGAACAGTGTTCGTCTGAAGGCAGTATACAGAATACACCTGAACAGTGTTCGTCTGAAGACAGTATACAGAATACACCTGAACAGTGTTCGTCTGAAGACAGTATACAGAATACACCTGAACAGTGTTCGTCTGAAGGCAGTATACAGAATACACCTGAACAGTGTTCGTCTGAAGGCAGTATACAGAATACACCTGAACAGTGTTCGTCTGAAGACAGTATACAGAATACACCTGAACAGTGTTCGTCTGAAGACAGTATACAGAATACACCTGAACAGTGTTCGTCTGAAGGCAGTATACAGAATACACCTGAACAGTGTTCGTCTGAAGGCAGTATACAGAATACACCTGAACAGTGTTCGTCTGAAGACAGTATACAGAATACACCTGAACAGTGTTCGTCTGAAGGCAGTATACAGAATACACCTGAACAGTGTTCGTCTGAAGACAGTATACAGAATACACCTGAACAGTGTTCGTCTGAAGGCAGTATACAGAATACACCTGAACAGTGTTCGTCTGAAGGCAGTATACAGAATACACCTGAACAGTGTTCGTCTGAAGGCAGTATACAGAATACACCTGAACAGTGTTCGTCTGAAGGCAGTATACAGAATACACCTGAACAGTGTTCGTCTGAAGACAGTATACAGAATACACCTGAACAGTGTTCGTCTGAAGGCAGTATACAGAATACACCTGAACAGTGTTCGTCTGAAGACAGTATACAGAATACACCTGAACAGTGTTGGTCTGAAGACAGTATACAGAATACACCTGAACAGTGTTCGTCTGAAGGCAGTATACAGAATACACCTGAACAGTGTTCGTCTGAAGGCAGTATACAGAATACACCTGAACAGTGTTCGTCTGAAGGCAGTATACAGAATACACCTGAACAGTGTTCGTCTGAAGGCAGTATACAGAATACACCTGAACAGTGTTCGTCTGAAGGCAGTATACAGAATACACCTGAACAGTGTTCGTCTGAAGACAGTATACAGAATACACCTGAACAGTGTTGGTCTGAAGACAGTATACAGAATACACCTGAACAGTGTTGGTCTGAAGACAGTATACAGAATACACCTGAACAGTGTTCGTCTGAAGGCAGTATACAGAATACACCTGAACAGTGTTCGTCTGAAGGCAGTATACAGAATACACCTGAACAGTGTTCGTCTGAAGACAGTATACAGAATACACCTGAACAGTGTTCGTCTGAAGGCAGTATACAGAATACACCTGAACAGTGTTCGTCTGAAGGCAGTATACAGAATACACCTGAACAGTGTTCGTCTGAAGGCAGTATACAGAATACACCTGAACAGTGTTCGTCTGAAGGCAGTATACAGAATACACCTGAACAGTGTTCGTCTGAAGACAGTATACAGAATACACCTGAACAGTGTTCGTCTGAAGACAGTATACAGAATACACCTGAACAGTGTTCGTCTGAAGGCAGTATACAGAATACACCTGAACAGTGTTCGTCTGAAGGCAGTATAC
This sequence comes from Reticulitermes speratus, assembly GCA_021186555.1. Lineage (NCBI taxonomy): Eukaryota > Metazoa > Arthropoda > Insecta > Blattodea > Rhinotermitidae > Reticulitermes > Reticulitermes speratus. Next base: position 54,867,682 of record JAJKFL010000005.1, read on the forward strand.
AGAATACACCTGAACAGTGTTCGTCTGAAGACAGTATACAGAATACACCTGAACAGTGTTCGTCTGAAGACAGTATACAGAATACACCTGAACAGTGTTCGTCTGAAGGCAGTATACAGAATACACCTGAACAGTGTTCGTCTGAAGGCAGTATACAGAATACACCTGAACAGTGTTCGTCTGAAGACAGTATACAGAATACACCTGAACAGTGTTCGTCTGAAGGCAGTATACAGAATACACCTGAACAGTGTTCGTCTGAAGACAGTATACAGAATACACCTGAACAGTGTTCGTCTGAAGGCAGTATACAGAATACACCTGAACAGTGTTCGTCTGAAGGCAGTATACAGAATACACCTGAACAGTGTTCGTCTGAAGGCAGTATACAGAATACACCTGAACAGTGTTCGTCTGAAGGCAGTATACAGAATACACCTGAACAGTGTTCGTCTGAAGGCAGTATACAGAATACACCTGAACAGTGTTCGTCTGAAGGCAGTATACAGAATACACCTGAACAGTGTTCGTCTGAAGACAGTATACAGAATACACCTGAACAGTGTTCGTCTGAAGGCAGTATACAGAATACACCTGAACAGTGTTCGTCTGAAGGCAGTATACAGAATACACCTGAACAGTGTTGGTCTGAAGACAGTATACAGAATACACCTGAACAGTGTTGGTCTGAAGGCAGTATACAGAATACACCTGAACAGTGTTGGTCTGAAGGCAGTATACAGAATACACCTGAACAGTGTTCGTCTGAAGGCAGTATACAGAATACACCTGAACAGTGTTCGTCTGAAGGCAGTATACAGAATACACCTGAACAGTGTTCGTCTGAAGACAGTATACAGAATACACCTGAACAGTGTTCGTCTGAAGGCAGTATACAGAATACACCTGAACAGTGTTCGTCTGAAGGCAGTATACAGAATACACCTGAACAGTGTTGGTCTGAAGACAGTATACAGAATACACCTGAACAGTGTTGGTCTGAAGGCAGTATACAGAATACACCTGAACAGTGTTGGTCTGAAGGCAGTATACAGAATACACCTGAACAGTGTTGGTCTGAAGGCAGTATACAGAATACACCTGAACAGTGTTCGTCTGAAGGCAGTATACAGAATACACCTGAACAGTGTTCGTCTGAAGACAGTATACAGAATACACCTGAACAGTGTTGGTCTGAAGACAGTATACAGAATACACCTGAACAGTGTTGGTCTGAAGACAGTATACAGAATACACCTGAACAGTGTTCGTCTGAAGGCAGTATACAGAATACACCTGAACAGTGTTCGTCTGAAGGCAGTATACAGAATACACCTGAACAGTGTTGGTCTGAAGACAGTATACAGAATACACCTGAACAGTGTTCGTCTGAAGACAGTATACAGAATACACCTGAACAGTGTTGGTCTGAAGGCAGTATACAGAATACACCTGAACAGTGTTCGTCTGAAGGCAGTATACAGAATACACCTGAACAGTGTTCGTCTGAAGACAATATACAGAATACACCTGAACAGTGTTGGTCTGAAGACAGTATACAGAATACACCTGAACAGTGTTCGTCTGAAGACAGTATACAGAATACACCTGAACAGTGTTGGTCTGAAGACAGTATACAGAATACACCTGAACAGTGTTCGTCTGAAGGCAGTATACAGAATACACCTGAACAGTGTTCGTCTGAAGACAGTATACAGAATACACCTGAACAGTGTTCGTCTGAAGGCAGTATACAGAATACACCTGAACAGTGTTGGTCTGAAGACAGTATACAGAATACACCTGAACAGTGTTCGTCTGAAGGCAGTATACAGAATACACCTGAACAGTGTTCGTCTGAAGGCAGTATACAGAATACACCTGAACAGTGTTCGTCTGAAGGCAGTATACAGAATACACCTGAACAGTGTTCGTCTGAAGGCAGTATACAGAATACACCTGAACAGTGTTCGTCTCAAGACAGTATACAGAATACACCTGAACAGTGTTCGTCTGAAGACAGTATACAGAATACACCTGAACAGTGTTCGTCTGAAGGCAGTATACAGAATACACCTGAACAGTGTTCGTCTGAAGGCAGTATACAGAATACACCTGAACAGTGTTCGTCTGAAGACAGTATACAGAATACACCTGAACAGTGTTCGTCTGAAGACAGTATACAGAATACACCTGAACAGTGTTCGTCTGAAGGCAGTATACAGAATACACCTGAACAGTGTTCATCTGAAGGCAGTATACAGAATACACCTGAACAGTGTTCGTCTGAAGACAGTATACAGAATACACCTGAACAGTGTTCGTCTGAAGGCAGTATATCAGAATACACCTGAACAGTGTTCGTCTGAAGACAGTATACAGAATACACCTGAACAGTGTTCGTCTGAAGGCAGTATACAGAATACACCTGAACAGTGTTCGTCTGAAGGCAGTATACAGAATACACCTGAACAGTGTTCGTCTGAAGGCAGTATACAGAATACACCTGAACAGTGTTCGTCTGAAGGCAGTATACAGAATACACCTGAACAGTGTTCGTCTGAAGGCAGTATACAGAATACACCTGAACAGTGTTCGTCTGAAGGCAGTATACAGAATACACCTGAACAGTGTTCGTCTGAAGACAGTATACAGAATACACCTGAACAGTGTTCGTCTGAAGGCAGTATACAGAATACACCTGAACAGTGTTCGTCTGAAGGCAGTATACAGAATACACCTGAACAGTGTTGGTCTGAAGACAGTATACAGAATACACCTGAACAGTGTTCGTCTGAAGGCAGTATACAGAATACACCTGAACAGTGTTCGTCTGAAGGCAGTATACAGAATACACCTGAACAGTGTTCGTCTGAAGGCAGTATACAGAATACACCTGAACAGTGTTCGTCTGAAGGCAGTATACAGAATACACCTGAACAGTGTTCGTCTGAAGACAGTATACAGAATACACCTGAACAGTGTTCGTCTGAAGGCAGTATACAGAATACACCTGAACAGTGTTCGTCTGAAGGCAGTATACAGAATACACCTGAACAGTGTTGGTCTGAAGACAGTATACAGAATACACCTGAACAGTGTTCGTCTGAAGGCAGTATACAGAATACACCTGAACAGTGTTCGTCTGAAGGCAGTATACAGAATACACCTGAACAGTGTTCGTCTGAAGGCAGTATACAGAATACACCTGAACAGTGTTCGTCTGAAGGCAGTATACAGAATACACCTGAACAGTGTTCGTCTGAAGACAGTATACAGAATACACCTGAACAGTGTTGGTCTGAAGACAGTATACAGAATACACCTGAACAGTGTTGGTCTGAAGACAGTATACAGAATACACCTGAACAGTGTTGGTCTGAAGACAGTATACAGAATACACCTGAACAATGTTGGTCTGAAGGCAGTATACAGAATACACCTGAACAGTGTTGGTCTGAAGACAGTATACAGAATACACCTGAACAGTGTTGGTCTGAAGACAGTATACAGAATACACCTGAACAGTGTTCGTCTGAAGGCAGTATACAGAATACACCTGAACAGTGTTCGTCTGAAGGCAGTATACAGAATACACCTGAACAGTGTTCGTCTGAAGGCAGTATACAGAATACACCTGAACAGTGTTCGTCTGAAGGCAGTATACAGAATACACCTGAACAGTGTTGGTCTGAAGACAGTATACAGAATACACCTGAACAGTGTTCGTCTGAAGGCAGTATACAGAATACACCTGAACAGTGTTCGTCTGAAGGCAGTATACAGAATACACCTGAACAGTGTTCGTCTGAAGGCAGTATACAGAATACACCTGAACAGTGTTCGTCTGAAGGCAGTATACAGAATACACCTGAACAGTGTTCGTCTGAAGACAGTATACAGAATACACCTGAACAGTGTTCGTCTGAAGGCAGTATACAGAATACACCTGAACAGTGTTCGTCTGAAGGCAGTATACAGAATACACCTGAACAGTGTTGGTCTGAAGACAGTATACAGAATACACCTGAACAGTGTTCGTCTGAAGGCAGTATACAGAATACACCTGAACAGTGTTCGTCTGAAGGCAGTATACAGAATACACCTGAACAGTGTTCGTCTGAAGGCAGTATACAGAATACACCTGAACAGTGTTCGTCTGAAGGCAGTATACAGAATACACCTGAACAGTGTTCGTCTGAAGACAGTATACAGAATACACCTGAACAGTGTTGGTCTGAAGACAGTATACAGAATACACCTGAACAGTGTTGGTCTGAAGGACAGTATACAGAATACACCTGAACAGTGTTGGTCTGAAGACAGTATACAGAATACACCTGAACAGTGTTCGTCTGAAGGCAGTATACAGAATACACCTGAACAGTGTTGTCTGAAGACAGTATACAGAATACACCTGAACAGTGTTCGTCTGAAGGCAGTATACAGAATACACCTGAACAGTGTTCTCGTTTACTGAAAGGCTCAAGATATACAGAATACACCTGAACAGTGTTCGTCTGAAGGCAGTATACAGAATACACCTGAACAGTGTTCGTCTGAAGGCAGTATACAGAATACACCTGAACAGTGTTCGTCTGAAAGCAGTATACAGAATACACCTGAACAGTGTTCGTCTCAAGACAGTATACAGAATACACCTGAACAGTGTTCGTCTGAAGACAGTATACAGAATACACCTGAACAGTGTTCGTCTGAAGGCAGTATACAGAATACACCTGAACAGTGTTCGTCTGAAGGCAGTATACAGAATACACCTGAACAGTGTTCGTCTGAAGACAGTATACAGAATACACCTGAACAGTGTTCGTCTGAAGACAGTATACAGAATACACCTGAACAGTGTTCGTCTGAAGGCAGTATACAGAATACACCTGAACAGTGTTCGATCTGAAGGCAGTATACAGAATACACCTGAACAGTGTTCGTCTGAAGCAGTATACAGAATACACTGAACTGTTCGTCTGAAGGCAGTATACGAATACACCTGAACAGTGTTCGTCTGAAGACAGTATACAGAATACACCTGAACAGTGTTCGTCTGAAGGCAGTATACAGAATACACCTGAACAGTGTTCGTCTGAAGGCAGTATACAGAATACACCTGAACAGTGTTCGTCTGAAGGCAGTATACAGAATACACCTGAACAGTGTTCGTCTGAAGGCAGTATACAGAATACACCTGAACAGTGTTCGTCTGAAGGCAGTATACAGAATACACCTGAACAGTGTTCGTCTGAAGGCAGTATACAGAATACACCTGAACAGTGTTCGTCTGAAGACAGTATACAGAATACACCTGAACAGTGTTCGTCTGAAGGCAGTATACAGAATACACCTGAACAGTGTTCGTCTGAAGGCAGTATACAGAATACACCTGAACAGTGTTGGTCTGAAGACAGTATACAGAATACACCTGAACAGTGTTCGTCTGAAGGCAGTATACAGAATACACCTGAACAGTGTTCGTCTGAAGGCAGTATACAGAATACACCTGAACAGTGTTCGTCTGAAGGCAGTATACAGAATACACCTGAACAGTGTTCGTCTGAAGGCAGTATACAGAATACACCTGAACAGTGTTCGTCTGAAGACAGTATACAGAATACACCTGAACAGTGTTCGTCTGAAGGCAGTATACAGAATACACCTGAACAGTGTTCGTCTGAAGGCAGTATACAGAATACACCTGAACAGTGTTGGTCTGAAGACAGTATACAGAATACACCTGAACAGTGTTCGTCTGAAGGCAGTATACAGAATACACCTGAACAGTGTTCGTCTGAAGGCAGTATACAGAATACACCTGAACAGTGTTCGTCTGAAGGCAGTATACAGAATACACCTGAACAGTGTTCGTCTGAAGGCAGTATACAGAATACACCTGAACAGTGTTCGTCTGAAGACAGTATACAGAATACACCTGAACAGTGTTGGTCTGAAGACAGTATACAGAATACACCTGAACAGTGTTGGTCTGAAGACAGTATACAGAATACACCTGAACAGTGTTGGTCTGAAGACAGTATACAGAATACACCTGAACAATGTTGGTCTGAAGGCAGTATACAGAATACACCTGAACAGTGTTGGTCTGAAGACAGTATACAGAATACACCTGAACAGTGTTGGTCTGAAGACAGTATACAGAATACACCTGAACAGTGTTCGTCTGAAGGCAGTATACAGAATACACCTGAACAGTGTTCGTCTGAAGGCAGTATACAGAATACACCTGAACAGTGTTCGTCTGAAGGCAGTATACAGAATACACCTGAACAGTGTTCGTCTGAAGGCAGTATACAGAATACACCTGAACAGTGTTGGTCTGAAGACAGTATACAGAATACACCTGAACAGTGTTCGTCTGAAGGCAGTATACAGAATACACCTGAACAGTGTTCGTCTGAAGGCAGTATACAGAATACACCTGAACAGTGTTCGTCTGAAGGCAGTATACAGAATACACCTGAACAGTGTTCGTCTGAAGGCAGTATACAGAATACACCTGAACAGTGTTCGTCTGAAGACAGTATACAGAATACACCTGAACAGTGTTCGTCTGAAGGCAGTATACAGAATACACCTGAACAGTGTTCGTCTGAAGGCAGTATACAGAATACACCTGAACAGTGTTGGTCTGAAGACAGTATACAGAATACACCTGAACAGTGTTCGTCTGAAGGCAGTATACAGAATACACCTGAACAGTGTTCGTCTGAAGGCAGTATACAGAATACACCTGAACAGTGTTCGTCTGAAGGCAGTATACAGAATACACCTGAACAGTGTTCGTCTGAAGGCAGTATACAGAATACACCTGAACAGTGTTCGTCTGAAGACAGTATACAGAATACACCTGAACAGTGTTGGTCTGAAGACAGTATACAGAATACACCTGAACAGTGTTGGTCTGAAGACAGTATACAGAATACACCTGAACAGTGTTGGTCTGAAGACAGTATACAGAATACACCTGAACAATGTTGGTCTGAAGGCAGTATACAGAATACACCTGAACAGTGTTGGTCTGAAGACAGTATACAGAATACACCTGAACAGTGTTGGTCTGAAGGCAGTATACAGAATACACCTGAACAATGTTGGTCTGAAGGCAGTATACAGAATACACCTGAACAGTGTTGGTCTGAAGGCAGTATACAGAATACACCTGAACAATGTTGGTCTGAAGGCAGTATACAGAATACACCTGAACAGTGTTGGTCTGAAGGCAGTATACAGAATACACCTGAACAATGTTCGTCTGAAGGCAGTATACAGAATACACCTGAACAGTGTTCGTCTGAAGGCAGTATACAGAATACACCTGAACAATGTTCGTCTGAAGGCAGTATACAGAATACACCTGAACAATGTTCGTCTGAAGGCAGTATCCCACATCAGCACCGTATCAAAACTGTCACACATCCTTACCAACAACATATAACATAACATATATAGTTCAAATGTCTCTGGTTTTGAGTGACAATATGTTGCGTTACTAATTACAACATTATACATGGTTCGAAAATCCACATTCCAATCTTAGTGAATAAGACGCCGTCACAATTGGTAAATAATTATCGACGTTTCGGAGAAACCTTCTTCCTCCATCTTCAGACTCAAAGAAGCCCAAAACAGAGTGGAACGCTAAAGGCGGAGACAGCAAGCTCCTCCAAAACGTCGATAACAATTTACCAATCTAAACGGCTTCATAACCAATAACACTCGAATCTTCATCCAAACCGCTTAAGAAACTCAAACCTCAAATTGATCAGACAATATCCTTACACGGCGGACTTAGATCCCGCATATAATTATCGTCATTACTCTCTTCCTCTCTTTCCAGGCACAGTAATGATTCAGTCGCCGCTCAAGTACAAGCGGCACTATCAATCACGCTACATGCGCAGTGCGCGTGAAGGTGGCAGTATAAATATCAGAGCAAGGCCAGTGCTAATTGCGATCCGAAAGATTATAATTAAATTCTGGCTTCTATATAAATAGGGTTGTCATTTTCAAAACAAAAAGCACTTCTTAATCCTTGATTAACATTCCTTCTCTTCTCCTCTCTGCACTCTTCCATCTTATACATAACGGAATGTTAAAAAGAAGACAGGAGAGCGGACTGTGTTAGTACAGCTTAGGGACAGAGCAGCCAATAAAACTGCTGTCACACATGAAACTGGTTGTTTGAATGTTAACATTTGATGTTGCATGTAACATAGATATATTGCGCTGTTTACAAACCAACTAAATGCACTACACTTTCACTTTTATTATTTATACATCAACCCCTACATATGTTTCGTGTCTTATATAAGGTCATCTTCAGGGGTTCATAAACTACGTTCACTTTACATCCAATGTTACGTCTGTTATTATAACTAGTCCAATATCTTTGTATATAAGTTACAATCACTTACAAAGTCAGTATTTGAAGTATATATAAAAACACTGAATATAAAAAATTCTTAAAAATTCGTAAAATTAACGTAGTTTATGAACCCCCTGAATATGGCCTTATATAAGACCGAAACATATGTAGGGGTTGATGTATAAATAATAAAAGTGAAAGTGTAGTGCATTTTGTTGGTTTGTAAACAGTGAATTGTAGAAATGCACGGTGAGACTAATATAACATTGTAGATATACATTTAGCACAGAACGCGGTTATGAGAGGCAAACATAACGATATTAACATGGTCCTAGCAAACATAACTTGCAGACATATGTTAAGTCGGTCACTTTCACCACGATAAGTCGGTCCCTGTCACCACGATAAGTCGGTCCCTGTCACCACGATAAGTCGGTCACTGTCACCACGATAAGTCGGTCCCTGTCACCACGATAAGTCGGTCCCTGTCACCACGATAAGTCGGACCCTGTCACCACGATAAGTCGGTCCCTGTCACCACGATAAGTCGGTCACTGTCACCACGGCATGACACGTCCTCAGGTTGCGGATGGAGGAACGGCCTCCGGATATGGAGGGTAGCTGCGAATATGCAGTCGCGGACAGCCGACAAGGGGTGGTCCTCCAGCCTGGGGGCTGGGCAAGGTACTAACAACTGCTCACCGTAAAAAATTACCAAGTTACGAAACATTCGACAAAGTCTCGGACCTGGACTGATTCTTTGTAAATATGGCTCAGGATAGGGACAGGTGGCGGGCTGTTGTGAATGCGGTAATGAACCTTCGGGTTCCATAAAACGCGGGGAATTTCTTGACTAGCTGACGACCTGTTAGCTTCTCAAGAAGGACTGTGCTACATGGAGGTAGTTAGTTAGTTAGTTAGTTATGGGGCCTTACTTAGGATAGGGACAGGTGGCGGGCTGTTGTGAATGCGGTAATGAACCTTCGGGTTCCATAAAATGCGGGGAATTTCTTGACTAGCTGAGGACCTGCTAGCTTCTCAAGAAGGACTCTGCTCCATGGAGTTAGTTAGTTAGTTAGTTATGGGCCTTACTTAGGATAGGGACAGGTGGCGGGCTGTTGTGAATGCGGTAATGAACCTTCGGGTTCCATAAAACGCGGGGAATTTCTTGACTAGCTGACGACCTGTTAGCTTCTCAAGAAGGACTGTGCTGCATGGAGTTAGTTAGTTAGTTAGTTAGTTAGACATATCTAGTCTGCATGCATTACATTTTACATTCCTTTTATACATAACTTAATGTTTACCGCGCGGTACAATTTCTCTCTACATTAAATCTGTTAGATATAATCTGGAGGTTTCGCCCCACAGCCATGTTTGTAACTTGCGACTAAAGAAGAATATATCACACACAAAGTGTGGGTATGCTTGTGAAATGCCTTCACACCAAATACCACATGCCTAGCTCCAATTGATCATTATTTAGAGCAATCAAACCGTATGCGATATAAATTGTTACATTACATTACAATAAAAACAATTTACTTAAATGGCCGTTACGTAGTTTCCGAGGACCTGTTACAGTGCGCCATTTCAGCACCGTACGTTAAGAAGCGCTAGTTTCGTCTTCGTCTCCGAAGTTGGGGCGTTCACCGTGACAGATCGGTACAGTTTCTGAGGGTACAATGAGTTGCTTCTACGTTCTACGCCTCTTACCATTAAGACAAGACAAACAACTCCGAAACGTCCGCATTTATCTACCAAAACACATACCATCACACCCTAGACCAGTGGTATTCAACCTTTTTTGTTCGCGTAACCCCAGATGTAATTTCTATTCAACTTTGTACCCCCAAAGTTGTTGGTGCACAATTCAAGTTATACACAGTCTATAATCTACATCTAAAATAAGTTAAATAAATTACATCCAAAATAATGTATTAAATAATAAGTTTTAAAGGAGAAAAAGGAGAGTCAAGCTATTAAATAACAAATATATTATTGTCTATCGTATAAAAATTAATAAAGGAACAAAGGTATTTTAGCAAAGCAAAATTATATGCACTGTGTGGAATAAAATGAAACTAGCCGCCCAGATAAGAATCGCATAAAGGAGAGAGAGAGAGAGAGAGAAAAATGGCGCTCCCAAATCTCATGTCCTTACGTCCGGTCTCTTGTGGCTAACTCTAAATCTGACCCTGATTATTCAGTGTTTATCATGAAATAATATATTTTTTTTATTGTACTTACCCCCTAAGATGTCTTGGCGTACACCCGGGGGTACGAGTACCCTAGATTGAATACCACTGCCCTAGAAGACCTTACTCCCATTACTCACTACCCTGATGATCTCTTTTGTGTTATTTTAAAGACGTTTTGAATTTCTAAGATGACGTAACGTCGGTGATGGATGAATCAGTATGGAACTTTGGTGGAGGGATATTTACAAGGGAAAACAGCAGTACTCGGAGAAAAACCTGTCCGAGTGCCACTCTGTTCACCATAAATCCCACACATACTCGAGTGGGACAGAAACCGGGCCATGGCGGTGAGAAGCCAGCTACTAATCTCCTCAGCCGTGGTGACGATCTCAAACTACGCAATAATAAACAAACGCAAAGAAGTTTGGGGATTCGAGTTTTGGTACAAGCGATGTCCAAATGCAGTTCATCCTGCCTCAGTGCCCCTTTCGAACAGTATGCTTCTCGGACACAAGTCACTGTCACTGTCACTGTCACTGTCCTGACACACGACACAATAATTTACAGACACTGTCACGAAAATCCACTTAATTGCGAGATGATCTCAGAACTGAGCGCACACACACGCAGGGTACTCCAAAAACCACTTAATTTTTGGATCGCAGTTGCCTACAACTTCTTCCCTTGAATGGGCGGGGGTGGGGGGATGGACAGATTTTCTTTTCCTCATGGACATAACTCCCCTCTGTACAGCGCAAAATGGAGTTAGGTCCGAGTTCAAGAAGGTTAGTTGCTTAACTTGCTTACTTTACCATGTATAACTCTTAAACAAAATAGTGCGTAAAACGCGGACAAGCTTTCGCTGGCGTAAAAAGATTCTTCAAAGTGTTACAAAATCACGTGCGGTTTGCACTACGTTACGGTGCAACAGAAGTTCATACAAAAAGGCAAACAGGCCTGGATAGGCCCTTAGGGTTCCAGGAGATTGAGGCTCCCAGATTTATAGACAATCGGCACATGAAGGTGGTAAGGTTGTCAGCCCTACGCACCGGCCGCCTTTACCCCCCAGGAAATACTCCTGGTACTGATATCTGTTAGAGGCTGAGTCGACCCCAGTGCCATAGTGCGACCGAAAGGATTATGTCAATGAAAAATTTCAATGGCACCATTGGGAATCGAACCCGTGACCTTCCGGCTTGTAACGCAGTGCCCCAAGTTCATATAGGCCTACGCATAATTATGTTCTACACACTCAATATGTGAAGGACTGCATCTAAACCAAAATGCCTCTCCTCCTGTACTTTCAAACAAACCGACAACTTAAAACCACATTCACAAATTGTACCATAACCTCAATAATCCAGTCCACACACTATTTCACACTTCAGTACTAATATCAGTATTTAGTCCATTCTTCCAAGCAGTCGACACCCTGACCAAATTAATTTGTGCCATGGCTTTCACATGCCTTGACAAGCCCATCCTTTTGTATATAATCACCATAACACTAGGGGCACAGGGGAATTATGGAAACTAACACTTTGGCATGGCGGCCACAGCCCTGTCTTTCTGACTGGAGCAACAAATAGATAAATAATAAAAAATGCGTAAATAAATAATCAGGTAAAAATATATAAGTAAATAAAAAATATAAGTACTTCTCACTGAGTGACAAACTAAATGCATAAATAAATAAAAAAATAAATATATATCAAATAAATAAAAACAAATTGTTAAACATACATAAATGAATGCGTAAGTATATAATAAATATACAAATACTGAAACGCTTAATAAACAAATAAATACGTAAATAAATAAACAAACAGTAAAATAAAGGCCTTCATCTTCAAGGATCCTAGGTCCATGATGGCATTAACCCTTGAAGATAAAGACGAAACGTTCTTTCGAAACGTCGGAAACCACTCACCAAGAGACGGAGCGTCACGTCCTAGGGAAGATTAATCATCGATTAGAATGCTGTGAAATCCTGAAAACTCAAGTTAGTGAGTTCAGTACGATAGATCAGCACCACTGTTTAAACACATTTGTACGCCATATGCATGACATTCACTTGGTATCATTGTGGTTGGTTCGCCTTCGTGTAATGTTCGTTTAATATTTAACTGTGCCTACGTTCAGTAACGTCATCACTGCACACAACTCCAGTAACTACGTCACCCATTTTACACACGTAACATAAGACAAATCTTTATTCAGTAACACAACAGGATTGTGTTACATTATAACTCCATACTCTAAAATTTCAATACGACGGCACGGCAAAAAAAAAGTGTAGCTGTTTCTTGTCTACTATACTTCGCGCCAAATGTTTGCTAGGCGCCATGTTGTCACGGTTGCGCGAATGCACAGCACTACACCATCCAAGACAAACCACGTGACCCCTCACGCTCGATGTTTTAGACGGTTGTAGATGATCCGTGATACGGCTACTTCCACAATGATCGCGTGCGCCTCCTATCTGATTTGTCTTATAGACAGCGAAGCACAGTCTTTTGCTCAGGACATTATTATACCTTCCAGCAAGTAGCCAAGCCTGTTGTACAGAATATGAATACGCGCTTCTAAAAACCTGTCACTGGTTCTGATTCTGCGGCGAGGATATCTATAAAATATTTTCCCACAAACAGGACCGCTCCATTCACCAGCCACACAACCTACACAACTGCCTTTTTCTGCCATCTATAGGGAACGTACTACACCAGCATCGCTAGCGCCGTGAACGGCACGCAGTGGAAGAGAAATACGAGCCATGCTAGAAGGCAGTGTTTTAGGAAGTTTCAACTGTAATGACGTACAAGACTGTCACGGAATGTGAAATCCATAAACGAATCAAAGTTACAGTATGCAAGATACGCGTACATTGAAACACAATCCATGACGAAAGAGGCACTATCACAGACTATTTTAGCGCGGGATTTCCAGTTATAGGTACGCACATTGTACGGCAGATAAAAGGTTTGAATTTTCAACTTGACAACATACATCTTACACGAGGCTAGGGGTTTCACCTGTCATTTCCCGAACACTAACGTAACGAGGCTGTAGGGTTTTGAGTTGTCCTTTCAAAAATGGTATTCCTGCCAGATTTTTGGTTTCACTTTTTATGTATAAAAAAAACTAACATCACGCTTTCTTCTGCATCACCCGACTCTTTTGTCACTCCCACTTTCGTCCTCTTTTTTTTTATTATTGCCCAAACTGCTGCCCCCCCCCCCCCCCAGTACGTCTCATTTTGCATAATGGATCGGTGTTTTGTGTCCTGCATTTGTTTGTGAATGAGTTAGGTTAGGTGCAGTATGTGGTCTGCCCTTCCACTGTACAAATTTGGTAAGGCCTTGACACATCTCGAAGTTGACTGGATAGTGTTTGTGTGATCTCATGCAGTCTCGCGCACAAAAGTGTACCATTTATCCCAAAGTGTGCTATAAGTAGTGCCTGGTAGAATCCACTCTCTGATAGTAAATAGGCCTACATGTTTCTACACAGTAGGGATAATCATCAGGCGTTTGCACAAAAACTGTATACTAAAGGTAAAAAGTGCAAACTATAATATACTTGATTATGAGATCTCATAATTTGCAATCTTTTTGTTGTTCTGCAATTCTTAATTTTTATTTAAATCCATTATAGTAACAATTATTGTTGTGGTTCCTTCTTTACGTCTCTAATAAAGTTGTTAAAATCCGAATGGTATGGTCCTAGTTACGTAGTTATAATCTTTTCTGTAATTTACAATTTGAGTTTTTGTATGCGTGCAAGGTGTATGGAATCTTATTGTAGTCAATTATTATATCCGATGGTTAGGTTCTGACATGTCTTGAAGAAGGTTTCAGATCAACAACAACATATTCAGATATTCTATCTGAATAAATTTCTTATTTTATTAAATTACAAAATTTTGAAACAAGTTACTCTTATTTAATATGTTCCACCTTATCTTTTGAGGTTTACATTTTCTTTAATAGCTGGCTATACTGTAAATAAAACGTAATTCATTTACTCTGAATTCCATATTGCATTATCATTGCTGTAGTGATTTTGTTGAGTGCTTACTTTTATGTATGTATATTCTAACATTTTCGTGCACCTCGTGTATCCTTTACACACGCTGAACTACGACCGACATGTCTGTCTTGTATAGTGAAAGGCCGTAATACCTGATGGTGTCATCTGTGTGGCTTGTTTTGTGTTACAGTATCAGGTCTGGCTTTATCTAGCACATGTCATCAATTTATTATCTGCAGTTTCTAAATAAATGTGAAATTTCTCTAATGTGTTCATGTGTCTACCTTTCTTCATGTATGGACACCGATAATTTCATCAATAGGGCCCCATTGTATGTCTATTTGCAATAAGTTGTTGAACAAACTTAGATTTATCATTACCAAATTTAAATGACTGCAAATGTTCTTCAAACCGTAAGGAGAATGATGTCACTTTGTCCTATGTCTCTCTTACTCCACTTTGGGTATGTTAATTGATAAATGTAACTTTCTTTATAATTGTTCATGTTGTTAGTCTTCTTTTTTCAACAAATTTCCTACAGTATTATTAATTTTAAACGATATTTTTCAAAACTGGTACGTTTAAAAACTTTTGTTTACCAACATATGTAAAAATTGCTAATTTTCTGGTTCTGTTATTAATACTCAGTTGTGTCCCTGCATTTGCTTTATTTCTTGTTTTCTCAGTTAAAATATCAAACTTGTACTGATTTTTGCACAAAATATTCTTAATTATTTTATGCAAAAGCCAGATTATGATCCTTATTGGCATCAAAACATGTAGCTGACAAACTTGAAATATAAATTAAGTTGCGTTTGGACCGCGACTTGAGCTTTTAGCGAACGATAGTAAAAAGCGCAATGGGATGCCAACCATCAAACCTTCTTGGATCGTTTATTCTAAAAGTAAGGCTGACAAGCAACGGCGATAAAGCATCTCCTTGTTTCAAACCATTCGTAATAGGAAATGTGTCAGACAAATGTTTGCCTACCCGGACTCTGCTATAGGTTTCATTTAGACACATTTTTACGAGCCTTACTAGTTTCACAGGGATACCAAACTCAATGATAATATTACACAAGACCTCCCTCCTAACTGAATCATAGGCTTTCTTGAAGTCTGTAAATAGCTGATGCACTGCCTCATTGTACTCCCATTTTTTCTCATGCATTTGACGAATGCAAAATATATGATCAGTAGTCAACTTGTTACGTCTAAATCCACACTGATTATCCCCAATAATTTCCTCTGCATATGGAGTTAACCTTGACAGAAGGATGTTGGATAGAATTCTGTATGTGGTTGACAAAAGTGATATGCCTCGATAATTACTGCAGTCTGTTTTATCGCCCTTCTTATAAATAGGTACAATGATTGACTCCTTCCACTGCTCAGGCAATTCCTCTTTATTCCAAATAGAATTAATAAGTTTATGGATCTCATAACGAATTGTCCTACCTCCTGCTTTAATCAGTTCTGCTTGAATTTGATCAATACCTGGTGATTTGTGCCTTTTTAACTTTTCAATAGCCATCTCAACCTCAGAGTCACTGGGCTCAGGCACTAGTGGCTCTGCTGTATGTATTTCAGTCTGCCTAACATCATTAACCCCATGTACATTCAATAGCTGAAAGAAATGATTCCTCTACCTGTAGAAGTCTGCAACCAAATCACCCTTCTCATCCTTTACTACATTAGTTCTAGGCTGGTAACCCTTCTTAAAGTCATTGATGCCGCTATACAAGTCTCTGATATTCTTATTCTCACTGTTTGTTTCAAGTTCATTAATTTTAGCTTTCAGATATTCATTCTATAGCTGATGCACTGCCTCATTGTATTCCCATTGCTTCTGAAGTATTTGACAAATGCAGAATAGTTTACCCGTTACATCAAATCCACACTGACGCTCCCCAATAATTTCCTCCGCATATGGAGTTAACCTCGACGCTGGATACAATTTGGTGTGTAGCTGATAACAGTCACACTTGCAGTAATTACTATAATCTGTTTTTATCACCCTGCTTATAAACACGAACAATGATTGATTCCTTTGTTACCTGGGTCATTCCAAAAAAATGTGTCCAGGTCCGAGGCTCATGTTGCATCTCGTAACTTGCCGTGTTTTTACGCTGAGCAGTTTCAGTGCCTTGCCCAACCTCCAGCTACAGAACCGCCCCTTGTCGGCTGTCCACGACTCCTCAATATATTCACAGCTACCCATATATCTGTAGGCCGTCTCGTCCATCTGCAACCTGAGGATGTGCTGTGCCGTGGTGACAGCGACCCACACATCACAGCATTGAAAAGCAATCTGGCACTAAAAGACAACATCAAAACATAAATTTTGGGGATTAAACATCAAAGTTTAACCTCCATTCCACATAATAAAGCAACTTCATACAGGATATTCTGCAGCCTTCTGCCACTAACTTCCCTATTTATCTCTACTATTATTTGCCCGCTACAGTCTTCGACATCACTGCCATCAGTTCACGCATAAACAGAGATGGCAGCAGTTTATTCTTCAATAACCGCTTATATGCAAGTTCTTTCTGCAGTGTTTGCCCACTGTAGATGGACCCTTAAAATATGTAACAGCAAATAACACGATACACGTTACATTCCTTTAAACTCTACATTTCTTGTTGACACCATGCGTTACATTAACCCTACGCTACACTGTTTAAATTCACGGTGTTCTTACATAATTTGACCAGTCTACTCTTAAGGCCCAGTGAAACATGAAGTTCGTCTAAATCCTAATGCAGAATGCAGTTCCCACCTCACAGAAAACAATGTGTCCATTACAAAGACCAACAGCTTACCAATGTTAGGGAAAGAATCACTGTTAGTTTTAAAAGTCATAAAAAACATACAAAGCATGTGTGTGTTATGATAACGGATGTGGTACATATAGTAACCACTGTGCCTTAAATGCATGAACGCCCATCAGGTGAGGTTTTAATGCATTAACGCTTCGTGCATCCCCATTTAACGTGATACTTTGTGGTGATATCGGCCCAGTTTCTGCAACTGTTTAAACTTTAAACAAGATTTCACAATTTCAGTACATCTGGTGTGTCACAGAGATACACTGATTTTCATGTCAGATGCTGGGAAGATAGAATATCATTCATTCATTCATTCATTCTGCAGTCTGTCTTACGACAGGTCCGTAGCCTTTTCCAAAGCGAGTTCTCCACAGGGTGCGATCTAGTGCTTCCTCTTTCAATTTCCAGTATCTTTTCTTTTCCTTAAGGTCATCCAGTAGCTGCTTACGCCTTCTCCCTCGTCTTCCCGTCATTTCTATCCTTCCTTCTAACTTTCCTTCAATCACGTGTTTCAGAAGGCAGTTTCTACGCAAGATGTGACCAATCCAGTTAGCCTTTCTTCTTTTTATTGTATGTAGGATGTGCCATGTCAAGCACTTTTAAATAAATCGACTGATCAACACAGTTGATTTGTACTTCTTATCGATGAACATCTGTGGGGATAAATCCCTATCCATGTGGGTGCAGAATCTTGTGATCTTTCTCAAGCATGTGGCAGTATATATCATGACAGAGCTAAGTCCTTATGCAGTTCAAGGCATGGTTGATCAACGGCTCAAATCATACCTCCATAACAGGAAGCAAAAAGTAGAAATAAAATCATGAGATTCCAAACTGTCGTATACACCCTTAAGTTTCCACTCCATAGGCACTGCATAGTACAAGGATGTAGAACACGTCATAGTATAAATACAATAAATACGGCCTTGATTCCAGGCTTCCGCCGCGATGTTGATGTAATCTGTGGTCTTCTGTGTAATTACACGGCGTCGTGTGGTAATTATTTACCGACGTTTCGGGACAACGTATCGGTCCCATCTTCACGGGTCAAGATTCCGAGTAGGAAAGAAAGCCAGCAAAGAAACTTGGCAGCATAGCGGGGTGGGGAAACGTGCGATGTGAGGACAGCTGATACGCTGAGAGAGGACACGATGCCCTGTAATTACCCAGAAGACCACAGATTTAATAAATACGGCAATTGACAATATCTTTATAAACAATATTAAATTTCATAACTTTTCAATCTACCCCTTTGTGAATGGTATGTCTGATTATGATTATAGTAATACATAACTTAACTGTACAAAATTGTAATAATCATTTTTATTTTAGTCAAAAGATTGATAAATGTTCAATTATTGATTTTAATACTAAACTAAGCTATGAGTCTTGGGTGGATATATTTACCGATAATGATGTAAATACTATCTTTAATAATTTCTTGAATACTTACCTAAGAATTTTCTATTCTAGTTTCCCTCTTAAAAAATCTCTCGTAGATCTTTTACCAAAGCACGGTTAACAACAGGAATTAAGACTTCATGTAATAATAAAAGGAAGACTTTACGTTACTTGTACCGTACATTTTTAATTACATATATGTTATGCAGACAAATGTACACAGTTTTATGTTATTTAACACAATTTTTATTAAATGCTGCCCAACATGTTTCTAGCCTATATAAGGCTCATCTTCAGGGGCTCTTTCGTTGAAATTACAACAATAATTTATATACCAATAATATAGCTGTTGTAATTTCAACGAAAGAGCCCCTGAAGATGAGCCTTATATAGGCTAGAAACATGTTGGGCAGCATTTAATAAAAATTGTGTTAAATAACATAAAACTGTGTACATTTGTCTGCATAATATATATATAATGAAAGGAAGCTTTTCTTAACTACCAGAAATAGTAATGATCTTAATTTAATAAATTATTACAAAAAGTATTGCAGAATTTTATCAGAGGTTATTAAATTAGCTAAAAAAAAAAATACTATAGCAGTGTACTAGCTCATGCTGCCAATAAGTCTAAAACTACTTGCAATATTACAAAAAATACCACCAAAATTGAACCTGACACTAATAAGATGTCTTCAATCAATATAAATGGTACTCTATCCAATAATGGCAATTCATTGCTAAGGAGTTCAACAATTACTTTACATCAATCGCTCAAAATACACTACTAGATAATCATAATCTTAATCATAATTATAATCTTAATATTAATAGTAACAATGAAACATCCAAGAACTAATTCTGATGTTCACAAATTTAATACAAGAACTAATTATGATTTACATCTCCACACAGCGAAATTAACAATATTTCAAAAAGGAGTTTATTACTCGGGTATCAAACTTTATAACCACCGTCCGTTACATCTTAAGCAATTATCATATGACATTAAGAAATTTAAACCAACTTTAAAAAGGTTTCTTCTTACAAATTCCTTCTACACCTTGGATGAATATTATAGTTGGAAATAAATAAGGATCTTGGTTCCAGTAATAAAGATTTTTATATTGTTGTCTAATTACTGTATCATTTATTCTGTTCAAGTTGTAAATTAAGTATTCATTGTTTTATAATAAGACCTAGATTTACTGTTTTAATTTCATGTAATATTTAATCTCAAGACTGGCTCTGTGTAGCCTTTACACTTAGTCTAAAACTTTATATTGTATACAGCAATGACATGTTCTGTATCCAATCCTTGGATTGATGGAATGGAAATAAATGAATGAATACAAATATGAAATACAAGCCTTGTAAAACTGTTTATAGTCAATATCTAAAAATATCACGTTATACAGACCAAAAATATAGCAAAGTATTTGTGTCAAAAAATTACTTTATAATGTGGACACTACCTGTGAGCTGTTAGTTGAAAACAATTATTTTATAGAAGAGCAGTGGCTGGCTTAAATATTTTCAATGATTTTCAAAATAATGAAATAAAGCTGTTTAGGCCAGGATTAAATAAGTATTACCTACTTGCCTATACCGTGTTATAAATTCTATAAAACCACGTCAGAAGTGTGGTGGCTGCGTGACATGATGCTTAAACTCGGTACATATATATTACTACACATTTATATTTGTATTTGAAACAAGTGTTTTATTAAGCCAAAAACGTTCTATATTATGTATGGCTTTTTACTACGACAGACTAAGTGAATAACGCCTCTAATATGCACAGATGTGACGTAATACTCCGTAATTTTCGATCACCGTATTTCGTTCTTAGTTTTACTGAAGAAAATATTAAGTCACACATGGGTAAAAGTAAAGTGACTGGGACCGATTCGTGTCACAGACAAAAACATGTCAAACGCCGCAACTACAGTCATCAAATAAAATGCAATGTCACTTCTTTCCGCTACTACGCCAGTGAAAGTGAGGCTATTAGCTCGTATTTCTTCGAAACGGACAAGTATTCGTTGGTGGATTTATACCATTGTAATCGTTTTAAGAGCTGGTACACAGTTCCGAACAAGACAACACATATATCTTACCTTTTGGAGTTGTTTCGTCTTTTAGCTGTAACCTTCCGCAACGCAATCACGCCAGAACACATGACACTTCTAACTGACCCATGCTTCCCTGCTCCCGCGCCGTTATTCACATAGATCATGGATTAATACTTTGAACTGATTGGAAACTCCGTACAAACGTACAATATCACCGCCATATGCGGCGCCTTCGTGCGTTACTGTAGCCGACGTAGCTCGCTGGCTGTGCGTAAAGCATGTTCCTGGCGGTAACGTTTAGAACCATGTAGACATCGGTAAACCAGTACACTGCTTTACCGACGTCATAATACAGTTATACTAAAATGATATCACAAGGACAATCACACATTCAAAAATACTTACAATGTTGAACGTTCTCAAAGTAGAAAAAACTGTCACCACATGAAATAAATTAAATACATATGTCATAGCTATGATTGCATAAATAAAAACCTTAATTTCTCATGGTTATTTTCTTCACAGTACACACAACACTAATACACTAAAGTTATAACACTGCCCAGTGTTACACAACAGTCAACACACAAAACAACAACACAAAGTGTAGTACAAAATACAAGTTCCATCAGAAGTCACCGAGGTCCCAGACCACAGTGCGTACAATGACCACATGGTCTTTCTTCATCACTTGGAAAGGCATTTCATCACTGTTGCCTGTGAACAAGAACATTATTTTAAACAGCAATCCACCTCCTATTGTTCACACAATGGGTTGTGCTGTGAGCAACACAACTGATTAACATGAAAGGTAAAGCTGTCTCCATGTTTCATTAAGCACCACATAGTGAGGGTATAGAGGGGTATGGAGGTACAGCACATACAGCTCCACACATTCTTAACACTGGCACTAGACAGAGGTAAGTGGTTTGCTTCCTGGCCCAGCCACATTACCCTGAGCATGGACTAAACAGGAGGCTGAGCTGGCACAGAGGCTGTCTGGATGCTGTGAAGATGACACAAAACATTTCCCCTGCCTGCAATATATGGATGATTCCTTAGTCATCCAGCCCAAAGCATTGCCTTCTTGTAAAGCAAGCAGTTGCCCATCAAGTACAGAAGCTTCCCACATTACATATAGCATGGACATTTATTCTGGGTTTACAAGCACCCTGAGCCAGATCAATCCCATCAGGAACATCACACCTTATGTAAGATGATGTCAACAGCTTCCATCTATATCTAGGACCCCCACAACTGACTTCTTCCATCGAGTTGTGAACAATGGTCAGTGAACTGCTTTCTCTTCCATTCAGTTTCTTTGACCTACAAAGCATATAATTTCTGAACCCTCCCATGCATGCTACATGCCCTGCCAATCCCTTCAGTCTTAATTTTGTAACCTTGACATACTTGGTGGACACTACATTTTATTAGGCAGTGTAGCGCATTATCAACCGTAATAACACAATGCACATACTTCACACTACGTCTACCACTTTAAATTACAAAATTATACTTGCACAACAGGTGTGCCCCAGAACTTTTCCTTGGCTGACCCTAAGACTATATATAATTTATGTTTGATTTTAAAAATTATGTTATAAAATTCATGTTGTACGTACAACATAACATTGTCTGCAACTACATTTATATACATACAAATATAACTACATGTTCCATGACTCAATCACAGTGTCCTATCTTATTGTTTTTTTTTATTTAATTAATTTATTTTTCAAAATCCTCATGTACTAGTCATCAGCCAATTTTAGCGGCTGATTTCGGCTGAGGGAGAAATCACATAAAACTTTTTGATATAATATATGCAAAACCTGTTTATTAAACTTCAGTTTTTGGGGGGGGGGGCCGCAGCCCGGCAGCCCCCCCCCCCCCCCCCTTGGGTGCGCGCTTGTTGCACACTAACTTGTTCCAGGACACTGCTAAGGTAAGTATCCCTTACTTCCTGTGGGGAAAGGTTCACCGTGATGGCCAAAAGTCCCTTCTATCTGTTAACGCCCATGTTCTCTCCTTCTCCTCTGATGACTTTTCCTACAGAAAAACATAATAAAGAGCACAAAAAATATACTTAAAAAGACATACAGAAACATTCTGTGGTAAGACTTGAATACAGTCATGCTTGTCAAACATGAAGTACAACAAAGATGCTCACTAGAACAGGGGGTTTCAACCTTTTACGATTTGGTCATTTTCGTCATTACGTTTAGGTTTAGGTTTAGGATAGGATAGGATATGTTAGGTTAGTCTTGGTTAGTTTAGGTTAGAATAGGTTAGGTTATTTATTTATTTACCTATATTCATTTGGCATATTTAGGTCTAGGTTAGGTTAGGTTGGGATAGGTTAGGTTAGGTCAGGTGAGGTGAGGTTAGGGTTGGTTAGGTGAGGTTAGTTTGCTTTAGGTTAGGTTAGGTTGGTTATTTATTTATTCATCTACTCATTCATTCACTCATTCAATTATTTATTTATTCATTAATTTAACTTATTTATTTGCAGAAAGTAATGTTGTCCAATCAAACAGTATGTCCAGAATCTCCTCATTTATAAGTGTAAGTGAAAAAAGGCAAAAAAAAGAAAAAGGGGGAACTCTTGTGGGTGGTACAGCCATGACTTGAATTTAACCACTCACCTCCATCAATTATCTCTATTTTGGATGAAAATATAAATTTTCTTCCAAACCTCAAATCTTAAAATGTGGCTGGCAGTAGACTGAAATCTGTAGCGAGGTGGTGGAGCATGACCATCCAGTTTATACCACGTCTGCAACAGTTCCTTGCTGTGAGCACTTACATGGGTTATTCCAAAATCTTGATTCTCAATTGTTTTAAGTAAACACTTTAAGTAAAGCTTTACCAAGAGACTGACTCAAAACCACTACATATGCCACTTACATTTTCCCTGCAATGAACAGTAGACATATCACTGTTATGCAAGTCATTATATTAATTCACTATTATATTTAGTCATATTGGTCATTAGGTTAGGTTAGGTTAGGTTAGGTTAAGCTTGTTACGGTATGTTATTTATTTTTTATCTTCAGCTTCCCTAAAGTACAGTAACTTCCTGAGCAACTCCTAGCTTCTCATGAGGGATTCTGCTCCAAATGTTTTTGGTCTTTATATTTGGCAATGTAAATTAAGTTTTTTTTTGCAAAGCTGAACACAAATATTGAACAGTCACTGAATGTGGCAACAAACTTTCTCACACAGTACTGCCAACATCACACCCTTCCCATTATATCCTATAACATTTATTCATACAATTCAAACTAAGTGCACTTGCTATATTGTATATTATCTTCACCGTGCAATTTTTAACAACTCACAAATTACACACCAACAAAATGCACTATATTTTCACTTTTTATTCTTTAACCCCTACATATGTTTCAGCCTTTACAAGGCCATCTTCAGGGGGCTTGTAATCTACATTTACTTTACATCCATTGTTTATGTCTATTATATTATATATAACATTGCATTTTTTTGGTGTGTAATTTGTAACTACACTTGCATTTAGTTGAAATTATATGAATAATGTGCTTAATGCATGGAATATCAATAATATTCAGATCCTATGACCTATTCCTCGTGTGTGACCGTGAAGCCTCAATGAAGAGGAAGCCCTGGACTACTAGGGGCTGTTGCTTCATGGAATAAACAGCCCTATTCCTTGTACTCCAACAGACACCTAACACACTGTCAATATTATAGTCACTAGCCCACTGACGGAGACACCTTCATTCCTCAAACTGTTGCACAACCCAATTAAACCTTAAATATGAAGTGCAGCTTATCACATCAAGCAGGGCAGCTCCAAGGTACTGGTGTGAAGATTCTGATGTGTGACATACCTTTAGTACAGATACGCCTCACATACGTCAGTGTTACATACCTTTAGTACAGATACGCCTCACATACGTCACAACAGACAAGTACTGGTGTGAAGATTCTGATGTGTTACATACCTTTAG
The DNA here is from genome assembly GCA_021186555.1 of Reticulitermes speratus. Lineage (NCBI taxonomy): Eukaryota > Metazoa > Arthropoda > Insecta > Blattodea > Rhinotermitidae > Reticulitermes > Reticulitermes speratus. The sequence continues at coordinate 54,892,606 of JAJKFL010000005.1, forward strand.
TACAGATACGCCTCACATACGTCAGTGTTACATACCTTTAGTACAGATACGCCTCACATACGTCACAACAGACAAGTACTGGTGTGAAGATTCTGATGTGTTACATACCTTTAGTACAGATACGCCTCACATACATCAGTGTTACATACCTTTAGTACAGATACGCCTCACATACGTCACAACAGACAAGTACTGGTGTGAAGATTCTGATGTGTTACATACCTTTAGTACAGATACGCCTCACATACGTCAGTGTTACATACCTTTAGTACAGATACGCCTCACATACGTCAGTGTTACATACCTTTAGTACAGATACGCCTCACATACGTCAGTGTTACATACCTTTAGTACAGATACGCCTCACATACGTCACAACAGACAAGTACTGGTGTGAAGATTCTGATGTGTTACATACCTTTAGTACAGATACGCCTCACATACGTCAGTGTTACATACCTTTAGTACAGATACGCCTCACATACGTCAGTGTTACATACCTTTAGTACAGATATGCCTCACATACATCACAACAGACAAGTACTGGTGTGAAGATTCTGATGTGTTACATACCTTTAGTACAGATACGCCTCACATACGTCACAACAGACAAGTACTGGTGTGAAGATTCTGATGTGTTACATACCTTTAGTACAGATACGCCTCACATACGTCAGTGTTACATACCTTTAGTACAGATATGCCTCACATACGTCAGTGTTACATACCTTTAGTACAGATATGCCTCACATACATCACAACAGACAAGTACTGGTGTGAAGATTCTGATGTGTTACATACCTTTAGTAGATACGCCTCACATACGTCACAACAGACAAGTACTGGTGTGAAGATTCTGATGTGTTACATACCTTTAGTACAGATACGCCTCACATACGTCAGTGTTACATACCTTTAGTACAGATACGCCTCACATACGTCAGTGTTACATACCTTTAGTACAGATATGCCTCACATACATCACAACAGACAAGTACTGGTGTGAAGATTCTGATGTGTTACATACCTTTAGTACAGATACGCCTCACATACGTCACAACAGACAAGTACTGGTGTGAAGATTCTGATGTGTTACATGCCTTTAGTACAGATACGCCTCACATACGTCAGTGTTACATACCTTTAGTACAGATATGCCTCACATACGTCACAACAGACAAGTACTGGTGTGAAGATTCTGATGTGTTACATACCTTTAGTACAGATACGCCTCACATACGTCACAACAGACAAGTACTGGTGTGAAGATTCTGATGTGTTACATACCATTAGTACAGATACGCCTCACATACGTCACAACAGACAAGTACCCAGCTGCTTAATGCAATCTTCTTGGTTGAATGTCAGCGATACCGTTGCAGAACCCTCGTTATTAATCATCAGGTGATAAACTTTACCCACAAAAGAGCCTTTCTCTGCCATCTATGCGATACTAAATTCAGCCTCCGAGCGCCGGCTACAGTAACGCACATAGGTGCCGCTTGAGGTGCCACAAGACCCTGTTCCCAGGGGTCATTTGAACCTTCTCCAGGGTGACTTTAGATTATGGTTCTGTCGTCGTCATTAGCACATTCATAAAACTCGGCAAGGGAATGTTCTTTACAGACACCTCCATCCACAACTCTCTGACTCTGAATATTCATTACGAAATTGTGAAATAAAACCAGTTATCATTTTAACTGCATCTAAAAGAAGCGGATATGGAGTGGAGACACTTGATTTGCAATGACTTGCCCATGTTACAGCCCATAGACTTTCATTTTACACATGCTTGGTTCAATTAATAACGCTTTCAGCCTATATAGTATTCGATGACTGGACGATTGAGTAAATGGAGTCTATATACAAGTGGATTCTCTCCAGCCATACTATCTCAGGGTTTGATCAAGGGACCAAGAAGAAATCACAGAAACCCTCAGCTACAATAGCTGGCGCACAAGGCGACATCTGAAACTGAAACCTTCAGAATATGAAGTGTGCATACTAACACTAAATCACAGTCCCAATCTATAAAAACTGACACTTGTCTTCTGCTGACAGTCATGCCCAAGAGAACTGATACCTCTGATTCTACTGATGTCTCCCACACTGCAAACTTTACACACAGCAGTTATATCCTATTTAATTCTTTGTTTGCACAATGGTCACCTGACCTGTGATGTCAGCATTCACTCAAGTCTGCAAGTCACAGTTACATCAACAGTATAATACACATTTTGTAATGGAACACTAATACAGCACTACAGCTCACACTGGAATGTACATCACAACTTAAATAGCTATGCCATTAAGCTCATGTTGAAACACTGCTGACAATGTAAGGATGTTGCTGTCAGTAATACAATCAGCTGTGTGCGATAATAGTTTAGTGAACTTACTATTCACATTACACTTCCTAACCATAAGTGATTCCACTTTAAAACTACCTGCAATAGCATCAGCTGTAACGGTTTTCTATGGCATACTATTATGTCTGCACCAAAGTATCACCATGGTCCGGGGATCAAATCCCGGTGGGGGCGAGATTTTTCGCAGCCATCCAGACCGGCACTGGGGCCCACCCAGCCTCCTGTACAATAGGTACCAGGTCATTCCCGCGGGTAAAGCGGCCGGGGCGTGGAGTTGACCACCCACCCCCATCTAGTGCCAGGGTTAAAGAAAGAGTAGAGCTGTACGTCTACTCCCCCTCTGGGCCTTCATGGCCTGTTCCAGGGAGAACTTTACCTTTACCAAAGTATCACCACCTGTAACATACTTCATCACACAGTCCAGAATTAAAATGACAAGGAATAGATCACTTCACAGCGAGATAACCTTACATGAACGACTAAAATTTCCCAAACGCTTAAAAACAGCGTGGCAATGCCTGCACGTTCCGTCGCAAGGCTTGGCAGTATACACAGGAACTAACCATTTGACAAACTATGTCAAAACTTTAGATTCAGCTAAAGACAGTGGTATAAATGACACACCAACCAGAACGATTCAGGTTTGGTTTTATACATTTTATTAGAAAATGGGTGGTGAAGAATAAAGGCTGTAAAACAACATATACCATTCTTAATACAAAACACATCTTTGAGCCAAATTTGTTTCTTAAATAAGAAGTATGACAAATTCATGCTTTTGAAATAATTTTAATAAAGCATCAAGGAAAACTATATACCAATCAAGACTGCAAAGATTACTTTGGGACGGGTCTCAACTTGAGAAATGATTCCACACAAAAGAATATCAAACACATTCATGCATAGCGAGGGTTAAAATTCATACAGTTCAAAACTTTCCAGATGAAATACTTTATGATCGTATTACATTACATTTGTTTCAAGGCTATTGAGCATTTGAAAAGAAAAGGAACAAAAATCAGTACATGTACACTACAATATCCCTGAATGTCAAGTTACATGCCTTAAAAAGGAAAACAGAAAAAAACAATGAAGTTGATTTCCAATGGGCCAAGGGGGGATTACAGATTGTCACAGGGTGAGAATTTGCATCAATAAGAGTAATTTATCATGTTTAAAGCAAATCGTTACAATCTGATACACTTTCTTGTCTGGAAACATCCATTTTGAAGCACGTATGTAGCATTTATAAATTGTGGTGTCTTATTTAATGAAGCACACATTTAATTTTTAAATATCTATATCCCTTATAATACCCCAAAATTATTTACTTCCCCCTTTTGCTGGTGAAATCATCTTCAAAATGAAAACCACCCGTTTGGTATGAGGGCGTTTGTTTTATTCTCTCGCAAAGTTGCTGCTAGTGTCACTGTCAATTATATACACAGTCTTCACAGATCATCTTGCAATTCAGAGCAGCGTAGGCCACTTGCTTGGTGCAAAGCTAGGTACAGCACTGAATGTGAAAAACCTGCATCTGTCATTTTCTTCAAACCAGACAAAAACATGGCAGTACACCGAAACATTCTCACTATCTCGTGCACTGTATGTTCCCTAACCGAGCTTGTAATGGTGTAATAATTTAAGTGTTGTTGAAAAGCATGCCAGAAACATATTATCCCTCCTGGCATAAGTTTATCAATGAAGACAAACGAGGAACAAAAACATCCCCCTCTGCCCCCCCCTCCCCCCAACCTGCTGTATACCCATCATTTCTCTGTCTTCTCATGGATTTCATCCGTGTCGATTCCAGAAGTTATTAAAAAACACAATCCAAAGGCATTTATTTGAGCTAATGTCTACACCGATACGATGTTTCCGAGAGCCTTTTTTTGTATTCTGATGAAAGTACGTCATCATAGGAGCACACGACGGTATTCGCACATCGACCAAGGGCTGTGGAGTCCAACTGCAGCACTCCCAACACAACAGCAACAAAAGTTTTTGTGAAGTCTGCAACCTAGCTGGATCATATTTTGTCCTGGGGGAAGCAAAACTTCCACTATGTTGAGGCAGTCCAGCTGACACACCACCATATTACTGCATGTAGCTCACGTCCACATGAGCAGGTCACGCATTCCCCATCTTCAGGGGACTCAGAGCAGCCTGTCTTCCTGGGCCAAGGAAATGCACACATTCATTCGGCAGTCAGCTTGGAGCAACGTTTCAATATCCCTCCCCCTTTTCAACAGACATTATGACTGTTAATTTTAATTTTCATGTTTAAAACAAACAGATTACAACTGCAATCATCTTTGTCCCTTATCAAACCCACGAGATCAGGCCCTCGTAATGGTGGTGAACTCCTTCCTACAAAAGAAGACATGAATATTTAATTGGCAGATCAATTATTAAAATAAAACAGTCCCTCTACTAGGTAAACAGTGTAACTACTGTATACTGCAAGCTCCCTCCGACCAGCATCTTCCTATAAGGAAAGTTACAGACACCAAATTAACATTCTCCATGGGTTAAGTATGAGGGATTTTTGGTAACTAAGGTTCTCTCGGCCACAAAGATTAAATGATAAATGTAGCTTATTTATTGCACTAAAGTATCACTGCCGATCCCAGTGGCCGCGCGGTCTAAGGCGTGGGTCTGCGGCTGCTCACTTACTAGGATCGTGGGTTCGAATCCCACCAGTGGCATGGATGTCTGTCTGTTGTGAGTGTTGTGTGTTGTCAGGTAGAGGTCTCTGCGACGGGCTGGTCACTCGTCCAGAGAGTCCTACCAAGTGTGGTGTGTCTAAAAAGTGTGATTGTGAGGCCTCGAAAAATGAGGAGGCCTAGGCCCCCTAGGGGCTGTCGAGCCATTGGGGGGGGGGAAGTATCATTATTTTCAACCCTGTCCCAAGCACTCTGATGCATCTGTCCCATCTTGGTACATGTTTAAAAGTTATGTTGTGCTAGCAACTACGACACTGGAGCACCATTTCACTCCTCAAACAAAACAAGCTGGACCGCAGTATGGGCCACTCAGCAACACATAGGAGGTCGCTGATTTCACAGTAATGAGAAAGTGGCAATGGCCAATCATGAATGGTTGCTAATGAAACAGCCAATTTCTAACGACATGGAATTTTTAACACGCACCAAGATGAGACACACACATCAGTCTGCTCCGGAGATTATGCTGAAAAATAATTATACTTCAGCAATGACTGGGCTATAATTTGTGTTCTAATTATTTCTCATTTAATTTTTATGACCCACAAAACCTTACTTTCTGAATATCTTTGGTATTTGATATTTAAGGAATAAGGTTTTAAATGCTTATATCAGGTCCATCAAATAACCGCGCTGATTCTGCAAAAAAGAATAGTTGTGGCTCACTCGGTAGTGTTCTGGTCTCCTACACCGCCGGCCCGTGTTCGATCCCAGATGACAGCAGACTTAAGAGTCGTGGAAGTGGCACTTGCAAGTTATAAGGTGTATCGGAATATGTAGATTATAAGCGAAGTGTGCAGGCGAGTTACAGGAGTGATCATGTATCACGTATTTTCACCAAATGTTTGGTACATGTGGATACCTCTGAGTGCTTGTCTTCCAACTTTATACACACATCATGTTTCTGCCAAGCCTGGGAAACAATGCTGGAAATATTTTTATATTAGTCTCACCGTGCATATTTCACAATTCACTGTTTATAAAACACCGACAAAATGCACTTCACTTTACCACATTTTTATTTCACTAGACCCCTACATTTGTTTCGGTTTATGCAGAAACCATCATCAGGGGTTTTCAAAACTACATATATTTACATCCAATGGTATTTCTGTCCTTATTGTTATGCAATATCTTAGTGTTCAATTGCCATTCACTTACAAAATCAGTTTAAAATCAGAGTTGTTTGAAACAACGTATATAGACACACCAAGTATAAAATTGTTGAGAATTCGTTAAAATTCGTGTCGAGAAGGTAAAATGTAAAATGGTAAAATGCTGCAGTACGGATCGCTGTGTTACATCTGGTTATTTGTTGTTGGTTTTGTGTGTCCTGTAAGATAATGAGTAAGTATCAGTACTATAATATTCGGATATTAAAGTTTATATAATTTTGTAAGTTGACACTTTTGATTCGAATGACATACCTGCTGTTGTCTATTTCATGTTGTGGTGTGTGCTGTCGGGCTGTCTATGTAGTTAGTGTCTGTATAGCTGTGTGGGGGTTTGGCACATGCGTATTAAGTGAGGTTGGTGGGGTGATAATCCGAAATAACGGGTTTTCTTCGCCTGGGTTTTGTTCGTTAATGCAACAGGAAATCTCTATATACGAATACACCACCACCTAGGCCTGCTTACTGATACTTACTCATTATCTTACAGGACACACAAAACCAACAACAAATAATAACCAGATGTAACACAGCGATCCGTACCGCAGCATTTTACCATTTTACATTTTACTTTCTCGACACAAATTTTAACAAATTCTCAACAATTTTATACTTGGTGTGTCTATATACGTTGTTTCAAACAACTCTGATTTTAAACTGATTTTATAAGTGAATGGCAATTGAACACTAAGATATTGCATAACAATAAGGACAGAAATACCATTGGATGTAAATATATGTAGTTTTGAAAACCCCTGATGATGGTTTCTGCATAAACCGAAACATATGTAGGGGTCTAGTGAAGTAAAAACGTGGTAAAGTGAAGTGCATTTCGTCAGTGTTTTATAAACAGTGAATGCTGGAAATAATTTTCGTAACTGTCACGCCAGATTGCTATGAATATAAACATATACCAATGTCCTTTCAAGCACACAAGTTTGGGAGCTTAAAAATGTGAGATTTGAGGTTGTCGCAGCAGTGCTGATCAAGATACAAGTCTTCTGGAATGTGAAGGTGTATCAGGCGAGTGGTTTGTGACATTGTGAAGGCACTACAATCCTTCAAAACTTGCCCAACATCACAGAACCACACCCCACAAAACTTGTATCTTTCGCAAGATCAGATCTCACCAAGCGAGATCTGAGACTACATGGTAGTAACTGCACATTAGTACTGTCTTCTGAGATGTAAAGCCGAGTAGTCCGTTAGAAACGTAAAAGATATTTTGGACAAACCTGCTACCTCCTCCCTCAATGTTGTAACCGCGCATCCATTCAATAACCACAGAGTTTTTATTTATTTATTAACTTCAATTGGGCACCAGCAGTTTACACAGGTCGTGTGGCTATGGCTGGAAGCGAGGCACCGACTGTCATCTCAGGGTAGAGACGAGCTCCACACAGAGAATTTTATCGTGCTCGGTTTTTAATCAGTCCCATTCCGAACCAGAAAATTTCTGTCTTTACTCGTTGAGATCTACGTAACAACTCCTCATACTGCACATTGCCTCCACGGCGTTAGGGAAAAAGATTGGTAATAAAAAAAATGTAACTGAACATTTATTGGAGCAGGTGTGCACCCCCACCCATCTACATTTGTAAGGAGAGAGGTTGGAAACAAAAGAGAGGGGAGTAATAATAGGAAAAACCATATGACCGGCAACTGTTGTGGTTCCGAGAAAAGAAGTCTGCAAACCTTGTTGTAGCAGCTCTGATACTCGCACTGCTGTAATAATAAAAGGTGAAACCCAATCGAAAGATTCTTCCTCGTTGTTGTGGGTGCTAAGGAGACCATCAACGATCGGCAAAAATGTGCAGTACCACACCTTTCATCTGGTGATGGCAGTCCTTAGATTCGAACTCAGGTTACCCTGCTACAACGTCTGGAATATAATGCTGCAGGCTCCTCCAAACTGTCAGTACTCATCTACTGTACTACACGGTGTCACATCACAGAAGGCAGTAGTCTTCATAAAACAAAACACTGCACCAGTAAAAGAATCGGTGACACTGGATGAAAAACTGAATTTTCACTGATGCAAAAATTGCTGAATCAGTCACATTACAGAACATATGTCATCTAACCAGCGTCACCAATTACTGCACAAGAACATCAATGTCGTTACCTGCCAGGCTTCAGTTACCAGTTCATAAAATACATAGAAATGTGACATGAAAACTCACACCAACTGAGAATTAACACTATGCTTGGATAGTGCGAAGGCAATTTTCTGGTAAGTGCAACTTCGAAGCTTGTCAAGTCAGTATCATTTGACAGTTACAATACAATGACCTGATGCCAGCTCAGTCAAATACAACAAACACTTGCACATACAGTATGTTCAACTTGAACACACAAACTTCTTCAGTACAGTACTCACTGATTACGTATTTTGGACACATTTGTGCCAGACGTATTTCAGACTCTGTACCACACCTCAAACACTAGCCCATGTCCATTTGGTGCCACCAAAAGTCACTGCTGAATGACAAGCACTCTTGCTTCATATTTCAGGTACCAATGGTTGCCTACAGTGATTGGGGGTTTTCATGACTTTCCTCAATGCCTCCAGGTAAATTCTGCAATAGCAATGTAAAATGCACCTTCGCTACCATCACATCCTTTACCAAAGTTGTCACATTCAGCACTGTAACTTGAAAACGAGGAAGAGGGGTTAAGCAGACCGAGATCCTTTCGGCCAGCCAGTCTTAGGCTCCTCTGACGAAAAACACGTACATCCTAATATTCTGAGACTCTAAAACCCGTAACCCCTCAGTTTACAATAATTGTGTCTAAGGAGAAAACTCAAGAAACAAAAACTGATTTCCCAATACTACACATAAAGAGTTTTAAATGATTCTTGATGCAAAGAATTCAAAACAGAACAGCATGAAAAAATAACAGTATTGGTCAATTACTTCACTGAAATGACATTCTTATATTAACCTATCCATAAATTACAGGTACATCATTAAATCTGTATGGAAAATGCATAAAAATTATGTACAATTCTGATTATGAATACAAGCACAAAAATTCCTTCAAGGTTTAACTGATGCAAAATGATTAACCTTTCACAACACCCACCCCTAAAATTCATGTTATATATTTAAGCAACAAGAAAATTTATTGCATTTTTAAGACATGCTGCATAATGTGTTTTACTTTCCACAAAACAGTCATTTATTTCATAATTTTAACTTCTTCTGTTCAAATAACAAGCTTATCATAAACCATGTGCTGAAGTTAAATACCAACCCGATTGGATAAAGGTTAACACCCAGAAGACACAACAAAGCTATATGAGAGAATGAGAGATGATGCAATGCTGCTGTTTCCATGCAGACTGCTCGAGAAAGTGCGACATGCTGCACATTCGAGAAGACTCAACAGCTGACAACAGGCGAGAACACGCAGCAGGAACAACGATCGGTTTGCAAGAGGAAGGAGTTCATATAAGTGAAAACTGGCTGACAAATTGGAAAACAGGTATTAATTAAAATAAAAAGACCAACAAATGCACTATATAGCCACTTTAATGTAGTGTCCTTGTATCACCCTACACGTGTTTCGGACTCAAAGTCCATCATCATGGGGTCTCAGTGTTAAAACACTAACAAGCTCATGTTGACACAAACGTACATCACTCGTATACCGCTATTGTGGTAGAGTTATCTGGGTAAGATTATAGAACATAGATATGTCTATGTCGACCTCGGTGTACTAGTGGTTAGCATGCTCGCCACTGGACCCAAGGTTCGAGGGTTCGATCCCGACCGAGGTCGATGTATTTTTAAGGGTGATAAAAATCCGGAGCACCACTTCCTTCAGAGGGGAAGTAAAGCTGTCGGTCCCATGTCGTAAATTTACGGCATGTAAAAGAACCTTACGGGCATGAATAAAAATGTTGCCTAAGCCAAATTGCCTCCATTTCTCGCCCAAGTCTCCTGACTGCCTGCCAGATGGCTCTGGCGGGCACATCAGGATCGATAGAAACAGTAGCGCGGCCAGTTGACCAGTCACCAACTGCCACGAATGCGCATGACTTAGTAACCTCGAAAAGAGGAGGCAAGAGGAGGCCCGGGCCCATATAGGGCTGTTGAGCCATGATTATTATTAGATATGTCTATATTGGTTAAAACTTTATTAAAATTGTAAGACGTGAATATGAAGTCCAGCGGTACGGAACTACTGGCTTTCGTGGATTGTGTATTCTTACGTTGTGTGGGTTTGTGATGCGTTGCTGTTTGTGCTATCTGTACGTTACGGAGTGTATGAGGAGACTTACAATTTTAATAAAGTTTTAACCAATATAGACATATCTATGTTTTATAATTTTATCAAGATTAACTCTACCACAATAGCGGTATACGAGTGATGTACGTTTGTGTCAATATGAGCTTGTTTTAGTCGTTTTTAACACTGAGACCCCATGATGATGGACTTTGAGTCCGAAACACGTGTAGGGTGATACAAGGACACTACATTAAAGTAGTTAAATAGTGCATTTGTCGGTCTTTTTATTTTAATTTGATTCATAATACACGGTGATAACAGTGTGAAAAAGGTATTAATTTGTTTCAACCAAGTGAAAACTCATAAACTGATTGCTTGCATACTCAGGGATTACTGCAGTGTCGCCCTTCTCCATGTTTCACATGCATAATGCCAGTAAATACACAGTTCACAAAATGTCCTCCTGTTTGGCACTATCAGGTGGAAATAAAATGTGAAATTCCGTACACACATGAAGATACCAGTCAGTAATATCAAAAAGCACAGAAACAGAAACTGTGGAGCAGTTCCTTGGGCTGCTGTCCCTTATATTGCATTTCCTAACATTACACAAAAAACAAAGGGTGGTTAAAAATATTTAAAAACTCAATGCCTTGAAAAAAAAAAAACACCACTGACACTGAGAAAGAGATCAGAAAATTTGAACTATAATACACAGAGCTTAAGATATTTTCAACTGATATCTGAATGCTGAATTGCTGACGTATTCCGGAATTTTGGAAGTCGTAAGAGGAAATATACCTATTAATGCATATGCACATTAAGATGCAGAGCACAAACGTGCACATGAACCACGGCACACATGCATAGACTAAAGGCAGCTGAGATGAGAACGTGGGACGAAGAGAAGGAAAATCCCGTGCAAACAAGAAATGAAAATATCAGAATATAAAGACAAACACAATGGAAAATACATTAACAACTGTACTGAATAAGATAGTATACACACATTGTAATAACTATTGATGGTCTATGTAATTTAATGTAGTTGACAGCCACGCATAGTGACAGGCTATGTTAAATTATACTTTTACGTGAGTTTTCCCAGACAGCCGTTGCCATTGCTTTGTCAATTTCAGAAATACATAGTAGTCAGGCTTGGAGGAGAAGCTCTACAGATGTGTAAGGTATTTTTGTTCTTACTTCCCTCCACTGCGAGCGATATTGTAAGTGACAACATACATTCAGGCTGAACATGCTTATGTATCAGCCAGAGGATTACATCCAATCCATTAATATGTTAGAATCAGCAACAGACGAATCACAAAAAAGAGCTTTGAACATGTTAGTAAAAGGAGAAGAACCCAAGATGGGAACAACTGCGAAAAGTAGGACAAGATGGCGACCTCTATAGTTCACAACGAAGATGTTGCTCCGATTTTCACGAAGAAAAACATTGGAAGATGGTGAATTAAGGTTGTGTAAAATTGGAAATAGAACTGAATGAAGTCATATCTGAAATGACGTCTTCAACAGAAATTATAAACATTTTGAAAGAAGAGTTGGGTATTGCTAACACGCGGAGTGTAATAATACGAGCAACATACACAATCAAGAAGAATATATTCATCAGCAAAACCCGGGAATTGGACCCAAGTACCAATAAATTTTCCTATGAAGGACAGAAGTGTGTTTAAAGATCCCCAAAAAACAACTATTAGGACAACCAATCGTTTTTAAGTTTTGTCTAACCTCAGTAAAGCACCAAAACTGATTGAAATAAGAAGGGAGTTACCCTGGTTCAAGGAAAACCCACCGAAATAAAGCTGTCACACAAAATAAAAGGAGATGCGAAGAAACTGACAAAGAGGAGATTTGGGAAGACAGAGATGGACTAAGAGGATTGGCTGCCACATGCAAATAAAGAGAAAACCATCCGAGAGAAATCAGAATGGAGGAAGAAATGGGAAAACTTGAAAGCCGTATCACATTCACTGCCTTGGTGATTTAAACAGCAACATACCCAGCATGGCAGGCTCTACCACTGCTTAAGATGGCATTACACATTACGGGTTAAATTACTTTTCTTTAAATCTCATGAGACAAAACTTTAATCACCATGTCACTATGTGTACACCTTCTACATAAAAACTAGAGGTTGCAGTACAGTCGTTATGACTTCTGCTTCATGTTCAAGAGATGCTAGGTTCTGTGACAGCCCTGGAGACATGAAATACCAACAGAAGTTTCTGTTCTTGATTTCATGCTTCCGCCATGATGTTGATGAAATCTGCGGTCTTCTGAGGTATTATGCGGCGTCGTGTGGTAATTGTTTACCAACGTTTCCTTCCCATTCCTACCTTTCCTACTCGGACTCTTGACCCATGAGGATGGGACCGATACGTTGTCCTGAAACGTCGGCAAACAATTACTACACGATGCCACGTAATACCCCAGAAGATCACAGATTTCAGAAGCTTCTGTTGTTTCCATCAGTCAATCAAGGCAGACGCTCAAACATTAACATCAGCCATAACAACTTAAACCTGTTTTTCTCGTATTCATTACCCCATACGATGTTATAAAACGCAGTTGAGAAAATGTGAAATAAGTCCAAAAATCTGTCATGCTACATAACATCTCAATTTCATGCAGAAATAAGTCAAGTTATCACCAGAGTTCATTACATGGGTTCCAAGGTTTTTAATAGTCTTCCGTCATACATACGAAAAAAATTTTTTTTTTTACCAGAAATATAAATTTAGATCAACTGTCAAAGATTATCTATTAACAAATTCATACTACTCATTGGAGGAATTTTTTAATAGTAATTCTATATAAGAGCTTGGTCCCATTCTTTCCACTCTCTACTTTTCTCTGTTTTCTGTATTTCTTAGCATTGTACATTTTTAACTTGTACTTCATTATTATAAATTTTAGCTTTCTTGAATTTTGATCTGTTTATTGTCATAATTGCTGGTCTATATTTGTTGTTAAAATTTTGTACATTATTTATCCTTATTTTAATTCCTATTACATATGTGTTTAGTTTGTATGTTTATTGTTATTGTGTTTGACTGATGCTTTCTGAAGTACGTAGGACGTCCAGAAAGTAAAGATACAAATGCAATAAAATTTTTTAAAAATAGTTATTAACAAAATTGAGTGAAAAAAGTCTTAACATATACCTCTAGCTATTTTTCGACATAATCACCGCCTTTGTCAAGGCATTTGTTTAGCCTGGGTACGAGGTTTTGTATTCCGATATCACAGAACTCCGCTGCCTGTGCACACAACCATGTATAGTGACTTCGTTTTTCACCTCTTCGTCTTCGTGAAACTTCTGGCCGGCCAGAAGTTTCATGAAGACGAAGAGGTGAAAAACGAAGTCACTATACATGGTTGTGTGCACAGGCGGCAGAGTTCTATTACATAGGAATACAAAAACTCGTACCCAGGCTAAACAAATGCCTTGACAAAGGTGGTGATTATGTCGAAAAATAGCTAGAGGTATATGTTAAGACTTTTTTCACTCAATTTTGTTAATAGCTGTTTTTAAAAAAATTTATTGCTTTTGTATCTTTACTTTCTGGATAACCCTCGTACCTCCATATTGTATATTGTGCATGATGTGGTTATGATTGGTTCTATATCCTAAAGGTTGTTTTAACCTGATTGGATTGATGGAAATAATAAATTAACAATTAAAAACAAAGTGCCAGTTCATGAGCATGAAACCTACACTGTAAAGGTTTAACGAACAGGCAAGTCTTCCTGGACATCACACCGTGACAACTACTGAAGAGTTGGTGGCGCTTTGGAGACAGGATCAGCCACAGTCCTCAGGTTAAAAAATAACGTTAAGTCCTACTCAGTTGCGCCTGATAGGCAAAGCTACTCTCAAACTTAGGGCTTTGTCTTTTAGGGCCAAACAAGTAGGTCTTAACCTTATTTTTTAACCGGAGGACAACGATTGATCGTGTCGCCAGAACAGTTGCCTTTATTGATTTGGCTGTCTTTTAACACAGGACAATGTAAAACATGCAAACATAGGTGATTCTGAGTGTAATGTACCAATGTAACAATATTACAGTTACAACACTGAAAGAATGTTCTGCTTATTAACAACACAGAAATTTCATACCAAGACAGGAGATAAATGGCAAACAGAAGTATATCTTGATTCAGTATAACAATCTATAGCTAAGCACTGAAATTTAATATTTCAACACGGATAACTGCGTTTTAGTGAAACGCTTTGGTTTATTACACAGTTAAGATACTTGCGTGGGCCGGGATAGCTCAGTCGACATAGCGACTCGCTACAGGCTGGACGGTCCGGGGATCAAATCCCGGTTGGGGCGAGATTTTCCGCACCCGTCCAGACCGGCCCTGGGGCCCACCCAGCCTGCTATACAATGGGTACAACGTCCCTTTCCCGCGGGTAAAGTGGCCGGGACGTGGCGTTGACCACCTACCCTCATCTAGTGCCAGGGTTAAAGAAAGAGTAGAGCTATACCTCTACTCCCCCTCTGGGTCTTCATGGCCCATTCTAGGGAGAACTTTACCTTTACCTTTAAGATATTTGCAGGGTTTATAATCATCCATCCGGTTGGACAAATTGTCAACGCAATAAATTAATAGGCAAAAAAAAAGTATTAAAGATATAAACAACAGATACAAAACACTAAATTCCTCTATCACAACATCCAGTCCATGTGCAATAAATTACTCACCTCATTTTAAATAATCTGCCCAATTGAAATAATAAAAAAAAGCCCTACATACACTCCTCTTGACTTTTCCGTACACATCGAGCCACTTTTCTTTTGAAATCCGTATAATTTTCGCGCCATTCTTTCTGTAAAATAGAGGAAACAAACAAATTATAAAGTGCAAATATGTACATTGAAATGTAACACAAGAGTGGAACAAACAATGCAGTTTCAAAAAGCAATTAATGCTTACATACGTAATTATTATGCATGACAAAGATCCAAAATTTTGTCAAAGTCAGAAAGGTGGGGAATGTCACGAAAACTACAAAATACACAGGACTAATACATACAAAACATTACAAGGACTTCACATGAAGCATTCGAATGTTACACTTAATTCTTGTGTACTACAATGATCTGACCTTTATTCAGGCTTTCGCCATGATGTTGATGAAATCTGCAGTCTTCTAGGGTATTACGCAGAGTCGTGTGGTAATTGTTTACCGAAGTTTCGGGACAACATATCGGTCCCATCCTCATGGGTCAAGAGTCCGAGACCTGTGAGGATGGGGCCGATACGTTGTCCCGAAACGTCGGTAAACAATTACCACACGACGCCGTGTAATACCCCAGAAGACTGCAGATTTCTACAATAATCCAGTTCCTGAAGCAGCTAATAATAAGCCGGGACCTTCCTGCATTGCTGGAATAAAGAACTGTTCTACCATTCTGAGATACAAAACTAAAACCTAAGTATGTAACACTTGTATTCTTGTCAAAACCAGTTTATAATTTCAATGATCAGTAAACTTGACTTTCTTTTTTTGGTATCTTTATTTTGGAACACCATGCACAAAGGTCAACGTTAATTTCATAATATCCCTTGTGAAGTAACATCAAAACATATTTCATACATGTCGTTATCATGTTCTGTGTAAAACGATGTCACAACGTAAATATGATACTTACTGCTGCGTCTACATTGGCCGGACTCTCATCGTTAGGATCAGCCAGCATGGATATGACTGAGATTAAAATTGTCTCGACCGTGTGAACTGGCAGCCATCGTTCTGATGCTTTTTCATAGCCCCACTTATCATCGCCAGGCTCATGAAGTATTGATATGCACACATCACCGTTCTTCTCGACTATAAAAAAGGTGACAAGATGTTAAAAACCACTGACAGTTGTAGCGTTTATAGAAGGAAGTACCCACAAAAGCAAATGAAACCAAGATACACATAACATCCTAACAACTGAAACATACTCGTACAGTTCTGGGTGTTGGCCGCGAGAACTACGACTGCCTCGTGTGAGATTTGGGATCCAACAGTACGATGGTTAAGGCTCCAGGCCTTCTGGGATGTGTTGTGTCTTTAGATTAGCGTTTCCCACTGTTTCAAAAGAATGTGGTGCCTTCAATGTTCTGAGGTTGAGGGGTCCAGCAAATATTGGAACTTGTGTACCAACTCACATTTTCAGACAACTCTGTGTAAACATCACGCCAATAAGAAAAAATCCCCTACCTATGCAAACTGCTAAGATAGGAACAATAATATTTTTACTTAACGCAGGATGTTTCGATCTGGTGATGTAAGAAAACCAAAAGATTTGCACTTTCTTTTAGGGTCAACCTTTTTTTTTCTTTTTTTGGCAGGATCTAAAACATGTCAACCACCCAAAATCTGCAGTGAACCTCCGTGTGGAATGCAAATGCTAATAAACCACATACGGAACTTTTTACGGCTCACTGACAACCATACTGTACCTCCAAATTCTGTACAGGACATTTCTTGTACATATTAACAAGTATAAACATTCCAATATACCAACATTTTGAGGTGGAAATTATGGGTAGAAATGCATCAACTCTGTACAGCTGCTACCAATATACCTTCCTACATTGAAGAAACAAAAAATCCAGTTGCTTTGAATATTCCAGACATAAATGAAACGATATGAAGAAAAAAAGTCCACACAGAAGACTAAGAATGACAATGCTGGATAATACAGGGTCCTTATTTATGTGACAGGTATTATTTGTCACTTCCTGCACCTACTGTGCCACACATGGGTGGTTGGCCGAGTGGACTAGATTAACATGAGAAGCAAGCAGGCAGAATGTGACAAACAATATTTGTCTGATAAAATAAGGACTGTTTATAAGAATATGACAGGACCTAGGAATGTACTGTGCTGCTGGAAGCAACACACATGAATCAACATACTATGCTAATTGTCAGCCTACAGCTAATTACTGTATCCAGCACTTCCTCTTAATAATGAGGAACACTGATGATGACTGTATTCTGGGATGTGATGCTATGTAGGTTACGTTACATTAGGTTAGGTTATGTTAGGTTAGGTTACGTTAGGTTACATTAGGTTAGGTTACATTAGGTTACGTTAGGTTAGGTTATGTTAGGTTACATTAGGTTAGGTTATGTTAGGTTACATTAGGTTACGTTAGGTTAGGTTATGTTAGGTTATGTTAGGTTACATTAGGTTATGTTAGGTTACATTAGGTTAGGTTATGTTGGGTTAGGTTAAGTTAGGTTAGATTAGGTTACATTACGTTAGGTTAGATTAGGTTATGTTAGGTCAGGTCAGGTTACGTTATGTTAGGTCAGGTTAGGTTAGGTTAGGTTAGGTCTGACATTCAACATTTTCAGGGGAGCCTCCTGCCACCAGCTTCCAGGCAGACAGTGGCAGTGGCAGGTTTCTTGAACACAACAGTACCTTTCCAACAAGCAATGTGCAGTCACATCCCAGTAAACAGCAATCTTCAGCCACTGCTATGAGAACCTCAGTCTCAAAATGAAGAGCATTACTGGTAATGTCTTTGTCTTAGAACATTCTATTGCTACTTAATACGGTTCTCCCGCCAATGCACGTGTCTTTACATCCAACCACTCCCTTCAAGTTTACTGACCAAACTTTTATATGCATTTCTCATCTCTCACATGCAGCTTACATGTTTCAGCTTTCAACTGATAATCCAAATAACAATCTGTGAGTTGTAAAATTTGAAGCTCCTCATTATGCAATTTTATGCAACATCATATTACTTGTACCCTCTTAGCTCTACATATTCTCCTCTGGGCCCTGTTTTTAAACACACTGTTTTCTTCCCTTAATGTCAGAAATCAGGCCTCATGCCCATCTAAAACAACAGGTAATATTTCAGTGCTTTTTAAAACTATGCAATTTTAATTGATAAATGCCTTTAGATACAGGACTGAATACATTACAATGAAGCCTCAGAATTTTCCAACACAAGATGTATATAAAACATGTCACAAAAAAAATTCCTTTCTGCTAAGGTAACATAGCAATTTTAAGTACCATTATTTGAAATCCAGCAGAAACTTTCAGTGTGTTCTTTTATAGCAATGAGCTCTCAATCACTGCTCTTAAACTGGCGCCTTATCTTATTAAATATGTAACGGATCAAGTCACCCAAGGGAACGAAAAACCTTGTACATATTAAATCTTGTAATACGTGAAACAATATGTATCACAACTCGGACATAAAGAAATAATTGTTGATCCACACTTATGTTCAAACTTGGTTCAATGCAAGTTTAAGATTTCAACATAACTGGAAAAGGGATGGTTCTAGCGTTAAAATGTTTTATATTCTGCACTACTTCCATTTGGACTCCTGTACATTCACAAGCTACAAATTTGGAACAATGCTTGAAAGAAACAAGAAAAATCAATAAGAAACACTTACTGTTTGGATGCCATATTTCTGTAATAAACTTCATCCGAGGAGGTCGTAAAGGATACTCTTTTGGAAAGTGCAGATGTGCCTTGAAAAATCCACCTTCACTGTAAAATTTAATGTATGGAAGGTATTGATTATGTAAGCAAAAAAGTTCCACATATCTTACATGGCAAAGTTGTAGCCACCAAAGCACTGTTCACTGAACAACATAAACTTACTATAACGTGTCTGGAGGTCCAATGATGAGTACCTCCCATCTATAAATGTCATTGTCATCTATAAGGCCGGCTGAAAACCCTTCAACAGGGTTCTTGTTCAGTTCTGAAAAACGTTAAGTGCGTCAGTATCGTATGAATCAAATAATGTCAATTCACTGACTGGAATAACAAAATTAATTTGGTAGTCAGCAAAATGGTTACTGGTATACAAATTACTAACTGCAGAAGCCATAAGATCTTACAATTATTTCAGTGTGCAGTACACACGTAAATACATAGCTGAATTTTTTTTAAACACTGAACACACTAATGTAGTGTATCAGCTGCTGACGACAAAGACAGACATGACCGAAGTCGCAGTCACGCAAGAATAGATTATATTCCATCTCTGAAACTTCAGTATTTCTGGACCTATGAGGAAAGTGTCCTTATAATTAAACATACCTGCTAGTTGCTTCCGTAATAAGAGAGCGGACTGTGGCTCTGACATGAATGAGGGAATACTTTAAATTTACACTGCAAACAATCACTCCCAGGAAAGATGGCTAGGTTCGAAAGCTCAAGGCCGCATGCGCAAGACTTCATATGTTACTTCCGGCAGTTGGGAGCAATGTATGAAACATTTCGGAACCAAAATTGTTCCCCTGGTGGCAGAAATTGTAACTAACACTATCGCAACCAATATCATGCGTCATCTACACAATAACGCCTGAACTAACTCCCAGGAGTAGAGTCATTGAAAACTAGTAGTTTCTCAGTCTCAAATTTACTCGTATTTTGTGCCCCTTCTTATTTACCTATGCTGCCAGTTGATGAGACTATATATTGTCGTTGATAGATGAATGCAGGAGTATGGAGGATTGATGTAATGACACTGACAGGGGAAAACCGAAGAACTCGGAGACAAACCTGTCCCAGTGCCACTTCGTCCACCGCCATTCTCACATAAACTGGCCTGGGATCGAACCCGGACCTCTGCGGTGAGAAGCCGGCGACTAACTGCCTGAGCCATGCCTGTATTTTATGAAACAGAAAGTTTCATTACAGTGTTCACAAAAACCGGCCACATTTCCACGCCATGCCATACTATTTCAGATCCACGTTAACATTAACCTCCCATCCACGCCTAAGTATTTAAAGTGGCTTCTTTCCTTCGGGTTTCCCCACCAACCCCTGAATGCATGTCCCTTTCCCCATACATGCCACATGCCCCGCCCATCTCATCCCCCTCAACTGATCACACTAACAATATTAGGTGCGAGAAGTATAAATCATGAAGATCATTATGAAATTTTCTTCAGCCTCTTGTCATTTCTCCCCTATTACAGAACATCAGTCTGTGTTCTTACCTTAATACGACGTTTTAAAACCCACAGGCAAAATCAATTACAGTTGTTTTTAATCCTTACGTTCTTAAATAACAAACGGCAAGACAAAATACAATGGACCGAAACGCAGCAGACACTCTCCGAAATTAATCTGCTCTTAATTTCTTCATGCACACAATTCTGATTCAGATCCTTGAACCAGGCGCTTTATTCCACGTATATTTTCATATTCCTATAACCGAAGTAGAGAGTCATCTTCTGGACGAAAATTGAACTATTTCTTGATTGTCCCTTGGTGCACGAGTTGTGCGCCATCTGTACACAAATGATTGAACTACATCAGCGTTTCCTAAACTATGTTCCGCGATTTTAGGCTTCTGCCGCGATGTTGATGAGATCTGCGCTCTTCTGGGATATTACGCAGCGTCGAGCAGTAATCCTTTACCGACGTTTCGGGACAACGTATGTCTCATCTCCAAGGGTTAACAAGTCCAAGAAGTCTGCTTGGATGGCACGGTCAGCTCTATGTTCAGCGTTAGTAGTGTTACACACAGTCGTTAGATGGCACTGTCGGCTCTCTCTCCTACGTTAGCAGTGCTCGTAACTTTGGCGAAAGTACGTCGTCTTGGATCTCAGTGCTAAACAAGTTTATTTTAATGCTATTCCTTGGGAAAAGAAACAAAAGACGAGGGAAAAATGTACAGTAGATTTTCGATGTTCGTGATTAATTTGGACCGATCAAACCGTCACGTATCTGTATGAACTGTCAATGTAAAATGCCTGTTTGGTTGCAAGCACTTAAAAAGTACACCTATCAGCAATACAAACACATAATTACCAGCCACGTGGTCTTCATTCATCCCGATTCTACGGACTCAGCCACGAAATGTTAAAGCAATGGCTGATCACAAATGTTTTAAATCCCGAACTTCGAGACTCTACAGTACATACATTATATACAGTACGTACATTATATACAGTACGTACATTATATACAGTACATACATTATATACAGTACATACATTATATACAGTACATACATTATATACAGTACGTACATTATATACATTACATACATTATATACAGTACGTACATTATATACAGTACGTACATTATATACAGTACATACATTATATAGAGTACATACATTATATACAGTAGGCCCTACGTACATTATATACAGTATATACATCATATACAGTACATACATTATATACAGTACGTACATTATATACAGTACATATATTATATACAGTACATACATTATATACAGTACGTACATTATATTAATACAATTGACTATACATATACATTATTACAGTACGTTACATTTATAGTAGTACAATATTACTACATTATATACAGTACGTACATTATATACAGTATACATATACATTATATACAGTACGTACATTATTACATTAATACATATATACTATAAATACATCATTATATACAGTAGTACATTATTACGTACATACATTATATACAGTACTACATTATATACAGTCATACATTATATACAGTACATACATTATATACAGTACGTACATTATATACATTACATACATTATATACAGTACGTACATTATATACAGTACGTACATTATATACAGTACATACATTATATACAGTAGGCCCTACGTACATTATATACAGTACATACATCATATACAGTACATACATTATATACAGTACGTACATTATATACAGTACATATATTATATGGGGCGCGCGCGGTGGCGCAGTTGGTTGAGGAACTACGCTACAAACCGGAACGTCGCGGGTTCGATTCCCAATGGTGTCACTGGAATTTTCCATTGACATAATCGTTTCGGTCGCACCATGGCCCTGGGGTCGACTCAGCCTCTAACAGAAATGAGTACCAGGAATATTTCCTGGGGGGTAAAGGCGGCTGGTGCGTAGGGCTGACAACCTTACCACCTTCATGTGCCGATTGTCTAGAAATCTGGGAGCCTCAACCTTCTGGAACCCTAAGGGTCTGTAATGGGATTGCTTTACCTTTACCTTTACATATATTATATACAGTACATACATTATACACAGCAATACATTCTGACAGAGGTCAGTGAATATTTAACATGTTACGGTACGGAAGTCTAATATAACAAACTCTAATATATATATATATATACGTGTATATACACATATATATATGTATATATGTTATATATGCATATGTATATATATATAGCATATCTATACATATATATACATACAGTATATATGTATATCTGCTATACACATGCTTAACCACAATGTGTTTTCTTACCAAGTCGGTCAACACAACTTACCGACGTATCTATAACTTACCAAGTCGGTCAACACAACTTACCTACGTATATATAACTTACCCAGCCGGTCAACACAACTTACCGACGTATCTATAACTTACCAAGCCGGTCAACACAACTTACCTACGTATATATAACTTACCCAGCCGGTCAACACAACTTACCTACGTATATATACTTACCCAGCCGGTCAACACAACTTACCGACGTATCTATAACTTACCAAGCTGGTCAACACAACTTACCGACGTATCTATAACTTACCAAGCCGGTCAACACAACTTACCGACGTATCTATAACTTACAAAGCCGGTCAACACAACTTACCGACGTATCTATAACTTACCAAGCCGGTCAACACAACTTACCGACGTATCTATAACTTACAAAGCCGGTCAACACAACTTACCGACGTATCTATAACTTACCAAGCCGGTCAACACAACTTACCGACGTATCTATAACTTACCAAGTCGGTCAACACAACTTACCGACGTATCTATAACTTACCCAGCCGGTCAGCACAACTTACCGACGTATATATAACTTACCAAGCCGGTCAGCACAACTTACCGACGTATCTATAACTTACCAAGCCGGTAAACACAACTTACCGACGTATCTATAACTTACCAAGCCAGTCAACACAACTTACCGACGTATCTATAACTTACCAAACCGGTCAACACAACTTACCGACGTATGTATAACTTACCCAGCCGGTCAACACAACTTACTGACGTATCTATAACTTACCAAGTCGGTCAACACAACTTACCGACGTATCTATAACTTACCCAGTCGGTCAACACAACTTACCGACGTATCAATAACTTACCAAGCCGGTAAACACAACTTGCCGACTTATCTATAACTTACCAAGCCGGTCAACACAACTTACCGACGTATGTATAACTTACCAGCCGGTCAACACAACTTACCGACGTATCTATAACTTACCAAGTCGGTCAACACAACTTACCGACGTATCTATAACTTACCAGTCGGTCAACACAACTTACCGACGTATCAATAACTTACCAAGCCGGTCAACACAACTTACCGACGTATCTATAACTTACCATGCCGGTCAACACAACTTACCGACGTATTTATAACTTACCAAGCCGGTCAACACAACTTACCGACGTATCTATAACTTACCAAGCCGGTCAACACAACTTACCGACGTATCTACAAAAGCCTGTCAGTGCACTGCACGGTACGCCTACTGTCAATGTCAGTGCACTGCACGGTACGCCTACTGTCAATGTCAGTGCACTGCACGGTACGCCTACTGTCAATGTCAGTGCACTGCACGGTACGCCTACTGTCAATGTCAGTGCACTGCACGGTACGCCTACTGTCAATGTCAGTGCACTGCACGGTAGCCTACTGTCAATGTCAGTGCACTGCACTGCACGGTACGCCTACTGTCAATGTCAGTGCACTGCACGGTACGCCTACTGTCAATGTCAGTGCACTGCACGGTACGCCTACTGTCAATGTCAGTGCACTGCACGGTACGTCTACTGTCAATGTCAGTGCACTGCACGGTACGCCTACTGTCAATGTCAGTGCACTGCACGGTACGCCTACTGTCAATGTCAGTGCACTGCACGGTACGCCTACTGTCAATGTCAGTGCACTGCACGGTACGCCTACTGTCAATGTCAGTGCACTGCACGGTACGTCTACTGTCAATGTCAGTGCACTGCACGGTACGCCTACTGTCAATGTCAGTGCACTGCACGGTACGCCTACTGTCAATGTCAGTGCACTGCACGGTACGCCTACTGTCAATGTCAGTGCACTGCACGGTACGCCTACTGTCAATGTCAGTGCACTGCACGGTACGTCTACTGTCAATGTCAGTGCACTGCACGGTACGCCTACTGTCAATGTCAGTGCACTGCACGGTACGCCTACTGTCAATGTCAGTGCACTGCACGGTACGCCTACTGTCAATGTCAGTGCACTGCACGGTACGCCTACTGTCAATGTTACATCCACACAACATATTTCCATAAACGTGTTTTAACATTACCTTCCAACTATGCCTACGTGTTCCAAGAGACTTATCCATCGAGGTTTCCATATAAAAATTTTGCATGTATGTATTGCTTCCTCCGTGCTTTGTGTTCCGTCCGTCTTACCCCTCGTTTCATCTCCCTAACGAAAGCCGTGTTATCTAACGATCGGCTACAAACTTCTAGCGATATCGTTGCGTCCTTCCAATGCTCTGGCGTCTGAGAGTCCGGGCGTCAAAATCAGCAAAAAATGAAAACTTTAGATGTTAACTAATTGCACAGCCCTTCTTCAGAAGCTAACAGTTCCTCAGCTAGTCAACAAATTCCCCAAATATTACGCAATCCGCAGGTTCATTACCGCGCTAACAACAGTCCACTCTTTGTCTCTATTCTGAACCAAATCAGGCCTAATCCAATCCACGCATTCACCCCGTTTCAAGATCCATTTCAATATTATCTTCCCATCCAAGCCTCGGATTTCAATGCGGTCTCGTTCCTTCATGTTTCCCTAGCCAAACCCTGTATCATATCGTTTCTTCCCCATACGTGCTACGTGCCCGCCTAACTAATCCTCCTTGGCTTGATCATTCGAATAATTGCTGGGAAGTACAAATGTCATGAAGCTCCTCATTATGTAATTTTCTCAAGTCTCCTGTTACCTCGTCCCTCTTAGGCCCAAATATCTCTCTCAGCACCGTATTTTCAAACACTGAGCCTATGGTTTTTCCTGAATGACAGACCAAGTTTCACTCCCATACAAAAAAAGGCAAAATTATAGTTCTGCAAACTTCAATATTCAATTTCTTGAACAAGAAACAAGAAGACAAAAGCTTCTGGATCGGGCAGCAGGTACTGCGTGAGCTGAACATGCGTGAGTTGAACATGCGTGAGTTGAACATGCTCTTAGTACTGCGTGAGTTGAACATGCTCTTAGTACTGCGTGAGTTGAACATGCTCTTAGTACTGCGTGAGTTGAACATGCTCTTAGTACTGCGTGAGTTGAACA
The DNA here is from genome assembly GCA_021186555.1 of Reticulitermes speratus. Classification (NCBI taxonomy): domain Eukaryota; kingdom Metazoa; phylum Arthropoda; class Insecta; order Blattodea; family Rhinotermitidae; genus Reticulitermes; species Reticulitermes speratus. The sequence continues at coordinate 54,918,456 of JAJKFL010000005.1, forward strand.
TGCTCTTAATTTCATATTATAGGCCTATATACCGTGCATTTTTTGATAATTAATTAATTTTATATTATATATACCGTGCTTTTTTGATAATTAATTAATTTTATATTATATGTACCGTGCTTTTTTGATAATTAATTAATTTATTTTATATTATATGTACCGTGCTTTTTTGATAATTAATTAATTTTATATTATATGTACCGTGCTTTTTTGATAATTAATTAATTTTATATTATATGTACCGTGCTTTTTTTGATAATTAATTATTTTTATATTATTTTTGTACCGTGCTTTTTTGATAATTAATTAATTTTATATTATATGTACCGTGCTTTTTTGATAATTAATTAATTTTATATTATATGAACCGTGCTTTTTTGATAATTAATTAATTTTATATTATATGTACCGTGCCTTTTTGATAATTAATTAATTAATTTTATATTATATGTACCGTGCTTTTTTGATAATTAATTAATTTTATATTATATGTACCGTGCTTTTTTGATAATTAATTAATTTTATATTATATGTACCGTGCTTTTTTGATAATTAATTATTTAATTTTATATTATATGTACCGTGCTTGTTTGATAATTAATTAATTTTATATTATATATACCGTGCTTTTTTGATAATTAATTAATTTTGTATTATATGTACCGTGCATTTTTATAATTAATTATTTTATATTATATGTACCGTGCTTTTTTGATAATTAATTAATTTTGTATTATATTATACCGTGCATTTTTTATATTTAATTAATTAACGAACCTCCCTGAGGATGGCACAAGGTGTGCCGAAACATATGTAGGGGCAATAAATCAATGAAAAAACGTGTAGTGCATTTGTTGGATTGAAATAAAATTAATTAATACTCTTAATTTGTTCGTGTGTGCAGTCTCCATTTGTCAGTGTCGTTCCACGCTACTGGAACTCTGTCTCATTATCAAAGGACTTAATTATTTAATGACGATGATGATAAGTCCCTGGAATATTACAGTTAGTTGACGCACTGTCAGTCTCCACTGTTAACTCTACTTGTTGCAGGGCTGCGCAAATGACCGCTGCGCATACTGCAGAATCCGCGGTCTGTCACTGTGTCAGTGCGGTATGGCACCAGCTACATTGCCTGCTGACAGCACCAGTCAACACAGCTTAATTCGAACCACTGCCTACTCGCACTCATCTCTCATAGATAAAAGCAAATGCTAACAAAACACTGCGATTGTGAGTCACGTGTTGACAACAGATCTTGCTTACAGCAGGATGGCATTGATACAACACGCTTGGGGGAATTTAGCGATGATGTCATGACAGAAAGTCTTCCTGCTAGACGTCTGAGGAATCAGCTGCTTAAGGGCCTTTGGTCTAAATACTAGGCCCGTTTAAAATTCAGTTACAAACACCGCAGAAAACATACCGAATTTCCTTTACATACCCAAACGATTCGTGCATGTAAACACGCGGTGACTGCAGAGTTTACAGCATTTTAGAGACTACTGTTAATGTAAATTGCATCTAAAGGTTCAGCTCGTACCGCGAAGTAAACACTCTGTCTCAGTTATACAAACCAGTCAGTTAATGTTGTACAGTGAAATAATCGCTGTTTGTTCTGAGATCCACACAAAACACATAAATACAGTCCGTACGCGCGCAGTAAACACACTCCGTCTCAGTTATACAAACCAGTCAGTTAATGCTGTACAGTGAAATAATCGCTGTTTGTTCTGAGATCCACACAAAACACATAAATACAGTCCGTACCGCGCAGTAAACACACTCCGTCTCAGTTATACAAACCAGTCAGTTAATGCTGTACAGTGAAATAATCGCTGTTTGTTCTGAGATCCACACAAAACACATAAATACAGTCCGTACCGCGCAGTAAACACACTCCGTCTCAGTTATACAAACCAGTCAGTTAATGCTGTACAGTGAAATAATCGCTGTTTGTTCTGAGATCCACACAAAACACATAAATACAGTCCGTACCGCGCAGTAAACACACTCCGTCTCAGTTATACAAACCAGTCAGTTAATGCTGTACAGTGAAATAATCGCTGTTTGTTCTGAGATCCACACAAAACACATAAATACAGTCCGTACCGCGCAGTAAACACACTCCGTCTCAGTTATACAAACCAGTCAGTTAATGCTGTACAGTGAAATAATCGCTGTTTGTTCTGAGATCCACACAAAACACATAAATACAGTCCGTACCGCGCAGTAAACACACTCCGTCTCAGTTATACAAACCAGTCAGTTAATGTTGTACAGTGAAATAATCGCTGTTTGTTCTCAGATCCACACAAAACACATAAATACAGTCCGTACCGCGCAGTAAACAAACTCCGTCTCAGTTATACAAACCAGTCAGTTAATGTTGTACAGTGAAATAATCGCTGTTTGTTCTGAGATCCACACAAAACACATAAATACAGTCCGTACCGCGCAGTAAACACACTCCGTCTCAGTTATACAAACCAGTCAGCTAATGTTGTACAGTGAAATAATCGCTGTTTGTTCTGAGATCCACACAAAACACATAAATACAGTCCGTACCGCGCAGTAAACACACTCCGTCTCAGTTATACAAACCAGTCAGTTAATGCTGTACAGTGAAATAATCGCTGTTTGTTCTGAGATCCACACAAAACACATAAATACAGTCCGTACCGCGCAGTAAACACACTCCGTCTCAGTTATACAAAGCAGTCAGTTAATGCTGTACAGTGAAATAATCGCTGTTTGTTCTGAGATCCACACAAAACACATAAATACAGTCCGTACCGCGCAGTAAACACACTCCGTTTCAGTTATACAAACCAGTCAGTTAATGTTGTACAGTGAAATAATCGCTGTTTGTTCTGAGATCCACACAAAACACATAAATACAGTCCGTACCGCGCAGTAAACACACTCCGTCTCAGTTATACAAACCAGTCAGTTAATGTTGTACAGTGAAATAATCGCTGTTTGTTCTGAGATCCACACAAAACACATAAATACAGTCCGTACCGCGCAGTAAACACACTCCGTCTCAGTTATACAAACCAGTCAGTTAATGTTGTACAGTGAAATAATCGCTGTTTGTTCTGAGATCCACACAAAACACATAAATACAGTCCGTACCGCGCAGTAAACACACTCCGTCTCAGTTATACAAACCAGTCAGTTAATGTTGTACAGTGAAATAATCGCTGTTTGTTCTGAGATCCACACAAAACACATAAATACACTGTGTGGGCAGAACGTAGAATTTGTGAATGTTAAACCTGAATTACATACAAATATTCAGTCCGTACCGCGCAGTAAACAGACTCCGTCTCGGTTATATTTCCCTACACAGCATTAACTGATTGGATTTTTTTAACCGAGACGGAGTGTGTTTACTGCGCGGTACGGACTGAATATTTGTATGTAATTCAGGTTAATCTGAGTCCTCACAAGATTACCACACACAACATATCCGGTCACCAAACTACAGTTCCTTCAGTCAGCAATGTCAAGTCTGCACACACTTGCCATTGCCCTGCTACTGCGGCAACATCTCCGTCTCCTGTGTCTCGCAGATAGTCTAAACGTGCAGTGACAGGCGCACTTCGTACTTCCGCCTTCCCAGTGACGAATTCCATGCAGTAGTCTCGTCCTTGATAAGCTGACGGTCGTTTAGCCAGTCAAGAAATCCCCTGCATTACATATTATAATCCGAAGCATTATTAACGCATATTAACGTATTTTTCAACGCGACGCCGTGCAGTGTAGGAATACAGTAGGAACCACTGCCTCCATCTTCAGGGTGGATACAGACATGTTCCGCTACAAAGTCGTGACGTTTCAACTTCACTCCACGGCGTCACATCCCACAACACGGTAACATTTCAGGTCGCAAAGTACAGTCACAGACCATAACGTATTGACTGACATTAAGGCCTGATCTGTACTCCTCACCACATACTGTTCGGGTGATAAACTCAATAATGAGATTGGCGGGACATGTGGCACGTATGGGAGACAGAAGAAGTGCAGACAGGATTTTGGAGGAGAGACCTGAAGAAAAGAGACCACTTGGAAGACCCAGGCGTAGATGGGAGGATAATATTAAAATGGATCTTCAAGAAGTGGGTTGGGGGACATGGACTGGATTGATATGGCTCAGGATAGGGACAGGTGGCTGGCGCGTTTTATGCAACCCGAAGGTTCATTACCGCATTCACAACAGCCCGCCACCTGTCCCTATCCTGAGCCATATCAATCCAGTCCATACCCCCAACCCACTTTTCGAAGACCCATTTTAATATTATCCTCCCATCTACGCCTGGGTCTTCCAAGTGTTCTCCTTCCCTCAGGTCTCCCCACCAAAATCCTGTATGCACCTCTCCCCTCCCCCATACGTGCTACATGCCCCGCCCACCTCATTCTTCTTGATTTGATCACCCGAATAATATTTGGTGATCAGTACAGATCATTAAGTTCCATCTTAATTAACACGCCCTCAAAGATGTTTTAAGCGAAGTACAGCCAGCGTCTTCTCTCGCCAGTTCCATCAATCAGAGACTCCATACACTGTAAGCCTAGTAGCAGAAAGCTACAGGGCACAGTATAATATATGGAAGCCCATTTCCCTGTCGTCACTTCCGGTACGTCAGACAGGTCCTCCTGTTGCCTGATGACAGATAAACAGCGCCATGGGCCTGTATCGGCTACTGCTTGACGCATTACGGGTCAACAGCTTAGGTCTGGTAGCTCAGCCCACATTCGTAGTCACAACAGAAAGTCAGCTGACACATTGCAAATGGGCCCAATCAGTTACCGGCAGAAGCAAGGCATTTTTTCCCTTCTCTGAAAAGTCCAGACCGGCTGTGGGGCCCACCCAGCCCCCCCCCCCCCCATTATATTCGTACCGGGGATGAAGCAGGCGAGGCGTGAAGCTCACCATTCGCCTCATCTAATGCCCAAGAATAAGTGGAGATATGCGTCTACTCCACTTATATGCCTTTGGCGGCCCGGATAGCGTAACTCGCTACGGGCTGGGAGGTTCGGAGTTCGAATCCCACTCGAGGCGAATTTTCAGCACACGTCCAGACCGGCCATGGGGCCCACCCAGCCTCCTGTACAATGGGTACCGTGTCTTTTTTCCGGGGGTAAAGCGGCCGGGGCGTCGCGTTGACCACCCACCCCCATCTAGCGTCGAGGTTAAAAAGGGTACAGTTATACCTCTACTCCCCTCTGTACCGGATGCACGCGGTGGCGCAGTTGGTTGAGGCACTGCGCTACAAGTCGGAAGGTCGCGGGTTCGATTCCCGATGGTGTCATTCGAACTCTTCATTGATATAATCCTTTCGGTCGCACTATGGTCCTGGGGTCGACTCAGCCTCTAACAGAAATAAGTACCAGGAATATTTCCTTGGGGGTAAAGGCGGCCGGTTCGTAGGGCTGACAACCTTACCACCTTCATGTGCCGATTGTCTATAAATCTGTGAGCCTCAACCTCCTGGAACCCTAAGGGCCTGTCCAGGCCTGTAATGGAATTGCTATACCTTTACCCCTCTGTGCCTTCATGGCATAATATAGGGTGAAATTTATCATTTACCTATACGCTGTCGTAGGTAAACATTACGTATTACCTTTCACCTTTACCTTCTTAGGACTGACAGTATCAAATAGTCCACCAGCCGATATAATTCTGCTCAGTATCAGTCGCTACACAAAAGTGTACAATCAGAACACACAAGACAGCCGATATAATTCTGCTCAGTATCAGTCGCTACACAAAAGTGTACAATCAGAACACACAAGACAGCCGATATAATTCTGCTCAGTATCAGTCGCTACACTAAAGTGTACAATCAGAACACACAAGACAGCCGATATAATTCTGCTCAGTGTCAGTCGCTACACAAAAGTGTACAATCAGAACACACAAGACAGCCGATATAATTCTGCTCAGTGTCAGTCGCTACACAAAAGTGTACAATCAGAACACACAAGACAGCCGATATAATTCTGCTCAGTGTCAGTCGCTACACAAAAGTGTACAATCAGAACACACAAGACAGCCGATATAATTCTGCTCAGTGTCAGTCGCTACACAAAAGTGTACAATCAGAACACACAAGACAGCCGATATAATTCTGCTCAGTATCAGTCGCTACACAAAAGTGTACAATCAGAACACACAAGACAGCCCATATAATTCTGCTCAGTATCAGTCGCTACACAAAAGTGTACAATCAGAACACACAAGACAGCCGATATAATTCTGCTCAGTGTCAGTCGCTACACAAAAGTGTACAATCAGAACACACAAGACAGCCGATATAATTCTGCTCAGTGTCAGTCGCTACACAAAAGTGTACAATCAGAACACACAAGACAGCCGATATAATTCTGCTCAGTATCAGTCGCTACACAAAAGTGTACAATCAGAACACACAAGACAGCCATATAATTCTGCTCAGTATCAGTCGCTACACAAAAGTGTACAATCAGAACACACAAGACAGCCGATATAATTCTGCTCAGTGTCAGTCGCTACACAAAAGTGTACAATCAGAACACACAAGACAGCCGATATAATTCTGCTCAGTGCCAGTCGCTACACAAAAGTGTACAATCACATCACACAAGACAGCCGATATAATTCTGCTCAGTATCAGTCGCTACACAAAAGTGTACAATCACATCACACAAGACAGCCGATATAATTCTGCTCAGTATCAGTCGCTACACAAAAGTGTACAACCAGAACACACAAGACAGCCGATATAATTCTGCTCAGTATCAGTCGCTACACAAAAGTGTACAATCAGAACACACAAGACAGCCATATAATTCTGCTCAGTATCAGTCGCTACACAAAAGTGTACAATCAGAACACACAAGACAGCCGATATAATTCTGCTCAGTGTCAGTCGCTACACAAAAGTGTACAATCAGAACACACAAGACAGCCGATATAATTCTGCTCAGTATCAGTCGCTACACAAAAGTGTACAATCAGAACACACAAGACAGCCCATATAATTCTGCTCAGTATCAGTCGCTACACAAAAGTGTACAATCAGAACACACAAGACAGCCGATATAATTCTGCTCAGTGTCAGTCGCTACACAAAAGTGTACAATCAGAACACACAAGACAGCCGATATAATTCTGCTCAGTGTCAGTCGCTACACAAAAGTGTACAATCAGAACACACAAGACAGCCGATATAATTCTGCTCAGTATCAGTCGCTACACAAAAGTGTACAATCAGAACACACAAGACAGCCCATATAATTCTGCTCAGTATCAGTCGCTACACAAAAGTGTACAATCAGAACACACAAGACAGCCGATATAATTCTGCTCAGTGTCAGTCGCTACACAAAAGTGTACAATCAGAACACACAAGACAGCCGATATAATTCTGCTCAGTGCCAGTCGCTACACAAAAGTGTACAATCACATCACACAAGACAGCCGATATAATTCTGCTCAGTATCAGTCGCTACACAAAAGTGTACAATCACATCACACAAGACAGCCGATATAATTCTGCTCAGTATCAGTCGCTACACAAAAGTGTACAACCAGAACACACAAGACAGCCGATATAATTCTGCTCAGTATCAGTCGCTACACAAAAGTGTACAATCAGAACACACAAGACAGCCATATAATTCTGCTCAGTATCAGTCGCTACACAAAAGTGTACAATCAGAACACACAAGACAGCCCATATAATTCTGCTCAGTATCAGTCGCTACACAAAAGTGTACAATCAGAACACACAAGACAGCCGATATAATTCTGCTCAGTATCAGTCGCTACACAAAAGTGTACAATCAGAACACACAAGACAGCCCATATAATTCTGCTCAGTATCAGTCGCTACACAAAAGTGTACAATCAGAACACACAAGACAGCCGATATAATTCTGCTCAGTGTCAGTCGCTACACAAAAGTGTACAATCAGAACACACAACACAGCCGATATAATTCTGCTCAGTGCCAGTCGCTACACAAAAGTGTACAATCACATCACACAAGACAGCCGATATAATTCTGCTCAGTATCAGTCGCTACACAAAAGTGTACAATCACATCACACAAGACAGCCGATATAATTCTGCTCAGTATCAGTCGCTACACAAAAGTGTACAACCAGAACACACAAGACAGCCGATATAATTCTGCTCAGTATCAGTCGCTACACAAAAGTGTACAATCAGAACACACAAGACAGCCATATAATTCTGCTCAGTATCAGTCGCTACACAAAAGTGTACAATCAGAACACACAAGACAGCCGATATAATTCTGCTCAGTATCAGTCGCTACACAAAAGTGTACAATCAGAACACACAAGACAGCCCATATAATTCTGCTCAGTATCAGTCGCTACACAAAAGTGTACAATCAGAACACACAAGACAGCCGATATAATTCTGCTCAGTATCAGTCGCTACACAAAAGTGTACAATCAGAACACACAAGACAGCCCATATAATTCTGCTCAGTATCAGTCGCTACACAAAAGTGTACAATCAGAACACACAAGACAGCCGATGTAATTCTGCTCAGTATCAGTCGCTACACAAAAGTGTACAATCAGAACACACAAGACAGCCGATATAATTCTGCTCAGTGTCAGTCGCTACACAAAAGTGTACAATCAGAACACACAAGACAGCCGATATAATTCTGCTCAGTATCAGTCGCTACACAAAAGTGTACAATCAGAACACACAAGACAGCCGATATAATTCTGCTCAGTATCAGTCGCTACACAAAAGTGTACAATCAGAACACACAAGACAGCCGATATTCTGCTCAGTATCAGTCGCTACACAAAAGTGTACAATCAGAACACACAAGACAGCCGATATAATTCTGCTCAGTATCAGTCGCTACACAAAAGTGTACAATCAGAACACACAAGACAGCCGATATAATTCAGCTCAGTATCAGTCGTACACAAAAGTGTACAATCAGAACACACAAGACAGCCGATATAATTCTGCTCAGTATCAGTCGCTACACAAAAGTGTACAATCAGAACACACAAGACAGCCGATATAATTCTGCTCAGTATCAGTCGCTACACAAAAGTGTACAATCAGAACACACAAGACAGCCCATATAATTCTGCTCAGTATCAGTCGCTACACAAAAGTGTACAATCAGAACAAACAAGACAGCCGATATAATTCTGCTCAGTATCAGTCGCTACACAAAAGTGTACAATCAGAACACACAAGACAGCCGATATAATTCTGCTCAGTATCAGTCGCTACACAAAAGTGTACAATCAGAACACACAAGACAGCCGATATAATTCTGCTCAGTATCAGTCGCTACACAAAAGTGTACAATCAGAACACACAAGACAGCCGATATAATTCTGCTCAGTATCAGTCGCTACACAAAAGTGTACAATCAGAACACACAAGACAGCCGATATTCTGCTCAGTATCAGTCGCTACACAAAAGTGTACAATCAGAACACACAAGACAGCCGATATAATTCTGCTCAGTATCAGTCGCTACACAAAAGTGTACAATCAGAACACACAAGACAGCCGATATAATTCAGCTCAGTATCAGTCGCTACACAAAAGTGTACAATCAGAACACACAAGACAGCCGATATAATTCTGCTCAGTATCAGTCGCTACACAAAAGTGTACAATCAGAACACACAAGACAGCCGATATAATTCTGCTCAGTATCAGTCGCTACACAAAAGTGTACAATCAGAACACACAAGACAGCCCATATAATTCTGCTCAGTATCAGTCGCTACACAAAAGTGTACAATCAGAACAAACAAGACAGCCGATATAATTCTGCTCAGTATCAGTCGCTACACAAAAGTGTACAATCAGAACACACAAGACAGCCGATATAATTCTGCTCAGTATCAGTCGCTACACAAAAGTGTACAATCAGAACAAACAAGACAGTTCCATATTTTGTTATAAACAGCTTGTAGCTGTCAAACGCGGTCTGTGACATTCAGAGTACAATACAAGGTCTACAAGAACAAGGTGACGAAGAATACAGGGTATACACAAAAGAATGGTGCGGATTCCCTTTATTCACCATTGAAACCGCACCATTCTTTTGTGTATATCCTGTATATTGAAACTAACAGGAAGAAACAGGCTGGATGATGGAGCAAGTTTCATAATGACAATCTTCATGATTTGTAATCCTCATCAAATACTATTCGGGTGATCAAATCAGTAAGAATGAGATGGGCGGGGTATGTAGCATTTATGGGTGAGAAACGAGATGACTACAGGATTTTGGTTGAAAAACCTGAATATAATACAGCAGCGGTAATCAACCTCTTTGTTCGCGTACCCCCAGATATAATTTCTATTCAACTTTGTACCCCCAAAGTTATTGGTACATAATTCAAGTTATACACAGTCTATAATCTACATCTAAAATAAGTTAAATAAATTACATCCAAAATAATGTATTAAATAATAAGTTTTAAATGACAAAAGGAGAGTCAAGCTGTTAAATAACAAATATATTATTGTCTATCGTATAAAAATTAATAAAGGAACAAAGGTATTTTAGCAAAGCAAAATTATATGCACTGTGTGGAATAAAATGAAACTAGCCGCCCAGATAAGAATAGCATAAAGGAGAGAGAGAGAGAGAGAGAGAGAGAGAGAGAGAAATGGCGCTCCCAAATCGCATGTCCTTACGTCCGGTCTCTTGTGGCTAACTCTGAATCTGGCCCTGATTATTCAGTGTTTATCATGAAATAATATATTAATTTTTTTATTTTACGTACCCCTTAAAGTGTCTTCGCGTATCCCCGGGGGTTGGCGTACCCCAGGTTGAATACCACTCTAATAGAGCAACTGGAAGACCTAGGTATAGACGGGAGTACAATATTATAATATATCTTCAATAAAGACGATGGGAATTCGTGGGCTGGATTCAATATAAGGACACGTGGCGGGCTGTTGTGGACACGGCAATGAACATACGGGTGACATAAAATGAAGGAAATTTCCAATTATCTGAGAAACTATCAGCTTTACAAGGACCGTACACTACGGAGTCAATTACTTACGCATCTGAAACTGGGAAAGATATGACCTAGAAATGACCTAAGAATGCAATAAAGGCAGACAGTTTAAAATTCGAATCTACGAGTATTTAAATAGACCATGGCTTGTTTTTTCACAAACTTCGTCTCCAATAAATGCGCGGTTGTGCTGCCATCTGTAACATTCATTATACGTCAGATACTAAAACCGTTAAAAGCAAAAAAATGGTAGACTTCAGTAAGTTTTCTGTGAATGAATAAACAGTGTGATACTTTCTGCTGCTTGTCGCTGAAGGAAATGCTGCGTGTAATTGTAAGTGTAGGGGCGCTACTGCGGTGTGGACGGACATATGGACGGAGCGGGGACTTGTGCTGGACCGGGCGTGGAGGTTACAGCGGTCTGTCCTGAGCTGCGAGCGTACGAGAAAATGGAGCTAGTACAGTGCGTCAAAGTTAATGGCACGTCACACTTTTGAGGAACAGTGGAAATTATATCGCCTGGCACGTTGGGAATAAGCACACAGTTCCCTTTAAAGCCCAGTGGTTACTATATGCACCACCAGGTTTAACATTCACAAATTCTACGTTCTGCCCACACAGTGTGTTTATGTGTTTTGTGTGGATCTCAGAACAAACAGCGATTATTTCACTGTACAGCATTAACTGACTGGTTTGTATAACTGAGACGGAGTGTGTTTACTGCGCGGTACGGACTGTATTTATGTGTTTTGTGTGGATCTCAGAACAAACAGCGATTATTTCACTGTACAGCATTAACTGACTGGTTTGTATAACTGAGACGGAGTGTGTTTACTGCGCGGTACGGACTGTATTTATGTGTTTTGTGTGGATCTCAGAACAAACAGCGATTATTTCACTGTACAGCATTAACTGACTGGTTTGTATAACTGAGACGGAATGTGTTTACTGCGCGGTACGGACTGTATTTATGTGTTTTGTGTGGATCTCAGAACAAACAGCGATTATTTCACTGTACAGCATTAACTGACTGGTTTGTATAACTGAGACGGAGTGTGTTTACTGCGCGGTACGGACTGTATTTGTGTGTTTTGTGTGGATCTCAGAACAAACTGCGATTATTTCACTGTACAACATTAACTGACTGGTTTGTATATCTGAGACGCAGTGTGTTTACTGCGCGGTACGGACTGTATTTATGTGTTTTGTGTGGATCTCAGAACAAACAGCGATTATTTCACTGTACAACATTAACTGACTGGTTTGTATATCTGAGACGCAGTGTGTTTACTGCGCGGTACGGACTGTATTTATGTGTTTTGTGTGGATCTCAGAACAAACAGCGATTATTTCACTGTACAGCATTAACTGACTGGTTTGTATAACTGAGACGTAGTGTGTTTACTGCGCGGTACGGACTGAGTGTTCATATATAATCCAGGCAAACCTTAATCTGGAAATAATACTGTAAATTGAAAGAGGAAGCACTAGATCGCACCCTGTGAAGAACTCGCTTTGCAAGAGACTACGCACGTGTCGTAAGACAGCCTGCAGATCACAATGCCGTATGTCTAATGTCGCAGTGTGTTAAAGACTACGGCATCAGTTTTGTTGCTGTGACAATACAAATATGTGTAGAGTTGTCGTGGCGAAACCGAAAGGAAGGAGACAACTTGCAAGACCTAGGTGTAGGTGGGAAAAACAATATCAAAATAAATAGACTGGACAGATCTGTCTGACGATATGTACAAGCAGCAGGGTGTTGAGTTCCGTTAAGTGCTGGTAATTTGTTGACTGGCTGAGAAACTATCAGCTTGTGAAGCAGGACTCAGCTCCATGGAGTTTGTCAGTTACGGTAGAATCTCGGTAGTAACAGGCGAAGTGGGCCGTGGTTGCCTCTAATTACCGAAAGCTCGAACTGCACGCATTACGACAGTCTAGATATCTCACGCAGTACGATACGCACATTGTGTCCATACGCAATATCTATATCACACTGCATCAGAATATCGGTGTACACAGCGGTACAATAGCATAATATAAACTGTTCGGTTACACTGTACAGAAATCAGAACACAGAAACGACCTTGACTAACAGCGCATCTGCTCGGACGATACACAAACTCGACCAATCGGGACTCGGAGAATCGAGACTGGAATATACTTAGTACACTACAGGCTTGAAGTTCTGACAGCGGTAAAGACTACCTTTTCCTTAGCTGTGACGCCGTATAGTCTGGTATATGGATAGGATCTACTACCACACCACACGGTGTCAATTCCCAGCAGGCAGTTCGTCTCCAGACTTCACTTCTCAGCACGCACGTGCCACTCCTGTACCCGCCAGTCCGGCCGCATGGCTCTAGTAGCTGCGCGCAGCTCTGTCTGTCATCACTGCTACAGGAGGCCCCGCCCCTCAATATACACAACACCCATGTCTCCGGACCAATAGGAGAGCCCGAGGCCCGGCACCGGTATTGCATGTGGCGCTAGTTGCCGCAGTGACCACGCCCACAACAGTCACGTTCACGTGAAAACTGACTGGACTATGTGCAGTTGATATGGTGTAAGTGTGACAGTGATGGAACGATATGTGAACAGCTGTCGCAGCTGATACAGTGTGTTTAAACATAATAATAATTGATGTCTTTGTTATTATTGTGCTGTTACAACAGACATAAGGGTAATTACAGACACAGCACAAAGCATACAACAAAATACGTGAGATTACAACTAACAGAAAACACTCAGAAGACAACTACAAACAAGAAATGACATAACGCAACAAACAGCATGAATCATATTGATTAGAAACAAAGCTAGGACAAAAAGGAGAAAATGGAGAAGCAAAACATTACAATAAACTTTTATAGATTGTGAACGGCTTGTCTGTTGGACTTTGTGCATCGTCTTTATTGTGAATGAAATATAAAATATATACAAAATCTAAAATTCTACGTTTCGGAAGATGACTCTTCTTCCGTCTTCAGGCCTACTCAGGTGGGTCCTGTTGATTGAGTTGATTAAGTAGTAATAATAATAATAAAAATAATAACCGAAGAAGAAAATCTGTCACAGCGCCACTTTGTCAACAACAAATCTCACATGGAGTGATTTGAGATCGAACTCGGCCTCCGCTGTGAGAGGCCGGCGACTAACTGCCTGACTAAGATTAATGTGAATTATACGCGTATATGAAGATTCAGTCCGTACCGCGCAGTGAACACACTCCGTCTCAGTTACACAAACCAGTCAGTTAATGTTGTACAGTGAAATAATCGCTGTTTGTTCTGAGATCCACACAAAACACATAAATACAGTCCGTACCGCGCAGTAAACACACTCCGTCTCAGTTATACAAACCAGTCAGTTAATGCTGTACAGTGAAATAATCGCTGTTTGTTCTGAGATCCACACAAAACACATAAATACAGTCCGTACCGCGCAGTAAACACACTCCGTCTCAGTTATACAAACCAGTCAGTTAATGTTGTACAGTGAAATAATCGCTGTTTGTTCTGAGATCCACACAAAACACATAAATACAGTCCGTACCGCGCAGTAAACACACTCCGTCTCAGTTATACAAACCAGTCAGTTAATGTTGTACAGTGAAATAATCGCTGTTTGTTCTGAGATCCACACAAAACACATAAATACAGTCCGTACCGCGCAGTAAACACACTCCGTCTCAGTTATACAAACCAGTCAGTTAATGCTGTACAGTGAAATAATCGCTGTTTGTTCTGAGATCCACACAAAACACATAAATACAGTCCGTACCGCGCAGTAAACACACTACGTCTCAGTTATACAAACCAGTCAGTTAATGCTGTACAGTGAAATAATCGCTGTTTGTTCTGAGATCCACACAAAACACATAAATACAGTCCGTACCGCGCAGTAAACACACTCCGTCTCAGTTATACAAACCAGTCAGTTAATGCTGTACATTGAAATAATCGCTGTTTGTTCTGAGATCCACACAAAACACATAAATACAGTCCGTACCGCGCAGTAAACACACTCCGTCTCAGTTATACAAACCAGTCAGTTAATGCTGTACAGTGAAATAATCGCTGTTTGTTCTGAGATCCACACAAAACACATAAATACACTGTGTGGGCAGAACGTAGAATTTGTGAATGTTAAACCTGGTGGTACATATAGTAACCACTGGGTTTTAAATGGTAAAATAACAAAGTACCATAGCAGTCTTGACATAAATTGTGTTTAATGAAAACAATGTCTTATCTAAATATTGTTAATTTATTACTGTTACCCATTTACACCTCACAGCCCACGAACAGCCCGCAGGCTCCATAGGCCTACTGTCTACGCAACATGACGTCATTTCACGACTCCACGCGTATCAAAAACACAAAATAAAAGGTTTGTGCTACAACATGACCGCTAAAGTCACGAAGTGACATAGACGTAACAAACAACATTATAATATTAAAAAACACAACACCATTATTTTCAATTTTTCCCGCTCAGCACGGACAGCGCTAATGCGCCTGATTTGTCGCGCATCTCATCCTGTGACTTGCTGCTTCCACCTTCGTGGTTAGACCCTTGTACCCCTCAACAAGAGAGCAACAGGTTTCTCCAAAACGTCGGTGCATATTCACAAAAATACACGGTGTCTCGGGGCACGCGGTGACGCAGTTAGTTGAGGCACTGCGCTACAAGATAGAAGGTCGCTGGTTCGATTCCCGATGGTGTCATTACAATTTTTCATTGACATAATCCTTCCGGCCGCACTGTGGCCCTGGGGTCGACTCAGCCTCTAATAGAAATGAGTTCCAGGAGTATTTCCTGGGGGGTAAAGGTGGCCGGTGCGTATGGCTGACAATCTTACCACATTCATGTGCCGATTGTCTAGAAATCTGAGAGCCTCAACCTCCTGGAAGCCTAACGGTCTGTCCAGGTCTGTAATGGGATTGCTTTACCTTTACCTTTACCTTTACCTTCTACACGGTGTGCCAATTAGTAACGTTCACCGACTGTCCAATCTCCTCACAGATGCAATTCCCACATAAAGAAGACTCCGCCCCTAAGTCTTACAGTAATCTTCACTTCTCCCACCCAAGACTACGAAGATAAATTCTTACACTCTTTGCCAATGAGATGACAGAAGTGTCTTAGTAGAGCCGTAGGTGGGGGTGGTGATGTTGCGCGAACGGAATGCCGTGCCGAGCCGTGACAGTCAGTGTTGACACGCTGTGCGGACAGACACCGTGCCGAAGTGAGGACAGGATCGAGCTGTGAAGATCTTGGATCGTGAGCAGTGCGTCGTGACATTCTGCAGCTACAGTTTTGGGGAATAAAATGTGGGTGGGGGGGCCAACTGTGCGGGGGGAGGGAAGGTAGGAGTCACGATTGTGTTGATGGTAGCATATCTGATGTATATTGTCACGGTGACAACAGGAGACACACAAAGTGGATACACTGCTTTGTTTTTTTTGACTTTACAGAAGATGTTAAATATTTTTGGGTGTGGTTTTTAAATTAATTTAGGCCTAACATTTTGGTCTAAACACGCGTAGATGGTTCATTTAAAGAAATGTGACAATTTAAAGTGCTTTGACAGGTCATAACTTGCTAACAACCCTGTATTACTTTTTGTTTGTCATTGAAATAACACAATTTTCATAAACACCTTGTATAGTCAGATTTTAGTAATCGCATTTAATACAAAAATAAGCCATATGTTTGATGGAACATTTCGACAGCAGAATCTATAAAATGTTAGGCTTCAACGTAACATCCATAACTTCAACGTGATATCCATAACTTCAACGTAATTTCCATAACTTCAACGTAATATCCATAACTTCAACGTAATATCCATAACTTCAACGTAATATCCATAACTTCAACGTAATATCCATAACTTCAATGTAATATCCATAACTTCAACGTAATATCCATAACTTCAACGTAATATCCATAACTTCAATGTAATATCCATAACTTCAACGTAATATCCATAACTTCAACGTAATATCCATAACTTCAACGTAATATCCATAACTTCAATGTAATATCCATAACTTCAACGTAATTTCCATAACTTCAACGTAATATCCATAACTTCAACGTAATATCCATAACTTCAACGTAACATCCATAACTTCAATGTAATATCCATAACTTCAACGTAACATCCATAACTTCACTGCTGCTATACAGTGTGATTAACATCAGACTTAAATCTTACACTAAAAGCAGCTTTAATTTTGTACAGTAATTTTGTAACACTTTAAGTCACATTGGTTAGCACACATGTATGTCGACATAGCGGCCACACTGTGCTTGATAGCTATGTACTTAACAGCTCTGTACTTAACAGCTGAAACTGTACTTAACAGCTCTGTACTTAACAGCTCTGTACTTAACAGCTCTGTACTTAACAGCTGAAACTGTACTTAACAGCTCTGTACTTAACAGCTCTGTACTTAACAGCTCTGTACTTAACAGCTGAAACTGTACTTAACAGCTCTGTACTTAACAGCTCTGTACTTAACAGCTCTGTACTTGAACAGCTCTGTACTTAACAGCTCTGTACTTAACAGCTCTGTACTTAACAGCTCTGTACTTAACAGCTCTGTACTTGAACAGCTCTGTACTTGAACAGCTCTGTACTTGAACAGCTCTGTACTTAACAGCTCTGTACTTGAACAGCTCTGTACTTGAACAGCTCTGTACTTAACAGCTCTGTACTTAACAGCTCTGTACTTGAACAGCTCTGTACTTAACAGCTCTGTACTTAACAGCTATGTACTTGAACAGCTCTGTACTTAACAGCTCTGTACTTAACAGCTATTAACTTAACAGCTCTGTACTTGAACAGCTCTGTACTTAACAGCTCTGTACTTGAACAGCTCTGTACTTAACAGCTCTGTACTTGAACAGCTCTGTACTTGAACAGCTCTGTACTTGAACAGCTCTGTACTTAACAGCTCTGTACTTGAACAGCTCTGTACTTAACAGCTCTGTACTTAACAGCTCTGTACTTAACAGCTCTGTACTTGAACAGCTCTGTACTTAACAGCTCTGTACTTGAACAGCTCTGTACTTGAACAGCTCTGTACTTAACAGCTCTGTACTTAACAGCTATAACTTAACAGCTCTGTACTTAACAGCTCTGTACTTAACAGCTCTGTACTTGAACAGCTCTGTACTTAACAGCTCTGTACTTAACAGCTCTGTACTTAACAGCTCTGTACTTAACAGCTCTGTACTTAACAGCTCTGTACTTAACAGCTCTGTACTTAACAGCTCTGTACTTAACAGCTCTGTACTTAACAGCTCTGTATAACAGCTTGTACTTAACAGCTCTGTACTTAACAGCTTGATAACCTTGTACTTAACAGCTCTGTACTTAACAGCTCTGTACTTAACAGCTCTGTACTTAACAGCTCTGTACTTAACAGCTCTGTACTTAACAGCTCTGTACTTGAACAGCTCTGTACTTAACAGCTCTGTACTTAACAGCTCTGTACTTAACAGCTCTGTACTTAACAGCTCTGTACTTAACAGCTCTGTACTTAACAGCTCTGTACTTAACAGCTCTGTACTTAACAGCTCTGTACTTCATTTCATTCCCTCAGTAAGAGCAGTTACTGTCCTAGTAGCATTATATCGAAACAACTGAGCTTTGTAACGGAGATGTGGTGCGTTTTTTTGAGGTGGGAACTAAACGTAGCCTATAAGAGTGCTGAAACTGATTAGGCCACATAACTCGAGCATTTGGTTGCACACACGTTCATCACAATTCAAATAAAATGCATTCGGACTCGGTTATAACGTCATGAAAGAGACTGAATATTTTGTGTCGTTATAAACGAGTGTTGTTATAACCGTGCAGTATAATGTTATGGTTAACAGTGAGGAATTAATTGGTACCACAAAATATCTGACGATATAGGTGAGATATCGCATTAATCGGTGTCGTTATAAACGGGTTCCACTGTATGTTGCATATATTATTGACATGTACAGTGTATACGGCATTATTTATTAAATTTAGAACTCAACCGCGTAAGGATAAAACACCTTCTTCCACTAAGCCACGTTCACCTGATAGCCCTGGCGGTAGTTGTTGTTTTTTAAATTCTATTTTCCTTTAACTTAAGTCAAAAGACAAACTTGTCGCGGACAATTAGTGACACGTGGCTAACGAAAAGCGGCATGGTTCCTGTATATACAGTTTTGTTCTGTGTTCGTTCCGTTCTGTAAAGATTGATGTCTAATCCTTCGCTAAAAGCTCACTTGTGACTCTGCCCTGGCATCAAAAGAAGCTTTAGGTGTGGAGTGAAATTACTGCATACCTGCTTGGCTTTGAAGTGTGTGGCGATGTGCAGTACAAACAGTCTACTGATTTGATTAATGGCTTTTGTTTTAAACTGGCTCTTGGGAGGAACTTGATTGAGAGTTGAGAAGTTAACCTTTTAAAGCCTAACGGTTACTTGATGCATCAACAGTTTTAACATTCACAAATTCTACGTTCTGCCCACACTGTATTTATGTGTTTTGTATTTATATTACAACAAACAGCGACTTTTGCCTTATATAACATAAATTGATTTGTTTTTGTAACCGAGATGAAAAGTGTTTACTGCGCGGTACGAACTGGGTCTTTAAATGAAACAGTTTACTCTTCGTCAACCGAGATGAAAAGTGTTTACTGCGCGGTACGAACTGGGTCTTTATATGAAACGGTTTACGTTTCGTCTGTAAAGGGTTAATGTTCGCTGCAATACTCAGGAAATTGCTTGCCCTTTGTGGAGACAGAATACTCCTTGTATCGAGTTTTATCAATTTAAATCGTTAAATACATTTCTTCCAAGCAAGATAAATCCAATCCACGCTCTCCAGCTGTAATACTTTAAGACGTAATTTCAATATTTTCCTCCAGATTTTCCAGCGAAAACTGTGTGTGTTTTCTTATATTATCTTCACCGTGCATATTTTAACAACTCACAAATTACACACCAACAAAATGCACTATTTTTTCACTTTTTATTCTTTAACCCCTACACATGTTTCAACCTTTACAAGGTCATCTTCATGGGGCTCGTAATGTACATTTACTTTACATCCAATGTTTATGTCTGCTGCTATGTTATATATCACATGTAGTCAAGTTTCATTATCATTTATAGTTTACAGTTATTTACAATTTCTGTATTTAAAATAGCTTCGTTTTATCATTCTATTACGAACAATTGACAAAACTGATTTAAGGATTTACATACATATATCTCCAATCATTCTTCTCAGCGCTCTGTTATGTTCCTTCCTTAATACAAGAGACCAAGTTTAGCACCCGTCGATTTATAACTATTTTTCGCGCACTCCAGGAACTAAACCTCATTGCGATAACAAAAACCAGAGTTCCTGTCGGGTCTGGAATCGAAAATTTAATTTTTTGATCTGTAAATAAATATTTTAAATAACGTGAACAAAATATCCAATTCGCCTTCCACATGCCGGTATAAAGTTCGCCTAATTCAGCGGTGTTTAATGAGGCACATGAGCCATAAAAATGTTTAAAGTTATGTGATTAAATATATAATTATATCGCGTCATTTTAATGTACTTCGATACGAGTCTTGATGATAAACTAATTATAATTCATTATTAATAAATCGATACTGTAGGTCCAACTTTGACCGCAAGACCCATAATCATTAAGTAGCTATTCGTATAACTAAGTACAATGTTAGCAACAACAGACACGTACACCTAGCATTACTAAAATCATGACATTATCCTTATCTCTATTTTATTTGTATTAAACTCACGTAACGTGAAATTGTTAACACTTTATTGATAAACTAAATGTCCCTAAATACCATAAAATAAATACCGAATAACTTACGGTAAATCGAACATTTTATTACAGAGGTTTTAAGAAATCTTAAAAGCCTACATACGAGATGATTTCATGAATCACTCCAGCACTTTAGCAGGTAGCAATTGTTTAAATATAAACGTCACGGCATTAATATCATACTGAGTAGGCATACACTGCTTGAATTTAGCGCAAGTCACTAATTTGTACGATTCTGTTTCTTTATTATTCCTTCAAAGTCCAGTGGTTACTATATGTACCACCAGGTTTAACATTCACAAAATCTACGTTCTGCCCACACAGTGTATTTATGAGTTTTGTGTGGATCTCAGAACAAACAGCGATTATTTCACTATACAGCATTAACTGACTGGTTTGTATAACTGAGACGGAGTGGGTTTACTGCGCGGTACGGACTGTATTTATGTGTTTTGTGTGGATCTCAGAACAAACAGCGATTATTTCACTGTACAACATTAACTGACTGGTTTGCATAACTGAGACGGAGTGGGTTTACTGCGCGGTACGGACTGTATTTATGTGTTTTGTGTGGATCTCAGAACAAACAGCGATTATTTCACTGTACAACATTAACTGACTGGTTTGTATAACTGAGACGGAGTGGGTTTACTGCGCGGTACGGACTGTATTTATGTGTTTTGTGTGGATCTCAGAACAAACAGCGATTATTTCACTGTACAGCATTAACTGACTGGTTTGTGTAACTGAGACGGAGTGTGTTTACTGCGCGGTACGGACTGTATTTATGTGTTTTGTGTGGATCTCAGAACAAACAGCAATTATTTCACTGTACAACATTAACTGACTGGTTTGTATAACTGAGACGGAGTGTGTTTACTGCGCGGTACGGACTGTATTTATGTGTTTTGTGTGGATCTCAGAACAAACAGCGATTATTTCACTGGACAACATTAACTGACTGGTTTGTATAACTGAGACGGAGTGTGTTTACTGCGCGGTACGGACTGTATTTATGTGTTTTGTGTGGATCTCAGAACAAACAGCAATTATTTCACTGTACAACATTAACTGACTGGTTTGTATAACTGAGACGGAGTGTGTTTACTGCGCGGTACGGACTGTATTTATGTGTTTTGTGTGGATCTCAGAACAAACAGCGATTATTTCACTGTACAACATTAACTGACTGGTTTGTATAACTGAGACGGAGTGTGTTTACTGCGCGGTACGGACTGAATATTTAAACATAATTCAAGTTAATCTTAGTGTTTACGATGTTAATAACCTGACTTTAACGAAACAGCTTAACGCTGCCTCTATAATAATAACAATAATAACAATAACAATATGTCCCGCGAACACAAGTACAGTCACGTGATGTGAACAGGATACGGTAACAAGACACTCCACCAGCTGGCGTGGTCTCCCGTAACTGCTGAGAGCAGTTTTCAGCATAGCTGTGTAAAGACACAATCCACACACGCACACGCACACGCACACACTGCTATCTACACAACTACACGACGATACGCCACTAAGTAATAATGCTCGCCGATCGCACTGTCGGCTGTCAGGGCCGCCATGAGCTACCAGAAGCAACTTACAGTCGCGACAGGAGATGAAAAATTAAACAGTTGCCTTTAATCGGCCACACTGTTAGCATTTGGAGTTAAGGAAGATCAGGACAGCCCAACTGCGCTACACTTCAGTAGGCCTTTATTATTACACAAGTGGTTGCCCGCAGTACAGCCATAACTATTAGCGACAATGACATTAGCAAGCGAAATTACGCTTAAGTCTTACAGGCGTTCTGTACGAAGTAAAGAAAACGCTTAATTTGAAGACAATGTCCGTCCGTTCGTCCGTCTGCAACATAAGCATCGGCGACTAAACCATTTGTCTGTTTTCAATTAAATTCAGTACACCTCCTTTAAAACGTTGGTACCTACATACCCACCTACACGGCGTCATGTCCAAGAATGCTAAAATCTGACATCATCACCGCTATGATATCCTCAAATTAGGTACATTACATTTAAAGTTGCACATGCTTCGAAATTTCCATCAAAATTACATTTAGCGAGGGCGCTGACCGCATATTATTTAAGAAATGCACGTGAAAATTTTTAAGTAGTAACATTTTGTTTCAGGAAAATGTAGATAATGTTGTCGTCTAACGAGAACAGCTCTGACCTTGGAAATGGTGGCGCAGGGGAAGTCAAGACTGTTAGATGTTTATGACCAGTAACGAATGTATTTTAGTTTAAAAAAACATTAGTCAGAAGTGCAGTCGTGTGTTGTGTGTGCGAGTTAATATTATTGTTTTTGCGTTGTGTTCTGTCTGGTCAGAACTGTGCACAAATTTAATTTCAGGCTTGTTAACAAAACAGCACCTAACAAATGGCGACTGTTGAAAAGTTATAGAAACATTGAGAGAGATTTATGGTTTAACAAGACCTCTGCAAGGTTACCGTGGAGATAAGCGATGCTTCCAATGGTTTCAAGGTCACAGCTGTACTCATCAGTTGAGTACAATAGCCGGTTATCAAGATTTTAAAAACAAAACACTCCAGATTACTGTGTGACAGTTCACGCCAATTTCTCGCAATGTTTCATTATCTTCAATTGTAATAATACAGGGCATACACAAAAGAATGGTGCGGTATCAATTGAATAAACCATATAAACCGCACCATTCTTTTGTGTATGCCCTGTATACCTTATCCTAGGTCTTTCAGCCAAATGTTATATGAATGCAGGATTTCTATGGACAACGTCGTCTGATCACCATTCCAATGCTCAGTACTGCTACACGATAATGCTTGGCGTATTTTGAGGGACATCCCATTGCTTCCACCCGGAATTAAGTATTATTTACGGACAGACAGACTAACTGATGCGAAACGCGCTTTGAACTTACAGTTGCACTTCGCGTGCAGTCAAAATTATTCGCGAATACAGGCTTCCTTCCTGGACGTCAGCGTCTCAACGCTATGCACGTGTTGCCAATATAGGCTGCAAGTTGAAGATGTTTTAAACTGCACTGGGACAGTTTTATAAGGCGAACTGTCCGAGCGTTTTCAAGTCCGTAGTATTTTGCAGCATTTGACGAGCTACAGGGGCGGTGTGATGTTTAGTTTGATTGTATAGCGTTTGTAACTTGTATGCGGTGTTGCTGCGACTGCGTGGGGTTCAACTGGCTGTTTGAAATAAAATAAGAATTAGATTTCACGATTAGATTACACTGTATTTGATAACGCTGCGTGAGCCGGCTGTAGGCGCTGAACTACTGCTTGATTTTACAAGCGTGTTTGCAGCGTCGTAATTTGAGACCTTGTACGTTATACCTCAAACAATTGGAATCTATATAGCTCCTTTGCCAAATTTTATGTAACAATGTACTTACCCTACGTCGCACGAATTCCATGAAATAAACATTTAAAAAATTCAGTCCGTACCGCGCAGTAAACACACTCCGTCTCAGTTATACAAACCAGTCAGTTAATGCTGTACAGTGAAATAATCGCTGTTTGTTCTGAGATCCACACAAAACACATAAATACAGTCCGTACCGCGCAGTAAACACACTCCGTCTCAGTTATACAAACCAGACAGTTAATGTTGTACAGTGAAATAATCGCTGTTTGTTCTGAGATCCACACAAAACACATAAATACAGTCCGTACCGCGCAGTAAACACACTCCGTCTCAGTTATACAAACCAGACAGTTAATGTTGTACAGTGAAATAATCACTGTTTGTTCTGAGATCCACACAAAACACATAAATACAGTCCGTACCGCGCAGTAAACACACTCCGTCTCAGTTATACAAACCAGACAGTTAATGTTGTACAGTGAAATAATCGCTGTTTGTTCTGAGATCCACACAAAACACATAAATACAGTCCGTACCGCGCAGTAAACACACTCCGTCTCAGTTATACAAACCAGTCAGTGAATGTTGTACAGTGAAATAATCGCTGTTTGTTCTGAGATCCACACAAAACACATAAATACAGTCCGTACCGCGCAGTAAACACACTCCGTCTCAGTTATACAAACCAGTCAGTTAATGTTGTACAGTCAAATAATCGCTGTTTGTTCTGAGATCCACACAAAACACATAAATACAGTCCGTACCGCGCAGTAAACACACTCCGTCTCAGTTATACAAACCAGTCAGTTAATGTTGTACAGTGAAATAATCGCTGTTTGTTCTGAGATCCACACAAAACACATAAATACACTGTGTGGGCAGAACGTAGAATTTGTGAATGTTAAACCTGAATTATATATAAATATTCAGTCCGTACCGCGCAGTAAACACACTCCGTCTCAGTTATACAAACCAATCAGTTAATGCTGTATAGGGAAATAATCACTGTTTATTGTCAGTATCGTACAAAAGATACAAATACATTCTGTGCATATAATGCAGAATATTTAAAGAAAGCCTAGCGGTACATATAGTAACCACTACACCTTACAGATTAAAATGAATTGTAATTTTGGCCTACTGCGTTTTAAATTTTTAAGTGGGTTACTTTTTGGTTTCTACCCCCTTAATTAGTTGAGCAGTTGTACAAAGGGTTAGGTGGGGGTGGAAATGGAAGCAACCCTATAGCCTATTTATTAACAGGCCCACCAAATTTTGTTTTGGAGTTATACATCGCTGAATTTCTTATATTTAGCGCACTGTACACATCTTCTTGTGCTTTAGATTATCTGTTCCGTTGTTTAGATATGCACAGCTCGCTGTAGCTTCCAGCTCTGACGTGTGATCACAGATAATATCTTGTGCTGTGTTTTTAAGAGTGTGAAACTGTGATACAATGTGATACAATGTGTTGAGGAGTGGCTACAATCATCTACCAGAACGTACGAAGTGTGGTGTGTGTCATGTGCGACAGTGTCTAACAGTGCAAGTGATCTGTGTCGCGGGCGAGAGACTCTCTGTGGCGGCTAATGAGACAGACGTAGCTGGGAACTAGGGCAGTAGAGCCCCTAAAAAAATGCAACACCCCGGACCACATTATGGGACTGCTGCAGTTCCAGGAATGACTGGGACATGGGTTCCTACTGGGGCCACTGCCCCGGACTGGGGAGCCCCACAGCACCTGACATCATACACAACACCAATGAAGGAAATGGAAGGTAAGGCGAATTGTAGACTATGAAGTATAAACCGGTAACACTTTAGGCTTATGTGAAGTCTGTCCGTCTGTAGGCCTAAATATGAAACGACTAGAGAAATGAACTGCGACATGCGGGAGCTTCACTGTAGTCTGTTGGTAAATAACTCTTATTGTAATCGGACAAAACACCGGACAAAACACATGGCGACCTACAAGCGTTTCTGCGAGCATCTCGGGACTAATTCGCGGGTAACTCGTTGGCCTGTATATTCTTCAGAGCGAAGAATTCTTAGTATACAGGCTATATTGTACGTGCAATACACTGCCTTAGTAATATTCACTGTTTCAAAAATAGGCCTATTGACCCTTTGCACATGATAATTGATCTAAATTATATATAAACATTCAGTTCGTACCGCGCAGTAAACACACTCCGTCTCAGTTATACAAATCAGTCAGTTAATGTTGTACAGTGAAATAATCGCTGTTTGTTCTGAGATCCACACAAAACACATAAATACAGTCCGTACCGCGCAGTAAACACACTCCGTCTCAGTTATACAAACCAGTCAGTTAATGCTGTACAGTGAAATAATCGCTGTTTGTTCTGACATCCACACAAAACACATAAATACAGTCCGTACCGCGCAGTAAACACACTCCGTCTCAGTTATACAAACCAGTCAGTTAATGCTGTACAGTGAAATAATCGCTGTTTGTTCTGAGATCCACACAAAACACATAAATACAGTCCGTACCGCGCAGTAAACACACTCCGTCTCAGTTATACAAACCAGTCAGTTAATGTTGTACAGTGAAATAATCGCTGTTTGTTCTGAGATCCACACAAAACACATAAATACAGTCCGTACCGCGCAGTAAACACACTCCGTCTCAGTTATACAAACCAGTCAGTTAATGTTGTACAGTGAAATAATCGCTGTTTGTTCTGAGATCCACACAAAACACATAAATACAGTCCGTACTGCGCAGTAAACACACTCCGTCTCAGTTATACAAACCAGTCAGTTAATGTTGTACAGTGAAATAATCGCTGTTTGTTCTGAGATCCACACAAAACACATAAATACAGTCCGTACCGCGCAGTAAACACACTCCGTCTCAGTTATACAAACCAGTCAGTTAATGTTGTACAGTGAAATAATCGCTGTTTGTTCTGAGATCCACACAAAACACATAAATACAGTCCGTACTGCGCAGTAAACACACTCCGTCTCAGTTATACAAACCAGTCAGTTAATGTTGTACAGTGAAATAATCGCTGTTTGTTCTGAGATCCACACAAAACACATAAATACAGTCCGTACTGCGCAGTAAACACACTCCGTCTCAGTTATACAAACCAGTCAGTTAATGTTGTACAGTGAAATAATCGCTGTTTGTTCTGAGATCCACACAAAACACATAAATACACTGTGTGGGCAGAACGTAGAATTTGTGAATGTTAAACCTGAATTATATATAAAGATTCAGTCCGTACCGCGCAGTAAACACACTCCGTCTCGGTTATGAATCCAGTCAGTTAATGCGGTATAGTGAAATAATTGCTGTTCAGTTAATTAAATTTTATTTCAATCCAACAAATGCACTAAACTTTCTTCGACTGATTTCTTTCCATACATATGTTTCGGCACACTCTTTGCCATCCTCAGGGGTTCGTCGAGAGTTCACAATCTTCAATACATCCAATTGTTTTTCACTCACTTTCACAATTGGATGTACTTAAGTTTGTGAACTCTCGACGAACCCCTGAGGATGGCAAAGAGTGTGCCGAAACATATGTAGGGGAAGAAATCAGTGGAAGAAAGTTTAGTACATTTGTTGGATTGAAATAAAATTTAATTCAGTATCAAAAATGCACGGTATATATAATATAAATGTAAGTGCTGTTTGTTCTGAGATGCATGCAAAATTGCGCAAAGCGACTGTTAGCTTCGTCATGTCCGTCCGTCTGTCCGCATGAAATAACTCGGTTCCAACGTCTCGGATTTTCATGAAATTTAATATTTGAGGATTTTTCGAAAATCTATCGAGAAAATTCAAATTTCATTAAAATCTGACAAGAATAACGGGTACTTCACATGAAGACCTATGTAAATCTATTATATGTCGCTGTATTTCTTCTAGAATGTGAAATGTTTCAGACAAATGTTGAGAAAATCAAAACACGTATTTTACGTTCAACAATTTTTTTCCCCAGAAAATCGGTAACTTTTATGCGATAATGCGGAAAAATATGGTCCAGCCGGGCAGGCCACAGATGACAGTATAATACGGCACAGAAAAGATGCGATTTGCATGTTGGATAACTACGACAATAATACAGACACAAACTCCTACTCTTTACTTAGTATTGCTTTCACCGTGCATGTTTATCGATATAATGTCACAATTCACCAACACATTGACTTCACTATTAAAATTAATATTTGTTAAAAAGCCCTACACATGTTTCGGCCAGTTAACCGGCCGTCATCAGGGGCGACTAGAGTTACATAATACAAACACATCCAGAGGTGTGGATTAAAAGCAGTCAAGTGTGGGTATTATCTACTATTGTTCCCTTTCACTCGAATGTTTATATACGCGGGCTGTAGTTGTTCTGCCATGCACACCTTATTAAACCGTATAGACGCGTTTGCTCTTTGTAAGTATATACAGGGCATACACAAAAGAATGGTGCGGTATCAAAAGTGAATAAACAATTTATGTCACACATTACACGGGCACAACATACACCGTCAGCGGCGGCAACTGTCCAAGTTTCCCATGCGCTACCAGCAGTTCGCTTCTCATGCTTGAAATCCATGAAATTCGTGATCGGATAACGCATGCACTGCAGGCCATTACAGCGGACATGCTACACCGGGTCTGGGATGAGTTTGATTACCGTGTGGATGTGTGTCGTGTGACCCAGGGTGCACACATTGAAGGATTGTAATTACCAAATGAGAAACTTGGACAGTTGCCGCCGCTGACGGTGTATGTTGTGCCCGTGTAAGGTGAGAAATAAATTTTTTATTCACTTTTGATACCGCACCATTCTTTTGTGTACGCCCTGTATATACTTACAAAGAGCAAACGCGTCTATACGGTTTAATAAGGTGTGCATGGCAGAACAACTACAGCCCGCGTATATAAACATTCGAGTGAAAGGGAACAATAGTAGATAATACCCACGCTGGACTGTTTTTAATCCACACCTCTGGATGTGTTTGTATTATGTAACTCTAGTCGCCCCTGATGACGGCCGGTTAACTGGCCGAAACATGTGTAGGGCTTTTTAACAAACTATTAATTTTAATAGTGAAGTCAATGTGTTGGTGAATTTGTGACATTATAATATTTAACACTTATCGCTTCATAATTGATTAATTCCGTCTGACCTCGTAAAATGTTTTACAGCAACACAGAGAGACTCGCAAACAGCACGACTTATCTGTAACACGATCTGTTTAGCCGAACTGTACGTCTACAGAATGCCACGAGTAAACGAACATTATTTTCTATTAAATTAAGTTATAAACCAACCGATGCACACTAAAACCACTTTTTAAGTAGCTTTATTATTAAAGTGGTTTTAGTGTGCATCGGTTGGTTTATAACTTAATTTAATATGACGAAGATGCACGGTGTCAACAGTGTGAAATTATTTTCTATGTTTATTGTCCGACAAATGTACACTTTTATTCACTGTCAATTTTTGTAAAACACAGTCCTACAATACTGAATAAAAATGTACATTTGTTGGACAATAAAGATAGAAACGGTAATGCAGGGAATGAATAATATTAGAACATTCTGTTGTTTCAATGCAGTATCGCGCACTGTACATGAAGACCTACGTACAATTCATTGTTGTGGCCTACATAAAGGCATTGTTGAGAAACACCCAATGTTTTTATATACTTGTCAGTGACATGTAGTTCAACAACACACACAGAATGCATTGTTGTGTTTCCACTGCAACAATGGTTATCCGAACTGCCACAACGTTGCATTACATGTACACTCGTATCTTACTGAATGCTAAACCTGGCGGTGCACGGCCTTTAATAATTGCTTTAAAGGATTAGTTTAATGTTCGTTTTAAAAGACGAGTTGTGTGATCACACCTCGAGGCGATGCAAAGCGCGACAGTGACACAGTGACACCGTGACACAGTGACACCGTGACACCGGTAAGCACGTTTGAACTCCTAGACGGACTTAAATGAATGCGGGTACAAAATATAATCGGTACGTTTATAGGAACATGTTACATTACAACTTACTGTAAGTTTAATGGCCGCGGCCAGAAAGTTCCGAGACTTTACGGTTACTCGAACCCGAATGGAAGAAGGAAATTGGTAAGACTCGACACTAACACGACAGGTATGAGGTCCCTCAGAAACGTCGGTAGCCGCGTAGCAGACTACACGACGTCACTTTGAAGAAGTAAACAATCTTCAAATTGATTATATTGGTGTGCCCCAAATCATCAGAGCCACCAATGCTGTAGGCAATCAATAAACCTAATTAGTTCCCACGACAGCGCCGAAAACCTGTAAACTGTCGTTAAATGCGGAAGTCTGTAAACTGTTTCTGCTTCAACCGCCACTGCTTTCTTCACCTCGTTTTATTAACCGCTGCTATCTCCAAGCAGAGGAGTTAAGGTGGTGATAACAGCAATCGCTATTGTCTAGGTCTGTACACAAATGAGACACCGATGGTTAATTAAAAAGGCGAAGATGCCAGATCGGCGACTTCTAGAGCGTCGGGTTGCTACATAAATGAAGGCAACTCTGACGGCAGGAGAATTCCTTCAGCAGTGAGACAGCTCACGAATATGTCGCAGCAAATAGCCACTAAAACGCTAGGGCAGGGTACGCGGTGCAGTCAGTGTCTGGTATCTGAAGCTTCTGCCGGGAGACTGGTAACTGTATACAGAGTGACTGGTAACTGTATACAGTGACTGGTAACTGTATACAGAGTGACTGGTAACTGTATACAGTGACTGGTAACTGTATACAGAGTGACTGGTAACTGTATACAGAGTGACTGGTAACTGTATACAAAGTGACTGGTAACTGTGACACAGGCTCGTTGAAAGTTCAGTGACAGAGGGAGAGGTCACTGAATGGGACGTCGAGTGACAGTGGTATCAGATTGGACTAATGACAGTGGTATCAGATTGGACTAATGGTATGCACTTTCACAACTTAACATGAAGATTGGGCCAAGATTAGACAGTTTTCATGGGCAAAATTTAACATGAAGATTGGGCCAAGATTAGATACGATTTTCATGGGCAAAATTTAACATGAAGATTGGGCCAAGATTAGACACGGTTTTCATGGACACAATTTAACATGAGAATTGGGCCAAGATTAGATACGGTTTTCACGGACAAAATTTAACATGAAGATTGGGCCAAGATTAGACACAGTTTTCATGGGCAAAATTTAACATCAAGATTGGGCCAAGATTAGACACTGGTTTTCATTGACAAAATTTAACATGAAGATTGGGCCAAGATTAGACACTTTTCATGGACAAAATTTAACATGAAGATTGGACCAAGATTAGACACTGTTTTCATGGACAAAATTTAACATGAAGATTGGGCCAAGATTAGACACTGTTTTCATGGACAAAATTTAACATGAAGATTGGGCCAAGACTAGACACGGTGTTCATGGACAAAATTTAACATGAAGATTGGGCCAAGACTAGACACGGTGTTCATGGACAAAATTTAACATGAAGATTGGGCCAAGATTAGACACTGTTTTCATGGACAAAATTTAACATGAAGATTGGGCCAAGACTAGACACGGTGTTCATGGACAAAATTTAACATGAAGATTGGGCCAAGACTAGACACGGTGTTCATGGACAAAATTTAACATGAAGATTGGGCCAAGATTAGACACTGTTTTCATGGACAAAATTTAACTTGAAGATTGGGCCAAGACTAGACACGGTGTTCATGGACAAAATTTAACATGAAGATTGGGCCAATACTAGACACGGCGTTCATGTAAAATCCATCCAGTAATCCACTCGTATAAATTACAGCCCATCAAACACAACTAA
Source organism: Reticulitermes speratus (assembly GCA_021186555.1). NCBI lineage: Eukaryota > Metazoa > Arthropoda > Insecta > Blattodea > Rhinotermitidae > Reticulitermes > Reticulitermes speratus. The sequence goes on from JAJKFL010000005.1 coordinate 54,950,584, forward strand.
ATTACAGTGTCACTGAATACTGAAAAAAAATCTTCATTGGACAAACACAGCAATTTGCTTCACAGATTAGAGAAACCTACTTCGGTAAGGTCTAAACTGCAATATCGACCCAAACACTTTCGTTTATAATCACAATCTTCTGCTCCTAATGTATAAATAAGTGAGCTTAGTTCTGCATTTTTTCCTACAAAAATGACACAATAACAAAATCAGAGTCCGATAAAATCTTTCTTGTTTAGGCCAAACTGTACGAAATAATTACGATAATAGATCCATACGAAGTACATTAACCCTTCAAAGCCCAGTGGTAATAATAGCGCCGCCTGCGGTAACACTTAAAAACTCAATTTATTGATGTGTGTATACCATTCTAACAATTAACACGCATTATTTCCGCACACAACAGTAAATGTTTGGTGTTTATAGCCAAGACGGGGTGTGTTTATGCGTGTGTTTATGCGTGATTTCAGGCTTCAGCCGCGATGTAGACGAGATCTGCCCTCTTCTGGTATGTTACGCAGCGTTGAGTGGTTATTCCGTACCGACGTTTAGGGACATTGCTATCGGTCCCATCTTCAAGGGGTCAAGAAGTCCAAGAAGAATCCTTGACCCTTGAAGATGGGACCGATACGTTGTCCCGAAACGTCGGTACAGAATTACCACTCTACGCTGCGTAATATACCAGAAGAGGTGCGCTTAATTTTAGTATTGAAAAAGGTTAAGAACTAATATTTGAACTGTTTTCATCCATCCAGGACAGTGACGTTAGTAAAGTAATAATGTTCGCCTACTGACAACAAAAGTGTCGGTCAGAATATTATACCAATAAGTGCCAGTAACTTTGTTCTGTGCTTCCATCAGTCGCAGAATGTTACGTTTTCTGGCAATCGCACACAAATCCGTATTACCCCATTTACAACCAAGTAACAAGATTCTGAACAATATTTCATTCTGACTGAAGTTCGGTTGCGATGGTGGCTGTCATTCACTGCCGCGGCCAGTCTTACGACAGGTCCACAGCCTCTTCCAAAGCAAATTCTCCACACACTGCGACCTAGTGCTTCCTCTTTCAATTTCCAGTATCCTCTCGTTTCCTTAACGTCATCCAGTAGCTGCTTACGTCTTCTTCCTCGTCGTCCTGTCACTTCTATCCTTCATTCTATCTTTCCTGGCTGTATCGTAGGATAAATGTTCTTGAAGTCCAGTCACGTGCCCAATGACGAAGATCAGTAAATAAATTGACTATGAAGAACACTGTGTGCCAAGTGTCGTCTAAATGGAGCGTCGTAAACTTGTGCGTCTGTAAATGCGAAGTGTTTGGGATTTACTGCAGTGTTTCTTGAACACCTCGGTGCTTGGCACGGAGTGTCTTAAACGTCGATACTTGAGGGTTATACGTGAAAGAAACAAAAGGATTAAAGTGGCTTGTAAAAAACAGCACGAATTGGACACAGTCGATGACATCGCAATCATCTTCACATAGCACTCAAAATTTTAAACCTGTGTAGCTGATAAAGCATCGTTGTTTGTGTGTGTGTAGCATGCCTGCAGAGCGCCGGCGACAAGTGCCGCGATTATGCGGGCGGTAAGGCAGCGTCTGGCGGTGCGGAAGACGTTAGCATGGCGACAGACGCCGCGGCGAGCAAGAGGAAGTGCGCCCTGCCGGTGCACCCCAAGCTGTTGAACACGGGGACGGCGCTGGAGATGAAGCCGCTGTGGGACGAGTTCAACGAGCTGGGGACGGAGATGATTGTCACCAAGGCTGGCAGGTCGGTGGGACGCTGTGCGTTGCTTTAGTGTGCTGCTGTGTTAGGTCCGTCCTTCAGTCTTGTTCGAGCCATTTTTGTTCGTACCTGTCTTGTCTCTGTGTTGTCTTCCTCTTTTTTAAATGTCCCTTTCTTTACTTCTTTCTGCACCCCTGTCTCGCTTTCTTTCTGCTCCTTTCCGTTCACTTTCTGCCTTCTTTCAATTTCATTTCTTTCATTTTGTCTACATATAAGGATTATTGAGAATTGTCTTCTGAACTTTGTCCATCGTCCGGATGGAATATTAAAATATAATATAAAATCACGACGTTTCGGAAGCTGGTTCTTCTTCCGTCTTCAGGTGAAGGGAGGGGAGATACGTACTGAGAAGGGTCCTTTTAGACTGAGCTAACCTCAATCACTGGACAACCTAAGCCGGTTAAACCACAGCTATATGAGTACCTGAGACCGGGATGTGTCTGAGGAAGATAACAGATGAATTATATTTCTTATAGCTGTGGTTCTACCGACTGAGGTTGGCGGTCAGATCCGACGGCGCTGAAGGCTGTAGCATCGGGCTGCGTCCGTGTCCATTTTACATAATCATCCTTCGTTATTACAACGATACTGCACACATGTGTACATTTTTTTATGTCGCTGCTAGCCGAGATCTGTTTTATACAAAAAGAGATTCGTGGGTTTGAGGCGAAGTGAGAAACTACTTGGGTGGGCGTCTGGAATGAGATAGACAGCAGTGCAGTGAGCGGGGACTGAACTGACATGAGATAGACAGCAGTGCAGTGAGCGGGGACTGAACTGACATGAGATAGACAGCAGTGCAGTGAGCGGGGACTGAACTGACATGAGACAAACAGCAGTGCAGTGAGCGGGGACTGAACTGACATGAGATAGACAGCAGTGCAGTGAGCGGGGACTGAACTGACATGAGATAGACCGCAGGGCAGTGAGCGGGGACTGAACTGACATGAGATAGACAGCAGTGCAGTGAGCGGGGACTGAACTGACATGAGATAGACAGCAGTGCAGTGAGCGGGGACTGAACTGACATGAGATAGACAGCAGTGCAGTGAGCGGGGACTGAACTGACATGAGACAGACAGCAGTGCAGTGAGCGGGGACTGAACTGACATTAGATAGACAGCAGTGCAGTTAGCGGGGACTGAACTGACATGAGATAGACAGCAGTGCAGTGAGCGGGGACTGAACTGACATGAGATAGACAGCAGTGCAGTGAGCGGGGACTGAACTGACATGAGATAGACAGCAGTGCAGTGAGCGGGGACTGAACTGACATGAGATAGACAGCAGTGCAGTGAGCGGGGACTGAACTGACATGAGATAGACAGCAGTGCAGTGAGCGGGGACTGAACTGACATGAGATAGACAGCAGTGCAGTGAGCGGGGACTGAACTGACATGAGATAGACAGCAGTGCAGTGAGCGGGGACTGAACTGACATGAGACAAACAGCAGTGCAGTGAGCGGGGACTGAACTGACATGAGATAGACACCAGTGCAGTGAGCGGGGACTGAACTGACATGAGATAGACAGCAGTGCAGTGAGCGGGGACTGAACTGACATGAGATAGACAGTAGTGCAGTGAGCGGGGACTGAACTGACATGAGACAGACAGCAGTGCAGTGAGCGGGGACTGAACTGACATGAGATAGACAGCAGTGCAGTGAGCGGGGACTGAACTGACATGAGATAGACAGCAGTGCAGTGAGCGGGGACTGAACTGACATGAGACAAACAGCAGTGCAGTGAGCGGGGACTGAACTGACATGAGATAGACAGCAGTGCAGTGAGCGGGGACTGAACTGACATGAGATAGACAGCAGTGCAGTGAGCGGGGACTGAACTGACATGAGATAGACAGCAGTGCAGTGAGCGGGGACTGAACTGACATGAGATAGACAGCAGTGCAGTGAGCGGGGACTGAACTGACATGAGATAGACAGCAGTGCAGTGAGCGGGGACTGAACTGACATGAGATAGACAGAAGTGCAGTGAGCGGGGACTGAACTGACATGAGACAGACAGCAGTGCAGTGAGCGGGGACAGAACTGACATGAGATAGACAGCAGTGCAGTGAGCGGGGACTGAACTGACATGAGATAGACAGCAGTGCAGTGAGCGGGGACTGAACTGACATGAGATAGACAGCAGTGCAGTGAGCGGGGACTGAACTGACATGAGATAGACAGCAGTGCAGTGAGCGGGGACTGAACTGACATGAGACAAACAGCAGTGCAGTGAGCGGGGACTGAACTGACATGAGATAGACAGCAGTGCAGTGAGCGGGGACTGAACTGACATGAGATAGACAGCAGTGCAGTGAGCGGGGACTGAACTGGCATTACTGCATTCACACGGCTCTACTATACTAGGCCTAAAATTCATCCAAAAGTTAGACTTAAGATGTCATTCTAACATTACAAATTTATACTTAAGATGTCATTCTAACATTACAAAGTTAGACTTAAGATGTCAGTCTAACATTACAAAGTTAGACTTAAGATGTCATTCTAACATTACAAAGTTAGACTTAAGATGTCATTCTAACATTACAAAGTTAGACTTAAGATGTCATTCTAACATTACAAAGTTAGACTTAAGATGTCATTCTAAAATTACAAAGTTAGACTTAAGATGTCATTCTAACATTACATATCTTCCGGGCAATTGCCTTATATACACAAATTTACTTCCAACTAACTGCACAATACATAGCTTTGATGTTCCTACATGTTTCGGCCACAAATCGAAGCCATCTTCAGTGAGCTACAGTATCTCCCTGAATATGGCTGCAGAAATAAATCCGTGTATATAATATGTAATTATCTTATTACATAATATCATTATATAAGAACATAAACTTTCTCTTTCCCGTTTCCCATCGCGGACTTAATACAGAACATAAAAAGGTACAGATCACTAAGCTCCTCCTTATGTAGTCTTCTCCACTCCCCTGTTACCTCGTCCCTCTTAGGCCCAAATATCCTCCTCAGCACCCTATTCTCAGGCACACTAAGCCTGCGTTCCTCCCGCAATGTCAGAGACCAAGTTTGACACCCATACAAAACAAAAGGTAAAATGACAATTCTGTATATGTTAATGTTTGAATTGTTGGACAGCAAACTGGAGGACAGAGTGATTGTTGTAAATTATAAAGAATGACAGACATTAAATTTTTACTGTGCCCTTCCAGTGGCCCGTTCGCATGTTTCAATTCCAGTCTATGTATTTAGACTACCTAAGAAACCACCCAGTGACCAGGTGGTCTAAGGCGTCGGTCTACGGCCGCTCGCTTACTGGGATTGCGGGTTCGAATTCCGCCTAGGGCATGGATGTCTGTCTGTTGTGAGTGTTGTGTGTTGTCAGGTAGAGGTCTCTGCGACGGGCTGATCACTCGTCCAGAGGAGTCCTACCGAGTGTGGTGTGTCTGAGTGTGATCGTGAAGCGTCGAAAAATGAGGCGGCCTAGGCCCCCAAGGGGCTGTCGAGCCATAGGAAAAAAAAAAAGAAAGAAACCACCAGCAACACAGTTATGCAATACGACATATACATCAGTTGAAGACATCTGCGGTCTTCTGGGACGTCCCGTAATACCCCAGAAGGGCGCAGATCTCAAAATCGCGGCTGAAGCATGAAATTAACATCAGTCGAAGATTCAAGTCTTACTGCCGTGGCGAAAGATCGTACTGTCTTCAACTTCTGGGTCAAGCAGCCCATGAAGAAGGACTGCTTGACGCTGAATATGAAAGCAAGACGATTCGCCGAAACGTCCGGTACCACTCACTCAAAGGCACAGCATCACGTCAGCACCGCTGTGTCAGTCTGTAATCTCGCACGAATTCTGTTACATTTCAGACGAATGTTTCCGACTTTCCAAGCGAGGCTGTACGGTCTGGACCCTCTGGCCGACTACATGCTGATGATGGACTTCGTGCCGGTGGACGACAAGCGGTACCGGTATTCCTTCCACAGGTCAGTCTCGGCGTTCTGCCGCTCGGTTCCACTGCATTCCCACAGAACAGCAGGTCTAAACCTTCTGCGTCAAAACTGTCACTTTGCCAACACAGAGATACCAAAAACTGTCACTTTGCCAACACAGAGATACCAAAAACTGTCACTTTGCCAACACAGAGATACCAAAAACTGTCACTTTGCCAACACAGAGATACCAAAAACTGTCACTTTGCCAACACAGAGATACCAAAAACTGTCACTTTGCCAACACAGAGATACCAAAAACTGTCACTTTGCCAACACAGAGATACCAAAAACTGTCACTTTGCCAACACAGAGATACCAAAAACTGTCACTTTGCCAACACAGAGATACCAAAAACTGTCACTTTGCCAACACAGAGATACCAAAAACTGTCACTTTGCCAACATAGAGATACCAAAAACTGTCACTTTGCCAACACAGAGATACCAAAAACTGTCACTTTGCCAACACAGAGATACCAAAAACTGTCACTTTGCCAACATAGAGATACCAAAAACTGTCACTTTGCCAACACAGAGATACCAAAAACTGTCACTTTGCCAACACAGAGATACCAAAAACTGTCACTTTGCCAACACAGAGATACCAAAAACTGTCACTTTGCCAACACAGAGATACCAAAAACTGTCACTTTGCCAACACAGAGATACCAAAAACTGTCACTTTGCCAACACAGAGATACCAAACTTCGGGTCTACTGACCGTCCTATCCAGTTAGTACTGCAGGCTATTTATGTGGGGTTAATACGGCCGGAATGTCAAGTTATGAATACGGACAGTTATTTTTCGGTATACAAATTGGTCATTACTACACAATAATACACCCCTCTAGGCTCAGACGTGAAACTGGCTGCACTCTGAAGTGACAGTTAGTCACAGTTATGTTCTTATAAGGTAAAGGTAAAGATCTCCCTAGAACGAGCCATGAATCGCACTCTAAATCCGCCATGACGTCACACAGACCTCTGTGTTCCACAATTAATGTTAAGAGCTTTCTGCTGTATATGGTCGTGAGACTTTGTGTGTCACACTGAGGGTGTTCGAGAATAGGGTGCTGAGGGGGGTATTTGGGCCTAAGGGGGACGGGGTAATGGGGGAGTGGAGAAGACTACATAACGAGGAGCTTAATGATTGGTACTGTTCGCAAAATATTATTCGGGTGATTACATCAAGCAGAATAAGATGGGTGGAGCATGTAGTATGTACGAGGGACAAAAGAGATGCATACAAAATGTTTGTAGGAAAACAAAAAGGAAATAAACTCTTGGAAGACCTAGCCGTAAATGGAAGAATTTTAAAATGGATCTTACAGAAATAGGACGCTCTGTGAACATGGGAAAGAACATATGGTTCCATTAAAATGAGGATAATTTGTTGACTAACTAAGGAACTGTCAGCTTCTCAAAACGGAAAAGCGTACATTGTTGGGTCCCTGGGTATGAAAGTAGTTCCGCCTAGGATCGTCGGCAGACAACTCAAAATGACCCTGTCTTCTGTTTCCAGTTCGAGTTGGGTGGTGGCTGGCAAAGCAGACCCAATCTCGCCCCCTAGGATACACGTGCACCTGATTCACCAGCGACGGGGGCGCAGTGGATGAAACAAGTCGTGTCTTTTGACAAGCTGAAGTTGACCAATAATCAACTGGATGACAACGGTCATGTAGGTAACAGCTGTAACAGTTTGCTTACTTTGTGCTTGGTTTGAGACGAAGCTACCCGCATTACAGGATGTGTTGGAGATGTGACTGTCAGCGTTATCAGGAGAGTGTTCAAGATCAGCGCCAGTTTTATTTTTACTGAAGACAGGGAAACAGAGATATATATATATATATATATATTGAAAAATTGTTCACACACATAGCACAATAGATAGTGGTTTCAAATTTTGTTTCAAATTCAGACTACTCATAAAATAATTTCAAAGCATCAATGAAAACTGTTTTATGCAGACAGCAGGAACGTGTGCATAACAACAGACGACACTTACAGCATCTGATTTAAGTGGGGTAAGTGTTATTTGTTCCTAGCTGACACACCAGTTATCTGGTTACATTGCAACATCAGTGCCTTAACATTTCCTGCTAGTAACAATTGCATTTTTTTCTCCCAATGTCTCGACAGCCCCTTGGGGGCCTAGGCCGCCTCATTTTTGAGGCTTCACGATCACACACACTTTAGACACACGACACTCGGTAGGACTCCTCTGGACGAGTGACCAGCCCGTCGCAGAGACCTCTACCTGACAACACACAACACTCACAAGAGACAGACATCCATGTCCCTGGCGGGATTCGAACTCACGACCCCAGTAAGCGAGCGGCCGCAGACCCACGCCTTAGACCGCGCGGCGACTGGGATTGGCAACAATTGTATCTACTTACGAAATAATTGCGTATGTTTGAGAAAACGCAGTTTTTCAATCCCCTCTGTTGTTGTGATATGACACAAGAAGTTATGATATGACACAAGTTGTTATGGTATGACACAAGTTATGATATGACAAGTTGTTATGATATGACACAATTTGTTATGATATGACACACATTGTTATGATATGACACAAGTTGTTATGATATGACACAAATTGTTATGATATGATACACGTTTTTATGACACAAGTTGTTATGATATGACACAAGTTGTTATATGACACAAGTTATGATATGACACAAGTTATGATATGACAAGTTGTGATATGACACAAGTTATGATATGACACAAGTTATGATATGATACACGTTTTTATGACACAAGTTGTTATGATATGACACAAGTTGTTATATGACACAAGTTATGATATGACACAAGTTATGATATGACAAGTTGTGATATGACACAAGTTATGATATGACACAAGTTATGACATGACACAAGTTGTGATATGACAAGTTGTTATGATATGACACAAGTTGTTATGATATGACACAAATTGTTATGATATGACACAATGTGTCTGGAAGTTTGATAAGGTCACTGGATAGGTTAACTGGTATTGTTCCTTCACCAAGTTTCAGTAAGTTCTGTGTCACCTGCACAGCACATGTCACCTGCACAGCACATGTCACCTGCACAGCACATGTCACCTTCCAAGTGCACACGCATGTCGGGTGTCAGTTTTACTTCTGTACACACTTTAGACTACTGTAGCGATGACACAGTCCTACAGGCTGGCGGGTAACACGCGCTGTACCATCTCCCGCACTTTTGCGGGAAATACGTGAACAACCAAGAAACCAACCAGCAAGCGACGAACGAACCAAAGAACAAAGCTTATTTTATAGAGACAAGAGATGTTAGACTATAGGCCTATCGATTGTGCTAGCAGCGCGCTCTGTCTGGCCGACTAGATGTGACAAGTGTCGGACACCTCCACGCGAGTGGCACCACGATTTACCGGAAGCTCTAACATGACCGTGTGCACAGACACTGACCATCACAGCTTGTCACTCGACTTAACATAACCTCACAGTTCAAACGGAACAGATAAACCTCGCCGACGTTGATGCCACCATTTCTGACCTTCAAATCAATTCATTCGATCGCTGCCGATCTGACTACGATGATCGTGACTCGTAACTTCTTACAGATCATTCTGAACTCCATGCACCGCTACCAACCCCGGTTCCACGTCGTCTACATCCCGCCCAAATCGGAACTCACAGACACGGCACTCACCGAGGAGTTCAAAACCTTCATCTTCCCGGAGACGCGGTTTACTGCTGTCACGGCATACCAGAACCATCGGGTGAGTGAAACTTCCTACCATTATTTAGCTCCAATCGGCACAGTCATACTCACTGTGACGATTACGCTATCCCAGCTTCGAGAACAAAAACGTAAAAACGTATTCTAGGACGTAAATTAAGTTTTGGGGTTGTTAATAAAGGAATTTGCTGCTTTCCTTTATCACCTTAAAAGTGGATATGTGTAAAGTCAAATGGGGCACGTCCTGGTTCACTGCATGCTGTAATATATTTAGAATACCAATAATAATAATAATAATAATAATAATAATAATAATAATAATAATAATGGCTGTCGAGGGGAGATTTGCAAGCAGAAACTGAGTGAAATAATAGCAGCACAAGATCGGACGTTACAAACAGAATATCACAAATATATTACAAACAGAAACAGACAGCAAATGCGGACGGTGTCAACGGTTTGGCGAGACAGTAGAACACTTTATACTAGCATGTCAATACTGGCAAAGTACAGTACATAAAGATACACGATACAGTGTGTGCTTAACTACACTTTAACATATGCAAGGCGACAGTTAGACATTGAACATTGGTGTCAGCTGTACCGAAATTGGTAGAAACAGGTCACGAAGGTAAGGTAACTGTATTACAGAATTAACAAGTGCAAACGGACAGAACCGTCCGTAACAATAAACCGGACATCATAATGTGTGATAATGAAAAGGGAACATGTGTGTTAATAGATGTTGCAATATCAGGAGACGGAAATGTGATCAAGAAACTAGCGGAAATGATTTTAAAATATAAAGACCTTGCAACATAAATACAGCGCGCGTGGAACGTAAAAACAAAAGTGATACCAGTAATAATAGCGGCAACAAGAACCGTCTCAGAACCACTCACAAAATACGTCAGCAACACACCGGTAAGCACGACATCAAGCAACTACAGACAACAGCCACACTGGACACTGCTCACGTACTGCGGCAAGTACGAAGGCCGTGCCAAGGCTCAGGCAGTTAGTCGCCGGTCTGTCACCGCGGAGGCCCGGGTTCGATCCCGGGCCAGTCCATGTGGGATTTATGGTGGACAAAGTGGCACTGGCACAGGTTTTCACCCGAGTACTTCGGTTTTCCCCTGTCAATTTCATTCCACACGGAAAAACGGAAAAATTGATCATCTTCATCACAGGGTTGCACAATGCGCCTTAAGGCTGCGGTGCGTCCGTAGCTTGTGCTGCGGTGTCCTTCTCCATAAAAAAAGTACAACATATTTAACATGGGAAATAACATTACATGTAGGATAAATTGTAACTACAAAATAGCTGTAACATTAGATACCCTAGAAACATGGTTTGTTTCAGGTGTATAATTGCAGTTACGCTGTATAAACATAATAACAAATAATAATAATAATAATAATAATAAGTTACAAACATATCAATCCAGACCAAAGCACGACATAATTACCCGCTCCTATCTCGAAATTATACCCTCAAAATCCTGGACGGCGTGAATTAAGCCTCACAAAGAACCTCCATTTTAGACACAAGCAAACACTATGCACCTCAACACTATGCACCTCAACACTATGCACCTCAACACTATGCACCTCAACACTATGCACCTCAACACTATGCACCTCAACACTATGCACCTCAACACTATGCACCTCAACACTATGCACCTCAACACTATGCACCTCAACACTATGCACCTCAACCTCTAGCCCAGACAAGTGTTGAAGTCCTCTTCGAGCGACGTCACTTGTTCTGTTTATTTGCACAGCCAAAGATCACCAGCGTTCGTTTGTTTGTTTGTTTCAGATCACCCAACTCAAAATCGCCAGCAACCCCTTCGCGAAAGGATTTCGAGATTGCGACCCCGACGATTGGTGAGTTATCTAGTTATCATTAGTCACACATTGTCTACTGTCTGCAGTCCATCAGTCACACATTGTCTACTGTCTGCAGTCCATCCTATACACATTAACAATAACTACCATAACGCTGTTTTATCAATTAACCACCACAATACAACAAATAAAACCAGAGTTGTCCCCTAGGCACATCACGAAGACGTAAAGGGTAGTAGAGGTATAGCTCCACTCATTTGTAACCTCAGCACTACAATGATATCGGGGCACGCGATAGCGCAGTTGGTTGGGGCACTGCGCTACAAACCGGAAGGTCACGGGTTCGATTCCCGATTGCGTTATATGAATTTTTCATTGGCTTAATCCTTCCGGCCGCACTGTGGCACTAGGGTCGACTCAGCCTCTAACAGAAATGAGTAAGGTAAAGCAATCCCATTACAGGCCTAGACAGGCCCTAAGGGGTCCAGGAGGTTTAGGCTCCCAGATTTCTAGACAGTCGGCACATGAAGGTGGTAAGGTTGTCAGCCCTACGCACCGGCCGCCTTTACCCCCAGGAAATATTCCTGGTACTCATTTCTGTTAGAGGCTGAGTCGACCCCAGGGCCATAGTGCGACCGAAACGATTATGTCAAGGAATTGATTCCAGTGACACCATCGGGAATCGAACCCGCGACGTTCCGGTTTGTAGCGTAGTGCCTCAACCAACTGCGCCACCGCGCGCCCCAACAGAAATGAGTACCAGGAATATTTCCTGGGGTGTAAAGGCGGCCGGTGCTTAGGGATGACAACCTTACCACCTTCATGTGCCGATTGTCTAGAAATCTGAGAGCCTCAACCTCCTTGAACCCTAAGGGTCTGTCCAGGCCTGTAATGGAATTGCTTTGTGTTTACCTAGACGGATATCAGTGATCAAATTCATGCCCCAGGTGGAAGCCCCCCCCCCCCCACCCAGTGCCCATTAAATAGGAGGCTTCAGCGTCTCGACATTAAGACTGCCATGTTCTAGGTTGGTGGTCCGGGGGCGGCTTTGATGACGTTTACAAGAAACATAGAACAATGCCTTGACCTACTGTAAGAATTTCAGAGAACAAACTCAGGTGATGAATTTCGACTTAAAGATGCTGTTTTCTCAGAGTCTTCTTCTTCTACCGTACATTTTGGGTCGAAGCCAACTTGCAGCTAATGCCTAAGCACTTCCCATCTCTGTCAAGAGTATGTCTGTGAAAAGGGGAAGTGGTTGCGGGGAGAGGGAGGGTTTCAAGAATTAATAGCCAGCAGGAATGTGAGCGCCATTCATCTCATATGAACTGTAACAAATGACGGCTTGCACAGCCTCTCGTGTTCCCCATAAACCAGACAACACACCGACGCCAAATTTATAACATTTGGTTTTCATAAAGACGTATTTTACATTGAAGCATGTAAGCAGTTACATCACTATAATTTATATTTCAACTAATTTATTAATTTTTAGAGTAATAATAAGCGTTATTAGTGCGTTATGTCCATAATTTATACGAACACTAAGAGCTCTAAGACAGAATCTTCACAATTTGTTTCATTCCTGTTATCAATGAAACATAAAATGTTTTCATTTCTATAACATTATGTTAGTAAGTTTCTAAGACAAATACATATATCTGACTGTGAAGTTATGTTTGAGGGATGTCCAATATAACATTACTGGCCATAAGAGTGGAACAAACGTAGCAGATAAACAAGGCAAGCGAAGAAATCTGTGTTCTTCTGGGTAATTATACGGCGTCGTGTGGTAATTATTTACCGACGTTTCGGGACAACGTATCGGTCCCATCTTCACGGGTCAAGATTCCGAGTAGGAAATCTTGTCGGAATCTTGACCCGTGAAGATGGGACCGATACGTTGTCCCGAAACGTCGGTAAATAATTACCACACGACGCCGTGTAATTACCCAGAAGACCACGGATATCATCAACATCGCGGTGGAAGACTGAAATCAAAGCCAGGCGAAGCACGTATAACGTAACATTGAGGCGCGTTCTCGTAACAACTGTTGCCATAGAAAATCATTATTAAACATTATGAGTGTCTGTATTCTTACCTTAGTCACGCGCCGTATTATATTGTCATCTGTGGCATGTCTGGCTGTACCATATTTCTCACATTATCTCATAAACAGCGGGATTTCTGAAAAAAAAAATATTGAAAATAAAAGTGTTTTGATTTTCTCTACAACTTTTGTCTGACACATTTCTCATTCTAAGAAGAATTCAGCGAGATATTATCATAAACGTACATAGGTCTTTATGTAAAGTACCGTTATTGTTGTCAGATTTTAATGAAACTTTAGTTTTCTTGGCAGATTTTCGAGAAATACTCAAATATCAAATTTCATGAAAATCCGTTCAGTGGGAGCCGAGTTGCTCCATGCGGACGGACAGACATCACGATGCTAATAGTCGCTTTTCGGGCATTTTGCGAACGCGCCTAAAAAAAAGAAATATATTATTTAATTCAAAACGCAAAGAACGTGATAAGTTACAAATATATAACAGAAAAATACTTTGTTCTCTGTGAGGTACGAACTGAATACTTTATATATACGGTCACTTCATTTTGTCTTCAAAGGGTCAATTATAGCGACCCAAGACCTATAACACGCCGGACAGTTTATAGCAGCGTTACTTCCACGTCACTGATCACATGACCTTATCTAATTACCCCTTCTTCCCCCACTACAAAGGCCAGAACAAGGATACTCAAATACAGGAACACAAACATAACAGGCGGACTTCCGGTTAGGGATGTGTATGGTTGTAGACCAGTTGCTGGTACTAACTCCATTCGCGACATAATGATCTATCTTCAGTCTCTTTGTGGTTTGATGCAAAAGTATGTGAGATGGGCTGATCTTCCATCTAAGGAACCCTAACACGTCATTAAAATATTCACACTCTGAAAATTAGTTCCACATAGAACAGGCCCTAAATAAAACAGGACCTAAATAAAACAGGTCCTAAATAAAACAGGCCCTAAATAAAACAGGCCCTAAATAAAACAGGCCCTAAATAAAATATGCCCTAAATAAAACAGGCCCTAAATAAAACAGGACCTAAATAAAACAGGACCTAAATAAAACAGGCCCTAAATAAAACAGAACCTAAATAAAACAGGCCCTAAATAAAACAGGACCTAAATAAAACAGGCCCTAAATAAAACAGGACCTAAATAAAACAGGTCCTAAATAAAACAGGCCCTAAATAAAACAGGCCCTAAATAAAACAGGCCCTAAATAAAATATGCCCTAAATAAAACAGGACCTAAATAAAACAGGCCCTAAATAAAACAGGCCCTAAATAAAACAGGCCCTAAATAAAACAGGACCTAAATAAAACAGGCCCTAAATAAAACAGGACCTAAATAAAACATAACCTAAATAAAACAGGTCCTAAATAAAACAGGACCTAAATAAAACAGGGCCTAAATAAAACAGGACCTAAATAAAACAGGGCCTAAATAAAACAGGACCTAACACTTTAAAGTGTAAAAAAAAATCTTGTTCCTACGTGTCCTAATAATTTAATATTCTACACACAACAAACTTTCTCAATGGCGTAGGGTCTGGCGCGGTTGTTGGAGGTTCTCGCAACGTGTCTGCTACGACACACTCAGTATGTGCCTCACATCTACAGGAGCCCGAGTACCGCACTAGCTAAAGGATGGACGGTCTGCGGTTCTCCGAAACGTCCATAACAACTCTGGGACCCACCCAGCCTCCTATTAAACGCGTACCGGGGTTCTTTCCCGGGGATAAAGCGGCCGGACCGCGAAGTTAACCACTCACCTCCATATAACGCCAAAGTTAAGAATGAGTGGAACTATGCCTTCATGTCGTGGACAGGGAAAGCTTTACCTTTACCTTTACCTTTACCTCACACCTAATCCTGTGTCTTGAAATGTTCTTTCTTTCTTTCTTTCTTTCTTTCTTTCTTTCTTCACTTTTCGGACCAATTTAAAATATGATATGCATTTTTTATCAAATGGTACAAAACATTACCGTGTTGTAATATACACTTGTAAATTCAAATTCTGGGGAGGTCACCACAATCTGCATCTCCTCCCCAATTCTCTCAAACACTGAAGGTCGTGTCCACGAACACCGCCAACAACAAGAACGTCACCCAATGGTCAGTCACGCCACGTGCGAGAACGTTACACAATGGTCAGTCACGCCACGTGCAAGAACGTCACCCAATGGTCAGTCACGCCACGTGCAAGAACGTTACACAACATATCGACTATTACATGCAAATATTTTCCAGCATTTTGTCTCAGACGCGGACTTCCTTCAGCGCACCAGCGATCAGCAACATCTTGCAGAAGCCCTCGACGCCCTTACGCGGCGCCTACTGTTCTGTCGACGTCGACATTCATATATTACTTTCAATATAACACTGTGTTAGGGCGCGTTCGCAAAACAGTTACAAATAGCGACTGTTAGCTTAAAAATACGAACTGGGACTGCCAAGCACTTTGCGATGAGGTCAGATCCGGAGATCAAGAAAAATAATGTCAGGTGACTCCGAAACAGCCCTCGTTCACTCATATACAAACCACCGCTATTTAAATATCCCCGAACGGCACGCTAAATGACAGCCAGGGCGGAACAATGTAGCGCACTTGTCGGTGACTGCTATTTGCGACGTGTGCAGTCGCAACTTGGCGATGGTAACACCTAGCAGTACGTAGCGACGGAGAGCGTCAGGTAATTAAACGAAACAGCAACGCTCCTGTTCAACAAGTTACAAGTTACATCCGGCCAGAGCTGTTTTGAGGCAGATGCCGCTGAGTGCCGATACAAGGTACAAACAGCCCCATTACAGACCTGGACAGGCCCTTAGGGCTCCAGGAGGTTGAGGCTCCCAGATTTATAGACAATCGGCACATGAAGGTGGTAAGGTTGTCAGCCCTACGCACCGGCTGCCTTACCCCCAGGAAATATTCCTGGTACTCATTTCTGTTAGAAGCTGAGTCGACCCCAGGGCCATAGTGCGGCCGGAAGGATTATTTAAATGAAAAATTCCAATGACACCACCGGAAATCGAACCAGCGACCTTCTGGCTTGTAGCGCAGTGCCTCAACCAACAGGGACCATACACTTGCGGCCGGATTGGAGCCTCGCCGATACTACAGGGTCTACTAACGTTAAATACAACTAGTTTCAATTCCTCAATCCTTTACCCGAATTCATCCAATTTACTGTCCGCTGTGTGTTACAGCGGTGTGGACGTCCTCAACCATTTGCAACTAGGGACACACCAAAAACTGAGGAATCCGTCCAGAGTAAGCAACAACGCAGCAGCCTGCAGCATTCAGTTTGGTGTCAAGGACACGAAAGGTCAGTACGGTCACAGCTCTTAGCATGGGCAACAGAACATCTTGCTATGCAGAAAGAAATGGTCAGATTGAAATATTTCCTGACGAGGTTCTGCGAACAGCCTCAGGAGTCTTTCGTATAATAGTGATTGGCCACACCGGGGTGCACATTGAAGTGAAAGGGACTGTACAAACATAGTCAGAAACTGTGCAAACAGCACATTTTATTTATATATTTATAGTCTGACAAATGTACACTTTATTCACATTAATTGTGTAATTTCACGGTCCTACATGTTTCGAGCCTTAATTCTGGCTCATCTTCAGGGACTCAGTATTTTATATTACACATTTTTACATCAATTGTACCAATTGATGTAAAAATGTGTAATATAAAATACTGAGTCCCTGAAGATGAGCCAGAATTAAGGCTCGAAACATGTAGGACCGTGTTACACAATTAATGTGAATAAAGTGTACATTTGTCAGACTGTAAATAAGTAAATTTTATATTATTTTCACGGTCCATTTTTACAAATCACAAATTATACACCAACAAATGCACTATTTTCACTTTATATACTTTATTCTTCAACCCCTACACATGTTTCGGCCTTTACAAGGTCATCATCAGGGGGCTCGTAAACTACATTTACTTTACATCCAATGTTTTTGTCTGCTATCACATTTAGTCCAGTTTCGTAGTCATATATATATATTACAGCTATTTACAATGTCTGTGTTTAAAATATGAAAACACAGAATATAAAATCCTTAAAAAGTTTGTCAATTTTCGTAGTAAAATGTTAAAACGAAACAATATGGTTTTTTGTTATGTCTTCCGCCTTTGGTTAGTTTTTCAGTTTTGGCTTTGGTTTTATATATATATATATATATATATATATATATATATATATATATACACACACACAGGGCATACACAAAAGAATGGTGCGGTTTCAAAAGTGAATAAAAAATTTATGTCTCCCATTACACGGGCACAACATACACCGTCAGCGGCGGCAACTGTCCAAGTTTCTCATGCGCTACCAGCAGTTCGCTTCTGATGCTTACTGCGTGGCCGCGGGGCCAGTTTAGGGGAAATGCGCTGGATCGGACGTGCTGCTGCAAATGGAGACAAGAACCTTCTCCCTTGGCTACCCCGTTCGCCAGATCTTACACCGTGCGATTTCTTTCTTTGGGGGTTCGTTAAAGACAGCGTTTATGTACCACCATTGCCCACGTCCATCCATGAAATTCGTGATCGGATAACGCATGCACTGCAGGCCATTACAGCGGACATGCTACACCGGGTCTGGGATGAGTTTGATTACCGTGTGGATGTGTGTCGTGTGACCCAGGGTGCACACATTGAAGGATTGTAATTACCAAATGAGAAACTTGGACAGTTGCCGCCGCTGACGGTGTATGTTGTGCCCGTGTAAGGTGAGAAATACATTTTTTATTCACTTGTGATACCGCACCATTCTTTTGTGTATGCCCTGTATATATGGTCAGTTAAGTAAATATATCCTGTTTATTGTTGTGTGTCCCGTGTTGCGGTGTGCACTGAGTGTGAAACTTGGTCTGTGACATTAAGGGAAGAACATAGGCTGAGTATGTTCGAGAACAGAGTGCTGAGGAGGATATTACGGCCTGAGAGGTAGAGGTAAGAGGGGAGTGGAGAAAAACTGGATACTGAAAAACTTCTTGATTTTACCCCTTACCAGATACCACTCGGGTGATCCAATCACGAATGATACCATTGATAGGGTATGTCGCAGGTACGAAGAAGACAAACGTGAACATGGTTTTGGTAGAAAAACCTGAAGGAAAGAAACAATTTGGAAGACGTAATTGTAGATGGGAAGAATATAAAATAGATCTGAAATAAATAATATGGAAGGACCTGGACTGGTTTAATCTGGCTCAGAATAGGGACAAGTGGCAGGCTGTTGTGAGCACGGCAATGAACATTCTGGTTTCATAACACGCGTGGAATTTCTTGACGAGCTGAGGAACTATCAGATTCTCAGCAAGGACTCTGCTCCCTGGAGTTAATTAGTTATGTAGTGCGTTATTTGCTTAGACGGTGGCCGTTAACGTAACGTAACGTAACGTAACGTTATGTTACATGCGTCATGACGACACCGACACACGGAAGATAATGAGCGCCATACAATTTTTTGCGGACGATTCTAAAAACAGAGCTGTAGACTAGGGAGGTGAGGGGAAGAGGCAACTTAAGGCCTTCTAAACAAGAGGCAGCGTGACATCTGGGAGTGTCGTTTATATATACACCTCCAGATGTGAAAGGTCAGTGTTAAAGTCGGTTAGGTACGTTCCATTCTGCCATCGTTAAACATCAGTCCAACTATGATCAGCGCGCAGCACCGCCTGCTCGGCCACCCGGCACTGTATATCTATCGACGACCGGAGCGTGCTGCTCGAGACATTTCGGCTTACTCACATCAAGGAAACGTGTCTATTGCTTGCATCTAATGGGCTATGGGGCCAGGAATTTTGTTATGCACTGTACGTTACAGTTAGGGGATTCACACTTTTGGACAGATGGAGAAACAAGACAGGCAATGCACGTATAACGTAACAATGAGGCACGTTCCCGTAACCATTGTTGCCGTGGAAAAACAATATGTATTACATGTTATGTATGTGTGTCTGTAGCCTTAGTTATCCAGCATGCAAAGCGCATGCGCCGTATTGTATTGTCATCTGTGGCCTGTCTGGCTGTACCGTATTTTTGCACATTATCTCATAAACGGCACGATTTTAGGGAAAAAGTTATTGAACATAAAATGTGTGTTTTGACTTTCTCTACAACTTTTGTCTGAAAATAATTCTCATTATAAGAAGAATTCAGCGAGATATTATCATAAATGTACATAGGTCCTCGAGCAAAGTATCCGTTATTCTTGTCAGATTTTAATAAAACTTTACTTTTCTGGACAGATTTTCCAAAAATCCTCAAATGTCAAATTTCATGAAAAAACTTTCAGTGTGAGCCGAGTTGTTCCATGCGGACGAACGGACAGACGTGGCGAAGCTGATAGTCGCCTTTCGCAATTTTACGAACGCGCCTAAACGCGGTCATGAACTTAAATCTGCTTCTCTTTAAATATAATTCTACGTCTGTCTAAGCACTGTTATACTTAAGTAGCATTAACTAACTGTTATACTTAAGTAGCATTAACTAACTGTTATACTTAAGTAGCATTAACTAACTGTTATACTTTAAGTAGCATTAACTAACTGTTACACTTTAAGTAGCATTAACTAACTGTTATACTTAAGTAGCATTAACTAACTGTTATACTTAAGTAGCATTAACTAACTGTTATACTTTAAGTAGCATTAACTAACTGTTATACTTAAGTAGCATTAACTAACTGTTATACTTAAGTAGCATTAACTAACTGTTATACTTTAAGTAGCATTAACTAACTGTTATACTTTAAGTAGCATTAACTAACTGTTATATTTTAAGTAGCATTAACTAACTGTTATACTTTAAGTAGCATTAACTAACTGTTATACTTTAAGTAGCATTAACTAACTGTTATACTTTAAGTAGCATTAACTAACTGTTATACTTTAAGTAGCATTAACTAACTGTTATACTTTAAGTAGCATTAACTAACTGTTATACTTTAAGTAGCATTAACTAACTGTTATACTTAAGTAGCATTAACTAACTGTTATACTTAAGTAGCATTAACTAACTGTTATACTTTAAGTAGCATTAACTTAACTGTTTATTACACTTTAAGTAGCATTAACTAACTGTTATACTTTAAGTAGCATTAACTAACTGTTATACTTTAAGTAGCATTAACTAACTGTTATACTTTAAGTAGCATTAACTAACTGTTATACTTTAAGTAGCATTAACTAACTGTTATACTTTAAGTAGCATTAACTAACTGTTATACTTTAAGTAGCATTAACTAACTGTTATACTTTAAGTAGCATTAACTAACTGTTATACTTTAAGTAGCATTAACTAACTGTTATACTTTAAGTAGCATTAACTAACTGTTATACTTTAAGTAGCATTAACTAACTGTTATACTTTAAGTAGCATTAACTAACTGTTATACTTTAAGTAGCATTAACTAACTGTTATACTTTAAGTAGCATTAACTAACTGTTATACTTTAAGTAGCATTAACTAGCTGTTATACTTTAAGTAGCATTAACTAACTGTTATACTTTAAGTAGCATTAAGTAACTGTTATACTTTAAGTAGCATTAACTAACTGTTATACTTTAAGTAGCATTAACTAACTGTTATACTTTAAGTAGCATTAACTAACTGTTATACTTTAAGTAGCATTAACTAACTGTTATACTTTAAGTAGCATTAACTAACTGTTATACTTTAAGTAGCATTAACTAACTGTTATACTTTAAGTAGCATTAACTAACTGTTATACTTTAAGTAGCATTAACTAACTGTTATACTTTAAGTAGCATTAAGTAACTGTTATACTTTAAGTAGCATTAACTAGCTGTTATACTTTAAGTAGCATTAACTAACTGTTATACTTTAAGTAGCATTAAGTAACTGTTATACTTTAAGTAGCATTAAGTAACTGTTATACTTTAAGTAGCATTAAGTAACTGTTATACTTTAAGTAGCATTAAGTAACTGTTATACTTTAAGTAGCATTAACTAACTGTTATACTTTAAGTAGCATTAAGTAACTGTTATACTTTAAGTAGCATTAACTAACTGTTATACTTTAAGTAGCATTAACTAACTGTTATACTTTAAGTAGCATTAACTAACTGTTATACTTTAAGTAGCATTAAGTAACTGTTATACTTTAAGTAGCATTAAGTAACTGTTATACTTTAAGTAGCATTAACTAACTGTTATAGTTTAAGTAGCATTAACTAACTGTTATACTTTAAGTAGCATTAACTAACTGTTATACTTTAAGTAGCATTAAGTAACTGTTATACTTTAAGTAGCATTAACTAACTGTTATACTTTAAGTAGCATTAACTAACTGTTATACTTTAAGTAGCATTAAGTAACTGTTATACTTTAAGTAGCATTAACTAACTCAAGTCAGCACAGGCCGTCTTGAAGACGTGTCAGTTCCTCAGCTTGTCAACAAATTCCCCGCATTTTACGCAATCCCCAAAGCTCACTGCCGTTTTCACAACAGTCCACCAATTTTCCCCGTCATAAGTCAGACCAACCCAGTCCACGCCCTCTCACCCACTTCTTCAAGAGCCATTTTAATATTATACACCAATCTACGCCTAGGTTTCCAAGTGGTCTCTCTCCTTCAGGTTTCCCCACCATGACTCTGTATATTATTGCAGTGTTCTTCTCCCCATGCGTGCCGCTTACCCAGCCCAGCAAATTCTGTTTGTTTTGATCACTCGAATAATTTTGTTGACGAGTACACATCATTATTTGGAGCAAACAGCTCACCGTACGAGCAGATACGTGGCACATAAGCAGATACATGGCACATAAGCAGATACGTGGCACATAAACAGATATATGGCACATAAGCAGATACGTGGCACATAAGCAGATACGTGGCACATAGGCAGATACGTGCCACATAAGCAGATACATGGCACATAAGCAGATACGTGGCACATAAGCAGATACGTGGCACATAAACAGATATATGGCACATAAGCAGATACGTGGCACATAAGCAGATACGTGGCACATAGGCAGATACGTGCCACATAAGCAGATACATGGCACATAAGCAGATACATGGCACATAAGCAGATACGTGGCACATAAACAGATATATGGCACATAAGCAGATACGTGGCACATAAGCAGATACGTGGCACATAGGCAGATACGTGCCACATAAGCAGATACATGGCACATAAGCAGATACGTGGCACATAAGCAGATACGTGGTACATAAGCCAGCTGCTGGTCAAATCATACAGCTCACCGTACGAGCAGATACATGGCACATAAGCAGATACGTGCCACATAAGCAGATACATGGCACATAAGCAGATACGTGGCACATAAGCAGATACGTGGCACATAAGCCAGCTGCTGGTCAAATCATACAGCTCACCGTACGAGCAGATACATGGCACATAAGCAGATACGTGCCACATAAGCAGATACGTGGCACATAAGCAGATACGTGGCACATAAGCCAGCTGCTGGTCAAATCATACAGCTCACCGTACGAGCAGATACATGGCACATAAGCAGATACGTGCCACATAAGCAGATACATGGCACATAAGCAGATACGTGCCACATAAGCAGATACATGGCACATGAGCAGATACGTGGCACATAAGCAGATATGTGGCACATAAGCCAGCTGCTGGTCAAGTCATCATACGGCACGCCACGGTTCATGACTGTGGTCACGTGATGTTATCAGGAAAAGAAACACCCTATAGTTAAGAGCACACCTGTAAATCCTCAGCCTATAAAGTTCGTTTGCATGCCGTGTCTTGCCATAAACTGTACTATAAGCCAATGGCAGGACTGTCCCACAGTTGCTAGCAGCCAATGACGCACTGACTGCGTCCCTTCTGCTACTACAGGTAAACAGCGCACACTCAAAGCAACAGTGAACCATGAAGCATGTACAGATCGTTCATCTTCCCCTGAGCTCCGGGCTGGCGTGGCAAACAGTGAGCCCCCTCAGCCCCAACTCAAAGTCGTATATTTTAGGAGACATCACTTGTGACCCCTTATTCGAAATGACAAAATATTCATAAATTTGTG
This sequence comes from Reticulitermes speratus, assembly GCA_021186555.1. Classification (NCBI taxonomy): domain Eukaryota; kingdom Metazoa; phylum Arthropoda; class Insecta; order Blattodea; family Rhinotermitidae; genus Reticulitermes; species Reticulitermes speratus. Next base: position 54,974,063 of record JAJKFL010000005.1, read on the forward strand.
TTCTATCTACAGTAAATGAGATAAAATTAACGTGTAACAAGAAAAATGTTTAGATCGTGGTCACGTGGGTTGGGACACCGTGTAGTTTGGTTCAGATTACAATGTTCAAGAGCAATATGCTGCCTCCGTCATCAGGATAAAAGTGAAGATGGAGACACCAACTTTTCTGAAACTCTGGTTACCACCTGTGAACTACCTCTATGGGACACAGTGCTTGAGTAGCTAACAGTTGCCCAGCTAGTCAAAAAAATTTCCACGTATTTTATGGGACCCGAAGGTCTAATGCCGTGTTGAAAAGACGGCGCCACTTGTATCAACCCTCAACCAGAGAATCCAGTCCACGCCATCACATTCTGCGTCTTTAAATATCTATCTTAATGTTATCCTGTCTATGACAGTAGGATACATTAACAGTAAATACTGCATAACTAATTCATCCAACCAAACTTCTAACGAACAAAACAGAAACCTTTAAATAAACATACAAACCACTGTAGGCGTACTAAATATCTCAATATTCTACAATAAACAGACAAACCACTGTAGGCGTACTAAATATCTCAATATTCTACAATAAACAGACAAACCACTGTAGGCGTACTAAATATCTCAATATTCTACAATAAACAGACAAACCACTGTAGGCGTACTAAATATCTCAATATTCTACAATAAACAGACAAACCACTGTAGGCGTACTAAATATCTCAATATTCTACAATAAACAGACAAACCACTGTAGGCGTACTAAATATCTCAATATTCTACAATAAACAGACAAACCACTGTAGGCGTACTAAATATCTCAATATTCTACAATAAACAGACAAACCACTGTAGGCGTACTAAATATCTCAATATTCTACAATAAACAGACAAACCACTGTAGGCGTACTAAATATCTCAATATTCTACAATAAACAGACAAACCACTGTAGGCGTACTAAATATCTCAATATTCTACAATAAACAGACAAACCACTGTAGGCGTACTAAATATCTCAATATTCTACAATAAACAGACAAACCACTGTAGGCGTACTAAATATCTCAATATTCTACAATAAACAGACAAACCACTGTAGGCGTACTAAATATCTCAATATTCTACAATAAACAGACAACCACTGTAGGCGTACTAAATATCTCAATATTCTACAATAAACAGACAAACCACTGTAGGCGCACTAAATATCTCAATATTCTACAATAAACAGACAAACCACTGTAGGCGCACTAAATATCTCAATATTCTACAATAAACAGACAAACCACTGTAGGCGTACTAAATATCTCAATATTCTACAATAAACAGACAAACCACTGTAGGCGTACTAAATATCTCAATATTCTACAATAAACAGACAAACCACTGTAGGCGTACTAAATATCTCAATATTCTACAATAAACAGACAAACCACTGTAGGCGTACTAAATATCTCAATATTCTACAATAAACAGACAAACCACTGTAGGCGTACTAAATATCTCAATATTCTACAATAAACAGACAAACCACTGTAGGCGTACTAAATATCTCAATATTCTACAATAAACAGACAAACCACTGTAGGCGTACTAAATATCTCAATATTCTACAATAAACAGACAAACCACTGTAGGCGTACTAAATATCTCAATATTCTACAATAAACAGACAAACCACTGTAGGCGTACTAAATATCTCAATATTCTACAATAAACAGACAAACCACTGTAGGCGTACTAAATATCTCAATATTCTACAATAAACAGACAAACCACTGTAGGCGTACTAAATATCTCAATATTCTACAATAAACAGACAAACCACTGTAGGCGCACTAAATATCTCAATATTCTACAATAAACAGACAAACCACTGTAGGCGCACTAAATATCTCAATATTCTACAATAAACAGACAAACCACTGTAGGCGTACTAAATATCTCAATATTCTACAATAAACAGACAAACCACTGTAGGCGTACTAAATATCTCAATATTCTACAATAAACAGACAAACCACTGTAGGCGTACTAAATATCTCAATATTCTACAATAAACAGACAAACCACTGTAGGCGTACTAAATATCTCAATATTCTACAATAAACAGACAAACCACTGTAGGCGTACTAAATATCTCAATATTCTACAATAAACAGACAAACCACTGTAGGCGTACTAAATATCTCAATATTCTACAATAAACAGACAAACCACTGTAGGCGCACTAAATATCTCAATATTCTACAATAAACAGACAAACCACTGTAGGCGCACTAAATATCTCAATATTCTACAATAAACAGACAAACCACTGTAGGCGACTAAATATCTCAATATTCTACAATAAACAGACAAACCACTGTAGGCGCACTAAATATCTCAATATTCTACAATAAACAGACAAACCACTGTAGGCGCACTAAATATCTCAATATTCTACAATAAACAGACAAACCACTGTAGGCTACTAAATATCTCAATATTCTACAATAAACAGACAAACACTGTAGGCGCACTAAATATCTCAATATTCTACATAAACAGACAACCATGTGGGACTAATATCTCATATTTACAATAAACAGACAAACCACTGTAGGCGTACTAAATATCTCAATATTCTACAATAAACAGACAAACCACTGTAGGTACAAACTCAATATTTCAATAACAGACAAACTGTGCACTAATATCTCAATGTCTACAATAAACAAATCATCACTCTTACTTCATACTCGTGACCAGGACACACAAAGTCACATTTTTCTTCCTTATATTTTGTTACACAGTCACCACATTCGTATTTAACGACACTTTCAGTTCGTAAGTTTACACGCCTCTAGAGAATGTTAAATGACATGCTCATTAGCGACTAATGAACTGGGAGGAATGCAGAAGAAAACGGTTATGGTCTACGTAATTCGAAGTACTTCCCGGTATTTCCCTGGAGGGACTGAAAAGAAAAAGACGGAACGCCTCAGTTACAATCACCGGTACCCTGAGAGAGACACGAACTAGCAGCCATTTGAATACGAGGTCGGACTGACATGCATTGGGCAGTGACGCTAATCTGACCATGTCGAAAACTGCTTCAAATTAAAAGTTAGCCTACGGACTTTACTTATATATACAGGATGTCTATTTACCGTGTGCCCGAGCTAGGCAGTTTTATCGCATACGAAGCCTGCTTCTCCCGTGGCATTCCGTGACAGCCGCCACGGTCAAGGACAAAATAAAATACACCCTGTGTATTTCACATCGCCTGACAGTGCCAAGTCGTTACAGTAGTGCCGTACTGTAGCACTAGGTCTAACAAGTGCAGACGAAATCAGCTCGACATGTGACCACACACAGCCCTTCCCATTGCAGAACTCTGAAGTAACGCACACTGCCGTACGCACTACGCACAGAACTGTGAAAGTGACGGGAAACACCGTGCAGAAACTTCTATGGTAAAGGTAAAGCTCTCCCTAGAACAGGCCATGAAAGCCCAGAGGGGGAATAGAGGTATAGCTATACTGTTTCTTTAACCTCGGCGCTAGATGGGGGTGGGTGGTCAACTCCACGCCCCGGCCGCTTTAACCCCGGGAAAGAGACCCGGTACCCATTGTAGAGGAGGCTGGGTGGGCCCCAGGGCCGATCTGGACGGTTGCAGAAAACCTCACCCCCACCGGGATTTTTTTTTGTCCGAGGGTTTTTTCCCCTTTGATCCATTTTTGTACTGTTTAAATCCTTTCGTCCTTCACGTCACTTTACGTTCCATATTACCGTCCTTACAACAAAACACAACACAAACATCCATGCCCCCGGTGGGATTCGAACCCACAATCCTAGTAAGCGAGCGGCCGAAGACCCACGCCTTAGACCGGACGGCCACTGGGATCGGCAGGGATTCGATCCCCGGACCGTCCAGCTCGTAGTGAGTCGCTATTCCGACTGAGCTATCGCGGCCCAAAACTTCTATGACACATACGCTATAAGACGACAGACGTTATCCTATATTTCAGGCACTCTGAGGTAGGATCTAATTTTGTTTTGTTTAGGATCTCACAAATCTGAACTATGGCGCTTACCTTCCTTCGAATACTATTACGACTGTCCGTTACCGCAGCACTGCAGGCACCATTTATCAAATACAGGAACTTTATCTTATCTGACCTACACGGCTCGTTTATCCCAGAACCGCAGCCCACTTGTATTAGAATTAGAATTATTAGCATTAGAATAGCGGCCGGAAGTGACAAATGAAAATGGCCAGACAAAATAATGACACTACATTATTTGGGATGGGGCACGCGGTGACGCAGTTGGTTGAGGCACTGCTCTACAAGCCGGAAGGTCACGGGTTCGATTCCCGATGTAGTCTTTGGAATTTTTCATTGACATAATCCTTTCGGTCGCACTCTGGCCCTGGGGTCGACTCAGCCTCTAACAGAAATGAGTACCAGGAATATTTCCTGCGAGATAAAGGAGGCCGGTGCGTAGGGCTAACAACCTTACCACCTTCATGTGCCGATTGTCTATAAATCTGGGAGCCTCAACCTCCTGGAACCCTAAGGGCCTGTCCAGGCCTGTAATGGGGTTACTTTACCTTTCACATTATTTGGGTGGTTAAATCAAGGAAAATTAAATGGGATCTCCGGGGATGTGGAGGAATACCCTCGCCATTTGATGCAGGTGAGTGGTCAGCTTCAGGCCCCGGTCGCTTTACCCTCGGGGAATGTGCAACCGGTACCCATTTAATAAGAAGATGCATGGGCCCAATAGCAAGTCTGGGCGTTTTGGAGATCATCTCTTGTCTCTGCCTGTGTTGGATGTAACAAAGTATATCCGAACCCAAAATGGCCTGGAAGCAGTGGCCTAGTGCTTGTTAGCAAGGAGCACCGCATTCCTGCCTGAGCGCTGCCCACACCGTGACGGGCTCTCATATTATCTGTCCGCCATTACAAGCAGTGCGACACTTAGTCAACCAGCCAGAACGGTGATACAGTAGACAGTCTGTAAGGCGATTCCTGGTACCAAACCAAACGGGTGCCTCACACACTGCAGAATACCAACAAGCCGAACAATATTACATTGCAACGCGCTACATAAGCTCTCACAGCAGCGATTGGGCATCTCCGATAACGCAGACCAGCAATTTTGAAACGTTTAGGGATCTATGGAGACCTTGTAACTAAGTCCGGATTTCCGCGGAACCCCTATAAAGTAAAAGTGTACTTTTTGGGCGCAAGAATTAAATTAAAATTCTTTAATCATTAACTAGATTGGTCACATCTTGCGTAGAAACTGCCTTCTAAAACACGTGATTGAAGGAGAAATGATGGGAAGACGAGGGAGAAGGCGTAAGCAGCTACTGAATGACGTTAAGGAAAAGAAAAGATACTGGAAATTGAAAGAGGAAGCACTAGATCGCACCCTGTGGAGAACTCGCTTTGGAAGAGGCTACGGACCTGTCTTAAGACATACTGCGGAATGAATGAATCATAAACATTTATCTAAAAGGTAAAAATATTTATGCATATTTATGAAAAACAAAAATTTACCGTCAGTGAGGCACACTGAAAATAAACCCGGCGCCGATTATGCATAAAGATTGGGAATGAAATAAAAAATGCAATTAAAAATTATCAAAATTATATTTACAAATTTCATTATGAATGAAACATGCTTGCGGAACCCCTGAAAGCCCCCCGCGGAACCCCACCACTTTGAATACCGCTGGCCTAATCAGTACAGTGACTGGGCTACGGGCTGGACGATCCGGGGTTCGAATCCTTACAGGCACAATACATTTTTCTCTTCTCCAAAACATCCAGACCAGCCCTGAGGTCCAATCGGCCTCCTACTGAATGGGTACGGTTGTTCTTTCTGCGAGGGTAAAGCGGCCGAGGCGTAAACCTAACAAATCACCTCCATATACCGAGGCTAAGAATGAATGGAGCTATACCTCTACTTTTCCTCTATGCCTTCATGGTGTGGGCGAGATTTTCATCACCCGTCCAGACCAGCCCTGGGGCCTACCCAGCCTCTTGTACAATGGGTACCGGGTCATTCCCGGGAGGTAAAGCGGCCGGGGCGTGGCGTTGACCACCCACCCCCATCTAGCGCCGAGGTTAAAAAAAGAGTAGACCTATACCTTTATTCCCACTCTGGGCCTTAATGGCCTGTTGTAGGGTGACCTTTACCTTTACCTTTATCTTGAAATAATGTAACAAAATAATATCACATCTAAGTGTCACAATTTGCCTTCTGAAGACATCCAGTTGATTACAAACTGAATTTGCGGCAGCTGCACAGCGGTCTGAGGGATGAACTGACATGAAACAAAGGAACGTCTCGGAAGTTCCGAGTGGCAACTCGTAGACCAATAATGTCCAGGTGGATGGACAACATTTAGAGCACAGAAAAACATTAATGACAAAAATTGCATCAAGTTGATGTCTTCTGTCAGTAAAGTACGTACATTAAGTACTTGAAGAGCATTAGCTTAACTATAGCCATTTTTCCCCATATGGCTCGACAGCCCCTTGGGGGCCTAGGCCGCCTCATTTTTCGAGGCTTCACGACCACACACTCATTTAGACACACCACATTCGGTTGGACTCCTCTGGACGAGTGATCAGCTCGTCACAGAGACCTCTACCTGACAACACACAACACTCACAACAGACAGACATCTATGCCCTAGGCGGGATTCGAACCCACAATCCTAGTAAGCGAGCGGCCGAAGACCCACGCCTTAGACCGCACGGCCACTGGGATCGGCAACTATAAACATTACTACTACTACTACTACTACTACTAATAATAATAATAATAATAATAATGTGCCACGGATGAGCAGACAGTAGGTAAAACAACAGACAGTAGGTAAGACAGCAGACCGTAGGTAAGACAGCAGACAGTAGGTAAGACAGCAGACAGTAGGTAAAACAACAGACAGTAGGTAAGACAGCAGACAGTAGGTAAGACAGCAGACAGTAGGTAAGACAGCAGACAGTAAGTAAAACAACAGACAGTAGGTAAGACAGCAGACAGTAGGTAAGACAGCAGACAGTAGGTAAGACAGCAGACAGTAGGTAAAACAACAGACAGTAGGTAAGACAACAGACAGTAGGTAAGACAGCAGACAGTAGGTAAGACAGCAGACAGTAGGTAAAACAACAGACAGTAGGTAAGACAACAGACAGTAGGTAAGACAGCAGACAGTAGGTAAGACAGCAGACAGTAGGTAAGACAAAATTGGTTTTCTGCAGTAGAAGAACGTCGCTCGTCCTAATGAGTGACGGGAGTGCGAGACGACTTCGCCTCAAGTGTGAGGGTAATTTATTACTGACTGTGCCTTGAGACTTTGACAGGAAGAAAGAAGGATGATGTAGAACAAAGTAAATGGTGGGAGGAAGAACGTAACAAAAGCAAAGTGTCAGGGTAGACAGGGGGAGTTAGCTGGCTCACTGGCCAGCTACCATGCTAATTAAAATATCTCCCATCTGTCGTTTCCTTCCTAATCTGTACCGCAATAAACATCACAGGTATTGTGGCGACAATCTATCGAGTGTATGTTCTGCGTCAAGACCTTCTGTTCGCGACCAAATTATTGACGCTTCTCACTCCGCGGCGCTGCAGTCGTCCATCTCGAGTGAAAACTGGGTGTGATGCTGTGCGTCGGGCGAGCACTGCTTCACCGTGAACGTGAAGCCAATACAACCTTCCGAAACGTCGGAAACTACTCGCGTAATGACACGGCGTCACATATTCAGCAACGTTGCAGTGAGAGCGTCAGATGTTACAAACAGGAGAGTCCTTGGCAAGCCAATACTCAGTATGCAATTGAAGGCTTCCGCCGTGGTCGTAATGTTGCTTGAAATATTTTGGGTTGTTACCCGGCGTCACTTTTTGGTGTATGACCAACGTTTCGGGATCACTTGTTTGTCCCACCTTCAAGGTCTTAGGAAAAAGAAACGGTTCGGGATCACTTGTTTGTCCCACCTTCAAGGTCTTAGGAAAAAGAAACGGTTCGGGATCACTTGTTTGTCCCACCTTCAAGGTCTTAGGAAAAAGGAACGGTTCGGGATCACTTGTTTGTCCCATCTTCAGGGTCTTAGGAAAAAGGAACGTTTCGGGATCACTTGTTTGTCCCACCTTCAGGGTCTTAGGAAAAAGGAACGTTTCGGGATCACTTGTTTGTCCCATCTTCAGGGTCTTAGGAAAAAGGAACGTTTCGGGATCACTTGTTTGTCCCACCTTCAGGGTCTTAGGAAAAAGGAACGTTTCGGGATCACTTGTTTGTCCCACCTTCAGGGTCTTAGGAAAAAGGAACGTTTCGGGATCACTTGTTTGTCCCATCTTCAGGGTCTTAGGAAAAAGGAACGTTTCGGGATCACTTGTTTGTCCCAACTTCAGGGTCTTAGGAAAAAGGAACGTTTCGGGATCACTTGTTTGTCCCATATTCAGGGTCTTAGGAAAAAGGAACGTTTCGGGATCACTTGTTTGTCCCATCTTCAGGGTCTTAGGAAGAAGGAACGTTTCGCGATCACTTGTTTGTCCATCTTCAGGTCTTAGGAAAAAGGAACGTTTCGGGATCACTTGTTTTGTCCCATCTTCAGGGTCTTAGGAAAAGGAACGTTTCGGGATCACTTGTTTGTCCATCTTCAGGGTCTTAGGAAAAAGGAACGTTTCGGGATCACTTGTTTGTCCATCTTCAGGGTCTTAGGAAAAAGGAACGTTTCGGGATCACTTGTTTGTCCATCTTCAGGTCTTAGGAAAAAGGAACGTTTCGGGATCACTTGTTTGTCCATCTTCAGGGTTTAGGAAAAGGAACGTTTCGGGATCACTTGTTTGTCCCATCTTCAGGGTCTTAGGAAAAAGGAACGTTTCGGGATCACTTGTTTGTCCCATCTTCAGGGTCTTAGGAAAAAGGAACGTTTCGGGATCACTTGTTTGTCCCATCTTCAGGGTCTTAGGAAAAAGGAAAGTTTCGGGATCACTTGTTTGTCCATCTTCAGGTCTTAGGAAAAAGGAACGTTTCGGGATCACTTGTTTGTCCCATCTTCAGGGTCTTAGGAAAAAGGAAGTTTCGGGATCACTTGTTTGTCCCATCTTCAAGGTCTTAGGAAAAAGGATTCCTTTTTTCCTAAGACCTGGAGATGGACAAACAAGTGACTCCGACACGTTGGTACACCAAAATGACGCGGGTAACACAGAGTTTAAGCAACAAGCAACATCGTTATGTCAATCTAATGTTGCCCGCGGTTTTATGAAACGGAATTATCATCACCGTGTTCCACAAAGCCGCACTAGACACTATCAACGCGGCGATTTATGGTTATGTGAACTGCAGCTGGTAAAAGACTCCTTTACCCAATACCGAATGTAACTAACGTAGTTCTGACGTTGTCGAATACAAACAAATATTCAGGGTAAAAAACACATTAAGGAAATCCATCCGAAAGTTTGCATAGTTATATACCAAACACCGAAGTCACATTCCGTAGACTGTCAAATAGCCACAGAAATCACGCGCGATAATATTGTGAACTACAAATTGAAGTACACCTCATATGTGAACTACAATTGAATACTCATATGTGAAACTACAAATTGAAGTACAACTCATATGTAGGAAACTACAAATTGAAGTATCACCTCATAATTCGTAACTACAAATTGAAGTAACCTCAATGTGAACTACAAATTGAAGTACACCTCATATGTGAACTACAAATTGAAGTACACCTCATATTTTAACTACAAATTGAAGTACACCTCATATGTGAACTACAAATTGAAGTACACCTCAATGTGAACTACAAATTGAAGTACACCTCATATGTGAACTACAAATTGAAGTACACCTCATATGTGAACTACAAATTGAAGTACACCTCATATGTGAACTACAAATTGAAGTACACCTCATATGTGAACTACAAATTGAAGTACACTAAATGTGAACTACAAATTGAAGTACACCTCATATGTGAACTACAAATTGAAGTACACCTCATATGTGAACTACAAATTGAAGTACACCTCATATGTGAACTACAAATTGAAGTACACCTCATATGTGAACTACAAATTGAAGTACACCTCATATGTGAACTACAAATTGAAGTACACCTCATATGTGAACTACAAATTGAAGTACACCTCATATGTGAACTACAAATTGAAGTACACCTCATATGTGAACTACAAATTGAAGTACACCTCATATGTGAACTACAAATTGAAGTACACCTCATATGTGAACTACAAATTGAAGTACACCTCATATGTGAACTACAAATTGAAGTACACCTCATATGTGAACTACAAATTGAAGTACACCTCATATGTGAACTACAAATTGAAGTACACCTCCTCCCATGTAATGTGTTATTGGTTATTCTGGCAAATGTTCAACGGTGTATGATCCACACACCTAACGACTCCACCGTGACAAATGTAGGCACACAGAGCACACCCCCCGTGTTGTGAGGTGCCACACCAACACCTGCGTGGCGTACAGTTAGTTCTGAGAGTTCTCGTATGTATATACTAACTGACTAACACTAACTAACTAACTAAACTAACTGGAGCAGAGTCCATCTTGAGAAGCTAACCTTTCCTCACCAAGTTAATAAATTCCCCAAACTCTATCCAGCCCGAAGGTTCATTACCGTAGTCACGACAGCCTGCCACTTGATCCTATCCTGAGCCAGATTAATCCAATCCACGCTCTCCCTGCCCACTTCCTCTTTAATATTACCTTCACATGTACGCCTACGTCTTACAAATGGTCTCTGTCCTATAGATTTCCCAACCAAAACTCTGTACGCATTTCTCTCACACGATGCGCCACACTCTGACACTGTCTTCAGTGACTCTGACCTATACAGACTTCACATTCCAAGTTCAAAATCTCATGTCCGCTGTCCGTTGCTTACGTCGTTCCCAAGATCGGTCCAAGTCCGGGTCTCTGTAATATTTCGTAACATGTTACGTTCTTACGACGAGGAGTTGTTAGCCCCTCGCCAACCCCAAGCTGGAAGACCACCCCTTGTCGGCTGTCCGCGACTTCTTACTCAATATATTCACAGCTACCACCATACCTACAGACGGTTCCCTCCATTTGCCACGTCAGAGGCGCCATGCTGTGGTGACAGGGACACACCTAACTAACTAACTAAGTAACTAACTCCATGTAGCACAGTCCTTCTTGAGAGCTAGCAGGTCGTCAGCTAGTCAAGAAATTCCCCGCGTTTTATGGAAACGAGGTTCATTACCGCATTCACAACAGCCCGCCACCTGTCCTATCCTAAGTAAGGCCCCATAACTAATAACTAACTAACTAACTAACTCATGCAGCACAGTCCTTCTTGAGAAGCTAACAGGTCGTCAGTAGTCAAGAAATTCCCGCGTTTTATGGAAACCGAAGGTTCATTACCGCATTCACAACAGCCGCCACCTGTCCCTATCCTAAGTAAGGCCCATAACTAACTAATAACTAACTAACTCCATGCAGCACAGTCCTTCTTGAGAAGCTAAACTCTGTTCTCACCTAGTCAAGAAATTCTCTTCCAGCCAGTTTATGAACCGTATCACGCAGTTCCCTATTATCCTGAGCCAGTTTCACAACAGTCCCTGCCCACTTCCTCTTTAATATATGCCCCTAACTAAATTCTAAACTCTAACTCTACAACTCATGCAGCACAGTCCTTCTTGGAACTAACAGGTCTCAGCTATCAAAATTCCCCAGTTTTGAACCAAATTCATTCCGCTGTCCCGTCCTTACCGTCGTTCCCAAGATCGGTCAAGTAGGCCGTCTCTTAATATTTCGTAACATGTTACGTTCTTACGACGAGAGTGTTAGCCCACGCCACCTCAGTTGGAAGACCAGCCCTTGTCGCTGTCCGCGATTCTTACTCATAATTCACAGTACCGCCATACTACAGACGGTTCCCCTTGCCACGTCGAAGCCATGCTGAGTGAAGGACCCCATAACTAACTAACTAACTAACTCCATTAGCACAGTCCTTCTTGAGAAGTAGCATGTCGTCAGCTAGTCAAGAAATTGCATGCTTTTACGGGAAACCGAAGGTTCATTACCGCAATTCACAACAGCCCGCCACCTGTCCCTATCCTGAGAGGGGCACACATAACGAGTACGCACCCAGAAATTATTCTCATGGGGGGGGGGGGTGCTGACCTGACGCTATATATAATTTATCTTTGATTTTAAAGATTATGTTATAAAAATCATGTCACAATATAACAACATAACACTGCTCTGCAACTGCATCTATATACATACAAATATAACTACATGTTCCATCACTCAATCACAGTGTCCTGCCTTATTGTTTTTTTAATTTTATTAATTTATTTTCAAAATTCTAATATACTTGTCATCAGCCGATTTCAGTGGCTGATTTCGGCGGAAGAGGAAATCACGTAAAACTTTTGATACATCTTATCTACAAAATCTGTTTTTTTATATTTCGGTTTTGGGGGTTTGGGGGGCTGCACCTCGGCAGCCCCCCCCTTGGGTGCGCCCCTACACATAACACGGACATTTACCCTACAGACAAATTTTCTCAGCCTTTATAGTAGCGCGGTTCCCGTTACAAAGTCACAGTGATTCTACGAAACTCGCATGTCTCGTAGGCAAAATTCGCAGTAACATTTACAGTTGGTATGTTGCAGAAAAACAAACATACTTAACTATAAAAAAAACCCTATCAAGTGTATGTAAAAATTTAATTCAATATAATTTTCCTATCAATTATAACATATATAAGTTTACGAAAAGCCTAAAGGAAAATACTGTATAAACCACGGAGCAGAATCAACGGAACTTGCGGACCACAGTTTCACTTACATGCCAAGGCCAATTTCTTACATCGACTCTATAAGAATACTGATCTCGTTATCAACACGGGAAAACAGAAAGAGCAAAGCAGTCAAAATTTTGATCGGTTCACTGGTCACCCTACTAGCGACGTCTCCTCTCAGTTATTACTAATTACCCGTAACATCTGGTAACATCGTTACCCCGTTGCCCAAACCTGAACGCAGCCGTCTGACTTCCTGCGCCGTCTGTCACCGTCGGGCTGCCTAACTGCGCGTCTGTGTGTCGCTCATGCAGTGTTTAGGGAATACTAAAAGTAGTTCTCCCTAGAACAGGCCATGAAGGCCCAGAGGGGGAGTAGAGGTATAGCTGTACTCTTTCTTTAACCTCGGTACTAGATGAGGGTGGGTGGTCAACGACACGCCCCGGCCGCTTTACCCCCGGTAATGACACGGTACCCATTGTACAGGAGGCTGGGTAGGCCCCAGGGCCGGTCTGGACGGGTGCTGAAAATCTCGCCTCCACCGGGATTTTTTTTTTTACCTGTCCGGGGTTTTTCCCCTTTGATCCATTTTTGTACTGTTTAAATCCTTTCGTCCTTCATGTCACTTTACGTTCCATATTACCGTCCTTACAACAAACACAACACAAACATCCATGCCCCCGGTGGGATTCGAACCCACAATCCCAGAAAGCGAGCGACCGTCCAGCTCGTAGCGAGTAGCTATACCGACTGAGCTATCCCGGCGCACAATACAAGAACCAAAACTGTCTTTAAATAAACTACAAGTTACACGATCAGACAGATAAACAAAGATCGATAAATGTTGCATGAAACAGTCAGTAAGAAGGCGATGCTGAGATATGAGCAGGTAGGCTGGAGTGCCGTACTGCACTGACACAACGACATAAACAGGAAGTATTAAATGTGGTTGGTACAGCAGTTTAAAATAGGTAATGACCGACTCATTGAACGTCTCTTCTGATTCATCACTCGCGATCATTCATTTGACACCGTATAACACAAGCGTCATTAAATATACAAACACAGTCACACACGAACATAGCGGCGCCGTGCATGAAGACGCTCATTAAGACGACGAACTGGATTCAATTGATGGCGCGGACGAGGTCATTAGTCTGTCATTAATGAAGTTTGTCCTGGCAGAGGACGACGGAGAGACGTCGTCGGCGGCGCCCCCACCCCGGACGCCTCCTCACCCGCCCAACACCAGCGTCGCTCCTCCGATGCTGAGCGCCAGTCCGTCGCTTGGCCAGCCCTACCCTTCGGATCTGTGCAGCTACGGGCCCATCTACCATCACCATCACCTCCACCAGGCAGCCTACACCTCCATCAGGTAAACGACCCCACAGGTACATCGCTGGCGGATTTTGAAACACGAACCCCACACATCGAATTTGATTTACAGCACACAGCACACATACAGACGACACACAACAAAACACACGTCGTCTTCGGCGGTATGCGCTGCGTATTCGCGTGGTCCGGGCTTCAGTTCTCAACCAGGACACTGCCTGTAACATCTTTCATAATTGTGTTCAGTCCTTGCACGCAATGACGTCACAGTATTCATCAGATTAAGACCACTTCCTTCCAGATCCTTTGCAATTATCACTAATCATCTCCTCATTCGACGTTAAAAGGTTTGAGATGCTCACAGCGTCGTTAAACAGACCATAAATACGAACACAGCAGACGCAGTAGTTAGGCTACTGAATCAATGTTCTGGATTCTGATCTCGGTCCAAAGGTCAGACAGCCTGAGTGTAGTCACTTAAATTGGCCCACAACAGTAGCATTTCACTCCCTTTCCAATTCAGTATTTGCTAATCACATCATTCGACCCTATACAATCCGAGTCTCTGAAAACGCTGTTAAATAAAGAGCAAATACGTGTGAATAAATAAAGAGACGTCCTGTACATTAGATTATGCCGACTAACAAGTCAATGTTCGTACTTACAGCAGTGGCGGAGTGTCTGGAGGTCCCAGCGGATACGGCAGTCCTATGAAATCTCCGTCAACCACCGCTGCAGCTGCGGTGTTGAGAGCAGGGTCCATGGCCGCCGCGGGAGCTCCGGGGCCCTACGGAAGCCGAGGAAATGTGGTCAGTCCGTCAACGGCGATGGGGCTCTACCACACTGCTGGATACCACCATCAGGGCTTCTACTCTGCTGCGACGGGAAGCAATGGCAGTGGCGTTACCACACATCACAGACCCAGTGTGTATCCCGAGTATACACCGAGATAGTGCTGTGAGAGTGAAACATGACACATGAGGACTGTTGCTTCTGCAATATCGAGACGAAGAAGCGATGTTGTGGTGGTTGAAATTTCTTGAATATGCGTGCATTGGCTGAGTATCAACCAGAACTACATTGAACGTTTAGAGATTAAAACAAACATAAATTATATATAAAGACTCAGCTCGTACCGCGCAGTAAACACACTCCGTCTCAGTTATACAAACCAGTTAGTTAATGCTGTACAGTGAAATAATCGCTGTTTGTTCTGAGATCCACACAAAACACATAAATACAGTCCGTACCGCGCAGTAAACACACTCCGTCTCAGTTATACAAACCAGTCAGTTAATGCTGTACAGTGAAATAATCGCTGTTTGTTCTGAGATCCACACAAACACATAAATACAGTCCGTACCGCGCAGTAAACACACTCCGTCTCAGTTATACAAACCAGTCAGTTAATGCTGTACAGTGAAATAATAGCTGTTTGTTCTGAGATCCACACAAAACACATAAATACACTGTGTGGGCAGAACGTAGAATTTTTTATTGTTAAGCCTGGTGGTACATATAGTAACCACTGGGCTTTAAAGGGTTAAATTAAGTTCAGAGAAATAAAGTAGTAGATTTATACGTCGATAATATTCAGTTGAAGTGAAGCCAAATAAAGATGAAGTATGAAGGAAAAACTATAAGGCAGACAGTGTCAATGTTATATCAAAACACTTAAGCAGTACGACTCTTCGCTCTGCTATTCACAAACAAACTCTTCTGCATTCGTTAGATCAAAGATACTTATATTAGTCTAAGCTACAGCCGGACACGATATGGCAACAGAATAAATCTATATGACATATTACTGAAGATTGATATCCTCTTATGTGACTTCGTGCAGTCTGGTAGCTAGTAATCTACGTTTCGGAGGTACCTGCTGACTTTATTGGTGTCTGTTTCTTCATTCATTCACCCTGTAAGTGTAGGCAGCAGACTCCTCGCAAACACTGATTACTAGCTACCAGACCACACGGTTCCACTGTCTAGACGACAGTAATCTTCACAGTCACTGCCATGAGACAGACAAATATAACGTACAGGGTGTTTCTGGAATACATGGCAAAGCTTAAAGGCGTATGTTATGCACAGGAATAGCGGAAAGTAAATGTGGGCCCTCAGAACCTATGTCCCTGAGTTATAGACAATTTTATTACGAGACGAGAAAGATTAAATTAAATTGCAAGCCAGCCCATAGGAAAATAACGGGGCATTATTTTATTCGACCAATATTGTTTGTTCCTTCCTGTCGGACTTATCGCATAAAGTTGCTTCCTCAGCAGGAGGTTTACGCGCACAGTGGGATATCAGCGGTAATTGACAAACCACAAATAACGGTAATACAGAATGATGACCCTGTATTTACACATCACTGATTCCAACATTATACGGAACTGTTTTAACTCACAAATTCCAGGCCTTTTACGAAGGTACTCGCATCTGCCTCCCAACCCATCTCATAGTTACGCTGTATCATTAACAGCAGTAACACGATATGTTTAAGATAGCTCCATAAACAAAAATACATGGAATTGAAGTCAGGTTACCTTGCGGGCCACGGTACTGATCCGCTTCCACCTACCCATCGCTCTAGATATTTAGGATTAGAAAATATTCAAGCGTCAGACAGAAGGAATGGCTTTCAACATGCTTTGCAGCGCGGGTAACAATCTTGGAAGAGCTCAGCGGTTCCCTTTGTAAAAATCCCGTATGACGTCACAAATACGCGCGTTTCGTTGTTTTTGTTCATACAGCACACTACTAGAGCAGTGTCGTGTATTTCAGAAACGCCCTGTATGAGCTCTTGTTTACGGAGGTGTTTGGTACCGGAAGATTTTTCTTTACCTTACGTGGAAATTAAATTATTATACAGAGTGACGTAAAAAGTCGATTGACACGGCCAATCTATTGTTAAACATGGAGGGTCAAGTGAGTTTTGCGCCATCAGGTACATATAACAGATGATGGACTTATATAACACTGAACTAAATTTAACCAAAGATTAAAGGGCCAAAAGGGGAAAGACTATAAGGCAGTCAAGAAGCGCACTCAATTACACACCAACTACTACAATACGACTTTGTCTTCATTATGAAGATATTATATTGTATTATTATCAATTTTCTAGGCCTTAAAACTTCTGTGGTATAGAATTCAGTGGCATTCCCCCCCCCCCCCCTTCTGCGCAAATAAATCACATTACTGGGGGCTCCACATCAGCGTTAATATAGCTAGTATTATTTCTATCATAAGCAGCAGAAACCTTTGCTATTTACAAATGGTCAGCTTGTTTAACGTCAGGTTTTGTTAACAGTCCTATGAACTTAACTTTTCTAACAGCTAATGGCTGCCTGTGATCCTTGTATGACATAACCGCGCGGGACCATATTTTCTTCCGACAATTGCAAATGATGTTCTCACTGGAAGTGCTAAATCTGATGCTTTAGCATATTATTAGTCAACTACAATCCCAATTAACATAAGTCTCGTTTAGGTCACGGTCATTTAAATGTAATGCATTTAATACTACACAATTACAGTCTTTTAAAGAGTCGGATGGCAATCTGATGGCACCTGTGTGCGCCGGCAGCTTGCTGTCAGCCTGAAGCAAGCGAAAGCGGATGAAAGGAGCAAATATGCCTGCTGCAGTGTTGTCGCTCTTTCTAAAAACATGGGTTTGTGTTCTAATTCAGTATTATAATTTTTATTTCAATGCCTCTTCTGATAACTTCCACAGATCGTTGGCTATCTAACATCCTTGACTACTGATAACTGTGTGATTACCGATCAAAGACAGTGATGGACCGTGTTTGTTCGGGTAACAGTAGCAACAAAGAACGAACACCCCTCTAGTGCCTCATACAGACGAGTCGAAGTAGAGCGACTGAAATCCGTTTGTATCACAGTGCCATAAGATTGCGATCGGGCTCTATATGGCGTCACAGAAATGACGGTCTAGTTGCTACCCTTGTTCCCAGGCCACCAATTTCAAGATAAGTCTTTCACACAAACAGAACTTGAACCAAAGAATAATAGGCCAAAACATGGAATTCGTAAGTTTAATATAGCCAAATAATTATAAGAATGTTGGGGATTATGACGATCCTTTTTTTGTTTAGCCAGAATGTAATTTTCCCTGCGTCTTCTAGGCAATAGACTTTATATTATTCAACTGAATTCAAGCCAAAGAAGATGGGCAGACATACGGGAATTATAATGACATAATTTTGGAAATCCTATGGGAATACCGACAGCCATTTGGAAAAACATTGTACAGTCACCTTTGGAATTACCCCTATAGGCTTTTTAGTATGTTACATAACGACTGCGCAATATAACGTCGGCGATAGACGAACTAATGAGTGTGCAGCATTGGTGGAATGATACTGACACGGGAAAGAACCGAAGTACTCGGAGCAAAAACCTGCCCCAGTGCCACTCTGTCCACCACAAATCCTACTTGGACTGGCCTGGGTTTGAATCCGGGCCTCCGCGGTGAAGGGCCGGCTCTAACCACACTAAGCCCTGACGTGGCCAATAAACAAATATATTGCCACTAGCGGGAACCGAACCACGATCCACGTATAGCATTGAAGTCTAAAACGGAACTAGCAGGCCTACCGGAAGTAAACAGCCTGCAGTCTCAAAGTCTACAGCTGATAAACAGTCACACAATTACAGTGCAGAGAATCACAGGGTTTTTTTTTTTATTATTAGTTCATCAATGACAAAGCTGCAAAAATTTTCAAAGTGCAATTTTTGAGAAGCCGACAACCGCTTAGATGAAGAAGAAAGTTCGGCCTTTTTAGGCGCGTTCGCAGAAGCAATTGCGAAAGTGATTATTAGCTTCGTCATGTCCGTCCGTCTGTCCGTAATTCGCCTCTGAACAAAATAAATTGCTTTTATGAATAGTCAGTAAAGAGAGGGACAAAGACCAAAGAAGAACACCCCATGACAACGCAAATGTGCCTCCATTTTGTACACAAAGCCTTCAATATGATACTTCACTATACTTCACTATACTTCACTGTCTTAACTGTAGAGGGCTTCACTTACACAGTCTGAAGCTGTAGTTCAACATGCCATAGCCTGACAATGCTGACAATTATTTTCGCTTTAATACTCATATTTAATACAAATACACATAGATAAAGTATCGGAATTTATGTCATTAATATATTTACAATGATACTTCCTATAAGTAATGTGATAGAAAAGTATTTTGTATATTCAAACATTTTACTTGTAAAATTAATGTAATTATTACATACATGAGCTGCAACTATTTTATTCTCATTAATTCAAACAACTCAAACCTTCATATCAACTCAACAGCCCACAACTCAAACCTTCATATCAACTCAACAGCCCACAACTCAAACCTTCATATCAACTCAACAGCCCACAACTCAAACCTTCATATCAACTCAACAGCCCACAACTCAAACCTTCATATCAACTCAACAGCCCACAACTCAAACCTTCATATCAACTCAACAGCCCACAACTCAAACCTTCATATCAACTCAACAGCCCACAACTCAAAACTTCATATCAACTCAACAGCCCACAACTCAAACCTTCATATCAACTCAACAGCCCACAACTCAAACCTTCATATCAACTCAACAGCCCACAACTCAAACCTTCATATCAACTCAACAGCCCACAACTCAAACCTTCATATCAACTCAACAGCCCACAACTCAAACCTTCATATCAACTCAACAGCCCACAACTCAAAACTTCATATCAACTCAACAGCCCACAACTCAAACCTTCATATCAACTCAACAGCCCACAACTCAAACCTTCATATCAACTCAACAGCCCACAACTCAAAACTTCATATCAACTCAACAGCCCACAACTCAAACCTTCATATCAACTCAACAGCCCACAACTCAAACCTTCATATCAACTCAACAGCCCACAACTCAAACCTTATTTCAACTCAACAGCCACAACCAACTTATCAATAACAGCACAATCTCAAACTGTCTCAACTAACAGCCCACAACTACTTTCATATCAACTGTAAAGCCCACATCTAAACTTCATTCAACTCACAGCCACAACTCAAACCTTATATCAACTTCAAAGCACATACTCAACTTTCTTCAATAAACAGACACATTTCTTCCTAACCATTAGACATCGCAAAGCTGCTCAATTTACCACTGTTTTGCACAAAAATCTGCATCTTCGTCACACGCTAAGACAATTAGTCAATGTCTAGTCTATCGACAAGGCGGTCATGTTAGTCTAGCGAGTAAGGCCGAATCAGTTAGTTGTCGAGTAAGGCGAGTCATGTCTAGTCAGTCGATAGGCCGAGTCAATACTAGTTGGTCGATAAGCCGATCAGTGTCTGTACTAGTCGGTAAGGCCGATTTCAATGTCTAGTCTATCGACTAAGGCGAATCATATAGTTGTCGAATGTAAGGCCGAGTTCAATGTCTAGTCTGTCGAGTAAGGCGAGTAACTATCTGTTAGTCGATAAGCGATGTCAATACAGTCTGTCGATAAGGCCGAGGTTCCAATTTCAGTCACTTATAGTAGGTTCGATTCGTAAATGTCAGAAAGGGATAAGTGCGGAGCTTTTCTCCGAGGATTCTCAGCTATCGAAACACAGCGGTCGCACGTCAACAGCCATCTCCTGTCTGACCTATTGACGCAAAGCACATAAACAGACAGCAGTCTATTGTCACCATAGACAAGCCGTGATTATGATCCCTATACTATGGCGAGATCAAACTTTACCATCCGCACTTTTGCATTAACCAAGTTCGGCTATTTCGTCCTCAACTTTCTGTCTCAGTCGACGTAACATCTTGTCTAACAAGAGTTCGTTTGTGTGACCAAACAGTGTGTGGGTATTATGGTGGCTGGTGTGAACAGAGCGAAGTTATTGTTGCCATAGGACTGTGAAGACAGACGGACTACACATGATATGTGCAGAAGTGATGCACGTGTGTGATCGACAGCAAGTGGATCGATGTCGGAAGAATTTAGGAAATGCAGGATAGTCGAATGAAGTACTCATGCGCACATTTGCAAGGCGTCTTGTGCGCAAGGAAATAAGGTGTTAATATTCGTGCACGTGACGATACTTAGTAAACACTCTGAAAATGTGACAAGGTCAATATTGCGACGGACGTACCAAATCAAAATACATTCGTGAAGACATTTACAAGCATGTTCAATACAGGGAACGTATGTTGTCGTAACATTGTGAAGACATTTACAAGCATGTCCAATACAGGGAACTATGTTGTCGTAACATTGTGAAGACATTTACAAGCATGTCCAATACAGGGAACTATGTTGTCGTAACATTGTGAAGACATTTACAAGCATGTCCAATACAGGGAACTATGTTGTCGTAACATTGTGAAGACATTTACAAGCATGTCCAATACAGGGAACTATGTTGTCGTAATCATTGTGAAGACATTTACAAGCATGTCCAATACAGGGAACTATGTTGTCGTAACATTGTCTTCGTGTTTGGTATGCAGGAACATAATTTTCAAAATACACAGAACGATTACGTTGCCTGTTGAAATCTGCGGTCTTCTGGGGTATTACGTGGCGCCGTGTGGTAATTGTTTACCGACGTTTCGGGACAACATATCGGTCCCATCCTCACGGGTCCTTTCCCACTCGGACTCTTGACCCGTGAGGATGGGACCGATACGTTGTCCCGAAACGTCGGTAACAAAATTACCACACGACGCTACGTAATACTCCAGAAGATCGTGGATTTCATCAACATCGCGGCGGAAGCCTGATATCAAGGTTGCCCGTTGAGACTTGGTTTGTCACACAGAGGAAGAAGCACAGGCTGAGGGTGTTCGAGAATAGGGTGCTGAGGGGGGTATTTGGGTCTTAACAAGGAGGGGGTGACAGGAGACTGGAGAAGACTGCATAATGAGGACCTTCATGATTTGTACTGATGACCGAATATTACTAGGGCGATCACATCAAGAACGACGAGGCATTTTGTACTATGTGGGAGAAGAGAAATGCATACAGAGTTTTGGTGCGGCAACATAAGTCATATTGAGAACCAACTGTCGTCTGGACTTTTTCCATCGTCCGGATAAAATATTAAAATATAATATAAAATCACGACGTTTCGGAAGTTGACTCTTCTTCCGTCTTCAGGTGAAGGGAGTGGAGACACCTACTGAGATTGGTCCTTTTAGACTGAGCTGATCTCAATCACTGGACCTGAGTAGGTGTCTCCCCTCCCTTCACCTGAAGACGGAAGAAGAGTCAACTTCCGAAACGTCTGATTTTATATTATATTTTAATATTTTATCCGGACGATTGACAAAGTCCAGAAGACAGTTCGTTCTCAATATTATGTACCGTCGTCAGAACATTTTAGAATATAAGTCATAGTTCAGAAATTAATATAGAAATGGAAATAGATGAGAGGGTCTAATCCGTTAGGCTAAAAAATAAAGAGAGGAATGTATTTTAATATTAATAGTATCTCCTGTATTATTTACTTTGTATTTTATACTTTGGAAAACTGCAATACTGACTCAACTAATAAATATTCAATTATATTCTATTGTATTTCATATTGATAATATTTTATGGGCGAACGGACACACTGCGTAACGATGTTTGTTTAAGCCTTTAAAAAACTAAGATGAATCTGAATTATACCTTTAAAGATACAGTCCGTACCGCGCAGTAAACACACTCCGTCTCAGTTATACAAACCAGTCAGTTAATGTTGTACAGTGAAATAATCGCTGTTTGTTCTGAGATCCACACAAAACACATAAATACAGTCCGTACCGCGCAGTAAACACACTCCGTCTCAGTTATACAAACCAGTCAGTTAATGTTGTACAGTGAAATAATCGCTGTTTGTTCTGAGATCCACACAAAACACATAAATACAGTCCGTACCGCGCAGTAAACACACTCCGTCTCAGTTATACAAACCAGTCAGTTAATGTTGTACAGTGAAATAATCGCTGTTTGTTCTGAGATCCACACAAAACACATAAATACAGTCCGTACCGCGCAGTAAACACACTCCGTCTCAGTTATACAAACCAGTCAGTTAATGTTGTACAGTGAAATAATCGCTGTTTGTTCTGAGATCCACACAAAACACATAAATACAGACCGTACCGCGCAGTAAACACACTCCGTCTCAGTTATACAAACCAGTCAGTTAATGTTGTACAGTGAAATAATCGCTGTTTGTTCTGAGATCCACACAAAACACATAAATACAGTCCGTCCGCGCAGTAAACACACTCCGTCTCAGTTATACAAACCAGTCAGTTAATGTTGTACAGTGAAATAATCGCTGTTTGTTCTGAGATCCACACAAAACACATAAATACAGTCCGTACCGCGCAGTAAACACACTCCGTCTCAGTTATACAAACCAGTCAGTTAATGTTGTACAGTGAAATAATCGCTGTTTGTTCTGAGATCCACACAAAACACATAAATACAGTCCGTACCGCGCAGTAAACACACTCCGTCTCAGTTATACAAACCAGTCAGTTAATGCTGTATAGTGAAATAATCGCTGTTTGTTCTGAGATCCACACAAAACACATAAATACAGTCCGTACCGCGCAGTAAACACACTCCGTCTCAGTTATACAAACCAGTCAGTTAATGCTGTATAGTGAAATAATCGCTGTTTGTTCTGAGATCCACACAAAACACATAAATACAGTCCGTACCGCGCAGTAAACACACTCCGTCTCAGTTATACAAACCAGTCAGTTAATGCTGTATAGTGAAATAATCGCTGTTTGTTCTGAGATCCACACAAAACACATAAATACAGTCCGTACCGCGCAGTAAACACACTCCGTCTCAGTTATACAAACCAGTCAGTTAATGCTGTATAGTGAAATAATCGCTGTTTGTTCTGAGATCCACACAAAACACATAAATACAGTCCGTACCGCCCAGTAAACACACTCCGTCTCAGTTATACAAACCAGTCAGTTAATGTTGTACAGTGAAATAATCGCTGTTTGTTCTGAGATCCACACAAAACACATAAATACAGTCCGTACCGCGCAGTAAACACACTCCGTCTCAGTTATACAAACCAGTCAGTTAATGCTGTACAGTGAAAAAATCGCTGTTTGTTCTGAGATCCACACAAAACACATAAATACACTGTGTGGGCAGAACGTAGAATTTGTGAATGCTAAACATGGTGGTACATATAGTAACCACTGGGCTTTAAAATACTAATTATATCTAAAACCACATGACTTGTTCAAAAAGTGAATTATATAAAAAATATGCTTTACAGGATACGAGATTCTCGTAGCCGTGCTGCTGAAGATAAAAGCCGTCAACAGGTGCTTCGTCTTACCTAATACCTTCCTTCAAAACACTTTCGCTATGAATAATCATTCACGACTCTTGCGACTGCACGCTCTGACCACTATTGCGGAAACGATGTTTAAAAATATGAAGCCAAAACTGTATCACCATAACAATAATGTCTTGAGGCACGCCACATTATTTAACAGCTTCATTATTGCTTATGCCAGAAATATTTTATGTCTGGCCAATGCAGTAATTCAAACAGAAGTCTAAACTAACAGTTTAAATAAAATATCGCGCTCCAAAACATTTAACTTAACTTTCATCTGGATATAATTATAGACCCTAACGGCACAAATAAATTCCCCTGTGTTACAACGTACGAGCGCAACATTTTTTTTTTTTTTACTCAGATCAGCGTTATACAAATTCAGAAGTCTGTAAATAAATACAAGATGTTGGCTTTCCGCTGGTGGTGTAGCAGCTTGACATTTATATCGCGAGAGCGCGCCCCAATCAAGGAGGACAGTAAATTTCAGGAAACATGTCACTTGGCAACGTGTTTTATAAACCTAATCCATATATAAGAACAGCATGAGATGCTCAGATAGTACAGTCAGCACCAAGATCTGTCGACACTGCCGAGACCAATGATCTATTGCAGGGGTGACCAAAGTGTTTAACAACTGAGAGCTCTCTGTTAATTTTTTTAGAAGGGTCCCGCAGCAGATGCTACGGACGTACCGCAGCCTTAAGGCTTATTGTGCAATCCTGTGATGAAGATGAAGACATAGATGATCAGTTTTTTTCATTTTTACAAGTAATGGAGCATCGGTGGAATGAAATTGACAGGGGAAAAACCGAATTACTCGGGGAAAAACCTGTCTCAGTGCCATTTTTTCCACCACAAATCCCATATAGACTGACCCGGGATCGAACCCGTGCCTCCGCAGTGACAGGCCGGCGACTAACCGCCTGAGCCATGGCACGGTCCACTCTGTTCATTATATGACAATTTCTGCTGGAAATACAAAGGGGGCTTATCCTTCAAAACGTAACTCAAAAAAGATCAGAAGTGAAGAATAATGTGACAGCGTGTAGTATTTTGGATACTGCCGACTTCTGGAGGAATTTACTATACGCATGGATGTTCATCCGAAACGTCCGTAAATTTATACCACACGGCGTCACATACGACAGGAGTTGAGTTCTTCGTAGTTACCGTTTTGACAGAAGGTTAAATTTGAGTTTAAATTTATTTGACTTTGACTACACAAAGTGCAAAGACCTTCATTTAGACGCAGCAGAACCTTCTTCCTGGACTTTTTTTTCCATCGTCTCTTACTTCGAAAAAAAAACGACGTTTCGGTAAGTGGATCTGTTCAGGTCCTCAGATGCAAGGGTCGAGGAACAGTTACCCTCATCAGAAGACTTCAGTATTAGTCCATTCTCTTATCTCTGAAGTTACGAAAACGATTTTACACTTGTTAGGTGTAGATGAAATGAAATGAAGAAATCGGTACTTAGTTGGGACCTTAGGCACAGCTAGGCCACTCCTGGACCGAGATTTAAGTCTAGCTCACTGTAGGAGCCGAAACGAGTACAAATTCCTACATATAATTTTTTTTTAATATTATCTTCACCGTGCATTTTTTAACAAATCACAAATCACAAACTGTAATCTATAATTTGATAATGAAACTTGACTACATGTGATATATAACATAACAGCAGACAACAATGGATGTAAAGTAAATGTAGATTACGAGCCCCCTGAAGATGGCCTTGTAAGGGTTGAAACATATGTAGGGGTTAAAGAATAAAAAGTGAAAATATAGTGCATTTCGTTGGTGTGTAATTTGTGATCCTACACATCACGTTCACTTGAAAAAATAACCCATTTCCAAATTGTTTTAATTTTTACATGCAGAAATATGACGATAAATAACTTTAGAATCAACAACAGTAAGTTACTTCTTTGTATTCGGCTACGGTATGTTGACGGTAGGAATCCTGGCTTTAACCCTTAAAGCCTAGTGGTTATTATATGTACCACCAAGTTTAACATTACAAAAACTTACAAATTTCTAACAGAATGTACTTGAGCGTTTCGTGTGAGTCCCACAACAAAGACAGATTATTTCCTCACACAGAATTAACTGACAGGTTTTCATAACCGATAGGCAATGTGTTTACTGCGCGGTACGAGCTGAATCTTTATATATAATTCAGGTTTAAAATTACAAAAACTTACACATTTCTAACAGAATGTACTTGAGCGTTTCGTGTGAGTCCCACAACAAAGACAGATTATTTCCTCACACAGAATTAACTGACAGGTTTTCATAACCGAGAGGCAATGTGTTTACTGCGCGGTACGAGCTGAATCTTTATATATAATTCAGGTTTAAAATTACAAAAACTTACACATTTCTAACAGAATGTACTTGAGCGTTTCGTGTGAGTCCCACAACAAAGACAGATTATTTCCTCACACAGAATTAACTGACAGGTTTTCATAACCGAGAGGCAATGTGTTTACTGCGCGGTACGAGCTGAATCTTTATATATAATTCAGGTTTAAAATTACAAAAACTTACACATTTCTAACAGAATGTACTTGAGCGTTTCGTGTGAGTCCCACAACAAAGACAGATTATTTCCTCACACAGAATTAACTGACAGGTTTTCATAACCGATAGGCAATGTGTTTACTGCGCGGTACGAGCTGAATCTTTATATATAATTCAGGTTTAAAATTACAAAAACTTACACATTTCTAACAGAATGTACTTGAGCGTTTCGTGTGAGTCCCACAACAAAGACAGATTATTTCCTCACACAGAATTAACTGACAGGTTTTCATAACCGAGAGGCAATGTGTTTACTGCGCGGTACGAACTGACTATTAAAATATTTTTTTCAATAGCTCGACAGCCCTAGTGAGCCTAGGCTTCCTCATTGTTGAGGCTTCACGATCACACTCAGACACACCACAGTCGGTAGGACTCCTCTGTACGAGTGATCAGCCCGTCGCAGAGACCTCTACCTGACAACACACAACACTCACAACAGACAGACATCCATGCCTCCGGCCGCAGACCCACGCCTTAGACCGCAAGGCCACCGCGATCGGCTATTTAAATTCACGTTAAATTAAGTCTAAATAAGGTAAGGTAAGGTTTCGCTATTATTCTTCTGGCTCCACATTACGTGACCTCCAGTATGTTCAGCGTCTAGCTCCATAAAACAGACGCTACACACGTCTGCACTTACTCTCTATTCAAAATCATCTCACGTTCACTGTATAGTTTAACTTACACAAAAATGACAGCATGTTGCATAAAACGTAAGTCGAATTTTAAATTACACTGCAGAGTGTTGTGTTAATGTCAAAGTCAAATAGTCACGTGGATTGGAAGTTGTCCAAAAAATCTTAGCATACCGATGACTCGAAAAAAAAATATTCTAATGAATACTAATTAATTAGAATATTAGTTGACACTGAAGAAATACAATTCGTCATTATATAGGTATAGATTCCTTTCATCAAAACGTGATTCACACCGCGACACTGTCTTTACACTTGCAATGGTCTTCGTATATCCTCTTGACCCCGTGACGTTAATGTCCATATATCTGACACACAAGTATTTGAATGTGGAATGCCGAGCGCGCGGTAATATATCATGTTATGCTGGTAGCATTATATCAGAGCACACTTCAAGGGCTGTGAGCCAGTGCTTATGTAAACACCACTTGACAGAACTAACTGGGTGGCCACAGCTCGATAAAACGTCCTTCTTTACAAATGGGCAACACAAGAATTTATGGTATTCCATATACAGCCTTATGGGACACAGCACTACCAGCTAATGGGGAAATGCGTGCATCTTGATCTTGCACGATGTCAGACTGGCGTTGCAACATGCTACGGGCCGGGCTTCGATTTCAGACAGGGATAAGACTATTTATCTTCTCCGAAACGTCCAGACCGGCTCTGGGGCCCATCCGGCCTCCTTTTCAACGCACATCGAAGGTTCTTTGACCGGGGTTTAAAGCGGCCGGTTCGTGAAGTTGACCAGTCACCTCCACGTAGTGTCAAGGTTAAGAATTAGTGGAACTATACCTCCGTTCACCCCTATATCCCTTCATGGAGTGGACAGCGACAATTTTACCTTGTACCTGTACACGTGGGCACAGAAATTCTACACGTAACCAGAAGGACATTCATTCATCCTGCAGTCTGTCTTACGACAGGTCCGTAGCCTCTTCCAAAGCGAGTTCTCCACACAGTGCGATCTAGTGCTTCCTCTTTTAATTTACAGTATCTTCTCTTTTCCTTAAGGTCATCCAGTAGCTGCTTACGTCTTCTCCCTCGTCTTCCCGTCATTTCTATCCTTCTAACTTTCCTTCAATCACATGTTTCAGAAGGCAGAGTATAAAATAAAAAAAAGTCCGCCCATCGATACGTTTTACCTCCATAACTACTGAACGGTTTTCGATTAAATTTAGTATTGACATTTTACGTTTTCAAACCTTATTTTCTAACATCCACTTTAATATTCTCCTTCACTCAACGTTCTGGGCTCCTAATTGGTCTATTTCATGTAAGAAGAGAGGAAGAAAAGAACGTAAGAAGGAAAGGAAAAATAAAGAAGAAAAACCTAACATACTCCTTGAAAATCCAACGGCAAGTCCATGTCTAGATCGTCTATCCACTAACACCATCTATCAGACACTAAGTGCAACCTCTGACGTCCTCTTTAAGTGAATATAACAATCAATCAATCAATCAATCAATCATAAGCAGTCTCCCATTAACACAGTGTCCAGCTGAAAATAAAAGCGACTTATAAAGTATACATCAATATGAATTATACAGCGCGTTTTACGGCGTCAATCCTCGTCGTAGAGCGGACGACATCGTTGCTATATAGAGACCGACGACGCCGCCTGCTAGAGCCAAAAAAAATCTCTTCGTAGACACACGTCAATTTTCCAGGCGTGCTACATGTTCGCTTCGCGTCATCATTCTCGAAAAACGCAAAAAAAAAAAAATAAATAAATAAATAAATACATAAATAAATAAAAATAAAATAAAACAAACAGCAGGTTTCTCCAACCGACGTCGCAGTCTGTACCTACACATTTTATCACAGTTTCGTATTTCCAAATGAATGAAGTCTTCACCCTCTTCCGATTGTGGTCACGTGGCATTACGTAATTATATATCTCTCTCTCTCTCTCTCTCCTCCCCCCCCCTGTTAGTACCAGTTTATTACATCCATGTTCTCTCCTCAGGAACAAACCTTCCTAATCCACTCTCTTCATCCAGTAACAAAGAACAATATTTACTGTGAAACATGGGTGGCTGAAATTTATGTAACGTGGTCTGCGTGTGAGACAGAGGAGGGTCAAAGGTCATCACAACCCCGAGATAACACAAGTGCTCGTTTACACGGCGAACCTCATGTAAGGCAAACCAGACGCCTTAACTCAAACCGCGAGAGTGTACCAAGTGCAACTCGACGCGCCAGAAGTTCTCTCCAACAGACTGCGGGGTGTCTGACAGCGTTGGTTCTGCCTTATCTGAAAGTGCGTCCACATTCCTGACGTTTCGGGAGATGTCCGTAATCACAGTATCTGATGTTTCGGTGTTATCATTGGCCAACTAACACAACTTTATACGATACACAGCCTTACCTTCCAGAGCAATTTACCAGCGCTCAGTGTCGAACCAGAAAACCTTTGAAAATTAACCTTTCAATAACTACTGCCCAAGACGGGGGGGGGGGGGGGGGTTAAAGAATTAAAGGTTCAAACACACACTGGAAGGAAAGTTAGAAGGAAGGATATAAATGACGGGAAGACGAGGGAGAAGACGTAAGCAGCTACTGGATGACCTTAAGGAAAAGAAAAGATACTAGAAATTAAAAGAGGAAGCACTAGATCGCACTCTGTGGAGAACTCGCTTTGGAAGAGGCTACGGACCTGTCGTAAGACAGAGTACAGAATGAAGAGGCTACGGACCTGTCGTAAGACAGACTGCAGAATGAAGAGGTACGGACCTGTGTAAGACAGACTGCAGAATGAAGAGGCTACGGACCTGTCGTAAGACAGACTGCAGAATGAAGAGGCTACGGACCTGTCGTAAGACAGACTGCAGAATGAAGAGGCTACGGACCTGTCGTAAGACAGACTGCAGAATGAAGAGGCTACGGACCTGTCGTAAGACAGACTGCAGAATGAAGAGGCTACGGACCTGTCGTAAGACAGACTGCAGAATGAAGGTACGGACCTGTGTAGACAGACTGCAGAATGAAGGGCTACGGACCTGTCGTAAGACAGACTGCAGAATGAAGAGGCTACGGACCTGTCGTAAGACAGACTGCAGAATGAAGAGGCTACGGACCTGTCGTAAGACAGACTGCAGAATGAAGAGGCTACGGACCTGTCGTAAGACAGACTGCAGAATGAAGAGGCTACGGACCTGTCGTAAGACAGACTGCAGAATGAAGAGGCTACGGACCTGTCGTAAGACAGACTGCAGAATGAAGAGGCTACGGACCTGTCGTAAGACAGACTACAGAATGAAGAGGCTACGGACCTGTCGTAAGACAGACTGCAGAATGAAGAGGCTACGGACCTGTCGTAAGACAGACTGCAGAATGAAGAGGCTACGGACCTGTCGTAAGACACTGCAGAATGAAGAGGCTACGGACCTGTCGTAAGACAGACTGCAGAATGAAGAGGCTATGGACCTGTCGTAAGACAGACTGCAGAATGAAGAGGCTACGGACCTGTCGTAAGACAGACTACAGAATGAAGAGGCTACGGACCTGTCGTAAGACAGACTGCAGAATGAAGAGGCTATGGACCTGTCGTAAGACAGACTGCAGAATGAAGAGGCTACGAACCTGTCGTAAGACAGACTACAGAATGAAGAGGCTACGGACCTGTCGTAAGACAGACTGCAGAATGAAGAGGCTACGGACCTGTCGTAAGACAGACTGCAGAATGAAGAGGCTACGGACCTGTCGTAAGACAGACTGCAGAATGAAGAGGCTACGGACCTGTCGTAAGACAGACTGCAGAATGAAGAGGCTACGGACCTGTCGTAAGACAGACTGCAGGACGAATTAACATACATACACACACACACTGCACCGAGCCTTGCAATCAAGGGTTAAACTTGAGAATTTTGAGGTTTTCACATACACGTAACTGTGGGTTATGGTCTTACGGTATGTGACCATGTGTCGATGGGTAAGTGTTTCCCGACGTTTCGGAGGAACGTTCTGCCTTCTTTCTCAACGGTCAAGTAGATCAAAAAATGGTAATGTAATCGCTGTCACAGTGTACGTCAGCTATCAAAATAACAACCCAATACAGCCCACAGGCCTACTTGAGTATCACAAGACAACGGACACATCCACACACGAGTACGATGAACTTAAGAATAAGAACACCAGGTCAATGACGCCAGCGGCGTCTGACGTAGCATTATGAGACAAGACTTTGTGCGGCAGCCTGATGTACATGTCCACTGTGCCAAACACTTTGTGCCCCAGCCTGATGTACATGTCCACTGTGCCAAACACTTTGTGCGGCAGCCTGATGTACATGTCCACTGTGCCAAACACTTTGTGCCCCAGCCTGATGTACATGTCCACTGTGCCAAACACTTTGTGCGGCAGCCTGATGTACATGTCCACTGTGCCAAACACTTTGTGCCCCAGCCTGATGTACATGTCCACTGTGCCAAACACTTTGTGTCCCAGCCTGATGTACATGTCCACTGTGCCAAACACTTTGTGCCCCAGCCTGATGTACATGTCCACTGTGCCAAACACTTTGTGCCCCAGCCTGATGTACATGTCCACTGTGCCAAACACTTTGTGCCCCAGCCTGATGTACATGTCCACTGTGCCAAACACTTTGTGCCCCAGCCTGATGTACATGTCCACTGTGCCAAACACTTTGTGCCCCAGCCTGATGTACATGTCCACTGTGCCAAACACTTTGTGCCCCAGCCTGATGTACATGTCCACTGTGCCAAACACTTTGTGCCCCAGCCTGATGTACATGTCCACTGTGCCAAACACTTTGTGCCCCAGCCTGATGTACATGTCCACTCGTACCCTTTCATGACGTAATAACCGAGTTCGACTGTACGTTATTTAAATCAGATTTAGTGTTCGAATCCCGCGCCGTGGCGCTGACGGTTAGAAGTGTCCACGGAGTATAAATGTGGTTGGCACAGTTGAGAGGCGGTAACGCGACAGAGAGACAGAGACAGAGACAGAGAATGTCAGAACGTGAGCACACTGACGGAAATAAATACGTATTCCAGATCTAAATTTCTTGTATGAAAACACGAAGAACACAGTCTGCAGGTGTTGCACAAAGCTTGAAAGGAGACCGCTTTCACCTTTTCAACACTTTAAAGCCTTCTGCCATCCTTTTCCCGACAAAGAGAAGAAAAATTTCGTTTGATGTGGCCAAACTAAACTCTTATATTATAATATATAAACGAAGAGTATAATAATCAGGCTAGAGAGCCATTTGTTGGTAACTCCCAGAGCAGGTCCACTTGTCTGTCAGCAACACAGTGCATGTGTGAGCGAGGCTGCGATCTTATAAACTTCGGCTACACGCTGACTGAAAATGCAGGCGCACTTTATAAACAGACATCGCGTTTTGTGAGCGGACAGGGAAGACAGGGGGTTCATTTTTTATGACCAAACCGGCCAAGATGACCCAGAATGCTCACTATCTTCCTCAGTCCCTCCAGCAAACACTACGATAATATTTACGAAGTAACCACGTGTAATGACGTCATATGACAGGTCGCAATGATACTCACGCGATACTCCACGGCCTGTCATAGGTAATTTCTTTATTCTTAGAGTAAACCAAGGGTTAATTTAACTCAGCGCTGCCACCTGGTTGTGTTACGTTATATTACATGATCCATGCTCAACTGTTTCTTCAGCCTCAGATCGTGCCAAGCAAACCACACAGTCGCAGCTTCTACCATGGTAAACAGGTTAACCATGGTAAATGTGGTGTGACTCAGGCCATTCACAAGGGTAATATACAGGGTATACATAAAAGAATGGTGCGGTTTCAATAGTTTTCACTATTGAAACCGCACTATTCTTTTGTGTATACCCTGTATATAGAGGAAAATACTCGACATCATCTTCCCTAATTCATCATTCACAATTACCACTTTTTTTCCGAATCTGTGAAAGTAAGGAACGAAAAATTTATGTGTGAATAGAAGTGTTTATCAAACTGTTAACTTTACCCCTTGAAGCACAGCTTGTACCACGTGCTTTAAAATCAGAAAACTCTGCAGTTTCCCAGCACAGTTTATTTATTCGTTCAGTATGATTTTCGGAATAAATAACGATAACTTTTCTGAAAATCATCAAATTATTGGTTTATGTAATGGACACACGGACAATAAGTGTTTTCATTGTGAGTTAGGAAACAGATCCTTAAATGTCATTCAGAACACTTTCGTCCTTCAAAGTGTCAATGTACGTAATCCTACGTATCATCTCCACCCACGTGACCACTCTCAAATAAGAACCACAGCTGACACATGTGCTGCCATCTGTTGTTACAGTAAAGTATCACTGTGCACGACATAACGCATACAGAGGAATGAAGGTACAGCTCCACTCTTTCTTAATTTCAGCAGTCAATGGAACTGGATAGTCAGTTTCAGGCTCCGGCTGCTTTATCCCCGGAGAAAGAGCCGTCGATACCTATTTAATAGGAGACTGGGTAGGCCCCAGGGCCAGTTTGGTCAGTTTAGATAAAATAAAAATTTATTGCCCCTTTCGGGAACCGAAACTCCAATCCCTCTGACGTCCAAGGAATGTCGTTCGGAATGTGAAATGGTTCTCACGCACTGTTATTTATAAAAGGTCATATTTATATTCGGGTTCGATTCCCGATGATGTCATTGGAATTAATTCCTTGACATAATCGTTTCGGTCGCACCATGGCCCTGGGGTCGACTCAGCCTCTAACAGAAATGAATACCAGGAATATTTCCTGGGGGGTAAAGGCGGCCGGTGCGTAGGGCTGACAACCTTACCACCTTCATGTGCCGATTGTCTATAAATCTGGGAGCCTCAACCTCCTGGAACCCTAAGGGCCTGTCCAGGTTTGTAATGGGATTGCTGTACCTTTACCTTTACCATATGTATATACTGCTACGTACTTGCTTACGATTTGTACAACCGCATTGTTAGTCACTTGGAGTGTTACGGCGATAATTAGTAAATAATTAAACAAGAAATAATGTGGAAGAACTGGCCGTAGCCTGACTGCAGGTACTGTCCAGGAACTGGCCGTAGCCTGACTGCAGGTACTGTCCAGGAACTGGCCGTAGCCTGACTGCAGGTACTGTCCAGGAACTGGCCGTAGCCTGACTGCAGGTACTGTCCAGGAACTGGCCGTAGCCTGACTGCAGGTACTGTCCAGGAACTGGCCGTAGCCTGACTGCAGGTACTGTCCAGGAACTGGCCTGAAGGGACAGAGGAAAGCCACAGTTCAGTCGGTCAGCACGCTGAGAATTGAACCCGGGACCTCCCGAATACAGAAAGTGCTAGAACGCGGACTGCAATGTTCAGTGCGCGATACAAGTCGCGTAGATCGCAATTAATTAAACAACCTAGAGAAATGATAATAAAGGACACCCTGATGATAATAAAGGACACGCTGATGATAATAAAGGACACCCTGATGATAATAAAGGACACCCTGATGATAATAAAGGACACGCTGATGATAATAAAGGACATCCTGATGATAATAAAGGACACGCTGATGATAATAAAGGACACCCTGATGATAATAAAGGACACCCTGATGATAATAAAGGACATCCTAATGATAATAAAGGACACCCTGATGATAATAAAGGACATCCTAATGATAATAAAGGACACGCTGATGATAATAAAGGACATCCTAATGATAATAAAGGATACCCTGATGATAATAAAGGACACCCTGATGATAATAAAGGACATCCTAATGATAATAAAGGACACCCTGATGATAATAAAGGACATCCTAATGATAATAAAGGACACCCTAATGATAATAAAGGACAACCTGATGATAATAAAGGACATCCTAATGATAATAAAGGACACGCTGATGATAATAAAGGATACCCTGATGATAATAAAGGACAACCTGATGATAATAAAGGGCATCCTAATGATAATAAAGGACACCCTGATAATAATAAAGGACACCCTGTAGAAGGAATGGAGTTCATGAAATCTGCGTAGTGTGTTCGGCGACACCTTATGTCAGCAAAGTGGATGTAAGAGGACGTTCCTGTCCGCTGACACACACAGCGATGTCTCGCTCTTTCCTGCACATTTCACTCTTGTTTATCTTAGTGTGATATATGGTATTGAGTTCCGGCTTGTACTTCGTGCAGGGCAGCCCTCACCCCAAACCCCCCCCCTCAACCCCACCCCAGTCAAAATTCACGACTCGAATCCCCCTACAAAAAAAAATAAGTACATTTCACAGACCACTTTATGTCGCACTTCCGGGCACGTAACCAACCTGCATTTCACTTCGAAATTGTTCGTTCACATAAATAATCGATTCATTTGCTAGACGCAGTTTTTTTTGGCTATTCCCCTACAAAGCAAAAAAAAAAATTAACAGCTACATCTACGTATTTCTATCCTGCCGTACTTTCCAGAATCTACGTTACAGGTTTTCTTTCCTACTCGGACTCTTGACTCGTGAAAATGGGACTGATGTCCCGAAACGTCGGTAAACAATTACCACACGACGCCGTGTAATACCCCAGAAGACCGCAGATATCATCAACATCGCGGCAGAAGCCTGAAATCTAGTGCAAATAGGTTCGGTACAGCAGTAGCCTGATCTACCGCTGACATGCATGCTGCTGACCGTGCTGACGGCTTGCTGTGCCTACAGCTGCACACAGTAGGGCCTCGATTTTTCGCACTTCGAAGGTTTCAATTCAACTCACCTTCGTCAGACTGATAATATACCAAATTCTAAGCCAGTTCATGTCTAAACAAATGACACAGCCTGCTTCCTGAGCATTCGCTGTCACGTTCTCCACTTGGCAGCTGTCAAAGGTCACGTTCTCCACTTGGCAGCTGTCAAAGAAGTCAATCGCCCAAAACCTCCCATCTCATCTCTGAGTTACAGTTCCTGCCTGTGTAGTCACGAACTACGCGATCAGAATAAGCCACGACTTCACCGATACGCAATTCCATCCACTGTTACGTTACGCCATGTAGAGACATATTTATACTTTCTACGAAACGTCCAGACCGGCCCTGGGGGACACCCAACCTCCTATGCAATAAGTATCAGGGAAATTTCCTCGTGGGTAGAGCGGTCGGGGCGTAAGGTTGACCACTCATCTCCATCTAGTGCCGATGTTAAGAATGAGTGGAGCTATACCTCCTCTCCCTACACGCACGTTCACGGTCTGCACAAGGACAACGTCACGTTTGCCGTCCCTGGGGCCGACCCAGCTTCCTATACAATGGGTACCGGGTCTCTTTCCCGGGGTAAAGCGGCCGGGGCGTGGAGTTGATCACCCACCCCATCTAGTTTTTTTTTGTATGGCTCGACAGCCCTATATGGGGCCTCCTCGTTTCGTCGAGGTTTCATGGTCAAACACACTCAGACACACCACACTCGGTAGGACTCCTCTGGACGAGTGATCAGCCCGTCGCACAGACCTCTACCTGACAACACACAACACTCACAACAGACAGACATCCATGCCCTAGGCGGGATTCGAACCCGCAATCCCAGTAAGCGAGCGGCCGCAGACCCACGCCTTAGACCGCACGGCCACTGGGATCGGCACCCTCATCTAGTGCCAGGGTTGAAGAAAGAGTAGAGCTATACATCTACTCCCCCTCTGGGCCTTCATGGCCTGTTCTAGGGAGACCTTTACCTTTACCTTTAATATGATGCCCCGTTGTCATCATTAATATGAGAAACATACAAAACGCGGCGGTTACCTGACCGAATTAACGTGACAGACATTTTGTGTGTGTCTGCAGCCTACTGAAGGCACGCCGTTAGCTTAGAGCAGCCGACCGGCACTTCGTAAATATTTGCAAGGCGTTGAAAAACGGAAGTTATTATAGAGACTGACTGCTGCTTGGTTCGTTGTGTCTGTCTTTGTCCCTTTACTTTACTTCTCTATCTTTCTTGGCTCCTTTCTTCTGTTCTTCTTATCAGGGGCGCACCCAAGGGGGCTGCCGGGCTGCAGCCGCCGCCCCAAACCCCACAAAACCGAAATTTAAAAAAAAAACATAGATTTTGTAGATATTGCGATATCAAACGTTTTACGTGATTTACCCTTCAGCCGAAATCAGCCACTGAAATCGGTTGATGACTATTGCATTAGAATTTTGAAAAATAAATTAATGAAATTGGGGGAAAAAACATGAAAATAGGACACTGTGATTGAGTGATGGAACATGTAGTTATATTTGTATGTACATAATGTAGTTATATATGTATGTATATAATGTAGTTATATATGTATGTATATAATGTAGTTATATATGTATGTATATAATGTAGTTATATATGTATGTATATAATGTAGTTATATATGTATGTATATAATGTAGTTATATATGTATGTATATAATGTAGTTATATATGTATGTATATAATGTAGTTATATATGTATGTATATAATGTAGTTATATATGTATGTATATAATGTAGTTATATATGTATGTATATAATGTAGTTATATATGTATGTATATAATGTAGTTATATATGTATGTATATAATGTAGTTATATATGTATGTATATAAATGCAGTTGCAAACAGTGTTATGTTGCAGTTATATTTATGATTTTTGTAAAAATTTTTAACATCAAACAAATTATACAGAGTATACACAAAAGAATGGTGCGGTTTCAAAAGTGAATAACAAATTTATTTCTCACCTTACACGGGCACACCATACACCGTCAGCGGCGGCAACTGTCCAAGTTTCTCATGCGCTACCATTTACGATTACATTCTACAACTGGACGGAGCTCCCCTCCCCCATTTTCACAGGAATGTACGAGTGCTTCTCAATCGTGTTCTTCCACAGCGCTGGATTGGACGTGCTGCTGCAAATGGAGACAACAACCTTCTCCCTTGGCCACCCCGTTCGCCAGATCTTACACCGTGCGATTTCTTTCTTTGGGGGTTCGTTAAAGACAGCGTTTATGTACCACCATTGCCCACGTCCATCCATGAAATTCGTGATCGGATAACGCATGCACTGCAGGCCATTACAGCGGACATGCTACACCGGGTCTGGGATCAGTTTGATTACCGTGTGGATGTGTGTCGTGTGACCCAGGGTGCACACATTGAAGGATTGTAATTACCAAATGAGAAACTTGGACAGTTGCCGCCGCTGACGGTGTATGTTGTGCCCGTGTAAGGTGAGAAATACATTTTTTATTCACTTTTGAAACCGCACCATTCTTTTGTGTATGCCCTGTATATAATGTAGTTGAAGACTGTGTTATGTTGCAGTTATATTTATGATTTTTGTAAAAGGTTTTAAAATCAAACATAAATTATATATAGCCTCAGGGTCAGCACACCCCCCCACCCCAATGAAAAACTCTGGGTGCGCATCTGCTTCTTATCTCGAAGAATCGGTATTCGATACTAGTATGGGAAATATTTCTCTTCTCGCAAACGTCCACACTGACTCTGTGGCCCACACAGCATAATATTCTATGGGTTCCAGTCCGCCATGGTGTGAA
Organism: Reticulitermes speratus; assembly: GCA_021186555.1. NCBI lineage: Eukaryota > Metazoa > Arthropoda > Insecta > Blattodea > Rhinotermitidae > Reticulitermes > Reticulitermes speratus. Next base: position 55,013,377 of record JAJKFL010000005.1, read on the forward strand.
GCTTAAAAACACGTGGCTCCATAAACCTCTGCCCCCCCATACACGTTTATGGCGTGGGGTTTAATTAAGCACAGCAACGACTTTGCCTTTTGACGTTACGTAAATTCTCGCTTTCCTTTGACAGCTATTTCTGATTTGGTTTATTGATCTATTTTTAGAACTCGCTAGACAAAGGATCTCAAGGGGATAACAAATGGCGGTCAATCAATCTGATCAGTGACTCATCTAGCCACGAGGTGGCCACGTGGTGTGACGACAGGTGAGGTCTGTCACCACTCCAGCACAGAGGTCAACAAGCACTGCTGTCACTGGCAATCGCACCGCCGCTTAATTGTGCGCAAACTGTGGTCCGCAAACCATGCTCACGTACTGCCAAGAGGAGAAGTGAAGAAGAAATACAATAAGCATTTGAGAGGCGAAACGGGAGGGGGGTGCAGTGAGAGGCACTGCATTTATTGTTATTATTATGGGGAGAAACAGAAACGTTTACTGCTCTGAAGGTTCCCAGGCAGTGGCCGCTAGTCCTTCTGGTAAAGGTAGGCTGGGAACAAGGTAAAGAGTTGCGAAATGAAGAAGGCAGTGTGCAGCAGACAGAAGATGAGCATTGGGGCTTATTTTTGGCTTTGAAGAACAGCATAATGACGAAATTTTGATCGTGGTGGGAGGATGGATTAGCGAAAATTATGAAGTTCATGTTGGGGAGCACCATTCATGTAATCATACTTAACGATTCAGTTCGTACCGCGCAGTAAACACAGACAGTCTCCCATGTAAAGACAGTGTTTAATTCTGTACAGGAAAATAATCATTAATTCGTCTAATCATACTTAACTATTCAGTTCGTACCGCGCAGTAAACACAGACAGTCTCCATGTAAAGACAGTGTTTAATTCTGTACAGGAAAATAATCATTAATTCGTCTAATCATACTTAACTATTCAGTTCGTACCGCGCAGTAAACACAGACAGTCTCCCATGTACAGACAGTGTTTAATTCTGTACAGGAAAATAATCATTAATTCGTCTAATCATACTTAACTATTCAGTTCGTACCGCGCAGTAAACACAGACAGTCTCCCATGTAAAGACAGTGTTTAATTCTGTACAGGAAAATAATCATTAATTCGTCTAATCATACTTAACTATTCAGTTCGTACCGCGCAGTAAACACAGACAGTCTCCCATGTAAAGACAGTGTTTAATTCTGTACAGGAAAATAATCATTAATTCGTCTAATCATACTTAACTATTCAGTTCGTACCGCGCAGTAAACACAGACAGTCTCCCATGTAAAGACAGTGTTTAATTCTGTACAGGAAAATAATCATTAATTCGTCTAATCATACTTAACTATTCAGTTCGTACCGCGCAGTAAACACAGACAGTCTCCCTTGTAAAGACAGTGTTTAATTCTGTACAGGAAAATAATCATTAATTCGTCTAATCATACTTAACTATTCAGTTCGTACCGCGCAGTAAACACAGACAGTCTCCCATGTAAAGACAGTGTTTAATTCTGTACAGGAAAATAATCATTAATTCGTCTAATCATACTTAACTATTCAGTTCGTACCGCGCAGTAAACACAGACAGTCTCCCATGTAAAGACAGTGTTTAATTCTGTACAGGAAAATAATCATTAATTCGTCTAATCATACTTAACTATTCAGTTCGTACCGCGCAGTAAACACAGACAGTCTCCCATGTAAAGACAGTGTTTAATTCTGTACAGGAAAATAATCATTAATTCGTCTAATCATACTTAACTATTCAGTTCGTACCGCGCAGTAAACACAGACAGTCTCCCATGTAAAGCCAGTGTTTAATTCTGTACAGGAAAATAATCATTAATTCATCTAATCATACTTAACGATTCAGTTCGTACCGCGCAGTAAACACACACAGTCTGCAATGTAAAGCCAGTGTTTAATTCTGTACACGGAAATAATCACTGCTTATTTAGAACACACATGAAACGCAAATACCGTCTTGTAACGTTAATGTGGCGGTACAATAAACGTAGCTGGTTCAAGTAATTAGCACTGACTGGTCAAAGTGTACAAGTGGTCCAACCAGAGTTCTATGCAATACTGACTGGTGAATAACACGCATAATTTCACAGAGCAAAATCCTTCTTCAGAAGCTGACACCCGCTCAACTTGTCAAGAATTTCCGCTTAAACTGAGGGTTAATTTCGTGTTGACTGGAGTCAGCCACCAGATCGCACACAGGACCATTTAACATCGTTCCTTTACATTCTGACTCAGCTCATCTCATCAGGGAATTAGTTGGTTTTAACTGTATAATTACAGTATAACCTCGGTTATCCGAACTTCGCTTAACCGAAACGCCTGTCAGGCGCTGCGATTCCCATAACTGCCCGCCGCGAGACACCTCTGAGCCTCTCGCCGTCAGTTTGCTGTCAAAAGTTGACAGTGCGGACTGTACCTGTAAATATCGTACAGTTTGTTGTGTAAAGTTGACTGTGCGGACTGTACCTGTAAATATCGTACAGTTTGTTGTGTAAAGTTGACTGTGCGGACTGTACCTGTAAATATCGTACAGTTTGTTGTGTAAAGTTGACTGTGCGGACTGTACCTGTAAATATCGTACAGTTTGTTGTGTAAAGTTGACTGTGCTGACTGTATCTGTAAATATCGTACTTTGTTGTGCCGTAAATTTTGTTAACATAAGGCGTGTTTATGAATATATGTTATTTTTATTGCACCTTATCACGTCTAGCAGAATTTCCAAATTATCCGAAATATTGCTTATCCGAAATCGGGTCCGCACCCTTTATTTCGCGTTGTGGCGCAGTTGGTTGAGGCACTGAGCTACAAGCCAGAAGGTCGCGGGTTCGATTCCCGATGGTGTCATTCGAATTTTTCATTGACATAATCCTTTCGGCCGCACTATGGCCCTGGGGTCGACTCAGCCTCTAACAGAAATGAGTACCAGGAATATTTCCTGGAGGGTAAAGGCGGCCGGTGCGTAGGGCTGACAACCTTACCACCTTCATGTGCCGATTGTCTATAAATCTGGAAGCCTCAACCTCCTGAAACCCTAAGGGCCTGTCCAGGCCTGTAATGGGGTTGCTTTACCTTTACCTTTACCTTTATTTCGCATAATCGAGGTTCTAATATACACAGTAGTTACAATGGCGTCTGACTCCATTAATTCCATCGTGCTCTTCCAAAACGGTCCGAGCGCAACTTACAAACATCAAACCATCAGCAGGCTACACCGAACATTCAAATCTTCCTTGATAATACGCCTTACCGTTAAGCCAGTGGTTCCCGACGTTTCGGAGGGTCGTAGTGTCGTCACCTTCAGGGTCAAACAATCCAACACACAGTCTCACATCCCAGAAAAGGTAATCCTCAGCAATACCGCTGTGAGAACCTCAAATCTCGCACAGTCTAACGATTGCTGTGTTCCTGCTAACCTCTATGACGTGTCCATTCACAATACTGCGTACGTTTCTCGCTATTTGGAAGAACAAATACACACGGGCTGACGGCGATCATTACGGTAAACACGCCTTGTCTTAAACATAAATAAATGAAGCTAAGATTCAGAAGACGCAGGCGACAGGAGCATCTCCAATGTACAGGGTTTTCATTATATAAAGCTACGTACTCCCTGCGTAAGCGCTGTTCGAAGCCAGCGCGGTTTTAAAAGCAACTTCGCAGCGTCATAAGTTGAAAGCGCCTTATCCTGAAGGCTTAACACAACTTTCTGTATGGCAGCGGATGTAAGAGACTCTGACTAAACATCGCGTTATAATCGTTCCATGAAAAATTCATTACGGAAACCGAAAAATGAAAACAAACTTTTGAAACGTGTTAGCACACAGGTTCTGTAGGAGGGGTTAGTTTGCCCGTCTTTACTGCTCAGAGCACTATGTTGCCTGGCAATCAGGGCTCACAAATTGGGATGTCAGTCCTCTGGGTCGCGCTGTGAGCGTAATATATCGTGCTTTGAAAACCTTCTTCCCTTGAGAGTTCAAGGAAAACAAACGACAATGTTCTTCCACAAAGAACACTGCACATCCGGCTGTGCGATGCGCTGATCTGCTACTTGAACATACGTAGACACTGGCGTGCAGCAGTGACACATGTACACACCGCCTTCACAAACACGTCTCAATGAAACAAGTCAAATTTAATTTAAGTTTTATTTGTAAATATTAGCTGAACACGACCAATATTTTTGTAGCGTTCCCACAAAATACAGGCCTAGAAATGACTTCTGGCTAGTGCTTTCTTTAACACTTTAAAGTCCAGTGGTTACTATATGTACCACCAGGTGTAACATTCACAAATTCTACGTTCTGCCCACACAGTGTATTTATGTGTTTTGTGTGGATCTCAGAACAAACAGCGATTATTTCACTGTACAGCATTAACTGACTGGTTTGTATAACTGAGACGGAGTGTGTTTACTGCGCGGTACGGACTGTATTTATGTGCTTTGTGTGGATCTCAGAACAAACAGCGATTATTTCACTGTACAGCATTAACTGACTGGTTTGTATAACTGAGACGGAGTGTGTTTACTGCGCGGTACGGACTGTATTTATGTGTTTGTGTGGATCTCAGAACAAACAGCGATTATTTCACTGTACAGCATTAACTGACTGGTTTGTATAACTGAGACGGAGTGTGTTTACTGCGCGGTACGGACTGTATTTATGTGTTTTGTGTGGATCTCAGAACAAACAGCGATTATTTCACTGTACAGCATTAACTGACTGGTTTGTATAACTGAGACGGAGTGTGTTTACTGCGCGGTACGGACTGTATTTATTTTTTGTTTAAAAACATTCACAAATTCTACGTTTGCCCACCCACAGTGTATTTATGTGTTTTGTGTGGATCTCAGAACAAACAGCGATTATTTCACTGTACAGCATTAACTGACTGGTTGTTATAACTGAGACGGAGTGTGTTTACTGCGCGGTACGGACTGTAATTATTGTTTTTTGGATCTAAACAATTTACTGTACAACATTAAGTTTGTATACTGAGACGGATTGTTACTGCTGCGGTCCGTATTAGTGTTTTGTGTGATCTCAGAACAAACAGCGATTATTTCCTGTACACATTAACTGCTGGTTTGTAAACTGAGACGGAGTTGTTTACTGCGCGTACGACTGATTATGTGTTTTGTGTGGATCTCAGAACAAACAGCGATTATTTCACTGTACAACATTAACTGACTGTTGATACTGAGACGGAGTGTGTTTACTGCGCGTACGACTGTATTATGTTTTTGTGTGGATCTCAGACAACAGCGATATTTCACTGTACACATTACTGACTGGTTTATAATCGAACGATGTGTTTACTGCGCGTACGAACGATATTTAAATAACTGAAGTATTTTCACCTTGAAGTTAATAATTTAATGCTGTAACAACTGTCATTATTCTTAGACTCGAGCCTGTACACATTACACGTAACACGTCGCACTTGACTATACGTCATATTACTCTGAACGGCTGTTCCATGATCCTAACATTGTCGTAATGACATTGCTGGTGATATCACTGTGACCAGGTCATTGAGTCTCAAATGCTTCAGTGCGGGACGTCTTAAAGTTGTTTCGACTGCTCGCCACAGCGACATCAGGCTGCTGCTGCCGCAGACCATTGTGACACTGCGTTTTGACAGTGCGTGTAAACATAACAATGCTACATCACACGACATGTGTAACACTAACAGTGCGGTGTAAGACCACAGGACTGAGACACACAGGTAAATTGTTACTTAGCATAACAATGTAAGTGGGAAAACCAAACTAAGAAAACGGCACAAAGGGTGGAGGAGGGGAATTAAGTATTCCTACCATTTTAGTAGACACTGACACATTATGTAATTATCATCTGTAAATTATACAGATGGTCATGATTAATGTAAGGGATGTGTACTGCAGACAACATAGTATTAGCAGTAGCAGTAGATAGGGACAGGTGGCGGGCTGTTGTGAGTGCGGTAATGAACCTTCGGGTTCCACAAAACGCGGGGAATATCTTGACTAGCTGACGACCTGTTAGCTTCTCAAGAAGGACTGTGCTACATGAAGTTAGTTAGTTAGTTAGTTAGTTAGCAGTAGCAACCCTTGGAAATATGAATTGGGGATTCATACAAATATTAATATGACATCGCACTATGCGACCGATCAAACTGGCTCAGACGGCATAGCTTCCGACTTGTGTTAGGAAAGAACGCGGTTCGAATCCCATCCGTGTCACCGGCTACCCAGACTGAATTATAATCTCGCCTGTTGTTCAGAAACTTGGTCTGTCACATTAAGGGAGGAACATAGGCTGAGGGTGTTCTAGAATAGGGTGCTGAGGGGGATATTTGGGTCTAAGAGGGACGGGGTAACAGGGGAGTGGAGAAGACTACATAACGAGGAACTTAATGATCTGTACTCATCAGCAACTATTATTCGGATGATCAAATCGAGAAGAATTAGGTGGGCGGGGCATGTAGCACGTATGGGTGATGGGAGAGGTGCATACGGGATTTTGGTGGGGGAGACCTGAGGGAAAGAACCACTTGGAAGACCTCGGCATAGATGGGAGAATAACATTAAATGTATCTTCAAGAAATAGGATGGGAGGGTGTCAACAGGATGCACTTGGTTCAGGATAGGGACAACTGTCGGGCTGTTGTGAATACGGTAACGAACATTCGGATTCTATAAAATAGGGTAATTTCTTACGCAGTTGCGAAACTACTGATTTCTCAAGTACTCTGCTCCATGACTAAGTCAGACAATCAGTCAGTCAGTCAGTCAGTCAGTATGACTGCACGCAATGAAGTGACAGACAGACAGACATTAACCACCCTACAACCCACTCTGCCCACATCTCACTAACCGGACTCCTTCGGAACCCTAAAGAAACTTCCTTACATTGCAACAAAAATGGAACTAACCGATCCATCAACTGAAGTGTCGTGAAAGTCACGGCTAGACATAAAACTGCGATACTGAGGCATATGCTTTTAAAATTTCGGGGGTTGGTCGTGGTTTGGGGTGAGGGTAGACTGCGTGATCCTCCTGACCCGAGTCTTCCATCACTCTGGAGGACGGAAGGCGATGCGTCACAACAGGAACGTCTGCCTAACAGGGACGTCCACGGCGCTCACAAAAAACCAGACACCGCAAACTTTGGTGCAGCTAATGCAGAAACAAGCAGCAGCATTGGTACCTCATTTGATTGATCGGCTGAATACGTACTCGTGAGGTACTCTGCAGTGCTCACTTGGTCAGCCAGACAACTAGTCACTCGTCCAGTCACTGCTTAAGTCAGTTACTCCATACATCAACGAATATAGAAATTCACGCAAGATTCTAGTCGGGAAACCTGAAGCAAAGAGACAACTTGGGAGACGTAAGAAAAGGCAGAAGGAAACAAAATGAATTTTAGCGAAATAAGATGTGATATTGTGGACTGGATTAAGGTAGCTCAGGATACAGTCAGTTTCCAAAACTTTTCCCCCCTCGACAAATATCGTGGGCCGCGACAGCTCAGTCGGTATAGCGACTCGCTACGGGCTACACGGTTCGGGGATCGAATCCCGGTGAGGGCGAGATTTTCAGCACCCGTCCAGACCGGCCCTGGGGCCTACCCAGCCTCCTGTACAATGGGTACCGGGTCTCTTTCCCGCGGGTAAAGCGGCCGGGGCGTGGAGTTGACCACCCACCCCCATCTAGTGCCAGAGTTAAAGAAAGAGTAGAGCTATACCTCTACTCCCCTTCTGGGCCTTCATGGCCTGTTCTACCTTTACCTTTAACTTTCACCGACAAATATCAAATTTCCCTCCAGATGTGTGGAGAAACGCCTACAGGCATTCATGTAAAGTGTCTGTTATTGTCCGAGTTTAACCAAAATTACGTTATGTCAACAAACAGCAGCAGAACTGGTACAAACTAGTCAGCCGTTCTCTAGTTGTTACAGACGGACAGACCTGCACAAGACTTCTCCTTATAACTCATTGCCATCTTCTTATCCTCTGCCACAGGAAGACCCGAGCCGTCGCAGATTTCAAGATAACCTGTCTGTGTCTTTGGGCGTATCACATGACACTGCCTGGGCTGTCAATGGCCGACACATATATTTACAACGGTCCATGCTCTTAGCTGGATTAGAAATATGAACCGCAGTGATAAAGGGGGTTTGGACGGCGCTGGCATGCGTAGTTCATAATAACCCCACTTTAAAGCCCAGTGGTTACTATACGTACCACCAGGTTTAACATTCACAAATTCTACGTTCTGCCCACACAGTGTATTTATGTGTTTTGTGTGGATCTCAGAACAAACAGCGATTATTTCACTGTACAGCATTAACTGACTGGTTTGTATAACTGAGACGGAGTGTGTTTACTGCGCGGTACGGACTGTATTTATGTGTTTTGTGTGGATCTCAGAACAAACAGCGATTATTTCACTGTACAACATTAACTGACTGGTTTGTATAACTGAGACGGAGTGTGTTTACTGCGCGGTACGGACTGTATTTATGTGTTTTGTGTGGATCTCAGAACAAACAGCGATTATTTCACTGTACAACATTAACTGACTGGTTTGTATAACTGAGACGGAGTGTGTTTACTGCGCGGTACGGACTGTATTTATGTGTTTTGTGTGGATCTCAGAACAAACAGCGATTATTTCACTGTACAACATTAACTGACTGGTTTGTATAACTGAGACGGAGTGTGTTTACTGCGCGGTACGGACTGTATTTATGTGTTTTGTGTGGATCTCAGAACAAACAGCGATTATTTCACCGTACAACATTAACTGACTGGTTTGTATAACTGAGACGGAGTGTGTTTACTGCGCGGTACGGACTGTATTTATGTGTTTTGTGTGGATCTCAGAACAAACAGCGATTATTTCACTGTACAGCATTAACTGACTGGTTTGTATAACTGAGACGGAGTGTGTTTACTGCGCGGTACGGACTGTATTTATGTGTTTTGTGTGGATCTCAGAACAAACAGCGATTATTTCACTGTACAGCATTAACTGACTGGTTTGTATAACTGAGACGGAGTGTGTTTACTGCGCGGTACGGACTGTATTTATGTGTTTTGTGTGGATCTCAGAACAAACAGCGATTATTTCACTGTACAGCATTAACTGACTGGTTTGTATAACTGAGACGGAGTGTGTTTACTGCGCGGTACGGACTGTATTTATGTGTTTTGTGTGGATCTCAGAACAAACAGCGATTATTTCACTGTACAGCATTAACTGACTGGTTTGTATAACTGAGACGGAGTGTGTTTACTGCGTGGTACGGACTGTATTTATGTGTTTTGTGTGGATCTCAGAACAAACAGCGATTATTTCACTGTACAGCATTAACTGACTGGTTTGTATAACTGAGACGGAGTGTGTTTACTGCGCGGTACGGACTGTATTTATGTGTTTTGTGTGGATCTCAGAACAAACAGCGATTATTTCACTGTACAGCATTAACTGACTGGTTTGTATAACTGAGACGGAGTGTGTTTACTGCGCGGTACGGACTGTATTTATGTGTTTTGTGTGGATCTCAGAACAAACAGCGATTATTTCACTGTACAGCATTAACTGACTGGTTTGTATAACTGAGACGGAGTGCGTTAACTGCGCGGTACGGACTGTATCTTTATATATAATACAGAATAATCCTAGAGCTTAAAGGGTTAACTGTATATGTAACAGGGTCTTAATAAACAAAAACAGATCGATCGATGTGCGTTTGGAAGACGATCCTTCAGGCGCAGTTAGAGCAGCAAGCAGTGTAACAAATTGGCCGTTAGTTGCCATGTTTGAGGAACACAGCCCCATTCTGCAGAGGTATGCGTGGAATGCTGCCAACAGCACATGTGGGGTGCAATAATTAGCCCGAGATAGTCTACAGACCACCCAAATTACAAGTGCTCCCCACACCCCCAGAAGAAACAGTTCCAATTTTTTGTGACTGTAAAATGAGTTAGGAGATTAATCATAGAAGTCCAATATCAAGGCAAAATACAATACAGATAACACAAAACTTAAAGATTTTATTATGAAATAATTCCATGACCTGTCTTATGAAACAAATATTTAGAAATGCTTTATACTGATTGTCCAGACCGGCCCTGGAGCCTCCTGTTCAATGGGTACCGGGTCATTCCCGGGGGTAAAACGGCTGGGGCGTGGCGTCGACTACCCACCCCCATCTAGCGTCGAGGTTAAAGATAGAATAGAGCTATACTTCTACTCCTCCTCTGTGCCTTCATGGGAGGTTACAGGGCGACCTTTACCTTTTCTACACTGATTACTACGTACATGCTATTCAACGACGATTTTTCAGCTGCACAAGTTACAGGCCTACACAGAGAATAACTAAAGATGAAAGATCGCAGTGGCCTGTCTCAAGGTACTACACTAGCGACTAGGCAGAGCATCTGGTATCCAAGCCCGGATTCAAACCGTGTTCATTAAATTCATTAAAGTTCATTAAATTAAATTTCCAAATTAACGCATCTAAAGGGTTCAGCAAACACGTACACACAGACAACCCCTAACAAGAACACCAAACACGTACACACAGACAACCCCTAACAAGAACACCAAACACGTACACACAGACAACCCCTAACAAGAACACCAAACACGTACACAAAGACAACCCCTAACAAGAACACCAAACACGTACACAAAGACAACCCCTAACAAGAACACCAAACACGTACACACAGACAACCCCTAACAAGAACACCAAACACGTACACACAGACAACCCCTAACAAGAACACCAAACACGTACACACAGCCAACCCCTAACAAGAACACCAAACACGTACACACAGCCAACCCCTAACAAGAACACAAAGTTTAGACACGCAGCATAAACCCTCCGTGCAAACAAAGTGTAAAAAAACCCCTAATATAGATCTCAGCTATAGACAATGTTTTTCACCAACTAAATGCACTTGTTATAAAAAAACACTAAAATATTCTAAAACTGTTTGATAAAAAGCCCCGACATGTTTCGGCTCATTAATGAGCCATCCTCAGGGGGTCACAACTGACTGTTCTCAAAACACGTACATATGTTAATCCTCTGTAGAGGTATACGGTCAACGTCTTATCTCACCAATCTTACTTTATCACTTCGCAAGCCGATATGTTTTTTAAAAACACTCCCTGTAGATAAAATACATCTCAGCGTCGAAACGTTGGTATAAACAACTCAGAATTTTACAAATGGCAGCTGTAAAGCAGCACAGATATGTGTGGTATAACTACAACTACAATCCTACAAACCATCACCATTATGCGTTCTACAGACTGAAGCAAAAACAAGTCAGGTTTGTGTTCGGAAGCAAACGAAATGGCAGAGCGGGCAGAGTTCCGTCCGTCAGCAGCCTGCAATGGCGCTACGTCATCAACAATTTGCATGTACTTATATCATTCTTGGACTCAAGAAACTAGAATAGTTTTTGCGGTGTTTTACTGCTTAACCTCCGCGGCGTCCTTTGACTTTGAAGTTAGTTCGATCGCCTTCTGTTCGACCAACTTACAACAGTGTTAAAAACATTATGATCTTTCGTCTGTCTGTCTGTCTGTGCCGAGGTCATCAAGGGGTTTACCCCAACGTAGTAACAGAGCTGACAATAGACGTCCAGTGGCGGGGCACGGGGTTTGTCTCTGACTTCAGTTAACACATCAGCACGTTACTGGATAACAAGAGCAAGTACTGTCATCGACTCACGAGAACAGCATTGACCTTGGCAATGGTAGCGTACGAGCAAGTACGCTGTGCTCGTACTCCACACAGAACACACAACCTTGTAGAAATGGTTTCCATGACACCCAGGGCGTGACTCAATCAATCACCCATTCACTAACAAAAGGGTATTATTGACGGTAGAATGTATGTTTATTAATTGTTTATTTAACGAGGGTCGGTAGATCAGAAAGAATGTGGAATGAAGTGGTCTTGGTATTAAGCTGAGACAAAACGCCGGGATTAGCGTACAGGGAATGAGGAAAATCACGAAAATGCTCAGGACAGTCAGTGTCCTGACCCAGATTCAAACTGGGCACCTCCCAAACACGAGTCATTTCGTTAGTAACATTACATATGACTGTTCGTTAAACAGCCCATAGCCCTATGGAAGAGTGCCACATAAGATTTGAACATAGCCATAGACCTATGGAAAAGTATAACGTAAGATTTACCCATAGGCCTATGGGACGTACGTACTTCAATGCGGTGAAGATCGACATTGTGACATGCAAAATGCGCTCTATATAAGTGTTTGTTACGTTTGTTTTTCATGTATAAGAATTGAAACGTGGTGCTGGAGAAGAATGGAGATGATCAGTTGACCGATCGTGTGAGAAATGAAGAAGTTTTTACAGAGAGTGAAGGAGGAGAGGAATATCGTACATACAATAAAAAGAAGAAAGGCTAACTGGATTGGTCACATCTTGCGTAGAAACTGCCTTCTGAAACATGTGATTGAAGGAAAGGTAGAAGGAAGGATAGAAATGACGGGAAGACGAGGGAGAAGACGTAAGCAGCTATTGGATGACCTTAAGGCAAAGAGAAGATACTGTAAATTGAAAGAGGAAGCACTAGATCGCACTCTGTGGAGAACTCGCTTTGGAAGAGGCTATGGAACTGTCGTAAGACAGACTGCAGAATGAATGAATGATACAAATTTTATTTCTTGGTTCAGCCTATACTTGAATGCGGCACTGTTTGTGTTTATTCTTTGGCGACTATTTGCATCCACCTTAAAATTTATTTAGGAGTCGATTCATTTCGCACACCTCATTAAACCACACAGCTTTTCCCTTATATTCTTGTAGCTGTAAGCGACTTACAACTACAAGACCACATTGTGACACTCGGTTCTTTTTGGCACAGTGTAGTCCGATAGCCACATAATTTTAAAGTCTTCACGGCGAATGAATTCAACGAAATGTTCTCGGGCTAGCAGCCGCGTCAGTTGGTTGAGTGGCGTGTAAACAAGCGTTTCGAGTACCATCTCTATCCTCGTCATCAGAGAGCTGACTGACTCCGGTAGGTGGTTACTAACGTTTCGAAAGAACACATTACCTCCACTTTCAGGGCATAACATGGAGAAAGTACGTTCCTCCGAAACGTCGATATCCATCTACCACATTACGCTGTGTCATGAGCTCATCACAACAAACGCATTGCTATATCTTCAGGCAGTCCGAGATACTTGTCACTTGAAAGGCAGCACTGAAGTATGTCGAAAGCTACTCAATATACAGGTATGTGCTAGCTAGGGCCAAAGCGGAATCAGTCCGAAGATAACGATACTGTTACAGACACTGCCACGCTCCAGATAACGATACTGTCTACAACACTGGCCACGCTCCCAAGATAACGATACTGTCTACAGACACTGGCCACGCCTCCCAAGATAACGATACTGTGTACAGACACTGGCCACGCCTCCCAAGATAACGATACTGTCTACAGACACTGGCCACGCCTCCCAAGATAACGATACTGTCTACAACACTGGCCACGCCTCCAAGATAACGATACTGCTACAGACACTGGCCACGCCTGTAACTACAGACACTGCCGCCCCAAAGAAACGTTCGTTCAATCTCCAAGATAACGATACTGTCTACAAAACATGCACACTACGACACACTTGCCACGCCTCCAAGATAACGATACTGTCTACAGCACGCTGGGCTAAGCTGGGCAGCTGAACATCAGCAACCGCGCGCCCTCAAAGACAGCCACTTCAGTTTCATAGTTTTCAGGCGATCTGACGTCCTGTTTTTATGATACAAAATCATCAACTATCCTTTGAGCACACAACTTTGCCTTTCGTTTCAACAACGGCCATAAAACTGTAACACGCGGGCTAAGTGGTTTGTAGCTAGAAGAAACAGGGCTACTGTTTTGTGACCGGCAGTAACAGGGCTAACTGTTTTGTGACCGGCAGTAACAGGGCTACTGTTTTGTGACCGGCAGTAACAGGGCTACTGTTTTGTGACCGGCAGTAACAGGGCTACTGTTTTGTGACAGGCAGTAACAGGGCTACTGTTTTGTGACCGGCAGTAACAGGGCTACTGTTTTGTGACCGGCAGTAACAGGGCTACTGTTTTGTGACCGGCAGTAACAGGGCTACTGTTTTGTGACCGGCAGTAACAGGGCTACTGTTTTGTGACCGGCAGTAACAGGGCTACTGTTTTGTGACCGGCAGTAACAGGGCTACTGTTTTGTGAAGGCAGTAACAGGGCTACTGTTTTGTGACAGGCAGTAACAGGGCTACTGTTTTGTGACCGGCAGTAACAGGGCTACTGTTTTGTGACCGGCAGTAACAGGGCTACTGTTTTGTGACCGGCAGTAACAGGGCTACTGTTTTGTGACCGGCAGTAATAGGGCTACTGTTTTGTGACCGGCAGTAACAGGGCTACTGTTTTGTGACCGGCAGTAACAGGGCTACTGTTTTGTGACCGGCAGTAACAGGGCTACTGTTTTGTGACAGGCAGTAACAGGGCTACTGTTTTGTGACCGGCAGTAACAGGGCTACTGTTTTGTGAAGGCAGTAACAGGGCTACTGTTTTGTGACAGGCAGTAACAGGGCTACTGTTTTGTGACCGGCAGTAACAGGGCTACTGTTTTGTGACAGGCAGTAACAGGGCTACTGTTTTGTGACAGGCAGTAACAGGGCTACTGTTTTGTGACAGGCAGTAACAGGGCTACTGTTTTGTGACCGGCAGTAACAGGGCTACTGTTTTGTGACCGGCAGTAACAGGGCTAGTTTTGTGACCGGTAGTAACAGGGCTAGTTTTGTGACCGGTAGTAACAGGGCTAGTTTTGTGACCGGCAGTAACAGGGCTACTGTTTTGTGACCGGTAGTAACAGGGCTAGTTTTGTGACCGGCAGTAACAGGGCTACTGTTTTGTGACCGGTAGTAACAGGGCTAGTTTTGTGACCGGCAGTAACAGGGCTACAGTTTTGTGACCGGTAGTAACAGGGCTAGTTTTGTGACCGGCAGTAACAGGGCTACTGTTTTGTGACCGGCAGCAACAGGGCTACTGTTTTGTGACAGGCAGTAACAGCGCTACTGTTTTGTGACAGGCAGTAACAGCGCTACTGTTTTGTGACCGGCAGTAACAGGGCTACTGTTTTGTGACCGGCAGTAACAGGGCTACTGTTTTGTGACAGCAGTAACAGGGCTACTGTTTTGTGACCGGCAGTAACAGGGCTACTGTTTTGTGACCGGCAGTAACAGGGCTACTGTTTTGTGACCGGCAGTAACAGGGCTACTGTTTTGTGACCGGCAGTAACAGCGCTACTGTTTTGTGACAGGCAGTAACAGCGCTACTGTTTTGTGACCGGCAGTAACAGGGCTACTGTTTTGTGACCGGCAGTAACAGGGCTACTGTTTTGTGACAGGCAGTAACAGGGCTACTGTTTTGTGACCGGCAGTAACAGGGCTACTGTTTTGTGACCGGCAGTAACAGGGCTACTGTTTTGTGACCGGCAGTAACAGGGCTACTGTTTTGTGACCGGCAGTAACAGGGCTACAGTTTTGTGACCGGCAGTAACAGGGCTACTGTTTTGTGACCGGCAGTAACAGGGCTACTGTTTTGTGACCGGCAGTAACAGGGCTACTGTTTTGTGACCGGCAGTAACAGGGCTAATGTTTTGTGACCGGCAGTAACAGGGCTACTGTTTTGTGACCGGCAGTAACAGGGCTACTGTTTTGTGACCGGCAGTAACAGGGCTACTGTTTTGTGACCGGCAGTAACAGGGCTACTGTTTTGTGACCGGCAGTAACAGGGCTACTGTTTTGTGACAGGCAGTAACAGGGCTACAGTTGTACAGCCGACATTTCTAATTAATACGTCACCGGGCAAATTTTATATATTTTAATAACCGGATATCCTGCTTTGGGCCCTCAGTGACGTCTCCAGACAAACACTGAGATGGTGTTTATTTAAAAACACTGTCAGTTGCTCACACTGCCTGCATAAATAAAGGACGAAAGAATGACAATAACAGGTAAAGAAGAAATGGAGAATAGATGCAAGAATGTTAAGTTACTACATCGGACAGTCAGAAAGGCCGGACACAGACATAATTTCTGTTTTTGTTACTAATAACAAACAAAAAAAAAAAGAGAGAAAGAAATTTATAAGAAAACGAATTTAGAGATAAACCGACAGAGAGAGATAGAGAGAGGGAGAGAGACGTGCCGGTGTATTTTTGAAGTGTTCGAGATTTAGGAAGCACTGTTTCATCCAAGCAAAACAGAAATGGTGGGCGGAAGACAAAGACAACAAACAACAAGCAACTTACGAGGAAGGCGCTGTCCGTGCCAAAAGCAATTCACCCTCACACCGTTACAGTCACATTAAGCGGTACAAGTCGGTAAGCTGCCAAACTGACACTACGTTAATAGCAGCTCGCTGACAACGGACTGTACCTCCTCACCGCTCACTACAGTCCTGAGTTCGAGTCCCAGTTAGCGACAGGATCTGATGCGATGGCAGTCAGTCCTATTGCAATACTGGCGGCTCATATTTGAGGCGAAACACCAGCTTCGAAATAAGGTGGAAAGAACTGACACAGCAATAAAACTGTCAGTACAGCAATAACTAACTACAGGGAAGAGAGTCCTTCTTGAGAAGCTAACAGTTCCTCAGCTAGTCACAAAATTTTCCGAACTTTATGGAACCCGAAGATTCATTGCAGCGTTCACAACAGCCCGCCAATAGTCCCTATCCTCAGCCAGATCAATCCGGTTGACACCCGTCCTATTTATTAAAAAAAAAACATTTTAATAATATCCTCCGATCTAGGTCTAGGTCTTCCAAGTGGCCTCTTTCCGTCAGGTTTCCAAACCAAAACCTAGTATGCATCTCTCCCGTCAATCATACGTGCTACATGCCCGACCCTTCTCATTCTTCTTGGTTTGATCCCCCAGATGTGAGGTGAGCAGCACATATCATGAAACTATCCATTATGCAGACTCCTTCAGTGTCCAACTTCGTCCCTCTTAGTCCCAAATATCTTCCTCAGTATGAATACATAAAACCATTATGTACTATTCATAACGCTAACAAAACCCTAATTAGAGCTACATGACATATTTATCTTGTTTATAAATTCTAGTTACCTTTTAAATAAGACACGTATCAACTATGTCGTTCTGCGGTGTTTTAAACCAAAAAAATACAGTGGTGTTAGCTGAATACAAGGAAGGCAATGATTGCTACTGCAACAACTGGCTAACGTCATAACATTTCAGAATTTCGGGGGGGGCAATGACTGTCTGTACCGAGGTTTGTTACATTGTGACTGTCTGTACCGAGGTTTGTTACATTGTGACTGTCTGTACCGAGGTTTGTTACATTGTGACTGTCTGTACCGAGGTTTGTTACATTGTGACTGTCTGTACCGAGGTTTGTTACATTGTGACTGTCTGTACCGAGGTTTGTTACATTGTGACTGTCTGTACCGAGGTTTGTTACGTTGTGACTGTCTGCACCGAGGTTTGTTACGTTGTGACTGTCTGTACCGAGGTTTGTTACATTGTGACTGTCTGTACCGAGGTTTGTTACGTTGTGACTGTCTGTACCGAGGTTTGTTACATTGTGACTGTCTGTACCGAGGTTTGTTACATTGTGACTGTCTGTACCGAGGTTTGTTACATTGTGACTGTCTGTACCGAGGTTTGTTACATTGTGACTGTCTGTACCGAGGTTTGTTACATTGTGACTGTCTGTACCGAGGTTTGTCGCATTGTGACTGTCTGTACCGAGGTTTGTTACATTGTGACTGTCTGTACCGAGGTTTGTTACATTGTGACTGTCTGTACCGAGGTTTGTTACGTTGTGACTGTCTGCACCGAGGTTTGTTACGTTGTGACTGTCTGTACCGAGGTTTGTTACATTGTGACTGTCTGTACCGAGGTTTGTTACGTTGTGACTGTCTGTACCGAGGTTTGTTACGTTGTGACTGTCTGTACCGAGGTTTGTTACATTGTGACTGTCTGTACCGAGGTTTGTTACATTGTGACTGTCTGTACCGAGGTTTGTTACGTTGTGACTGTCTGTACCGAGGTTTGTTACGTTGTCACTGTCTGTACCGAGGTTTGTTACGTTGTGACTGTCTGTACCGAGGTTTGTTACATTGTGACTGTCTGTACCGAGGTTTGTTACATTGTGACTGTCTGTACCGAGGTTTGTTACATTGTGACTGTCTGTACCGAGGATTGTTACATTGTGACTGTCTGTACCGAGGTTTGTTACGTTGTCACTGTCTGTACCGAGGTTTGTTACGTTGTCACTGTCTGTACCGAGGTTTGTTACGTTGTCACTGTCTGTACCGAGGTTTGTTACGTTGTCACTGTCTGTACCGAGGTTTGTTACGTTGTCACTGTCTGTACCGAGGTTTGTTACATTGTGACTGTCTGTACCGAGGTTTGTTACATTGTGACTGTCTGTACCGAGGTTTGTTACATTGTGACTGTCTGTACCGAGGTTTGTTACATTGTGACTGTCTGTACCGAGGATTGTTACATTGTGACTGTCTGTACCGAGGTTTGTTACGTTGTCACTGTCTGTACCGAGGTTTGTTACGTTGTCACTGTCTGTACCGAGGTTTGTTACGTTGTCACTGTCTGTACCGAGGTTTGTTACGTTGTCACTGTCTGTACCGAGGTTTGTTACGTTGTCACTGTCTGTACCGAGGTTTGTTACGTTGTCACTGTCTGTACCGAGGTTTGTTACGTTGTGACTGTCTGTACCGAGGTTTGTTACATTGTGACTGTCTGTACCGAGGTTTGTTACATTGTGACTGTCTGTACCGAGGTTTGTTACATTGTGACTGTCTGTACCGAGGTTTGTTACATTGTGACTGTCTGTACCGACGTTTGTTACATTGTGACTGTCTGTACCGACGTTTGTTACATTGTGACTGTCTGTACCGAGGTTTGTTACATTGTGACTGTCTGTACCGAGGTTTGGTTACGTTTGTTGACTGTCTGTACCGAGGTTTGTTACGTTGTGACTGTCTGTACCGAGGTTTGTTACATTGTGACTGTCTGTACCGAGGTTTGTTACATTGTGACTGTCTGTACCGAGGTTTGTTACATTGTGACTGTCTGTACCGAGGTTTGTTACGTTGTGACTGTCTGTACCGAGGTTTGTTACGTTTGTGACTGTCTGTACCGAGGTTTGTTACGTTGTTTACTGTCTGTACCGAGGTTTGTTACATTGTGACTGTCTGTACCGAGGTTTGTTACATTGTGACTGTCTGTACCGAGGTTTGTTACGTTGTGACTGTCTGTACCGAGGTTTGTTACGTTGTGACTGTCTGTACCGAGGTTTGTTACGTTGTCACTGTCTGTACCGAGGTTTGTTACGATTGTCACTGTCTGTACCGAGGTTTGTTACGTTGTCACTGTCTGTACCGAGGTTTGTTACGTTGTGACTGTCTGTACCGAGGTTTGTTACGTTGTGACTGTCTGTACCGAGGTTTGTTACATTGTGACTGTCTGTACCGAGGTTTGTTACATTGTGACTGTCTGTACCGAGGTTTGTTCATTGTGACTGTCTGTACCGAGGTTTGTTACATTGTGACTGTCTGTACCGAGGTTTGTTACATTGTGACTGTCTGTACCGAGGTTTGTTACATTGTGACTGTCTGTACCGAGGTTTGTTACATTGTGACTGTCTGTACCGACGTTTGTTACATTGCGACTGTCTGTACCGAGGTTTGTTGCATTGTGACTGTCTGTACCGAGGTTTGTTACAGTTGTGACTGTCTGTACCGAGGTTTGTTACGTTGTGACTGTCTGTACCGAGGTTTGTTACGTTGTGACTGTCTGTACCGAGGTTTGTTTACGTTGTGACTGTCTGTACCGAGGTTTGTTACGTTGTGACTGTCTGTACCGAGGTTTGTTACTTGTGACTGTCTGTACCGAGGTTTGTTACGTTGTGACTGTCTGTACCGAGGTTTGTTACATTGTGACTGTCTGTACCGAGGTTTGTTACGTTGTGACTGTCTGTACCGAGGTTTGTTATTACGTTGTGGACTGTCTGTACCGAGGTTTGTTACGTTGTGACTGTCTGTACCGAGGTTTGTTACGTTGTGACTGTCTGTACCGAGGTTTGTTACTTGTGACTGTCTGTACCGAGGTTTGTTACGTTGTGACTGTCTGTACCGAGGTTTGTTACGTTGTGACTGTCTGTACCGAGGTTTGTTACATTGTGACTGTCTGTACCGAGGTTTGTTACGTTGTGACTGTCTGTACCGAGGTTTGTTACGTTGTGACTGTCTGTACCGAGGTTTGTTACATTGTGACTGTCTGTACCGAGGTTTGTTTACGTTGTGACTGTCTGTACCGAGGTTTGTTACGTTGTGACTGTGTGTACCGAGGTTTGTTACGTTGTGACTGTCTGTACCGAGGTTTGTTAAATTGTCCTCAGTTCCTTCACACAAACACCACGCCACTACTTCAAAATTGTCACTTCGTGAAAATATCCACTACTTCAAAATGACCACTTCGTGAAAATATCCACTACTTCAAAATGGCAATTTCGTGAAAATATCCATTATTTCAAAATACCCAGTACTTCAAAATGGCAATTTCGTGAAAATATCCACTACTTAAAAATATCCACTACGTGAAAATGGCCACTATTTCAAAATAGTCACTACGTCAAAATGGCCACGACATCAAAATATCCACTACTTCAAAATGGCAATTTCGTGAAAATATCCACTACTTAATAATATCCACCACGTGAAAATGGCCACTACTTCAAAATAGTCACTACGTCAAAATGGCCACTACATCAAAATATCCACTGCTTCAAAATTATCACCACCACTTTCATCCACTTCATTGTTCAGTAACCATCCTACCGTACGCCACTATACATCCGCCTAAGGACAGCATCGTTAAATAACCACACACGCAACAATAAGTATCTCCATTAAGCACAGTTTATCTGTTACTTGCGCGAGCAGCATGCAACGAATAATCTACAATTATGAGAGGCTGTTTATTCACGCGTTTATTTCGTAAAACACTGAGAGAATATCGCCAAACCTTGAAATTTGAAATTTAGGCACGCAGTTGCTTCACAGTTTCAATTGTGCATATAGCTCAAATATGAGCCCTGTCCCTAATTTACATGCATCTCAAATTTAACTTTACAAATTTTCTGACAAAGGGTTCTTAGTCTGAAATATTTTTCTTAGTGTGATGTACAAAGAAATACTCGTATAATGAAAATCTGTATACTGACTACCTGTAATTTGATATCTGCAGGGTCACTAGCTTATTAGCAACGGGCTTGTCAGTAATCAATCAATCAATCAATCAATCAATATCACTGTCAATGAGGCATGTGTTTACAAAACATGTTTACTGCGGTGGGGTGCCCCCCCCCCACCTAGCCACAGACAGAAGTCAACAAACGTTTGGCACTGTCACTGCCACCAGCTTGTCAATACACTACTGTCTGTTAATTACGCGTATTAACCTCATATCCTTATTAAAGACTGCGCTGTGCTGTTAATGGCGGATCTCCGTGTTTTGTACACATCTTAGCGTTAAACTTCCACTGCGTATTACGTCAGACTTTATTTCATATGTAATTCTATACACAAGTAAGGCCGGGTAGGTTCCTCCGAAACGTCGGAACAAAGCTCATTACATGCTATAAGAAACGCACAACACGAACTTGATTTAAACTTAAATTATACACTGATGGCGCCGAAGGTCTGGGCGATGAAATACATAAATGATTGCAAAACGAGTGGAGACGGTATTTGGCTGCAAGAGCAATGACTACAGTCGGTGTTGCGGGCGAGGTGTGAGCGTGCAGATATGAAGCCACGACTTTCCGTCTGAGAAGACGTTCTTGGTAAGAACTGGTAAAGACGATCAACAAAACTACTGACACTTTAAAGATGGAAATTAACATGAATTATACATAAATATTCAGCTCGTACCGCGCAGTAAACACACTCCGTCTCAGTTATACAAACCAGTCAGTTAATGCTTGTACAGTGAAATAATAGCTGTTTGTTCTGAGATCCACACAAAACACATAAATACAGTCCGTACCGCGCAGTAAACACACTCCGTCTCAGTTATACAAACCAGTCAGTTAATGTGTACAGTGAAATAATCGCTGTTTGTTCTGAGATCCACACAAAACACATAAATACAGTCCGTACCGCGCAGTAAACACACTACCGTCTCAGTTATACAAACCAGTCAGTTAATGTGTACAGTGAAATAATCGCTGTTTGTTCTGAGATCCACACAAAACACATAAATACAGTCCGTACCGCGCAGTAAACACACTCCGTCTCAGTTATACAAACCAGTCAGTTAATGTTGTACAGTGAAATAATCGCTGTTTGTTCTGAGATCCACACAAAACACATAAATACAGTCCGTACCGCGCAGTAAACACACTCCTCTCAGTTATACAAACCAGTCAGTTAATGTTGTACAGTGAAATAATCGCTGTTTGTTCTGAGATCCACACAAAACACATAAATACAGTCCGTACCGCGCAGTAAACACACTCCGTCTCAGTTATACAAACCAGTCAGTTAATGTTGTACAGTGAAATAATCGCTGTTTGTTCTGAGATCCACACAAAACACATAAATACAGTCCGGTAGTGTAACGCATTAACACACTTCGGTTAGAATACAAGCAGCGTTTATGCTACCCAGTGAACTGTTAGCTTCAAATCCCCTAAAGAAAAATAATTTCTTTCGTACCGCTGTCTACAGTTTACTGTCAGACCAAACACAGTCGTTATAGCTGCTTATACAAGCTGTTGGTTGTCATGTAGGATAACTTCACCTCTAAAACAACACAACTAATGGGCACGTGTCGCCTGTTGACCTTTAGCCAGGTACTATAGTACCAGCCAGTTAACATTCACAAATATTCGACACTGTAGTGTTTTGGTGGATCTAAACAGCGATTATTCACTGTACACATACGATGTTTGTAAACTGAGACGGAGTGTGTTTACTACGCGTAGGACTGTATGTTAATGTGTTTGTGTTGGATCTCAGAACAAACAGCGATTATTTCACTGTACAGCAATAACTGACTGGTTGTATACTAGACGAGTGTGTTACTCGCGGTACGGACTGTATTATGTGATTTGTGTGATCTCAGAACATAACAGCGATATTTCACTGTACAGCATTAACTGACTGGTTTGTATAACTGAGACGAGTGTGTTTACTGCGCGTACGACTGTATTTAGTGTTTTTGTGGATCTCAGAACAAACAGCGTATTCACTGTACAGCATAACGACTGTTTGGTATATCGAGACGATGTGTAGTTATGCGCGTACGACTGTATTTATGTGTTTTGTGGGGATCTGAGACAAACAGCGATTATTCACTGTACACATAACGACTGGTTTAAATACCGAACGAGTGTGTTTACTGCGCGTACGGACTGTATTTATGTGTTTTGTGTGGATCTCGAGAACAAACAGCGATTATTTCACTGTACAGCATTAACTGACTGGTTTGTATAACTGAGACGGAGTGTGTTTACTGCGCGGTACGGACTGTATTTATGTGTTTTGTGTGGATCTCAGAACAAACAGCGATTATTTCACTGTACAACATTAACTGACTGGTTTGTATAACTGAGACGGAGTGTGTTTACTGCGCGGTACGGACTGTATTTATGTGTTTTGTGTGGATCTCAGAACAAACGCGATTATTTCACTGTAATCATTAACTGACTGGTTTGTATAACTGAGACGGAGTGTGTTTACTGCGCGGTACGGACTGTATTTATGTGTTTTGTGTGGATCTCAGAACAAACAGCGATTATTTCACTGTACATCATTAACTGACTGGTTTGTATAACGAGACGGAGTGTGTTTACTGCGCGGTACGGACTGTATTTATTTAGAATGCCAGAACAACACGATATTTTCACTGACACATTATGATGTTGTAACAGACGGGTTAGGACGAGTATTAGTTTGTGTGACTCAGACAACCGATATTTCACTGTACAATACTGAGTTTATAACTGAGACGAGTGTGTACTGCGGTACACTGATATGGTTGTGTGTCCAGACAAACGCGATTATTCACTGTACACATTAACTGACGTTGTAACAGACGGAGTGTATCGCGTCGACGATATGTTTTTTGATTCAAAACATATCACTGTAACATTACTGATTGTTTAATGACAGGTTTACGCGCGAGAGTATAGTGTTGTGTGATCAGACAAACGTATATGTAAATACTGCGTTTGACGACGGTGTTATGCGCGTACAACTGTATTTTTTTGTGTGTCAAACAACACGATATTCACTTACACATACGATGTTGTATACGACGATTGTTACTGCGCGTCGGACGGTCTAATCGACAGACTTTCGTTCTTAAAAGGTTAAATCCATTTTAAAATCATCGGCCTGAAATCTATCTTAGAATTGCCAAAACACCATCACATCCTTTCGAGTTCATAATTTCTAATCAATCGCATATTTGCTGCCATATAACTATGCTAGTTGGGAAAGTGTTGTCAAATGACAGGAAACAAGCAAACAAGCAGTGTTTATTTGTACGTCAAGCCACGACTGCAAGATGTTCCATCGCATCCTGCAGATGAAAGCCAGCAAATCGTAAGTCTTAAAACAGAGACTGGAAGACAAGCACTCTAACCAAAGAGACACGGACCGCACTGTAAACACTTGTAACTCCCCTCCTCAGAGAGCTTCACCTCCCTGCTGTAACATTCACAAGTGAAATATTTGGAATCGTTTTCCGCGTAGATTCAATATATACGCCAGCACACAATGGCCATATTATCGCTCACTCTCTGTTGATCTACTGCGTGTTTATACGACAAGCCGCTACGTGTCACCTTGGCTACAGTCAAGAACGGCACATGTCCTGTTCAAAGACTTAAACTGCTTAGAAAACTCTAATAGAGCTTTTTAAACCCTTTAATTCGTAGTGGTTACTTCATGCACATTAATTAATTCTACAGAGTGTACTGGATTTATCGATTTTTCGACTGTTATCGATTACTATTGACTCCGGTGTGACTCACCCATTCACGATCAAGCATAAGGCAGAAGAGGGAATAAAGAAATTGTCTAAGAAACATGTTAAAGAAGATTTTTTTAATATTATCTTCACCTGCATTTTTAACAAATCACAAATTACACAACAACAAAATGACTATATTTTCACTTTTTTTTATTCTTCAACCCCTACATATGTTTCAACCCTTACAGGGTCATCTATACGTGATACAAAACATAATAGCAGACAACAATGGATGTAAAGTAAATGTAGATTACGAGCCCCCTGAAGATGACCATGTAAGGGTTGAAACATATGTAGGGGTTGAAGAAAAAAAAAAGTGAAAAATATAGTGTATTTCGTTGGTGTGTATTTGTGATTGTTAAAGTATGTTTCATGTGTTCTGCTGAGACTCGCTGTAGCTACATTAGCTATATAAATTTACTGACTGCAATACAAAATACAGAAGTTTCATAAGTGTATTTATTTCCAATCAAAAAGTTTTGATAATGACATTTTCTGATAATTGAAGCACATACCTCATCTAGGCTAAACAGTGTTTAAAATTTCAGTTCTTACTTCAAATAAATCACAATGTGTTTACCACAAAGACCAAACCAAACATCCACACAGAATTAATAGCTGTTAATTCAGTTAATCTTATGAAACCTTATAAATACATGTCGGTAGATTGCAGTGTCTTTAACGATAAACACGTGGTACACGTACACGCAGTTACTACCAGGCTTTAAAGGCTCGGTATTAAAGCTGCCACGCTGCACGAACCAGACGACTGGCTACTTGCTGCAAGGTACTGCTGTCTTGGCCACGAGGTCTGGCGTCCACCCAACCTCCCGATCGCTTGCCGTATCAACTTCCGACGTCAATAACGCATGGAACAGATAAACTGGCTAAAACGGTAACTCTTTTAACTTGTGTTTGGAATGTCGTGGGTTCGTGGTGTTCCTCAGACACGCCGGGTAAATGCAGAGGAGAAAATTAGAAAAGTAAAGTTGTCCTGTCCACTCTACGAAGGCATATAGGAGGAACAGAGGTATAGCTCCACTTATTCTTGATCTCGACATTAGATTCACGTGAGTGCTTAAATTCACGCTCCGGCCGCTATACCTCGAAACAGTACTTTAAATTAGGTCATGGCAGCTTCCTTCAAAATCCCTTCCAATTCATCACTTAGTAATCGCTCTACCACTCGACGTTATGTTTCGAGCTACTGAAAGTCCGTGTGCATTACACAGACCGTCCGATTTCCTCTGTGTAGGGAAACAGTCGGTGCTTACTGTAAGAATGACAACACACAGTGTGGGCACAATGCAGGGGTTTTAAATGCCAAAACACGTGGTACATGCAGTTACCATATGGCTTTAAATTATGTGAAGATTTTAAACCTTAAAGACTATAAATAACCTGACATCTATTCCGTACCGCGCAGTAAACACACTCCGTCTCAGTTATACAAAGCAGTCAGTTAATGCTGTACAGTAAATAATCGCTGTTTGTTCTGAGATCCACACAAAACACATAAATACAGTCCGTACCGCGCAGTAAACACACTCCGTCTCAGTTATACAAACCAGTCAGTTAATGCTGTATAGTGAAATAATCGCTGTTTGTTCTGAGATCCACACAAAACACATAAATACAGTCCGTACCGCGCAGTAAACACACTCCGTCTCAGTTATACAAACCAGTCAGTTAATGCTGTAAGTGAAATAATCGCTGTTTGTTCTGAGATCCACACAAAACACATAAATACAGTCCGTACCGCGCAGTAAACACACTCCGTCTCAGTTATACAAACCAGTCAGTTAATGTTGTACAGTGAAATAATCGCTGTTTGTTCTGAGATCCACACAAAACACATAAATACAGTCCGTACCGCGCAGTAAACCACTCCGTCCAGTTATACAAACCATCAGTTAATGCTGTATAGTGAAATAATCGCTGTTTGTTCTGAGATCCACACAAAACACATAAATACAGTCCGTACCGCGCAGTAAACACACTCCGTCTCAGTTATACAAACCAGTCAGTTAATGCTGTATAGTAAAATAATCGCTGTTTGTTCTGAGATCCACACAAAACACATAAATACACTGTGTGGGCAGAACGTAGAATTTGTAAATGTTAAACCTGAATTATATATAAAGATTCAGTCCGTACCGCGCAGTAAACACACTCCGTCTCAGTTACACAAACCAGTCAGTTAATGTTGTACAGTGAAATAATCGCTGTTTGTTCTGAGATCCACACAAAACACATAAATACAGTCCGTACCGCACAGTAAACACACTCCGTCTCAGTTATACAAACCAGTCAGTTAATGCTGTATAGTGAAATAATCGCTGTTTGTTCTGAGATCCACAAAAAACACATAAATACACTGTGTGGGCAGAACGTAAAATTTTAAGTGTTAAACCTGATGGTAAGTATAGTAACCACTGGGCTTTAAAGGGTTAAAGCAACGAGGAGTAAAACGAAAGTACATAATTTATGACACATACGATATGATAACACTGATGTACAATGAATGTTAAAGCTGGTGGTACATGAAGTAACGACTAAAGTTTGAACAATTTCAGCTGTGAACATATTCCGCTGTTACACGGAGCCAACAGCGGCTTGGCGCCAGCAGTTGTGCCCTGTTCCTCGTAAGGACAGTGCATACAAACATCATATGGACTCCTTGATTTGTGGCTGCTAAGTGTTCCACGCTGATCGAAATAGCTTTCCGGCACGACACATCTCAATGCGCGCCGCGTGGACTTTCTGAGAAGTAACAATTCCGCGATTATTCGTTTGTTGTTCTTAGTGACGTGTGATATCCGCGCGGCTCCGACACCTACATCTGATATCCGGCGTACTGCGAACACCGCTTCACTGTCCTGCCGATCTAGCAGAAATAGCATACGGTAATACCGTATACTGTGGGGTAAATCTTCGCAGCTTCTCGTCCCCCAAAGACCAGCTTAAAAAAACTACCTCCATGGAGCACAGTCCTTCTTGAGAAGCTAACAGTTCCTCAGCTAGTCAAGAATTCCCCGTGTTTTATGGAACCCGAAGGTTCATTACCGCACTCAAAACAGCCCGCCACCTGTCCCTTGAGCCATATCAATCCAGTCCATGTCCCCACATCCCACTTCTTGAAGATCCATTTTACTATTATCTTCCCATCTACGCCTGGGTCTTCCAAGTGGTCTCCTTCCCTCAGGTCTCCCCACCAAAATCCTGTATGCACCTCTCCCTTCACCCATACGTGCTACATGCCCCGCCCACCTCATTCTTCTTGATTTGATCACCCGAATAATATTTGGTGATGAGTACAGATCATGAAGTTCCTCGTTATGTAGTCTTCTCCACTCCCCGTTACCTCGTCCCTCTTAGGCCCAAATATACCCCTCAGCACCCTATTCTCAAACACCCTCAGCCTACGTTCCTCCCTCAGTGTGACAGACCAAGTTTCACAACCATACAAAACAACAACACAATTACAGTTCTGTATATCTTAAATTTGTATTTTGTACAGCAAACTGTAAGACACAAGATGCTGCACGAATGATAACAAGCATTACGTGACTTCAATCTGCCCTTAATTTCGATTTGTTACGGCTGTTCCCAAATATTTGAAATGTTCCACCCTTTCAAACATTTATTATCTAACTTTATGTTGTCATTTTGTCCCACATTCCGATCTCCAGACATGACCATGTACTTAGTTCTGCTGTCCCACATTCCGATCTCCAGACATGACCACGTACTTAGTTCTGCTGTCCCGCATTCCGATCTCCAGACATGACCACGCACTTAGTTCTGCTGTCCCGCATTCCGATCTCCAGACATGACCACGTACTTAGTTCTGCTGTCCCACATTCCGATCTCCAGACATGACCATGTACTTAGTTCTGCTGTCCCACATTCCGATCTCCAGACATGACCACGTACTTAGTTCTGCTGTCCCACATTCCGATCTCCAGACATGACCACGTACTTAGTTCTGCTGTCCCACATTCCGATCTCCAGACATGACCACGTACTTAGTTCTGCTGTCCCACATTCCGATCTCCAGACATGACCACGTACTTAGTTCTGCTGTCCCACATTCCGATCTCCAGACATGACCACGTACTTAGTTCTGCTGTCCCACATTCCGATCTCCAGACATGACCACGTACCTAGTTCTGCTGTCCCACATTCCGATCTCCAGACATGACCACGTACTTAGTTCTGCTGTCCCACATTCCGATCTCCAGACATGACCATGTACTTAGTTCTGCTGTCCCACATTCCGATCTCCAGACATGACCACGTACTTAGTTCTGCTGTCCCACATTCCGATCTCCAGACATGACCACGTACTTAGTTCTATTGTCCCACATTCCGATCTCCAGACATGACCACGTACTTAGTTCTATTGTCCCACATTCCGATCTCCAGACATGACCACGTACTTAGTTCTATTGTCCCACATTCCGATCTCCAGACATGACCACGTACTTAGTTCTATTGTCCCACATTCCGATCTCCAGACATGACCACGTACTTAGTTCTATTGTCCCACATTCCGATCTCCAGACATGACCACGTACTTAGTTCTGCTGTCCCACATTCCGATCTCCAGACATGACCACGTACTTAGTTCTATTGTCCCACATTCCGATCTCCAGACATGACCACGTACTTAGTTCTATTGTCCCACATTCCGATCTCCAGACATGACCACGTACTTAGTTCTATTGTCCCACATTCCGATCTCCAGACATGACCACGTACTTAGTTCTATTGTCCCACATTCCGATCTCCAGACATGACCACGTACTTAGTTCTGCTGTCCCACATTCCGATCTCCAGACATGACCACGTACTTAGTTCTATTGTCCCACATTCCGATCTCCAGACATGACCACGTACTTAGTTCTATTGTCCCACATTCCGATCTCCAGACATGACCACGTACTTAGTTCTGCTGTCCCACATTCCGATCTCCAGACATGACCACGTACTTAGTTCTATTGTCCCACATTCCGATCTCCAGACATGACCACGTACTTATTTCTATTGTCCCACATTCCGATCTCCAGACATGACCACGTACTTAGTTCTGCTGTCCCACATTCCGATCTCCAGACATGACCACGTACTTAGTTCTGCTGTCCCACATTCCGATCTCCAGACATGACCATGTACTTAGTTCTGCTGTCCCACATTCCGATCTCCAGACATGACCACGTACTTAGTTTTCTCAGCATTCACTTCTAGACCGATCTCCTTACTAGCGACTACCAAAGCTTCGCCAAGAAAACCCAAAACACTGACATTTCAACACTTTAAAGCAACTATCAGCATTTTAAAACTCTACTTTCTGTGTGCTGTTAGACCAACCACTCCTAAGTACTGCAAAATCCTCATCCAGACAGACAGACTGACACGGGGAGGCCATGTGGAAGATATTTAGGTTAGAGGTGACAGGGGAGGATTTCAGACACTCACACACACACAGTAGTGATGTTAAGGATCTTTCAGCGGACAATTATTAACTTGAAGGGGTGGTTTGCGTTACAAATGGGTTACAAGGGTTGGTTTTAAAATGAAAAGGGTCAGATGTTTCACGTAAAAGAAACACATCTCATTCACTCACCCTTAAAAAGATACGTAAATATTTGTACCTAAAGTTTACACAAGATGCGAGGTGTGTGTGTGTGTGCTGTTATACAAACACTCA
The DNA here is from genome assembly GCA_021186555.1 of Reticulitermes speratus. Taxonomy (NCBI): domain Eukaryota; kingdom Metazoa; phylum Arthropoda; class Insecta; order Blattodea; family Rhinotermitidae; genus Reticulitermes; species Reticulitermes speratus. The sequence goes on from JAJKFL010000005.1 coordinate 55,044,235, forward strand.
GTGAACCGCAGATCTGACAACTGAAGCTGCGATCTGACGCAGTGTTGGCGCGCATTTCGCTGAGTTGCGGCAACATCATTCAAACCGAAAACTGCCGAGCGGAACCGAGTCAGATTATCACATTCACGTGAAGGCAGAACAACCCCTTTCTATTACAATCGAAAGTGCTTTTATTCTCTCGACTGCTTTCAGATATTCACACCCATCCCGATACTTCGGCATCAAATTGGTCACGATGGTACCGGACTATTGGAAGTCTACTGTAGATGATATTACGTTTCTTAGTTATGTCATATCTGTCAGTCAATCATCTCACTAACAGGTAGCAGCGGGCAACCTATGGCATCTATTTGAATGAAGCTACATACATTTTGTGTATCTGGTTATATTTTGACAGAATGATTAATTATAATGACAATTTTATTTAAAAAACTTAATTAACTTCAGGGGAACACATCTAGTAGGATATTTAGCATACTGTGATTAAAAATAAACGTCCCAAGTAACTACGAAACTGAAGATAGCTAAAAGAACCTGTTATAACATATATGGGGATTCAACACAAACACAACACCGAGGAAACACAATAACATGTGTGCAACTATAAGAAGACGATTTATATCCAGCCAATGGATCATCAGAGGTACGAGCGACCACGTGCTTAACTCCTCAAAGTCGGGAGCTCCTGAACTGTATATAAAGACCCAGTCCGTACCGCGCAGTAAACACACTCCGTCTCAGTTATACAAACCAGTCAGTTAATGCTGTACAGTGAAATAATCGCTGTTTGTTCTGAGATCCACACAAAACACATAAATACAGTCCGTACCGCGCAGTAAACACACTCCGTCTCAGTTATACAAACCAGTCAGTTAATGCTGTACAGTGAAATAATCGCTGTTTGTTCTGAGATCCACACAAAACACATAAATACAGTCCGTACCGTGCAGTAAACACACTCCGTCTCAGTTATACAAACCAGTCAGTTAATGTTGTACAGTGAAATAATCGCTGTTTGTTCTGAGATCCACACACAACACATAAAACAGTCCGTACCGCGCAGTAAACACACTCCGTCTCAGTTATACAAACTAGTCAGTTAATGTTGTACAGTGAAATAATCGCTGTTTGTTCTGAGATCCACACAAAACACATAAAACAGTCCGTACCGCGCAGTAAACACACTCCGTCTCAGTTATACAAACTAGTCAGTTAATGTTGTACAGTGAAATAATCGCTGTTTGTTCTGAGATCCACACAAAACACATAAAACAGTCCGTACCGCGCAGTAAACACACTCCGTCTCAGTTATACAAACTAGTCAGTTAATGTTGTACAGTGAAATAATCGCTGTTTGTTCTGAGATCCACACAAAACACATAAATACAGTCCGTACCGCGCAGTAAACACACTCCGTCTCAGTTATACAAACTAGTCAGTTAATGTTGTACAGTGAAATAATCGCTGTTTGTTCTGAGATCCACACAAAACACATAAAACAGTCCGTACCGCGCAGTAAACACACTCCGTCTCAGTTATACAAACCAGTCAGTTAATGTTGTACAGTGAAATAATCGCTGTTTCTTCTGAGATCCACACAAAACACATAAATACAGTCCGTACCGCGCAGTAAACACACTCCGTCTCAGTTATACAAACCAGTCAGTTAATGTTGTACAGTGAAATAATCGCTGTTTGTTCTGAGATCCACACAAAACATATAAATACAGTCCGTACCGCGCAGTAAACACCACTCCGTCTCAGTTATACAAACCAGTCAGTTAATGTTGTACAGTGAAATAATCGCTGTTTGTTCTGAGATCCACACAAAACAATAAATACAGTCCGTACCGCGCAGTAAACACACTCCGTCTCAGTTATACAAACCAGTCAGTTAATGTTGTACAGTGAAATAATCGCTGTTTGTTCTGAGATCCACACAAAACCATAAATACAGTCCGTACCGCGCAGTAAACACACTCCGTCTCAGTTATACAAACCAGTCAGTTAATGTTGTACAGTGAAATAATCGCTGTTTGTTCTGAGATCCACACAAAACATATAAATACAGTCCGTACCGCGCAGTAAACACACTCCGTCTCAGTTATACAAACCAGTCAGTTAATGTTGTACAGTGAAATAATCGCTGTTTGTTCTGAGATCCACACAAAACACATAAATACAGTCCGTACCGCGCAGTAAACACACTCCGTCTCAGTTATACAAACCAGTCAGTTAATGTTGTACAGTGAAATAATCGCTGTTTGTTCTGAGATCCACACAAAACACATAAATACAGTCCGTACCGCGCAGTAAACACACTCCGTCTCAGTTATACAAACCAGTCAGTTAATGTTGTACAGTGAAATAATCGCTGTTTGTTCTGAGATCCACACAAAACACATAAATACAGTCCGTACCGCGCAGTAAACACACTCCGTCTCAGTTATACAAACCAGTCAGTTAATGTTGTACAGTGAAATAATCGCTGTTTGTTCTGAGATCCACACAAAACACATAAATACAGTCCGTACCGCGCAGTAAACACACTCCGTCTCAGTTATACAAACCAGTCAGTTAATGTTGTACAGTGAAATAATCGCTGTTTCTTCTGAGATCCACACAAAACACATAAATACAGTCCGTACCGCGCAGTAAAACACACTCCGTCTCAGTTATACAAACCAGTCAGTTAATGTTGTACAGTGAAATAATCGCTGTTTGTTCTGAGATCCACACAAAACACATAAATACAGTCCGTACCGCGCAGTAAACACACTCCGTCTCAGTTATACAAACCAGTCAGTTAATGTTGTACAGTGAAATAATCGCTGTTTGTTCTGAGATCCACACAAAACACATAAATACAGTCCGTACCGCGCAGTAAACACACTCCGTCTCAGTTATACAAACCAGTCAGTTAATGTTGTACAGTGAAATAATCGCTGTTTGTTCTGAGATCCACACAAAACACATAAATACAGTCCGTACCGCGCAGTAAACACACTCCGTCTCAGTTATACAAACCAGTCAGTTAATGTTGTACAGTGAAATAATCGCTGTTTGTTCTGAGATCCACACAAAACACATAAATACAGTCCGTACCGCGCAGTAAACACACTCCGTCTCAGTTATACAAACCAGTCAGTTAATGTTGTACAGTGAAATAATCGCTGTTTGTTCTGAGATCCACACAAAACACATAAATACAGTCCGTACCGCGCAGTAAACACACTCCGTCTCAGTTATACAAACCAGTCAGTTAATGTTGTACAGTGAAATAATCGCTGTTTGTTCTGAGATCCACACAAAACACATAAATACAGTCCGTACCGCGCAGTAAACACACTCCGTCTCAGTTATACAAACCAGTCAGTTAATGCTGTACAGTTAAATAATCGCTGTTTGTTCTGAGATCCACACAAAACACATAAATACACTGTGTGGGCAGAACGTAGAATTTGTGATGTTAAACATGGTGGTACATATAGTAACCACTGGTTTTACAGTGTGAATTAATCAATAACTACGACACGAAGAAGTACAGATGGAACAGTAAATGAAGGTGAATGGTCAGCTTGACACACCGGCCGTTTTTATCTCTCGAAAATCATCGGACAACTTCCAAAGAAAACTCACGCGTAATGGTACGAGACCATTAGCACAAGTCTTCGTCAGCACAATCGATAGATCCGGCAATCAAAAGCTTATTCTTAGATTTTCTTGTATATATATATAGCATGTAGTGTACTGTGAGTATATCGTGAAAGCACTTCATTACAAGTTCACCAGAAATATGGCTGAGATTCCGGACGTCGCATCCTGTTTCCTCTTACAAGAGGACAAATAATTTGTTGAACTAGAAAAAAAAAGGAATGAAGAAATAACTGAAACCTGGAAACCATTCATCTTACACGAAGTGTTATTCCACAAACAGATGTGAAGCTAGAAGAAATCTTAAAAAGAGAAGCAAGAGAGAGATTAAAAGAACACAGAAACAAGAAGCGACTGTCTATACTACCCTAGAAGTAAACTCGATAGAATTTCATGAACTAAATAAACTGAACATCCAGAAAAGCCGCAGACTAAAGTTAAAAAAAAAAGAGAGAGTTTATAAAGAGAGTAACAAGGCGGTAATCCATCGCCAAGTATGAAACACGCACAGAGGGCAGACTGTTGATACAACGGAGGGTTTACGCTAACAGTGTGCCAGTTTATCTTGGGCACAGTACTTAACTTGGTTTCATTATACTTATGCAGCGCTCATGTTTACAACACGCATAGAGCAACAACCGCTCAACAGCCAGCATAGCTCCACGCGAGAGACCTGGAGTGGCCCGTGTTGAAACATTCTGAACACAGCTGTATCAAATACAATACAAAGCTGATACACATATGAGATTAGGTTGAGATCTTTCAAGATTCCGCCAAGTACAGAGACATATATACAGGGTGATTGTAAAGTAAACAAAGACCAACGGAATGGCTTCCGTTAAGTACGGATCTGAAGATGTGTGAGTTCATTTTGTGACGTTGGCCGAACAGGAAGTCCACAGATCAAAAGCCAAGAACAACTGAAACCTGAATAAGAAATTCGAGATGCCTTTGCCGCCGTTCTTCTTGACTTTTTTTTTAAGGAAAAGTGATGAGTCTGTGTCTTCCTGGTTGCAGAACTGTGTGCTTGCATCGAGATCTAACACGAAATGTTAGTTACGCTTCAAGAACTGTAGTATTAGGAGATGCTGAACTTGAACAATGTGTTTACTTTACAATCACCCTGTATTTTGTTATTTATAAGGTAATTTGGCTAGTCAATGAACGCGATGTTTCATTTCCATGTTCGCAAGAAAGCCGACCTCTACCCTGGGCCACGTGGGTCCATCAAATTTGACAACAGTCTGATGACAGTAGCCAGTTTTGCCCTTAGAGTCATATTTGCCTGTCGGACTCAACTAAAAGAGGTACAGCAATCCCATTACAGACCTGGACAGACCCTTAGGGTTCCAGGAGTTTGAGGCTTACAGATTTATAGACAATCGGCACATGAAAGTGGTAAGGTTGTCAGCCCTACGCACCGGCCGCCTTTACCCCCCATGAAATATCCCTGGTACTCATTTCTGTTAGAGGCTGAGTCGACCCCAGGGCCATAGTGCGACCGAAACGATTATGTCAGTGAAAAATTCCAATGACACCATCGGGAATCGAACCCGCGACCTTCCGACTTGTAGGTCCCTGAAATGCAGCGTTTTATTAACGTTTTATGAGGCGCGTTCGCAAAAATTGCGAAAAGCGACTATTAATTTCGTCATGCCTGTCCACACGTCTGTCTGTCCGTCCGCATGGAAAAACTCGGCTCCCACTGGATGAATTTTCAAGAAATTAGATATTTGACGATGTTTCAGAGATCTGTCGAGAAAATTCAAGTTTAATTAAAATCTGACAACAATAACGGTACTTTACGTGAACACCTATGTACATTTATGATAATATCTCGCTGAATTCTTCTTAGAATGAGAAATGTTTTAGACAAAAGTTGTACAGAAAATCAAAACACACATTTTATGTTCAATAATTTTTTTTTCCCGAAAATCGTGCCGTTTATGAGATAATGTGGAAAAATATGGTACAGCCAGACAGGCCATAGATGACAATATAATACGGCGCATGCGCTTTGCAAAGCTGGATAACTAAGGCTACAGACACACACCTCACAATATGTAATACTTATTGCTTTTCCACGGCAACAATGGTTACGGGAACGCGCCGCAATGTTACGTTATACGTACATTGCCTGTCTTGTTGTTTCCAACATCAGTGGATAAACACAGTCCTTGAAATAGACGGTTATAAATAGATGAACAGCGTCCACACGGCAACACCGTATTTTTAAGAATATGACGCATAAGGTCTTCTGAGACGTGACACCGTAAAGTTTGGTAGACATATACCAAAGTTTCGGAAGAAGTGCAATGTCACTCATGTCCTGCAGTCGGAAGCAGCGGAGTCCTAAGAAACAGCGGTGCGTGTCGGAATCCAAATGCTATACGTACTAACGATGTTACTTAAACCAATGTTGCTCTCAAGGTTTGTCGCCCAAGTTGTCGCTATCGAGGAGAGACACCTCTCTTACTGCGACAAGGCAACATGTGCGCTGTACTCAACATGGAGTTCCGCTACTTATATTATGTAATTGACATTAACCTGAATTACATTTAAAGATCCAGTCCGAACCGCGCAGTAAACACACTCCGTCTCAGTTATACAAACCAGTCAGTTAATGTTGTACAGTGAAATAATCGCTGTTTGTTCTGAGATCCACACAAAACACATAAATACAGTCCGTACCGCGCAGTAAACACACTCCGTCTCAGTTATACAACCAGTCAGATAATGTTGTACAGTGAAATAATCGCTGTTTGTTCTGAGATCCACACAAAACACATAAATACAGTCCGTACCGCGCAGTAAACACACTCCGTCTCAGTTATACAAACCAGTCAGTTAATGTGTACAGTGAATAATCGCTGTTTGTTCTGAGATCCACACAAAACACATAAATACAGTCCGTACCGCGCAGTAAACACACTCCGTCTCAGTTATACAAACCAGTCAGTTAATGTGTACAGTGAAATAATCGCTGTTTGTTCTGAGATCCACACAAAACACATAAATACAGTCCGTACCGCGCAGTAAACACACTCCGTCTCAGTTATACAAACCAGTCAGTTAATGTTGTACAGTGAAATAATCGCTGTTTGTTCTGGATCCACACAAAACACATAAATACATCCGTACCGCGCAGTAAACACACTCCGTCTCAGTTATACAAACCAGTCAGTTAATGCTGTACAGGGGAATAATCGCTGTTTGTTCTGAGATCCACACAAAACACATAAATACAGTCCGTACCGCGCAGTAAACACACTCCGTCTCAGTTATACAAACCAGTCAGTTAATGCTGTACAGTGAAATAATCGCTGTTTGTTCTGAGATCCACACAAAACACATAAATACAGTCCGTACCGCGCAGTAAACACTCCGTCTCAGTTATACAAACCAGTCAGTTAATGTTGTACAGTGAAATAATCGCTGTTTGTTCTGAGACCACACAAAACATAATACGTCCGTACCGCGCAGTAAACACACTCCGTCTCAGTTATACAACCATCAATGTGTACAGTGAAATAATCGCTGTTGTTCTGAGATCCACACAAAACATAAACAGTCCGTACCGCGCAGTAAACACACTCCGTCTCAGTTATACAAACCAGTCAGTTAATGTTGTACAGTGAAATAATCGCTGTTTGTTCTGAGATCCACACAAAACACATAAATACAGTCCGTACCGCGCAGTAAACACACTCCGTCTCAGTTATACAAACCAGTCAGTTAATGTTGTACAGTGAAATAATCGCTGTTTGTTCTGAGATCCACACAAAACACATAAATACAGTCCGTACCGCGCAGTAAACACACTCCGTCTCAGTTATACAAACCAGTCAGTTAATGTTGTACAGTGAAATAATCGCTGTTTGTTCTGAGATCCACACAAAACACATAAATACAGTCCGTACCGCGCAGTAAACACACTCCGTCTCAGTTATACAAACCAGTCAGTTAATGTGTACAGTGAAATAATCGCTGTTTGTTCTGAGATCCACACAAAACACATAAATACAGTCCGTACCGCGCAGTAAACACACTCCGTCTCAGTTATACAAACCAGTCAGTTAATGTTTACAGTGAAATAATCGCTGTTTGTTCTGAGATCCACACAAAACACATAATATACAGTCCGTACCGCGCAGTAAACACACTCCGTCTCAGTTATACAAACCAGTCAGTTAATGTTGTACAGTGAAATAATCGCTGTTTGTTCTGAGATCCACACAAAACACATAAATACAGTCCGTACCGCGCAGTAGACACACTCGGTCTCGGTTATAACAAGACAGGCAATGTACTATTACGTTAACAATGAGGTGCGTTCGCGTAACCATTGATGCAGTGTAAAAGCAATAAGTATTACATATTCTGAGTCTGTGTCTGTAGCCTTAGTTATCCAGCACGCAAAGCACATGCGCCTATTATATTGTCATCTGTGGCCTGTCTGGCTGTACCATATTTTTCCACATTGTCTCATAAACAGCACGATTTTTGAAAAAAAAAAAAAAAAGTTATTCAACATACAAATACGTGTTTTGATTTTCTGTACAACTTCTTGAGTTTTGCTGCACGCTGAACCACATGCAGCGGTCTACATCCTAGCAATAAGTGACATGAAGACTCCAAGTGTATTCTCAGAAGATATCACGTTACACTTAACGACCCTTACAGGGGGGTAGTTAAGTGGATGGCATAACACACTGTATAAACTTTGGTTTTAGGGTGCATTTGGAAACTCATTAATCGTCTTTCAGGTCCGATGTTTTTTTCAGTTGACGGCAGGGGGCTATTTGAATGAGGGTGGCACAACTGTCTTACTTACCCTTGCAAGCAAATCGCAAGCCAAACAACCAGATGACCACCACCACCGTCACACCACCCACAGAGGGCGCAGTCAGCTCAAGCAAAAGCCACACATCGACGTTGTTCAACCAGTGGACCGTAACCCGATTTCAGCTTCATAATGTGCGCTCTTCGTCTAATATTAATAAGGTAAGAGGTAAAGGTCACCCTAGAACAGGCCATGAAGGCCCAGAGGGGGAGTAGAGGTATAGCTCTACTCTTTCTTTAACCTCGGTGCTAGATGAGGGTGTGTGGTCAACGCCAAGCCCCGGCCGCTTTACCACCGGGAAAGAGACCCGGTACCCATTGTACAGGAGGCTGGGGGTTGTGGGCCCCAGGGCCGGTCAGGACGGTGCGTAGAGAAATCTCGCCACCACCGTCTAATATTAATAGGCTGATAAACTCAAAAGACGATGTGATAAACGCTACATGCATCAAGCAAGCAAGATGTGAGAAATGTTTGGCTACACGAGTACAAACGGAAGGTACTACTTGGCAGGTACAGGTGTGTAACAGCAGGAACTAAAACTGACTCCTTGACAGGGCAACCTTTAGCGTAGACACGTTAGCACCTGAGCTACAAAACACTGACTCCTTGACAGGGCAACCTTTAGCGTAGACACGTTAGCACCTGAGCTACAAAACACTGACTCCTTGACAGGGCAACCTTTAGCGTAGACACGTTAGCACCTGAGCTACAAAACGCTGACTCCTTGACAGGGCAACCTTTAGCGTAGACACGTTAGCACCTGAGCTACAAAACACTGACTCCTTGACAGGGCAACCTTTAGCGTAGACACGTTAGCACCTGAGCTACAAAACACTGACTCCTTGACAGGGCAACCTTTAGCGTAGACACGTTAGCACCTGAGCTACCCTAGCTACAAAACACTGACTCCTTGACAGGGCAGCCTGTAGCGTAGACACGTTAGCACCTGAGCTACAAAACACTGACTCCTTGACAGGGCAACCTTTAGCGTAGACACGTTAGCACCTGAGCTACAAAACACTGACTCCTTGACAGGGCAAACCTTTAGCGTAGACACGTTAGCACCTGAGCTACAAAACACTGACTCCTTGACAGGGCAACCTTTAGCGTAGACACGTTAGCACCTGAGCTACAAAGCACTGACTCCTTGACAGGGCAACTTTACTTAGACACGTTAGCAACGCAAGAACTAACCGTGCTACCACAACCACACCAGACAGGGCCAGTCTGTAAGCAAGCAACAACGTTAGTCACCTGACCTAACCCATTAGCTACAAACACTGATCCCTTGACAGTATAGCTGTAGCGTAAACACGCTAGCACCTGAGCCAAGGAAAATACTGACTCCTTGACCGGGCAACCTTAGGTAGTCACGCAAGCACCTGAGCTTACCCCTAGTACAAAACACTGACTCCTTGTATAGGCAGCCTGTAGCGTAGAGCCGTTAGCACCTGAGCTACAAACACTGCCACTCCATTGACACGGGTCACTTAGCGTAACCACTAGCACCGAGCTAAAAACACTGACTCCATTGAAAACGCGCAGCATAAGCGTAGACACGTTAGAATGAGCTACACTAGTACAAAACCATGGACTCCTTGACAGGTGCAGCCTGTTAGCGTAGACACGTTAGCACCTGAGCTACAAAAACACTGACTCCTTGACAGGGCAACCTTTAGCGTAGACACGTTAGCACCTGAGCTACAAAGCACTGACTCCTTGACAGGGCAACCTTTAGCGTAGACACGTTAGCACCTGAGCTACCGTAGCTACAAAACACTACTCCTTGACAGGGCAGCCTGTAGCGTAGACACGTTAGCACCTGAGCACCTGCTACAAAACACTGACTCCTTGACAGGGCAAGCCTTAGCGTAGACACGTTAGCACCTGAGCTACAAAACACTGACTCCTTGACAGGGCAACCTTTAGCGTAGACACGTTAGCACCTGAGCTACAAAAACACTGACTCCTTGACAGGGCACCTTTAGCGTAGACACGTTAGCACCTGAGCTACAAAACACTGACTCCTTGACAGGGCAACCTTTAGCGTAGACACGTTAGCACCTGAGCTACAAAACACTGACTCCTTGACAGGGCAACCTTTAGCGTAGACACGTTAGCACCTGAGCTACCCTAGCTACAAAACACACTCCTTGACAGGGCAGCCTGTAGCGTAGACACGTTAGCACCTGAGCTACCAGCTAAAACACTGACTCCTTGACAGGGCAGCCTTAGCGTAGACACGTTAGCACCTGAGCTACAAAAACTGACTCCTTGACAGGGCAACCTTTAGCGTAGACACGTTACGACTACCCTAGCTACAAAACACTGACTCCTTGACAGGGCAACCTTAGCGTAGACACGTTAGCACCTGAGCTACAAAACACTGACTCCTTGACAGGGCAACCTTTAGCGTAGACACGTTAGCACCTGAGCTACCAAAAACACTGACTCCTTGACAGGGCAGCCTGTAGCGTAGACACGTTAGCACCTGAGTACCTAGCTACAAAACACTGACTCCTTGACAGGGCAACCTTTAGCGTAGACACGTTAGCACCTGAGCTACAAAACACTGACTCCTTGACAGGGCAACCTTTAGCGTAGACACGTTAGCACCTGAGCTACAAAGCACTGACTCCTTGACAGGGCAACCTTTAGCGTAGACACGTTAGCACCTGAGCTACCGTAGCTACAAAACACACTCCTTGACAGGGCAGCCTGTAGCGTAGACACGTTAGCACCTGAGCTACCCTAGCTACAAAACACTGACTCCTTGACAGGGCAACCTTTAGCGTAGACACGTTAGCACCTGAGCTACAAAACACTGACTCCTAGACAGTCCAGCCTGTAGCGTAGACACGTTAGCACCTGAGCTACCCTAGCTACAAACTCGTTTTAAAACAAAACTCAATGTTACAAGCTCAATACATACAATTATGTGTCACCACAATAACACACAACTGTCATCTAGTGTGACATAAATACTCATTGTCTCAAGTTTCCACACGGTTTGCAGTCTTACCAACCTCCTCTATTCACACGATGAATTACCTCACATACAGACTTCTTTTTACGCACTGACAAGGTTAGATTAAGGAAGCACAAACCAACGTTCAACTGGCTGGACCTAAAAGAAATTACACCTGCTGAATAAGGACAAGAGGAACTGTCTTTACATTACTTTACCGCATTTTGAATCATCAAGTTTGCTTTAAGTTAGTCAAACCAACCAATGCACTACAGTCACTAACAAAGTATATTTTCCATCTTGTGATTCTTTGGTCTGCCCCCTGAAGATGCAACTTAGTTGCCGGAACATATGTACGTTGCCTGTCTTGTTGATTTAGAGTACCCTTAAATGCATTCATGACGATGCAGTGCACTGTGGCTGGACGCACGTCAAGAACTAAAAGTCCGTACAGCGCATCGAGGACAGAATTGAAGGGGATGTCATGGCAGTCGTTTGAATGACGGGTGTGTTTCGGGTTTGCACACCATTCGGTGTGTTTGGTTCTTGCAACATGACAGAGGAACACGCTGCCTCCATGTTCAAGGCGACTGGATTAGTACTGGCGGATGCTGAGGTAATGCGTCGAAAAACGTCATTACATGGGACGGTTTGGAGGAAATATGGCCAATGACAGCCATGGAAAGGCAAAGACGGAACTGTAAGAAACTGAAACAAAACGGAGCGGCATACAAACTGCAGGCTGCTGAGATGGGATTGACGGGAACGACTGGACAAACCTGGAGACAGTAACAGAGGACTGGATGGAATTCACTGGACTGGACAAACCTGGAGACAGTAACAGGGGACTGGATGGAATTCACTGGACTGGACAAACCTGGAGACAGTAACAGGGACTGGATGAATTCACTGGACTGGACAAACCTGGAGACAGTAACAGGGGACTGGATGGAATTCACTGGACTGGACAAACCTGGAGACAGTAACGGAGGACTGGATGGAATTCACTGGACTGGACAAACCTGGAGACAGTAACGGAGGACTGGATGGAATTCACTGAACTGGACAAACCTGGAGACAGTAACAGGGACTGGATGGAATTCACTGGACTGGATAAACCTGAAGACAGTAACAGAGGACTGGATGGAATTCACTGGACTGGACAAACCTGAAGACAGTAACAGAGGACTGGATGGAATTCACTGGACTGGACAAAACTGGAGACAGTAACAGAGGACTGGACTGGATGGAATTCACTGGACTGGACAAACCTGGAGACAGTAACAGAGGACTGGATGGAATTCACTGGACTGGACAAACCTGGAGATGTGCAAGACAGTAACAGACAAATGGATGGTATACGGTCTTCTGATGTATTTGATCTGAATTCACACCATTACACCAGAATGTCTTAAGTCTGATGTCACCTCCTCACAAAATCCACAGACACATAACACATCTCTCACAGCACAAATTACGTCTTTACAAACTTTCACATTTACACAGATGACCACAATGGTCGATTAACAAGCGGTATTCTGTGATTGAGCAAATCTCTGCAAGACAGCACCAGCCACATTTCTCTTGCACAAAGCACCCAGACTGGTTCTGGGGCCTACCCAGCTTCCCATTCGACAGATGCCGGGGCTCTTTCCCCAAGAGTAAAGCAGCTAGTGTATGAAGCTGACCACTCACTTCCAACAAGAACCAAAATTAATAATGGATGGAGCTATACCTCCATATACAGTAGCCATATATGAAGCACGTGAAACTGAAATCCATTGACAGATGCTCATACGTAAAGGTAATGTAAGTTACAAAAAAAAAATCATCACTAACTTGATATTATATATATTGTGTGCAACAGATATGCACGATGATACTTATTACCGACTAACTGCACTAGGTAACATACATAAGAGAGCAGAAACATGTCAGAGTAACAATCTTACATATGTTAACAAGTGTGGGCCGCGATAGCTCAGTCGGTATGGCGACTCACTATGAGCTGGACGGGCTGGGGATAGAATCCCGGTGGGGGCGAGATTTTCAGCACCCATCCAGACCGGCCCTGGGGCCTACCCAGCCTCCTGTACAATGGGTACCGGGTCATTCCCGGGGTAAAGCGGCCGGGGCGTGGCGTTGACCACCCACTCCCATCTAGCGCCGAGGTTAAAGAAAGAGTAGAGCTATACCTCTACTCGCCCTCAAGGCCTTCATGGCCTGTTCTAGGGTGAACTTTACCTTTTGTTAACTAGTACAGTTTGTTGGCAACAAATATAATCTCACTGCACTGGCATTAGCACAGCAGTCCCATTGACGCACATGTCAGCATATCCCATCTGTAAAGAATTCTCAGGGCTGCTGCCTAAACCACTGCACCACAGCCCCGTGCACACTGTCGCCGACATAATGTACGGCTTTTGAGCTTTCTTTCATGGTCCAAAGACGTGAAAAACATGTAGTGATACGTTCACGCTGTACGCAGGGCGTTTGAGTGCCTCCGATTACATGGCATTCAGTTAGTCATGCACTCACGTGAGACACACAGGGATGGCACTGTCATGCGGCAGTACGATGCTACCAACATGTCTACCAAGACCGTCGTTCTCGATCTTGGCATGCGGTTTTTGAAGCATACGCCAGCAACGGTTTGCACCGACCGCGTCATTACGTGATCTGTCCAGAAGCAGAGGTTCCTCGACGTCCATGCGGTAATGCGTGGACGGATTCACCACCTGGTATGCCATCATTAAGCAGCGCTGTAACGCCATTTGTACTAGCTACTCTCACGTCACTGTGCTGTTCTATAAAAATGTCTGCCAGTGTGTTTACTGAGTCAAACATGCAGCTGCGTCTTCTGCCCTGCCGCAGCAGTGCCATCAATCGGTTTCAGTTGCACGTACCTCATAAAATAAAAAGAAGAGGCTTCCGGAAAGATCGCACGCCCTCCTAGGAACCAATATCAACATACCAACCAGCAGACGGTTCTGAGCAACAACCAGGACCTGTCAAAATGATTCCAACTGTTCATACTTCTGCAATGTCATAATCACCAGAAACATCAATGGCACAAATGGGCACTGTCTGCACATACAACAGGAATGATTAAATTCTTTTACAAAACGTATCAATACCAACGAACATCAGTAAAGATTAGTCTTCTCAGAAGACAAAAACGTTAACACTCGCCACCATGAGAACCAAAAATCTCAACCTCACTAACAATTCAAAAGAAATCAGCTGCTCTTGGTCTTTTAGGAAGATTCAAAAGATTGTCTGTGATATTAAGATTCGGCGTGGTTATCCGATTTCTCCTCACACCGCTATTCTTCCCTGGGGTTGGAGTTTTAGCAGAACTGGGCGTAAGATGAGACGGAGCCTGTCCGCTACGGATACTATGATGAGGATTGGGACTGTATGATGCTAGCAACGCCAAGTCACTACCTATACGACGTCGCAGCTGCGTTGATGCTAAGCGTCGAGCAGCGGGTGACATGGAGTTCAGGCGGTCCAAAGATGTTCCACTACCTGGACGAGGAGAAGGCCTGACAACGCAAAAGTTTAGAGTAATTACCGTGCAATATTGTAAACCACAACAGATGCAGTATCATATTTCACTTAATACGAATAATGCAGTGAATAATTACATGCATAGCAACAGTTCAGTAACACACTAAAGTACTCATTTGAGCAAAGCAGATGTATCATAGATATTTTAACAGAAACGTGCAGAATGGGGAAGTGCGGACACCATAACTATTATAGTGCCTAGGCCACGGGCTGGACGACTCAGAGCGCAATTCCCAGTAATGACAAGAGTCCTTTCTTCTTTGAAACATCTAGACCGGCTCTGGCCACACCCCAGCCTCCTATCACATGAGGTAACGTGGCCGGAGCATAAAGCTCACCATCTACAGCTACCGTTAAGAATGATGGTAGCTACACCTCCAATCCCCCCATATGCCTTCACGATACGTGCACGGACATCTCTACCTTTTTAAACGCAGAATATACAGTCAATTGCAAGTTCTGTTATTTGTGTACTGAATATCTGGGTTTTGTTACCAGACAATTGTTTATATACCATATTTAACCAAATGTAACATGAACCTCCTTCACAGTCTTAAATTTTCAAGAAAAAACATACAAAGAAAGTGTTCAACTTTGCGCTCAAATATAACGCAACCTCCCATTTTTCAGATAACGAATTACAACATATTTTCACTTCATACTGACATAAACAGGATATATCCAAACATTTGATCAAGTCACATTCTTAGAATAAAAAATAAATGCCCTCTGCCATCAGCAACCACTTCAACCAGCCACCTACTACCAGCAGTCTGTCTGTCTGACACGCTAGCAGTCAGTCGACACTCACTTTGCCTCAACAAAGGCCCTACAGTTAACAGTGCATGATACAGTCCAGTTAAAAATACTGCAGAGCCACAGTTAACAGTGCATGATACAGTCCAGTTAAAAATACTGCAGAGCGGGCTGTCATCAGTTGTTAGACAGCAATCCAGCTTTGAGTGGGTTTGAACATTCCAGGAGCTGGCTCTGCTTGCTGTCCAGCCTGTACATCCCACAGAAGGCAATAATCACTGAAGCCTTCCACAGTCCTGGAATATGTGTTTTCTAGTCACCTGCCAACTTCAAACCGTAGGTCTACTTACGTTGCCAATTGCTTCCGTGCTGCCTCTATGGCTTTCAACTTCCTGTCCCTGTGACGTTCTCCTGCCTTCTCTGCTAATGCTAAAGCCAGTTTCTCTCTCCTAGGTGGTTCTGGTATCCGGAACGAAGGTCCCTGCAGTGTGGTATGAACTGGTGTGTCACCCCCATCAAGACGAAACGGCGTTCCCTCAATTTCACCCCACGTCATCAGCGGGGATTCATTAACACCTGCAATAGGCAGCAACTCACAATGTGGAATTTTATTTTTATATGTTAATCAAAACTGGTTCATTAAAACTAAGCACTAGTTCAAATAACAACAGCACCAGCACTGCGGCACACACAGCCTCCTGCTCAATGGGTAACAGGGCTTCTGTTACCAGGAGGTAAAGCAGGCAACTACCCTCCGTCTAGTGCCGAGCTTGAGGTAACGGTAAAGTTCACTCTAGAACAGGCCATGAAGGCCCAGAGGGGGAGTAAAGGTATAGCTCTACTCTTTCTTTAACCTCAGCACTAGATGGGGGTGGGTGGTAAATGCCACGCCCCAGCCGCTTTACCTCTGGGAAAGAGACCCGGTACCCATTGTACAGGAGGCTGAGTCTGGTCTGGACGGGTGCTGAAAATCTTGCCCCCCACCGGGATTCAATCCCCGGATCAATCAGCTCGTAGCGAGTCGCTATACTGACTACGCTATCCCGGCCCACGCCGAGCTTAAGAATGAGTGCAATTATACCCCTGCTCCCCCTGCATGCACAGGGACACAACTTTATCTTTACATTTCTCTTCAGATGGAGAGTGACATATACTGTGTACAATCATTCATTCCAACTATTAAACAACTATTCCTGTTTAGGCATGTACATGTGGTGTTAGGCTTTATATCGGTAGTCTCCTTTCCAGCCTTTATTTGAACTAAAAAACTACATTTCATCTTAAGTTCACAACTAAAGAAAACTGCATATACAAGCAAACCTAATTTACCAATTTCTGAGAAAACAGATTACACGGTGAAATCTGTGGTCTTCTGGGTAATTACATGGCGTCGTGTGGTAATTATTTACCTACGTTTCGGGACAACGTATCGGTACCATCTTCACGGGTCAAGATTCCAAGAATCTTGACCCGTGAAGATGGGACTGACACGTTGTCATGAAACGTCGGTAAATAATTACCACACGATGCCGTGTAATTACCCAGAAGACCACAGATATCATCAACATTGTGGTGTAAGCCTGAAATCAAGATTAGACGGTGTCATAAGTGAGTTGACCACAACATAATTTTTCACTGCAATAAAAACATCAAATGAAATCAAACTAACTTCAAACACTGCCTTTTCAGCACAAAATACCTCACACCTGTTTACTGCACATACCTGGAGCAGGTGACGGAGTTGTCACAAAGCTAAATCCATTAACTCTTGGAGTCTCGTTGTGTATCAGCTCTTTGCCATCCACGCCTATCTTCCCTTCTAATGTCTGCGCCTGAGACTGTGCCAGGAGGTGTATCGTCTCCTTGTTGTGCTGCTCATCGAACGGATTTCTTGTGAGGCGCGTGTTCGAATGGAGAATAACTCGTCTCCGACTTGCCATCTCTACTTCCTCTTCAGGAGTCAATGCAACACCTGTACACAGTTATACAGAATTTGTAAACAGCTAAACAGATAACACAGGACTCGACAGCTTATCCTCTCGTGTGTAAGACAAGCGATTTAAAAACACTTGTGATGTGAGCTACCTATGCAAGATTTGGGGTTCTCACAGTGGTGGTACTGAGGATTCAAGTCTTGTGGGATGTGACACCATATTGTTCGATGCAAAATTCCTGGTATTTCAAAGGATCATATCTTCAATATCTTCAAGACTGTTTGCCCTTGAAAAATGAAGATGACCAATCCTTTGAAATAAGGGAAGTCACTCCACCACTGACACAGCAATACATCCCAGAAGACATGAATCTTCAGCCACTGTTAACTTCATAGGTAAAGGTAAAGGTCAACCTAGAACAGGCCATGAAGGCCCAGAGGGGAAGTATAGGTATAGCTCTACTCTTTCTTTAACCTTGGCAGTAAATGGGGGTGGGTGGTATACGCCACGCCTCGGCCGCTTTACCCCCTGGGAATGACCCGGTACCCATTGTACAGGAGGCTAGGTAGGCCCAAGGGCCGGTCTGGACGGGTGCTGAAAATCTCGTCCCCACTGGGATTCGATCCCCGGATCGTCCACCTCATAGAGAGTCGCTATACTGACTGAGCTATCGCGGCCCAGGTCAACTTCATATAATGGTTATACTCCACCTTGCCTCTTCTGACACAGCCAGTCACCTAACACCCTCCTTATTGTAATAACAATAACCGATAAGTTATTGTAATTAGTGTTGTTAAGTTTGGACAAAGCTATTGTGGACACACATACACTAGTATTGTAAATGGCATTAAAGCTTATATCTAAACCTGCAGAACAAATAACTACACTACACTAACAACATCTATCAGAATTTTTTTTTTAAATTCCACGTCCACGTACTACACGAGTTCTTAAATTACGTTAAGCCTTACCATCAGGGACGTACATGATGTAGTTCTTGTTGCGGTATCCCCAAGTATCCACCATCAGTGGCCTCTCCTCGTTACTTGCTTGCTCTTCAATGGAAGGTAGCAGCATCATCTGCTTCTGTTCTTCCTTGGAATCTCCTCGGCTTTATACAACCACCCAAACTGCAACAAAGAATGTGCATTAGCTCAATGCAGAGGGGAAAGAAAGCAATGTTGTCCCCCCCTACACGCAATGAAAGCAGATAGGGAGTGGAGCTACAGCCGCACTCATTCTTAACCTTAACACTAGATGCAGGTGAGTGATCAGGCTCACATCCCAGCCATTTTAACCCCAGGTGAAATAACCCCCGATAACCATTGAATAAAAAGATGGGTAGCCCCAAAAGCCAGTCCGGATGTTTTGCAGAACAGAAAAATCTCTTCCATTCTATAAGGTTCTGACGTGTATAATATAACTGAGAACTATATTTACTTTGACTTTGATCCATGTACGGATAAAATATAAATTATATATAAAATCATATTTATATATTTTATATTTTATCCGGACGATGGATAGAGACCAGAAGACGATTAGTTCTCAGAAAAATCTCTTGCCTCTGCTGGGATTCAAACCCTATACCGTCCAGCTGATAGCCATCACTATACCAACTTGGCTACCATGACTCCCACTGCAGTGTATGCTGTTTTCACTATTGTAAACTCTATTACCAGATGACGTCCACAGAAGAACAGACAACGACTAGTTGAACATATTTTCTGGCAGTCTAACATACTTGTGTCATTGCAGCTCCCTTCTCCTCAAGCCAGGCCTGTAACCATCCATTATTACTGCGCGCTACCATTCAACATATTTTCCATGGCATTCATAAACAAATGCTGTGCTGATGGCTCTCCATTCTTGCTCTGCACACTGAGCATTCCACTCTTCTATGATGTGACACTGTGTCACAGGGTGAGTGGTTCCTGACGTTTTGAAGGTTGTGATGCCTTCATCCCCTTTATTGGTATCTCCACCTTGCCGTGGTAGAGGGGCTTGGGAGTTCCAGTGGCCCTGAGAGCTAAGCTGGCAGTAACATTGCTACCAGTACGGTCTCACACCGACAGATCAAGAGGGTAGGAACCAGATGAAGAACAATATCAAGAAATGTGTGTTAGATACTACGAGCGATTTGGTTGGAAAAGTCGAGAGGAGAGCAAGAAAGCCATGGATCACACAGGAGATGATCAGTAAAATGGATGAACGAAGGAAATGGAAGAATGTCAACAATGAAGAAGGAAGGAAGAACTACAGAAGACTGAGGAATGAATGAAAAGAGCACGGACAATGCACGAAGGAATATGCTGAAAGTGTAAGCGACGAATCATAGAATTCAAAGAACAGAACGTATGACTACTGTAAATTAAGAGAAGGAACTAGTGAAAAAAACCTGGGATCAAAACATTGGCATTGAAGACTCTAAGGAATACTAATGTCAAGACGAGTACTGCAAATGGAGAATTAATACAGAGCTCTTATCGAGCTTGACAAGCACTCAAACCTGAAGCTATAGATGAGACAAAAAGCCTTATATTTGCAATGAAGTGAAACACGTCTATCAAGGATATGGGATAAGAAGCTCAGAATGTGATTACCTGTATTACATGAAATTTTGGGAAAGTGGTCTAAGCTAAATGAACACAGATGGATCAACAACATATATTACTGGAGTGGGCCAGAGATTTCATTAGTTACAATGATTGCCTTAAAAAAAGCCCAAGCTACAATGCAAGTGACCATTCGCACAACTAGAATCATCCCACATACAGCAAAGATAGTACGAGGGTACTTTAAGAAGGATTAAAGAAGACTGACATGCAATTGGGAAGCGAGAAACAATAAACCAGAACGAACTTGACTAGTAGATTGTGCTGCTTCATAGACAGCAGAAACAATTAACCTGTCAAAGACCAATTAATGCAGATCCTAAGAATTGGATACTGCGCAAGAAGATTGATCACAAATTGTACATGGAACAGTGTCCCAAATATTCTGACCAAAGGGACACGAGAAATGTGAAGATTGATGAGGAGTTAGACAAGTTTTGTTTATTTCGCCGATTCTGTTAACTTACAAGCGGCATCTGAAGGATTTGGAACATTCAAAATCTGAACCACAGTAATTGCACTGTGAAAATTCGCAATGACCATTGCAACATGGCATAGGAAGAAAAGATGTACAGCATGATGATAGACTAATAATTTGAAGCACCTATGGATGAAATGAATGTGAAAAAACTAAGTTAAGGAATCCCCAAGGCAACCATACTCCCATGAAAATTATTGTATTCAAAGCAATTGGATGTGGATATTTCAATATTTGTTACATGATAACAAATGATGCAGGTTACACATGACATTGATACAAATTGCCATGCAAAACACATTCAACAGAGATCTTTTCACAGCAAACTGGACTTACATTTAAGGAAAACTAGTAAAGTGTACATTTGGAGTATAGCTGTATGGTGCTGAAACGTGGACACTTCGAAAGTAGATCAGAAGTATCTGGAAAGTTTTGAAATGTGGTGCTGGAGAAGAATGGAGAAGATCAGTTGGACCGATCGTGTGAGAAATAAAGAAGTATTACACAGAGTCAAGGAGGAGAGGAATATCGTACATACAATAAAAAGAAGAAAGGCTAACTGGATTGGTCACATCTTGCATAGAAACTGCCTTCTGAAACATGTGATTGAAGGAAAGTTAGAAGAAAGGATAGAAACGATGGGAAGACGGGGAGAAGACGTAAGCAGCTACTGGATGACCTTAAGGAAAAAAGGAGATACTGTAAATTGAAAGAGGAAGCACTAGATCGCACCGTGTGGAGAACCGCTTTGGAAGAGGCTATGGACCTGTCGTAAGACAGACTGCAGAATGAATGAATGAATGATGCCTTATTTCAAACTGAAGACTCCATCTGAAACCTCAATCCCATCTAGTAACCACGTACTACATTACGCTCTCATCTGTAGACATTATTTCTTAAATACATGCGTAATTATTCCACATCTACTGTGGATCATAAATCAAACATGATGGATCCAAGATGATTTTCAGTGGGAGTGATTTTTATATATCATTTCACTTCAAGTAACTTCCGGAACTAAACACCCACATTAAGAGGCTTCAGAATTAAAACTATCTACTGAAGCTTACATTTTGTAAGGGACCAATACTCTATCGCAACTCCTGTATCATCCTCCTTTATATGACCAAATATTTACCTCAGCACTCATATGCTTTTGAACTACATTCCTTCTGTAGGGTAAAGGTCCACGTTTTCTACCAACACAAAACGAGTGACATAACAGTTTTGTATAATTTAAACTTCACACTTTTCGATAGCTGGCATGCGACAGGCAGCAAGCATTCAGATAATTATATCCACACTTAATTTCTTTGTGAACGTAATTCTGTTTAATTGCTACCATTCAACATGGATTAGAAGCCTTCAAAATGTGTACATGTCACCAGACTTATTCTGAACATACCTTGTGTCTGTGCTTTAGTTCCGCAGCCCTCATGACTTCCTGAAAACTCTCATTGTCTTCACTTGTGTGGGAGTTCAGGTATACGTCCAATGTGGTCTTCACATCCTCTGCACAACATAAAAAAAAACGGAACGGTTAAGAAAGAGACGAGTCATTTCATCATTCTAGTAAAGTGTTACATTTGAAGCATAGCGTTATGTGGTGCTGAAACGTGGACACTTCAGAAAGTAGATCAGAAGTATCTGGAAAGTTTTGAAATGTGGTGCTGGAGAAGAATGGAGAAGATCAGTTGGATCGATCGTGTGAGAAATAAAGAAGTATTACACAGAGTGAAGGAGGAGAGGAATATCGTACATACAATAAAAAGAAGAAAGGCTAACTGGATTGGTCACATCTTGCATAGAAACTGCCTTCTAACACATGTGATTGAAGAAAAGTTAGAAGGAAGGATAGAAATGACGGGAAGACGAGGGAGAAGATGTAAGCAGCTACTGGATGACCTTAAGGGAAAGAGAAGATATTGGAAACTGAAAGAGGAAGCACTAGATCGCACCGTGTGGAGAACCCGCTTTGGAAGAGGCTATGGACCTGTCGTAACTCAGACTGCGGAATGAATGAAGCCCCTGTCATTTAGCGTAACAGCCTTCAGTCTAAGCCTCGCCAACTGCCCAGACAAGTACAGATTACAGCAACAGCAGTTCTCACTGTAGAGACAGTGTAACAACAGCTCTTCAGATTCACAGTACTGCAGCCTGACCTTACAGCCCTCCCACATCAGTCACATGATTACAGCTGCAACATGAGCTGAAGCAGAGGCGCAACACATAGCGTCCTCGACTCCCACGACATCAGTCCAGCCTCAAAAACATCAATGGAAGTAATCCTGCTACACAAAGTACCTTTGTACCTGGATGTTTCTGAGACGTTACACAACGTCACTGCAATTATAAACACTGTCTGTGAATTGCTGTGGTCTACTCAGCCCCACCCACCATTCCTACCTAAGCCAGGAAGACACCACTGTAGTGACTGAACCCCTGCCCCATGGCAATGACAACTGACACTATGCATGCACATGCGTAAAAATGAGCACTTTCAGGTCAATGACTGACAAGTGACAGACATGAAGTTTCATTTTATGTGCTCCCCCCCCCCAACAAACTTGGATCATGAATTGGGAAAAATTCTCATCTTATGTTCTGGTAAAGGTAAAGTCATCCCATTAAGGGTCTGGACAGGCCCTTAGGGTTCCAGGAGGTTGAGGCTCCCAGATTTCTAGACAATCGGCATATGAAGGTGGTAAGGTCGTCAGCCCTACGCACCGGCCACCTTTACCCCCCAGGAAATATACCTGGAACTCATTTCTGTTAGACACCAGAGCCGTAGCGCGGCTGGAAGGATTATGTCAATGAAAAATTCCAATGACACCATCGGGAATCGAACCCGCGACCTTCCGGCTTGTAGAGCAGTGCCTCAACCAACCGTGCCACCGCGTACCCAAATGTAGTATCTTTGGACCATATGTTGTTTGTTTTATTAGACTCCGCCAGTCCACTCTCTATACATGTACGTAACACATTCAGACCATGACCATGTAACTTTGTGCACAAGGCATTACGTCTCGTTACACCACTCACACAGTTCATGACATTCAGCCCCATACTGTATAGTGGGCATGTTCGTACAAGAATATAGTACAGTCTAGAGGTGGTAGAGAAGAAAGGAAAAAAAGAATGGGAAGAGAGGAGGAAGAAACAAAAAAACAAGACATTGAATCCCCCCCACCACCTTCCCAATTCCGTTTCACCACAAAATCGTCACTTCCAGGGTTAGATCTGAATGGTTCTTAAGGCTGAGATTTGAGTATCTCACTGCAGTGAATATTAAGAGTAGAGTTCTGGGATGTGACGCCTTGTATTTGGTAGGTAGGTAGGTAGATACGAACGTTGTCAAGGAACCTGCTGCCATAACACTCTCACCTACCTACCAAACTGCTTGACAACACATCCCAGAAGCGCATAGCCTGTAACACTATTTCCCTTGTCAGAAAGGTGCCTAACGCCTCCTTACGTTTGTTAAAATCCTGAGATGATTTATCATCATGGGTCGTAGGGGGACCACCCTTCACCTCTTCATCTGTCTTCTTGCCAGACTGCTCTTCAGCATCAGGGTTGTCATCTTCACGCCTGGCATCCAGTGGCGTCTCGAATGTTGCGGGGCTAGCATCTGCAATGCGTAAGGACGTAATCAGTAACATGACACGGCACAAACACATACAGCAATTATCCCACATGACAATTATTTTTCAGTACTACAGACAGTAACAGTTAATGTTCTCGTGCACTAAAGTTAGGCCCCACACAAATTTGTATTGAATGGCAGCATTAACTTCAAAGCAATGTACAGTGTAATTAACAAAGAAGGAAACATTTCACATGTTTAAAATGACGTAACCACTCAGCCTACGATGATGCGATACGTATCAACTGTTAATAGCGCAAAACATTTTTACGTGTTAATTACAAACACACTTTAACAGTCTTCGTAACAATTAACACCTACCAAGTCACCAGTTGCTTCATTACAAATATGCAAAGTCTTCATATCATACACCCTCCATTCAACAAACAACACAAAACAAGATCGTAACCAACAAACTGCACACACTAAAAATAAACAAATACTCCTACATGTTTCAGCTATTGTCTTTAGCCATCTTCAGGGAGTATCAATACTAAAACAAGTCAATTCTAAAACGTTCTGACGTCGGTATGTAACATTGAGAACTAATTGGTTTCTGGACTTTGTCCATCGTCCGGAAATCTAAATTCACGACGTTTCGGATGCAGGATGTGCTTCCGTCCTCAGGTGAAGGGGGAGGGAGACACCTACTCAGTCTAATGGACCCAACAGAGTAGATGTCTCCCTCCCCCTTCACTTGAGGACAGAAGCATATCCAGCTTCCGAAACGCTGTGAATTTAGATTTCCGGACGATGGACAAAGTCCAGAAACCAATGTGTTCTCACTAAAAGAAGTGTCCAGTGTTGTTATCAGCTTTGTCATTTGCAGATGGTAAAATATATAGTGGTGGCAGTCCATTAACACATCTGTGTACGGCGTGTAAAAACCATGTTAAAATTACTACAAGACACGTATTGAAATCTTCTACATCCAAGTATCCTGCAATAATAAAATCTCTTCAAATGAAATTAAGCGGTAAATCCTACATATTGCCACTCTATATTTACAATGCGAAGGATCACGCAGTACAGTACACAGTGATCCTTCACGGTAAAGGTAAAGTTCTCCCTAGAACAGCCATGAAGGCCCAGAGGGGGAGTAGAGGCATAGCCTCTACTCTTTCTTTAACCTCGGCACTAGATGGGGGTGGGTGGTCAACGCCACGCTCTGGCCGCTTTATCCCCGGGAATGACGTGGTACCCATTATACAGGAGGCTGGGTGGGCCCCAGGGCTGGTCTGGACGGGTGCTGAAAATCTCGCCTCCACCTGGTTTCGATCCCCGAACCGTCCAGCTCATAGCAAGTCGCTATACCAACTGAGCTATCCCGGCCCACGATCCTTCACGGACAAGCTGTATAAGTGGTTTACAGCAATGTGCACCAAAGGAAAACTCGTGATTAGGCCCACGATAATTGAAAAAGCTAAACCTTTTTATGACGAAATTAAAATAACTAACACGTGCACATTGATTGAGGGCTGGCCACAAAACTTTAAAGAACCAGCAGCTGAAGGAGATATCTAAACGGTATACTCCTGTGGTTAGATGGAGCAGTATGAAAAAAAATTACCGGTAAGAACTGAGGTCAGTATAGGTATTGTCTGGTAATCCGGAATATTTTAAAATCCAGCACCTTTCCAGTTCTGTGGGTGCGGATTACAGTAATTCTACTGCGTAACAGACTTTCATATGACTTCTGTAACCACGTCTAAATACAAGTTGCACATCATGCTAAAACCTGTCAGTACCTTTATTTAAAAATAAACACCAACAAAATGCACAACTTTCAAGGCGCAGACCAGCTCCTTATATCATAATACTATCCAACGCGTTTCGGCTCTTTGCGAGCCATCATCAGGGATCCTTTACTCTTATAAAAGTGCTTCACAAATGCAGCATCTGTTTGATTATTTAAAAATATGCACTATCTGGAGCATGAGTTAAAAACACACGAGTCATAAACAAAGTTAAAAGGTGATTTGTTAAATAACTTATTAAAACACTGTTCACTACGTCTATTTTGTAAAGGATGTTCGCACTTCTAAGTTTCATGAGATCGCGCACTACACTGTACTGTTTGCGATGGATTTTTGTAGCACGGCGATAGACACTCGCGCTGTATGTAGTGTTGTCGTTTGTTTACTTCACGTTGCAGTGCGGTCCTCCTGATGGTGTAGTATATATAAATATAAAATTTGATATGAAGAAGAAGTGGTTCTGGTGCAAGTGTATTGTAGGTTGCGTCTTGAAGTGTATTCGGTGAGAGTGAACTGTGTTTTTAAATAATCAAACAGATGCTGCATTTGTGAAGCACTTTTATAGTAAAGGATCCCTGATGATGGCTCGCAAAGAGCCGAAACGCGTTGGATAGTATCATGATATAAGAGCTGGTCTGCGCCTTGAAAGTTGTGCATTTTGTTGGTGTTTATTTTTAAATAATGAAAATGCACGGTGAATTAAGATTAAAGACTGTCAGTACCTATTAACAGCCTACATAAAATAAAAGCTGAACCTAACTTAAAAATATATACACATTATTTAATCTTGTCCTGATGACCAGCCAACCTGACTTTAATTTTAATAGCACTTCCACATTATTCCAAGTACATCATTCACAACTGTTCTTTCATTAAATGCTGTACAGCCTATGCACAGATAAAGAGCCACAAAATAAGTAGTCTACAACCATGTACCAAGTTAATATCTGTAAGAAAAAACAAAGTTCAGAAAGACATACATAAATTCTCCACTCTACCTTCCTATCTTAATAAATTTCTCGAGATACATTGTGCAAAAGTAATATTATTCAATAAATTAAAACTTTCACCCTGAATAACTGATGGTAAACACAAAGATGCTCGCCAAAAGCTGCTTAGTACTGAGATTTGCCACTGCATGAGCACATAGTACTAAGCAGTCAACATTCACATAGCAGAACTAGGGACATGAAATAATTAAAAACAAGAAAGTACATTAACTGGCACATTAGGTCACATGAACAGACATGTAAACAATGTTACAGTCCACAAACATGTTTCAGGAGCATACAATGGCCAAACATTGTACAAGTGAAACAAAGACTCACATATTCTTACAACAAACCATGAAAAAAAAGCATATTATTACAGAAGTATGACAGCTGCCTCTAGACCCCAAGATTGTCCTTCTTGAAAAGACATGAACATAAAATGCAGGCCAATGCACTTAAACTTTTACACATACAAAGAAATAAAAGAAGTCCTTGCGAATTACTTACATCTCTCTGTTGGTGGACGTTTTCCGGAACTGTATTTTGCGTAAATTTCTCTCAGTTTTTCTACGTCATTTCTTTCCACCGCTTCCAAATAAGCATTTTGGGCTCGTAATTTCTCTAAGTCTGGAAAGAAGTCTCTCTGAATTATCCGACCCATTTCCTGCATCATAATAAACAGATATATCTAAATAGCATATATTTATTAACAATTTAAAACAGTATGTGTAGTTACTATTGAAAAAATGTCTACTACAAATACAACCAAATTACCCGAATGTAGGAATCTTCATCCAACACCTTCTTGGTTTTGAATTTAGAAGTTGTTACCGGCGACACAGGTTCCTTAAACACTTGCAATTCATTTATACGTTTCTCTACAGCACACGCCTTTTCACCAGGTTTGTTAGCGATACTGCTTTCTACAGACATGACCATAATTGACGCGCAACTACTTTTCCGTGCACACTGCAAGCTCACTACCAACCACCATTACAGTATGAGACTACGTGACGAAATCGCTCAACAACCAATGGAATTACAATGTAACTGTGACGCACACATCATGTGACTAACACAACTCGTACAAGGAAATTCCAGCAGATGTCAGGTATCGTAGTCGTATAGCGCTTCCACCATGTTGATAACCTACAGAATCCTAGCGAAAAGGCTCGTACAAAGGGGAAGGAGGGGGAGACCGTGGTCTTACTGTAAAGTAACTAACTCCATGGAGCAGACTCCTTCTTGAGACGCTAACAAGTCATCAGCTGAATTCCCCGCATTTTATAGAACCCAAGGGTTCATCGCCGCATTCACAACACCCCGCCACCTATCCCTGTCCTGAGCCAGATAAATCCAGTCCTCGAAAGAGGCCTCTTTCATTCCTGTAGTGCCTTCCCATGTATACATTTTTGTATTGTCTTGCCTGAGGATGGCGCCTTTTGTGGGCTGAAACATATCAGTTTTGAAGGTAATATTTTATTTACAATAAAGCCGCTGTTTGACTTTTATCTGTGCATATTTAGTTAATTGTGGCAATGGGGTGACCTCTCTAAAGATTTATTACTGTACTTCTAACAAGAACCCTACCAATCTGTACCCTGAGCCAACCGAATTCACATCTCTGTTAGATTCGCTTCAGTATTATCCTCATATATATGTTAGTCTCACAAGTGGGCTTACCAAGTATCATTCTGTATGTATCTCTCACATCACCTATCTCATTTTTAATCTCAATACCCTAATAGTATGTGGTGTAAGAGTTACATACTATGAAGCTGCTTATTATGCAATTTTCTCCAGTCTCCTGTTCACCTTTACAGTACCAATGGCCACTTCTGTGACTGGCTTTATATATCTGTGCAAAACTCCATTAAATTCCATGCAGAATGACAATGGTTGCAGTCTTCAGGTGATTCATCCTGTTGTGTTGTAAAGATTAAAACACTAAAAGTAACTATTACCGGTACATATGTCACACACAACTTATATTTTAGTGGCTTTATACCACTAGAATACGCGTTGTGATTGACAGATACAAGAGTTGGTTTCATTTTCATTCATGAAACCAACGCAATGCACTACAAACACATTTCAAAGTATGGTCTTTCACTACTCCTATGTATTTTGGCACATCTGTGCCATCCTCAGGGAGTTCATACACCAAATTCAAAACTTGCTAGAATATAACAGATTACTAGCAAGTCTTAAATTTGGTGTATGAACTCCCTGAGGATGGCACAGATGTGCCAAAATATGTAGGAGCAATGAAAGACCATATTTTGAAATGTGTTTGTAGTGCATTGTGTTGGTTTCATAAATGAATATTAAACAGAAGACACAGATTGAGTATCTTCAAAATGGTTGGTTTCTTTTAATATAGTCTTCTCCGGCCGTCAGCCGCGTCAGATGATTTAAAAGATGCGACATTACGACCACGGCGGAAGCCTTCAATCACATAAATTTTCTCTTTCCCAAAATGTCCAAACTGGCTCAGAGCCCACCCAGCCTCTTTCCAATGGGCACCAGGATTTTTTTTTTCCTGTGGGTAAAGTGACCAGGGTGTGAAGTTGACCACTCAGCTCCATCTAGTGTTGAGGTTAAGAAA
This sequence comes from Reticulitermes speratus, assembly GCA_021186555.1. NCBI lineage: Eukaryota > Metazoa > Arthropoda > Insecta > Blattodea > Rhinotermitidae > Reticulitermes > Reticulitermes speratus. The sequence goes on from JAJKFL010000005.1 coordinate 55,074,059, forward strand.
GAGTGGAGCAATACCTCAGCCCCCCACACATCTTCATAGCATGCACAAGGACTTCATCTTCACCATACATGTATTTCCATGACAATAGGCTACAATACAACGCTGACAATTCATTTCTTTTTCCAAACACTTTCACTCCCAACTGTCCACAGGCTTGTCGCCCATTCACGCCCAGCCATTTTTAAACACGTGGTTTTCACGTGGTCGGAAAGAAGCGCAGGAAGAATAGCTTGTCTGTCAGGGATTGAAAATATGTTGCAACAAACATCATCTACTGATAAAAGACCAAACTACATGGTCAAGTTACTTTTGGAATAAGAAATTTTAATGCAATGCCAGTGGATGTTGCTCATGGCAGTCTTGACCAAAGAAATTAGTAAACAACTCGAAACAGAGGAGCAAACATATAAAATACAGGATACACCATTTTAGGGAGGGGAGAGTTAAACAGGGGTGGTTATGTGGCAAATCTGAATTATTCATTGTTTCAAAAAACCAAGACCAACTAGATGCACAATCACTATTAAAAATTTTAATAGTAGTATAACATTAAACCCGACATGTTTCGGTCAGGTACCTGACCATCTTCAGGGGTACACTACATTAAAATGCTATGTCCATATGTAAAACACACTTGAAATGTGAGCATATAAGGTCTAGTCATGTATGATATTTTTATAAAACAGTTTTAAAGTCACTAAAAACTTTTTTAGACGGTCAACACTTGATATTCCGCACTGGTTCCACTTTATATGGCTTTATAACACTGTTTTCGTATACTTCTTATGTATGTTCACTTATGCGTCCTGTTTTTTCAACATGACAAACGTCTCGTAAAGAGTGATATATGCTGCACCTTGTTAAGTAGATTTTATGTGTTTGAAGTCTAGTTTTGTGTCGTTGCGTTATTATTGGCGTACTATCATTTCTTATGCGTGGTTTTGCATTGCTTGTCCTGCGTATTTCCTGTTATGTGGGCTGTGATTCTTGCGTGTTTAGGAGTGTATCGGTTGCCTGCCTTCGGCTGTCTGTCTACTACAGACAGCCGAAGGCAGGCAACCGATACACCTGACCGAAACATGTCGGGTTTAATGTAATACTACTATTAAAATTTTTAATAGTGATTGTGTATCTAGTTGGTTCTTGGTTTTTTGATATATACGAGATGCACAATGAAAACAATATTAAATAAATATTCATTGTTCTTCATATCAAAAAACAAATGTACTGAATTTCTACACATTATTGGTGTTGATGACGGTTTTATTACTTCCTCCACATGGTGTTTACAAGTGGTGACTTTTACATGGATATAATCTGATTTTATACACTTAATTTGTATCAGCAGTTGATTAAGCATTGAGTGGCTGTCAGTACAGAAAACATTAAATGAAGAAATATATATATACACACACACACATATATATAATAATTTTTTTAAGATCCTGCATTTCTGTTTCCCATTCTTAATTTTAAAACAGTTAAACAACAAGAAGGAAAAAAGTGAATTACAGATCTTGAATCTAGTTACATCTGTTTTTATAGTAATTACAACATATGTCTCACTAATACAGTTTTCATATCTTAATTGATCACAACAACAAATCACAACTGTAGAATCATTTGGTTTAAGACCAAATGACTACACTGAAGCTAAAACTGGACTTCGACATAGATTTCATTACTTAATTATAATCACCTAAAATTAAAAAAAAAAAAAGTATTTTCCATGACTGTTTTTCAAAATCCTCTTGCTTCAAGAACATGAATCTCCTAAACTGTGGCTCAACTACTCAATCTCATACATCAAGATGATTTCTGTAAAACATTTCATTAACTTAGCCATTTTTAGCTTTGACTGTACTGCTTCCCAGAACCTTACTTGGTGTCAAAATCTGTGGTCTTCTGGGTATTTACACGGCATCGTGTGGTAATTATTTACCGACGTTTCCTACTCGGAATCTTGACCCGTGAAGATGGGACCGACACGTTGTCCCGAAACGTCGGTAAATAATTACCACACGACGCCGTGTAATTACCCAGAAGACCACAGATATCATTAACATCGCGGCAGAAGCCTGAAATCAAAGCTTACTTGGTGTCAAACATGTAGACGCATAAGTCAGACTTTCCTGAGCAGCTGTACAGACTCATTCAAGTCTGAATTGAAATTTCCAAGATATGAAAGAAAAAGAAAAAAAATTGAAATATGAACCAGGAGAGCAGATTTGTATACAGTCTTTAACTTCCTTCCACTTAATAAAATTTTAATATTTTGAAATACATCAACAGCTTCAGAAACTTCGATTTGTAAAAACGTAACAGTAGTTAAGTAAGACCACAGTTTGGAAATCCAGACACATAAAATGCGTTTAAAACAAACTGAGAACCTTACTCCCATACTGTTGACTGTTACAACTGAAAATTTGAAATCTGTGGTCTTCTGGGTAATTACACGGCGTCATGTGGTAATTATTTAATTATTGTGGTAAATAATTACCACACGACGCCGTGTAATTACCCAGAAGACCACAGATTTCATCAACATCGCGGCGGAAGCCTGAAATCAAACTGAAAATTTATTCCTCTTTGCTGCTCTTATTAATTTCTACACTTATTCAAAACCCATTGCAACTTACTTGAAGATGACTGTCGTTTTTATTGTGTGTTTGAAGCCAGTTTAACTTGTCCTGATTGGTAAATTCCTGGTCATGCTAGAGAGGATTTTATGTGTCTTCAGACTAAAGCTGTGGACCAGATGTTAATAATTGTGATCTTTGATAAAGAGTCCTTGGTCTGCAGCTTGACCCTGTATGCTGCCTGCCTGGTATTGACCTTTGGCTGCAAATCCATTAGCCTGAAACCATTACAGTATTATCATACACAATGAATATTTTTTAATAATGATGATGGTGACCATGATCATCGTCATATCAGATACTATATGATCATCGTCTCATATCAATAGATAAATACTATGATCATCGTCATATCAGATACTATATGATCATCGTCATATCAGATAATATATGATCATCGTCATATCAGATAATATATGATCATCGTCATATCAGATATATATGATCATCGTCATATCAGATACTATATGATCATCGTCATATCAGATACTATATGATCATCGTCATATCAGATACTATATGATCATCGTCATATCAGATACTATATGATCATCGTCATATCAGATACTATATGATCATCGTCATATCAGATACTATATGATCATCGTCATATCAGATACTATATGATCATCGTCATATCAGATACTATATGATCATCGTCATATCAGCTACTATATGATCATCGTCATATCAGATACTATATGATCATCGTCATATCAGATACTATATGATCATCGTCATATCAGATTACTATATGATCATCGTCATATCAGATACTATATGATCATCGTCATATCAGATACTATATGATCATCGTCATATCAGATACTATATGATATGATCATCTGTCATATCAGATACTATATGATCATCGTCAATCAGATACTATTACACTCATATAGATACTATTCCAAGTGCCCTGTGACAGATCATAATGTCATTTAAGCCATTTTAGCCCAAAGTGATTCCAATGCAACATTTTAGGTTTTCACATTGATGTTGCTGAAAATTCAAGTCTTCCGGGCTGTGACACTATGAAAGTTCGAAATCCCGAACACCGAGGTTCACAAACATGGAGGCTACTGTATTTGGTGTGTGTGTCTCGCCTATGTAGTTGGTGTGCTTGTATACTGAAAGTCCTTACATCAAGTATTTTAAATATACTTACCATACTGGTTCTTTCCCTTTTAACAACAAAAAATATAAAATAATATTAATGTCCTTAGTAACTTAAAAATTCTGTAAGCATAATCACAGTCCATAAATCCAATTGGGTAATATCAATCAGCATCATTTATTGTATATCTAAGCCAGTAACACTGCTTAACACTTTCACTGCCAGGTATTTAAATCCCTGAGGGTGTTAAATTGCCAGGGAGTTATTGAATATAAATTATGAAATATAATTATACATAAAATCATATATAAAATGCATATATTTTTTCTAGTTGTCAGCTAGGGATTAATAAAGATGTAAAATGTGTTTCCTGAAAGAACTTATTGTGTGCGTGGCCTATTTAAGGCAAAAGAGCAGAGTAAATTTTACATCGACTAAAGTCGATGCTGGCAAATTAAAACGTAAATACTTAAATCAACCGTGGTCGACTTTGGCAGTTAAAGTGTTAAAACTGAATGTTGTGGTTGACTGGTTGGCATCCCTGCTTCAAATCTTAAGAGGCTGGGGTTCAATTCTGAGCCCAGAGGCTAGCTATTATGTCTGACAGTCAATAATTTTTATTTCCTGTAGCCAATTATTAGGGCAGTGCCTTAAATTAGGCTACCATGCTTGATTCTACATCACTTTCAATTTATCATTCATCCTAAAATTTGATGTTATGTGAACTGAATGTGTTGTTATATAAACCAGAAAAGAATAAATAAAGATGAACACCGTTTAATGTGAAACTCTTCATTCACTCTAACTGCAACAAGTAAAGAGGCCCTGAGGCCTAGTCCTTCTTGAGAAGCTAACAGTTCCTCATCTAGTCAAGGAACTCCCTGAATTTTATGGAACCCAAAGGTTCATTACCATATTCACAAGAGCCTGCCACTTGCCCTTATCCTGAGCCAGATGAATCCAGTCCATGCCCTCCCATCCTATTCCTTTAAGATACATTTTATATTATCCCCCCCCACATATGCCTACGTCTTCAAAATGGTCTCTTTAGTTCACGTTTCCCCACCAAAGCCCTGTATGTATTTCACTTGTGCCCCATTCACGCCACATGCCCCGCCAATTTCATTCTCCTTGATTTTATCGTCCAAATAATAATTAGCGAGGAATACAACTTACATGGAGTTTTGCTTACTTTACTGTCTTTTAAACTGCATAAATTACGTAGAATTGAATTGAAAGACAGATTTGAATGGGCAGTGGAAGACAACTACAAAGGCCTGTTTTTAACATAAACCAACATTTGCCTGGACTATGAAAAACCTCAGGATAATCTCCAAAAATACTGCAGGAATATCCCAAGGTTCAGCTTATTTTTAAATTTATATTATGGTAATATTATTCGGCATTATTCCATAATTTATGAGAATAACCTACAAAAATGCAATAACTAGCTTACATGACGATTACCACTCGGACACATAGGACCCCACTTCACTGGACTCCAGCAGCCTCAACCCACGTCTGGCCTAACTCATAATTATGTATTCATGGTCTGAAATAGCGTTGGTAGTTCCCAATTGTGATTTATGGATCATGTCTTACTAAAGAATATGACATACAAACCGTGAGTTCTAGAGGAGTAAAGTCAGTGAGAACTAGTGATGATCTAGTAAGAATGATTTTTGACAAAGTTCGAATCAACTGAAGCGATGTTCTTAACAGATCCAGCCACATATTTGGCTTGACAAGCCAAACCATTAGCCTGCAAGACACACAGCAACAAGCATGCTTTCAGCAATATACAACAAACATGTGCAGTAATGAAAATAATTAGTGCAACATCATGCTATGCAAACAAAGCTAGACAAAATTCAATACAAGAATTACATCACACTCTTCATTATTCAAGGTCAGGTCTAATTTGGTACAAAGCTTCTAGTATTTTAGTAGTCTACAGCAGGGATTTTCAAGTTTTGCTAGCAACTATTTTCACAAGCAATACAAAAAGAAATGAAGAAAAGAGATTTAAGGTACTTTCAAGTCTTATTCCAGTCCTTGTAACACTCCACATACCCTTAATACACTCATATCAATGAGTAAATACCTTTTATATATCTAATAATGGAAGTTCCTTCTACTAAAAACGTGTCATTTTACACCGAGTGTAACATCGAAAACTGACGTGTGAAATAAACCAGTCTATGATGTCAACAGGACACTGGGTTGAGGTTTGAAATTTAGCAAACAAGGCAAATTCCTCCAATAATTCACCACCGAATAATGGCTACTTTCACGAATTGCTTTAATATGGTAAATACTTGTGTAAGCATTTAACCACTATGATAAAATTTGAAGGCTTGATGAGGAATATCAAAAAAATTCAAAAAACAGGACCTACTTCCAACAGCACACAAGATTAGAGAATACATAATTAGAGAATTACACAAGATTAGAGACGTACCACGTTATTTCAGTGTAACATAATGAATGAACTACATATAAACATGTACAAACCATAATGGTTAATTTTAAAATATTTAGTGTATCCTGCAATGTAACGCTGCATTTCAAATATGTTCCTTTAAACAAAAATCACCCCCTGAAGATGACAAGAGTAGAATTGAAATATGTTGGATGCCTATGTATGAATGTTTTAAATTATATTATAAAAAGGCATTGCTTTGTAGAACCTATATTAGAAGATTTTGGTATTGTTTCAAATTTCACCATTATTTGTTCAATAGACACCAACTAATGCACATAAACGTTTTTCACAATAGTTTATTATTAAAATTCCCCTATACGTATTTCGGTGGATTAAACAACCACACGACACGAACGTCGCGCAGCTCACCCAGTAAACACAGACGACCTCCTTACTGCAAAATAAAACGCACTTACAAAGAACTACAAGGCCAAACTGCCACTAATTTTCTTGCTGACTACAAATTATGTAAACATTTTAGCAACTTTTACTCCATTTTATAGTAACTTATTTTACAATACTGTATGAAGTGGACAATATCAGACCACTCATATTCTACATATACGAATATAACCACATATGTAATAACTTTAAGGTCTATGCTAAATAATCTTTACGACCCCCTGAAGATGGTGGTTTAATCCACCGAAATACGTATAGGGGAATTTTAATAATAAACTATTGTGGAAAAAGCTTATGTGCATTAGTTGGTGTTTATTGAACATATCTTAATTGAAAATGCACGGTAAATACAACGTTAAGTTCACCATTATTTATTTTCACTTAACTTGATGTTTAGCTGATATGATGGAACAGAACGGTCAGCTGACTTCTGATGCAGTGGTATACACATTTAGTGTGGTTACCATTAATTACGTAAAGAGCGCAGCTTGTGGTATTACCCTAGTTGCCTGCTCATAATGGCTTTCATATATCGTACGTATCTGGCAGCCGTGTGACTCAGGTCGTATATAACTCTGCTTTACAAAGAAACTGACTGACTGACTAACAAATGGTCTGGCACCATAAGCTGGTTTCATACACACATTGACACAAACGTTTAATGTTACTTTCTCATCTACTATTCATTTTTCAAGTAGAAACTGTCCAAGAGGTTTCACCACCAAAATTTATTGATATTTACATTTACATTTATTTTCAAACGTTTGCATTAACTTTTTAAAAGCATTTTGATTACAGAAGATAAAGCAATATACTCAGGGGGTTAATCCAAAGATATAATGCTGCTTTAGAAGTTAAAGCTTACATAAAAATTGTGATCTGACAAATGTACACCCTTTATTATCTGTTATTTAATAAAGTTTATATTAAAAACAGTCCAACATGTTTCGAACTATGTTACAGTTCATCCTCAGGGACTCAATTGTTTATTACACCAGCTATATACGTACGGTACTAATTAAAATATATAAGTTAGTAGATAAAATGTCGCTAACTGTGTTGAGTTAACAGTGACCACAAACTCAACACAGTTAGCGACATTTTATCTACTAATTTATATATTTTAATGAGTACCGTACGTCTATAGCTGTGTAATAAACAATTCAGTCCCTGAAGATGAACAAACATAGTTCGAAACATGTTGGACTATTTTTAATATAAACTGTATTAAATAACAGATAATGAAGAGTGTACATTTGTCGGAACATGATTTTATGTAATCAAGAAAATGTACGGTACAAATAGCATGAAATTAAAGCTTATTTGTGCAAAAGTAACGGTAGCAAAGGAAACTGAAATGCATCATATACCGGTGTTGGCAGCGATAAGAAAGAAAGCACTACTTTATACTACTGAAGCTAGAATGCACAGGCAGTGCAGAAGGAAACCTAATAAAATTAAGTGACTGCACATACAATGACTGCAGACCCAAGGTAATGTGATAACTTATTATATCAGCAAATTGTGGTAATCATGTAGCGGTGAACCGGTAACTAAGCCCAGCACTCTGTAGTAATGCAGATCTGAGGTTCTCACAGCGGCGTTGTTGAAGGCACACGTCTTCCGGGATTTGACACTGTGTGGTCTGGCTGCTAGAAGCCCGTGTTTTGAAGGATCATAGTGCGTTCATCTTCAGGGTAAGGCAGTCCAAGGAGAATAAACTTCTTGGATTAGTTGACCCTGAAGATAAGGGCATTAATCCTGTAAAATATCAGGAACTATTTGCCTAAGAACAAAGCGTCACATCCCAGCAGACTTACAGCTTCACTCTGTAGTATTTACCGTATTTTTCGGCATATAAGACGCACTTTTTTCACCTAAAAATTTGTCTGAAAAATGGAGTGCGTCCTATAAGCCAGTGCGTCTTATACGCCGAAAAGTAGGGGGAAATTTTGATCTGTCAAAGTCTACTCTATTCGTTTACGTTTGTTTTTGTGGATTTGAGGATGAAGATTAATATCTTTAATGTAACTTAAAAATATTTTTGCTAATTAGATTATTTGCTATGCATGAATTCCCTGAAAAATCAATGTATTTTTTATTCAATAAATTCATGATAAAATATACTAAAATTATTTTTTCCCCAAAAAAATCTGCATAAAAAATGGGATGCGTCCTATACGCCGGTGCATCTTATACGCCGAGAAATACGTTAAATTATCCCTTTCTAAAATATCTTGTCCTTTGACCTTGGTATAGTCTCCCAGGACATATTAATTTTCCCATATCCGAGTGACTGGGACAGAAAGACATGAAAGACCAATACGTACCAAACACTGCCTGCTTTGCAAGGACCAAATATTTACAGTCATTATGTGAGCAAGTCCAGCCTCTCTATTCTGCATCATTCAAGCAAGCCTTACCTTTAACACGATTGTAAGAGTTATGTGTAAAATGGAAACAGAACACATTACCAGCAGTGCTGAAGGAATATCACTGACCTTGGCTCTCTTGATAAGTTCGTCTTGTGCAGCCTTCACTTTATCTGGCTTCCCTCCCCAAGCTCGCAGCACTGATGCCTGAACACAGCACACACAAACATTACATAAAATATGCACATAAAAGTGGTTTAAATTTTCCTCTAATTTGTTTTTCTGTAACACACTCCCATCATCTCCCAATTCAAATACACAAAACACACACACACACATGCGTGTGCACACACGCGCGCAAAAGAACAGTACAGTGATTGATTAAAAGCAATTCCTGCTGAAAATTCAAGTCTCTGGGATGTGACAGTGTCGTCGGGTGAGTCTTTCCCCAAAATTTTGAAACATCATGGCCCCTTCATCTTCAGGATCAAACAGTCTGAGAAGAAGTCTTCCTGGACTGCATCACATCCTAAAAAACCCGACTCCTCAAAAGATATCCTTCTCTTTTTGTCATGTAGTTTTGAGAGTTTAGCTTCCAAACGAAATGAAGATTTTTTTTGGACCTTATACCAAACAGAAGAAACATGTTTTTCTTTTTTTCTATCATTTCATGTTAATAACTCAGATTATTCCACAACTGTCGAAGTACTTTGCAGGGATACATTTGACCTCAACTTCTTCTATCTGGTGACATAGACCCACTGCAGACCTCCCAATTTTCATAGCACAAAAGCTGATCAAGGGTTATGAGAAATATGCATGTACTTTTTGTAGGTAGAATCTGAATGCACATATCAGGGCTTGAGACTTCAAAGCAAAATGCTGAAATTTCCATGGCCATTGCAGATAATCTTCAACATTGAAGCAAGCTGATTGTTGAAAATACAGTAGAACACGGATAAGAAGTTTTCCCCCTGTAAGAAGTCTGATTTTTAAAGTCCCAAAATTCTATTGCTTTTAATAAGTCTTCCCGCTTAAGAAGTCCCAAATCCTCTGGTCCCTTGAAAGACTTCTTAACAGGGTTCTACTGTACTGTATAGTCTCAATGTTCGTCATTAATTGTAGCCAATAAAACTGTCATGAACACTGAATCACAAACATCAGAACCCATTTTTAATGTAACATGCCCATTTGGTTTCAATACCTCATCAAATATCAGTAACAGATATATAAAATAACCTCGAAAAGCATAAAAAGTATTAAGACTGTTTTAAATTAAAATACAAACACTTTTTGAAAGCGTAAAATACGTTAAATGATTGAAGGAAAGTCTCATTCCATAAGGCACAAAGGCACTCAAAGTCATTTCATGAAAGATGGAGCCTGAAGATGAGAGTGATCTATGCCAGCGGTATTCAACCTTTTTTGTTCGCGTACCCCCACATATAATTTCTCTACAACTTTGTACCCCATAGTTGCTGGTGCATAATTCAAGTTATACACAGTCTAAAATCTACATCTAAAATAAATAAATTTCATCCAAAATAATGTATTAAATAATAAGCTTTAAATGACAAAAGGAGAGTCAAGCTATTAAATAACAAATATATTATTGTCTATCATATAAAAATTAATAAAGGAACAAAGGTATTTTAGCAAAGCAAAATTATATGCACTATGTGGAATAAAATGAAACTAGCCGCCAGATAAGAATCGCATAAAGGAGAGAGAGAGAGAAAGAAAAAAATGGTGCTCCCAAATCACATGTCCTTACGTCCGGGTCTGTTGTGGCTAACCCTAAATCTGGCCCTCATTATTCAGTGTTTAACATGAAATAATATTTTCATTTTTTTTTTAATTTTACTTACCCCCTAAGATGTCTTCATGTACCCCTGGGGGACGTGTACCCCAGGTTGAATACTACTGATTTATGCAATAGCTGGAGAGTGAGGGAAGCTGCCTTGACAGACATGTGACCTCATTCCGATCCGTTAGAGTCAGTCTTGCAAGGCGGAAAAAATGGTATAAAAATGGGTGATCGCGAACATCGAGGTTCACCCACATCAGAACTCTGCTGTATTAGATAACTAGTACATAGTATCACGTACCAACCAAGAAATGACATTATAAAGTACCATGATAGTTTGAAGACATCAAACAACGTCTGGTTAGAACGTCTCCAGGCACAACCTAAATGTTCAGTCTATCTCTGCAATGTCCTCAAACTGATGATCTGCGTAACCCACACACGTGTACTGTCGTACGTAGAACCCTCTTGAGGGCATACCTGCAAGGCACGTCCATAGCTGAAGGTGAGGGGCCAGGGTTTCTTGCCAGTGTACTTGTTGATAGCATCAAGGTTGATAGAAGCTTCCTCCTCGGACTGTCCGCCAGACAGAAACGTAACGCCTGAAATATGGACATAATGTAATGAGCTCTGGCTAGATGAAAATACAGGATACCAAACTGAAGAGTACGTATGAGCATAAATACACTACACTGAATTTAAGAGTAAATTGCACTACAAGCCGGAAGGTCGCGGGTTCAATTCCCGATGGTGTCATTGGAATTTATCATTGACATAATCCTTCCGGTCGCACTGTGGCCCTGGGGTCGACTCAGCCTCTAACAGAAATGAGTACCAGGTATATTTCCTGGGGGGGTAAAGGCGGCCGGTGCGTAGGGCTGATAACCTTACCACCTTCATGTGCCGATTGTCTAGAAATATGGGAGCCTCAACCTCCTGGAACCCCAAGGGCCTGTCCAGGCCTGTAATGGGATTGCTTTACCTTTTACCGTGGACGCAGTGCACTGGACATGTGCTGCACTCCTGTGGTAAGGTTTGCTGTAACACTTTATGGAAGCCATCTGTCAAATATCCTGAAATTCTGCTCCAGCCTGGATTTCGAAATTCTGTGTTCCAGCTGGGACAGCACTCACTAGGTCAGCATATCTGTTGACTTTTGTGGCAAGCAAAGAGCTTTTTATATTTGGAAGGGGGGGGGGGGGGTTATTGGCCCACAGCATCACGCAGGAATTTTGCTTGTACGTATTATATGGATTCCATTGAAAGGGGAAAGGAGCTGACAAACACATTAATGTACTTTGTGCATGTGAGCGACTTCAAAACTTTGAATATGCAGTAGCCTTATTATCTCCTTTACTGCGTTAATCGTGGGCCGGGATAGCTCAGTCGGTATAGGGTCTTGCTACAAGCTAGACGGTCCGGGGATTGAATCCTAGCCGATCCCAGTGGCCGCGCGGTCTAAGGCTTGGGTCTTCAGCCGCTCGCTTACTAGGATTGTGGGTTCGAATCCCACCGGGGGCATGGATGTTTGTGTTGTGTTTGTTGTAAGGATGGTAATATGGAAAGTAAAGTGACATGAAAAAGGACGGAAGGATTTTAAAGTACAAAATGGATCAAAGGGAAATAAGGGGACAGAAAAAAGAATCCCGGTGGGGGGCGAGATATTCGGCACCCGTCCAGACCAGACCTGGGGCCTACCCAGTCTCCTGTACAATGGGTACCGGGTCATTCCTGGTGTAAACCGGCTGGGGCATGGCGTTGACCACCCACCACCATCGAGCGCTGAGGTTAATGCAAGAGTAGAGCTATACCTCTACTCCCCCTCTGGGCCTTCATGGCCTGTTCTTGGGTGAACTTTACCTTAACCTTCCTTGTGTTAATCAGTACACTTTACCCTCACACAGCTTTTGTCATTGTTATTCATGTCACTTGCATCCCTGACCACTTCACTTGGTAGTCGCTGTGTAAGGGTGGAGTAAGAATACAGACACGAAACAAAAACGAGGGGTGCCATACGAAATTAACGATACCTGCTACAGCAGCTGGCACAGTCCTGTTCAGAGCTGTGACAGTAGCAGCTGCGATGTCCTGGGGAGTGTACTTGGTGGTACACGACTGACCGGCAGTCACCATATTTGGTTTCAACAGTGTGCCTTCCAGGAACACATGATGGTCGTTTAGAGCCTTGTACACCGCAGCCAGGACCGTTTCTGTCACTTTCTGTGCACGATCCAAGTCATGATCCCCGTCAGGCAACACCTGTAAAAGCAATAGACTATAGTTGTTAGATCTTAGGTTATCACAGCAGTGTTGCTGAAGGCATGAGTCTTCTGGGATGTGACGTTGTGTCGCTGGGCGAAACACTTGCGCACATTTCAAATAATCGTTGGAACTGCTCGACTCTGAAAATTAACACACCAGAATCCTTCGTAACACTGGTGACCACTCGACATCTCAGAAGACTTGGATCTTCAAGAGATTATAGTCACTGATAGTCTATCCGATTAACAGGTACGTGCCGCAGTGACCAACTGGTGGATTATTCCATAAATGTACATATCGTGCAGCCACTGTCTGTGTTAACTACTGGTTGGTTTAGTTTTCATTACCATAGGATTTTACATGAGATATTCCTGTGTTTATTAAGGAATTTCACTGCATCAAAACAGGAATTATTGTTGTTCTACCTTACCAAGGCACATAACTTAAAACTGTGTGATATGACGTTTGCACAACAGTGCTGTTGACAATTTGAGTCTTATGGGATGTTACATTGTGCTGTTTGGAAACTATTTCCAGACGTTTCAAACACGAAAGCACTATAATTCTTTGACATTTTGGAAACTACATACTCAGCGATATAGCGTAACATCACAGAAGAATCATAACTTCCAAATTAAATTTCTTCCTTTCTTGGTGGGTGGGCTGCACTGTAAACATTGTTGCTGTTCTCTGTGTGGAACGCAGAGGCAATCAAGCATGGCTGCCATGGTTACTGGATGTGTTTTCTGTGAGGTATGTGCCCAGGCAGAAGTTAACAGCACAGTTGCATGCTTCAATTGTCTGTTCACAGCAAATCGTATCAAGCATTTAGGAAAGCAGAGAATGTATAAGCAAGACACATCTACAACAGTGCACTACTAAAATTTCTTTGAAACCACATCTATAAACTAACTAACTAACTAACTAACTAAACTCCATGTAGCACAGTCCTTCTTGAGAAGCTAACAGGACGTCAGCTAGTCAAGAAATTCCCCGCGTTTTATGGAAACCGAAGGTTCATTACCGCACTCACAACAGCCCGCCACCTGTCCCTATCCTAAGTAAGGCCCCATAACTAACTAACTAAACTAACTAACTAACTTCATGTAGCACAGTCCTTCTTGAGAAGCTAGCAGGTCGTCAGCTAGTCAAGAAATTCCCCGCGTTTTATGGAACCCGAAGGTTCATTACCGCACTCACAACAGCCCGCCACCTGTCCCTATCCTGAGCCAAAGAATCAGTCCAGGTCCGAGGCTCTGTATAGTGTTTCGTAACATGGTAATTTTTTAAGGTGAGGAGTTGTTAGCACATCGCCCAACCCCCAAGCTGGAAGGCCACCTGTTGTCAGCTGTCCGCGACTGCTTTTTCAATGTATTCGCAGCTACCCTCCATATCTGGATGCTGTTCCTCCATCCGCAACCCGAGGACGCACCATGCCGTGGTGACAGGGACACACTTATCATGGGAAACCACATCTATGCAGAGTGTTAATGGATGCCATGCCAAGCAGAGATAGGGCATACACCTGCTATCTTTATACAAATTTGAGCAAAATGCCAAGGTTATTTGTTATAGCATGTACTTTACAAGCTCAGATAAGAGTGAAGTAAGATCTGAGCTCCTGAATGTGGTGAGTGTAAACGATGTGGTTTCTAGGTTGTCACATGGTGTAGTCTTGTACGTAGACACCAAAATTTTACAGAAGATTATGGTGCCACCTTCAGGGCTCATTCTGAACATGGTGCAAAAGATGTGTGCTTTGCCATTTGTTGGCAAAGACCCACATATAAAAGTTAAAACTGTTAGTGCGTACAGCCAGCACGTTACCTCAGGTTCTACGATGGGCACGATGCGGTTTGCTTGGCAGATAGAAGCGTAGCGAGCCAGAACATTGGCATTCTCCAAAATGGCCTGATATGAAGGGGTGTTACGCTTGATTTTGAGCACACAGCGCCATTTGGCAAAGTCACAGCCATCCTTCTTGTACTGCGCACAACGCTGCGCAAGATCATCCAGTCCTGAAACACAGAGCAGTTGGTATGTCTACAGTGTGGTCCTGTCAGAGAGTACAAACTGCAGAATGACTAGTGCACAGAACTCGTGACTAGTAAAGTGGGTCATTTTATAATGCTGTTTGAAGAGCAGAGGTTATGTAGAGGTTATGTAACATCGAACGCAATCAAAAGATGTCATTTTGAGAGTGGGTAAGGGTTTTTGAAAAAGATGGTTATTTAGAACCACAAAGCTCCTGGATGTGTCCACTGTCCAGCATTCCATAAATACAGAGAAGGAAACACGCAGTTTCAGAAACTCATCTACTCCGTCCTCAGGTAAATAGGTCTGGATGCATCACGTACCGAGTTGGCCCCATTAGACAGAGCTATTCCCAATCTTTGGTCCAGTGACTGAAAACTGCTCTGTCTAATCGGTCAGACTCAGTAGATGCCTTCCCACTTTCTTACTTGAAGATGGAAAAAAGATCATTTGGGAAGCACTGTGTTCACCTTTTTGTATTTTTACATGCACACACACATACATACATACATACATACATATATATGTACATACAATTATACAGAGTGGTGCACGAATAGTTCATACATTTGTAAAAATGATAAAAAATACTCATTATACTCTATTTCTGTTATGCAGTTGTCTTAGAGTATTTCCTGGAAATGCCAGTACATGGCCTTAAGTCTCATGAATCACTGCACCTGCTGTGATAGAAGCAGTTCAGTAAAATGGCAGATCACGATCACCATACGGTTGAGCAGAGGGCTGAAGTTGTTTTGTTTGCCAAAACAAACAGTGTTACCGCCATGCAAAGGAGATTTTGGACTATTTTTTGAACTCGTTAGGCCCCAGCAAGAAACACTATATACTTCACTTGTTCAAAACGTTTGAAGTAGATGCGAGTGGGAAGTAAGAGAAGCATCCATGAATGAAAATCATGACTGACTTTTGACTAATGAATTGACAAACTCCATGAAGCAGAGTACTACTTGACAAGCTAACAGATCCTTAAGACAGTTAAGAATCTTCCACACTTTATGGAACCTGATGTTTGAAGAAGCAGCAAACAAAATTTGTACCCTGAGTTGTGCACTCATCTTCTGACCCAAAGAGAGGAACAACACCCTTGTCAACTTTGATGCCGGGAATGATTCCCTTCTGCTTCAGCAGTTCTACAAACGGCGTTCCATCATCTGCCTTCTGGTACAGGGTCTCGTGGAACAGGATCACACCGGAGATGTGCTCTGCAACCACTTTGTCTGACGTGAAGAGCAACTGAAAGAAAACAACACACAGCTTACCAACTTACATGTAACTTACAGGCCCACAAATATAAGCCAGCTGTATCCATCGTATAACGGGATTAACATAATACTGACAGCCAAATTCAAAGCATCTTGTTATTAATGTAAATATTGAACTCGACGCTGTAGTTCGGTCACTGCGACATTTTTAAATCAAGTCGTCTACGTTCTGTCAGGGTATTGGATTTGTGCCTAAGTACTTCTTTTTTATTGTTTTACTGCATATTTGTTTTTTTTTTGTTTCTTTAGTGTTTTGTCTTGTGTATTTGTACTGTTTTGTATTTTATTTGTGCTTTTGTTTTGGCTTTGTAATTGGCACTTGTGCTGTTAAGTCTGAACGATAATAGATACACATTGAATTGAATTGAATTGAATTATTAGTGCAGCAAATAATTGCTTTCAGTGCTCCTGTCTAGAAAGACAATTTTACCACCTCTCTCTCTCTCTCTCTCCCCCACATACACGGAGCCTAGTGTTTGCCAATTGTGTATGAACTGTCTACACTACGCACTATTTGTAACGCACTTACAAACAGGTTGATTACTGAACAGCTCCCACAACCTTTTACCCTTTTAGTTTATTCTTTATTGTATTTTCGACCCTTTTTTTCTCTTATTTTTCCTTGGTTTTTGTATGTTTACTCTTTTATTCATTTCCATTCAGTTCCTTTCACTTCCCTCCAAGTTGTCACCACATTCCAGACACATTCTTCCATTATTCTCACCCCCTCACCGCACCAGTACATATTGCGACCTTGTATCCACCCCCTCTCTCAGCCTATTGGCTGTCGTCACATCGCACGTTTCCCCACCCCGCTATGCTGTACAGTTTCTTTGTCAACGGGCTTTCTTTCCTACTAGGAATCTTGACCCGTGAAGATGGTACCGACACGTTGTCCCGAAACGTCGGTAAATAATTACCACACGACGCCGTGTAATTACCCAGAAGACCAAAGATTTCATCAACATCGCGGCGGAAGCCTGAAATCAAGGTTTTACCCTGTCTGCCATATTCAGGTATATGCAGATTGTGTTGCCACTGCCATGGTATTGCAATGTCCCTATGTGTGTAACAATACCAGTGCGTTGTAAATATATACAATATAAAAGGCACACATTGTGTACATTATTTATTAAGTGTCACAAATCCATCACACACCCAGTTCATTTAGACACACCATCCATCACACACCCAGTTCATTTAGACACACCATCCATCACACACCCAGTTCATTTAGACACACCATCCATCACACACCCAGTTCATTTAGACACACCACCCAATCACACACCCAGTTCATTTAGACACACCATCCATCACATACCCAGTTCATTTAGACACACCATCCATCACACACCCAGTTCATTTAGACACACCATCCATCACACACCCAGTTCATTTAGACACACCATCCATTCACACACCCAGTTCATTTAGACACACCATCCATCACACACCCAGTTCATTTAGACACACCATCCTCACACACCAGTTCATTTAGACACACATCCATCACACACCCAGTTCATTTAGACACACCATCCATCACACACCCAGTTCATTTAGACACACCATCCATCACACACCAGTTCATTTAGACACACCATCCATCACACACCCAGTTCATTTAGACACACCATCCATCACACACCCAGTTCATTTAGACACACCATCCATCACACACCCAGTTCATTTAGACACACCATCCATCACACACCCAGTTCATTTAGACACACCATCCATCACACATCACACACATCACACACCAGTTCATTTAGACACACCATCCATCACACACCCAGTTCATTTAGACACACCATCCATCACACACCCAGTTATCACACAACACCCAGTTCATTTAGACACACCATCCATCACACACCCAGTTCATTTAGACACACCATCCATCACACACCCAGTTCATTTAGACACACCATCCATCACACACCCAGTTCATTTAGACACACCATCCATCACACACCCAGTTCATTTAGACACACCATCCATCACACACCCAGTTCATTTAGACACACCATCCATCACACACCCAGTTCATTTAGACACACCATCCATCACACACCCAGTTCATTTAGACACACCATCCATCACACACCCAGTTCATTTAGACACACCATCCATCACACACCCAGTTCATTTAGACACACCACCATCACACACCCAGTCATTTAGACACACCATCCATCACACACCCAGTTCATTTAGACACACCATCCAATTCACAACACCCAGTTCATTTAGACACACCATCCATCACACAC
Organism: Reticulitermes speratus; assembly: GCA_021186555.1. NCBI lineage: Eukaryota > Metazoa > Arthropoda > Insecta > Blattodea > Rhinotermitidae > Reticulitermes > Reticulitermes speratus. Next base: position 55,092,739 of record JAJKFL010000005.1, read on the forward strand.
CCAGTTCATTTAGACACACCATCCATCACACACCCAGTTCATTTAGACACACCATTCCATCCACACACACCCAGTTCATTTAGACACACCATCCATCACACACCCAGTTCATTTAGACACACCATCCATATGGCAGGCGTTAGATACTGTTTTATCAGAACTCAAAGAGCCACTGAATAAATGTGATCACTATTGGTATACTGATTACACAGTAAGACCATCTATGACCGCGCCATATGCATGTGTATGCATTGTTTCGCAAAACGCGATAACTTCAGGACATTACATGAGTCACTTTCAGTAACCAGCGCTATCGTAACATACGTTTGGTTATCGAGTGTTACACTGCCACTAATTTTTGAAGATGTACGGCAGGGGTAAAGGTAAAGGTAAAGTTCACCCTAGAACAGGCCATGAAGGCCCAGAGGGGGAGTAGAGGTATAGCTCTACTCTTTCTTTAACCTCGGCGCTAGATGGGGGTGGGTGGTCAACGTCACGTCCCGGCCGTTTTACCCCCCGGGAATGACCCGGTACCCATTGTATAGGAGGCTGGGTAGGCCCCAGGGCCGGTTTGGACGGATGCTAAAAATCTCGCCCCCACCGGGATTCGATCCCCGGACCGTCCAGCTCGTAGCGAGTCGCTATACCGACTGAGCTATCGTGGCCCACGTACGGGAGGGGTGTCAACGTTTTTTTGTCAAAGGGCCACAAACGTTACTTTGGGCTGGGTCGCGGGCCTAAAACCTAAAAGGTTTGGCTATTAAATAACGAGACTACTTTTAAAAAGTACTTTATTAATCAAATTATTGCATCTACTTGTCATGTCCTTCAAGGTAATTTCCAACGCAAGCAATACGCCGCTCAAAACGACGCTTTCAGGCCTCGAAGCATCTCTGACGTCATTGTGTCACAGTTCTGCTAGTAATTCTGTCGTCTTCTCCATACGCCTCACATACACACTTGAAAGCTTCGTTGCCAGTCGCAAAGACATTTAATGAAAAGTTTTATTATATGACACTACGTGAACGTAACGGAGCGTAGTTTGGCAGCTACGCTCGGTCTCAATATTTAATGGCCATGCCTCGTATTTTCCTAAGACAGCATTCTGGATGGACGTTAAAATAAAGAAAATGAGCTGGTTTAATCCTGTAAAGACTTGCCTGTCTGTACAGGCGACGGTTGTCGTCGCTGTTCTCAATGCCTATGTCGGCAAAGCGCTTGCCGATTGTAGCTGTGGACTCGTCGGCGGCGAGAATACCCTTGCCAGGTGCCACAATCGCATTGGCGATCTTCTTCAGTTCCTCCTGCAGAGCAGGTGAAGGGTAGTTGAAGTAGGTGGTCATGTTGCACGGTGGATTTTAGACTAAAAGATCTGTAAAGAAAGAATACTCTTCAAAGCAAAATGGTTACTTTCTTTACTATAAAGTTTAAAATTTAAAAATTCTGTGTTTTGCCCACAGAGTGCATTTAGGTGCATGTGTTCTGTATGGCTCTCAGAACAAACAGCGATTATTTCCATATAGAAGTATTACACAGAGTGAAGGAGGGGAGGAATATCGTACATACAATAAAAAGAAGAAAGGCTAACTGGATTGGTCACATCTTGCGTAGAAACTGCCTTCTGAAACACGTGATTGAAGGAAAGTTAGAAGGAAGGATAGAAATGACAGGAAGACAAGGGAGAAGACGTAAGCAGCTACTGGATGACCTTAAGGAAAAGATAAGATACAGAGAATTGAAAGAGGAAGCACTAGATCGCACCATGTGGAGAACTTGCTTTGGAAGAGGTTACGGACCTGTCGTAAGACAGACTGCAGAATGAATGAAGAGCATTAACTGACTGGTTTTTATAACCGAGACGGAGTGTGTTTACTGCGCGGTACGGACTGGATCTTTATATATAATTCAGGTTTAACATTCACAAATTCTACGTTCTGCCCGCACAGTGTATTTCTGTGTTTTGTGTGGATCTCAGAACAAACAGCGATTATTTCACTGTACAACATTAACTGACTGGTTTGTATAACTGAGACGGAGTGTGTTTACTGCGCGGTACGGACTGTATTTATGTGTTTTGTGTGGATCTCAGAACAAACAGCGATTATTTCACTGTACAGCATTAACTGACTGGTTTGTATAACTGAGACGGAGTGTGTTTACTGCTCGGTACGGACTGTATTTATGTGTTTTGTGTGGATCTCAGAACAAACAGCGATTATTTCACTGTACAGCATTAACTGACTGGTTTGTATAACTGAGACGGAGTGTGTTTACTGCTCGGTACGGACTGTATTTATGTGTTTTGTGTGGATCTCAGAACAAACAGCGATTATTTCACTGTACAGCATTAACTGACTGGTTTGTATAACTGAGACGGAGTGTGTTTACTGCTCGGTACGGACTGTATTTATGTGTTTTGTGTGGATCTCAGAACAAACAGCGATTATTTCACTGTACAACATTAACTGACTGGTTTTTATAACCGAGACGGAGTGTGTTTACTGCGCGGTACGGACTGGATCTTCATATATAATTCAGGTTTAACATTCACAAATTCTACGTTCTGCCCACACAGTGTATTTATGTGTTTTGTGTGGATCTCAGAACAAACAGCGATTATTTCACTGTACAACATTAACTGACTGGTTTTTATAACCGAGACGGAGTGTGTTTACTGCGCGGTACGGACTGGATCTTCATATATAATTCAGGTTTAACATTCACAAATTCTACGTTCTGCCCACACAGTGTATTTATGTGTTTTGTGTGGATCTCAGAACACACAGCGATTATTTCACTGTACAACATTAACTGACTGGTTTTTATAACCGAGACGGAGTGTGTTTACTGCGCGGTACGGACTGGATCTTCATATATAATTCAGGTTTAACATTCACAAATTCTACGTTCTGCCCACACAGTGTATTTATGTGCTTTGTGTGGATCTCAGAACAAACAGCGATTATTTCACTGTACAACATTAACTGACTGGTTTGTATAACTGAGACGGAGTGTGTTTACTGCGCGGTACGGACTGTATTTATGTGTTTTGTGTGGATCTCAGAACAAACAGCGATTATTTCACTGTACAGTATTAACTGACTGGTTTGTATAACTGAGACGGAGTGTTTACTGCGCGGTACGGACTGTATTTATGTGTTTTGTGTGGATCTCAGAACAAACAGCGATTATTTCACTGTACAGCATTAACTGACTGGTTTGTATAACTGAGACGGAGTGTGTTTACTGCGCGGTACGGACTGGATATTTAAATGTAATTCATGTTAATCTCGGTCTTTAGAGGGTTTATAAAATGCAGGCACAGACAAGTCGACCACCGAGCACTTATTCCTTTGCCGACATTTATGTAATTGACTTGCACGGCAATTCAACGGCATACAGACGGACAGACAAATGTGTAGTTTCGTGGTATAACATTCACCAGTGGTGGGGCGGGGCGGTACAGGGCGAGCAGGCGCTGCAACTTCCCAGACCTGTGCTAAATCAATATCCTAGTGGCACTGTTGGAAGCTCCGTCCATGCTGGGAGATAACAGCGCTATTATACAATACAGTGTCTCAGCTCCCACAGTCACATTTTTTTTTCTATGGCTCGACAGACCTATATGGGCCTGGTCCTCCTCGTTTCGTCGAGGCTTCACGATCACACTCAGACACACCACACTCGGTAGGACTCCTCCGGACGAGTGACCAGCCCGTCGCAGAGACTTCTACCTGACAACACACAACACTCACAAGAGACAGACATCCATGCCCCCGGTGGGATTCGAACCCACAATCCCAGTAAGCGAGCGGCCGAAGATCCACGCCTTAGACCGCGCGGCCATTGGGATCGGCACCGCCACGTTTACATATCATTATTCGGTGTTGATGAAAGCCGATACGAACACAACAGGAATCAAAAGCTGTCGATATATTTATGTGGAGCAGGTGTACATGAAGTGACACAGTGCGTCTTTCATTGTATATTGCTTCTGACCAGACTGCACGGTAACACGACTCAGAATAAACCTCTTGGATGGTCTGTCGACAGTTCAAATAACACTTGTTATTCTAAAGAAGTGGACACTAAAGATTTGTAAATTACAGGCTATGGGAATACATATTAATCAGATTCACGCTCCGACCGGCTAACCGCCACTGAAGGATCTTAAAAACTTATTGGCAGAAGACAGAAAAATTTTGGACAATCTACAAGGAGAAAAATCTCAAATTTAAGTCAGCAGTCCAACATATTACCAACTGAGCCATCGCGGCTCGTTATTTAACTACAAATGAAGACGTCTTTGAAGTTGCCATCCTTTGACATGTTACGTTGTATAATTTGAACAATTAACCTTAGATTAATTAAGATTAACCTAAATTACATTTAAAGATTCGGCTCGTACCGCGCAGTAAACACACTCCGTCTCAGTTATACAAACCAGTCAGTTAATGTTGTACAGTCAAATAATCGCTGTTTGTTCTGAGATTCACACAAAACACATAAATACAGTCCGTACCGCGCAGTAAACACACTCCGTCTCAGTTATACAAACCAGTCAGTTAATGTTGTACAGTGAAATAATCGCTGTTTGTTCTGAGATCCACACAAAACACATAAATACAGTCCGTACCGCGCAGTAAACACTCCGTCTCAGTTATACAAACCAGTCAGTTAATGTTGTACAGTGAAATAATCGCTGTTTGTTCTGAGATCCACACAAAACACATAAATACAGTCCGTACCGCGCAGTAAACACACTCAGTCTCAGTTATACAAACCAGTCAGTTAATGCTGTACAGTGAAATAATCGCTGTTTGTTCTGAGATCCACACAAAACACATAAATACAGTCCGTACCGCGCAGTAAACACACTCCGTCTCAGTTATACAAACCAGTCAGTTAATGCTGTACAGTGAAATAATCGCTGTTTGTTCTGAGATCCACACAAAACACATAAATACAGTCCGTACCGCGCAGTAAACACACTCCGTCTCAGTTATACAAACCAGTCAGTTAATGTTGTACAGTCAAATAATCGCTGTTTGTTCTGAGATCCACACAAAACACATAAATACAGTCCGTACCGCGCAGTAAACACTCCGTCTCAGTTATACAAACCAGTCAGTTAATGTTGTACAGTGAAATAATCGCTGTTTGTTCTGAGATCCACACAAAACACATAAATACAGTCCGTACCGCGCAGTAAACACACTCAGTCTCAGTTATACAAACCAGTCAGTTAATGCTGTACAGTGAAATAATCGCTGTTTGTTCTGAGATCCACACAAAACACATAAATACAGTCCGTACCGCGCAGTAAACACACTCCGTCTCAGTTATACAAACCAGTCAGTTAATGCTGTACAGTGAAATAATCGCTGTTTGTTCTGAGATCCACACAAAACACATAAATACAGTCCGTACCGCGCAGTAAACACACTCCGTCTCAGTTATACAAACCAGTCAGTTAGTGTTGTACAGTCAAATAATCGCTGTTTGTTCTGAGATCCACACAAAACACATAAATACAGTCCGTACCGCGCAGTAAACACACTCCGTCTCAGTTATACAAACCAGTCAGTTAATGTTGTACAGTGAAATAATCGCTGTTTGTTCTGAGATCCACACAAAACACATAAATACAGTCCGTACCGCGCAGTAAACACACTCAGTCTCAGTTATACAAACCAGTCAGTTAATGCTGTACAGTGAAATAATCGCTGTTTGTTCTGAGATCCACACAAAACACATAAATACAGTCCGTACCGCGCAGTAAACACACTCCGTCTCAGTTATACAAACCAGTCAGTTAATGCTGTACAGTGAAATAATCGCTGTTTGTTCTGAGATCCACACAAAACACATAAATACAGTCCGTACCGTGCAGTAAACACACTCCGTCTCAGTTATACAAACCAGTCAGTTAATGCTGTACAGTGAAATAATCGCTGTTTGTTCTGAGATCCACACAAAACACATAAATACAGTCCGTACCGTGCAGTAAACACACTCCGTCTCAGTTATACAAACCAGTCAGTTAATGTTGTACAGTGAAATAATCGCTGTTTGTTCTGAGATCCACACAAAACACATAAATACACTGTGTGGGCAGAACGTAGAATTTGTGAATGTTAAACCTGGTGGTACATATAGAAACCACTGGGCTTTAAAGGGACATTTAATACTGCGTCAATTTACTCATCGACATAACTGTACACCGAAGCCAACCTACGAACAGTCCCTTTCTAATTTCTACACCTGTTGAGGTAAAATTCGAGGCTAAAATTAATGATAATAAGATTTAAGCATTACAAAGACGTCAAAGTCACAGAACAACTTACTTAACAATATATCAAACTTAAACAGCCTTCTTACAAATCTGACAAGCGTCAGACAGTCGAAGTGAGGATCGATAGGTCGAATGTGGTGGTGCATGCCATGTTCCTGCGGTTGGTAGCGCCTGGCACCAAAATACGTCTAACCGCAAATCACCCACCAAAGATAATGATGGATTAGTTCCATAACTAACCACATCCAGCTGTCTCCAACCACTGGTTGGCACCACATGCGGACAAAGGCAACTATAAGCCTAAAAAAAGACTATCTAATGGAATGTGACAGGGTGTTGTGTCATATAAATTTACCGACGTTTCGGTGGAATCTGCTGTCTCCATATTTAGGTTAGAGACAAAGATGTCTCCCTTTCCTTATGTTGAATGCAGTTTATTCTCGTACCTTGAAGATGGAAGCAGCAGGTTCATCTAAAACGCTCATAGATTTCTCTAAAAGTACACGGCGTCACGCCCCACAAATAAGCTATTTTTACAGTCATCGCGGTACAAGCTGCTTTCTAATCCAACAGTGTGTTTGTGTCCCACAGAAGCAAATCCGCCCGAGTGCTGAAGTGTTGTGCAAACTACGTAGGTGTATTTTGTTGTCGTAGCTTACGTTCCTACGTCTGAAGCCCTCAGCTTACGCCAATTCAAAACGGCCTTAAGCCAGGTACTAACCAACTACAAGATAGCAGCAACGTCTGTAGTGTTCTACCTTTAAAGACAGACTGCAGGAACACATATACGATGTACGTGTGTGTATAACACAACAAGAAATTAGAACGGGATATCGATACTACGATAATCGATAGTAATTAAGCTATCCGCTGTGACACAAGCGATGTTTAAACTCTGCGGCTTGCACAGTAAGGTAATGCAATCCCATTTAGGGTTCCAGGAGGTTGAGGCTGCCAGATTTATAGACAATCAGCACATGAAGGTGGTAAGGTTGTCAGTACTACGTACCGGCCGCCTTTACTCCCCAGGAAATACTCCAGGTACTCATTTCTGTTAGAGGCTGAGTAGACCCCAGGGCCATAGTGCGACCGGAAGAATTATGTCAATGAAAAATTCGAGTGACGCTATCGGTAGTTGAACCCGCAACCTTCCGGCTTGTAGAGCAGTGCCTCAACCAACTGCGACACCGCGTGCCCCCCTTAAACTGTTGAACCATTTATAAATCGTAAAGTTGTTTTGTTGACTGTTCTAACGTGTGTCTGTGTGTGTGTTTATGTAATTTTTGTTGCAAATTTTTTTGTGCCAGTTTCATAACTGACCATTGCGCTGTTAAACTGTCGCTATAACAAATGTAAACTGAACTGAATTATTGCAGTAAATATAATAACGATATGAAAGGAAACCACAAACGTGGCGCAGTTAACTGAACAGTCAAACGTACAACTAGTACAGTCAAACGTACAACTAGTACAGTCAAACGTACAGCTAGTACAGTCAAACGTACAACTAGTACAGTCAAACGTACAACTAGTACAGTCAAACGTACAGCTAGTACAGTCAAACGTACAGCTAGTACAGTCAAACGTACAACTAGTACAGTCAAACGTACAGCTAGTACAGTCAAACGTACAGCTAGTACAGTCAAACGTACAGCTAGTACAGTCAAACGTACAACTAGTACAGTCAAACGTACAACTAGTACAGTCAAACGTACAGCTAGTACAGTCAAACGTACAGCTAGTACAGTCAAACGTACAGCTAGTACAGTCAAACGTACAGCTAGTACAGTCAAACGTACAACTATTACAGTCAAACGTACAACTAGTACAGTCAAACGTACAACTAGTACAGTCAAACGTACAACTAGCACAGTCAAACGTACAGCTAGCACAGTCAAACGTACAGCTAGCACAGTCAAACGTACAGCTAGCACAGTCAAACGTACAGCTAGTACAGTCAAACGTACAGCTAGTACAGTCAAACGTACAGCTAGTACAGTCAAACGTACAGCTAGTACAGTCAAACGTACAGCTAGTACAGTCAAACGTACAGCTAGTACAGTCAAACGTACAGCTAGTACAGTCAAACGTACAGCTAGTACAGTCAAACGTACAGCTAGTACAGTCAAACGTACAGCTAGTACAGTCAAACGTACACCTAGTACAGTCAAACGTACAACTAGTACAGTCAAACGTACAACTAGTACAGTCAAACGTACAACTAGTACAGTCAAACGTACAACTAGTACAGTCAAACGTACAACTAGTACAGTCAAACGTACAACTAGTACAGTCAAACGTACAACTAGTACAGTCAAACGTACAACTAGTACAGTCAAACGTACAACTAGTACAGTCAAACGTACAACTAGTACAGTCAAACGTACAGCTAGTACAGTCAAACGTACAGCTAGTACAGTCAAACGTACAGCTAGTACAGTCAAACGTACAGCTAGTACAGTCAAACGTACAGCTAGTACAGTCAAACGTACAGCTAGTACAGTCAAACGTACAGCTAGTACAGTCAAACGTACAGCTAGTACAGTCAAACGTACAGCTAGTACAGTCAAACGTACAGCTAGTACAGTCAAACGTACAGCTAGTACAGTCAAACGTACAGCTAGTACAGTCAAACGTACAGCTAGTACAGTCAAACGTACAGCTAGTACAGTCAAACGTACAGCTAGTACAGTCAAACGTACAGCTAGTACAGTCAAACGTACAACTATTACAGTCAAACGTACAACTAGTACAGTCAAACGTACAGCTAGTACAGTCAAACGTACAGCTAGCACAGTCAAACGTACAGCTAGCACAGTCAAACGTACAGCTAGCACAGTCAAAACGTACAGCTAGTACAGTCAAACGTACAGCTAGTACAGTCAAACGTACAGCTAGTACAGTCAAACGTACAGCTAGTACAGTCAAACGTACAGCTAGTACAGTCAAAACGTACAGCTAGTACAGTCAAACGTACAGCTAGTACAGTCAAACGTACAGCTAGTACAGTCAAACGTACAGCTAGTACAGTCAAACGTACAGCTAGTACAGTCAAACGTACAGCTAGTACAGTCAAACGTACAGCTAGTACAGTCAAACGTACACCTAGTACAGTCAAACGTACAACTAGTACAGTCAAACGTACAACTAGTACAGTCAAACGTACAACTAGTACAGTCAAACGTACAACTAGTACAGTCAAACGTACAACTAGTACAGTCAAACGTACAACTAGTACAGTCAAACGTACAACTAGTACAGTCAAACGTACAACTAGTACAGTCAAACGTACAACTAGTACAGTCAAACGTACAACTAGTACAGTCAAACGTACAACTAGTACAGTCAAACGTACAACTAGTACAGTCAAACGTACAACTAGTACAGTCAAAGGTACAACTAGTACAGTCAAAGGTACAACTAACGTACAGTCAAAGGTACACAGTACAGTCAAACGTACAGCCAGTACAGTCAAAGTACAGCCAGTACAGTCAAACGTACAGCCTAGTACAGTCAAACGTACAGCTAGTACAGTCAAACGTACAGCTAGTACAGTCAAACGTACAGCTAGTACAGTCAAAACGTACAGCTAGTACAGTCAAACGTACAGCTAGTACAGTCAAACGTACAGCTAGTACAGTCAAACGTACAGCTAGTACAGTCAAACGTACAGCTAGTACAGTCAAACGTACAGCTAGTACAGTCAAACGTACACTAGTACAGTCAAACGTACAACTAGTACAGTCAACGTACACTAGTACAGTCAAACGTACAACAGTACAGTCAATCGTACAACTAGTACAGTCAATCGTACAACTAGTACAGTCAACGTACAACTAGTACAGTCAAACGTACAACTAGTACAGTCAAACGTACAACCAGTAAAGTCAAACGTACAACCCAGTACAGTCAAACGTACAACTAGTACAGTCAAACGTACAGCTAGTACAGTCAAACGTACAGCTAGTACAGTCAAAGTACAGCCAGTACAGTCAAAGTACAGCCAGTACAGTCAAACGTACAGCTAGTACAGTCAAACGTACAGCTAGTACAGTCAAACGTACAGCTAGTACAGTCAAACGTACAGCTAGTACAGTCAAACGTACAGCTAGTACAGTCAAACGTACAGCTAGTACAGTCAAACGTACAGCTAGTACAGTCAAACGTACAGCTAGTACAGTCAAACGTACAGCTAGTACAGTCAAACGTACAGCTAGTACAGTCAAACGTACAGCTAGTACAGTCAAACGTACAGCTAGTACAGTCAAACGTACAACTAGTACAGTCAAACGTACAACTAGTACAGTCAAAGGTACAACTAGTACAGTCAAGTACAACTAGTACAGTCAAACGTACAACTAGTACAGTCAAACGTACAACTAGTACAGTCAAACCGTACAACTAGTACAGTCAAACGTACAACTAGTACAGTCAAAGTACACTAGTACAGTCAAACGTACAGCAGTACAGTCAAACGTACAGCAGTACAGTCAAACGTACAGCTAGTACAGTCAAACGTACAGCTAGTACAGTCAAACGTACAGCTAGTACAGTCAAACGTACAGCTAGTACAGTCAAACGTACAGCTAGTACAGTCAAAGTACAGCTAGTACAGTCAAACGTACAGCTAGTACAGTCAAACGTACAGCTAGTACAGTCAAACGTACAGCTAGTAGTACAGTCAAACGTACAGCTAGTACAGTCAAACGTACAGCTAGTACAGTCAAACGTACAGCTAGTACAGTCAAACGTACAAGCTAGTACAGTCAAACGTACAACTAGTACAGTCAAACGTACAAGCTAGTACAGTCAAACGTACAACTAGTACAGTCAAACGTACAACTAGTACAGTCAAACGTACAACTAGTACAGTCAAACGTACAACTAGTACAGTCAAACGTACAACTAGTACAGTCAAACGTACAACTAGTACAGTCAAACGTACAACTAGTACAGTCAACTACGCGTAAGTCATACACGTACAGTCAACGTACAGCTAGTACAGTCAAACGTACAGCTAGTACAGTCAAACGTACAACTAGTACAGTCAAACGTACAGCTAGTACAGTCAAACGTACAACTAGTACAGTCAAACGTACAGCTAGTACAGTCAAACGTACAACTAGTACAGTCAACGTACACTAGTACAGTCAAACGTACAACTAGTACAGTCAAACGTACACTAGTACAGTCAAACGTACAGACTAGTACAGTCAAACGTACAGCTAGTACAGTCAAACGTACACTAGTACAGTCAAACGTACAGACTAGTACAGTCAAACGTAACTAGTACAGTCAAACGTACACTAGTACAGTCAAACGTACAACTAGTACAGTCAAACGTACAACTAGTACAGTCAAACGTACAACTAGTACAGTCAAACGTACACTAGTACAGTCAAACGTACAACTAGTACAGTCAAACGTACAACTAGTACAGTCAAACGTACAACTAGTACAGTCAAACGTACAACTAGTACAGTCAAACGTACAACTAGTACAGTCAAACGTACAACTAGTACAGTCAAACGTACAACTAGTACAGTCAAACGTACAACTAGTACAGTCAAACGTACAACTAGTACAGTCAAACGTACACTAGTACAGTCAAACGTACAACTAGTACAGTCAAACGTACAACTAGTACAGTCAAACGTACAACTAGTACAGTCAAACGTAACACTAGTACAGTCAAACGTACAACTAGTACAGTCAAACGTACAACTAGTACAGTCAAACGTACACTAGTACAGTCAAACGTACAACTAGTACAGTCAAACGTACAACTAGTACAGTCAAACGTACAACTAGTACAGTCAAACGTACAACTAGTACAGTCAAACGTACAACTAGTACAGTCAAACGTACAACTAGTACAGTCAAACGTACAACTAGTACAGTCAAACGTACAACTAGTACAGTCAAACGTACAGTACAGTCAAACGTACAACTAGTACAGTCAAACGTACAACTAGTACAGTCAAACGTACAACTAGTACAGTCAAACGTACAACTAGTACAGTCAAACGTACAACTAGTACAGTCAAACGTACAACTAGTACAGTCAAACGTACAACTAGTACAGTCAAACGTACAACAGTACGTCAAACGTACAACAGTACAGTCAACAGTAGCAAGTCACAAACGTACAACTAGTACAGTCAAACGTACAGCTAGTACAGTCAAACGTACAACTAGTACAGTCAAACGTACAACTAGTACAGTCAAACGTACAACTAGTAGTCACAGTCAAACGTACAACTAGTACAGTCAAACGTAAACTGTACAGTCAAGTACAAAGTACAGTCAAACGTACAACTAGTACAGTCAATAAAACGTCAACTACACTAGTACAGTCAAACGTACAACTAGTACAGTCAAACGTACAACTAGTACAGTCAAACGTACAACTAGTACAGTCAAACGTACACTAGTACAGTCAAACGTACAACTAGTACAGTCAAACGTACAACTAGTACAGTCAAACGTACAACTAGTACAGTCAAACGTACAACTAGTACAGTCAAACGTACAACTAGTACAGTCAAACGTACAACTAGTACAGTCAAACGTACAACTAGTACAGTCAAACGTACAACTAGTACAGTCAAACGTACAACTAGTACAGTCAAACGTACAACTAGACAGTCAAACGTACAACTAGCACAGTCAAACGTACAACTAGCACAGTCAAACGTACAACTAGCACAGTCAAACGTACAACTAGCACAGTCAAACGTACAACTAGTACAGTCAAACGTACAACTAGTACAGTCAAACGTACAACTAGTACAGTCAAACGTACAACTAGTACAGTCAAACGTACAACTAGTACAGTCAAACGTACAACTAGTACAGTCAAACGTACAACTAGTACAGTCAAACGTACAACTAGTACAGTCAAACGTACAACTAGTACAGTCAAACGTACAACTAGTACAGTCAAACGTACAACTAGTACAGTCAAACGTACAACTAGTACAGTCAAACGTACAACTAACATAGTACAGTCAAAACGTACAACTAGTACAGTCAAACGTACAACTAGTACAGTCAAACGTACAACTAGTACAGTCAAACGTACAACTAGTAAGGGCACAGAATTAAACCGTGCAAAGTTACGGCTACTGTCGCCCTGCTATAATTAAGTGACTAAACAAATTACAGTTTAGGCCTACATATGTTTAGCACTCTAATTTGACACCGACTGATGTCAAGACGGTCGATAATTGGGCATTGTTGATATAACATTCTGAAATCAAAATCACACATACAATAACATACTGAAGTTTGGCACATTTTATACGGAACACCCTGTACATTTGTGTGTTCGAAATAACACTGCAGTGCTAACCAGGTTAATATGGGCACAGATTCGGCAAGGAAAGCTCAAAGCATATCGGAAATGATTCAGCATTAACCGTACAACTGCTACGCTAGCGACTTGTCGTTTAGGGTCAAGGAAACAGTCGCCACCATCTGCATTCATTACAGCTCCTTAATAAGGAAGACTTACGTCACGGTGAACATACAGGGCATACACAAATAATGGTGCGGTTTCAAACCAGCAGACAAAGTCCAAAGCACCATTCTTTTGTGTATGCCCTGTATATACATCACAGGAAGGTAAAGTCCGTGTGCGAGCCGTGAAGGCATACGGGGACGTGGAGGTAGAAATTCACTTATTCATAACCTCGGTACTAGATGAGAGTCAAGGGTCAAGTTCATGCCCGGGCTAAAGAGCCCCACGTACCCAAAGAGTAAGAGGCTGGATGGGTCCCAAAGTCGGTCTGGACACTTTCAGGGAATATGAAAAATCTCTTGCCCCTGCCGGGATTCGAACTATGATATTTCGGACGTCCAGCATGTAGCCTTGTCACTACACTAACTGAGCTATCACAGTTGATAACATATGAGTATGAACAGAAGCAGCATTACAAATTTCTAAGTTAAGCATTAACATGTGACCTTACAGAAAGCCTTCGACAGAGAGACACGATAAACTTGACCTCAGTGACAAAGTACACTAAATTACGTCACAAAATGAGAGAGAGAGACAAACCATGAATCAGCAAATCACAGTAATGTTCTCCAAGACACTGCCTGTTGTTAACACGTCCAAAGGTCGACCACAGCTGTCACGTAAGCCAACCATATTTCGTTTAATTCACTGGCTTTTGAGTTTCTCAAAGCGTTTACTGTGACTGTCTTCTGAGATGTGACGCGGTGCTCTTTTGTTACGTAGATACTGACGTTTCACAGGAAAATTCCGCCTCCATCTTCAGGGTAGAAGAGTATTTCACCCTGGACAAGAAAGCATCACATTCCTTCGAAATGTTCGTGTCTATCAAACTGCACGGCGTCATATACCACTAGACTACAATCTCCGTTCCAGTATTTACAAAAATATTTTGTTACGACTAATTGCAATACTGCCTTTCTATTGATACCAAATCTTTCTTCATACATTCCCATGACGGTCTCCACCCACCCAAAATCTTGCAGGTATTTCTTATTTCCTCCATTGTGACACGTCCAACCAGTTCTAATAACACCGCTCAGTATCTGTACCAATCACTGATATCTTAAATTCCCCACTGTACTTTTATAACGCCCAGTTGTTAATGCAACTTATAGTAAAATGTGTTTACCGTCTGATAAGGCGCTACCAGTGATAAGACGCTCCTTGTAATTAGCAAGATATACAGGGTATACACAAAAGAATGGTGCGGTTTTAATAGTGTTCACTATTAAAACCGCACCATTCTTTTGTGTATACCCTGTATTTGCAGATTTAACAGCACTTATGTAATAATTTGACCTTCCGGTGTTAACATGCAGGATAATTTGGAAGTGGGCATTTTTAAGAAAAAAAATTGCGTATTAAGGGCGGGATATAGTACGTGAAATGTACATTCTTCGCTCAGATTTAGCTTGTTACCTGATTTAAGTCGACTAAAAATATACCGGGTGTTCGAGAAAAAGCTAAAATAAAAAGTATAGAATTTACAATTTAGTAGCAACATTTCTTCCAAAGCATTTATGCAATTTATACTGCAGTGATTTTATCGTGAGAGTCATAGGAGTAAAAGAGAAGGTGAGGTTGTCATTCTGTGGAAGTGGTTTTATTAACAAACAGAGCGTATGTACAAACTACATTCTCCTCTCATTGTACGGTACTACGTTCCGCAAATAAAGACTGTCTTATTCACATTGACCCTTCAAAGACGAAAATTAACATGACCCTTATTTAAAGATTCAGTCCGTACCGCGCAGTAAACACACTCCGTCTCAGTTATACAAACCAATCAGTTAATGCTGTACAGTGAAATAATCGCTGTTTGTTCTGAGATCCACACAAAACACATAAATATGGTCCGTACCGCGCAGTAAACACACTCCGTCTCAGTTATACAAACCAGTCAGTTAATGTTGTACAATGAAATAATCGCTGTTTGTTCTGAGATCCACACAAAACACATAAATACGGTCCGTACCGCGCAGTAAACACACTCCGTCTCAGTTATACAAACTAGTCAGCTAATGTTGTACAGTGAAATAATCGCTGTTTGTTCTGAGATCCACACAAAACACATAAATACAGTCCGCACCGCGCAGTAAACACACTCCGTCTCAGTTATACAAACCAGTCAGTTAATGCTGTACAGTGAAATAATCGCTGTTTGTTCTGAGATCCACACAAAACACATAAATACAGTCCGTACCGCGCAGTAAACACACTCCGTCTCAGTTATACAAACCAGTCAGTTAATGTTGTACAGTGAAATAATCGCTGTTTGTTCTGAGATCCACACAAAACACATAAATACAGTCCGTACCGCGCAGTAAACACACTCCGTCTCAGTTATACAAACCAGTCAGTTAATGTTGTACAGTGAAATAATCGCTGTTTGTTCTGAGATCCACACAAAACACATAAATACAGTTCCGTACCGCGCAGTAAACACACTACCGTCTCAGTTATACAAACCAGTCAGTTAATGCTTGTACAGTGAAATAATCGCTGTTTGTTCTGAGATCCACACAAAACACATAAATTCAGTCCGTACCGCGCAGTAAAACACACTCCGTCTCAGTTATACAAACCAGTCAGTTAATGCTGTACAGTGAAATAATCGCTGTTTGTTCTGAGATCCACACAAAACACATAAACACACTGTGTGGGCAGAACGTAGAATTTAGTACTGGAATTAGTAAACCTGGGCTTTAAAGGGTCAAATGTTGTTTATGTTTAAGAGTAATAAATTCAATATGACGAACCGGACCTCAGCGATACACAGCATCACGCTACATCCAAAGTCAAGGCCCACAACTTGGCCAAACTCTACAAACTCACCGTCATATGAACCCTCAGCGCTGACATTTCAGTTCTACAGCCAAGCAGCACAATCCAAACCTCAGAAACCCCGACCCCTGACCTGTGCAGGGACACGGGTCGGCACCGGGCGCGACCGGCGAGTTCGGACGCCAAGCGCCGACTGCAGCGAGATGGGATCGCGACAACGACGACGTCAACCCCACTACCTCAGCCCCACGATATCGCCCGTCGCCGCAATGCAGAGACCGGGAGCTTCAACCCCGTACCGTCCCTCGCCCCTAACAGGATACGCCAAAACCAAAGCCTATCTTCGAGCAAAAATGGAATATCTCCACGAGCTGAGTAGACGAGATTGAAATAGGCATGAAATGGAATACCGTCAGCGTCGCAGGTTTATTTACTGAAGCAGCATCGAGTGCATAGAGACGGCTGATAAGTTACTTGATTAGTAACTTATTAAACGACGCCGTCCGAGGCTCAGGTTAAGGCTGCAATATGACGTCGGATGAAGGCGTTATTAATAAACAGAGAGCTGGTAGGAAATGGTGGCTGTCTGGCAGTGCTTTAAAAGAACTGGTCGTGGAATACTTGGGTAGATGACAGTTGTTGCTGAGAGAGTGCATACATCGTCTGAAACACAAACTTCGAGATTGCCATTTATGTACTGCCAGACGTAAGTACATTTTTATTCAATTTTAGTTAAATACACACCACAACAAAACGAAAAAAAAAAGCATATACATTTTTATCAAGCTCCTAAATTTCATTTGACATAATACTTATTATGTAGATATGACCACGTTATTCATATTAATCTTAAATACGAAAATTAACAAGGACCGTATTCAGTCCGTACCGCGCAGTAAACACATTCCGTCTCAGTTAACAAACCAGTCAGTTAATGCTGTACAGTGAAATAATCGTGTTTGTTCTGAGATCACACAAAACACATAAATACAGTCCGTACCGCGCAGTAAACACACTCCGTCTCAGTTATACAAACCACTCAGTTAATGTTGTACAGTGAAATAATCGCTGTTTGTTCTGAGATCCACACAAAACACATAAATACAGTCCGTACCGCGCAGTAAACACACTCCGTCTCAGTTATACAAACAGTCAGTTAATGCTGTACAGTGAAATAATCGCTGTTTGTTCTGAGATCCACACAAAACTCATAAATACAGTCCGTACCGCGCAGTAAACACACTCCGTCTCAGTTAACAAACCAGTCAGTTAATGCGTACAGTGAAATATCGCTGTTTGTTCTGAATCCACACAAAACACATAAATACAGTCCGTACCGCGCAGTAAACACACTCCGTCTCAGTTATACAACCACTCAGTAATGTTGTACAGTGAAATAATCGCTGTTTGTTCTGAATCCACACAAAACACATAAATACAGTCGTACCGCGCAGTAAACACACTCCGTCTCAGTTATACAACACTCAGTTAATGTTGTACAGTTAAATAATCGCTGTTTGTTCTGAGATCCACACAAAACACATAAATACAGTCCGTACCGCGCAGTAAACACACTCCGTCTCAGTTATACAAACCAGTCAGTTAATGCTGTACGTGAAATAATCGCTGTTGTTCTGAGATCCACCAAAACACATAAAACAGTCCGTACCGCGCAGTAAACACACTCCGTCTCAGTATACAACCAGTCAGTTAATGCTGTACAGTGAAATAATCGCTGTTTGTTCTGAGATCCACACAAAACACATAAATACAGTCCGTACCGCGCAGTAAACACATTCCGTCTCAGTTATACAACCAGTCAGTTATGTGTACAGTGAAATAATCGCTGTTTGTCTAGATCCACATCAAAACACATAAATATCAGTCCGTACCGCGCAGTAAACACACTCCGTCTCAGTTATACAAACCAGTCAGTTAATGCTTGTACAGTGAAATAATCGCTGTTTGTTCTGAGATCCACACAAAACACATAAATACAGTCCGTACCGCGCAGTAAACACACTCCTTCTCAGTTATACAAACCAGTCAGTTAATGTGTACAGTAAATAATCGCTGTTTGTTCTGAGATCCACACAAAACACATAAATACAGTCCGTACCGCGCAGTAAGCACACTCCTTCTCAGTTATACAAACCAGTCAGTTAATGCTGTACAGTGTAAATAATCGCTCGTTTGTTCTGAGATCCACACAAAACACATAAATACATTGTGTGGGCAGAACGTAGAATTTGTGAATGTTAAACCTGGTGTAGATATAGTAACCACTGGGCTTTAAACGGTAACAAAACTGATTAGCCTCGAAACTTAAAACTGCCCACCTCTGCACATAGCAAAATGTTCCCTTATTAAATATCACATATTTCACTTTTACATTAAAGTTATTTTGACGTTTTTCAACACAAATCCCTATTACTGCCACGCCTCTTAAACTTTCCGTAATGCACCCATATATATTATATATATATATATATATATAATAAGACACTATTTACGCAAGATCAGTTCATAATGTACGCAGACCCCCCCCCCCCCCCAATAGCCCCAACATAAACAAACTAATTCAAATCGTGTCCACCCCAAGGCAGCAGCTGAGGTCGTCTTCAGCGCCGTTAGTCTGGGCACTTGCATGTGGCTCTGTGCCCCAGGTAACATCTCCGTACAGTAACGATCTAAGAGTTGTGCATAAGGGGGGTTCCGGGTTCGAATCACGGTCAAAATATCGATTTTTATGACAGTTTTTGTATTTCGGGGCACTGCCCTCAAATAGGCCACCACTTACAATTATACGCCTCTCTCTGCTCACCTGTCTCCACTATCTATTTTAGGCGCCCCCGCAGAGCGCTTATTAAAATCGGTGTCCGTCCGTCTGTACGTAGGAAATAATTCGAGAATTGCTACATAAATTTCCATTCAATTGAATATTGTAGAATTTAACTGAAATTTGTGGATTCATCAAGAAAGGATGAGATGGGTGGGGCACGTAGCACGGTATGGTAAAGAGAAATTAATACAGGGAGTTAGTGGGAACACTTGGGGGAAAGTAACCACTAGGAAGATACATGTGTAGATGGGAGGATAATATTAAAATGGGTCTTAACGAAACAGTATGCGAGAGAGTAGACAGGATGAATCTGGCTCAGCGTACGGACAACTGGTGGGCTGTTGTGATCACGGTAATGAACCTGCGGGCTTCATAAAACACGGGGAATTTCTTGATGAGATGAGGAACTACTAGCTTCTAAAGAACTCTCCTCTAAGGAATTAGTAAGTTGTTGATACATTCTAAATTTCCTAAATATACGGAAACAGAAAAAAAAACACTTTAGACAAGAGACTTACATAAATTTCTGTGCATATGTGGAGCCTAACTCACACGTCGCAAATGAGTATTTATCACGGTGTAGTGAAAAATGAAACACACATTTTATATCCAACACATTTTTTTCTCCAAGTCTTACGGTTTTCGGATAAAACAGACGGAAGTGACGCAGGCACTAACGTTAGGCTACTGAGTACTGCACTACTATAGCTTCATCGCACTGAAAAGGTAAAGGTAAAGGTCACCCCAGAAGAGGCCATGAAGGCCCAGAGGGGGAGTAGAGGTATAGCTCTACTCTTTCTTTAACCCTGGCACTAGTTGTGGGTTGGTGGTCAACTCCACGCCCCGACCGCTTTACCCCCGGGAAAGAGACCCGGTACCCATTGTACAGGAGGCTGGGTGGGCCCCAGGGCCGGTCTGGACGGGTGCTGAAATTCTCGCCCCCCACCGGGATTCGATCCCCGGACCGTCCAGCCAGTAGCGAGTCGCTATACCGACTGAGCTATCGCGGCCCACTCTGACAATAGAAATTGTAACTAAAAATTTGTCCATTCAGTCCAGTTTCGGTTAAAATCGGACAAAAGCGGACACCACGTACCGAAGACCTGCGCTAAGTATCTGTCAGAGCGAAAAGTATTTGGCAATGTGAATTCAGATCACGTTCAAATATTCTCCCGCAATACTTGTACATGGCCACCGTACATATTGACACGAGTGCGGACGGAGTCAGGGTCACAGCAGGCCTGTGTTTTAGTTTTCGTCACTGTGACCGCAGCAGGAAACAGGGAATAGGAAATGACATTAGGTTAAAGGTAAGCAGGTTAGGTAGGAAATGCTTTTGTTGGAAGTGCAAATCACAAGGACAGGTCGTATTAAGGTGGCGCGTGGTTCGTCCAGTGACGTGACGTCACGTGCTCGGCCAACAGATCGGAACAGAAAAGACAATCTGGCTACACGACGCGGCGCAGCTCGGCAAATGGCGGACCAGCGGCCTTGCTCGGGTAGGTTCGGCTCGGCTTGTGGAATAAGTCGTGTTGTTCTATGAACTTACAAATGTCCTCGTTTGACCACTCCATTCTAGCCAATACCAATTGTGGGACAGAAACTTTCACTCTTCGCGCACCGACAGCAGAAAACAAAGACCAGACCTAAGTGTATACAGGTTGGACGAGACTGGCTTGGCGCGTAGACTGCAAGCGCCGTGTAGCCGCTAAAGCTGCCCGCGCCGAGTCCCTTTGAGGATCGTGAGAAAACCGCTTCTGAAGCCGGGATTAGACGGCGCGTGGCTCGGCTCGTTTTACGTCATAACTGACGTCACTGACAAAGAATCGTATTCAAACGCGCCGTGTAACAGGCCTGGCGCGGCGCGGAGTGTGATTGGTGGAGCGAGGCTCCTGGGATCGCTTCAGAAGCGATTTTCTCACGATCCTCAAAGGTACTCGGCGACGGCATCTTTAGCGGCTACACGGCGCTTGCAGTGTACGCGCCAAGCCAGTCTCGTCCAACCTGTATACACTTAGGTCTGGTCTTTGTTTTCTGCTGTCGCGGTGCGCGAAGAGGGAAAGTTTCTGTCCCACAAGTTGGTATTGGCTAGAATGCAGTGGTCAAACGAGGACATTTTTAAGTTCATAGAACAACACGACTTATTCCACAAGCCAAGCCGAACCTACCCGAGCAAGGCCGCTGGTCCGCCATTTGCCGAGCTGCGCCGCGTCGTGTAGCCAGATTGTCTTTTCTGTTCCGATCTGTTGGCCGAGCAGTGACGTCACGTCACTGGACGAGCCACGCGCCGTCTAATCCCGGCTTGAGGCGATGCAACGAGCCTCGCTCCACCAATCACACTCCGCGCCGCGCCAGGCCGGTTACACGGAGCGTTTGAATACGATTCTTTGTCAGTGACGTCAGTTATGACGTAAAACGAGCCGAGCCACGCGCCGTCAATACCGGCTTAAGAATAAGGTACTGTGAGTGTGATGAGAAATTGGTGACAATGTTTTAAAATTAATAAATTTAACACTGAGAAATGCGCGAAGAACTTCCTGACGTGTGAAGAATCTATCGGGATGAAACGAAATATTACGAAATGACGTTACGAATTTTAAAACAACTTCACAAAGGTAAGCAACCCCATTACAGGCCTGGACAGGCCCTTAGGTTCCAGGAGGTTCAGGCTCACAGATTTTAACAATCGGCACATGAAGGTGGTAAGGTTGTCAGCACTACGCACCGGCCGCCTTTACCCCCAGGAAATACTCCTGATATTAATTTCTGTTAGAGTCTGAGTCGACCCCAGGGCCATAGTGCAACCGAAAGGATTATATCAATGAAAAATTAGTGACACCATCGGGAATCGAACCCGCGACCTTGTAGAGCAGTGCCTCAACCAATTGCGCCACCGCGTGCGCTTAAAAACAGCCATACCGTCAGAATAAGAATTAATTCGGTAAAGTTCGTGTGCAGAACACAAAACGCAGCACTGTGCTAATACGGTACCGCACAGCTGTACTGCAGCAAGCAGTCACAAGCTCGCCATCAAACTGTCGGTCCTTCGGCCAAGTTCAATCAGGAGACGCAAATTCAATTCTGGCGTCACTTCCTCTTCGTAAAGTCACTCATAAACATATAAAACCTATATAAATCATAACATCTGCGCTCTTCTGGGATATTACGCAGCGTTGAGTGGTAGTTCTGTACCGACGTTTCGGGACAAACTATCGGTCCCATCTTCAACGGTCAAAAAGTCCAAGAAGAAGAAATCACGATATTAAGTCCCATCGAAGTCAACGAAATCCACAAAGTGCATTTTAAGAAGTTCGCTTACCAAAATTAATCAACGCTACACGAAGACAGAACAAAGCATTTAGTTGTGCGTCACATAAAATAAATGTAGGCCTCGCATTATAAAACATTGGAGAGCATAGGGCATTTTTTTCATAACTATCGTATGAACTGGATTTATACCTCCACTCCCCCCATATGCATTCATGGCGTGTAGAAGGTCAACTTTACTTTAAAGTAGGTTACTTTAGTTAAGTCGCCATACTATACCAAACTTTAAACTACTGCTACAACTTCAGAAACTGACAATTCAACCTTGCTGGAAGATATATGACACTGGGGCCAATTCTGAATAGTCAAAACCAATTTAACCATTTCAAGACAAAAAAGAACCTGAATTATATTTAAACACACAGTCCGCACCGCGCAGTAAACACACTCCGTCTCAGTTATACAAACCAGTCAGTTAATGCTGTACAGTGAAATAATCGTGTTTGTTCTGAGATCCACACAAAACACATAAATACAGTCCGTACCGCGCAGTAAACACACTCCGTCTCAGTTATACAAACCAGTCAGTTAATGTTGTACAGTGAAATAATCGCAGTTTGTTCTGAGATCCACACAAAACACATAAATACAGTCCGTACCGCGCAGTAAATACACTCCGTCTCAGTTATACAAACCAGTCAGTTAATGTTGTACAGTGAAATAATCGGTTTGTTCTGAGATCCACACAAAACACATAAATACAGTCCGTACCGCGCAGTAAACACACTCCGTCTCAGTTATACAAACCAGTCAGTTAATGTTGTACAGTGAAATAATCGCAGTTTGTTCTGAGATCCACACAAAACACATAAATACAGTCCGTACCGCGCAGTAAACACACTCCGTCTCAGTTATACAAACCAGTCAGTTAATGTTGTACAGTGAAATAATCGTGTTTGTTCTGAGATCCACACAAAACACATAAATACAGTCCGTACCGCGCAGTAAACACACTCCGTCTCAGTTATACAAACCAGTCAGTTAATGTTGTACAGTGAAATAATCGCAGTTTGTTCTGAGATCCACACAAAACACATAAATACAGTCCGTACCGCGCAGTAAACACACTCCGTCTCAGTTATACAAACCAGTCAGTTAATGTTGTACAGTGAAATAATCGGTTTGTTCTGAGATCCACACAAAACACATAAATACAGTCCGTACCGCGCAGTAAACACACTCCGTCTCAGTTATACAAACCAGTCAGTTAATGTTGTACAGTGAAATAATCGCAGTTTGTTCTGAGATCCACACAAAACACATAAATACAGTCCGTACCGCGCAGTAAACACACTCCGTCTCAGTTATACAAACCAGTCAGTTAATGTTGTACAGTGAAATAATCGCTTTGTTCTGAGATCCACACAAAACACATAAATACAGTCCGTACCGCGCAGTAAACACACTCCGTCTCAGTTATACAAACCAGTCAGTTAATGTTGTACAGTGAAATAATCGCAGTTTGTTCTGAGATCCACACAAAACACATAAATACAGTCCGTACCGCGCAGTAAACACACTCCGTCTCAGTTATACAAACCAGTCAGTTAATGTTGTACAGTGAAATAATCGCAGTTTGTTCTGAGATCCACACAAAACACATAAATACAGTCCGTACCGCGCAGTAAACACACTCCGTCTCAGTTATACAAACCAGTCAGTTAATGTTGTACAGTGAAATAATCGCTGTTTGTTCTGAGATCCACACAAAACACATAAATACAGTCCGTACCGCGCAGTAAACACACTCCGTCTCAGTTATACAAACCAGTCAGTTAATGTTGTACAGTGAAATAATCGCTGTTTGTTCTGAGATCCACACAAAACACATAAATACAGTCCGTACCGCGCAGTAAACACACTCCGTCTCAGTTATACAAACCAGTCAGTTAATGCTGTACAGTGAAATAATCGCTGTTTGTTCTGAGATCCACACAAAACACATAAATACACTGTGTGGGCAGAACGTAGAATTTGTGAATGTCAAACCTGGTGGTACATATAGTAACCACTGGGCTTTAAAGGGTTAAAAAGCTAAAGTTCTTAATCAACATGTACTAACCCTGACTGTAACCGGATAGTCCCCAGACCAGCAAAACGTTGCATAATACACTGTCATAACATCGTGTACAAAACATACGTCAACAAAACGCCATGTTTGTATTCTTTACCCGTGAGACTAATGGCCTTGAAAGACGACAAACTTTCGTTAAACATAAATCAAATGGAAATATTTGTTAAAATGAAAGCTGTAGGCACAGAACAAAGCTGTAACGTGTAAGTAAGTTTCACTTTTATGTAAGCAGTACGAGCTATTTCATTTGCGACAAAAATAAAGTCCGATCTGAGTTACTTAACTTCAGCTCTTCAAGAAGGACTTTGCTCCACGTGGTTAAATAAATATGTTGAATGAAATACACTGTAACAACAGCAGTCAACGTGTCATAAATATGGATTATTTGTTCCAAACATTTCAATAAAGGTATTGGTTTATGTTCTTGTCATAAAATCATAAACAAAATATTTCTATTAAATTAAGTTATAAACCAACCGATGCACACTAAAACCACTTTTTAAGTAGCTTTATTATAAAATTGTTAAAACTGTACCCCTACACGTGTTTCGATCCTAGAATCATCGTCAGGGGGGTTTATTGCTAAAAGCTACAGTCACTTCAACACATGATTTAAAATATTCTATCTGCACTTTGAAACATAAGTTAAAATCTTGTAAAAAGATTCGTTAAAAGTTGTAAAATTATAAAAGCACTGTAGATGGTAGATTGTGGAACTGCTGGCGTGTGGTGTTAAAAGCTGTAAAATAAACGATTTTAAATCATGTGTTGAAGTGACTGTAGCTTTTAGCAATAAACCCCCCTGACGATGATCCTAGGATCGAAACACGTGTAGGGGTACAGTTTTAACAATTTTATAATAAAGCTACTTAAAAAGTGGTTTTAGTGTGCATCAGTTGGTTTATAACTTAATTTAATATGACGAAGATGCACGGTGTCAACAGTGTGAAAAATATTTCTATGTTTATCGTCCACTTTACCCTATGCATAAACAAATGTGGTAACACAACCACAACACAGAAACCACTAATTCCATTCATCCCGTTTTTGTAAAGTGGAATTTAGGGCGACGCAGAGGCTGACACCACACCATATCTAGCAAAGCACTGAGGCTTCACGCACCAACGAACGAACTGAGAGCAAAACAGTGGACATCTGCAAGTCACGGAATACAGTACAAAGGGGTAGTAATGAGAGTGACAGAAGACGAAATAATTCTGTTGGTGAGATACATTTTGGTCTTGTTCAAATAAAATCCGTTCGAGGATTGTTTGGGAGGTGCAGACAAAGATCAGTCACTATAGGCGCTGAGGCAGACCAAATCAAAGATCAGTCACTATAGGCGCTGAGGCAGACCAAATCAAAGATCAGTCACTATTGGCGCTGAGGCAGACCAAATCAAAGATCAGTCACTATAGGCGCTGAGGCAGACCAAATCAAAGATCAGTCACTATTGGCGCTGAGGCAGACCAAATCAAAGATCAGTCACTATTGGCGCTGAGGCAGACCAAATCAAAGATCAGTCACTATTGGCGCTGAGGCAGACCAAATCAAAGATCAGTCACTATTGGCGCTGAGGCAGACCAAATCAAAGATCAGTCACT
This sequence comes from Reticulitermes speratus, assembly GCA_021186555.1. Lineage (NCBI taxonomy): Eukaryota > Metazoa > Arthropoda > Insecta > Blattodea > Rhinotermitidae > Reticulitermes > Reticulitermes speratus. Next base: position 55,119,187 of record JAJKFL010000005.1, read on the forward strand.
ATTGGCGCTGAGGCAGACCAAATCAAAGATCAGTCACTATTGGCGCTGAGGCAGACCAAATCAAAGATCAGTCACTATTGGCGCTGAGGCAGACCAAATCAAAGATCAGTCACTATTGGCGCTGAGGCAGACCAAATCAAAGATCAGTCACTATTGGCGCTGAGGCAGACCAAATCAAAGATCAGTCACTATTGGCGCTGAGGCAGACCAAATCAAAGATCAGTCACTATTGGCGCTGAGGCAGACCAAATCAAAGATCAGTCACTATTGGCGCTGAGGCAGACCAAATCAAAGATCAGTCACTATAGGCGCTGAGGCAGACCAAATCAAAGATCAGTCACTATTGGCGCTGAGGCAGACCAAATCAAAGATCAGTCACTATTGGCGCTGAGGCAGACCAAATCAAAGATCAGTCACTATTGGCGCTGAGGCAGACCAAATCAAAGATCAGTCACTATTGGCGCTGAGGCAGACCAAATCAAAGATCAGTCACTATAGGCGCTGAGGCAGACCAAATCAAAGATCAGTCACTATAGGCGCTGAGGCAGACCAAATCAAAGATCAGTCACTATTGGCGCTGAGGCAGACCAAATCAAAGATCAGTCACTATAGGCGCTGAGGCAGACCAAATCAAAGATCAGTCACTATAGGCGCTGAGGCAGACCAAATCAAAGATCAGTCACTATAGGCGCTGAGGCAGACCAAATCAAAGATCAGTCACTATAGGCGCTGAGGCAGACCAAATCAAAGATCAGTCACTATAGGCGCTGAGGCAGACCAAATCAAAGATCAGTCACTATAGGCGCTGAGGCAGACCAAATCAAAGATCAGTCACTATAGGCGCTGAGGCAGACCAAATCAAAGATCAGTCACTATAGGCGCTGAGGCAGACCAAATCAAAGATCAGTCACTATGGCGCTGAGGCAGACCAAATCAAAGATCAGTCACTATTGGCGCTGAGGCAGACCAAATCAAAGATCAGTCACTATAGGCGCTGAGGCAGACCAAATCAAAGATCAGTCACTATAGGCGCTGAGGCAGACCAAATCAAAGATCAGTCACTATAGGCGCTGAGGCAGACCAAATCAAAGATCAGTCACTATGGCGCTGAGGCAGACCAAATCAAAGATCAGTCACTATAGGCGCTGAGGCAGACCAAATCAAAGATCAGTCACTATAGGCGCTGAGGCAGACCAAATCAAAGATCAGTCACTATTAGGCGCTGAGGCAGACCAAATCAAAGATCAGTCACTATAGGCGCTGAGGCAGACCAAATCAAAGATCAGTCACTATAGGCGCTGAGGCAGACCAAATCAAAGATCAGTCACTATAGGCGCTGAGGCAGACCAAATCAAAGATCAGTCACTATAGGCGCTGAGGCAGACCAAATCAAAGATCAGTCACTATGGCGCTGAGGCAGACCAAATCAAAGATCAGTCACTATAGGCGCTGAGGCAGACCAAATCAAAGATCAGTCACTATTGGCGCTGAGGCAGACCAAATCAAAGATCAGTCACTATGGCGCTGAGGCAGACCAAATCAAAGATCAGTCACTATAGGCGCTGAGGCAGACCAAATCAAAGATCAGTCACTATAGGCGCTGAGGCAGACCAAATCAAAGATCAGTCACTATAGGCGCTGAGGCAGACCAAATCAAAGATCAGTCACTATAGGCGCTGAGGCAGACCAAATCAAAGATCAGTCACTATAGGCGCTGAGGCAGACCAAATCAAAGATCAGTCACTATAGGCGCTGAGGCAGACCAAATCAAAGATCAGTCACTATGGCGCTGAGGCAGACCAAATCAAAGATCAGTCACTATAGGCGCTGAGGCAGACCAAATCAAAGATCAGTCACTATAGGCGCTGAGGCAGACCAAATCAAAGATCAGTCACTATAGGCGCTGAGGCAGACCAAATCAAAGATCAGTCACTATTGGCGCTGAGGCAGACCAAATCAAAGATCAGTCACTATGGCGCTGAGGCAGACCAAATCAAAGATCAGTCACTATTGGCGCTGAGGCAGACCAAATCAAAGATCAGTCACTATAGGCGCTGAGGCAGACCAAATCAAAGATCAGTCACTATAGGCGCTGAGGCAGACCAAATCAAAGATCAGTCACTATAGGCGCTGAGGCAGACCAAATCAAAGATCAGTCACTATAGGCGCTGAGGCAGACCAAATCAAAGATCAGTCACTATAGGCGCTGAGGCAGACCAAATCAAAGATCAGTCACTATAGGCGCTGAGGCAGACCAAATCAAAGATCAGTCACTATAGGCGCTGAGGCAGACCAAATCAAAGATCAGTCACTATAGGCGCTGAGGCAGACCAAATCAGCCTCTGGATCTCCACAGATGTGCCAAATGTCATGTCGAGGAAACAGACTGCAGACATGGGAATGTTTAGTGCATTCCGCAATGGAACGCCGGCATTTAGAGGAATCACGATGTTCCCGTTGGCTGTAACGGGAATATTTTGTTGTCCAGCTTTTGGTCGCCTGCTGACATGTCAGCTGTTCACTTGACACTTGATTACCTGCGACCGGCCTTACTCGTTCGCAGCGCTGCAAACGGGTATCACTTGAACAACCCTCATAAAAACAAAAAAAAAACACCAAAATCCCGAAACATCCCTTCCTAAAGCCACCACTACTAACTAACTAACTAAAACATAACAACTAACTAACTAACTCCATGCAGCAAAGTCCATCAGAAGCTAACAGATCCTCAGCTAGTCAGAAATTCCCCGCATTTTACGGAATCCAAAGGTTCATTACCGCACTCACAACAGCCTGCCACCTGTCCCTAACCCGAGTCAGATAAATCCATTCCATGTCCTCCCTTGAAGATCAATTTTTAATATTCTCTTCCCATCTGCGCCTAGGTTTCCAAGTGGTCTCTTTCTCTCCACCACCGCCAAGAATAAAATTAATGAAAGTCCAAGTCTTCTTGGTATTGTTGATCCTTGATGATGGGACCGATAGGTTGTCCCGAAACGTCGATAAAGTACTACCACTCGATGCTGCGTAATACCCTAGAAAAGGGCATATATCGATTTCAAAAATGTTTCTAAGCAATAAAAATTGTGCGACTGTGGAATGCATTTTGTGCCAAATTTCGGATTCTGAGGGACTGGTGAAGTTGGAAGACCAAGGTGTAGATGGGAGGATAATATTAAAATGGATGTTCAAGAAGTGGGATGGGGGGCATGGACTGGATTGATATGGCTCAGGATAGGGACAGGTGACGGGCTGTTGTGAGTGCGGTAATGAACCTTCGGGTTTCATAAAACGCAGGGAATTTCTTGACTAGCTGACGACCTGTTAGCTTCTCAAAAAGGACTGTGCTACATGGAGTTAGTTAGTTAGTTAGTTAGTTAGTTAGTTAGTTAGTTAGAGGGACTGGTGAATAGCTGTGCGAGCTGTCGTGTTCTGCAGGCCAAGGCCTCGCAACCATTACACCGTGCACAATGTCACCGCAAGACAGAACTATATCCACAGGGCCACTCCGGTGTGCAGTCTCCATTTCTCCTTAATTAAAGCCTGCTTGGTTCAAATTCATTATTTGCTTCGGCAACTCCACGTGTCACGTTACACACATGCCTATGCAATGAAGCTGACTGCGGCAGAGTACTGGCGGTGTTGTGGAGTTACGTCGTTCTTGCAGCAACGTCTCTGCACACGCTACCCTCCCCAACCCCAGAGTACTGCAGTAGAGAAGACGGGGGTTGAATGCAATGGAAATAGCCTAAGTGCATCTGCACTGAACACACTTGTGTCCATATTGCTACATCAGGCATATGGCTTTATTGACCCTTCTATATGGAATAACAATTCGTATCTCAGTCCTTGCATATGGGCCATATATTGTTTCGTCCTGACCCTTTAAAGCCCAGTAGTCACTATATGTACCACCACGTTTAACATTCACAAATCCTACGTTCTGCCCACACAGTGTATTTATGTGTTTTGTGTGGATCTCAGAACAAACAGCGATTATTTCACTGTACAGCATTAACTGACTGGTTTGTATAACTGAGACAGAGTGTGTTTACTGCGCGGTACGGACTGTATTTATGTGTTTTGTGTGGATCTCAGAACAAACAGCGATTATTTCACTGTACAGCATTAACTGACTGGTTTGTATAACTGAGACGGAGTGTGTTTACTGCGCGGTACGGACTGTATTTATGTGTTTTGTGTGGATCTCAGAACAAACAGCGATTATTTCACTGTACAGCATTAACTGACTGGTTTGTATAACTGAGACGGAGTGTGTTTACTGCGCGGTACGGACTGTATTTATGTGTTTTGTGTGGATCTCAGCACAAACAGCGATTATTTCACTGTACAGCATTAACTGACTGGTTTGTATAACTGAGACGGAGTGTGTTTACTGCGCGGTACGGACTGTATTTATGTGTTTTGTGTGGATCTCAGCACAAACAGCGAGTATTTCACTGTACAACATTAACTGACTGGTTTGTATAACTGAGACGGAGTGTGTTTACTGCGCGGTACGGACTGTATTTATGTGTTTTGTGTGGATCTCAGCACAAACAGCGATTATTTCACTGTACAGCATTAACTGACTGGTTTGTATAACTGAGACGGAGTGTGTTTACTGCGCGGTACGGACCGTATTTATGTGTTTTGTGTGGATCTCAGCACAAACAGCGATTATTTCACTGTACAGCATTAACTGACTGGTTTATATAACTGAGACGGAGTGTGTTTACTGCACGGTACGGACTGTATTTATGTGTTTTGTGTGGATCTCAGCACAAACAGCGATTATTTCACTGTACAGCATTAACTGACTGGTTTGTATAACTGAGACGGAGTGTGTTTACTGCGCGGTACGGACTGTATTTATGTGTTTTGTGTGGATCTCAGCACAAACAGCGATTATTTCACTGTACAACATTAACTGACTGGTTTGTATAACTGAGACGGAGTGTGTTTACTGCGCGGTACGGACTGTATTTATGTGTTTTGTGTGGATCTCAGAACAAACAGCGATTATTTCACTGTACAGCATTAACTGACTGGTTTGTATAACTGAGACGAGGTGTGTTTACTGCGCGGTACGGACTGTATTTATGTGTTTTGTGTGGATCTCAGAACAAACAGCGATTATTTCACTGTACAGCATTAACTGACTGGTTTGTATAACTGAGACGGAGTGTGTTTACTGCGCGGTACGGACTGTATTTATGTGTTTTGTGTGGATCTCAGAACAAACAGCGATTATTTCACTGTACAGCATTAACTGACTGGTTTGTATAATTGAGACGGAGTGTGTTTACTGCGCGGTACGGACTGTATTTATGTGTTTTGTGTGGATCTCAGAACAAACAGCGATTATTTCACTGTACAGCATTAACTGACTGGTTTGTATAACCGAGACGGAGTGTGTTTACTGCGCGGTACGGACTGTATTTATGTGTTTTGTGTGGATCTCAGAACAAACAGCGATTATGTGACTGTACAACATTAACTGACTGGTTTTAGGCGTTCTTTACGAAGAAAAGGAGAAGGATCTGCAGACCACGTCTGTCCGTCTGTGCCACGGTATTCTCATGAAGTTCGATATAGCAAATCATTACAAAAGCGTGGGTTTTGTGAAAATCGGTACAGGAAGGCCGTGCTGTTCTGACGGCAGTAAATTAAATCACACACATGCATGTACCGTGAAACATTATGACATTCTGACAGTAAAGAACGCCTAGGTAATGTACGTGTACTACGTCACGAGGTGTGCTGTGTGCAGTGTCGCGTCCTTGAGAAAAAGCAAGCAGGCACATCCTTCAGTAAAAAAGGTAAGAAACGTAAAGTTGACTGTAAAACAGGCCGTGAAGGCCCAGAGGGGGAGTAGAGGTATAGCTCTACTCTTTCTTTAACCTCGGCGCTTGATAGTGGTGGGTGGTCAACTCCACGCCCTGGCCGCTTTACCCCCGGGAATGACCCGGTACCTATTGTACAGGAGGCTGGGTTGCCCCAAGGCCGGTCTGGACGGGTGCTGAAAATCTCGCCCCCACCGGGATTCGTTACCCGGACCGTTCAGCTCGTAGTGAGTCGCTATACCGACTGAGCAACCCGAGCCCGTTCTAAGATAGCGATAGCACAGTAAAACGAGCCACAACTAAATAAATTTTCGTTCTCTGTCGAAAAATACGCAGATAAGCGAGCTCACAGGCTGGCAACTGCTAACCATTCGCAACACTCGCACTACAGACCAATTCCATCATCCCTCGAGACACACAAAGCCCACCGGCACGCCAAGGGATGCTAGCAACCACCGCGTTGACGTCACTAGCGCAAGCCTTGTTGCCTGATCTAATTCAAAGGGGATCAACACGAAAAAGAAAGGCAAAAGTAGGAGCTATATCTACAGGGTGTTTCTAGCGTTTTTAAGTGGGGTACAGTTTATGACAGCAAGTATGTACCTAACGAAGAACACTTCATGTTGTCATTAGAAACGCGGACTGCAGTACAGGAATCAACTAACGGCGAATAAAAAAATCGTAACAAGAGGTACGATTCAAGCAAACGTTTCTAACACTAAATGGTGTTATAGTGTAACACGTGCAGTTCCACATCGCCGTAAAACAGATCATACAAGTACAAACTGCAGCTACAGATACGAGGCCTATAAACACGCGCTACTCCAATGCAACAATGATGCTGGTTACTAGAAGTGTTTTAAGTGTGTTATTTAACGATGCTGTAAATTTCTAAGTTTATACAGCGTCGGCGATAGATGAACGAATGAGTATGGAGCAATGGTGGAATGATACTGACAGGGGAAACTGAAGTACTGGGAGAGAAACATTATACAGCGTTGGTGGTAGATGTATGAATGAGTATGGAGCATAAGTGGAATGATACTGACAGGGAAAACTGAAGTACTGGGAGAAAACATTATACAGCGTTGGTGGTAGATGAATGAATGAGTATGGGACAGTGGTGGAATGATACTGACAGGGGAAAACTGAAGTACTGGGAGAGAAACATTATACAGCGTTGGTGGTAGATGTATGAATGAGTATGGAGCATTGGTGGAATGATACTGACAGGGGAAACTAAAGTACTGGGAGAGAAACATTATACAGCGTTGGTGGTAGATGTATGAATGAGTATGGAGCATTGGTGGAATGATACCGACAGGGGAAAACTGAAGTACTGGGAGAGAAACATTATACAGCGTTGGTGGTAGATGTATGAATGAGTATGGAGCATTGGTGGAATGATACTGACAGGGGAAACTGAAGTACTGGGAGAGAAACATTATACAGCGTTGGTGGTAGATGTATGAATGAGTATGGAGCATTGGTGGAATGATACTGACAGGGGAAAACTGAAGTACTGGGAGAGAAACATTATACAGCGTTGGTGGTAGATGTATGAATGAGTATGGAGCATTGGTGGAATGATACTGACAGGGGAAACTGAAGTACTGGGAGAGAAACATTATACAGCGTTGGTGGTAGATGTATGAATGAGTATGGAGCATTGGTGGAATGATACTGACAGGGGAAAACTGAAGTACTGGGAGAGAAACATTATACAGCGTTGGTGGTAGATGTATGAATGAGTATGGAGCATTGGTGGAATGATACTGACAGGGGAAACTGAAGTACTGGGAGAGAAACATTATACAGCGTTGGTGGTAGATGTATGAATGAGTATGGAGCATTGGTGGAATGATACTGACAGGGGAAACTGAAGTACTGGGAGAGAAACATTATACAGCGTTGGTGGTAGATGTATGAATGAGTATGGAGCATTGGTGGAATGATACTGACAGGGGAAACTGAAGTACTGGGAGAGAAACATTATACAGCGTTGGTGGTAGATGTATGAATGAGTATGGAGCATTGGTGGAATGATACTGACAGGGGAAAACTGAAGTACTGGGAGAGAAACATTATACAGCGTTGGTGGTAGATGTATGAATAGTATGGAGCATTGGTGGAATGATACTGACAGGGGAAAACTGAAGTACTGGGAGAGAAACATTATACAGCGTTGGTGGTAGATGTATGAATGAGTATGGAGCATTGGTGGAATGATACTGACAGGGGAAACTGAAGTACTGGGAGAGAAACATTATACAGCGTTGGTGGTAGATGTATGAATGAGTATGGAGCTTTGGTGGAATGATACTGACAGGGGAAAACTGAAGTACTAGGAGAAGAACCTATCGCAGTGCCACTCTGTCCACCAGAAATCCCACGTGGACTGGCCTGGGGTCAAACCCGGTCCTTCGCGGTTAGAGGCCGACGACTGACCTCCTGAGGTACTGCAAGACAACTTGACACTTCAGAGGGCCAACGGCGTGCAACTGGGTGGGCCCTGGAGGCGGTCTGGAGGTTTTGGAGAGGAGAGAGGAAAGAAATATCTTGCCCCTGCTAGGAATCGATTGCTGGATCGTCCAGCCCGTAGCCTGGTCACTATACTGATGTGTCACGGCTCCTTTGTTTGAAGTAAGGTAAAGGTCAAGGTGAAGCAGTCCCATTACAGGCCTGGACAGGCCCTTAGGGTTCCAGCAGGTTGAGGCTTCCAGATTTATAGACAATCGGCACATGAAGGTGGTAAGTTTGTCAGCCCTATTCACCAGCCGCCTTTATCCCCAGGAAATATTCCTGGTACTCATTTCTGTTAGACACTGAGTCGTCCCCAGGGCCACAGTGCGACCGAAAGGATTATGTCAATGAAAAATTGCAATGACACAATCGGGAATCGAACCCGCGACCTTCCGGCTTGTAGTGCAGTGCCTCAACCAACTGCGCCACCGCGTGCTTTGTTTGAAGTAAGCCAGGGCTAAAGTTCGCCGTCGGTATGGCCAAGTGGCGTCCCTCACGAACACCGGGTGGCGAGCCAGTGACGTGTACTGAGCGTAACATCCCAGAAGACCTGAATCGTCATTTTCCAGTGAGTTAGGAAGGACAGCACTGACATATCACGCTATCAACATGACACTGCTTCATAAACAGCTGTACGACTTTATTGGACTTTCCAACGGCCTCCCGAAACTTTGTAACTATTCTCCAGAGAGATGAGTTTCGGCGCTCACATCGGCGCCATCCTCAGTGACGTCTATGCTATCGCCGTCCATTATTGGTCTACTGGACATGTTGTGATTTTTGTTTGTATATAAACAAGACAGTCAGCGGTGCACTCCGTGACGTCATACACAGCTTACACAGTCTTTCAAGGTACACGTGTACATCACGTTACACGTGTACCTCGATGTAATTCCATTTACGCCCACAATAAAAGCACGGCTTTCCCTGCGCCAATTTCGGCGAAATTCACAAAATAATCAGAAGCATTACGCACAGAGCACTCCGACGCGGTGGCGCAGTTGGTTGAGACACTGCGCTACAATCCGGAAGGTTGCGGGTTCGATTCCCGATGGTGTCATTGGAATTATTTCATTGACATAACTCGTTCTGTCGAATTATGGCCCTGGGGTCGACTCAGCCTCTAATATAAATGATTACCAGGAATATTTTCTGGGGGGTAAAGGCGGCCGGTGCGTAGGGCTGACAACCTTACCACCTTCATGTGCCGATTGTCTAGAAATCTGAGAGCCTCAACCTCCTGGAACCCAAGGGCCTGTCCAGGCCTGTAATGGGGTTGCTTTACCTTATACATATATGTATGCATATATATATGTATGTATATATATACATATATATATGTATGTATATATATGTATGTGTATATATATACATACATATATGTATGTATATATATGTATGTATATATATATACATATATATATGTATGTATATATATGTATGTATATATATACATATATATATGTATGTATATATATGTATGTGTATATATATACATACATATATGTATGTATATATATATATATGTATATATATACATATATATATGTATGTATATATATGTATGTATATATATACATATATATATATATATATATATGTATGTATATATATGTATGTATATATATACATATATATATATATATATATATATATAAATCTTAAACCTTTTCTCCTTCTTTCTTTGTTTTCCCCCTGTCGTCTCATTTCATCCTATCGCATCATTACGCACTGTATTAGTGCGTAATTAATTTACTCAGATATTCTGTACGACGTCTTGCATAGTGAAATCACTAATCAGGATGGTTCGTGGTTTCCTTCAGTCACACCAGGAATATTCAGCAATAATGCCTCCGGCGGTACAAGAAGGAACCACTGGGCCTTACAGGGTTAACTTATCACAGAGGTCTCAATTCGTAAGGTACAGTTCCGGACATAAGTCTGACGTGTACGAACACAACAGCACAGCAACCCGTTCAACTTGCCCTCAGTCTCACGCTACACTCGTATTCACCGTGCATCATCATAACAAATCACAAGACTAAAACCAACATATGCACTGTATTTTCACACATAGAGTCAATTGCCCCTACATACGTTTCGGCTTCAAAAAGCCATCATCAGGGGTCCCAAGTTTACACGCACAAAACACTACGAAGCTGATATCCGCTATTTTACAGGATATGCTCAACTTTTTCTTTTTTACGTGGTGAAGGGCCCCGCAGCAGATGCTACGGACGCACCACAGCCTTAAGGCTTTTTGTGCAACCCTGTGATGAAGATAAGCAGTTTTTTACCAAGTTTTACAATTAATGGAGCACCGGTGGAATGAAATTGACAGGGGAAAACCGACAACTGGGAGAAAAACCTATCCCAGTGCCACTTTGTCCACCACAAACCCCACATGGGACCCGGGATTTTTTTTTTGTCTGTCCGGGGTTTTTCCCCTTTGATCCATTTTTGTACTGTTTAAATCCTTTCGTCCTTCATGTCACTTTACGTTCCATGCTACCGTCCTTACGACAAACACAACACAAACATCCATGCCCCCGGTGGGATTCGAACCCACGATCCCAGTAAGCGAGCGGCCAAAGACCCACGCCTTAGACCGCACGGCCACTGAGATCGGCTCGAACCCGGGCCTCCGCAGTAAGTGCCGTTGCCCACTTGCGATTTTCTGTCGCGCGATTATTTAGTCGCACAAATAGAACACACTGTTTTCAGTAGGAATGCGCGCACATGCGACTAAATAAAAGCAGCGATTAAAAATACGCAACCAGCCCTATTTTACTAGCGACGCGACTGTCGCGAATTAAAATGGGTTACATAGACAGGAATGAACCTGCGCACACTTGCTTGTGCTGCTGTTCAGTCGCAGTTCAATCCTTGGAGAGAAATCTATCATTGAATATTATTGTATTTGAATTATTTGTTATTGATATTGAATTATGTCTGATAACGAATCTGCTGTTGATGATTCACCATCACACATTGTTTTGGACACGGAGAAATTGATTTTTGAATTTGAAAAACGGCCTGCTCTGTATGACAAAAAATTTGACTTATAAGTGGGTGCACCCAATGTTTTCGTTTGCGTCTTTTTTTTGGATTTCATACGCAGTAATAAGCAATCACACAAGTACTTTCGATGAAATCCTTACCATTACTGAAATATACTAGCGATTTTTTGGTCGCCGTGTGCGGACCGCAATACTTTTCGGCGATTGCGACTTTTCAGTCGCGGCGGCAATAAATCGCAAGTGTGCGCCTAGCCTAAGAGGCCGGCGACTAACAGCCTGAGTTATGGCACGGCCTTGCTCAACTTTACCTGGACATTCCGTACACTAAACACAAGACTGCCAACATATAAAAATTAATCTTAAAAACTTTTAACCCTTATATACAGAGTATACACAAAAGAATGGTGCGGTTTCAATGGTGAATAAAGGGAAACCGCACCATTCTTTTTGTATACCTGTATATATACAGGGCATACACAAAAGAATGGTGCGGTTTTAATAGTGAACACTATTAAAACCGCACCATTCTTTTGTGTATGCCCTGTATATACATATAGCATAAATACACAACTATTCCCAGGATTTTATATGCTTAAATATTGGTATTATGTGTGATATAACAGATGTTATTAGATGAACTAATGGATGTGTAGTGCTTGTAAACTTGGGACCCCTGATGATGGCTTGTTAAAGCCGAAACATGTAGGGCAATTGACTTTGTGTATACAAATACAGTGCATATGTTGGTTTTAGTCTTGTGATTTGCCCTGAGTGTTTACAGTGTAACACAGGTCGAAGGTCCAAACAGAAAGTCCAGTCCCCCTGCATAATCCGCGTAATAACACGACACATGACGTAACAACACGACATATGACGTAAACAACTTAAGCGACGGCATAATTTTGAACGACGCATCAACGCAAACGCAAATATAGTTACCCCAAACCGAGTGTACTCACTTTCACATTTTTCACATTGCAAATCAAAGCGTAAGTTTCATGCAACTGTAGTTTCATGTTACATAAAACAAACTACCTGAAACCAGTTTTTTTTTTTTTTTGTGGTGCGCGCGCCGCCATAAAATGCATTACTTGCGTACAGTCTGAGCAAAGATTCAACACGTGTAATATTTTTGGGTAAGAAGTTGTAGTTGTGGATTGGAAAGTTTTAATGGAAGACAGTAGCTACTTAAGGAATTTTGTGTCAGTGGCGATGAACACGCGAGTCGGGTTAGTCAAAATCATATAATAGGGGCTGGGGATCGATTCAGCTGTTAAGTAAGGCCGTGCCATGGCTCAGGCGGTTAGTCGCCGGCCTCTCACCACGGAGGCCCGGGTTCGATCCCAGGTCAAGTCCATGTGAGATTTGTGGTGGACAAAGTGGCACTGGGACAGGTTTTTCTCCGAGTTGTCGGTTTTCCCCTGTCAATTTCATTCCACTGGTGCTCCATTACTTGTAAAACTTGGTAAAAAACTGCTCATCTTCATCACAGGGGTTGCACAATAAGCCTTAAGGCTGCGGTGCGTCCGTAGCATCAGCTGCGGGGCCCCCTCACCACAAAAAAAAAAAAAAAAAAAAAGCTGTTAAGTACGTGGCCGCATTTAATTATCTTTTACCTTTACCTTCATAACTAAACAAAAAACAAATCCACAACAGTATTAGAGGAGAATGGGAGAATGGCGGACACTTAAGGAAATCTCGTTACTGCTGAGAAACCTTACATTTGAATACAGTGTAAGACATGTCATTGACAAGCTTGATATTTCTGCTTTACCAATAACCTGTGTTAATTAGCACTGCAGACGAGATACAGTGTCTAGCAGTGAAACACAAACACACTGTTGTGACCGGCACTGCCATCGGTTAGGGCAATAGCGGTCACAGTCGCAGTTGTACAGTCCACGTCAATACATGCCACTGTGTCAAGCTCTGTATGTCTTTTGGATACTGCAAATACAATTTTACAGTATACTAAGCATGGCATGATGTGCACAGACAATAAAATGTGATAATGGGACAAGTACAACTTGTATTATGAAAGTTTCAATTTCTTGCTGCCACTAACTCTCTGTTAATGTCTCAGAACAAACAGCGATTATTTCACTGTACACATTAACTGACTGGTTTGTATAACTGAGACGGAGTGTGTTTACTGCGCGGTACGGACTGTATTTATGTGTTTTGTGTGGATCTCAGAACAAACAGCGATTATTTCACTGTACAACATTAACTGACTGGTTTGTATAACTGAGACGGAGTGTGTTTACTGCGCGGTACGGACTGATATTTATGTGTTTTGTGTGGATCTCAGAACAAACAGCGATTATTTCACTGTACAGCATTAACTGACTGGTTTGTATAACTGAGACGGAGTGTGTTTACTGCGCGGTACGGACTGTATTTATGTGTTTTGTGTGGATCTCAGAACAAACAGCGATTATTTCACTGTACAGCATTAACTGACTGGTTTGTATAACTGAGACGGAGTGTGTTTACTGCGCGGTACGGACTGTATTTATGTGTTTTGTGTGGATCTCAGAACAAACAGCGATTATTTCACTGTACAGCATTAACTGACTGGTTTGTATAACTGAGACGGAGTGTGTTTACTGCGCGGTACGGACTGTATTTATGTGTTTTGTGTGGATCTCAGAACAAACAGCGATTATTTCACTGTACAGCATTAACTGACTGGTTTGTATAACTGAGACGGAGTGTGTTTACTGCGCGGTACGGACTGTATTTATGTGTTTTGTGTGGATCTCAGAACAAACAGCGATTATTTCACTGTACAGCATTAACTGACTGGTTTGTATAACTGAGACGGAGTGTGTTTACTGCGCGGTACGGACTGTATTTATGTGTTTTGTGTGGATCTCAGAACAAACAGCGATTATTTCACTGTACAGCATTAACTGACTGGTTTGTATAACTGAGACGGAGTGTGTTTACTGCGCGGTACGGACTGTATTTATGTGTTTTGTGTGGATCTCAGAACAAACAGCGATTATTTCACTGTACAGCATTAACTAACTGGTTTGTATAACTGAGACGGAGTGTGTTTACTGCGCGGTACGGACTGTATTTATGTGTTTTGTGTGGATCTCAGAACAAACAGCGATTATTTCACTGTACAACATTAACTGACTGGTTTGTATAACTGAGACGGAGTGTGTTTACTGCGCGGTACGGACTGTATTTATGTGTTTTGTGTGGATCTCAGAACAAACAGCGATTATTTCACTGTACAACATTAACTGACTGGTTTGTATAACTGAGACGGAGTGTGTTTACTGCGCGGTACGGACTGTATTTATGTGTTTTGTGTGGATCTCAGAACAAACAGCGATTATTTCACTGTACAGCATTAACTGACTGGTTTGTATAACTGAGACGGAGTGTGTTTACTGCGCGGTACGGACTGTATTTATGTGTTTTGTGTGGATCTCAGAACAAACAGCGATTATTTCACTGTACAACATTAACTGACTGGTTTGTATAACTGAGACGGAGTGTGTTCACTGCGCGGTACGGACTGAATCTTTAAATGTAATTCAGATTTTCTTAGTCTTCAAAGCCGAGTACTTCGGTTTTCCCCTGTTAGTATCATTCCAACAAAGCTCCATCCTCATCTTCATACACACGTTATTCTTACCAGAAGGACAAGCGGTCGAAGTTTGTGAACTTTCCAATTGCGGAGTACTGGATACAACAGTACTTTCATTTACTCTTTAAAGGGCTAAAGTAGCCGTAAAATGAAAGCAGTGCCTCTAAACTTACCCACTCCAGACTCCCAGTTAGCCTGACGAACGAGATATGAGAGTCGCTCAGTCCGACGCGACGGCCACTGCACCCTGCCTGTGGTCTATCTGACAGCACTATGACCCTTGTACATTTGTTGTTTTCCCATAACCTTTCTGATAAGCCTAGCAGTGACGTTGTCATCACACAAAGAGCAGTGTCACAGGATCACAGACTGTACTCCGGGACGCAGTCTGGCGCACAAGGATTTATTAACGAAGTTTCAATTTTATTTTGTTTTCAATTCATTTATGTATTTTTGTGGGCTAGATCTGAAGATGGCTTTATGCGAACATGCCGAAACATGCCGCCTGTCTAATACTGTATACTTGTAATACAGTAGTACCTCGCTTTACGGCGCTTCGCTTTGCGGCGCTTCGCTTTGCGACGCTTCGCTTTGCGGCGCTTTTCAATTACATTCATTTTTATTATTTTTGGTGCTTGCCTCGCTCTTACGGCGGTGACGCGCACATTAGCTGAGTTTTTATTTATTAATTTTACTTTCGGCCTAGCTCTATTGCGCACTTAATATATGATAGTGTGAACATGTTTTAAGGCTTTTATATGCACTATCAAGTGAAAAAAGCATGTGATTCGCTTTACGGCGATATTCGCTTTACGGCGGTGGTCTGGAACCTAACCCGCCGTATTAGCGAGGTATGCCTGTACGTGAATAAAACGCTGAGTGAGACAAAATTTTGTCTTCAACTCATGTAGTTCGTTCTGAATGAATCATTTCTCTTAATTAAACTGCGCAGGATGTTGTCAAATAATACAGAAATGGCCTGGGAACCATTAGTGGAAGCCACACACTGCCAGATCTCATATACAGGGCATACACAAAAGAATGGTGCGGTTTTAATAGTGTTCACTATTAAAACCGCACCATTCTTTTGTGTATGCCCTGTACGTGTTGTCATTTCAAGGACAATTCCCGTGTGCGGGTCTTAATGTCTACCATAAGTCTAGCTTTAGCCCTCTGGTCTCAGGAGCACGAACGATCCCGGTACACGGCGTCACCACACCATGTGCGTTACTTCCAAGAACAAATGGACAGTCACCTTCGCTGTATACCGTTTTGTGCACTCCGGGACGCAGTCCACAGGTTTTACTCTGGTGTTCCGTAGTTTCAAAATCTCATACGATATCACGGTATCTTACATGGGGTAAATTTTATTCCACTTACGCCCCAAGAAAAGTACAGCCTTCCCTACACAGATTTTCATAAAAATCACCAACATTCAAAAGAATTATACGCAGATATACACCTATTATAACGAATTTCACCCAAATCCGGAACAGTAAGTACAAAACGGTACGGCGTCCACTGCGCCCATAATCACGAAACTCTACGCTGCTTGAAAAATATTTGTGGATGCTTCCTGTACCGAATTTTGTCCAACTCGGACGAGAAATGTACAGCAAAGGGCAAAATTCTGTTTAGGCCCCTAGTTAAAGTACGGCTTTCGCCGCACCCACTTTTCACCAAACCAAAAAAAAAAACTACTCAAGGATATTAGGTTAATATCTTCTGTACCGAATTTTGCCACAATTGGTCAAGGAATATGGGAAGTGCGGGCAGAAGTGCATCTAGGGTGTTAAGTAACGCCAGACCGTCGCTCAGCAATTTTCACGAAACGTCTGCTTGTTCAACAACTTTCGTAATAAACTTCTATACCGAATTTCATGAAAATACGACAAAACGGTTGCTCGATCGTAATATGAGACAGACGGACGGACGGACGTGGCCACCACACAAGGCGTTCTTGTTTACTTCGTACAGAACGCCTAACAACGTGTGGGTTATCCTGTGGGTCATGACCTTTACAGATAGGCCTGCCTGAGGACAGGCGTCGCTATCTGGCAGCAGGCGATCTAAAAATAGCCAACCAGGGTTCGCTAACAAGCATATAAAACTTAATTCCGTTGCCTATTTAAAGCGTTCTTGGCAGGACGGTTATAAAATGAACGCACAATAATGAGCTCACTCCTGCCTGTCCGCCCTCACGTTCGCCAACATCTCACGCAATCTGCCAAAAGGTCTACACCGACAGCTGTGACCTTAATTGCACACAGGTCTTATCTCTCATTACGGTCTGCTCAGACCCAACCTTACTTTACATAAACCTCACGTCTGTAGGCTGTTAGTTTCACCAGAAACAGAACTATTATACTGGAGGGACAACAGTCTTAGCTTAACACATCAGCTGTCTTACCTCTAGGGAAAGAGTTCCAGGGATCTACTGGAAACAGTTCGAGGTATCTATTGAAAAGAGTTCAAGGGATCTACTGGGAAGAGTTCCGGGTATCTATGGGAAAGAGTTCCAGTATCTACTGGGAAGAGTTCCGGGTATCTATGGGAAAGAGTTCCAGGGATCTACTGGAAACAGTTCGAAGTATCTATTGAAAATAGTTCCAGGGATCTACTGGGAAGAGTTCCGGGTATATATGGGAAAGAGTTCCAGGGATCTACTGGGAAGATTTCCGGGTATCTATGGGAAAGAGTTCCAGGGATCTACTGGAAACAGTTCGAAGTATCTATTGAAAAGAGTTCCAGGGATCTACTGGGAAGAGTTCCGGGTATCTATGGGAAAGAGTTCCAGGGATCTACGGGGAAGATTTCCGGGTATCTATGGGAAAGAGTTCCAGGGATCTACTGGAAACAGTTCGAGGTATCTATTGAAAAGAGTTCCAGGGATCTACTGGGAAGAGTTCCGGGTATCTATTGGAAAGAGTTCCAGGGATCTACTGGAAACAGTTCGAAGTATCTATTGAAAAGAGTTCCATGGATCTACTGGGAAGACTTCCGGGTATCTATTGGAAAGAGTTCCAGGGATCTACGGGAAACAGTTCGAGGTATCTATCGAAAAGAGTTCCAGGGATCTACTAAAAAGAGTTCCGGGTATCTATTGGAATGAGTTCCAGGTATCTACTGGAAACAGTTCGAGGTATCTATTGAAAAGAGTTCCATGGATCTACTGGGAAGACTTCCGGGTATCTATTGGAAAGAGTTCCAGGGATCTACGGGAAACAGTTCGAGGTATCTATCGAAAAGAGTTCCAGGCATATACTGGGAAGAGTTCCGGGTATCTATTGGAAAGAGTTCCAGGGATCTACGGGAAAGAGTTCGAGGTATCTATTGAAAAGAGTTCCAGGGATCTACTGGGAAGAGTTCCGGGTATCTATTGGAAAGAGTTCCAGGTATAGCTCTTGGAAAGAGTTAGAGGTATGTATAGGAAAGCGGGCTGTGTGGGCCACAGAACAGTGCTGGATGTGAAGGGAATCGAACACCGGTCGCCCTGCTTGTAGCCGTGGACAACTACCTGAACTGGCCCGACTATTTATGTCTTTGGCGTGCAGACTTAACACTGCAATGTTAGTTCTGTACTTCTAGAGAAAAAGTCTATTTAACGAAGTTCCCTCGACCCGATATCGATAGACTGTGCGACACGAGAACTGTGAATGATGAAATGAGAAGGGCGTGGAGGAAAACTGTACATGGGGGCTGACTTTACTCACTTAAGGACAAAGACTAACCTGAATTATATATGAATATACAGTCCGTACCGCGCAGTAAACACACTCCGTCTCAGTTATACAAACCAGTCAGTTAATGCTGTACAGTGAAATAATCGCTGATTGTTCTGAGATCCACACAAAACACATAAATACAGTCCGTACCGCGCAGTAAACACACTCCGTCTCAGTTATACAAACCAGTCAGTTAATGCTGTACAGTGAAATAATCGCTGTTTGTTCTGAGATCCACACAAAACACATAAATACAGTCCGTACCGCGCAGTAAACACACTCCGTCTCAGTTATACAAACCAGTCAGTTAATGCTGTACAGTGAAATAATCGCTGTTTGTTCTGAGATCCACACAAAACACATAAATACAGTTCGTACCGCGCAGTAAACACAGTCCGTCTCAGTTATACAAACCAGTCAGTTAATGCTGTACAGTGAAATAATCACTGTTTGTTCTGAGATCCACACAAAACACATAAATACAGTCCGTACCGCGCAGTAAACACAGTCCGTCTCAGTTATACAAACCAGTCAGTTAATGCTGTACAGTGAAATAATCGCTGTTTGTTCTGAGATCCACACAAAACACATAAATACAGTCCGTACCGCGCAGTAAACACACTCCGTCTCAGTTATACAAACCAGTCAGTTAATGCTGTACAGTGAAATAATCGCTGTTTGTTCTGAGATCCACACAAAACACATAAATACAGTCCGTACCGCGCAGTAAAACACACTCCGTCTCAGTTATACAAACCAGTCAGTTAATGTTGTACAGTGAAATAATCGCTGTTTGTTCTGAGATCCACACAAAACACATAAATACAGTCCGTACCGCGCAGTAAACACACTCCGTCTCAGTTATACAAACCAGTCAGTTAATGTTGTACAGTGAAATAATCGCTGTTTGTTCTGAGATCCACACAAAACACATAAATACAGTCCGTACCGCGCAGTAAACACACTCCGTCTCAGTTATACAAACCAGTCAGTTAATGTTGTACAGTGAAATAATCGCTGTTTGTTCTGAGATCCACACAAAACACATAAATACAGTCCGTACCGCGCAGTAAACACACTCCGTCTCAGTTATACAAACCAGTCAGTTAATGCTGTACAGTGAAATAATCGCTGTTTGTTCTGAGATCCACACAAAACACATAAATACAGTCCGTACCGCGCAGTAAACACACTCCGTCTCAGTTATACAAACCAGTCAGTTAATGTTGTACAGTGAAATAATCGCTGATTGTTCTGAGATCCACACAAAACACATAAATACACTGTGTGGGCAGAACGTAGAATTTGTGAGTGTTAAACCTGGTGGTATATATAGTAACCACTGGGCTTTAAAGGGTCAACGTACTGTCGCAGTATCTGCATCTACGGAACCAGGAACACGACGGCAGCACTCTAGTCACAACACGCTATCTCCGTCACTATACTCTATAGACCTGCCACTGTTCACCGCCGCACTGCAGCTTTCGACTTCTTGCATTTCATTAGTCTGAACCTGAATAAATGGTGCGCGAGGTGTCAATACGTCGCGCACGCGAACGTCATACAATGCCACAACATTTACACTTAACTCGGTCTTGACCGACTTCAATTCCAGACTTTCCCTGCAAGTATGCAACAACTCGCACCAGTCCGATCCCCCTGCAGTCGGTGGCGACCAGACTGAAGACCGAGAAATCGGAGATCGATTCCCGACACAGGCCAACCCTACCCAACACCCTCTCCAACGCGTGAAGGTAAAAGGTAAAGTAATCCCACTACAGGCCTAGACAGGCCCTTAGGGTTCCAGGAGGTTGAGGCTCCCAGATTTATAGACAATCGACACATGAAGGTGGTAAGGTTGTCAGCCCTACGCACCGGCCGTCTTTACCCCCCAGGAAATACTCCTGGTACTCATTTCTGTTAGAAGCTGAGTCGACCCCAGGGCCATAGTGCGACCGAAAGAATTATGTCAATGAAAAATTCCAATGACACCATCGGGAATCGAACCCGCAACCTTCCGGCTTACCGGAGGTAAAGAGGGCGGGGGGTACAGCTGTGTACTCGATACTGAAGGGGATAACACACAGACACATAATGGCAACCCCACTGGCTTTCTTGACTTACTAAGGGAAGGCGGGCTACATGAGTCAGACTGACGTAAACTGTCTGCATATAGGCCTACGGGACCTCTGCGTCATCCGAGCATCGTTACCTGTCAGTTGCGTGACGTAAAGGTATGATGGTGTGCGAAAACGTGCTCTCAACCACATGCGGCTGTCATTATGTAATTGCGTCACGAAGGCAAACAACCTCACTGACACACATTCGACCACAAGGCTGTGCTCGCCTTGTTACTGCTTGTAAACCTGGCTTGGCTTGTTATATTAAGTTAACTGCTGTCGTCAAATTGGTCGCAGGCGTCTAGAGAAGAATATTTAGTTCAGGTTGCTGTCAAGAGATAATTTAAGTGACAAAATATACTTCCACTTACGAAGAAATGAGAACTATATTTCAAAGCCCAGTGGTTACTATATGTACCGCCAGGTTTAACATTCACAAATTCTACGTTCTGCCCACACAGTGTATTTATGTGTTTTGTGTGGATCTCAGAACAAACAGCGATTATTTCACTGTACAGCATTAACTGACTGGTTTGTATAACTGAGACGGAGTGTGTTTACTGCGCGGTACGGACTGTATTTATGTGTTTTGTGTGGATCTCAGAACAAACAGCGATTATGTCACTGTACAACATTAACTGACTGGTTTGTATAACTGAGACGGAGTGTGTTTACTGCGCGGTACGGATTGTATTTATGTGTTTTGTGTGGATCTCAGAACAAACAGCGATTATTTCACTGTACAGCATTAACTGACTGGTTTGTATACCTGAGACGGAGTGTGTTTACTGCGCGGTACGGACTGTATTTATGTGTTTTGTGTGGATCTCAGAACAAACAGCGATTATTTCACTGTACAGCATTAACTGACTGGTTTGTATAACTGAGACGGAGTGTGTTTACTGCGCGGTACGGATTGTATTTATGTGTTTTGTGTGGATCTCAGAACAAACAGCGATTATTTCACTGTACAGCATTAACTGACTGGTTTGTATAACTGAGACGGAGTGTGTTTACTGCGCGGTACGGATTGTATTTATGTGTTTTGTGTGGATCTCAGAACAAACAGCGATTATTTCACTGTACAGCATTAACTGACTGGTTTGTATAACTGAGACGGAGTGTGTTTACTGCGCGGTACGGATTGTATTTATGTGTTTTGTGTGGATCTCAGAACAAACAGCGATTATTTCACTGTACAGCATTAACTGACTGGTTTGTATAACTGAGACGGAGTGTGTTTACTGCGCGGTACGGATTGTATTTATGTGTTTTGTGTGGATCTCAGAACAAACAGCGATTATTTCACTGTACAGCATTAACTGACTGGTTTGTATAACTGAGACGGAGTGTGTTTACTGCGCGGTACGGATTGTATTTATGTGTTTTGTGTGGATCTCAGAACAAACAGCGATTATTTCACTGTACAGCATTAACTGACTGGTTTGTATAACTGAGACGGAGTGTGTTTACTGCGCGGTACGGACTGTATTTATGTGTTTTGTGTGGATCTCAGAACAAACAGCGATTATTTCACTGTACAGCATTAACTGACTGGTTTGTATAACTGAGACGGGGTGTGTTTACTGCGCGGTACGGACTGTATTTATGTGTTTTGTGTGGATCTCAGAACAAACAGCGATTATTTCACTGTACAGCATTAACTGACTGGTTTGTATAACTGAGACGGAGTGTGTTTACTGCGCGGTACGGACTGTATTTATGTGTTTTGTGTGGATCTCAGAACAAACAGCGATTATTTCACTGTACAGCATTAACTGACTGGTTTGTATAACTGAGACGGAGTGTGTTTACTGCGCGGTACGGATTGTATTTATGTGTTTTGTGTGGATCTCAGAACAAACAGCGATTATTTCACTGTACAGCATTAACTGACTGGTTTGTATAACTGAGACGGAGTGTGTTTACTGCGCGGTACGGACTGTATTTATGTGTTTTGTGTGGATCTCAGAACAAACAGCGATTATTTCACTGTACAGCATTAACTGACTGGTTTGTATAACTGAGACGGAGTGTGTTTACTGCGCGGTACGGACTATATTTATGTGTTTTGTGTGGATCTCAGAACAAACAGCGATTATTTCACTGTACAATATTAACTGACTGGTTTGTATAACTGAGATGGAGTGTTTACTGCGCGGTACGAATTGAGTCGTTAAATATAACCTAGTTTTTAAAGTGGGCCTGGATAGCTCAGTCGGTACAGCGACTCGCTACGAGCTGGACGGTCCGGGGATCGAATCCCGGTGAGGGCGAGATTTTCCGCACCCGTCCAGACCGGCCCTGAGGCCCACGCAGCCTCCTATACAATGGGTACCGGGTCTCTTTACCGGGGGTAAAGCGGCCGGGGCGTGAAGTTGACCACCCACCCTCATCTAGCGCCGAGGTTAAAGAAAGAGTACAGCTATACCTCTACTCGCCCTCTGAGCCTTCATGGCCCGTTCTAGGGAAAACTTTACCTTTACCTTTACTTAAGAAGAAAGTAAGCTGCGTGTATTCCACTGGAGTACCAGTAAGTCGCACAGTCACACGTTTCGTCTGCTAGTTCGCACAGTACATCACCTTCTCCTCTTACTTACCACAGATAAGTAAATATTGTTGCAGCGCTAACAGCAATGGAAAGTCAAAAATGTTTTGTCTTTGCGTGCCATGAAATGGGTCAGTACCAATTTTTCCTTTGTTCACACCCATAAAAAAGGTGAACGCAGCTGCAAACAGCCACAATCCTGCACTATATACTTCTTACCACCCCTAAACATTTAAATCAGTTTACAAAACAGAGCCATACTCGACATAAACGTAATTTTACAACAGTTTGAAGTCTGAACTCTTCGATACGCATAATAAGAGAATGGAAAGACAGAATACGAATCAGAGCATACATTGCTGCTGTCGAGGGCCAGTATAAAT
Organism: Reticulitermes speratus; assembly: GCA_021186555.1. Classification (NCBI taxonomy): domain Eukaryota; kingdom Metazoa; phylum Arthropoda; class Insecta; order Blattodea; family Rhinotermitidae; genus Reticulitermes; species Reticulitermes speratus. Next base: position 55,142,959 of record JAJKFL010000005.1, read on the forward strand.
ATAGCGTGGCATCTGAAGGGTTCAAGATAAAGTTATTTTTATGTATCCTCTACACGTCCTTATAATAAGCAACACTAAGAGACGAAACAAGCACAGTCTTACCTTTGTACTTACAACTGAACAATTGTACTTACAACTGAACAATTGTACTTACAACTGAACAATTGTACTTACAACTGAACAATTGTACTTACAACTAAAAAATGTGTACTTACAACTGAACAATTGTACTTACAACTGAACAATTGTACTTACAACTGAACAATTGTACTTACAACTGAACAATTGTACTTACAACTAAAAATTGTACTTACAACTGAACAATTGTACTTACAACTGAACAACTGTACTTACAACTGAACAATTGTACTTACAACTGAACAATTGTACTTACAACTGAACAATTGTACTTACAACTGAACAATTGTACTTACAACTAAAAAATTGTACTTACAACTGAACAATTGTACTTACAATCTGAACAATTGTACTTACAACTGAACAACTGTACTTACAACTGAACAACTGTACTTACAACCTGAACAATTGTACTTACAAACTGAACAATTGTACTTACAACTGAACAACTGTACTTACAACTGAACAATTGTACTTACAACTGAACAATTGTACCTACAACTGAACACACTGTACTTACAACTGAACAACTGTACTTACAACTGAACAATTGTACTTACAACTGAACAATTGTACTTACAACTGAACAATTGTACTTACAACTGAACAACTGTACTTACAACTGAACAATTGTACTTACAACTGAACAATTGTACTTACAACTGAACAATTGTACTTACAACTGAACAATTTCAGTCAGTTTTATACTATGAACTTAAATTACTAACTCCATGGAGCACGGACCTTCTTGAGACACTAACAGTTTCTCAGCTAGCTAACAGATTCCCCGCATTTTATGCAACACGACGTTTCGTCACCGTGTTCACAACAGCTCGTCACTTGTCCCTGTCCTGAACCAGATAAATAAATATTAGGTGTCTCCCACTACACCTGAGGACGGAAGCAGATCCAGTTTCCGAAACGTCGTGTCATCTAGTTACTTTAGATTTCCGGACGATAGACAAAGTCCACAAACCAATTAGTTCTAAAAAAATCCAGTCTATGCTCTTTCATCATAGTTAAGGTCCATTTTACTATCATCTTCCCATTTAAGTCAAGGTCTTCCAATCGGTCTCTCTACTTATGTTTCCCAACAAACCCCTTTTCCCCCATACGTGCCCCTATACACCTTTCGTTTCTCCTCGCACTGGGCCCAAAAATCGCCAAAACTCGCCACGATATATACCCTAAATGGCCAAGCACACTAATGCAACACAAGTTTCACTAATGGCCGCCAACATTTCAGTTTCTTGCGAATCAGTAAATTGGCAACATGTTGTTCTGGCACTGCGATGTTTTGCGAAACAAATACACACCGATTTACAATAAACTTTCACTTAACACTAATATCACGGACAACAGTGTCAACATTCCTCTGTGCAAGTTACACTAAATATTTCCAAAATTCCTGTCAGGCAGACGCCTACTTGACCAAAGGGTGACACTTGTGTTCACACACAGTTGTGTTCACACACAAGAACAACTGAAACCTTACAGACCCTGCGTGCCGACAACAGCCCGACAGAGACTTCTTAAAAAATATTAACGCAGTGACGCAACACAGTGACACGCACTCTTTCGCCAAAATATACGTAGGTGACGTCGCAAATAAGACAAACGCTGTACAGGTCCATACTTTTTAATATAAATTTCTCGGAATGCAAAATTTACGTGTAATTTGGTGATTATCTAAGCTAGGGATGTCCAACTTCATTTGGAGCCAGGGGGAGAGGCAACGGGCCACAACTGTTGTGCGCTAGTTGACGGCGCGCACAAGTAAGAATCACAATAAGTGGAACACGTAACCTCCTAAAGTAATGTGTAAGTTTTATAGTATATACACAATTTACAAATGTGTCCGCGGGCCACATAACACAATCTGGCGGGCCGCAGGTTGGGCACCCTTGATCTACGTAGTCGTTTAACTAAGTATGCGGTGGTATGAAATATTTCAAGACTGTAGATGAGTCAAACGAAAACTTTTAAAAATTCAGTTACTTAATGCAGATAGGTTCGGTACAGCAGCAGTCTGATCTACCGCAGACAGTGCGTGCTGACGGCTTGCTGTGCCTACAGCATGCTTGAAGTTCCAATTCCACTCACCCTCGTATTGAGAGATCAACGTGCGTCCATACAGAACATCATTTGCGTTTTATAATTAGCTCTTTTAACCCTTTATAGACGAAGCGTAAACTGTTTTATTTAAAGACCGAGTTCGTACCGCGCAGTAAACACTTTTTATCTCGGTTATAAAAACCAATTAGTTTAGGTTATGTATGGCAAAAGTCGCTGTTTGTTCTGAGATAAACACAAAACACATAAATACACTGTGTGGGCAGAACGTAGAATTTGTGAATGTTAAACCTGGTGGTACATATACTAACCACTGGGCTTTAAAGGGTTAAAGGAGTGTATTCAAAAGTTCAGTAATAGAAACCGAGAGGTCTTAAATTCAAATCACCTGACAGTCATGTTTTTTTTTAAACAAACCATGTTCATTGTTGGTAGTTAAATGCCAACGTAGGGGCGAATGACAAAACACTGCAACTGCGTGGCCATGAATATAAACTGTTAATAAAACAATTACTTAAGATGTCGGCTTATTAAAACTACGGCACATTCAAGCCTAGCCATATTCTATCCTTCCTCGTTCCAATATAGAGCTACTACCCTCCTTAGACTCATTACAATTTGTGGATTTCTAAACACTCTTAATGTATGGAAAAAGTTCGCGATTGAAACCGGTTATTCTGAGTGTTCAGTTTTCAACACCGCCATGTCTTGCGTTAATGAAAAAGGATGTAATGTATCATACAGAACAAATACATTAACTGCAAAATGCTTTATATGGTTCTGGTGAATACGTTAAAGTGACAATAATATAAAGTGAAATGTTCATTTCCTATTTTAATTTGGAACAAAATCGTGTCCTAGATACCAGCACGTTTTCTAAGACTTGTGTCATAATATATTCGTGTAACATACCGTCATTATCCGCTGATCCATCAATCGCGGAGTTCTGACTGTTCAATGTACTTGCTAATGGTAAATTACTAACATTTTCAGCCAGTCCCGTAATACTTATCATCAAAACACAATATCACTTGCATGACGACACACTTATCTCTCCTGGCGAAATCACTTGAAACTTTTGCATCACAAAACTAACTACCCGCCAGCTCATCTGTTTATAGAGGAACAATAACGCATAATTACTACTGCCACTACTAACAATAACAACAGTAGTAGTTGCAGTAATAGTAGTAGTAAAAATAACAATAGTAATAAAGAAAATTTCCTCGGATCAATGCCCCTTTGATTTTATGTTTTCGGAGAATAGAAAGTGATTCAGACGGAAACTGCAAACGATACAGGTCTGATTACTTACATACTACAAAGTAAATGAGCTTTTCAAAGCAGCATTATGAAATGTACAAATAAATTTAAGGGGGGCGGGTCAATTTGAAAATAAACCATATACCTCCTTCGTTGTCTATTTTCATTAATATATGGCGGAATACCAAATACAAAATCTGTGTTTACAGACAAGAAACCGCATTACTACGTAAGTTTCATACAGAATAAGTGTTCAAAATTCTTCACTTACCACAACAACTCTCCTGACGATAACACTTCTAGCAGCTGATCGAACTACCTCAAGGGCAAAAAGGACGACCTGCTATCTACCGCTGCGGCATCTAGTGGAATAAAGAGAAACCAATGACGGTGCTATGGGTCAATGGTGGGAAACATTTACGCTAGTGTTTTGTTCAAACAGCTGTTTGAATGTAAATTCGTAAAAACATCTGTGTTTATACCTAATGTTAATTTTACACCCTGTTTATCAGTATACTAAATGAATGATTACTACTTATATGGACATGTTCACAGTAACTGTATTATCAGGAAGTCTGTTGTTTTTAGTCACATAACCTCAACGTATTTCGTTCGTGTGTGTGATGTACAGAATAAGTACACTTAAACAGCGGCGTTTGTACGTATTTATGTATGTTTTCCGTCTCGTTTGAATTTTGGTCTTGTACCTACTCATACTTTCTTACCCTTGTTATTTCCTTTGAGCACGATGCATGCATGGTCTCATTATAGCACGAGAAGTGAAATTCACTATACTTCAAATTTTCCTTCAGCCCACACTGGATTTTTTACAGTTCTAATCCTACCATGTGTTTAAAACGTAAAAGGCATAGACATAACTTGACAAAGCACAGAAACGATACATATGATATTGTGTTATGTATTGGTTTTGCTTGTATGTTAAGTTTTATACTTTTGACATGGTGTTCAGATGGCACATTAACGGTAGTTCCGTCAATGCTTTATACCCCGGTGTTACATCACTGAAATGGAGTATACACAGGCACCATTGTAATACTGTATATTCTCAATTTCATGCACCTTTTAGTGCCGAGTTCTCCAAAGTAATCTTTTCCCTTCAATTTCTTAAAATTAAACTTTTTTGTGCATATCTGATGATTACAGTGATAATGTACTGTGTGATGGTAAAATGTAATTCTTTGTCAGCAGCTCCCAGGAAGCTTGTAAGTATTATTGTCTAATTATTTCAGGTTTTGAGCAGTTCACGAACCAGCTGTGTCAAGACAGGTAACAAGATGTCCCATCGGAGTAGATCAATATCAAGATCTGTATCACCAAATAAGACTAAGCATAGTAAGACCAGCAAGAGCTTTTCAGAACAAAATGAGCTGCGTGAAAAGGCGAAACACAAGCAGAGTAGCAGTTCTGACAGACCTATATCTGCCCAGAGTGGAGAGCATAGCAAGTCAAAGAAAATAAGACTTAAATCGAGAAAGTCATCTACATCATCAGAATCTTCTGTAGGTTCACAAAATGATTCATTGTGCTCTTCCAGAAACAGCAATCAATCAAAGGCAAAGGAAAAGAAGAAGCTTAAAAAATTAGAAAGAAAGAAACGGAAAAAGGAGAAGAAATTAAAGAAGAAGTGTAAGAAAGAAAAACGGAAGCTTAGGAAAGCTTCAGCAGCGTCTGCGACGAATAGAGAAAAGGCAGTGGATGCAAAACCTGAAGCGCTGCAGAACGAGAAGCCCGACGACCCTGCAGATCAGCTGCTGATGGACAGAGCAAAGACTATGGCTCCAATGACTAAGGAAGAGTGGGAGAAACGTCAGAGTGTGATTCGAAGGGTGTATGATGAGGAAACTGGGAGGCATCGGTAGGTACAGTGACGGGGATGAAACTGGTTTGTTGCATGTGCATTAGAAGTAAGGGACAACAGGATTGGGGGGTGGAACGGGTAGCAGAGAAGGAAGCACAGAGAAAAAGGTAAAGCAATCCCATTACAGGCCTTGACAGGCCCTTAGGGTTCCAGGAGGTTGAGGCTCACAGATTTCTAGACAATCGGCACATGAAGGTGGTAAGGTTGTCAGCCCTACGCACCAGCCGCCTTTACCCCCCAGGAAATATTCCTGGTACTCATTTCTGTTACAGGCTGAGTCAACCCCAGGGCCATAGTGTGACCGAAACGATTGTCGAAATCTGTGGTCTTCTGGGTAATTACACGGCGTCGTGTGGTAAATAATTACCACACGACGCCGTGTAATTACCCAGAAGACCACAGATTTCATCAACATCACGGCGGAAGCCTGAAATCAAAGAAACGATTGTCAATTATTTCAGTAGGACTTCTTAAGATTCTTAGCAGTATTTATTACAACTGATCACAATAACTAAGACTTAAACTGACTATGCTGCAGTTTTACGTTTGTTTCTTCTGCAAGAGGTTTTGAAATGTACCATTTCCAGTGTTATGTGTGGGAGTCAGAATCATGTTATTGGTACACGGACTGGATGGTCTGGGGCTCCATTCCTGCCATGGGCAAGAGATTTTGTCTTCTCCAGAACATTCACACTGACTCTGTGGCCAATCCAGTCTCCTATTCAGTGGATACTGGGGTTCCTTTCCCTGCAGGTAAAGTGGCCAGGCATGAAGCTGACTGCTGCCATCTAGTGCCAAGTGCTAAACCTCTACTGCTGTGCCTTCATGGTGTGAACAACAAACACTACCTTTTACCGTTAACAGCATTACGTGCGAGACCTTCAAAATACCACTATGTATGATCTGTTTTCTAGAACTGTTGTCTATTATTAGGCTACATCAGTTTTTGCCACCCTGTCGGCCATGGGGGTTGTCCCACACACTCTGCAAATTCACATAGCTTTTCACAAATTTTGCTCCGTCAGCCAGCGCTTTGTTTCTTCTCTTATCCTTGCCATTGTGAGCAAGACATCCACAATATGTGTCGCTTGTCGTGTTGCAAAAATGTGAATGCATTTTTGCTTGTCATAATACACAATTTTTTGTCATGTATTTTCTCATTAATGGAGCCTGAAGTACAACTGTTAGCATGTAGGGGACTACAAAATTTTTTGACATTAAGAAGAAGTCTTACTTGAAAACGTTGGGAACTACTGCCTGACACGTTTCAATGTAGGAATCGATAACCCAAGTTACATACACTGATCATTATTTTAACCATTTAAAAATGAAAATTAACCTGAATATATTTAAAGACTCGGTCCGTACCGCGCAGTAAACACACTCCGTCTCAGTTATACAAACCAGTCAATGCTGTACAGTGAAATAATCGCTGTTTGTTTTGAGATCCATACAAAACACATAAATACAGTGTGTACCGCGCAGTAAACACACTCTGTCTCAGTTATACAAACCAGTCAGTTAATGTTGTACAGTGAAATAATCACTGTTTGTTCTGAGATCCACACAAAACACATAAATACAGTCCATACCGCGCAGTAAACACACTCCGTCTCAGTTATACAAACCAGTCAATGCTGTACAGTGAAATAATCGCTGTTTGTTTTGAGATCCATACAAAACACATAAATACAGTGTGTACCGCGCAGTAAACACACTCCGTCTCAGTTATACAAACCAGTCAGTTAATGTTGTACAGTGAAATAATCGCTGTTTGTTCTGAGATCCACACAAAACACATAAATACAGTCCGTACCGCGCAGTAAACACACTCCGTCTCAGTTATACAAACCAGTCAGTTAATGTTGTACAGTGAAATAATCGCTGTTTGTTCTGAGATCCACACAAAACACATAAATACAGTCCGTACCGCGCAGTAAACACACTCCGTCTCAGTTATACAAACCAGTCAGTTAATGCTGTACAGTGAAATAATCGCTGTTTGTTCTGAGATCCACACAAAACACATAAATACACTGTGTGGGCAGAACGTAGAATTTGTGAATGTTAAACCTGGTGGTACATATAGTAACCACTGGGCTTTAAACAATTAAATTAAGTTTAGAGAAATAAAGTAGGGGCATGGGAGTGGGAGTAATGGTCTGTGTTTTCATAGGCTCATCAAGGGGGATGGAGAAATTCTGGAGGAGATTGTAAGTCGAGAGCAGCACCGCGAAATAAACCGACAAGCTACTAAGGGAGACAGTGCTTTCTTCCAGTCCACAATGGCAGCAAAGCTGAAGAAATAGGATGATATGGTGATGTTACGATAGTGAAAATAATGCACTATACATTGCCTTGTGTACATCTGAATGGAGAAATAATTTGTAGTCAAAGCATATCACTTATGCAGTATTGAAGTTTTTGATATATGAGAATGAAACAAAATATAAAAGCAGCTTCAGTGTATGTATGTATGTATGTATATGTATGTAATGAGGTTCGTTGTTATCCATGGTCAACTGGGACCAGATAAACACCACTTAAAGCAAAACACATTTAAGTTGGGAATTTCTGCCCATAACGAGTAATTAAACATGCGTTAATAATGACTGGATTAGTGCGCACAGTACCTTTCAGATATAGACATTGTGTTTGTGAAAAACGTCACTGCTCAGGTCGCCAGCTCATTATGTTAGAAGTCAGTTTCATTGCACTGCAGAGCTGAATATTTTGAAATGATTGAAAGCAGTGTTTCAGTTTCCCCACAATTTCCAACCAGGTATGGACGCAACATCGTTCTTTCACGTCGTCAGCATGCTGGACAGCGACTTGTAACAGCAACATTAACATTAAATACAGCAAGTTACTAATTTAAAAATACAATAACATACAGTAAAACCCCTATTTAATGAATTGCTGGGGGATTAGAATATATTTCACACTAAATCAAGGTTTTCATTAAATGGAGGTCTATTTGTTTGTATGGAGCTATTGTCGGGACATGAAAAAAAAATCATCCCTAAATCCGGAATTTCACTAAATGCGGAGACATTAAATCGGGGTTTTACTGTATTTGTTAAAAATTTCATGTTTGCAAATGATGTTTTTACAATACTTATGAATTTCTGGGTGATCACTGACATGTCAGCAGCACTGAAAGCTTATAAATGACATATATACGTCAACGACCCATCATACACTACAGCAAAGTACATGACTTTGCACACAGTGCAATACTTATTTATTTTAGAGTGGGAGGAAACGATAGGTGGCCACAAGATGAAAATTCATACCCCACAGATGCAATCCCAGGGAATGTGGGTAATTTGGCCCTGTATGTGTGGGAAAATGGACTGAAAACCATTTTCTGTTGGAAAATTTCGGGTTCATAGATGTGATCTTTGAGGTGCATGTTTTTTTTTTTCCCCCTTCCTCAAAAATTTGGCCCCATATGTGGTAGCCCAGATAATGGGGTCCCCCATATATGCATTATAAAATCCCTCAGTCTAGTCAGTTCAAACACTTTACAACAACAATAATGTTCCTTGTCTCATGACTGTTTCTAAGTGCTAACTTAACTTGCCATTAACTGCCATATTGGGAATTTTTCTGCATAACTCTGATGACGAGACGTTTCCCTAATTTTGAACAAATGACTCAGCTATTTTATTTTAACCTTTTTTTTTTTTACCAAGACTGCAGCAAGCATTTACAAAGACGTCAGCACCTGCACAACAGGAGGCAGCAGCTCCACCTGTTCAGTGCACAAAACATGTATAGTAAGACCCTAGGTTCATATGCAGCAGGGAGGTAGACAGACAGACAAATGGAGGAACATTTCATGAATAGCACGTAAAGAGTTAAAGACTTTTCTGTATTTAAATTTAAAGATTTGTTAAATAAATTTAATTTACCTCTTCACGTTATATTTACCGTGCATTTTTGTACAATTTATCAACTCACACCAACAAATGCACCAAAACAAGTTTGTCACTGCTTTCTTTATTAAAAGCTTTCCCCAATACGCATTTCGGCAACTATATTGCCATCAAACTCCAACGATCCCCCCTGATGATGGCAATATAGTTGCCGAAATGCGTATTGGGGAAAGCTTTTAATAAAGAAAGCAGTGACAAACTTGTTTTGGTGCATTTGTTGGTGTGAGTTAATTAATTTACCTCATAACTGAAACCACCAGCCATCTTTATTTACTTAACTGGTATATACACAAGGTATTCCATTTAATTCTTTTGTATGTTTTTCATATTATACAGTGAAACGTTTCAGTTGTTCTTAAAGCAGTTTTATAAATAGAATTATTTACGAATGACGGTGGCTGGAATCAGGTTCAGTTGTTCATTGTACTGACTGTAGCCAACTGAGACTGTCCACAGACAGAAATTAGACAGCTCACTGTACGGTGGAACGTATTTCCAATAAACTGCGAAAAAGAATGGTAAATTTTATTACACAGTTTCATTCCTTACCCGCTTCCTATCACAAACAGAAGACAATTCATTTCAGCATTTTAGAAATTAAAATTTATCAAAGTTTCAAAGGAATAGATTGACTCACCACTCCCTTCATGAACACTTACATTCAATTTAAAATACAATAAATGTCATTGAATTTTTAACATACTAGACTGTCACAATGGTTGTATCCAGGGGAAACGCCTTTTCCAATTTGAAGAAATATATTTCCGATGTATGATTGGCTTAATTCTATTTTAGTACTTGCTCGGATGTTTATTTTAGAGGTCCACTTATCCTTCCAAGTATATGTCTACAGCGTTTTCCACCAAAACACTGAATTTTAAAACCGAAGGGGGCCACACTAAACTGTAATTGTGATAGGTGTGGGTGGTTTTAATTTCTGTAATTACTTAAACCGTAACGTGTTTAAAACTTTCTACAGTTTTGTTACTGCAAGTGTCTGCAGACAATGAAACAGTTGTGATCAAATTCTGTTGCATTTTCGTTACTACTTCTTGTGCTCTAAGGCTGCCGGACAGAATGAAAAGTCTGTCGCACATCTCGCGATACTGTTCCGAGACCACCATACTGCGACATTTCAAAATGTATCGAATGAGGAACTGAGCTTACACTGTCACTTACATTTCTTGTTACTATCTGTACAGATTCTTTATTCTTGTACTCATTCTATGCCCCTTTCTTAGAACTATCTTCATCAGTGATATATGTGGCAGTCTTTTTATTGGCCATTGCTAACATTTTAGTTTCATTTTCATATTCATGCCAACTTAAGTCTCTTCTCTGTCTTTTGCCTCAATTTTTAAATCCACTACTTATATCTGGGCCGATCCCAGTGGCCGCGCGGTCTAAGGCATGGGTCTACGGCCGCTCGCTTGCTGGAATTGTGGGTTCGAATTCCACCTGTGGCATGGATGTCTGTCTGTTGTGAGTGTTGTGTGTTGTCAGGTAGAGGTCTCTGCGACGGGCTGGTCACTCGTCCACAGGAGTCCTACCGAGTGTCGTGTGTCTAAAGTGTGTGATCGTGAAGCCTCGAAAATGAGGCGGCCTAGGCCCCCAAGGGGCTGTCGAGCCATTGAAAAAAAAAAACATATCTGGGCATTCATTTTAATTCAGTTATGTTAAGAAGCATGTTCAGCGTCATTTAGCACTGTAACATTTCGGATATACGGGATCTAGGAACTGTATGATTTGAGACACATTTAATGTTCTACACAAAACACTGCTGGTTCTTAAATCAATTCACCGACTATATTAAACTGCCATCGTAGCCTGTTATTACAATTACATATGTTCACAAAATAACGTAACATACAACGTAACTTATGATATAAACTAAAAATTTCTACAGCCTGAACCAAGTAAAGGCATGTTTACAAATTCTTCCACTTTTTTATTTTGTTACAAATCTACATATCTACTTATTTTACTTCCCAATGCTTTTTGTTTGAGCTTTGCTCTTAGAAATGAACTCCTGTACAGATACACAAAACTAAAATACAAAAGTTGCACTGCACAAACAGTAAATATCATTCACTGACAATTCACTACTTGGAACCGTTCAAACCATTTACTGATTGCAGTTTGTCATCGTGCACCTACGGCAGTCATCCAACGACTACCAAACCTGGAGTCTTACTAGAGATCGCTGCAAAACTTTTCAGAGCAATATGACCTGTATTTTATTATCAATCAGGTCACACCTTCCGCCAAATATTATTAGGGCACTCAAGTGAAGCACGGGGCGTGTCGCCCACCCTTGACAGATGATAACACACATATAGAATTTTAGCTGGAAGACTTTAAAAGGAACAGAGCACACATGAAACCTCATGGATGGATACTGTAGAACAGCGGTTCCCAAAGTGGGCGGTGGGATTACCGAGGTGGGCGCTAATAGGTACGAGAGGTGGAAGGGAGCGCTGTTATTATCACAGGGGGGGGCGCTAGTAGACAAGTAGTGCATTTATTTTTATAATAAAATTCAAATAAAGTAATTTTTGTGTTAAAAATAAAAAATGAACTAAATTTATTAGTATTTTAATTTATGAATCTTATTCAAGCACATATTATGTTTTAATAAGCTATTGCTAGATGAATTATTGTCAATCATAAAAATATAATTTTTTAAATTTATTAATTAACACATAAAACATTAAGTTTAACTCTTATAATTTTATTTAAATGATTTTTTTAAATATAAAATAAAAATGGAAACAAAAGCGCATTTATGTTTTTAAAAAAGGTATAGGGGGCGCTGTGGGTGTGTATATGGAACCAAGGGGGCGGTGGACCGAAACATTTGGGAACCACTGCTGTAGAACTTACTGATGGTGTGAAGCAGTGAATGGCATTTGGACATCACAAAATACGGAGTGTGACTGACTTGATCTGCAACTACAGTCAATCCTCGCTATCCGCGCGTTCCGTGTTTGCTCACCCGAGCAAAATAAAATGTAACCCATTTTTTGCCATTCATGGGCACCTCGCGGCTATTCACGGCCAAGCGCAGCACGCGAAAAATTTCGAGACGCCTACCGGCAGTGTCGCAGATGGGCTCCAGCAAGGAGAGGCTTGCAGCTCTCATTTTTTATTAGCTTTGTAATCAATAATGGCATCCAAGCGTAGCGCGAGTGCAAGTGAAAAAGTTCCATATTCATGTTTTCCGTATTCATGGGGTTTTCTAGGAATCTAACCCCCGCAAACAGCGAGGATTGACTGTACTAGCTTCTAAAATGGACTCCTGCCCATGAAGTTAGTCACGTCTTTCTTTTAAACACTTCAAACTCCTGTAATTTTCGTGTCATCCACGAATGCAGTGCGGCACACGCCCGTCAATAATGTAACAATTTTGTTTTATTCTTGTCCTCAGGTTTTCACACCCTGTATCTAATAAGTAACTCGCTACTTTTTGGGGCATGTTGACCTGCAACATGGCAAAACCCCAATTCATTCCACAGTCAATGCCAGTAAATGTAGATAATGTAAGCTTTGAATAATACTATTAATATTTAAGCACTGATAATTAATACAATACTTACAGTACAGGAATGGGAGTTGGCATATTTCGTGTCTCCAAAAAAGTAAGAATAATTCTGTTAAATGTTACTTTAGCTCAAGTTTTACCTGTGTTTATTTCCCATGAATTTAACTTGTAACGACATGCTTGTGACTGACCACAACGATCACACACTATCCTGGAAAACTCAAATTATACCGATTAGTCATACCCACATTTTTTGTTGAAGAAATCTGTGTGGAAAAAAAACACTGGATGTTGAAGTATCCTTGACCAAATGTTATTCAAGGTGATCACATTGGGGGGGGGGGGGGATGTGGCATGTATGGGACAAAAAGAGAAATGGATACAAGGTTCTGGTGGGGAGATCTGAAGGAAACAGAATGCCTGGAAGACATAGGCATAGATGGAAGAATAATATTAAAATGGATCTTAGAAACACAGGATGAGAGAGTGTGGACTGGATTTATGTAGCTCCGGCAGGGACAACTGGCAGGCTCTTGTAAAAATGGTAATGAACGTTTAGGTACCATAAAACATGGGGAATTTTTTCACTAGCTGAGGAACTGTTAGTTTCTCAAGGGGACTCTGCTCCATGGAGTTATTTATGGAGGTGTCCTAGCTCTCTCTCTCTCTCTCTCTCTGTATATATATGGTTCTGTAATATACAACCATGCATAACAGACAGGTTTCTTCACTATTTTCATCTACACAACACTAATCCTTTACAATGGTGCGTCCAATTTATATCTTAAACATTTGTCCATAAATAATCTCCATTATATACATAACTTTTCAAAACAATCACAGTACATCTTCCGGTACGTGTAGCTGTAACAATCTGATACAAATTACTGTAAATCAGAAGACTTCAAACAGCAACACCAACAGCAGATTTAGGGTTATCACAGCAGTGCTGCCGAGGAGTCGCGTATTCTGTGACGTGACTCTGTGTCACCGGGTGAGCGTTCCAAGATATTTGAAGGATATCCAAAAATACTGCTTCACCTTGAAGCTGAAGGCGCTACGTTCCTTCCGCATCGTCGAGATCTCCGTTCTTACGGACTGTGATGCCACATCACTGGGTAATCGGTTCCTGACGTTTCAAAGGAACGCAGTGCCTTCATCTTGGAGAGGTCCAAGAATAAAGCCAGAGCAGAACCAGAAGAGGATATACAGAGTGTCCACAAAGTCTTCGAACAATTTTAAAAAATTATTAAAAATACAAATGAAGATATAACTCTGTGCAGTTTGTTGCATAATAAAGAAACATTACAAAAGTTTTTCCCACATAATTTAGAAAACTTCCACACGGGCACCTCAGCGAAACATTTCCAAACACGTGGATTGGAAGAGGAGGACCAATTCTGTGGCCACCACGTTTTCCCGACATCACTCCCATGGACTTCTTCCTATGGGGATATGTTAAAGATATCGTTTATAAGACTAAGGTTCAGGACATCAACGACCTGAAGGAAAGGATAATCGATGCCATTGCCACCGCTGATGAAGCGATGTTGGAACGAACGTGGATGGAAATTGAATACCGTCTTGATGTGCTTCGTGCGACGGATGGTACCCGTATGGAAGTTTTCTAAATTATGTGAAAAAAATTTAATAATGTTTCTTTATTATGCAACAAACTGCACACAGTTATCTCTTTTTTAAATTTTTTGAAGGCTTTGTGGACATCCTGTACATATACAGGTACAGTGTCACTGGTTCATGAATGGCTGGAAGGAAGGGTTTAGAGGCCAATCAAAGGAGGGCTGGCAGCCAATCAGAGACGTGTGGGCGGGATCTGGTACGTAACTGCTGAGTTCATGAAAACCATTCATTCACTCCCCCAGACTGTATGAGGTCCCTCCCACCTCCCAGATGGTTAACATGCTCAGGGTTCTCTCCAGGACCATTCACCTACTCCTGGCTGCAGTTTTCACTCGGTCTGGTGGGCAAGAAGGTTCGATGTGTCCCGGTCACTCTTTTTTCCACTCCCTGGTTGCCTCTGCTGCTTCGTTATGTTCGTACTGTGATCACCAGCTAGTGTATCGTTTTTCTGCCACACTCCTCATTATGGCCGTTTCTAGGGTCAATGCTACCTAACAGATCTCACCCACACCTCCCCGATTCACCTGCCAACTCTTCCAGCCATCCACAAACCAGTCATACTGTACAGGGTCATCGAAAAAGAATGCCGGGATTATAAAAACCTATCACTCAAAAACTGTTAAAACATATCAAAATGATTCAAGTGTTAAAATGTGGCAAAAGAATGTAAGTTTTGGACATGCTCAGTTAATGGGTGGGGGTAGCGAGCGAGCGACCTTGAATGAGAAGTTCCCCAATGCCTGGATTGGGAAGGCGGACCAATTCCCTGGCCTCCCAGAAGCCCAGTCTTACCCCGATGGGCTTTTTCCTTTTGTGGGGATACGTCAAGAACTGTGTGTATGGTGAAAAGACTGGAGACCTCCAGCACCTACGGGATAGGATCGCAACGGTAACTCCAGACATAATTCAGCGGATTTGGCACGAGATCGAATACCGTCTTGATGTCTGCCGAGCGACAAACGGAGCACATATCGAAACATACTAAGGTAAGACAAAAACTTCAGACATTCCTTAGCATTTTAACACTTGAATCATTTCGATATGTTCAACAGTTTTTGAGTGACACGTTTTTATAATCCCGGCTTTCTTTTTCGATGACCCTGTACTTATACCTTTCCTCTTCTGGCATTCTTCCTGGACCTCCAGACCCTTGAAGACACACGGAAGTATGTTCCTTTGAAGTGTCAGGCATGCGGCATCATATCCCAGAAGTACAGAGACCCGAACCACAGCACCGTGAAAACTCCAAGACTCACAAATTTGAGACACTTTTTCTGCTGTTGCTGTTGACTGCTTAAGGAAAGGTGTTGAGTCTGTGTCTCCCAGCGCACAGAGGTGCTGGGGGGCTGTTGAAATCTGGCACTAAATGGTAGTTTAGGGGCTTTAAAATGTTGCAAGAACTGCAGTAATATAGCACGCCATTTGGGGACAGGCGGCCATTTAACATCACGCATTTACTTTTGAACAAATATAATTACAAGACGTTGGAAGCAGGGGATGCACGTTCTTGCCACAACTTCAACTTTATAAAACACTGTTTTTTAACAGAAGTGACATTTCTGAACCAAAAAAGCGCCTAAAAGTGATTCGGAATACATTGAGAAAAAAAAAAAAAAAAAAGCAAAATTTTTGTCCATGACTTTATGTAATTTAATACACGCAGTCTGTTTAAATGCAAATTGTCCTGTTTGGCAGACTGACTCAGGAAAATACCTATGACAGATTTAAATACAGATATATGTAACTGTTTAATCAGTCAAATGACTCCACTCAATTCAACCACTTTGTCAATATTCACATACACTGTGGCGCTATTTATTTATTTTACGTACTTTATTCCATTACTTATTTTTACTAACAAACTCCCAATGACTATCAGTCAACATACTCACATTGGACGCATTACAATATAACTCACCGGGGTTACGTAATACAGAGAGGTCAATAAAACTGCGTAAAATACGTTGTTGCACCGTCTCGCCATGACGGGTCATCCACAACCTTTGCCCTACAAAGAGGACAAGTCTGCTCTCTGTCAAACCATGTGGCAACACAGGCCTCACAGAAGATGTGACGACAGTGCAGGAGGACTGGAGTTTCATATTCGTCATGGCATATTGGGCATTGGCTGCCCGCTGTTTGTAGCTGGTCTTTGTTTGGGCTCACACCCAGATTCTGTGACCAAAAAGAAAAAAAGTCTCACAGCAACATATTTATTACCTTTTAAATCTTTTCCAATTAATCAAACCCCCAGTTCTATTTTATTTTCCTTTCTTCCTATTCATGTAAATAAGGGGTTTCTCAAATTCTAACAATTTAATTAAAGATGATCAAAAATTCACAACAAATCATCCAACTTGGTAACAAATGCACAACCTTTTCCAGTGCCGGGCATTTAAATTCCCGACGGTGTTAAATTGCCAGCGATTTTTTTGAATGTTAATCAACTGGTGCGTCGTCATAAATTATAAAATATAATTATATATGAAATTATATATAAAATTCATATATTTTTTCCAGTTGTCAGCTAGGGATTAATAAAGATGTAAAATATGTTTCCTGCCAGAAATTATTGTGTGCGTGGCCTATTTAAGGCAAAAGAGCAGAGTAAACTTTAGATCGACTAAAGTTGACACTGGCAAATTAAAATGTAAATACTTAAATCGACCATGGTCGACTTTGGCAGTGAATGTGTTAATATTTCCACTTAAAATTCTTGTAGTCAACAAAATGGGTGATCAAATCAAGGAGGATAAGAGGGGCAGAGCATGTGGCGTGAATGAGGGACAACAGAAATACATAGGAAAGAGCCCCCTTGGAAGTCCCAGGCATATATGGGAGGAGAATATTAAAGTGAATCTTAAAAAAACAGGATGAGGACACAGATTGGATTAATTGGCTCAAGACAGGGGCAAGTGGCATGCTGTTGTGAATACGGTACTGAACACGTGCTTCATAAAATGTGGAAAATTTCTAGATTAGCTGAGGAACTGTGTAAGTGTTGAAGTTTTCGTAGAGGTGTCACTGAAGACTGTTTTCTTCTGGGACATGTCACTGCGTCACTAGGTAATCAGATCTGATTACCCACTGACGCAGTGACACGTCCCAAAAGAACAGAATCCTTAACTGAGGAACTCCTAGCTTCTCAAGAAAGACGCAGTCAGTCCACCTAAGGCATTACGTGCGTACGTACGTGGGAATTCTGATAACAGGATTTTTGTTAACTTTGGTGTTCAACAGCTTTCAGGGTTCAACATACCACATTTTGCAGCAACTTCCAAAATGCGCCTCGCCATAGCTTCACTCTGTTCATGAGGTCAGTTCCTTTCGATACCATATACGCTGCAGACAAAAATACTCCAACAACTTTCTCTGGTCCCTGGTAAGACTCCAGCAGATAATACAACCACGGCTGGATTGGGGCGAGGCTCCTATATAGCTGAGATGTGGCTTCTACGAACAAGTAACATTTACCCTGCAACATAATTCAGGGTATGAAGATATATACAAATTACATTCTTCTGCAAGATTATCAAATTGGTTTCTTTGCATAGTTTGAGATAAATGTGTTCAAAATCACTGCCCTTGTTCAATTACAAAGAAATTCCACTTTGGCCAAACAGTCTTTTAACCTGTAACAGATGAACAGAACATTGTCCGATTAAAGATACACCCTTTATGCAGTGGGCACTTGAATAGTGCTTCTGCCGACAGTAGAAACCTGGTATTTAAAAGGCAATCGCTAAAGGTTAATCTGACACCACTGCACTACACAAAATACACTGATAAAATGCGTTGTTTAACTGTTTTGACAATACGAACTACTATCTGTATTCTAAGTGAAACTTCAACTTACATTTCTGGACTGGGGAGAGGGGGGTTCATTTTATCACAGTCTATATAGAGATTTTGCCAAAATTTAATTTGGAACTCACAAATATAAGGTACATTTCAAATTATGCCACTTGCAAACACTAGACAGTTTAAAAGTCCATGTTATATTTAGATTTTTAATAAATTTATCACAATACCTCGTTAACAAAATACAAGCCAAAATGATACTTCAGAAACTCTGGCAGCCAAGGTGCAACAAATTCCCCTGAAGACCAAAATTAATTATTACGAACATTTTGTTTAATATGTATCCAACTAAAAAATATTTCAGACAAAATCTACAACTTAATACATACACACTTCTTCAGATCATCTCTCAAAACACAGAGTGCCTTGTCAGAAAGTCAGTGTGTTTAAAATGGACTTGCTGGTCCTGAATATTACCAAACAGTTTCCATATAACATATAAAATGACAGACAAAATTGTTAAGTCAAGATGGATTAACAAACGTTAACTGTTCAAGTGTGAACATTTGTACATTTAGACATGCCTACTGAGCACTACCGGTTCGAATTAGCCCTATGCCTTTATTGCATAAGTCGGCCGGGATAGCTCAGTCGATATAGCGACTTGCTACGGGCTGGACGGTCTAGGGATCGAATCCCGGTGGGGGCCAGATGTTACGCACACGTCCAGACCGGCCCTGGGGCCCACCCAGCCTCCTATACAAGGTGTACTGGGTCTCTTTCCCGGGGGTAAAGCGGCCGGGGCGTGGAGTTGACCGCCCACCCCCATCTAGCGCCAAGGTTAAGGAAAGAGTACAGCTATACCTCTACTGCCCCTCTGGGCCTTCATGGCCTGTTGTAGGGTGACCTTTACCTTTACCTTTACTTTACCTATGATGATGTCATCCCCTAGATATATGGAGCAGAAGGTTAATAAAGCTTCCCTACTTCTTATACAGGACATGGTGAAAAACATAACAGATTTATGGTGAAAAACATAACAGATTAGTGGTGAAAAACAACAGATTTGTGGTGAAAAACATAACAGATTTGTGGTGAAAACCATAACAGATTTGTGGTGAAAAACACATCATATTTGTGGTGAAAAACACAACAGATTTGTGGTGAAAAATATAACAGATTTGTGGTGAAAAATATAAGATTTGTGGTGAAAACCAACAGATTTGTGGTGAAAAACAAGATTTGTGGTGAAAAACAACATATTTATGGTGAAAAACAAAACAGATTTATGGTGAAAAACATAACATATTTATGGTGAAAAACACAAGACTCAATGTACAAATAGTTTCACCACATTAAGTACGTCTGGAAAATACGCAGATGTTCTTGGATACTGCGGAGGTTCCACAAAAGAGCCAACTTACCCTTCTTTGGTAGGGCAGCAGGGCAACAGGGAATGCAGCAACAGACACTTTGAGGATTATTGTGACTAACTTAAGCACAAAGTCTGTCACGCCCACAATCCACAGTAAATCCCAAACACTGAGAGGCTGTGAATATGGCGGGATAAACACCAGGCTGTAACAACGGCCAGACGATTAGTAACGTTCATGCAGCCACACCTTAATGTTGCTATGCAAAAGCCTGTTGATTGAACTTAACACGTTCACTGCCGGGCATTTAAATTCCCGACGGTGTTAAATTGCCAGCGATTTTTTGAATGTTAAACAACTAGTGCATCGTCTTATAAATTATAAAATACAATTATATATAAAATTATATATAAAATGCATATATTTTTTCTAGTTGTCAGCTAGGAATTAATAAAGATGTAAAATGTGTTTCCTGACAGAAATTATTGTGTTGCGTAGCCTATTTAATGCAAAACAGCAGATTAAACTTTAGATCGACTAAAGTCGACGCTGGCAATTTAAAACGTAAATACTTAAATCGACCGTGGTCGACTTTGGCAGTGAATGTGTTAACAAGTGGTGACGGCAGCAGTAACAAGGGTAGTAGGGGAGGCAACGGCACTGGAATCTACAATTTAGCACCAGAGCAAGTTGTGGTACATGTTGTCACGCCTTAAATGTATTTATTGTTATTTACAGATATTACACTCTGCTTTAGGTACGAGAATGTAAAATGTAAGTTTTGGTTTGCTCTAATTCACTGCGGTATTACTTATATATTCTGGAGTTATTAATACATTTCCTTATGTCATCCACCATTCATTATGATCAATTGACCAGAAAGTTCCACAGATAGAAATCCACAGGCGTTAAGTTGGGCAACTGCGCCACCCAAATCACAGGTCCTCCTTGACCAATCTAACGCTCATGGAAAGTTAAGAACGATCCAACATTGTGAACGAAGTACTCCAACTTGTTAAAAGCAAGCTGTTGGTAATAACGGGAGAAAATTTTCCTGGAGTGCTGGAATAAAGAATTCCTGTAACATTTTGAGATAAAAACTCAAACTCATACATCCAATGCTTGTGTCCTTGTCAAAACCAGTTCAACGTTCCAATTACCAGTAAAGCTATTTGACTTTCTGTTATATTCATTTTGGGACACCCTGTATAGTTCAGCATTACAACAGATCCTGACTCCTACTCAGTCAACTTCCTACTTGAAAAGTTTCTATTCAGTGGAAGAATTTAGATAAATGTAGAAACGTAGTAACATGAATATAATGGAAAATTTCTACATTTATCTATACCATAAACATAATATACTCATTGAGGAACAGACGCCAATGGAGGAGAACCCCCTCTTTAAACTCATCACCCCCCACCCCGCCTACCCCCATCATCACGCAAACTCCGACAGCAAATACTTTCTCATAACACAGTTCACTTTCACCGGATACACTTCAAGACTCAACCCCACACTACAACAAGTATGTCATTCTAATTATTTATTTATTTTATTAACAATTTTTCTATACCCACTTTTTACTCCGCTTTAAGTTTTTTAAAACTGCACGCTAAAATACGTAACTTTGGATTTACAGTACCAGAACCACTTCTTCTTCTTAATTATATCACACATCGTCAGAAGACTACACACTACGACGTGAAAGACGAAATGCCAAAAATTTGTACTACACGCACTATCCATCACCGTTCTACATCAAATTCCACCACAATCTACATAATGCAGTATATGTCCTTGTGAAACTTCTAGAAGTGCGATACATATCGTTATAAGAAGATACAGCGAACAGTGTTGTTTTAACATTCTATCATTTTAACTATAATTTATGACTCACGATTTTAACTTACAAAACAAATGTTTTTATGATTATAAACAGTGCAAATCTTTACGAGTGTCATTAGCAGATCTATCCAGCATTTGAAAAGCACTATTAGAAAACCCCTGATGATGGCTCATGGAGAGCCGAAACATGTGTAGGGTTTGACTATGATAAGGGGCTGATTGCAACTTGTTAGTGATTTGTGCATTTTGTTGGTGAATGTCTAGAATAATAAAAATGCACGGTGAATTAAGACTAAAGAATAAATAAATATATAATAAATACCTCAGATATAGCTTCTGATCTTGGAATAAGTAATAGATAAACATAATACATGCTAAAAGGTTGCAGACAATCAGTAACAAAGAAGGCAGACTGCGACGACTCTGTTTGGCTATCTCCCTCTTTACTACTGCGTTAGCGTGGCTAAAGGTGATGAACAGGCCAATAAAGATGAGAATACCTGAAACATTAACACACACTTTTAGGCACGTTCGCTAATTGCGTAAAGTGACTATTAGTGTCACCATGTCCGTCCATCCACACGGAACTCTGCTCCCACTGGACAGATTTTCATGGAATTTGATATTTGAAAATGTTTTTTAAACATCTGTCAAAAAAATTCAAGCTTCATTAAAATATGACAAGAATAATGGGTACTTCAATGTATTTCAATGTACTTCAATGTATTTCAATGTACTTCAATGTATGCAGTTGATATTATCTTCTTTTCTATTCACATCCTACAGTCATTGTAACTTCTGGATCCATACAATTTACGTAAATATTTAAGCAAATATCAGTTCTTGGAATAAACAGTAATTATTTCATTAAACAGTTAGTCCTAATGGAGACACAGCGTGGCTTCTATGTGGAAGGAACTGAATTTATACCTCAAACTATAAAGGTTTAAATCCATTTTCATCCTGTTTTTTTATCTACGAAATCTGCTGTCTTCTAGGGTGATACGAGGCGTCGTGTGGTAATTGTTTACAGACGTTTCGGGATAACAAATCGGCCCCATCTTCACGTTGTCCCGAAACGTCAGTACACAATTACCACACGACGCCGCGTAATACCCCAGAAGACCGCAGATTTCATCACCATCGTGGCGGAAGCCTGAAATCAAACCCGTTTTTTTATCTAGTTTGTGACTCGATATATACACTCACCCAAACGATGATCATAGATGCCTTTTGCAAGAAGAATAAGCACGAAAGGAATATACTTTTGCAGAAGAGCTAGGAACTGTCTTGTTTCTGGACTCTGACGCAGCAATTCCGCAGCACCTGGACATAAAAAGCGACGATGCAATCACGAACCCACAAATATCTTTACAGAAAAAAATTTGTTCAAATCCATTGCAGTAGGACATTCACACTACAATCTCTTTTATGAACTTCTATCACAAAAAATAAACCAATAAAAAAAAGGAAAGTAACGAAACATTAATCATGTGTGGTTTCAGGAAGTATTTACCGTATTTTTTGGCATATAAGACACACTTTTTTCACCTAAAAATTTGTCTGAAAAATGGAGTGCGTCCTATACGCCGAAAAATACGGGGAATTTTGATCTGTCAAAGTCTACTCTATTCGTTTACATTCGTTGGTACGTTCGTGTAAATTTGTAATTCCCTTAATGGTACAGAGGATAGTTTATTGTCTGAAGACAGTGATGACTCGGTTCCTGATTCAGAACAACAGGTGTATCTAGCTCTGAAGATGACAATTTTTGTGGATTTGAGGATGAAGATTAATATCTTTAATGTAACTTAAAATATTTTTGCTAATCAGATTATTTGTTACGTACGAATTCCCTGAAAAATCGATTAATTTTTTATTCAATAAATGCATGATCAAATATACCAAAATTACATTTTTTCCAAAAAATCTACATAAAAAATAGGATGCGTCCTATATGCCGAAAAATACAGTATATCAACTAGTAAAACCAAAAATGAATATGTGAATGAGAAGCAGAGAAGCACTTCACCTTCTTGAACATTATTGTTATTGTTGTTGGGTTGGTGCTCTGCATGGTGGGCAGCCGCAGCTTCCCGGATGTTGTTGAGAAAGTTTTCAGCCGTTGTAGTGTTGGGTGTACTGGCCATGTTGGTACTATGCTGGTGCTGGTTATGGTGGTGGGGGTGGTGGTAATGATGAGAATTTGATTCTTGCTCAGTGTCAACTGTGATCACAAAGCTTTCACCGGACGAAGGATGAGTTACGGGAATGTTCTGCCGCTGCTGTGATGATGGTGGTGGCAAAGGCGACGCCTGCTGCTGGTTCGGCGTCTGTTGTTGCGGTGTCCGAAGCCATGACAGAGAAAGACCATGACTCTCTGCACTTCTTGCATGTTCCATCAGCGGTCGTAACTCTTCGAACACTGTGTGGAGATTGTCTCGCAGGATCCTCTGCCCTTCAGCGGTACGACGCTCCAATTGAACGCGGCCGATACCGAGCCCACTTAATCGACCTAAACAGCAAGATTCATTACGCTCTGTGTCAACATGGCGAAATGGCAACAATAAAAACAGACTGAACTGCTGTGATACAAATAAGATACTTCAGCTGCGATATACCTAAAGAAGAATTCACTGAATTAGCCATCAGAAGATTACCATGAGGACCAGTGAAGACAGAGAACGCTCCTGGAAGGTTATTTCTTGGATTTGGGGTTAGCGATGTGCCGCTAGGATTGGAATGTGCCATGCCTAGAAGAAATAAAATTTCCAAGTTACAACAAAATTTTTACTACCTTCTCCTCACCAAGTTTTTACACAGTTAAATCATTTTAGATCTTCCTGCACTGTCGCAGAAGTGTTCCGACACGCTCTCATCTCGTCAGGCCATGGACATACTGACTGCTAGGAGAACTGATAAACTGATGACCTAAGTTTTGCCAGTAATTTACGGCAAATGTGAGTCTAGCATGCTGCATGTTCAATGAGTAAGGTTCCCTAGTCTGTACCGTTTGTTTTAATCACGCATTTAACTTTCCATTACATGCAACTGATATTGCACGGCACAGATGACCGTACATAGAGGGTTTTCAAATTAAAATGCTCAAAACACGCATGTAAAAGCAAACAAGCCTACATAAGCTGTGTTTATACAGTATTACATAATGAACACCCTGTATTATGATATCAGCATGTTCACTAACAAACACTGTTATCACATAATGAACATCCTGTATTATGATATCAGCATGTTCACTAACAAACACTGTTATCACATAATGAACATCCTGTATTATGATATCAGCATGTCACTAACCAACATTGTTATCACATAATGAACACCCTGTATTATGATATCAGCATGTTCACTAACAAACACTGTTATCAAATAATGAACACCCTGTATTATGATATCAGCATTATCACTAACAAACACTGTTATCACATAATGAACACCCTGTATTATGATATCAGCATGTTCACTAACAAACATTATCATCACATAATGAACACCCTGTATTATGATATCAGCATGTTCACTAACAAACACTGTTATCAAATAATGAACACCCTGTATTATGATATCAGCATTATCACTAACAAACACTGTTATCACATAATGAACACCCTGTATTATGATATCAGCATGTTCACTAACAAACACTGTTATCAAATAATGAACACCCTGTATTATGATATCAGCATTATCACTAACAAACACTGTTATCACATAATGAACACCCTGTATTATGATATCAGCATGTTCACTAACAAACATTATCATCACATAATGAACACCCTGTATTATGATATCAGCATGTTCACTAACAAACACTGTTATCAAATAATGAACACCCTGTATTATGATATCAGCATGATCACTAACAAACACTGTTATCACATAATGAACACCCTGTATTACGATATCAGCATGTTCACTAACAAACACTGTTTCTGTGACACATATAACAGCCTTCTGAGGTACTGGAAAATACAGAAGTTACGAACAGGTTACTTCCTATGTCACATGCTTCTTTCATACTGAACTGCTATTCTTTCCATATTGAAAGTCTCAATATACCATCAGAAGTGTAAGATACAAACCCATTAATAGCGCACAAAGGCAAAATTTCTGTGTCTTAGATTATGTAGCAAGTTTATCACTTCTTTTTTCAAAATTTCCCATGTTTAAAATATTTCATAAGTACATTCTGCATTTTTAAGACACAAAAAAATCAATCCATTTGGCTTCCTTTTTGATAGTATCCAATCATTTTGCTGAAGCAACTGTGCAGAGATATGAAAAACCGGTCAGTGTAACCACCAATATTTTCAGAAGATCCTCTTAAATTTAAAGTACCAATGTAAAGTTCCAACCATTCCAGACTCAGCACTACATGACGGCAAGTAAATAATTTTTATGTTCCAAATGTATTCATCCTTCAATGAAGACCTCCTAATGGAAAAATTTCAAACAAATTCAGAAATACACTGTGTAAATACAAGACATAAACCCAGTCTCCATGTACCAAATACTAACCTTACTAATTACCAGAAAGGTGTGTACTATGCAGGAACCAGGTTATTCAACACTATTCTGCCTAACATTCAAATTGATATCATGACATAACATTTAAGATAACCCCTACTTATTACTACTCTACCAATTAATTAAGGATCCTCTGAAAGGGTGGAACAGTTCAAATATTTGGGAACAACCCTAACATTCAAAATACCATTCATAAAGAAACTAAGAGCAGATTGAAGTCACGTAATGCTTGTTATCATTTGGTGCAGGATCTTCTGTCTTACAGTTTGCTGTACAAAAATACAAACATTAAGATATACAGAACTACAATTTGGCCTGTTGTTTTGTATGGGTGTGAAACTTGGTCTCTCACACTGAGGGAGGAACATAGACTGAGGGTGTTCGAGAATAGGGTGCTGAGGGGGATATTTGGGCCTAAGACGGACGGGGTAACAGGGGGAGTAGAGAAGACTACATAACGAGGAACTTAATGATCTGTACTCATCACCAAATATTATTCGGGTGATCAAATCAAGAAGAATGAGGTGGGCGGGTATGTAGCACGTATGGGTGAAGGGAGAAGTGCATACAGGATTTTGGTGGGGAGACCTGAGGGAAGGAGACTACTTGGAAGACGCAGGCATAGATGGGAGGATAATATGAAAATAAATCTTCAAGAAGTGGGATAGGGGGACATGGACTGGATTGATCTCATTTAGGATAGGGACAGGTGGCGGGCTGTTGTGAATGCGGCAATGAACCTTCAGGTTCCATAAAATGTGACAAATTTCTTGACTAGCTGAGGACCTGTTAGCTTCTGAAGAAAGACTCTGCTCCATGGAGTCAGTCAGTTAATTAGTTAGTTCATATATCGTTGCTTCCTGACATTATTTTCGATCTCCAGTCTTCATCACCCAATAAGTCAGTTTCCTCACACTTCCACATGACAGTAAACACTATGACCTACTTTAATCTAACCAGAAGTAAGACCGTGTAAACATCTGCATGCTAGTCTCCAACACAATAAACCTTTAACCAGTGTTTCGACGTTTCCAAAAATGTGGGAGGAACTAAGTCGAAACATATTGTAACCCAGCTCCTACAATGAACTGAAATACTAATACACCGATTATGTGTGATATTAAGAATGTAAACATAAAAATAATATAAACATCACTGGTGTGACATTTCGAAGTAACGTTATAAAGTGCTTTGTGTGAGTACACACCAGACTCTGTCAAAGTTAGTCATCACATCCTTCAAAATTAACAAGAAACGAAGATTCCATACACTATTTTTGGGGTGCATGGCTCGTTTTATTGCCTACTTACCTTTAATAACACTCTTAAGAACTATTTGCAGTATATCACTTACGACATTTCGAGAAAAATATTACACAACAAACTTCCAACGTTTACTACGTAAAACTCATCGTAACATTACAACGTACTTTCCTCACCAGCGATTATGGTTCAGAGCGTGGATCAGTGTCTCACAGATAATCTGAGTTGACGTGCACAGGAGTGTGTTCCATCATTGTTCAAAACGTAAACACGGTTACAACAACGGTCGTGACGCCATGACATGGGCGAGTTCATACAACTCGAGAAAGAAAATGTCGTTTAGATTCTAATGAAATTCAATGCAATATATGCTGCATATGAACACGCCATCAACTGCAGAATATTCAGCTATCATTTTAAATACGTGCTACAGAAAGGGATATGGAGTGACAGGTTACCTTGAGTGTGTTCAAGTACCACTGAAGGCAGAGACATTTTTTAACTCCTGAGCCACTGTCAGCCTAAAAATTACTATGGCCAATGTAATACAATGTAATACAGCCCATGTATTTTTATTCTCTTTGTGCTGGGTTTAATTAACAACACTATGAACATCTTTGGTATTCATTCTGTGCATTATTCTTATAATCAATCATATTCACCAAAAAATGTACATAATAGGATTACAAACTGTACATAAGTTTCAAAAACTCCTACATTTTGCTAGGCCAAGGCGCCATCCTCAAGGAGTCTCAGATACAAAGGAGAACAAGTACCAATACATCAGTCTGGGAAATACAATGCCAAGTATTAAGATATGTAACATGTTAAAACTATACAACATATATGAGGCCAAAGTCCAATGTCTGTTTACATTATGTGCAATGCATGCATACAAGCATGAGTCCATTCTATGTGATCCAAGAGGATCTAGTCCCAGTGGCGCGTGTCGGTGTTTATCGTGCATTTGTTTGGTAAATGTGACGACTTTGAACATCTGTTTAGATAGTATCCAATGACAGAATAATGAATGAATAAATGGGAAGTGTGTGTTAGTG
This sequence comes from Reticulitermes speratus, assembly GCA_021186555.1. NCBI lineage: Eukaryota > Metazoa > Arthropoda > Insecta > Blattodea > Rhinotermitidae > Reticulitermes > Reticulitermes speratus. Next base: position 55,171,328 of record JAJKFL010000005.1, read on the forward strand.
GTTATAGCCTGGTCAGAGGTACTATCGCAGGATATGTTTGAGGGAATAATAAGAAATCACAAAATTCTCAGCCGCATAATAGTAAAAACTGTTGTATATCTGCCACTTCCGGAATTTCACGTTTTCATCTGTGACTGTGAAGTGGTGAAAATAATGGAAACCTTCCCCTAGAGCTGCATGAACATCCACCGTTAAACATAAACAGGCAGTTGGTACACCCTTATGCACAATGTGCGATGAACAGCTTACACCAATTAGTTTCTATCAACAAATAAGCATTCGGATTTTTATGTTTAAAGTGTCTTGAAGTTGGCATCCACCAAAGTCTGTGTTAGTATTATCCGCTGAAATGTTCACTGTTTTATCAGCCAAATGCAGACACTTATTAACAAGCTACACGTACTGTACATACTTTCTCTCACGTCCTTTCCGCTTCCTCTTTCATTATCCACCTACCTTTCGCTGTCATGTGACTCATGGATCAGACGTACCGACGTTACATTCACACGCTAACCACGGATCATTCAGTAACCAACCTATACGAAGCATTTTCCGTACGCCAAACACGTGTAGCTGGTTCAATATTTCGCCAGTAGATGGTGTAGCAATTGCTCCCCTTTAAGTGTGCCATCTTGAGAGGAAATATGAAACTCCAGAGTCTGTTCCAGTAACAACATAGTATGCGGCACGGTATTTGATGCACAATACTTACAATCGATCATCAGACGCCTAAAGGTGTGATTTAAGCACATGTAGAAATGTTAATGCTACTAATATAAAACTTTGCGTAATAAATTTTATAATTTTTCTCAGTAAGTTAACCAGATTTTAACAAAGCCGGTAACAGCCCTTCTACAAAACTAGCTACCTTAAACTGCTGCCTACCTGTACAGAAGATTCATGATCATCTTCCGATATTAGCTAACTAACTAACTAACTAACTAACTAACTCCATTGAGCACAGTCCTTCTTGAGAAGCTAACAGGTCGTCAGCTAGTCAAGAAATTCCCCGCGTTTTATGGAACCAGAAGGTTCATTACCGCACTCACAACAGCCCGCCACCTGTCCCTACCCTAAGTAAGGCCCCATAACTAACTAACTAACTAACTAACTAACTAACTAACTCCATGCAGCACAGTCCTTCTTGAGAAGCTAACAGGTCGTCAGCTAGTCAAGAAATTCCCCGCGTTTTATGGAACCAGAAGGTTCATTACCGCACTCACAACAGCCCGCCACCTGTCCCTACCCTAAGTAAGGCCCCATAACTAACTAACTAACTAACTAACTAACTCCATGCAGCACAGTCCTTCTTGAGAAGCTAGCAGGTCGTCAGCTAGTCAAGAAATTCCCCGCGTTTTATGGAACCCGAAGGTTCATTACCGCATTCACAACAGCCCGCCACCTGTCCCTATGCTAAGTAAGGCCCCATAACTAACTAACTAACTAACTAACTAACTCCATGTACCACAGTCCTTCTTCAGAAGCTAACAGGTCGTCAGCTAGTCAAGAAATTCCCCGCGTTTTATGGAACCCGAAGGTTCATTACCGCATTCACAACAGCCCGCCACCTGTCCCTATGCTAAGTAAGGCCCCATAACTAACTAACTAACTAACTAACTACATACAGTAGAGTCCTTTTTGAGAAGCTAGCAGGTCGTCAGCTAGTCAAGAAATTCCCCGCGTTTTATGTAACCCGAAGGTTCATTACCGCACTCACAACAGCCCGCCACCTGTCCCTATCCTAAGTAAGGCCCCATAACTAACTAACTAACTAACTAACTAACTAACTAACTAACTACATACAGTAGAGTCCTTTTTGAGAAGCTAGCAGGTCGTCAGCTAGTCAAGAAATTCCCCGCGTTTTATGGAACCCGAAGGTTCATTACCGCACACACAACAGCCCGCCACCTGTCCCTATCCTGAGCCATATCAATCCAGTCCATGCCCCCCCATCCCACTTCTTGGAGATCCATTTTAATATTATCCTCCCATCTACGCCTCGGTCTTTCAAGTGGTCTCCTTCCCTCAGGTCTCCCCACCAAAATCCTGTATGCAACTCTCCCCTCACCCATACGTGCTACATACCCCGCCCACCTCATTCTTCTTTATTTGATCACCCAATAATATTTGGTGATGAGTACAGATCATTAAGTTCCTCGTTATGTAGTCTTCTCCACTCCCCCGTTACCTCGTCCCTCTTACGCCCAAATATCCCCCTCAGCACCCTATTCTCGAACACTTTCAGCCTATGTTCCTCCCTCAGTGTGACAGACCAAGTTTCACACCCACACAAAACAACAACACAATTACAGTTCTGTATATCTTAATGTTTGTATTTTTGTACAGCAAACTGTAAGACACAAGATGCTGCACGAATGATAACAAGCATTACGTGACTTCAATCTGCTGTTAGTTTGTTCCTGAATGGAATTTCGATTTGTTAGGGTTGTTGCCAGATATTTGAACTGTTCCACCCTTTCAAACATTTATTATCTAACTTATTCGCGAAAATTTGTGAACCCGATAAACAAAGTTTTCGTGTTGCATAACAATCAATGAATTACACGAATATCTGAACAGATTTTCTCGAAAGCTGAAGCCTGTGCGTTGCTTTCGGGAGTTTCGTTCGGTACTAGGCTAGGCTCTCTTGTCTTTGTTGTCAGTCCCTCCAGGTATTTACCTGGAGGCACATCGAAATAGCCTGTGATCGACTTCTACATTTTCTCCAGTACACTATTCACTAATTATCTTACCACGTGACGTTACCAGATACAGCTCTGCAGTCTAGCACGGACTGGGGCTGCTTGGTGTGTTTATTGGCGGAATTTGTTAAACAGCCAGCTAAATGGGCGGATAGTCATATCGAAGGTTAATACAAAGGTCACGGTGTTATTGGATGGGTCAAGTACCAGCGTTTCGGACAAACCTGTTGCATCTAGAGTAAATATGGAGGCAGTAGCTCCATCCAAAAGTTGTTACCTATTAAACTACACGGCGTCACTTCCCGGAAGACTGTAAATTTAATAGGAAATTAAAGTGAAGTAGTCCGCTTGCAGGCCACGAAGACATATCAGAAGTGGAGGTATGGCTCCATTTATTCTTAACCTCGACACCAGAATCAGATGAGCGATGAGCTTCCGTCGCTTTATCCGAGAGGAAAGAAATCCCGGTACGCACTGAATAGGGAGTTGGTTGGGCTGGACAACCGGTCTGGATATTTTGGGGGAATAATTTCTAGCCCCGCTGATCCCAGTGGCCTCGCGGTCTAAGGCGTGGGTCTGCGACCGCTCGCTTGCAGGGATTGCGGGTTCGAATCCCACCGGGGGCATGGATGTCGGTCTGTTGTGAGTGTTGTGTGTTGTCAGGTAGAGGTCTCTGCGACGGGCTGATCACTTGTCGAGAGGAGTCCTACCGACTGTGGTGTGTCTAAAGTGTGTGTGATCGTGAAACCTCGACGAAACGAGGAGGCCCCATATAGGGCTGTCGAGCCATTAAAAAAAAAAAAAAATTCTAGCCCCTGTCGGGAATCGAAACACGATGTCTCGGTTGTGCAGACATTAGCCTTGTCAGTCAGTTACAGCCTTCACTAAACGGTTGGTCAGACACGCTCTGTATTTACCACAATACATGCACTGCCTTAAGACACACAACATTTCGGAAAATCAGAAAGAATTTGTTCCAATTAACAAAATTACATAGGCTAAAATGCATACAGAGGGTCGATGATATCCAGTTTCCGGTTCCTCCCACAAATCAACCAACCAACGAGAGAGTTTCGCGCCATTAAGAACACGCTGTCGTCATTTCCTGTGAGACATCTAGCGACTTTAGCTCGAATCTAATTAGTACATAATTAGTACTTAATTAACAGGAACAGGGATCCAGTTGTCGCACATGTGTTACAGGAGGGTTTCTGTAACAGGCGCGAATTTAGGGGGGGGAGGGGGGGGGGGTTCGGTAAAGTATGGCCTGTCACCAAGCGAATTCATCACCAGACGGCAGCACTTTCTTATCTCGTACGACTGTGACATATGACAGACGAATGTGCAGGACTTGCAATGCCGTCAAAGACTTGTCAGGAGATACATGAGTAAATATCATACAGCTCGCAGTTACAACGAGCTCTTTATACAAAGCTGAACACAAAGCTTAACACAAAGCTTAACACAAAGCTTAACACAAAACTTAACACAAAGCTTAACACAAAGCTTAACACAAAGCTTAACACAAAACTTAACACAAAGCTTAACACAAAGCTTAACACAAAGCTTAACACAAAGCTTAACACAAAACTTAACACAAAGCTTAACACAAAGCTTAACACAAAACTTAACACAAAGCTTAACACAAAGCTTAACACAAAGCTTAACACAAAAATTAACACAAAGCTTAACACAAAGCTTAACACAAAGCTTAACACAAAGCTTAACACAAAACTTAACACAAAGCTTAACACAAAGCTTAACACAAAGCTTAACACAAAGCTTAACACAAAGCTTAACACAAAAATTAACACAAAGCTTAACACAAAGCTTAACACAAAGCTTAACACAAAACTTAACACAAAGCTTAACACAAAGCTTAACACAAAACTTAACACAAAGCTTAACACAAAGCTTAACACAAAGCTTAACACAAAAATTAACACAAAGCTTAACACAAAGCTTAACACAAAGCTTAACACAAAGCTTAACACAAAGCTTAACACAAAGCTTAACACAAAGCTTAACACAAAGCTTAACACAAAGCTTAACACAAAGCTTAACACAAAACATAACACAAAGCTTAACACACAAAAGCGTCGCGAAAACTTCGTTTCTATTCATAGGAATATTTCATTTATAAAACCTGCAATGGATTTGGATTAAATGTTATGGATTAGATTTGTCTGGTGTAAGGTAAAGGTAAAGGTCACCCTAGAACAGGCCATGAAGGCACAGAGGGGGAGTAGAGGTATAGCTCTACTCTTTCTTTAACCTCGGTGCTAGATGGGGGTGGGTGGTCAACGGCACGCCCCGGCCGCTTTACCCCCGGGAAAGAGACCCGGTACCTATTGTATAGGAGGCTGGGTAGGCCCCAGGGCCGGTCTGGACGGGTGCGGAAAATCTCGCCTTCACCGGGATTCGATCCCCGGACCGTCCAACTCGTAGCGAGTCGCTATACCGACTGAGCTATCGTTTTGTCTGGTGTAATTAAGAATAGTGTAATTAAAACGTGCGTAATTATGAAATCAACGTCAAAACATCCACACATTCAAATTAGTTACAAGAAAAGGAAATAACTTAATAGCTGCTGCGGGTAGATCAAATTACATTCTGCAGTAGTCGATGTAGTTCTGAAGTAGTTCAGACTGAGGTTACACGTCCAGGAGCTACAGATAATTAAAACTACAGTCTGCTCCATTTTAAGAATGTCACAATTTAGGCGGCCGAATGGAGCCCAAGCTTGCGCTGGGGCCCGAAAAAGGCAGGATGCATTCCTTCCGGACTTTGGCCCAAACAATTACACTACTGTTACTACATCTGCACTGTCAGTTCAGGACAGAGTGTAGGTAGGACCCTGAAATTCATTTCTGCATTGCGAGCAGTAATTTCTGAAACTGGCAATGCCTATGACGAAACACCAAATGCAATGTTACGTCATACACAGGTGTGTTCGAGTTGGTGAGAAGTCAGAATTACATTCGAATGAATAAACAATCAGTACTGCTCCTTCAGTGTCCAGTGTTTTTATAGACAGTGACCAGTGTTCTTATAGACAGTGACCAGTGTTCTTATAGACAGTGACCAGTGTTCTTATAGACAGTGACCAGTGTTCTTATAGACAGTGACCAGTGTTCTTATAGACAGTGTCCAGTGTTGTTATAGACAGTGACCAGTGTTCTTATAGACAGTGACCAGTGTTCTTATAGACAGTGACCAGTGTTCTTATAGACAGTGACCAGTGTTCTTATAGACAGTGACCAGTGTTCTTATAGACAGTGACCAGTGTTCTTATAGACAGTGACCAGTGTTCTTATAGACAGTGACCAGTGTTCTTATAGACAGTGACCAGTGTTCTTATAGACAGTGACCAGTGTTCTTATAGACAGTGACCAGTGTTCTTATAGACAGTGACCAGTGTTCTTATAGACAGTGACCAGTGTTCTTATAGACAGTGACCAGTGTTCTTATAGACAGTGTCCAGTGTTCTTATAGACAGTGACCAGTGTTCTTATAGACAGTGACCAGTGTTCTTATAGACAGTGACCAGTGTTCTTATAGACAGTGACCAGTGTTCTTATAGACAGTGACCAGTGTTCTTATAGACAGTGACCAGTGTTCTTATAGACAGTGACCAGTGTTCTTATAGACAGTGACCAGTGTTCTTATAGACAGTGACCAGTGTTCTTATAGACAGTGACCAGTGTTCTTATAGACAGTGACCAGTGTTCTTATAGACAGTGACCAGTGTTCTTATAGACAGTGACCAGTGTTCTTATAGACAGTGACCAGTGTTCTTATAGACAGTGACCAGTGTTCTTATAGACAGTGTCCAGTGTTCTTATAGACAGTGACCAGTGTTCTTATAGACAGTGACCAGTGTTCTTATAGACAGTGACCAGTGTTCTTATAGACAGTGACCAGTGTTCTTATAGACAGTGACCAGTGTTCTTATAGACAGTGTCCAGTGTTGTTATAGACAGTGACCAGTGTTCTTATAGACAGTGACCAGTGTTCTTATAGACAGTGTCCAGTGTTGTTACAGACAGTGACCAGTGTTCTTATAGACAGTGACCAGTGTTCTTATAGACAGTGACCAGTGTTCTTATAGACAGTGACCAGTGTTCTTATAGACAGTGACCAGTGTTCTTATAGACAGTGACCAGTGTTCTTATAGACAGTGACCAGTGTTCTTATAGACAGTGACCAGTGTTCTTATAGACAGTGACCAGTGTTCTTATAGACAGTGACCAGTGTTCTTATAGACAGTGACCAGTGTTCTTATAGACAGTGACCAGTGTTCTTATAGACAGTGACCAGTGTTCTTATAGACAGTGACCAGTGTTCTTATAGACAGTGACCAGTGTTCTTATAGACAGTGACCAGTGTTCTTATAGACAGTGTCCAGTGTTGTTATAAGACAGTGACCAGTGTTCTTATAGACAGTGACCAGTGTTCTTATAACAGTGTCCAGTGTTGTTATAGACAGTGACCAGGTTCTATTGAAGTGACCGTGTCTTGATAGACAGTGCCAGTGTTCTTAGACAGGTGACGGATTCGCTTATAGACAGTGACCAGTGTTCTATGACAGTGACCAGTGTCTTAAGACATGTCCGAGTGTCTTATAGACAGTATCGTTGTCTTTATAGACATACCAGTGTTATTAAGACAGTGCAGTTTTATAGACATGACCAGTGTCTTATAGACAGTGACCAGTGTTCTTATAGACATGACCAGTGTTCTTAAGACAAGGACCAGTGTTCTTAATAGCAGTGCCAGTGGTTCTATAGACAGTGACCAGTGTCTCTATAGACGTGTCAGTGTTTTATAGACAGTGAGTTTCTTAAGACAGGTTGACCATGTTCTTAGAGCAGTACCAGGTTTTATAGTACAGTTGCCATGTTTATAGAAGTACATTTTAAGACGTGCCAATGTTCTTCATAGACATGACCATGGTTCCTATAGACAGTGACAGTGTTCTTATAGCAGTGACCTGTTGCTATAGACAGTGACCATGTTCTTATGACAGTGACCATGTTCTTATAGACAGTGACCAGTGTTACTTATAGACTGACAGTGTCTTATGACAGTGACCAGTGTCTTATAGACAGTGAACATGTTCTAAGACAGTGCCATGTCTATAGACAGGACCATGTTCTTAAGACATGCCATGTTCTATAGACAGTGACCTGTTCTAAGACAGTGACAGTGTCTATAGTCAGGACAGTGTACTATAACGTGACCATGTCTATAAACAGTGACCATGTCCTTATAGACAGTGACCAGTGTTCTTATAGACAGTGACCAGTGTTCTTATAGACAGTGACCAGTGTTCTTATAGACAGTGACCAGTGTTCTTATAGACAGTGACCAGTGTTCTTATAGACAGTGACCAGTGTTCTTATAGACAGTGTCCAGTGTTCTTATAGACAGTGACCAGTGTTCTTATAGACAGTGACCAGTGTTCTTATAGACAGTGACCAGTGTTCTTATAGACAGTGACCAGTGTTCTTATAGACAGTGACCAGTGTTCTTATAGACAGTGACCAGTGTTCTTATAGACAGTGACCAGTGTTCTTATAGACAGTGACCAGTGTTCTTATAGACAGTGACCAGTGTTCTTATAGACAGTGACCAGTGTTCTTATAGACAGTGACCAGTGTTCTTATAGACAGTGACCAGTGTTCTTATAGACAGTGACCAGTGTTCTTATAGACAGTGACCAGTGTTCTTATAGACAGTGACCAGTGTTCTTATAGACAGTGACCAGTGTTCTTATAGACAGTGACCAGTGTTCTTATAGACAGTGACCAGTGTTCTTATAGACAGTGACCAGTGTTCTTATAGACAGTGACCAGTGTTCTTATAGACAGTGACCAGTGTTCTTATAGACAGTGACCAGTGTTCTTATAGACAGTGTCCAGTGTTGTTATAGACAGTGACCAGTGTTCTTATAGACAGTGACCAGTGTTCTTATAGACAGTGTCCAGTGTTGTTACAGACAGTGACCAGTGTTCTTATAGACAGTGACCAGTGTTCTTATAGACAGTGACCAGTGTTCTTATAGACAGTGACCAGTGTTCTTATAGACAGTGACCAGTGTTCTTATAGACAGTGACCAGTGTTCTTATAGACAGTGACCAGTGTTCTTATAGACAGTGACCAGTGTTCTTATAGACAGTGACCAGTGTTCTTATAGACAGTGACCAGTGTTCTTATAGACAGTGACCAGTGTTCTTATAGACAGTGACCAGTGTTCTTATAGACAGTGACCAGTGTTCTTATAGACAGTGACCAGTGTTCTTATAGACAGTGACCAGTGTTCTTATAGACAGTGACCAGTGTTCTTATAGACAGTGTCCAGTGTTTTATAGACAGTGACCAGTGTTCTTATAGACAGTGACCAGTGTTCTTATAGACAGTGTCCAGTGTTTTATAGACAGTGACCAGTGTTGTTATAGACAGTGACCAGTGTTCTTATAGACAGTGACCAGTGTTCTTATAGACAGTGACCAGTGTTCTTATAGACAGTGACCAGTGTTCTTATAGACAGTGACCAGTGTTCTTATAGACAGTGACCAGTGTTCTTATAGACAGTGTCCAGTGTTCTTATAGACAGTGACCAGTGTTCTTATAGACAGTGACCAGTGTTCTTATAGACAGTGACCAGTGTTCTTATAGACAGTGACCAGTGTTCTTATAGACAGTGACCAGTGTTCTTATAGACAGTGACCAATGTTCTTATAGACAGTGACCAGTGTTCTTATAGAGAGTGACCAGTGTTCTTATAGACATTACCCTTCAGTGATACTGGGGTTTAAGTTCCAAATCCTGCCCTAATGGTAAAGGTAAAGGTAAAGGTAAAGGTAAAGGTACAGCAATCCCATTACAGGCCTGGACAGGCCCTTAGGGTTCCAGAAGGTTGAGGCTCCCAGATTTCTAGACAATCGGCACATGAAGGTGGTAAGGTTGTCAGCCCTACGCACCGGCGGCCTTTACCCCCAGGAAATATTCCTGTTACTCATTTCTGTTAGAGGCTCAGTCGACCCCAGGGCCATAGTGCGGCCGAAAGGATTATGTCAATGAAAAATTCCAATGACACAATCGGAAATCGAACCCGTGACCTTCCCCTGCCCTAATGGAAGAGACGCAGCTGGGCACTGAGAGTCTAACACAATAAGACATTTCGAGTATTAATTGGGACGAGGAATTCCTCAGTTGCAGCCGCGCAATAGAACGACGTTCTCTGAGCTTGTTAACAGCTCGCACCGCGACAGTCCGTCTTGTCACACATGTGGCGCCCACAAGGTGTTCCACAGAGTAAGTACAGGGTGCATAACAACTGCCGTCCTCATTTGTTCCAGACGAGTGGAAATGTAACCCTAATGCATTACAATAGTAGCAAAAGCAAAGTTTTCACTTTTCAAATGTCTTTACGTAGAAAATAAAACAGATCGCTGTATTTATCACAAACTCTGTTAACCTCACAACTATCATTTCTGTACACACTACAACAGCGCCGCAGAGACGGCACAGAGGTCTAACAAGGGCCTCAGAATTTGAGATGGTGAGAGAAAAAGGGAAATGGTCTGTTTCCACCCTGTTCTAAAGTACCCAAAGCGCAACCACAAAACAACGAAGTAAAGAGAGAAAAAAAGACTGAGGGAAAGAAAGCACAGCATCACTGGAACACGGCCGAAACACATTGCTTTTTGTGTTCTACAAATTAGGCGCGGAGCTGACGTGGTATGCGACACCAGTGACCTCTGTTTTTAGTCGACCCTTCTCTGTTTCGTAGAAAAGTTATGCTTTTGTTTTGTTTTGTGGTGGCAATTAATCAGTTGCGATGAGAGCCCTCTGACTGCATCTCCGATTACCCGGCATGCATGGCAGACACTAACCTAACCTAATGTACCAGGGTTGCCAACTAACAGGAAGTGGTCAGAATCCAGAAACATTTACTGGGTCGAAATTGATGGGGCTACAGACGGTATAAATAGAAACACGAACACAGCTTTTGATTTTAGTGCATGAAGTAAACTTGTTGAATGAATCAGAAGCGTGACAGCGCGTTGAGGGGTGCTTGGTGGCGTCGGCGGGGTTATGGGCTTACGTGAGAACGTCTGTGATGGAGCTGCTGCTTCGTCATTACACTGATTTTAACCCAACTTATACATAAATATTCAGTTCGTACCGCGCAGTAAACACACTCCGTCTCAGTTATACAAACCAGTCAGTTAATGTTGTACAGTGAAATAATCGCTGTTTGTTCTGAGATCCACACAAAACACATAAATACAGTCCGTACGCGCAGTAAACACACTCCGTCTCAGTTATACAAACCAGTCAGTTAATGTTGTACAGTGAAATAATCGCTGTTTGTTCTGAGATCCACACAAAACACATAAATACAGTCCGTACCGCGCAGTAAACACACTCCGTCTCAGTTATACAAACCAGTCAGTTAATGTTGTACAGTGAAATAATCGCTGTTTGTTCTGAGATCCACACAAAACACATAAATACACTGTGTGGGCAGAACGTAGAATTTGTGAATGTTAAACCTGAATTATATATAAATGTTCAGTCCGTACCGCGCAGTAAACACACTCCGTCTCAGTTATACAAACCAGTCAGTTAATGTTGTACAGTGAAATAATCGCTGTTTGTTCTGAGATCCACACAAAACACATAAATACAGTCCGTACCGCGCAGTAAACACACTCCGTCTCAGTTATACAAACCAGTCAGCTAATGTTGTACAGTGAAATAATCGCTGTTTGTTCTGAGATCCACACAAAACACATAAATACAGTCCGTACCGCGCAGTAAACACACTCCGTCTCAGTTATACAAACCAGTCAGTTAATGCTGAACAGTGAAATAATCGCTGTTTGTTCTGAGATCCACACAAAACACATAAATTAAGTCCGTACCGCGCAGTAAACACACTCCGTCTCAGTTATACAAACCAGTCAGTTAATGCTGAACAGTGAAATAATCGCTGTTTGTTCTGAGATCCACACAAAACACATAAATACAGTCCGTACCGCGCAGTAAACACACTCCGTCTCAGTTATACAAACCAGTCAGTTAATATTGTACAGTGAAATAATCGCTGTTTGTTCTGAGATCCACACAAAACACATAAATACAGTCCGTACCGCGCAGTAAACACACTCCGTCTCAGTTATACAAACCAGTCAGTTAATGCTGAACAGTGAAATAATCGCTGTTTGTTCTGAGATCCACACAAAACACATAAATACAGTCCGTACCGCGCAGTAAACACACTCCGTCTCAGTTATACAAACCAGTCAGTTAATGCTGTACAGTGAAATAATCGCTGTTTGTTCTGAGATCCACACAAAACACATAAATACAGTCCGTACCGCGCAGTAAACACACTCCGTCTCAGTTATACAAACCAGTCAGTTAATGCTGAACAGTGAAATAATCGCTGTTTGTTCTGAGATCCACACAAAACACATAAATACAGTCCGTACCGCGCAGTAAACACACTCCGTCTCAGTTATACAAACCAGTCAGTTAATGCTGAACAGTGAAATAATCGCTGTTTGTTCTGAGATCCACACAAAACACATAAATACAGTCCGTACCGCGCAGTAAACACACTCCGTCTCAGTTATACAAACCAGTCAGTTAATGCTGAACAGTGAAATAATCGCTGTTTGTTCTGAGATCCACACAAAACACATAAATACAGTCCGTACCGCGCAGTAAACACACTCCGTCTCAGTTATACAAACCAGTCAGTTAATGCTGAACAGTGAAATAATCGCTGTTTGTTCTGAGATCCACACAAAACACATAAATACAGTCCGTACCGCGCAGTAAACACACTCCGTCTCAGTTATACAAACCAGTCAGTTAATATTGTACAGTGAAATAATCGCTGTTTGTTCTGAGATCCACACAAAACACATAAATACAGTCCGTACCGCGCAGTAAACACACTCCGTCTCAGTTATACAAACCAGTCAGTTAATGCTGAACAGTGAAATAATCGCTGTTTGTTCTGAGATCCACACAAAACACATAAATACAGTCCGTACCGCGCAGTAAACACACTCCGTCTCAGTTATACAAACCAGTCAGTTAATATTGTACAGTGAAATAATCGCTGTTTGTTCTGAGATCCACACAAAACACATAAATACAGTCCGTACCGCGCAGTAAACACACTCCGTCTCAGTTATACAAACCAGTCAGTTAATGCTGAACAGTGAAATAATCGCTGTTTGTTCTGAGATCCACACAAAACACATAAATTAAGTCCGTACCGCGCAGTAAACACACTCCGTCTCAGTTATACAAACCAGTCAGTTAATGCTGAACAGTGAAATAATCGCTGTTTGTTCTGAGATCCACACAAAACACATAAATACAGTCCGTACCGCGCAGTAAACACACTCCGTCTCAGTTATACAAACCAGTCAGTTAATATTGTACAGTGAAATAATCGCTGTTTGTTCTGAGATCCACACAAAACACATAAATACAGTCCGTACCGCGCAGTAAACACACTCCGTCTCAGTTATACAAACCAGTCAGTTAATGCTGAACAGTGAAATAATCGCTGTTTGTTCTGAGATCCACACAAAACACATAAATACAGTCCGTACCGCGCAGTAAACACACTCCGTCTCAGTTATACAAACCAGTCAGTTAATGCTGTACAGTGAAATAATCGCTGTTTGTTCTGAGATCCACACAAAACACATAAATACAGTCCGTACCGCGCAGTAAACACACTCCGTCTCAGTTATACAAACCAGTCAGTTAATGCTGAACAGTGAAATAATCGCTGTTTGTTCTGAGATCCACACAAAACACATAAATACAGTCCGTACCGCGCAGTAAACACACTCCGTCTCAGTTATACAAACCAGTCAGTTAATGCTGAACAGTGAAATAATCGCTGTTTGTTCTGAGATCCACACAAAACACATAAATACAGTCCGTACCGCGCAGTAAACACACTCCGTCTCAGTTATACAAACCAGTCAGTTAATGCTGAACAGTGAAATAATCGCTGTTTGTTCTGAGATCCACACAAAACACATAAATACAGTCCGTACCGCGCAGTAAACACACTCCGTCTCAGTTATACAAACCAGTCAGTTAATGCTGTACAGTGAAATAATCGTTGTTTGTTCTGAGATCCACACAAAACACATAAATACAGTCCGTACCGCGCAGTAAACACACTCCGTCTCAGTTATACAAACCAGTCAGTTAATATTGTACAGTGAAATAATCGCTGTTTGTTCTGAGATCCACACAAAACACATAAATACAGTCCGTACCGCGCAGTAAACACACTCCGTCTCAGTTATACAAACCAGTCAGTTAATGCTGTACAGTGAAATAATCGGTGTTTGTTCTGAGATCCACACAAAACACATAAATACAGTCCGTACCGCGCAGTAAACACACTCCGTCTCAGTTATACAAACCAGTCAGTTAATGCTGTACAGTGAAATAATCGCTGTTTGTTCTGAGATCCACACAAAACACATAAATACAGTCCGTACCGCGCAGTAAACACACTCCGTCTCAGTTATACAAACCAGTCAGTTAATGCTGTACAGTGAAATAATCGTTGTTTGTTCTGAGATCCACACAAAACACATAAATACAGTCCGTACCGCGCAGTAAACACACTCCGTCTCAGTTATACAAACCAGTCAGTTAATGCTGTACAGTGAAATAATCGCTGTTTGTTCTGAGATCCACACAAAACACATAAATACAGTCCGTACCGCGCAGTAAACACACTCCGTCTCAGTTATACAAACCAGTCAGTTAATGCTGTACAGTGAAATAATCGTTGTTTGTTCTGAGATCCACAGAAAACACATAAATACAGTCCGTACCGCGCAGTAAACACACTCCGTCTCAGTTATACAAACCAGTCAGTTAATGCTGTACAGTGAAATAATCGCTGTTTGTTCTGAGATCCACACAAAACACATAAATACAGTCCGTACCGCGCAGTAAACACACTCCGTCTCAGTTACACAAACCAGTCAGTTAATGTTGCACAGTGAAATAATCGCTGTTTGTTCTGAGATCCACACAGAACACATAAATGCACTGTGTGGGCAGAACGTAGAATTTTTAGGCGCGTTCGCAAAATTGCAAAAAGTGATTATTAGCTTCGTTATGTCTGTCCGCATGGAACTCGGCTCCCAATGGACGGATCTTTATAAAATTTTATATTTCAGTATATTTTGATAACATGTCGAGAATATTCATTATTGTTTATTCATTATTCTTTCCTGATTTTAATTAATCTGACAACAATAACGGTACTTTACATGAAGACCTGTGTACATTTATGATAATATTTCGCTGAATTCTTCTTATAATGAGAAATTTTTCAGACAAAATTTGTAGAGAAAATCAAAACACATTTTATATTCAGTAATTTGTTTCCCGAAAATCGTGCCGTTTATGAGATAGAGTGGAAAAATATGGTACAACCAGACAGGCCACAGATGACAATATAATTCACTCAAAATATGTAATACTTATCGCTTTTACACGGCAACAATGGTTACGCGAACGCGCCTCAATGTTACGTTATAAGTACAGTGCCTGTATTGTTGGCTGTGAAACCTGTTGGTGACAGAAATGTCCACCTACCTAACTGACTGACTGACTAAGTGATTAACTAATTAACTCCACGCAGCGTTGCTGTTTATGCAGCCAATATTACAACGTGTAAGTAGGCCCTACAAAGTCACATAATGGTAACAGCCATATTTAGTTTATCTCACTCCTACGTGTTTCGACCAAGCTTGGTCATCATCAGGTACATTTCAAATAAAATTACTTGAACCCCGTGGTAATGACGAGGCTTGGTCGAAACGTGTAGCAGTGCGATAAGTAGCCTATATTAATGTGTACGGTCTATGTAGACGGCGTCACTAGGACTGTGTTGTTACATGGCACGTTGCACTTTACACATCGGTCATATGTCATGTTTATTTGTACTCAAGAACTGAGAGGTCAACCCTTGAAGGTAAGGGCACTAAGTTCAATCGAAACGTCGGAAAAAAGAAGCCAGTGACACGGCGTCACGTCCCAGAAGACCTGGATCCTCAAATTCATGATGTACTTTGAGGGAAGAACAGAAGTTGAAAATGTCAGGAAACCACGTGACGCGGGAAATTTATCGGCCCAAAACGTGATGAGTTGGCTGCACTGCTTGATGACGAACTCGATTTAATTACGGGGATTCCCATTTGCAGCGAATAAAATGTGGGGCTTATAGAAGGCAAAGTTATGTTTACAGAATTGTAGCAATACAAATTTGTACAGTGGGGCGAAATGAGAGGATAATATTAAACTGGCACCTTGCTGCGAGGATAGTAACTGGATCTAACTGGCTCAAGGGTTTCTGTCTACTGAGATTAGGCTGTTTAGTGACGCTCTAGGAGCTTGATGCAGGTTTGGGTTGTTGTAATTAAAGTTTGACCTCTGAGGTCGAAAGGAATTATAGGTGTTTGGATTTATGGGGGCCGCTCCCTCCTACTGGACGTAGTTTTTGATTCACGACTGCAGGGCCCGCCCCCCTCCCCCCCCTACCGGCCGCCCACTTCTGTGCCGATCCTAACACAGCAAAAGGGCTTAGAGGCTGACTCCATAGATCAAGGGAAATGAAGAACGATTTTGATAAGTTTAATGTGGGGAACAAAGGGAGCCTGACAGTAGTTCTTAGTCCATCACGACATCGGATACACCAGTGTCTATTGTTTTCAATAGGAACTGACTATTAGAAAGAGACCTTTGAATATTCGCCGGGAAATATAGATGGCAGTAGGCTAGGGGCATGCCGAGGCTGTTGCCGTCATTAACAGCGTCCTACTGGTGAAAGTATGTACATCTCTTGGCATTCTAACGATGTACATGGCCTGTTAGATATTTACAGACCCTTATATATATACGTATATGTGAAAGCATGTACACGTTGATTAACGGCATATAATAGGCAAATATTCTCTTATAGGTGAAAGTATGTATATGTCCATACCGTCGGACAATTAACGCCATCTGTCAGACACTCACAGTAAATACGTCCTCTGTGATTAAATAATATACAAACCTTTGTTGTTAGTCAAACGTAAATATTTACGTATTATTGTGTTAGAATGTATAAAATGCAGTATTTATGTAAAGGAGAGAGAAGGACGTTTCGTGCGTCAGTCTGTCGTATAACGTTTGTGGAAATAAGGAAATAATTTCGATGAATTTGGTATAGGAATTCTACACTAACAGTTATCGGAAGGAATTTAATTGTGCTTAGGAAATGCCTACGTCGAACACAACTCATAATTTACATAAAGCTAGAACATAAATTAATTGATTTTGTGAAATAAGGTTCATAGTACAGAAAAAGTACCTGACAGGCCCAACAAAAGTAAGGTACAGTAGGCCCTCGATTTAACGGACTAATTGGGTAGAAGGGGTGTCCGCTATTGCCGAAATTCCGTTAAATCGAACGTATTTAAAAAAAACGTATTAATAACGAAATTACAATGTACAGGGTGTATCAAAATATTATTATAATGTACATTCAGTAATTTATACACGTCACTAAAACATCTGTTGAAAATATGATGATAAATTTACGACAGGAACCGAACTGTATTTTAACTAAACACGTCAAATTTTTTTTGTCCGTTAAATCCGAAGTCCGTTATATCGAGGGCCCACTGTATCATTCTGTAGGTATATATCTCGTTGTGATATACAACATATTTTCAAACATTTTTCTTCAATATGGTGAAAAAGCATGCAACGTGAAGACAGTAAGCTATGTTCTGTGATGTGTGCAATTAGTTACGTCATCGGACTGATTTCAAAACAAGACGCTTATAACTTAAAGCGACGCCGTGGTGAAAGTTTTGGGCAAGACCAAAAAATTGAGAAATAAATGTCCTACTGTAATACACCTACATTCATCCGCTTTTGTGCAAAGCTCTTCCTTTCTTAACTTCACAAAGGTACAGCAATCACATTACAGGCCTGGGCAGACCCTTAGGTTTCCAGGAGGTTGAGGCTTCCATATTTATAGACAATCGGCACATGAAAGTGGTAAGGTTGTCAGCCCTACGCACCGGCCGGCTTTACCCCCCAGGAAATACTCCTGTTACTCATTTCTGTTAGAGGCTCAGTCGACCCCAGGGCCATAGTGCGGCCGGATGGATTATGTCAATGAAAAATTCCAATGACACCATCGGGAATCGAACCCGCGACCTTCCGGCTTGTACAGCAGTGCATTATTTTATCTGGCAACTATTGCTTGTCACTTCCTGTCAGCTCGTTTACCGTATTAACGTAGCCCACCCAGTCGACGGTAATTGTCAATTGTCAGATCAGGTGTTTGGAGGATAAGACGGTCAGATCTGTTCTGCTGTCCCTCCAGGAAACGGGAAGGAGCGGTTCAGAGTTTTAATTATTGTTGTTGGCTGGTCTACTGATACATCGCTCATCGCATTCTTCAGAGTAATCATTAACAAGTGGCTACATCCTACTGGTATTTCGTTAATACGACGGCAGAGGGCGGACATCACGTGACCACAACCTGTCATTATGCAACCCAGCATTTCGCACGACTGCCTCGTGTTTCGGAAGTAACTAAATCGACCTTCTTTTGTCTAGTGTTCAGCTCATTAAGACGACATCACGTATTCTGACAGCAGTGTATGTTAATAGACTTTACCAATGTTTTGGACATATTTTGTGTTTCGGGTTTGTTAAAAATGTGTTTCGGAGATTATAACTTTTTCCGTCTTCGGGTGGGGATAAGAAATGGGAGTTCCGCGGCCTATATGAAGACTGAAATACATATACAGTCTACAAAACGCGTATTTTTCGACGTTTCGGAGGTGTGTACTGCCTTCATATGCATGGTCAAGCAGACCAAGACAGGTAATGCTGACCCAACAGTACGGTGTCACGTGCACCGCTATGAGAACCTCCACCCTCGCAAGTTATACTAAAAGCACATCACAATTCAGCACAACGATATGCAGAGAATGATGAATGGGAAAGAATATTTAGAAGTGAGCGACAGAAAAATTTTGTAATTTTGTTCTACAAAACAGAAAAAAAATTTTAACCACACTTGTCAATAAACAAATGAAACGTAGGATCAAGTTCACGTGACGCAGACACACGTGTACCTGTAGGTATGTACGACGTCTGTAATTAGAACATTACGGCTTGAAATGTGTTGGGCTAACATAGCAACATCAATATTGTACTGTAATTACTTTACGAAACGTCCTATAGGCCTACAGACATCTAACATAGCAACATAGCAACATCAATATTGTACTGTAATTACTTTACGAAACGTCCTATAGGCCTACAGACATCTAACATAGCAACATAGCAACATCAATATTGTACTGTAATTAGTTTACGGAACGTACTATAGGCCTACAGACATCTAACATAGCAACATAGCAACTTCAATATTGTACTGTAATTAGTTTACGGAACGTATATAGGCTACAGACATCTAACGTAGCAACATAGCAACATCATTTGTACTGTAATTAGTTTACGGAACGTACTATAGGCCTACAGACATCTAACATAGCAACATAGCAACATCAATATTGTACTGTAATTAGTTTACGGAACGTACTATAGGCCTACAGACATCTAACATAGCAACATAGCAACTTCAATATTGTACTGTAATTAGTTTACGGAACGTACTATAGGCCTACAGACATCTAACATAGCAACTTCATATTGTACTGTAATTAGTTTACGGAACGACTATAGGCCTACAGACATCTAACATAGCAACATAGCAACATCAGTATTGTACTGTAATTAGTTTACGGAGCGTCTATAGGCCTACAGACATCTACATAGCAACATAGCAATCAATATTGTACTGTAATTAGTTTACGGAACGTACTATAGGCCTACAGACATCTAACATAGCAACATAGCAACATCATATTGTACTGTAATTAGTTTACGGACGTCTATAGCTACGACATCTAACATAGCAACATAGCAACATCATATTGTACTGTAATTAGTTTACGGAACGTACTATAGGCCTACAGACATCTAACATAGCAACATAGCAACTCATATTGTACTGTAATTAGTTTACGGACGTACTATAGGCCTACAGACATCTAAATGCACATAGCAACTCAATATTGTACTGTAATTAGTTTACGGACGTACTATAGGCTACAGACATCTAACATAGCAACATAGCACATCAGTATTGTACTGTAATTAGTTTACGGAGCGTCTATAGGCCTACAGACATCTAACATAGCAACATAGCAACATCAATATTGTACTGTAATTAGTTTACGGAGCGTCCTATAGGCCTACAGACATCTAACATAGCAACATAGCAACATCAATATTGTACTGTAATTAGTTTACGGAACGTACTATAGGCCTACAGACATCTAACATAGCAACATAGCAACATCAGTATTGTACTGTAATTAGTTTACGGAACGTACTATAGGCCTACAGACATCTAACATAGCAACATAGCAACATCAATATTGTACTGTAATTAGTTTACGGAGCGTCCTATAGGCCTACAGACATCTAACATAGCAACATAGCAACATCAATATTGTACTGTAATTAGTTTACGGAGCGTCCTATAGGCCTACAGACATCTAACATAGCAACATAGCAACATCAATATTGTACTGTAATTAGTTTACGGAACGTACTATAGGCCTACAGACATCTAACATAGCAACATAGCAACATCAATATTGTACTGTAATTAGTTTACGGAACGTACTATAGGCCTACAGACATCTAACATAGCAACATAGCAACATCAGTATTGTACTGTAATTAGTTTACGGAGCGTCCTATAGGCCTACAGACATCTAACATAGCAACATAGCAACATCAATATTGTACTGTAATTAGTTTACGGAGCGTCCTATAGGCCTACAGACATCTAACATAGCAACATAGCAACATCAATATTGTACTGTAATTAGTTTACGGAACGTACTATAGGCCTACAGACATCTAACATAGCAACATAGCAACATCAATATTGTACTGTAATTAGTTTACGGAACGTACTATAGGCCTACAGACATCTAACATAGCAAATAGCAACTTCAATATTGTACTGTAATTAGTTTACGGAACGTACTATAGGCCTACAGACATCTAACATAGCAACTTCCAATATTGTACTGTAATTAGTTTACGGAACGTACTATAGGCCTACAGACATCTAACATAGCAACATAGCAACATCAGTATTGTACTGTAATTAGTTTACGGGCGTCCTATAGGCCTACAGACATCTAACATAGCAACATAGCAACATCAATATTGTACTGTAATTAGTTTACGGAACGTACTATAGGCCTACAGACATCTAAATAGCAACATAGCAACATCAGTATTGTACTGTAATTAGTTTACGGAGCGTCTATAGGCCTACAGACATCTAACATAGCAACTAGCAACATCAATATTGTACTGTAATTAGTTTACGGAACGTACTATAGGCCTACAGACATTCTAGACATAGCAAACTTCAATATTGTACTGTAATTAGTTTACGGAACGTTTATAGGCCTACAGACATCTAACATAGCAACATAGCAACTTCAATATTGTACTGTAATTAGTTTACGGAAACGTCACTACGATAGAGTACACTACATAGACATACTTAACATAGCAACATAGCAACTTCAATATTGTACTGTAATTAGTTTACGGAACGTACTATAGGCCTACAGACATCTACATAGCAACATAGCAACTATATTGTACTGTAATAGTTACGGAACGTACTATAGGCTACAGACATCTTCATGTATACAATTGAAGACTGACGATTCAAATTCAGAACTTCAATAACCATACAAATTTACTCGACCCTTCCCAACTACTGCCGAATTCAACAACATTCGGAGGTCAAAAGCCCGATATAACATTTGATGGCAAAGAATATTATGTCGTACTTCTACTGTTCTCGACTGATGAGAACAGTTTTGGCCTTGAAACAGTGAGTATGATGCCTTACCTACTTTTTGCATCAACTGAAGGTAATTTTGATGAAACTCACACCCGAAGGAGGTGAAAGCTCATAGCTACTGTTTACTCTGCTCCATGGAGTTAGTTAGTTAGTTAGTTTAGTTGTGTACAGCCTCAGGACGGCTCAAGGTGCCGAAACATGTAGCTGAGTGCGGATTTTAATAAATAGTGTCGTTTCTGACAGTTCGTTGTTGACGTCTGTCTACACGCACTGATCAAGTTTTCCCTTTACTTCGACAGCCACAAGGACACGTTGGCTGCCTTCGTGCGGCCAACTTATCCCAGCACTTGGTCACACGCTTAAGCCCCAGCTGCGCTGAGGATAGACGGAAATGTGAAAACATGTCGTAAGCCGCTTGTGATGACGTCACATCTACCTGCAGCTAGACAGGTAGATAAACATCACGTCGTCATGACGCCTATTGATTACTGCCACTGATAAACGTCAACTGCAGCGCGTTCACGACTGTACGCCGTTCAGCGGCTTGTAAGGTCTGGGTGGGAGTGGCTAAGAGTGTGCCCCCTTTCACCCGCCAGTCCTCATCGTATTGTATGGAACAGATAAGCTGATGACAGCTCAGCTGGTCGAGATAATCCGCGGTAACCAAAGATCTTGTTCAAGTCACATGAGACTCGTGTAACTGATATTTAGGGTAAGTGCGGGCATGAGCTGAAACACAAGCACCTTCAATTAAATTCAACTCAACAAAACTCTCCACACGGTAGCTGCTTACGTTTTCGCAGAGGTTGTTTAAATGCAGCTACTGGATGGCCTTAAGGAGAAGAGAAGATACTGGAAATTGAAAGAGGAAGCACTAGATCGGACCCTGTGGAGAACATGCTTTGGAAGAGGCTACGGACCTGTCATAAGACAGACTGCAGAATGAAGAGGCTACGGACCTGTCGTAAGACAGACTGCAGAATGAAGAGGCTACGGACCTGTCGTAAGACAGACTGCAGAATGAAGAGGCTACGGACCTGTCGTAAGACAGACTGCAGAATGAAGAGGCTACGGACCTGTCGTAAGACAGACTGCAGAATGAAGAGGCTACGGACCTGTCGTAAGACAGACTGCAGAATGAAGAGGCTACGGACCTGTCGTAAGACAGACTGCAGAATGAAGAGGCTACGGACCTGTCGTAAGACAGACTGCAGAATGAAGAGGCTACGGACCTGTCGTAAGACAGACTGCAGAATGAAGAGGCTACGGACCTGTCGTAAGACAGACTGCAGAATGAAGAGGCTACGGACCTGTCGTAAGACAGACTACAGAATGAATGAATGTTTAAATGGTGGTTGCATTTTGGATTTTTACGCTGTTTACCGGTTCCGACGTTTCGGAGGAATGTACGGCTTCCATATTCAGGATACCCCAAGATAAACCTTATTCACGGAAAATCAAAACTTGTTTGCGAGGCCTACCTACTACTACTACTACTGCTACTGCTACGCTACTGCTACTGCTACTGCTACTGCTACTGCTACTGCTACTGCTACTGCTACTGCTACTGCTACTGCTACTGCTACTGCTACTGCTACTGCTACTGCTACTGCTACTGCTACTGCTACTGCTACTGCTACTGCTACTGCTACTGCTACGCTACTTGCTACTGCTACTGCTACTGCTACTGCTACTGCACTGCTACTGCTACTCGCTACTGCTACTTGCTACTAGCTACTGCTACTGCTACTGCTACTGCTACTGCTACTGCTACTGCTACTGCTACTGCTACTGCTACTGCTACTGCTACATGCTACTGCTACTGCTACTGCTACTGCTACTCACTGCTACTGCTACTGCTACTGCTACTGCTACTGCTACTGCTACTGCTCTGCTACTGCTACTGCTACTGCTACTGCTACTGCTACTGCTACTGCTACTGCTACTGCTACTGCTACTGCTACTGCTACTGCTACTGCTACTGCTACTGCTACTGCTACTGCTACTGCTACTGCTACTGCTACTTGCTACTGCTACTGCTACTGCTACTGCTACTGCTACTGCTACTGCTACTGCTACTGCTACTGCTACTGCTTGCTACTGGCTACTGCTACTCACTGCTACTGCTTACTGCTACTGCTACTGCTACTGCTACTGCTACTGCTACTGCTACTGCTGAGCTGCTACTGCTACTGCTACTGCTACCTGCTACTGGCTCACTGCTCTGCTTGCTGCTAGCTGCTGCTGCTGCTCCGACTGCTGCTGCTGCTGCTGCTGCTGCTGCTGCTGCTAGCGCTGCTGCTGCTGCTGCTAGCTGCTAGCTGCTGCTGCTGCTGCTGCTGCTAGCTGCGCTCGCTGCTGCTGCTGCTGCTGCTGCTGCTGCTGCTGCTGCTGCTGCTCGCTGCTGCTGCTGGCTGCTGCTGCTGCGCTGCTGTGCGTGCTGCTGCTGCTGCTGCTGCTGCGCTGCTGCTGCTGCTGCTGCTGCTGCTGCTGCTGCTGCTGCTGCTGCTGCTTGCTGCTGCTGCTGCTGCTGCTGCGCTGCTGCTGCTGCTGCTGCTGCTGCTGCTGCTGCTGCTGCTGCTGCTGCTGCTGCTGCTGCTGCTGCTGCTGCTGCTGCTGCTGCTGCTGCTGCTGCTGCTGCTGCTGCTGCTGCTGCAGCTGCTGCTGCTGCTGCTGCTGCTGCTGCTGCTGCTGCTGCTGCTGCTGCTGCTCGCTGCTGCTGCTGCTGCTGCTGCGTGCGTGCTTGCTGCGCTGCTGCTGCTGCTGGCGCTGCGCTGCTGGCTGCTGCGCTGCGTGCTGCTGCTGCGCGCTGCGCTGCGCTGCTGCTGCTGCGCGCTGCTGCTGCTGCTGCTGCGCTGCTGCGCTGCTGCTGCTGCTGTGCTGCTGCTGCGCTGCTGCTGCTGCTGCTGCTGCGCTGCTAGCTGCTGCTGCGCTCTGCTGCTGCTCTGCTGCGCGCTGCTGCTTGCTGCGCTCGCGCTGCGTGCGCTGCTCTGCTGCTGCGCTGGCTGCTGCGGCTGCGCCTGCTGGCTGGCGCTGCTGCTGCGCGCGCTGCCGCTGCTGCGCGCGTGCTCTCTGCTGCCTGTGCGTGCGCTGCTGCGCGCGCGCTGCTGCGCCTGCTGCCGCTGCTGCTGCTGCGCTGCTGCGCGCTGTGCGCTTGCTGTGCTGCTGCTGCGCTGGCTGCGTGCTGTGCTGCTCGGCTGCTCTGCGCTGCTGCGCGCTGCTGGCTGCTGTGGCTGGCTTGCTGCTGCGCTGCCTGCGTGCTGGCTGCTGCTGCGGTTGCGCTGCGCTGTGGCCTGCTGCTGCGGCTGCGCTGCTGCGGTGCGTGCGCGCGCGCTGCTGCTGGCGTGCTGCTGCTGCTGCTGCTGCTGCTGCTGCTGCTGCTGCTGCTGCTGCTCGCTGCTGCTGCTGCTGCTGCTGCTGCTGCTGCGGCGCTGCTGCTGCTGCTGCTGCGCTGCTGCTGCTGCTGCTGCTGCTGCGCGCTGCTGCTGCGCTGCTGCTGCTGCGCTGCTGCGCGCTGCTGCTGCGCTGCTGCTGCTGCTGCTCGCGCTGCGCTGTGCGCTGCTGCTGCTGCGCTGCTGCTGCTGCTGCTGCTGCTGCTGCGCTGTGCTGCTGCTCTGCTGCTTCTGCTGCTGCGCTGCTGCTGCTGCTGGCGCTGGCTGCTGCGGCTGCTGCTGCTGCGCTGCTGCTCTGCTGCGCTGCGCTGCTGTGCTCTGCTGCTGCTCTGCGTGCTGCTGCTGCCTGCTGCGCTGCTGCTGCTGCTGCTGCTGCTGCTGCTGCTGCTGCTGGCGCTGCTGCTGCTGCTGCGCTGCGCTGCTGCGCTGCGCTGCGCTGCTGTGCTCGCTGCTGCGCTGCTGCCGCTGCTGCTGCGCTGCGCTGCTGCTGCGCGCTGGCGCTAGCTGGCTGCTGCTGCTGCGCGCGCTGCTGCGCTGGTGCTGCTGCTGCGCGCTGCTGCGCGCTGCTGCGCGCTGCGCTGCGCGCTGCGGCGGCTGCTGCGCGCGCGCTGCTGCTGCTCGCTGCGCTGCTGCGCTGCGGTGCGCTGGCTGCTGCGCTGCGCTGGCTGCGCTCTGCGCTGCGCGCTGCGCTGCTGCTGCCTGCTGCTGCTGCGCTGCTGCTTGCTGCTGCGGGCTGCTGTCGCTGCGCGCTGCTGCTGCTGCTGCTGCCTGCTGCCTGGCCGCTGCGCTGCTGCTGCTGCTGCTGCTGCTGCTGCTCTCGCGCTCGCGCTCGCTGCGCGCTGCTGCGCGCTGCTGCTGCTGCTGCGCTGCTGCTGCTTGCTGCTGCCTGCTGGCTGCGCTGCTGCTGCGCTGCTGCTGCTGGCAGCTGGGTGCTGCGCGCTGCTGCTGCCTGCGCTGCTGCTGCTGCGGCGCGCTGCTGCTGCTGCTGCTGCGCGCGCGCTGCGGCTGCTGCTGCTGCCTGCTGCTGCTGCTGCTGCTGCTTGCTGCTGCTGCGCTGCTGCTGCTGCGCGCTGCTGCCTGCTGCGCTGCTGCGCTGCTGCTGCTGCGCCGCTGCGCTGCTGCTGCTCGCTGCTGCTGCGCGCTGCTGCTCTGCTGCTGCTGCGCTGCTGCTGCTGCGCTGTGCTGCGCTGCTGCTGCTGCTGCGGCGCTGCTGCTGCTGCTGCGCGCTGCGCTGCTGCTGCTGCTGCTGCCTGCTGCTGGCGCTGCGCTCCTGCGCTGCTGCGGCCTGCGCTGCGCTGCTGCGCGCTGCTGCGCCGCTGCGCGCTGCTGCTGGCTGCTGCGCTGCTGCTGCGAGCCTGCTGGCTTTTTTTTATGCTCTGCTACTGCTACCTGCTACTGCTAGCTGCTCACTGCTACTGCTGACTGCTACTGCTGACTGTGCTACTGCTACTGCTGCTACTCGCTGACTGCTACTGCTACGCTGCCTGCTACTGCTACTGCTACTGCTGCTACTGCTGACTGCTCTACTACTGCTACTGCTACTGCTACTGCTGCTGCTGGCTCTGCTAGCTGCTAGCTGCGCTGCTGACTGCTAGCTGCTGCTGCAGCTGTGCCTGCTGCTGCGCTGCTGCTGCGCTCGCTGCTGCTGCTGCTGAGCTGCTAGCTGCTGCTGCTGCTGCTGCTGCTGCTGCTGCTGCTGCTGCTGCTGCTGCTGGCTGCTGCTGCTGCTGCTCGCTGCTGCTGCTGCTGCTGCTGCTGCTGCTGCTGCTGCTGCTGCTGCTGTGCTGCTGGCTGCTGCTCGCTGCTGCTGCTGCTGCTGCTGCTGCTGCTGCTGCTGTCTGCTGCTGCTGCGTGCTGCTGCTGCTGCTGCTGCGCTGCCTGCTGCTGCTGCTGCTGCTGCTAGCTGCTAGCTGCTGCTGCTGCTGCTGCTGCAGCTGCTCGCTGCTGCTGCTGCTGCTGCTGCTGCTGCTGCTGCTGCTGCTGCTGCTGCGCTGCTGCTGCTGCTGCTGCTGCTGCTGCTGCCTGCTGCTGCTGCTGCTGCTGCTGCTGCTGCTGCTGCTGCTGCTGCTGCTTGCGCTGCTGCTGCTGCTGCTGCTGCTGCTGCTGCTGCTGCGCTGCTGCTGCCTGCTGCTGCTGCTGCTGCTGCTGCTGCTGCTGCCTGCTGC